>CM061139.1:179433034-180756416 GCA_030789695.1 Scilla litardierei | reverse complement strand
AATGTCGAACGCCTTAGCCACTGGGGCTTTTCGGAGGGTGTGAATAGGCATTCTCTATGTAATATATAAGACATGAGATTTTTTTATAAGTAAAGTATTATTATATTTAATACATAAAGAAATGTAAACTAAAATGTGCCACTGCGGGGAGTCGAACCCAGCACTTGTTGTCAATTGCCGAACGCCTTAGCCACTGGGGCTTTTAAGAGGAAGTGGAAAAGTGTAATGCTAATTTATTTTTAACATTTTTGCCCTGGGCAGCTGCCCAGGGCAATTTACACCTAGTTACGCCCCTGCATGTGCTTAAGTGAGAATGATGCGTCTATCTCTTGGGTGCAAATGTTTTTTTGTGAAAAGACGTAGATGGGTCCCATATTGGGCCAATTTCCGGACATCACTCTATCAAACCATTTGCTTTGAGAACGACTCCCTGCACCGAAATGCTCGGTGTAGGAGGTGACGTTATCCCCCAAAGAGGAAAAGAAAGAGAGAGAGAGAGAGAGATTTGACATATGAGTTTTATTTTTTTGCTAATTTTAGACACCTGTCTCATCTCTACACCGAAAAATCGGTGTAGATAGCAATTCTGTTTGCTTTATTCATACGATTAGTCCACTCACCTGTAAGGGCATGTTCTTTTGCAAAGAATAGAGGTGAGAATGGGAATAGGGACACTATTTTTGCACTATTCACCATATTCCAAGTTTGTATTCCAAGCGGTTGTTCTTTTGAGCTTGGAATAGAATCCTACGTGGCTATTCCAATTTGGTAATGATAAGCACTTTTGTATTCCAAGTTTTTTGCTTGGAATACAATGGAATCCTTGGGAATGGTGGGCCATACTCTCTCATCTCTCTCTCTCCCTCCCCTTCAACTCATCCACTTTCCACTTTTTCATTCCAACTCTCCAATACCAAAAGAACACAAGAATAGAATGTGGACCCCACTTTCCATATTCTATTTCACCAAAAGAACACAAAACTTCATTTTCTCTCTCCTTTAAATACAGACTTTCTCTTATTCCATTCTTCCATATTCCAGCAAAAGAACGTGCCTTAATATAGATGTCTTGCCTCCATTTAAATTTATAAAAAAGAAAAAAGAAGAGGAAAAATATGTATGCTTACGTTGCGAAATACATTCGGGCGAATCCTCGTGTTATTCGACGCATATTTACTTTTTAGCCCTGTGTTTTAAAAAGTTGGTGCCTTTTTAACTTCTCTCCAGAAGGCCGTTGCTTGGACCAGCACAATATGCTTATATTTATCCTTTTTTTGACTCCCCAACCGTCGGATCAACAACCCGTTTCAAGTTGAACGAGCGAGTGGAGGGGCCCACCACAACCTTTTCCCCATTCCGGCCTGTCGCACGTGAGGCCTCACACGACAACAACAACAACATCATCATCATCATCGGACTTCTCATGCTCCGGCCTCAAGAAAGGTTAATTTAACTAATTAACTAATTAGTTACAAAAAATAAAAGCTTTTTTTTTCCCCCTCTTTTGGTTTAATCTCCCTGTTGGCAAGCTTCGCATCGCACCCTCTCGTTTGGTCTTTTCCGTGCCGTGGTGGATTTCTCAAAGGCTTTTTTAACCTTTTGCAACTTCAAATTTCACAAAATTGTTTAATTAGGTCAACAACTAAATTTAAATTTATTTTTTTGTTCTCTATTTAAATTGGGGACCCACCCGCTGGACAGTTGCTGGGCCCAATTGGGCTGATCAGGGCCCAATTGTGCTCATGTAAGCCCGACGATACTAGCAGAAAATCGTGGCTCTGCTTTTTTTCGCGTGGGCCCAATCTAATACCATTAATAACAGTGTCGGATAAATGTCTGAATCACGATCAAATTGTAAATACCAAAAGAGCAGGTCCTAAACGGGAAATATTGACAACGGGGAAGCAGAGTCAAAGTACAGAAATGGGGGGCCTACGTGTCAGTGAGTGAGTACATGGAAATAGGAAGCGATATAATATAATATAATCCACGGAAATATCGACGACCAGTCTGCAGTCCCCAGCGGCCGGCATTTACTTATTCTCTACTTCTTCATAATATAATCCAATAATAATTCTATATAAATATTTTTATATTTTTCATATTCTTAGTTTCGATTTCATCTCTTTTTCTTCAACAGAATACAAATTGAAACTAAAACCGCTGCTGGCCGATTTCGTCGCCGCACGACTCTCACGACCCTCCCTCCCTCCCTCCCTCCCTTTCTCCGGTGCGTATCGGATCCCTTTTTGGATCCTATATGCATCCGTTCTGCTGCTCCTCGCCCGTTCCAGTCTCGCCGACCGCTGCCCCGCCGCCTCTCCCCCCCCTCTCTCCTCCCATGCCTCCACCTCCACCTCCCAGATCCAAGTTCGAATCCGAAACTGCTTCTGCTTCCGCATCCACTAACACTCCTCAACTGCAGCCCCCCGCCGCCGGCGGCGGCGGCGGCGGCGGCGGCGCTGGTTCCTCCCTTAACGGGTTCAGATCCGCATCAGCAACCAACCGTCCACGATTCTCCGCCGAGTCCAACTGCAACTCCAATCATCTGCTCGATCCCCGGGAGGTGAGATTAAATGACATCGTCGGCAACGGGATCTCGGGGATCCTGCAGAAATGGGTCAATTACGGCAAGGGATGGCGACGGCGGTGGTTCGTTCTTCAAGATGGAGTTCTCTCTTACTACAAGATCCACGGGCCTGATAAGATCGAGGTAAACCAGGACACTGAGAAAGGATCGAAGGTCATCGGCGAGGAATCAATTCGGAGAGTGTCTCGGCATCGCAATGGCCACTCCCTTATGCGGCCTAAACCCTTTGGTGAAGTTCATCTCAAGGCAAGAACTGGATCATATGGCAAATTTTCGATTTTTGAGTGTTTTTTACTTATTTTTTTAAGGTGGATCTTGTTTAGGTTTCGTCGATTCGAGAGAGTAGATCGGATGATAAGAGGTTCTCTATATTTACGGGGACGAAAAGGCTGCATCTTAGGGCTGAGACGAGGGAGGATCGGGCGATGTGGATGGAGGCGTTGCAGGCCGTGAAGGAGATGTTTCCGAGGATCTCGAATAGTGAGTTGATGGCGCCTGTGGATACTTTTGTGGTCTCGACGGAAAAGTTAAGGCAGAGGTTGATGGAGGAAGGAGTGAGTGAGTCGGTGATTCATGACTGTGAGCAGATCATGAGGAGCGAGTTTGGTGCGTTACAGAATCAGCTTGCGATTCTTAAGCAGAAGCAGGCGCTACTTATTGACACACTCCGGCAGTTGGAGGTATAAAGAAAATAATTTGAATCTGCATCTGAATTCTTCAATGCCTTTTGATTTGATAGTGTATGTAGTTAACACTGTCAAGTTTATTAAAAGCATGCATGCAAATATTTTGTCTAAATCTTTTGGGTGAGCATGTTGTAAATCTTAGTTTGTTGTCTTCGGGATGGTAAAAGTAACATGGGAAGTCAGAATGTATAAATCCTCCTTATAACAATGCTATGTTGGGTTAACATAAATCTCACAACAATTATATGTTATCTTATATGTGTCCCTAATAGGACTATGCCCGATGGTTTAGTGATGAAAACAAATACGGATTTTGATTTAGTCTTGACAATGTAAATATTAGTTAGATATTATACAACCATGTGGTTGGTTCGGTTATGGTTTAGCAGTCCATTGCGGTGAATTCAATTACATGCTTGCTTAGGAACTTGCGGTTAGCAAATCTGCAGCGTAGATCTAGGCAATGATGTAAGTGAAGTTTCTACAAAAGAAAGGCCTGAGAGCATGAAAATAAGATAGAATGAGGGCACTGTTTAAGTGAAGGAGAGTGGTCAGGTTATTCTGGGAAATATGTGTAAAATGACTTGAAAAGGGAAATACTTGTGTGTTATGCCAGGATTGTCAGAAAAATAGAGGGATGGGATCCTTTGATGAGGCAAACATTTCAACTTCAGTAATAAATGGATACGAAGACAATCAATAGAAGCAAAGGAAAGAAGAGGGAATATGGATCTCATTGAAGGGAAATTCTTCAACCTTTATTAGCAGTTGCATAAATACTCACTCGATTCTTTTCTCTTTAATTATGATCAAAGCATCAAATTACCTTTTCAGTATACGAGATGCTAAAAAGTAAATACATGATGAATTTCTAAAATATTCTTTGAGTGGCTTGTGAATAGAATAAAGAGAGAGGAATGGAAGGAGTGAGCAGAAAGAGTTAAGGAAGAGAGAGATTGCTTTCATTTTTACCCTCTTGGAGAATATGCTTGCAGATATGATCTTCATAACAAATTACATAGCATCTCCAAATGGACCTGGATTACCAAAACAGAAGTTCTATGGGGGGTTTATGGTGACTTTGAGTTGGGTCATGTTGGCTCGTATTAAATTATGTATATCTGCTAATTAGGTTTCATGGGCCAACAATGTGATGAGATCATCACGTACCAACGAAGGCGTCGCAAGAAGGATCGCGGAATGAAGAACTAAGCCGAGGGCATTTTTGTGAAGTTTTGGGCATTTTTGCATAATTTGGGTTTTGGAGGGTTTTTTGTAAATTGGGCTAAAGCTGCACTTATATGTAGGGGTGTGCAAAAAAACCCGGTTCCGATTCCGAACCCGGTTCCGGACCCGAATCCGATTCCGAATGTTCGGACTAATCGGATTTGAAACCGGATTCGGATCAAAAACCAAAAACCGATTACAATTCGGATCGGATTCGGAATTGAGAGGTCAAAATACGGGTCCAACCCGTTTCCGAATATTGTTTCGTGCTTTATGGCAGATCTCATACGCTGCACCAGCGCGTTAATTATTTCATAACCCGTTTCCAAAAAACCCTTCTTTAACCACGCTCTATACTGGGATCTGAACGATGTGGGACTAAGATAATAGTCTATTTCTCTTTCAATTAATTCTCCAGCACTCACAAATTGGGCAGCATTTAGTCCCACATCGGTCCCATTATTGACCAAGAGTTAGTTTATAATAGCTTTGTGAGCAGCACTTCGCAAAATTATTGAGTGGAGACTGATCGGAATTGCTCTGGGAAGCGGAACCGGGCTTCGGACGGGATTTTATAATCCGATTTAGTATTCGGAATTGATGATTTCGGATCCGATCTGTCGGAACCGGTAACCGGATCCTGTTCTCCAATCCGAATTAATTTGGAATCGGTTTCGGTTCTCTATAAAAAATCGGATTAATCCGATGCACACCCCTACTTATATGTTTGGGGGTGGGGTTTTCATTATGTCTTATACAAAACTTGAGTGATAATCCCTAGCTTAGAAGAGTAGAACCCTAGATCAAGTGAGAGTAAGCTTTCTCTCTTAGATTCAAGCTTGAAGAGTTGGTTTCCTCTCAAAAGAAACCTTTATCTTGTAGTTCTTATTTGATATTTATAAAGTTCTCATTTTTCATCTTCAAAACCTTAGATTTCTCATGAAATTGGTATCAGAGCGAAAATCCAACATGACAAACATAAGATCCATGGAGAAGAAAGATGCCATATTGGAGAAAGTTGGAGAAATTGAAGCAACCCTAAAGGAATCCATCAAGGAGCTACAACAAAGAAGTGATGAAAGGTTCTCATCCTTGGAGAGCATGGTCAAATCTTTCATGGAGGCTCAAGGGAATCAGTGTAGCGAGAAGGAACGACCTAATAGCGATGAGATTCTGGGAAATCGTTCAGATCTGAGCCGAAAAGAGCCGTCTTTGGACAAGGGAAAGGGGCTACTGGTGATCGTGGAGAACATGTCACCAGAGGAAGATGAAGAAGACGACGTATGGGGGCAGTTCCCCCCCTCCACCAACTTGGGAGTGGGAATCCCATGTGTGTGTGGCCTTCCCCCCAGAACCCTAATGGCTGGGGCGGGGGGCTCCTGCTGGACGTGTCGGATCCCGCCTGGGCCCGGTGCACTCGTCGGACCCTGGCGAGGGTCCGGCGAACCTCAGGGGGCTTGCCGCCCTAGGCAAACCCCTGGGGGGGCTTGCGAGCCTCCAGCGGCACTCTGGGGGCCCGCGAGTCCCCAGCGACTGCCTGGGGGCCTCACGAGCCACCAGGGGACCACGGAGGGGGGCGCTGGCCCCCGGCGACTGCGTCGGGGCATCAGTGGTCCCAGACCCATCCACAGAGAGGCGAAGGGGCTCCCCCGCAGTGCCAGAGGAGCGGGGGCCCTTTTCCGCAACCACTGGAGAGGAAATTCGGGGATTTCGCATGGCGGCGACCCTTCGCTGCCTCCCAAGGAGGCGGCGGGCTACTTTTTGGACCTCCACGGCCCGATGAGACATACGGAGGAGAGTTCGGGGGCCGAGGCGAAGGAAACCCGTGGGGCGTGACAGGCTATGATAGAGGGCCAGAGGGCCGTGGAAAGATGGAGGACCTCCACAAAATGCTTATCAACAATTTCACTACGGTCAATCTAGAGAGAGGGTGAAGCAAGGGGTGAGTGGACCCGAAAATAAGGTGCGGAAGTTGAAGATGCCGGTTTTCGATGAGGACCCCACGGATGGATCTCACGTGTGGAGCGGTACTTTGAGGCCTATCAGATGGGGGAGAGGGAGAAGGTGCATGCGTTTGGCGTGTGTTTGGAGGGGAAGACGTTGTCTTGGTATTTATGGAGGCAACAATGGTGGTCGATACAGTCATGGGAGGAATTCACATATTGCATGCTGCATCGCTTCAGAGACACTCATGGCGGCGACCTGCATGAGCAACTTTTGACGGTACGACAAGTGGGCACGGTGAGAGACTATCGGGAGAAATTTGAGGCACTTTCTGGCCGTATGAGGGGATGATGACCGATGAGACCTTGGTGGGAAGCTTTATGAAGGGGCTAAAAACTGAAATTCATGGAGAATTTCGGGTGCAGAGGCCGAATGGACTGTTAGAGATGATGTACCTCGCTTAGATAGTGGATGACATGCTAGCAGCGGATCGGCGAGCCAAGGGAGCTTGGGATGGGTCTGCTTTTCGTGGCTCGGCGACTCCAGGAGTGCAGTGGGCCCCTGCAAGGGGGTCCAGACGGGGGAGCTCAGGTGAGCAAGGAGAGGAGCAGTGGACCACAGCCTAGTGGACAGTTTAGGCGCATGGCAGAGACGAAGATACAGAACAAGAGGGTGAATGGACTGTGTTTTAGGTGTGACGAGAAGTATGTCCCAGGGCATCGCTACCGAGATCGTACACACCAGGTGCTGCTGGTAGAGGATGATGAAGAGGAGGTGGAGGAGCTGTGCGAGGAAGAGGTGGAGCAGGATCCATCTCATTTGGAGGTAGCAGAGGTGTCACTCAACTACATAGTATGGTTCACTCTGAGCCATACTATGAAATTGATGTGGAGGATCTCTAAGCAGGAGGTGGTGGTATTATGATGCGTCTAGGGGGTTTTGTGGAGAGAAAGATGTGATTTTTATGATTTGGAAAGGTAAAAATATGATTTTATAATGAAACGCAGATCTGAACACAATCAAAGATAGCTACGATAATAGATCTAAAGGCTAAATTGATCTAAAGAATGAAAGATAATCAACTAGCAATTAATCTAGGGCTTAGGGAAAATAAATTTACAATCCAATTCTTCGATAATCCACTAGGGCCGTCTGGCCCCTTGCTTTAGGGGGGAATTAGTGAATTATTGATTTATGAAACAACCCCCCCCGTAGTCACAAAACTACGAGTTTGCCCCCGGGTCGTGGTGGACCCGAGCCGCCTTCTCATTTGATAAACCCGCACGGTTGCCTCCTTGTGGATTTGTGTCGCATCATTACTCCCCCCAAAAGTGCCACCTTGTCCTCAAGGTAGAAGTCTGGAAATTGGTGTCGTATCATCTTACGGAACTCCTATGTAGCATCATAGTCTGGCAATCCTCGCCATCTGATCAACACTTCTTGTTTTCCTTCTGCGTTCTGTCGAACACCAGTCAGCTCCTGTGACTCAAGCAACAACTCCATGTCATCCGTCAGAGTGAGAGGGAGACTAGGCGAGAGTGTGGTCTCTAACCGCTCGCCGTAACTGTGATACATGGAATACTGGGGGAATGGTGGATGCAACAGGTAACTTCAGACAATACGCCACCTTTCCGATCTGAGCGGTAATCTCAAATGGTCTATAGTAGCGGGCCGCTAGCTTCTCATTGCTCCTATGAGCCAGTGTCTTCTGTATGTAGGGTCGCAGCTTGAGGTAAACCTGATCTCCTACGGCAAACTGTACATCTTTCCTATGTCCATCAGCTTTAGTTTTCATAATCTACTGGGCACGCAGTAAGTGTCTTTTCAGCTCCTCCAAATACATATCCTGCTCCTTTAGATACTCCTCAACCTGTGAAACTGGAGTGGTACCCCTACTGTAATGGATCAACTGGGGTGGGTCCCACCCTATTGATGCGTCTATATGGCTTTTTGTGGAGATAAAGATGTGATTTTTATGAATTGGAAAGGTAAAAATAGGATTTTTATAATGAAACACAGATCTGAACAGAATCAAAGATAGATACGATAATAGATCTAAAGGTTAAATTGATCTAAGGAATGAAAGATAATCAACTAGCAATTAATCTAAGGCTTAGGAAAAATAAACTTACAATCCAATTCTTCGATAATCCACTAGGGCCGGCTGGTCCCTTGCTTTAGAGGGAATTGGTGAATTGTTGATTTACGAAATAACCCCCTCCGTAGTCACGAAACTACGAGTTTGTCTCCGGGCCCGTGGTGGACTCGAGCCTCCTTCTCCTTTGATAAACCTGCACGGTCGCCTCCTCCTTGTGGACCCGTGCCGCATCATATTGATTGATTGTGGGGCCACCCACAACTTTATCTCCAACCGTGTGGTGGAGCAGCAGGGGTTGCAGTTGGTTAACACCGACAGCTTTGGAGTGATGATGGGAACTGGGCAGGTAGAGCAAAGCAGGAGAGTACGCTGTGGCGTGATTTTGACCTTACATGAGATACATGTGGTAGAGAAGTTTTTGCTGTTCAATCTGGACAGCACCGACGTGATTTTAGGCATGAGATGGCTGCAGTCTTTGGGAGAAACGAAGACCAACTGGAAATTGCTAAGGATGGAGTTCACGCATGGGGAGGCTG
This sequence comes from Scilla litardierei, assembly GCA_030789695.1. Classification (NCBI taxonomy): domain Eukaryota; kingdom Viridiplantae; phylum Streptophyta; class Magnoliopsida; order Asparagales; family Asparagaceae; genus Scilla; species Scilla litardierei. The sequence goes on along the minus strand of CM061139.1, from coordinate 180,747,335 downwards.
GTGACGCTTCAAGGGGACCCCAAGGTTTTCTTGAAGACCATGACGAGGGCTTTCCAGTCCGAAGGATGAGGCTTCTTGGTGGAGCTACATGGCCTGGCAGTGGAGGAGGCGGAGCAGGAGCAGAACATACCATTAGAGCTATGACAGGTCTTATTTCAGTTTGAGGAGGTGTTTCAGATGCCTTATGGGCTTTCTCCCCCACGAGACCACGGGCACGCCATTGTGCTCCGAGAGGGTGTCCTTCCCATCAGCGTACGACCATACTGCTATCTGCAGGTGCAGAATGGGGGACATCGAGAGGACGGTGGACGAGATGATTCAGGCGGAGGTGATCTAGCCGAGTGTGAGCCCTTTCTCGAGCCCGATGCTGTTGGTGAAGGACGGTAGCTGAAGATTTTGTGTCGATTATCGGGCATTAAATAAGGAGACGGTGCCAGACAAATTTTTTATTTCCGTGATAGACGAGTTGTTAGATGAGTTGCATGGTGCAGTGGTCTTCTCAAACATTGACTTGAAGTCCGGTTATCACCAGATCTGGATGAGAGATGAGAATGTGGCAAAGACTGCTTTCAGGACACATGGGCCACTATGAGTTCTTGGTCATGCTGTTCGGTTTAACTAATGCTCACATCACATTCCAAGCATTGATGAACATGGTGTTCCGACCTTATCAGGGAGGTTTGTTCTGGTATTCTTCGATGACATTTTGGTTTACAGCCTGTTGATGGAGTCACATGTGGAGCATTTGACGACCGTGCTGAGGGAGCTGCAGGAGCATCAGCTGTTTGCTGATAGGAAGAAGTGCTCGTTCGGCCAGCGGAGTGTAGAGTACTTGAGCCATATTGTTTCTGCGGAGGGCGTGGCATCGGATGGTTCAAAGATAGCGGTCATGGTAGATTGAATACTCCCTACCACATTACGTGCGTTGCGGGGATTCTTGGGACTGACGGGCTACTACAGGAAGTTTGTCAGGGGGTGCAACACCATTGCATCGACATTGACGGAGCAGATGAAGAAAGACAATTTCCATTTGAGAGAATAAGACACTCAAGCTTTTGAGGCCCTGAAAAGGGTCATAACGAGCGTTTCCATTCTTGCGATTCCAGATTTTACCCGGTCATTTGTGGTGGAGACAGATGCATCGGGCTATGGGTTGGGTGCCGTGTTGATGTCGGAGAGCATGCTGGTGGCATATTTTAGCCACGTGTTATCAGCGATGGCTAGGCTCAAGTCAGTTTATGAGCGCAAGCTAATGGCAATTGTATTGGCGATGCAAAAATGGCGACCCTATCTACTTGGCCGACGATTCGTAGTGAGGACAGACCAAAGGAGCCTCAAATATCGTTTGGAGCAGAGGATGGTCATGGAGGAGCATCAGAAGTGGTTGACCAAGCTGCTAGGTTACCACATTGAGATCCAGTATAGGCCAGGGATTGAGAACAAGGCGACAGATGCACTATCACGGAGGGATGTTGATTCACACTTGTCGGCCTTGTCAGTACCAGTTCTGCTCGATTGGGAGACCCTGTTGAAAGAGATTGAGGAGAACGAGGGTCTAGCCAAGATCAGAGTAGCTTTACTACAGGACCCCGTAGCACACCTCGGGTATTCGTTAGAAGGGCAACGTCTCTTGTATAAGGGGCGCTTGGTGGTACCGCAGGGGTCGGTTCATATCCCGAGGGTGTTACAGAAGTTTCATGGGAGCGCGGTAGGTGGCCACTCTAGAGTCCTGAAGACCTACCAGTGCTTGGCTCGGGAGCTTTTCTGGGAGGAGATGTAGAAGGATGTGGCGGATATGGTGGAGAAGTGCAACATATGCCAGCGCCACAAATATTTATTCACAGCTCTTGGAGGTTTGCTACAGCCTCTCTCGTTGTCTGACCGAGTTTGGGAGGAGGTGACCATGGATTTCTTTGACAGCTTGCCGAAATCAGAGGTGTACTCAGTCATCATGGTGATGGTGTATAGGCTGAGCAAGTATGCACATTTTGTGGCACTATGACATTCCTACATTGCAGTGACAGTGGCAATGATATTTATCAGGGAGATTGAGGCTTCATGGCATCCCGTGCTCTATTGTGACAAATCGGGATAAAGTTTTTCTTAGCGCCTTCAGGAATGAATTTTTCGGGACACTATGGACAGTACTGAAAAGGAGCACCGCTTACCATCCCCAGACTGACGGCCAGACAGAGATCGTCAACAGGACACTGGAGACATATATGCAGTGTTTTGTTTCCGAGTCTCCGAAGCAGTGGGTGAGGTGGCTAGCTTGGGCGGTGTATTGGTACAACACATCTTTCCACACCTCTGCGCAGCCCACTCCCTTCAGGGTATTTTATGGGCGGGATCCCCCGCATTTACTTTACTATGGCCACCGCTCTGTCCTAGTTTCCCAGGTGAATCAGTATCTTGAGGAGAGGGACCACACTTTGGAGGAGTTGTGGCGACACTTGACGAGGGCACAACAACTTATGAAGAGTCGGGCAGATGAACACAGGTGAGATGTGTAGTTCGATGTGGGCGATAGGGTGTATTTGAAGCTGCGACCTTACTGACAACGCTCCTTGGCACGTAGGCGAAACGAGAAGCTGTCGCCCCGATACTTTAGGTTGTACGAGGTAGAGGCCAGGATTGGCCAGGTGGCATATCGACTGAGGTTGACACCAGATTCAACTATCCACCCCGTTTTTCATGTGCCGCAGCTCCGTCGGGCCATTGGAGACCATGTCTCCTCGTCGTCACTACCCCCGACGCTCACAGATGCCATGGAGGTGCTTCTAGAGCCGGCCGAGCTAAGAGAGGTTCGTCAGGGGAGCACGGCAGCACTGGAGGTGCTGATTAGGTGGACCGGTCTTCCAGATCATGAGACGTCCTGGAAACCTTACGATGTTATTGCGCAGCGGTTCCCAGACTTCCACCTTGAGAACAAGGTGGTTCTTTTGGGGGGAGTAATGATGTGATCATTACGTATCAATGAAGGCGTCGCAAGAAGGATCTCGGGATGAAGAACTAAGCCGAAGGCATTTTTGTGAAGTTTTGGACATTTTTGCCAAGTTTGGGTTTGGGAGGGGTTTTTGTAAATTGGGCTAAAGCTGCACTTATATGTTTGGAGGTGGGGTTTCATTATGTCTTATGCAAAACTTGAGTGATAATCCCTAGCTTAAACGAGTAGAACCCTAGATCAAGTGAGAGTAAGCTTTCTCCCTTGGATTCAAGCTTGAAGAGTTATTTTCCTCTCAAAAGCAACCATTATCTTGTAGTTGTTCTTTGATATTTATAAACTCTTCATTTTTCATCTTCCAAACCCTAGCTTTCTCATCACAATGCTTGAAACTGCACAGAGTCATTACTCAAGTTAGATAACTTTTTTTCTACATATATAAGAGGGATGGATGGGTCAACCAGAACTATATTTGTGTTTGCTTCCTGTATAAAATTTAATTAAAAAGAAACATATCCTCCCACCCTCCCACCCTCCCTCCATCTATCCATCCATCTCTCCCTTTTATTTTATCAAACCTTTTATCTAACCGAAAGTGAGAAGAGGATCTTAGAAGTATTTCAGTGATTTCGTATATATGCTGTTAAACTTGGATACAATGACTTGTTCTATGTATATCCACTCTATAACTTGTGTGTTAAGGTCTTCAGGCTATGTAACATCTTGGATGGAACACTAGTTGCCGTGCATTGCAGATGTTTTTTTTTCTTTTACTGTTCTAAGTGTTATACTGATGGACTTCTCATTTTACTTTGTAGACAGAGAAGGTTGATTTGGAGAACACCCTTGTAGATGAAAGCCAAAGACAGTCCAGGGAATATGGATCTGCTTCTAGATCAAGAACTGAGAAATGTAGCGGTATGGTCACAAGTTATTGCATTCACAACCTATCACATGGTTGTACATGATTAAACTGATTGGTGGTTAATTTTACTAAATATCTGTTTTGGTACTAGATCCTTTAATAAGTCTTGTTCATCTGACATCGTCTTGGTACGAAAAAGTCTTGGTACGACGATGAACTCTTTTGTACCGGATATTTTAAGTGCTTTACCAAAACTTATCCTTTTGCATCTGAAATTAAAACTTAAAGCTGATGCAATTTTTTTTCTCATATGTGAGAAGTCTGTAGTTTCTGTAATTCAGAAGCACGCCATGTATAACTGACCTGCAGTTAATGAGAATTTTTGAACATTTGCAGAATCATTTTTTTCTGAAATATGTAGGGAATCTGTTCTGAATTAACGCAATTGGCTTAAGAGGTTAAATACTATCATGAAATTTACTAGATCAATATTTATATCAGAGAATACAACATGAGATATCATTGACATCAAAATGTTTAAACTATATAGTTAATGATGCGCCGGACACATCACCTAACTACTTCCAGGCTGTTATGATGTGGGTTCTTGCTTGCTAACTATGTATGTTATATGTAAAACTCAGATCAGTTACAACAACATGAATTAATGACTGTTGCACGGACACGTCTGCCTGCGCACCATGCTGACACTTGCAAATTCTCAAAATATTAAAACTGCATATGATTTGTATGCCTGACATGCATATACGACATGTGTCTGACACGCCATGGCTTCGTAATATAAGTGTTTGTAGTACATAGCTCAATGACTAGTGAATGTGTAAATGATTTGATCAAATTATCTTTGAGTTATTCTATTAGTTTTCCTTGAATATCATTCTTGGTTCAATTCCACACTTCCTCATGAAATTGAGTATTTGACTGGCAACTGTTTGGGACTTGCTATATTGTTTAGCATGATTCAAGTGCGGCATTAAAAGAATGCAGTCTTTGTTTGTCATCTTCTTGAACCTTGAAGGCATCAGTCTCAGTAATCTCTAATTATACCCTTGCCAAAATTGTACATTACACTTGGTTGAGATATTCCACACAATTTTTATATGTGGTTTCTTATTAAAAATGTTTTGACTTTGAACCTCGTGGTACTAGAAGAAATAAATTTTAATTGTGACTCAGTTGGCATCCATTTGCAACCACCTGTTGAGCTTGCTAAGTTAAGCGAGGTATACTTTCTATTGGCATGAACTTTAGACTTCAAATTGAGATGATTAGTATTAGTATTATATGTTCATGTTTGCGATGTTCTATCGGTTGACCATGTGCTTCATGTTGTCTGTTTGTAATGTTTCTGTGTCTTGACGCCTTTTCTCCCATGCTTTTTCTTTCAGTTAGTATTTATTGCCATTAAATGTATCTTGATTTTTGTCTTATTTGTGCGTCAATCTTTCTTTAGAGGGAAGTGCAAGTGAACTTGAGGATGATAACGACAGACAAGATGCTATAGAAGAAGACACTGATGAGGAAGATAATGCATTTTTTGATACACGAGATTTTCTATCATCAAGCTCTTTTAAAAGCGGAGCATCTGACGTTGTTAGGTCAGAAAATGATTCAGATGACGACGAGCAACTTTCCATTAGTTCAGTTGATGGCTTTGATGCCTCCATGAGATCTGTTAGGTTTAGTTATCCATATATCAAGAGACGCAGAAAGTTGCCTGATCCAGTTGAGAAGGAGAAAGGAGTGAGCCTATGGTCAATGATAAAAGACAACATTGGGAAGGATCTAACCAAAGTTTGCCTTCCTGTTTATTTCAACGAACCACTTTCGTCCTTACAGAAATGCTTTGAAGATTTAGAATACTCTTACCTTCTAGACCGAGCGAATGAATGGGGCAAAAAGGTATTTTTCTTTTCATCACTTTCCCCTTCAATGTGAGCAATTTAGTATGACTGTTATACCAATATTAATTGACATAGCTGTTCATGTAAGTATTATTTGTTTTAAAGCTTGTTAGTGCATTATTGCAGTCATATAAACTCGTCACATTTCCACCAAATTATCACTCTGGGTAACATTCTATAGTTGTGGCTCTTGCGGGCTATGTGAAAAATAGGATACCATCTTACCTCTTGGACTAGTTTATCGTCCTTTCAACTATTCCCAGGATCCTAGTTTCTTAGCTGATAAATGATAATTAGCTTGAAACTAATATGGTTTTCAAGACTGAATTTAATCTGATTGTATATAGAATATTAATGTATATCTGGTAACATCTGAGGATATTTCCTAGATGGTAGCTGAAAAGTCCATTATGCATCCCTGTTTGGATCAACATCTTTCATGTTGAGCTACACGTCCTTTGTGTCATCAATCATAGATACATCAAATTTTTTGTGGTTTGTATACTTTTTGACTAGGGATTCCAGGGTGAAAATGATCTGTTATCGAAAATAGATTTGATTTTCAACCTGTTTATGCAATAGCAAATAATATTCAAATCAAAAGAATTTTTTTGGACCAATGTTTTAACAGACTCACATAGATCAATATGAGTGGGTGCATATTCCCAAAAAGTTATGAAGTATATAGATGCAACGACTGGCATGTATACGAACACGGGACCCGACCCGACGAATTTCTAAAAGTTAGGTTACCACGACAATGTAGTTTAAAATATTAAACTATATTAAATTGTACTATATACATATAAATACTAACTATGGATTAAACATGTACTAATTCAAACATCAACTTGATAAGTTTATGTAGTTTTTAACAGTTCAGGAAATGTAAACGAGGGAATTGCCCATACATGACATAATCATACATGATTGCTAATACTCATGTTAGTTTATAATTGAACAATCATTCAATTGCAGAATCATACATTTTCGATAACAATTTAAAAAATTCATGGCTAAAAACATGACTTATGAACTTAAAAGTTATGAAACACTCATACCGTAATTAAATTAGTTTATATTTTTATGTAAATTTATATAAACTCTAACTTTAAAACATTAAGTATCCTAATAATTATGAAAAACTTCATAGAGAACAAATTAAGCAAACAATTTAAAAGTCCTAAAACGTAAAGTTCCCAAAGCCCAAAAACTTGGCCATCTAGGAAAACTTGAAATACCCCAAGACAAGCGCGCTTCTTTGATGTTGCTAGACTTCATCGTCTCTTGCTTCGTGGTTGGAGGATTTCTGTTGCTGTCAATCGATGTTGCTATTGCCGGACGTCATTGCCGTCGTCTCAAAAGAATAGCGAAATCTGAACATATGTTGCAGAGAGCAAAAGAAAAATGTATGTCATGACAGTTAAGAGCCTAACCAATTTACTGTGTGTCAGTCAGGTTAACCTGATGAAGGCTATCGCTAATTTGAGGCCGTCATTTTAGGTTAACAAGTCGGTTCAATCTAGGAGAACACAGCTTCAGGTAGCAAACAGCAAACAGTAATAATGGATGGCTATGACGAACAGAAACTCAATAATAGTATCGGCCACAGATTCATGTTTATGCATACAACTATAAGAGTAGCCATTCACGACCAATCACGTTGACAAATTCAATGAAATCATAAAAGATACAAAAATAAAACAAAACAAAAGAAAAACTCACTATAATTAGTGATTTGATAAAAACAAAGAGAAGAAAAACCTTATCAAAATTAGCATATGTATTCAGTAAGATTACATGACACCCATTAGTCTACAGATTAGGTGTTGTTTGGCTGTTGGAAACATGCTTCTTATTTTTTTTAGTAAAACCAAGGAATGGATCTCTTGACAATTCCAAGCTTTTCAAATTTCTGTTTGTTTCCCAAAATAATTAGAAATAATCTGTCTTGTCTTTATTGTTTATTTTGTCAGGAAAAAGAAGAAATATGAAAGAGAATAAAGTTTTTTTTCTTTATTATTATTAAAACAAAAGGATTCTCTTTTAAAGGAGAACACAGAGGTTTTGACCAACAAAACACTAATTAAAGGAGCACATTAGATTTCTTCCCGTTTTCCCATCCATTATGATCAGAAAACATTTTCTCGAAATATTATTTTTTTTTGTTGGAAAAGATGGTGGAAAAGGTTGTTGTCGAACTTGACAAACCTTTTCCAAGGGATTTTCATCTTAACAAACAGTCCCCAAGTGTCATATGAAAATGATTGTAGATACCACCTAGACTATTCCCTCGTGTGTTTTATTATTGTCCTCATCATTCTATCCATTAACAATAATTATATCAGCTTTTTTCTTGACGATAATGTGGACAAGCAAAAAAGGAGAATATTGGCGACTATCACTAAAAGAGGATACATAAGTTAGTGAATGAAAAATAAAAAGAAGAGCAGATAGTTTCAAGGTGATCTGATGTTATAAGTTTCTATACCTCATGATGTCTCATGCTGTTAGGATGTTTACAAGTTAACACCAAGATAGATAAACTATGGAGATTAATGGGTGTATCAAGTGGCCATTTGAGGAAATGTCCTCAGATGGCAGGCAAAAAGTCTGTTCTCCGTTCATCTTTCGCCATGTAGCATGGGTATATTAAAATAGATTACGTAACCATGTCGGACACATGTCTGGAACCAGACATGCGACAGACATGGGTACATCGTCTAGTTTAGACATGGTACATCGTCTAGTTTGACGTAATAGTGCTATGAGATGGAGTGGACATGAACATGTGTACAACACCAAAATCTCTCGTTTCGAGTCTGGACTGTCCAGATCTGAAACTGGTACATTTCTTCAAAAATAATACCCAAACACAAAAACTTAAAAACACAAGTCTATATCAATCTATCTAATAAAGAGCTGCCTTTTCATTTCTTAGTTTTTACTTTCTGACAAAACAAACAAAAAAATTTGAAGGAATAGTGTTTCATGTACATGGTTTCTTAGGAAACAAACAAAAAATTGAAAGCTTAGAATTGTCAAGAAACTGTCTCTCAAAAAAAAATAGAAAATCTGTTTTGAGCTACCAAACAACCCTTTATTTGTAGGATAATGTGTGTACTGTAATATGATTGACTTAATGCGCTGATTTTGGTGAGGTTTTCTTCTCTTTTGCTTTAATCAATTCACCAATTATGGTTAGTTTTTCTTCTCTTTTGCTTTTATTCTGTGTACAATTTATGATTGTATTGAATTTGTCAACATCATTGACCATGAATGGCTACTCTTATAATTGTTATATGCATGAACGGCGATCTAGGGGATGCTTCTATTATTGATTTGTTGTTAGTCAAAGCAGTCCATTGTTATAATTTACCATTTGAAATTGTGCTCTCCTGGATGGAACCGAGCAGTAGTGGTGGATGCATTAATTTTTTTTAGCACGGGCGTAAGTAAAATAAAAGTTTGTTCTTTTATGTGAGCGCATATGTGTATAAGATTTAACCAAGTAATTAAACTCTAGATTGTTAATTTTAGATACATATGGCTATAGATTTAATAGAATACTATCATAATATGACTTGAAATTCGAGAAAAGAATCATGGTTATATGTAATTCTATCTTGTGGCATTAAAGTAAAATAGATTTGTATAATCATCCTTCTTGAACCTAAAAACTGCAGCTAAAGTGTGATCATTAGAATTGTTTAATTCCTTTGTGGATTCAATATGCCAAAAGAAGCGAAAACGTAACAAAGCCAAGACTTTAACCTTCGACGTCACGTACCCAATTCTAAAAGCTTACCACTTGAGTTCATATTAAAATGGACTTAATTTTGTACCAAAGTATACATATATTAAACATATATTTTGTAAGAATTTAAAGTTTTAATTAAACTTAGAAATTTTTCGCTAAACACAGTGTAGGTGTCTGTCAACTCTCGGCTCCATGTGGATTCACACTTACTGACCATTCAACCTAAATTGAAGGCCTCCTATTAGTGTTGGCCTTAATTGGGTTTACCTAACTAATGTGTGTCATAAATTGTTGGGTTGGTCCTTAACCAGCCTGACCCAAGTCACATGTTTATATTTTGTTGGTAACCTATAATAGGAAACTTCGTGCAAAGAGTTTCTAGTACATCAGTTCAAATGTGTGCTTTTATTCTTATACACGGAATAAGGTTTCCCATGTTTTACCTCGGTTTAACCTGCTTCGTTCTTGTTTTGTTGAGTTTTGACTTGTTTTGCCTTGGTTTTACCTGCTTCGTCCTTGTTTTGTTGAGTTATGGCTCGTTTTGCCTTGGTTTTACCTGCTTTGTCCTCGTTTTGTTGAGTTATGGCTCGAAACTGACGTAGCAGTTTCGATTTTGAAGGAAACATAATTGGTATCATCTTGTTTCGGTAAGTTTCAGGGAAAACATGCTGAAACCGTTGAAAAATCATAAACAAAGGAAGGAAGAGAGGACACACATCTTTATCTATTGATAATATAATCTCCTTCCAATTCCAATTCCTATGCGAAACCAATAAATCTTAATCTATAACAATTTGGCATATTTTTAGTATAACTTTGCTTGTGGTCTCAATTTAACTTTAAATTGACAACTATCACATTAGTTTGATTTCTCTTTATTGAACTCCATACGCCCTTGATTATATTATATACTCTCTAGGCACTGCATATGCAGACAACCTAAGATAGTCACATATCTAGTGGCAATGTACACTTAAGACTGTATATTTTCACACACCAGAACCACCGAATCCAACTGCTTATGAAAACTTTGAAGCTAAGGAAACCTCGCAAACCTTTTATTCAAAAAGGTCTGAACCGAAACCGAGTTCACAAACCTTACGTCTCTACATAATTGCATGTCATTGCAAAGTTTTTAATTTTATATTCACTGCATTGATTGGTAGCTTGACTCAACCAGACCAAGCCAATTCACTTAATTAAACAGGTTGTGTAGGTTGGGTTTGTATAAACTATATATTGAAGATGGGGATTCAGGGTGAGGGGATTTGGATAAGGGTACTTGGCCCCTTTCACTGCCTAAATGATTTTGTCGAAATATTACCATATCAGACCAATAGTCATGCATACCAAAATCTCGGTTCTAGTCACTATTAACTTTGTTGTACCATGTTTCCTGAAGCAAGCACTTAACAGCACACTCAGGATTGTTTTTTTCCGTCCATTTATGATAATGGACTTAAAATGATCATGGTGGACTGGTTCAAGCCACAAGGGGAAGGAATCTACTTCCAGTAGCACTATGCCGGTGGTAATCTTGGGTAAAGCATGTCAGGAATTTCTGGATGTAACCAGTACCCTACTCTTTAAGCAGTTGACGTCAGGATTCCTGGTGTTACAATTATGCAAACAAATAATGATGCAAGTTCTTATAGAACATATAAAGACATCTAGAAAAGATTTTTGTACAAGGTTTATAAACCATATCATGTATACTGTGTTCATATGTAAGCATGTTTCTTAATGTAAATTAAGACGCACTTTGTGTTCTATTTGCTCAATTTATGTTGCAAACAGTCTTGATATTATTTCGTCATTTTAAAATCATAGTTGTCATGCCATTGTGTAATGTCATTATCAGTTTTCGACCTGCAGTTACTAGTTGTTATTGGTATGGTGAACTTGGTAACTGAGTCATTTTGCACGAACATCACTGTAGCAAAATTCTGGATATTAATGGAATTCTGAGAAAGTACAATACTTGTGCTTACGCTGAATTAGATATTTCAATTCAATTTTGTTATTCATTAAACTTGTTAGTTACCTTTCTTGTATATATAAACTCCTTGTAATTAACAATATCTTTTGAAAGATTCTTTTTTATTTTTTAATGTTGGTATTACATTACGATATTGTCGTTCATTTTCCTTTAATAAGCATCTTATGCCTTTTTTCGTGTTATATCTTAGAAAACATATCATGTATATTTATTAACCTTCGAATTTTGATTAAACTATGAAGGGAAATGGTCTTATGAGGATTCTTAATGTTGCTGCATTTGCTGTTTCTGGATATGCGTCAACTGATGGTAGAGACTGCAAACCATTCAATCCACTTTTGGGCGAAACGTATGAAGCTGACTATCCAGAGAAAGGCCTCCGTTTTTTCTCAGAAAAGGTCTGCAGATACAGTTCATCTTTAATTTATCATTGTACGAACTCTTGATGTTTATATCAATCAATTATGTTTAGTTGGGAAATAGATTAGTGTATTTGCATGTTATATCATGCAAGCTATTAATAACTAATTCCATCGAATGGCGTATGACTTATGTGTGATATCATCTCTTATACCAGGAATATCAATGAAGCCAATTCTCAGGATTCCCTCTTTTAGCTTCTAGGCAAAGTATCCTCTTTTAGCTTCTAGGTGAATCTGTTGTTCCATGCTGCCTCTAGCTACTGTTGTTGTGCTATGTTCATTGGCTAGGACAAAGCAGGAAAATTAGGGCCTTTGATGTGATGCCTTGAAAGTAAATTTTGGCTTATGGTATTAAAAATAATTTAGATAACTAATAGCACCAAGCTTACCCTTGTTTAATGAACTTATGGATGTGGAGCCACATGTTCTTTTAGGAAGATTCCTAAGATATTTTATCTATTAATTTAAGGCATTAAAACAACAAAAACAAGTAATGCTGAACACTTCTGCTTGAAGCAAAATATTATCGTGCTAAGACTTGATATACATGTATAGATTTTAAGACATGGACCAAAGTCACCAAACATTACCAAACGTCGAGCCAGGTTCAGACTTCAGAGTGATAAGGTACTAGCAGAGTTCTGTGATGACTGTGCAGATTAAAAGATTAGGATAACTGGTAGTTATAGGATACATACTGGATGCAAGAAAGAAGATAGGGAGGGCATGTTCACACAAAACATGTTCATACTAAAATGCAATACAAATGTAAAGATGATAATACATGGACCAAGCAATACAGAATATCATACTTTCAGAATGTTTGAGCATCGATGGTGCAACTTTATACCGAGATATTGGATTAACTGATAGCAAGACAACTTTTAGTTTATGTAGCCTACTTGCAAAAGTTTATGTGCAAGTATCTTCCTTAGTTTTAATATGGACAACGCAGAGTTTCAGTATGCCAAAGCATTGAATAGATTTTATGCTTTTTTAGACATTTCTCAACAAATAGTAGTTTTTTTCCTTGGGTTTTGATTTTTATGAGATTCATTTATATTCCTTTGAAGTTTCTCAACAAACTTTCTTCACATTATCTTGCTAGTTTATCATTATTAGTGTATATACTTGCTTCCTGCTTCTTATACAGTCTTTTGAGTTAATAATTGTACCCGAACTACAGAAAATATACATACCGCTCTGGCTTACTTGGCATATGTGTTACACAGGTCAGTCATCACCCAATGGTCGTTGCTTGCCACTGTGAAGGTACCGGATGGAAGGTTTGGGGAGATAGTACTTTGAAAAGCAAGTTCTGGGGTCGTTCTATACAGCTCGACCCTGTTGGCATTCTGACTGTGGAGTTTGATGATGGGGAAATTTTTCAGTGGAGCAAGGTACTGGATTCATGCTATAGGTATTTACCTTTGTTTTCTTTCTTGGAAATGGAACTCATAGGATTTTATTACAGGTGACAACTTCCATTTACAATCTTATACTTGGAAAACTATATTGTGATCATTATGGTACAATGCGCATACAAGGCAATCATGAATATTCATGTAAGCTAAAGTTCAAGGAGCAGTCTATTATTGATCGCAATCCACATCAGGTGTTTGGTTCTCTCACCTTCATAAATTGTCATTTATTGTAAACGTTTTTTTACATACTAAATTCACTGTTTCTTGTTGTTCTTTACGCAAAATAGTGATCTTACTTTGATTCTTTATAATTCTCCATATGGAACAAACTGTAAGTTTGATAGTTGATTCACTGTGTTTCACTTATTTCATCCCAAAGACAGTTAACATTGTTTTTATATGCTTTCTAATTCGAGAGAATTGACATGCATGTAAATTTCAACATTCTCATTATATTATCAATCTTTAAGTTACTATAATCTGTGACATAATTCTAGGTTTCTAATGCTTATACTCTGTCGATGTTTATTTCTTCTCGAATACATGGCATAAGTTAGAATAGGTGCATCATTACCCTTTTGTACAAATTCATCTATATTATGTCCTTGGACATTTAAATTTATTTTTAACTACAATTCCCTTGATTTTTTTTTGTACTTTCAGCTTGAAATTGGTTATAATTGAAGCTTGAAATTGGTAATAATTGAGCCTTCTCTCCGATGGGTAAAGTTAATTTACACGCTGCACTAGCAAATTGTTACATATTCTTTTTGCAGTCGAATTCTGGCTACTCACAGTTATATGTCGGAATCTAACTCGAAACAAAGTGATTCTGATGGGGCAAAGCCATTTGTATAGTGTCAAGTTTAATGTAGATCAGCATTTGAGAACAAATTTTTTTTCCCACCTGCTATTCTTGTATTTATATATATTATTATATCTTGATCTTCATCACCTTTTCATGCATGTTGGGGAATACGATTTTCTGTATTTAACGGGTGATGATGTTTTGCTAGCTTTATCTTCAGGCATGCATGCAATTTTCTGTATTTAATGGGGAATGATGTTTCGTTACCTTTATTTTCAGGCATGATTGCAATTTGATGTATCTAATTTTTTTCCTTCTGCTCCCGACCCCAAGACTTTTGGATGGTTGGTTCCCTGAGCTTAAACTGCATAACCTATAGGAGAAGGGTTTCTACCTATTAACTCGAGTAACAAGTTTATGTGGAACTTATTTCTTGTGGATAATATATTTGGTATGAGTTTGACCCAAGAAAGAAATTTTGTTCCATAGTGCTAGCTGTAAAATTTTGTAAATTGCAATCGAACAATTTTATAAATTTTAAACTTCATGCCAACCCGGACAGGAAATGGCATAGATAATGATGGTCATCACGTGGTCATAGTAAATCTACAAAGAGCATGTGGGCATCTTTCAGGTATAGCCTCAGTTACATCAAAGTCAGACGATTGGGCTTTGAGAAGTTTCTTAATTTGGTGATGATTTACACCGATTATTCAGTCTAATATTGATGAATTAGTGTTTTTCTTGCAGTTTTAGAAGGTCCCTCCAGTAACTTATTATGATCATAATATGGTCATGTGAAAAGTAAACATTCAAGATTTTTAAAATAGATTATAATTATAGGTTAATAGACACATTTATGTTCCATAGCACTCAACGGAAAAAGAGTATCGAGTGGTTCATTTTGGTACCAAATTACCAATAAGTAATTATTCTAGTATAATTTCAATCCATTCTTTCCATGAACCTATAATCTGATTTTTCAGTGATATTGGCATGTACATATTTTTACTGCTATTTTAGAAATAGCAGTGGCACACTAAAGCCGTCAATTAGAGCTATTTAATAAGTGAATCCAGTTGTTCCTTTTTTCCCAGTTGGTTGCTCTGTCGAGTGAAACTTGGTTTTCTTATTATAATTGTTTGACATTTAAATTTTGCAGAGCGAAACCGAAACTAACTATTTTAAAATTTTGCATTATAGGTACATGGCATAGTTCAGGATCGGAATGGGAGAACCGTGGCAACTCTCGTTGGGAAGTGGGACGAGAGCATGTATTATGTGAATGGAGATTTCTCTGGGAAGAGCAAAGGGTCTGACCTGTCTGATGCCCACCTGTTATGGAGACGTAGTAAACCCGCTCGCTATCCAACTCGATACAACTTGACACGCTTTGCGATCACACTGAACGAGCTTACTCCAGGACTGAAGGTTGGAGATGAGATTTCTTATACTCCTGACCGTCTTTTTTAAATATAATTGTTTGTTTTTCACTATCATCCGATGATCATTAATTGCTATTCAATTAATGTTCTAGTTGGTTACAGTTTAATGGCTCCCCCTAATGATAAACAGGAAACGCTGCCACCTACTGATTCAAGGCTAAGACCTGATCAGAGATGCTTGGAGAATGGGGAGTATGAGAAAGCAAATGCAGAAAAGTTGAGACTAGAGCAGAGGCAGCGTCAGGTGAATACATATTACATAAATATTTATTTTCATTTCCAAGCTTTTAGCTCTAGCGCGCTGTTCAGTGAAGTCCAAAGTAGTTGTCTCTGTAGTGGGAAAAGCTTTAAAAATACATCTCTCTGGTGGTGGCACCTTCATATGTATGCAGCCTTCTATCTTATGCATCTCTGATAAACAACCTCAAATTACGAAGTGCTTGTCGGAAAGGAAACAAATTATGATTTTTTGAAATCTCTAAAGAAGTATCCAAATACTTTCTTTTACAAAATATGACAATCTAAGTATTCACGAAACAATTTTTGTAGGTCAAGAGCATGTTCTTTCCAAACTTTATGTGGGATTACTTATTTTAGGCTGTGATTGATCATGGACGAAATGAGGGGATAAGTTTAAAGAGGAAAGACAAGAAAAGAGATACGGCGGTTTGTAACTGAAGGCTTCTGTCCGAACTTAAAGTGGAAAAACCCCAAGTTTCTGTACCCATGTTTAAACTTTGCTTTCTACATCCTTTCATTTGACCTAAATGAAAAAAATATTTATCTGCACATTTGATTTTTGCGATTTTTGCTTGGAACAAGAATACATCTTTTAGCTTCTAAGCGAAAAATTGAATCCATGTGGATTTTCTATTCATGCCTTAATATATCTAGAAACCTGTGCGGAAGTTGTTCAGTTGTGTATCTGACTGTCATCCAAATACAGAAACATATACTTCCTAAATTTGATTTGTTAGGTTATAGTTATACTACTAGAAATATTTTTTAAATACATAATTTACATTATAAGTGGGTAACAACATAACAGCAATAATGTGATGCAGGCAAGAAAGATGCAAGAAAGTGGTTGGAGGCCTCGTTGGTTTGCTAAAGATAGAGGCAGCGATACATACCGTTACATTGGTGGTTACTGGGAGGCCCGAGAGAAGCGCAATTGGGAGGGATGTCCGGATATCTTTGGCCAAGTTCCGAACGATCAGATTGTTGAATGACTTCAAACACAGCCGCTGATTGAATTCCTGCAATGATATTCCCCTCACTTTTTATATAACCGCCATCCTTGTATTTTTTTTTAACCTTCGTCCTGGGTGGGGGCCTATGGAATTCCAGTTATCTCAAGCAAGCTCGCCATTTTTGAGCCACCGAGAGGTTACAGTTGTAGCAGTGTAAAAAAAAGGTGAGATTGGAGTATGATTTTTTTCATTATAATAAGAGAATGCCCTCCTCCTTCAGCAAGATGGAACGATACCATGGATCAATAAAGGGGAGAGGGGGAGAATGAAGGAATTCGAGAAAGGCCAACAAGTGCTAGTGTCATCATTTGCTATGCAGCCAGATTATACTTCTAATCTCAGAACGATTCAGTACAGCAGCAGAGAGAAAGCAAAGAGAGCAGATTTCATTGTTTTGGATGTCAATTCCAGTCGTGTCTAAAGTAAATTGTAGTTGCTAGCAGCTTGTCACTTTTACAGGTAAATATTTTGAAGGAAAAAAAGAGTTGGTATTATATCTCGAAAGTGTTCGGAATCAAAGATGTTTTTAACTTCTTTTGAATTGTTTATGTTTTGCTTTATGATTATATTTGGTTTTATTTGGTTTGGCTTTTAAACGCTGAATCTCTATGAGCAATGCTAATTGTGGTACTCATTTGGCACTACTTTTTTGGTGTCATCTATCTGACTGGTTGAGCATGTTGTAGGATATCTGATTCGGAATATTTTGAATCGAATGTCGTAGGATGGTAGAGGGCATCCAAAAACCCGAGGAAATTTGGGTTCGGATCTTAAATTTTGAACCCGGATCCTAATCAGATTGGATATGACCTTACCAAACCCAAAAAACCGGATAATATGAAAAGATGCTTACCAAAGCAATTCTTATTATGAGAAATTTCACTGTAACCTTAATCATTATATTAATAAAAAACAAAGTTTTATAATACCATACAAAAGATAAAGTATTAATTATATTAATTTTCATGAAATAAAAACGGTGCTATCTTTTTAAAATCAAACGAGTGATTTATTACGAATATCACATCCAAATTTTTAAGGAGACGCAGTTATATCTGTGACATCATGGTTATATCTGTGAAATTTCATGTAGACATCGCTAGTGATGAAGTGTGGGATGCAGATTGATTGGGAGTTAGGACTGCTGGGAGGCGTATGTTAGATTGGGTATCTTCTAGCTAGGGTAAGCTCTTGGACGATGACAAGGCTGATTGTGTTGCATCTGAAAGAGATTGGATTACTTGACTAGGACCCATGGAGGTGACTTATAGTGTTTGCATGTAAGCGCTGAATATTGAGTCACCTCATGAATATTTTGACGATAAGCAAACATATTGGGTATTGCTGTGGGGTAAGATCTGCGTACAATGAATTTGTTTGTTGGGGGAACCAAGGGCATGATGGTTGTATGGGGGATGAAATCTAGGTAGGTTGTTAGACAGGTAGTGAGGAAAGTGACGAGGCTAAGCGCACAGCAAAGGCCGACCACTGGATCAACTTCGCGAGGATTCTGCCCTTCTGCCGCACTGTCGGAGACGGGCGCTGAATGCTATCCGCGAAGACGAGCTCACATGTACACGTGGCAGCTCGTCAGAAAGGCCGGGTTGGGGTCCAACCCTTAGCCTCTCCGATGCCTAAGTTAGAATTAGGACTTAGAAACGGGGGCTAGACACGCAAGTCGGACTGAGAGCGAGTCGACCTTACGTGGCGAGCTATAGTGGAAGAACAAAGATATAGGAGACCTCTGCTCTTGTGTGTGAATAACTAGAATGAGAGTTAATTGACCAACCCCTTCCTTGATGGAGGTAAATGGGTATTTATACCTGATGGAGGCGGGTAGGTGAGGCTGACCTAGCGTACTGAGCTGGCCCATCTATCAGCGAAAGCTTCGGACGAGGATGTCAGATCTATGCATGTCAGCCATGCTTTTGTCAGACGGTGCAACGGCCTGTGGTACTTTGTGAGGGTGTCAGATCCAAAAGCACCAACGGTCAGGGGGCGCTTTGTCAGGCTGTCAAGCGGCGGAAGCGTCAGTGGTGTCATTGTACTTGGTTGTTTGTCGTGTCCAATGAGCCAAGGGGTCGACAGGGGGGCGTCAACGGAGCAGGGCCGCCCTCGGATCTCTTGGTTGCCCTTGATGGGTGATGAGCGACCTACTTGTATTCTTGGCAAGCTCCGGGCGGAGCGTGCCCCCACTCGGCTAAGCGCGGAAGTGGTGTGCCCTTCCCGTCAAGTCAGGACGATCTCTAGGTGGTGAGAAGCGACCTTCGGGCTAAGGGGACGAGGCGAGTAGCCGGCGGAGGTCGGTCGAAGTGGTCCCATTCCGCCAGTCGTGGACTCGGTCGATGGAGGGGCCGAGCTGGCTGCATGTGATCCGAGCTCGGGTCGAAGTCTGTGGTAGCCCTATCTTTAGGGCATAACGGGTACATGTGATTTTATGATTATAGGTATGACTCGTATGATGAAAATTAATAATGTATGGAGTCAACAAAGGCTATGGAGGTCAAAGTAACCAAGATAAGAGGATGTATTTCAAGATTGCATCAAAAAGCTTTAAAATATAAAAGTAAAGGATGTAATTTTATTTCTCGTCTTGGTAATAAGTTAAAGTCTTTGTTGAAGCTCACATATACTTATCTTCTAATTTAAAGGCCAAAAAACTTGTTTTTATAGTTGACTAATCGACTAGAACCATTTCCTAATCGACTGGGTAAATCTGAAGCAATGGCTAGTCTTGTATTAAAAAACTAATCGACCAGTGTTAATGGGTTAGTCGGCTAGAACCAGTGCTCTAGTCGACTAACCCATGAACTGCAGGCAACTAGATTTTATGACGGGCTTAAATAACTTCTGAGCTGAACCGACCTATTCGACTAGAGTGTATAGATTAGTCGACTAGTTCTTGTCTCATCGACTAGTAACTAGCTGTTGGGCTTTAACGTGAGGATTTTTACTATCCGTTTTTGACCGTTGGATGGACTTATTAATAATCTGTTCTGACCTGATTTGTGCCCTGCAAATAGAGGTGTTTTCAAGCATTTAAGTATGATTTTAATGATTGTAACGACCCGCTCTCGGGGGCCCGTTACTTATTTGATAATTGCGCAGGTTCTGCAGTTAACTAGTGAAGTCAAAATAGCCACGATGCAGAGATGTACAAAAATACCCAAATAGTGTCCAATTATTACAATCCAAGATGTCCCAACAGATATACATGAAAGAAGAAAGTACACAACTGAAAATAGCTCTGGAAGCTGCGGTCTCATGGTCGAAGTCTGGCGCTATTAACTCTAGAGCATCTGCTTCCATATGTACGTCGTCTGCGGTGCCACGGAAATGGAACCGAAGGTAAGTCACAACAATTCTAAATAAAGAAATAGAGGTACTGTACAAGTATGACAAAGCAGACCAAAGTGAAAGTAAAGTACGGTGCAGTGTCTGTACAAGTAGAAAGTAACGTGCATGGAATGCGTAAAGTAAAGATGCATGTACTGGCAAGTAAAGTAAAGTGCATGTACTGTAAAGAAAGTAACTGTGCAAGCTACACTGAAACTACGTGACTCAAGTAGGAGAGTACAATATGTGACCGTTCAGTTCGTCTCTTGCCTGGGTGCTACCCAGACGAATGCCGGTACCCAGGCAGCAGGATGGTTTGCCGAAACTCAGGCAGCTAGACAGGAGGCCGAAACACAGGCAGATTGACATGTAGATCGAACTCTAGTCACTCCCGTACTCTCGCAACTGTGAGTTACCCCGAAACCCCGGTGACGTGTCAAGTACAAGTTTTCCACAAGATTGTTCCACAGGATGTTCCACAGGAATGTTCCACATGTTAGTCACACCAGGTCAACTGGTTGACTTCCTCATTGAAAAAGCAGCAAGTAGGATAAAGACAAGCCCAACACCAAAAGCTGTTACTTCCGTGCTTTGAGCACGTGGTAGTGTGGCTAGCACACAATTTACCCAAGTTGATAGTTGTGTGCTACAACCACCAAAGTTGAAAGTTGGCAAAGTAATCTTTGGTAGATTACTTTCATTTAGTTCTCTAGTTTGGTTTAACTTGAATAGCCGTTCTGAGGCTATAAGTGAAGTGTCACAAGTTCACGCAAGCACAGTAGACTAATTTTCTAAAGTTAGAATATGTCGTGACTTACTAATTTCGAGCTCGTCGTGGCAAGACGAGGTTGGAGCTAGAAGAGCTGGTGCACGAGATTTGGTACCTGCAAACACAAGAAACAATCGGTTAAAGCACATCCTATTTTCTATTTATTATTGTTAAAGTTCCATCTTCCATTTATTAAACTTGATCGTTTTGATTTTTAAAACCGGTTAAAACGTTGTCGAAAAGCGTTCTAAATTTTTATATAAACTATATAGGATGAAAATAGTCTTACTGCAAGAGGGAATATTTTTCTGAAGCTTATAGTAATTTTTAGGATTTTTAAAAGCTCAAAAACTATTTAAAAACTATTTTTCAATTAGTGACGTATTTATTCAGGAATTTATTCTGGGTGCAATCTACATCGGAAAGTTGCAAATGAGGTGTCAAAACGACCGTCTCGGAGAGTATTATCACATATATTTTTCTCATATTTTAGTTTACGTGAAAATAAGAAGATACGGATTTTTGAACGAAAATCAGGTATTTATCTTTTAGGCTTAAAAATTAATTCTGGAAAAACTAAGCGTCGGATTGAGATGAAACTAGCGTCATTGGGTCCAGAATGTCATTTCTGATTTTCTAGAGGTAGTCACACATTTTTCTGGGCTCTGTATAATTAGTTATGGATTTAAAACTATAATACCCATTTATTAATTAATTAAAATACGAAATTACGGAAATTACTTCGTAATTACAAGATTGCCATCGCGAGTATTTACGTACCCACCGTTGTCCGATCGCTGGGGGGATGGCTTCGCTCGGAGGCGGGGAGCGACGGCGCTCGGGGGCGACGGCGACACGGTGACGGAGCAAGGTCGACGGCGACGTGGTGTCGGCGGCGTTCGAGGCAGCGGCGAGGATCTCGTGCGGGCTTGGCGGAGCTTGGGGCGATGGCGGGAGCGTCGGGCTGTCGCCTGTCGGGGCGGCGTACGGCGGTGGCGAGTGGGGCAGTCGACCGGGCTTCAAGGTGGCGGGGTCTGTTCGAGGTGCTTCGAGCGGGGGGGGGGGGGGTCGATGACGGCGGAGGTTGGCAGCAGCAGTCGTGGCGTGGTGAAGGCGAGGCGGTGGGGCGGTTCGCCGGCGTTCGGGGCTCTGCGTGGTCGGAGGAGGAGGCCGAGGTCGGTGAGCGTAGATCAGTTCTCCGACGTGGGTGTTGAAGCGGCGGAGTTGCGGGCTTCGTGGCAGTCGGACGGGGTCGTGGCGAGGCAACGGAGCTTCGAGTGGGCTTTGGTGGCGGATGCTGCCGTCAGCGAACGGGGAGGAGGCGGACGTCGGAGCTCCGACAACGAGGAAGAGCGAGCGAGGGCGCTGGGGGTCTCGGGGCGGAGCTGAGGGGCGGAGCGTGGGCGTGAGGTCGTCGGAACGGCGAACGGAGCGTCGTAGGCGGCGGATGGAGGCGGTGATGCGCTCGGAGCGTCGGGGTGGCGGCGTACTGTGTGTTGACGTCGGCGGTGGCGAGCTCCCGGCGGTGGGCGTGGGTGAGGCCTCGTCGGAGAAGACAAAGAGGGGGAGAGGGTGAGGGATAGAGAGAGACAGCGGGAGAGAGAAAATGATGCTACTGGGTTTCGAACGTGAGATGAGAGTGTCACGGGCGGATTGTTTAGCAACTTGACTCTCCCAATCCCGTGCGGCACTTAGCTCACTCACCCCTCTTTAGAATGGCTAAGTCAGCCTAACTCTCACACTCACTCTCAAGAAAGAACTTAAGAGCACAAGAGAACTCAAGAGAACTTGGAGAATGCCTTGCTTGTATTGCTTCAACTCTTGGATGGTTACAAATGCCTCCCCTTGCCCCTATTTATAGGTGAGGCTCCCTTACAACCAATGGTGGAGATTAAGGTTCTAGAGACTTCCTAGATCCAATGGCTAGGATGAGTTTCTAGATCCTTCTCCATTATTCCCTCTTTTAAAGAATACAAAAGAATATCTAGGAACATTCTAGATACAATTATTTACAAGCATGCCATGGGAATATTCTAGAGAATGCCACCTCACATGCCAAATAGGAGCCACCTAGGCGATGACGTGTCGATGACGTGGCGTCCGTGACATTCTCCCCCACTTATTTCAGCGATGCCCTCATCGCTTGGCCTTCTCCTTGCGAAATTCCTCTATCAAGTCTCCAAATTGCCAAAGCGCTTTTGCCGGCTCCCAGCTACTCTCGCTCTCTGGCAATCCCTTCCACTTGACGAAGTACTCCAGCCGTGGATGGTTGTTGGCCTCCCGAACCACCCTATCTGCGATGATTTCCTCGGCCTCCTTGTTGAACTCTGTCCGCACTCCTGCCGGCGCACGAGAAGATTTCCCTCGGCTCGAGTCCCCCGGATCTCCATGGTATGGCTTCAACATACTCACATGGAAGACTGGATGGTACTTGATGTTTGGAGGAAGTTCCACCTTGTAGGCGACGTTGCCCACTCGCTTGATGATCGGAAATGGGCCTTCATACTTCCTTATCAGGCTTTTATGCAGTCCCTTATGCCGATCCAGTGTCGAAAGCCTGACAAGTACCAAGTCCCCCACTTGGTATTCTGTGTGTCTTCTCTTCTTGTCTGCCCATTTCTTCATCCTCTTTGCGGCTTTGCTAAGGCATGATTTTGCCATCTCGTTCTGTTCTTGCCATCCCTTAGCAAATTTGTAGGCCACCGGACTACTCCCCTTGTAGCCCGTAGCTATGGCGTTTGGAGTGAGTGGTTGTTGACCCATCACGATCTCGAACAGACTCTTCCCGGTCGACTCACTCCTCTGTAGGTTGTACGAGAACTGTGCCACATCCAGCAATTTCGCCCAGTCCTGCTGGTTGGCACTCACATAATGCCTCAGGTACACCTCCAGTAAGCCGTTCACCCTCTCTGTCTGGCCATCCGTCTGAGGGTGGAAGCTGGTGGAGAAGCTCAAGTCAGATCCCAGCAATCTGAAGAGCTCCGACCAAAACCTCCCTGTGAAGCGAGCATCCCTGTCGCTTACGATGGTCTTCAGTAGCCCCCAATACTTCACCACATGCTTCAGGAACAGTGGGGCTGCTACCTCCGCTGGACACTTCGCTGGTGCTGGAATGAAGATCCCGTACTTCGAGAATCTGTCGACCACCACCATGATGATGTTGCACCCCTCGGACTTTGGTAACCCCATGATAAAATCCATGGAAATGCCTTCCCATGGTCTCTCCGAAATCGGCAATGGGTCGAGAAGTCCCGTCGGTGCTCTCTGCTCCACCTTGTCTTGTTGGCACACAAGACAAGTCTTCACATAGGCCTCAATGTCGTCCCGCATCCGAGGCCAATAGTAAGCGTCCTCCAGTAGTGCGAGTGTCCGATGCACTCCTGGATGCCCCGCCCATGGAGAGTCGTGACATTCCTTCATAACTTCACGCCTTAGGTTCCCGAACGATGGCACGTACACCCGCGATCCCTTGGCATAGAGCAAGCCGTCCTCAAGCCAGAACCTCCGAGTCTTTCCTTCCTTGGCGTACTCCACTAGGGACTTTGCCGTTGGATCTTGTGTTATGCCTTCTCTTATGCGATCGAGCAAGGAACTTTGTGGTCGGCTCACCATTGCTGCAAGTTCCGCCTTCCGACTTAGTGCATCCGCCACCAAGTTTGCCCGGCCCGGTTTGTACTCCAACGTGTAGTCGAACTCCGCCAAGAAGTCTTGCCATCTTGCTTGCTTGGGGGACAGCTTCTTCTACGTCTGGAAGTAGCTAGTGGCCACGTTGTCCGTCTTCACTACGAACTTAGAACCAAGTAAGTAGTGCCTCCATAATCGTAAGCAGTGGACCACCGCCGTCATCTCCTTCTCTTGCACAGTGTACCGCCGTTCGGTGTCGTTTAGCTTTCGACTCTCGTATGCGATGGGGTGCCCATCTTGCATCAACACCCCGCCGATGGCGAAGTCACTCGCATCGGTGTGGACTTCATAAGGCTTGCTGAAGTCTGGAAGGGAGAGAACCGGCTCCTCCGTCACCGCTCTCTTTAGTCCCTCGAACGCTTCCTGGCACTTCGGGCTCCAGTCCCAAGCCCGATTCTTCTTCAGCAAGTCCGTCAGTGGAGCCGCGATAGCCGAGTATCCTCGAATGAATCTCCGGTAGTAGTTCGCCAACCCGAGAAATGACCGCAGCTCCGTCACCTTGGTGGGAGGTTCCCACTCTTGGATGGCCTGAATCTTCCCTTGGTCCATCCGTATCTGGCCCCGTCCGATGATGTGTCCCAAGAACACCACCTCCTTCTGTGCAAACGAGCACTTCTCCCTCTTGACGTAGAGTTCATTTCGACGAAGGGCCTCGAACACTTGCCTCAAGTGCTCCTGATGCTCCACAATGTCTTGACTATAGATCACTATGTCGTCAAGGTATACTACGACAAAGCGATCCAGGAAGGGCTCCAACACTTTGTTCATCATGGTGCAAAAAGTAGCAGGCGCATTTGTGAGTCCAAAAGGCATGACTAAGAATTCGTACGATCCATACCTCGTCACGCATGCCGTCTTGGGCTCGTCTCCTTCGGCGATCCGCACCTGGTAGTATCCCGACCTGAGGTCCAGCTTGGTGAAGTACCTCGCTTGTCCCAGCCGGTCGAACAAGTCCGCCACCAAAGGTATTGGATACTTGTTCTTCACCGTGACTTTGTTGAGCGCCCGATAGTCGATGCACAATCGGAGAGATCCATCATGCTTCTTCTGGAAAAGCACAGGCGCACCGTATGGAGCTTTCGATGGCCGAATGTACCCCGCATCCAGCAAGTCCTTCAGTTGCTTCCGAAGTTCCTCCAACTCCGGTGGAGCCATCCGATAGGGTCCCATTGCTGGTGGTTGCGCTCCTGGCATCAGCTCGATCTTGTGGTCCACCTCCCTCTTAGGTGGTAGCTTGCTGGGTAGCTTCTCGGGCATAATGTCTTGGTACTCCTCCAAGACCGATTGGATCTCCACGGGGACCTCTTCATCTTTGGTTGGGCCTCCCTCCATCTTCACCGCAGCAATGAAGGTAGGTTCATTCCTCCGAACACCCTTCGAGAGTTGGATAGCCGAGAGGATCTTGCTTGACAAGGCCTTCTCTCTTTGTATCGGAATCGTACAGGCCTTGCCTTCGAGGAAGCACATCGTGTTGGCGTACGGGACCAACACTGCCTTCATCCGATCCAAGAACTCCAACCCAATGACTGCATCAAAGTCATCCATCCCGATCACCGTCATGTCCACCGGCCCCGACCATTCTCCCATCTTCACTGGGATTTGTCGTGCCATTCCAACGATAGGAGTGGGTTCTGAGTTGACGGCCTTGATGACCCCTCTCTCCTTAGCCACCGCAAGCCCCAAATCCCCGACCACCCTACCAGAAATCAAGAAGTGGGAAGCACCAGTATCAAGAAGAGCTTTGAAGACCTTACCCGCGATCTCCGTCTCCACGAACATTGGCCCTCTTGGCCCTTCATCCACCTTGGCATGAATGGCATTGAGTAGCCGCAACGAGTTCACTCGCATCTCCTCTTGTTGCTTCTCTTCTTCCTTCTGGATCAAGGTCGCAAGATTGGACTTCTTTGGACATTCTCGAGCCTTATGGGGACCATCGCAGAAGTAGCATTGGAGTTTTGGACGATCCTCCTTGGACCTCTCAGTGTACTTGCCCTTCCACTGGCTTGGCTTGGGGTGGGAGTCTTTGGACTGCTTCTCTTTCTCTCCCCCACCTTTGCCATGGTTCACCTTCTTCTCCTTTGGCTTGCCGGAGCTAGAGTCCATCTTCCTGAACTCGATCAACGACTCTGCTACGGCCATAGCCTGGGCAAGGGTCTGGACTCCCCGCCTCTGAAGCTCCATCTTGGCCCAACCCGCGAGGCCATCCATGAAGGCAAAGAGCGAATCCTTCTCGCTCATGTCGGGAATCTCAAGGAGCAACTCTGAAAATTCCTTCACATAATCCCGAATAGAACCCTTCTGAGTAAGGCGGCGAAGCTTACCTCATGCTTCATCTTCCGCATTCTCGGGGTAGAATTGCTTCTTGAGTTCCGCCTTGAACTCCTCCCAAGTGTTGATGGTGCACGTTCCCTTCTTCATGTCCTCGGACCTTCTACGCCACCACAACGTAGCAACATCTTGGAGGTAGAGTGGAGCCGTGAGGAGCTTGGATTCATCGTCCTTGATCCTCATGGCATCGAAGTACTTCTCCAAATTCCATAGGAAATTATCAAGTTCTCGAGCATTCCGCGTACCTCCATATGGTTTTGGCTTGGGGATGTCTACCTTCGACAAGAAGGGATGGCTGACGACCGCTCCACTCATCCATGCCATCTTTTGTTGGTTGAGCTCGCCTTTGAGCTCTCCCAACTCCTTCATGAGAGCCTCCACTTGTGCCTCCAGAGTAGCATTCCTTTGCTCCAAGAGATCGTCCTTCTTCTGGAGCATGTCCACGGTCGAGTTCAAGACCGTCAGCATCTCCTCACGAAGCTCGTCCCTCCCGGATCGTAGCTCCTCGATGCTTTCCTCCATGGTCTCAAACTGTTCCTTTGCTTCAGCCACGGTGAGCTCCGCTTTGTCCAACCGTGCCTCGAACGCCGACATGATGTCCCTGGACTTCTCTCTGCGAGGCGGCCTCTTTGCCATTTCAGCATCGCCAGCATTGTTTGTGACGTCGCTAGTTGACATCCTTCTCCCGAACCGCAAGCTCTGATACCAACTGTCACGGGCGGATTGTTTAGCAACTTGACTCTCCCAATCCCGTGCGGCACTTAGCTCACTCACCCCTCTTTAGAATGGCTAAGTCAGCCTAACTCTCACACTCACTCTCAAGAAAGAACTTAAGAGCACAAGAGAACTCAAGAGAACTTGGAGAATGCCTTGCTTGTATTGCTTCAACTCTTGGATGGTTACAAATGCCTCCCCTTGCCCCTATTTATAGGTGAGGCTCCCTTACAACCAATGGTGGAGATTAAGGTTCTAGAGACTTCCTAGATCCAATGGCTAGGATGAGTTTCTAGATCCTTCTCCATAATTCCCTCTTTTAAAGAATACAAAAGAATATCTAGGAACATTCTAGATACAATTATTTACAAGCATGCCATGGGAAGATTCTAGATAATGCCACCTCATGTGCCAAATGAGAGCCACGTAGGCGATGACGTGTCGATGACGTGGCGTCCGTGACAAGAGGCAGTGTGTGGGTTATGTTTGGTGGGAACGAAAGTGAGGGAGGAAGAGAGATTAAATAGCCTGTGGGATGCATGGAGTAGATGGGTTGAGAAATTAGCTGGGTTGAGAAATTAGCTGTGAGAGAGAGTTAGATGGGTTGTGGGTAGCTACGGTGGTTAAGTGGGGTAATTAGCAAGGTAATTAGTAAGGTAAAACCCCGTTAACGAAAGGTCATTAGTGTAACGAAATTACGGAAATGTCCCTACTAGTGAACGTGTCCGAAAAATTACGAAAACATACCCACGGGATCGTATCGTCACGAGGATCGCGAATACGAAGACCGTTCCAGGGTTTGAGCTACGGAAATACTAGTTTTTGGCCAAAACGTTTAGAAAGCGGGTTTGCTGGTTCTCTATTGAAATGATATCAGAAAATTACGAAATTAATCTGGGGAGCCCTAAATGATCATAGGATGTTACTGCAGAAGTTTGAAAACGTTTTGAAGACGTTTGAATAGAAAATAAATTCATTACGTCAAAACTGCAATATCTGAAAATGAATTTTTATCAGATCTTTTAGAGGTATTTGATGAAATCCGATCTTGCTAAAATACTCTATAACTAGTCTGGTACTCCAAAATATTTTTATAGGAAATTTTTGAAATCAGTTTAAGACTCCTAACAAACCATTATAAAATACAATTAAAATTGAATTTTCTTTAAATACTTAATTTGAAAGTATTGGAAAAATACAGGCCGTTACAATGATCAATTTTTTTAAAGCGAAAAATAGTCATTGAGCTTAATTATTTCAAAAGAAACCCCTCTCTTTGGCCTTACTTTAAAGTTTTTAAAATCTTTTATTGGCGAACTTTGAATCTCAAAAGCTTCATTGGCAACTTCAATTAAAGATCAACACTACTGTCACACTTCATCAACATAAGAGCATCAACTCTGAGGCAACTGGTAAAATTGTATTGTAACTCACCTTTATGAGGTGTTTCTCTCTCTTGAGGGTATGTGTTAGACTCGAGCTTGTTCGAGATGTTTTGTCCTTCTTGGTTTTATGGCAACAAATCACTTTCTTTAGGACTTGTAACAAAATGTTGCACCTCGTGAATTTCATCGTATTCACTAGGTTTAACACATGCATGCACTGTGGCATGTTAGATTTATGGTATGATATTAGATATAATTTAATAGTTATTTAGCAAAAATTAATTTGTTTTAGAGACATCTTGGCACTGATTTTCAACAACCATTTTGCTGTTAAAAAAACAATCACGGGGTCGCTAGAAGGAGGGCTTGAACCTCCGACCTTGTGGTTAACAGCCACACGCTCTAGCCAACTGAGCTATTCCAGCTTGTTGCTTACCTTTCTACAGATAAGGTAATCAATAAATTAAATATACTTATTAATCTTTCGTCAGACATTGGAAGAATTAAATATACTTATTAAGCTTTCCTGAGACGTTGGAAGAATTAAATATAATGAATGTTATCCAAAACTTCATTATATTAGGACGTGAAGGCAACTCACCATCCAACATTATTACTATGAATTGTGAGCAATAATAAGCAATGGCGTTTGTCGGTTCGGTCGTAGGCATACACGTGCTCAACTTAGTTAATTAATGTTTCAATAAACTAATCAATGAATTCAGTTTATTTATTAAAATAAGAAATTGAAACAATTTAGAATGGAGATTGCTAACTACACCGAATATTCGGTGTATGTAAGAGACAGTTTTCCCAAAATAGAATTAAAACCAATCATTCACTCACATCGCTCGGTCTCTCTCTCAAAAAAATTTCCATTTTCGGTAATCTATCACCTCCCTGCACCGAAGCAGGAGGTGCATTAAGTCGTTCTCTTTAGAATTTGCAAGTCACTCTTATATGTGTCTGGTTTCTATATCTCAATATATAGAGACCGACTGTATACACCCCACTGCTTCGGTGAGGGGGGTGACAATTGTTTGGAAGTGGAAAATTTTGAGCGAGAGATTAAGACTTGAGTGAATGATGGGATTTTATTTCTATTTTTGGAAAATTATTCCTTCACTGCACCGAAGATTCGGTGTAAATAGCAATGGTCAATATATATTGTTGGTTATTGATTCCGATATGACAACTCCAGCACATATTACGTGAATGAAATATAAAAATTGAGTTTATTAATTGAAGATATCAAAAGCAAAGCTAGAAGGGGGGAATATCTGAATTTTTAATTAATTTAATTGTCCAAAGTCAAGCTAAATGATGATTAATATCCACGCTCTCTCTATTCTCCATGCCATCCGACTACTTGGTGTATGTTCATTCAGAAATATTTTATTCATGCATTTCAAATCTATACTTGTAACTATACGAGAGATAAACATGCAGATTTTACATTTACATTTATGCATTAGGCCTCACACGTTTCAACTTTTATGTGAGCACTAGAAATAACGCGCTCACATAGTGCACGGTGACCAAACAAAAACACACACATGCACACAAAAACAATGCACGCATGCAACCGACCAAAGAGCGAGAAGAGAGAGTGTGTGTATGTATCGTCGGAAAAAGACGGGACATGTGTGCAATTGAAAAACTGATAGAAGTATGCGTGCAACTGTAAAACGAGTTAAATTGCAAAAAAAACTTTGGGGGGCAGGAGTAAAAGGAGAAACGTGGACGTAAAAGTGCAAAAAACGAAGGGGTCAAAGTGAAAAGTGACGGATGACAAACCCATAAATATGTGTAACATGGATGGGGCATTTGGGTTTTATGAAAAAAAATAGTAAGCTTGCAAATGATGGGCATGAGTTGGTCTTTTGTTTGGGTTCTTCACAAACTCACCCCAAACCCCAAAATCAAACTCCCACCCTCCACCAAGTGGGGCCCACCATGCCAAGGTGGCACAACCTAACCCACTACTTTGTACTATCGGGACAAAGGTGGGCCCCACTTTTTTGTCATACAGGGACATGGCCGTGGGAAACAGCCCCCATGTGTAAGATCAATTAGAAATAACATGTGCACACAATGCACGAAGCCATAAACCACCCCTCCCATGAATGGGATACGGTGCAAGGGCGCAAACAAAAAGTAGTAAGAGGTGTGAGTGTATGTGTAAGTATCGTTGGGGGTTAAAAGGATAAATGCAAAAGCCTTGAAGCTTATAAGGGAAAAATCTCTCAGGGCAAACATGTAAATAAGTTAGCTTGAGATGTGATTTTTTGAGATGAGGAGGGAATTGCAATCATGTAATAAGAGAGCTTGGGGTGATTTTTTGGGTTGTGGGTGAGGTGGATGACCCATGTGGCACCCATGTGGCAATATGTGTAACGACCTGCTTCCGGGGGCCCGTTATTTATTTGATATTTGTGCAGGTCCTGCACTTAGCCAGTGAAAACAAAAATAGCAACGATGCAGAGATGTATAAAAATACTCAAATAGTGTCCAATTATTACAATCCATACTGTACAAAATGTCCCAACAAACTTACATGAAATAAAAGAAAGTACATCTGAGAATTAACTCCAAAAGCTGCGGTCTCAAGGTCGAACTCTGGCGCTATTAGCTCAAGAACATTTACATCCACATGTACGGCGTCTGCGGTGCCACGAAAATGGAACCGTATGTAACTCACAACAATTCTAAATATAGAAAAGAAGCAGTGCACAAGTATGACATAAGTAACTACGTACAAGCAGATCAGAGTGAAAAGTAAAGTACTGAGCAACAACGGTACACAACTGAAAAGTAAACCGAACTGGAAGGAGAGAACTGTACTGTGGTAGTACAAGTGTAAAGCAGGCTAAGCAAATGAAACATGCTACTGCTGCAGCTAAAAGTGCGACAAGTAAGGTACTGGTAACTGCACAGGTGCAGTAGGTACAGTGTATGTACTGCGTAAAGTAAAGGTGAATGTAATGCATAAAGTAAAGGTGACTGTACAAAAGTAACTACCTACGTGACTCAAGTCGGAGAGTACAATATGTGACCATTAAGTTCATCTCTTACCTGGATGCGCTTACCTAGACGAATGCCGAAACACAGGCAACAGTACATGTATTTTGCCGAAACCCAGGAAGCAGGACAGGATGCCGAAACTCAGGCGACAGGACGGGAAGATGAACTCCAGTCACCCCCGCACTATCTCAAACTATGAGTTACCCCAAAACCCCAGTGAAGTGTCAAGTATTCTATGTACATGTTTATTACGGAATGTTCCACAAGATATTCCACAAGATATTCCACACGATATTCCACAGGATATTCCACAAGATATTCCACAAAATAATTTATTAGCATGACATGCAGCAGGTGATGTAACTAGTTTAACGCAAGCAATCGTGCACAGATGTAACAATGTTTCATGCGAAGTTTCAAGTGGCTAGTATCAGAACATGGTAGATAAGGGTGAATTAGACAAGAGAGTGACTACGACGATGAAGAAGTTGAAGTGACCATTTTGAAGGTATTCACAAACTGTTGATAATTGGGATTATAACATTGGTCCATGCATACACACGACCAGTCAGGTTTGGCCAAGCAGGTCACTATCTCCAGAACTAGGGTGATCAAAACTTTGGCGCAAACGATCCTAGACACTGGGTGATACCAATGTTAAGAATACCAATCATTACATCTGTTCCATCGATTACATCAACAAGAGTAGGATAGTTTCCTATTTACTATGATAGTTAAACCAGGAAGTAAAGCAAAGAGGATGCTAAGAAATTTGAGGATAAAGACAAGTCCAACAACTATGATGCTGATTCCATGCTTCGAGCATGTGGTATTGTTGTTTAGCACACAATTTACCCAAGTTGATGGTTGTGTGCTACAACCACCAAAGTTGAAAGTTGGCAAAGTAATCTGTGGTTGATTACTTTACTATTAGATTAGGTCCCTAGTTTGGTTCAAGTCAAGTAGCCGTTCTGAGGCTATAGTGGTGTTCTAAGTTCATAGGGAACACTAACTAATTTTCTAATTTTAGAATTAGTCGTGGCTTACATAATCGAGCTCGTCGTGGCAAGACGAGGTTGGAGCTAGAAAAGCTGGTGCACGAGGATTGGTAACTACAAACACAAGTAACAATTGGTTAAAGCACACACTATTTTCTATTTATTAAATTTAGTCGTTTTGATTTTATAATCGATTGAAACGGTGCCGAAAAGTAATCTAAATTTTTATATAGGCTAAATATGAATAAAATAATGTTAATGCAGGAGAAAATATTTTTTAGAGACTTCTAGTAATCTTTATAATTTTTAAAAGCTCAAAATAGGTTTTAAAACTAATTTTAATTAATTATCGTATTTATTCAATAATTTCTTCTGGGAGAAATACACATCGGAATGATTCAAGTGAGCTGTCAAAATGACCGTCTCGAAGAGTGGTACGACATATATTTTTCTCACATATCAGTTTATGTGAAAATAAGAAGTTACGGATTTTTAAGTGAAAGAGACGTAATTAAGTTTTAGGGTTAAAAATTTATTCTGGAAAAACTAAGCATCTGATCAAGATGGAACCAGTGACATTGGATCCAAAATATCATTTCTGATTTTCTGGGGCTAGTCTCATATTTTTTTAGGCTTATATTTTTATTTATGTATTTAAACCCAATAAATCCCTATATAATATTTTATAAAATACGGAAATATGAATTCGTATTTACATATACGTTAAAAATATGCATACGTATGAAAATAATACGCTTAAAAAACTCTCACCTCTCCTTCGTATCCTCTACGTGTAGAGGGTGGCTGCGGTTCTTCGACGCCGACGAGGCGGAGGCGGCGCCTGTCGGAGCATGGCGGCGGCGTATGGCGGCGCTCCTGGGGCTTCTGTGCTCTGTTTGAACAGGGGGAGAGACGGCGTAGAGCGATCGTCGCCGGCGGTTGCTGAGGAGGCGGGACGGCGAAGGGCGTTGGCGACGACGCCACGTGGCGGGGCGAGGCTGAGGCTGAGGGAGGCGCTCATCGGGCTTCGTCGGGGCACGGTGGCGGGATGTCATCGGAGAAGGCGGGAGAACTGGCGTTTAGCCTTCGTTCGAGAGTGAGAGGGAGAGATCGGAGTGCGGCGTGTGGGGCGGAGCCGTGGGCGTTTGCGGGAGTGCTGTGTGGAGGTCACGGCGGTGTATGCGTGGGTTGTCGGCGGCGTGAGCATGGAGCACTGGGCTTGCTGGGAAGCGGCGTTGGCTTTGGTGTTCCTCGATGGAGCTTGGGATGAGCGAGGAGGAGCGGTGAATGGGTGGTGTGAGCGGCGGTAAAGGCTGATGACGGAGGGGAGGGCCTGGGCGGTGACGGCGAGTTCGTTGGGTTTCGCAGCGGAGAGAGGAGCTCGTCGGCGGTGGGCTTGGGGAGGAGGGGTTGGGTCGAGCGATCAGAGAGGGTGGAAGTGTGTGTTGCATGGGCCTAGGGTGAGTACGAACGCAAGAGAGAGAGAGGGGGGGTGGAGAGATCAGAATGGGGGGAATGCGTGAGTTTTTGCATGGGTTCGGTCTGAACGAAGAGGGAGATGGGAAGGGTTAGCCTGTGAACAGGATGTGCTTTGTGTTGGGGAGAAGGAGATTAGAGGGAGGGTGACTGGGGTTTTGTGTTTGAGAGAAGGAGATGGGGCTGCTGCGTGCCTGGGTTACGAAAAATACGAAGGAGATGGGTTGAGCATGGGAAGAGGATGCGCGGGGAGAGGGATGCAGGTGTTGCTGGGAACGAAGGAGAAGTGCAATTTATAATCAAATTATATTAGTAAAAAAGCATAAAGAGTCATTAAGGGGCTTTAAATGAATTGGTTGGGAGGGTTAGACTAAACGTGGAATTTTGGGATTGGGGGGAAAGAATCTGCCTTAGGGTTTTTAAACGTGTATCCACGTTTAAATTGTCAGGGGTAGGTTAATGTTAAAATTTAATTAGCAATGTAATTAGTAAAAAAAGGTAATTAGCAACACATAATAACTTGAAATTACGATTTTCACCTGAGACTAAACGTGTCCGAAAAATTAAGAAAACATAGTCATGGGTTCGTATCGTCACGAGGATCGTGAATACGAAGTCTATTTCAAGGTTTGAGCTACGGAGATACGAGTTTTAAGCCAAAATGTTTAGGATGCAGGTTTGCAGGTTCTCTATTGATTTGACTTCAGAAAATTACGAAATTAATGTCGGTAGCCCTAAATGATCATAGAATGATACTGTAGAAGTTTAAAAACGTTTTGATGATATTTGTATAGAAAGTTAATTCATTAAGCCAAAACATGCAATAATTGAAAATGAATTTTTATCCGATTACTTAGCGGTATTTGTTGAAACCCGAACTTAATAAAATACATCATAACTAGTTTGATACTTCAAAATATTTTTTGACGAACCATTATAAAATACTTTTTGAAAATGAAAATGAAAATACGTTTAAAATGTATTGAAAAATACATGCCGTAACAATATGATATTGCCACATGGGACAAACATGCCACATGAGACAACCTCCTCATTTATATAATAGATATGTGTAGAATTAAAAATGCACATGTAAAGAAATTATCATACTGTGTAACGACCAGTAATTTTCAACAGTTCAATTTACATATTTCTACGTATTTTTAAGAATAAATTTTACATTATAAATGTTAGTCAAGAATTTTCTAACAAAAATGATTTCAAAAATTCTTATAAAAATATTTTAGAGCATTAGACTTATTATAAAGTATTTCAGCAATTTCAGATTTCCTCAAATACCCAAAACATTTCTGTTAAAATTCATCTTCCAAAATTACCGTTTTGATTCGACGAATTTATTTTCTATACAAACGTCTTCAAAACGTTTTCTAACTTCTGCAGTAGCCTCCTATGATCATTTAGGGCTTTTCACATTAATTTCGTAATTTTCTGATATCATTTCAATAGAGAACCCGCGGACCCGCTTTCTAAACGTTTTGGCCAAAAACTAGTATCCCCGTAGCCGAAAACCTGAAACGGAATTCGTATTCACGATCCTCGTGACGATACGATCCCGTGGGTATGTTTTCGTAATTTTTCGGACACGTTTACTAGTAGGGGCAAAATCGTAATTTTGTATTTATCTATTAATTACGTTTTAACTTTTTACTTAATTACTAATTACCCTATTAACTATTGAATTACCCTACCTAACCCCTACACGTATGCCACCATGAGTTTCATGCCACACCCTAATTTCTACACTTAGTCTAAACTCTACCTAACATCATTAAACCCCCCTTGACTAAGTATTAATTAGGTTAAAGTTTTTTTATTAATATTATTACTCTATATAATCCCCACCCTCTCTCTTCTGTGATAAAACCCAAACCCGGGTTCCCTCTATCTCTCTCTCCGTATTAATCTCTCCCGTTCGTTTACACAGCCTCTCTCTCTATCTCCTTCTCTTTGTTACTCTCTCAAATACCCACCTCTCTCGTTCTTCCCCAAGTCCGCACGAAGCGGCACCCACCGCTAACTGGTGGGCTCCGAAAAGGTGCTCTCTCTCAAGCGCAAGAGTCCGTACAAGTAGTAAAATCTGGGAGTCCAGATGTCGAATCCACGGGAAGAAATCTGTTGCAACCACAATTCAAATCAAATAGAAAGCCAACGAAAAGAAACTAAACACTTCAACAATGGTGACGGTGATGGTGATGTGAACACGTGAAAAATGCGAACAAAGAAATTCGTGTACGAAAATACCTATAAAGAGTATGCACATGGTATGGGTTCGTTAGGATCAACGATTCGTATTAATTTGGTTGATAGGTACAACGCAATGAATTCTCCTTTTGGGAGCAATTCACCGGAAAATACCTAATATAACTCAATGAATTCTCCTTTTGGGAGCAATTCATCGGAAGATGCCCTTTTGGGGGTTCAAACACAAAATTCAAAAAGATCGTCGCTAAAGTTATAATACGATATGAAACTCTCTTTTGGAGAGATCAAAACTACGGTATGACACTCCCTTTTGGGGAGATCAAAACTCACCCTTTTGGGGCGATCATCAACTTAATTAATTCTTTTGGAATCTAAAAAAGTCGATTTACGAACAAAGATTACAATTTTAGCGACGTTTTACGGTTTAGCACAAGGAATTTCAACCAAACTAACACAAATTATATCACCTAACTACTACATACCAAGCACAATTAATTTTTAGCTACTCATAATTTCGGAATAAACAAGTTCCATAGCCAAATACATCAAGAATATAGCAAAATACAGTAGAAAAAGCACTAATTAAGGAGTTTAAGTTAAGAATTCATCACCAAATATCCTTGAAAAGACATCAAAACTCTCTGGAAATAAGAAAATAGCCTCTGGAATTTTACAGAATTTTTCAGGGGGAGAATACGGCTCCTAGAGCCTCCAATACGCTCAAAATACGCCCCAATCTGCTTGAATACGCCCAAAAACCCTAAAATACCTTATATAGAGGCATTGCGGGTTTGGGTTGTGTTATCGGGTTCAAAACCACCCAAACCCGCTAACCGCATCAAATCTCAGTCGCTGGATCTCGGCGCGATCGCCTCTAAGCGCGCCACGTGTGCTTTAAAAAGTGTGCACGCCCGCTCCGCTCTCGCATCCGCTTCGCTGATGAGGAGGAATGTCGACCGCCCGATCAAGATCGAGCGGTCTGGATTGAGCCGCGTCATCGCCCGCAAATTCGAATTCGAATCGAATTCGAATTTGGTCTGCGCCGTCCGATCGGATATCGACGGTTCACAATAAGCCACGTGTCCCCTTTTTCTGCTGCCATCGTTTCGAGCGGGCGGATTTCAGACCGTTCGATCGAAATCGAACGGTCGAAACGATGTCGCGTCGCCGCTTGTTCTTGGGCGTTGATTCGAGCGGGGCGCCGTTAGGATGATGCCGCGTGGCGCGCCAAGATTCGTGCCGGCGTATTTTAATCGTATTTCTTCCGTATTTCTTCAATTAAATGGTATTCTGCATTCAAAAATACACAGTAATTAGCACAGATCTCAGAAAAATACAAATAAATAGTCGTTGGAATCGTGAGATCGAGACGATGCTAGGAAAAATATAAGAAGTGCAGAAATATGTCGTTAAATGATGTTTTGTGCTCAAATAGTGTGTTTTCTCCAATAAATAAATGTGTAGAAAATACGTATGAATTAGAGAACAATGTAGCATCACATGAGCACAAAATAGGGCTAAATGGGGGGTTAAATATGTAATATTGAACCCGAATCACACCCCCCAACTAGCGATTTGCTAGTCTCTAGCAAAAAGAGCGATAAATACGGATTATTATAAAACAATAGGTTCTTTCAAATTGCTCATGGCATGGCTCAATAATACGCATTCCAACATGGTCTTGACCATCAATATACACAATCCATGACCAAGATCAATCACACGATATTTTCTCTAATTTAATTTGAATAAAAATCATACAAGCATCGTTTTGCGCAAGCGAAAGTATAACACGTCGTTATATCCTAGTTTTCTTGTTTCCAAGGAATTGGCCTATCAAAATAATCATTCAAGACATGGGTATTGAAGTTGCTTAGTATATTCACCATTCTTTTCTTTTATTCGTTCCGCGTAACGCGCATTGTAACGACCCGCTCTCGGGGGCCCGTTACTTATTTGATAATTGCGCAGGTTCCGCAGTTTACCAGTGAAATCAGCATAGTCACAACGCAGGGATGTACCAACAACACTCAAACCAGCTTACAGACATTATTACAGTCCAAATTAAAGTACAACAACAACCAGCACTCTCACACACCAATACATGAAAGGAAAAGTACGGAAAGGAAATGCAGAATGGAAATACATCTCACAACACACACCAACACAGATAAGTAAAACTCCGCGGCCTCCAGGTCGTACACAGGCTCCTCATACTCTGGGGCGATCTCCTCGATCAGGTCGTCGTCTGTCGGTGCCACAAGTGGAACCGAAGGTAAGTCACAAAGATTCTAAACAAAGAAAAGGAGTACTGTACAAGTATGACAAGCAGAAGTAAAGTACGGTGTAGTGTCTGTACAAGTGCAGAAAGTAAAGTGCTACAAGTGCAGAAAGTAAAGTGCATGACTGTAAAGAAGTAACCGTGCAAGCTCTGCTAAAACTACGTGACTCAAGTCGGAGAGTACAATATGTGACCGTTCAGTTCGTCTCTTGCCTGGGTGCTACCCAGACGATTGCCGGAACCCAGGCAGCAGGATGGTTTGCCGAAACGCAGGCAGCTAGACAGGAGGCCGAAACACAGGCAGCTTGACATGTAGATCGAACGCTAGTCACTCCCGTACTCTCGCAAACTATGAGTTACCCCAAAACCCGGTGTTGTGTCAAGTACAAGTTCTTTACATGAACGTTCCACCGGATGTTCCAAGTCAAGTCCAACACAAGAAAGTGGCGTATGTTTCCGTGCTTCGAGCACGTAGTAGTGCGGTGCTACAAGTTTGTACGAGCACAGTGGCTAGATTTCTAAGGTTAGAACCTATCGTGACTTACCAAAATTAATACCGTTGTAGTAAGCCGGAAGAGGATCTATGGCTTCCTCAGAAGTTGGTACACCAGAGTCTGTACCTGCAACACAAAATACTTATTTTAGAAAAACACGACTTTTTCATATTTAATAATTAGGTTAGTTTGATTTTTAAACTCGTTAAAACGGTGTCGGAAAATATTTAAAATTTTTATATAAACCTAAAATAATTATTTAGATTTTTCT
This sequence comes from Scilla litardierei, assembly GCA_030789695.1. Classification (NCBI taxonomy): domain Eukaryota; kingdom Viridiplantae; phylum Streptophyta; class Magnoliopsida; order Asparagales; family Asparagaceae; genus Scilla; species Scilla litardierei. The sequence continues at coordinate 180,707,507 of CM061139.1, read as the reverse complement.
GCAAGAGGGGAGAATTTTCAGAAGCTTCTGTAATTTTTACAATTTTTTTAGAAACTCAAAAATAGTTTAAAAACCCAATTTATTTAAGTGACGCGTATTTTCCGTAATTTCTTACGGGAGTAATACAAGTCGGAAATACGTGAATGAACAGTCAAAATGACCGTCTCGAAGAGTACTTTAACATATATTTTTCTCATATATTAATATACGTGAAAATACCAAGATACGGATTTTTGAATGAAAATAACGTATTTAATTTTTAGGCTTAAAAATTAATTTTGGAAAAACTACGCGTCCGATTGAGATGAAACTAGTGCCATTGGGTCCAGAATGTCATTTCTGATTTTCAGGGGCTATCCACACATTTTTCTGGGTCCTATATTATTAGTTATAGATTTATTACTGTAAAAACCATGTTATTAATTAATTAAAAATCGAAAATTACGAAAGTTCGCCATATTTACAAGTTTGCCATTCGAGTCTTACGCACGCTGTCGACTCCTTCGATCGGCAGCTCCGGGGGGCGGGGGCTCGTGCTCCGACGGCGGAGGGTGGCGTGGCGATCGGAGGGGCGGAGACGACGGCGGGGGGCAGCGGCGGGGCGGCGACGGCAGGCGGCGGAGGGCGCAGGCTCGCCGTGGGGTTCAACGTGGAGCGGTGGCGGGGGCTTCTTCGGGCGCTGCGACGGCGGGGACTTCGTGGCGCTGGCGGAGAGCGGCGGCGGGCCGGAGCAGGGGCTGACGGTGGTATGACGGTACGGGCAGCGACCGGAGCTCGGAGGGGGGTATGTTGCCGTGGATGGTGGAGGCGGGGCTGTGGTGTTTGGGCCCTCGGGGTGTTTCGAAGTGGCGGATCGGGACGGCGGTGGATGGAGAGAGTGTGGGTTGCGCTGTGGGGGTTCCGTCGGCGGTGGCCGGAGAGAGTAACTGAGAGAGATAGAGAGAGGGGGGGGAGAGAGCTGAGTGAGATAGGGGGAGAGAGAGAGCGTGCGGGAGACGATATCCTGGGGGAAGAGAGAGAGGTTAAGAGGCTTAAATAGATTAAAAGGGGTTAATAAATAATTAGTATACTTAGTCAATGGGGTTTAATAATGTTAGGTAGTATTAAATGAAATTAGGTTTTATCTTAGACTAAGTTTAGAAAATGTGATAGGGTGTGAATCACATGTGTGCTTACGGGTAGGTTAGGTAGGGATTAAAGGTAATTAGTAATTAAGTAAAAGGATTAAAACGTAATTAGTAGATAATGTCAAAAATACAAAATTACGATTTTGCCCCTACTAGTAAACGTGTCCGAAAAATTACGAAATCATACCCACGGGATCGTATTGATGCGAGGATCGCGAATACGAAGTCTGTTTCAAGATTTGGGCTACGAAGATACGAGTTTTAGGCCAAAACGTTTAGGAAGCGGGTTTGCGGGTTCTCTACTGATTTGACTTCAGAAAATTACGAAATAAATGTGGGAAGCCCTAAATGATCATTGAATGTTACTGCAAAAGTTTGAAATCGTTTTGATGATGTTTGTATAGAAAATAAATTCGTCGAATCAAAACGGTAATTTTGGAAGATGAATTTTAACAGAAATGTTTTGGGCATTTGAGGAAATCTGAAATTGCTGAAATACTTTATAATAAGTCTAATGCACTAAAATATTTTTATAAGAATTTTTGAAATCATTTTTGTTAGAAAATTCTTGACTAACATTTATAATGTAAAATTTATTCTTAAAAATACGTAGAAATATGTAAATTGAACTGTTGAAAATTACTGGTCGTTACACGCATCAAGCAACATTCGCAGAAAAAAAAGTATAACTTGGATCGCTCCATCAAATGAGTGAGTTTCCGGTCAATGGCTCCCAAATCAGACGATCATAGGGCATTAGGCCAAGAAGGACCCCTCGGACTGTACTACTCGAGCCAACCAAGTTACGTATTAGTGACATACTTATTCATTCATTTTTCATCATTTTTTTCATTTCATTTTCTTTTCTTTCTTTTCTTTCTTTTCTTTCTTTGTAAGCAACTCAAAACCCATCAACATGAATATAAACATTAGTAACCAAGGCCAAATTCCTCTTCAACTTGAAGACTAATCTTAAAAATCGTGTATACTTAAGCTCTTTTATCACATTAGCATGCATGGAATCAATTCAAACTATTTTGAGATATTAATCGTGGAAATTGAAAATTTTCATGAATATCATATTAACGGTAATTCCATGAAGGAAAAATAATCAACTCAAGCCATAAAAATTTTTAGAACTCAATTAACGTATAATCATCCGCATTTGAGGCATATGAAGGAGTTTTTAAAAGATGAGATTTGGTGATTTATTCTTCTCAAAAAAAGGTCCTAAGGTCTCATACGCACCCCCCAACTAAAGATGGACATTGTCCTCAATGTCGGAAAAGGTACGAGTTTATTCAAGCAAGCAACCTAGAAAGCATATAAAAACTACACTACTGGAAAGAACACACCGTGATCAAATGGCGGATCCCGAATCTTTGATGGTGGAGGAAGTTGTTCAATTTGCTCCTTGCGCTCCTCGGCGATTATTCTTCCTCCTAAAACTAATTTGGACCCCAGCAACACAACTCCAAGCATCTCTATAAGCTGTTTGCCAATGTCCTGCGAGCGATGAGTTATGTCAGTCCAAATTAATTTAAGATTCTTCGCAATAAAAATATTCCAAATATAGTCATCAAAATAAGTGAAAGAAATTAAAGCAAGTTGACGACTACTCCCTGAAAGATTTGCACTATTCTCTGTACGATGCTCGTTCATTGTGGAGAGGGATAAATGATTTTGGGACAAAACTGGAGGAGGGCATGGTTCTGATTCCATGGCGATAATCTCAAAACTCTTTTCCCTAGATGTCTCCTCCTCTCGTTCATCCAAAATTGCTAGCTCGTCCTCTCTTTTGCGCACACTTTTTGCCATGTATATATTTATATTCGTGTCCTCGCTCGGTATACCTGCAATAGAAGATGAACTCGTATTAGTTTCTTTAAATTGAGTTTCAAAATTATTTTCTTCTAAGCAAGCGGCAATCAAATTAAGATCTTCAATAGATTTTTGAATCTGCCGACTCCGAGCAAGGAAATTCTCCTGGAATTGATGGGATGCGGCTTCCTATGTCTGAATAGTCTGGTAAGCTTCCTCTTTCAAGGATTGCAAAGGTACGTCTACGCTTTGCTCTTCTTGATCGAGGCACGAATGCTCCGTTGAATCGCTCTCTGAAGTCTCTTCCACGGTTTCTTCGTTTTCTTGCAGAGACTCTGTAACGACCCGCTCTCGGGGGCCCGTTACTTATTTGGTTTATTCGCAGGTTCCGCAGTTTACCAGTGAAATCAGCATAGCCACAACTCAGAGATGTATCACAATACTCAAACCAGCGTACAGACGTTATTACAGTCCAAATAAAAGTACAACAACAACCAGCACTCTCTCTCACAAATACATGAAGGAAGTACTGAAAGGAAATGCGGAAAAAGGAAATACACTGTACAACACACACACCAACAGAAAAGTAACTAAAACTCTGCCGCATCTGGGTCAATGTAGGCTCCATGAACTCTGGGGCAATCTCCTCGATCAGGTCTTCGTCTGCCGGTGCCATAAATGGAACCGAAGGTAAGTCACAACAATTCTAGCGATAGAAAAAGAGGAGTGCACAAATATGGAGCAGTCTATAGAAAACAAGTGCGGAAAGTAAAGTAGGGACAAACAAGCATGCAAGTGCGATAAGTAAAGTACATCTAGTCAAGCATGCAAGGGTGACAAGTAAAGTAAAGGTGACTGAGCAAGTAACGTACAAGAATAACCATGACCAAAGCAATAATGAGAGAAACTGTGCCTAGCCTAGTCCGTGACTTATAACGGGAAGTACAGTGAGCAACCAAGAGGCCAACTCTTGCCGCGGGTGCTACCCGGGCGAACCAATTCTCTGAGTACTGTGCAATAAACTGTGAACTGTGAACTGTGATCTGTGATGGTTGTCACCGGCACTGTTATGGGTTGCTAGAACCCGCACGGTGACAACAAAGTCTGGACTAGTCGCTCCCGTACTTCCGCAATTATAAGTTACCCCAAAACCCGGTGCAGTGCTAACTACTGTTAATCATTCAATTTCAATAGGACGTTCCAGCAGTATGATGTCAGTGCAGTATATCACTCAGTCACTGTGTTGCAATACGGTATGTCAATCTGTTGTTCCAAAAGTAAAGCTGTTCACATGCATTAACAACACTTCAAAGATCTTCGCTTGTTGAAAAGTCAAGGCAGAAACCTCAAGAGAGAATGTCAGTCTTGAGTAATGATTTGAAGTCCACCAACTAAGACACCGATCCATGCTTCGAGCATGCGGTATTCCAATTATTACACTATTTTCCATTACGTACACTATCTAAATTTCTAAGGGTAGAATTTACTGTGACTTACGCTTTCAGATTCGTGTAGCAAGACGAGGATGGAGTTAGAGCGCGAGGATCGGTACCTGCAAACAATGGTTATCAACCAGTTAAAATATTATAAACTAGCTCACTAACTATTTACCTAATTGCAACTAAAACGGAATTTGTTCACAACTTAAACTGGTATGGTAGTTTAATTATCAATAGCTAACTTAAAATAATATCTTTATAAAAACTTAACTTAATAATAATAATTTTTAACTTTAAAAACTTAAACCTAAAATTTAATAACTTAATTTAAATAACTAATAACTTAAAACTTATAAAATTAACTTAATAAAACTTAATAATAATAATAATAATAATATAACTTTAACAAACCCCCCCTTCTCTTCTTCCTCTCTGTCTTCGTTCTTCCCCTTCTGTTCTTTTTCTTTTCTTTTTTTTTTTTGTTCACTTGCAGGTGGAGGCGAAAGGGGGCGACGACGACTTGGAGCTTCCGGCGGTGGCGAATCGGTGGTTGAGGGCGGCGGGGTTCGGAGCTCCGGCGACGCTGCCTGCATCGGGCTCCGGGGCGACGGCGAGGCGGGGCCTCGGGCGGAGCTGCAGGGCGAGGGCGTGGAGGCGGGCCGTCGAGCGGAGGCGGAGGCGGATGCGCTCAGCGGCGGCTGCCTTCGTCCGGAGCAGCGGCGGGCGGCGGGGCGGCCGGATCTGCAGCGCGGCGGCCGATCTCGGCGGATCTGAGCGGGCACGGGCCAAGGCGGCTTCGGGCGGTGTGATCCGAGGCGGAGGTAGGGCGGATCCGAGGCGGAGGAGCGGCGGGGGCAGACGACGGCGGTGGCACGGCAGGCGGCGTGCGACGGAGGGCGGGAGGCGGTGGCGTCGCAACGGCGGAGGCGGCGGCCTGCTGCGAAGGCGGGGGGCTGCTTTGGTCTGTCGTCGAAGGGGAGATCGGCGGGGGCATCGGGGTGCTCCGGGCGGCTCGAGGGCGGCAAACGAAGCGGGCGGAGCTGTGCGGGGGGTCTCGTCGGCGTTCGTTGGCGCTTGGGGCAGGGTCGTCGGGCGGCGGGCGAAGCGACGACGGCGGTCGACCGCCGGAGGGGGGAGGAGCGGAGAGGGAGAGAAACTGTGTATGTGTGTGATGAGGGTTGATACGTGTGGGCTTGGGAAATGATCGAAAATTAGAGGGGGGGGGGCCATGTGTGAGCTGAGGGAGATGGCCTAAGCTTGATCGGAGAAGAGAGAAAGGGAGAGCGGGAGTCTAGGTGAAGGATGAGAAATGAACGAGGGGGTTGCTGTTTATATAGGGTTAGGGAAAAAGTTGGGGGTTGGATCTAACAACCTATACGGTGGGTTAATGGGGGGGTTGAGTGTCGGATCTGACCTAACAAAAGGAGGTGGGTTAAAGTAGGCGGTTAGGAAAATAATTAGGGGGTAAAAGTAACTAGATAACAGTAATTAGTAAATAGTGATTATTGATGTAAAAAGTCATTAATAGATGTAATTAACAAAGCGGTGAAATACAAACGCGTTTTCACAAACGACTTCGAAAAATTACGAAAACATACCCACGGGATCGTATCATCGCGAGGATCGCGAATACAAGATCCGTTCTGGGATTTGAGCTACGGAAATACAAGTTTTAGGCCAAAACGTTTAGAAAGCGGGTTTGCGGGTTCTTTATTGAAATGATATCAGAAAATTACGAAATTAATGTGGGAAGCCCTAAATGATCATAGGAGGCTACTGGAGAAGTTTGAAAATATTTTGAATATGTTTGGATAGGAAATAAATTCGTCGAATCAAAACGGTAATTTTGGGAGATGAATTTTAACAGAAATGTTTTGGGCATTTGAGGAAATCTGAAATTGCTGAAATACAATATAATAAGTCTAGTGCTCTAAAATATTTTTATGAGAATTTTTGAAATCAGTTTTGTTATACCACTCCTAACAAACCATTATAAAGAAAATTTTAGAATAAAAATACGTTAAGTACGTATTTGAAGTGTTTGAAAAATACAGGCCGTTACATTCTACCCTCCTTAAAATAATTCCGTCCTCGGAATTTTAGAAGATCGGCAATCGCCTAAGCAATTCAAACGATCGACCGGAAGGTTTGACGAACGACCACGACATAGGAAAATAAGTTGTTAATAGCATGAAATAAAACGTGATATCACATCATTAAGAAAACAAAAGACGAATACATGAATACATACTATCACCATAGTTTTTAGAGCTAGTCTCAAGACTAGTATTAACATAATAGCTACGATGATATACTGATTGCAAATGAACGAGTATACTATCAAATGTGCTAATTCATACCTCCAATCACCTGGTCGACGGCTTCGACATCTTCTGCGATCATCGTGTAGGCCCGTCATTGCGGAGGAGGAGGTAGGTGGGAAAAGGATACAAACACATGGAAATTTGGGTACAAGACGAAAGTGGGGTTAGAAAAGAAACACGAGCTCAAGAAGGATGCAACAACGCAACAGCCTACACGTTGGGTCTGGCTCGATACTCCACTGGTCCTTCTGATCGGCTTTTGCTGATGAACACGAACTTTGGATGATTGGGTATATCAATTTCTACCCTCCTTTGACGACAGTCAATGGTGGCATGAAATAATCTCAACCAGTCCATCCCAAGAAGTTGGCAAAGAGATCTCGTTTACAAATCACAACAGATCATTGGAGGCATCCGTTAGCTACCGGTAGTGAACTGCCAGCGGTCTCGACCTTCCAACGGGAGTCAGAGGTTCAACAGTGATAGCATGTGTTTGAACGAAACGACTGGCCAAGAAGCAATGTGTAGCTCCTGAGTCGAACAGTGTGAGGGCAGGTTTACCGGCTATTAAGACGGTACCTACCGTGCTGAGAATCAAGTCTAAGCTTACGATTTCTAAATATTAGAGCATGTAGCTTAGTGAAAAATCACATACCTGTGATTACTTGGCCCGTAGCTTCGGCTTCTTCCACTGTCATGGTATAAGCTTGGCGTCTCTGGGGCGCCTGTCGTGGAGTCTGCTGGTACACTTGTTGCTGAGGAGGGATTGATTGACGTTGCTGGGCAGATGGTGGTGGTCGCTTCCGTTGTGGAACTCAAACTTCTGGTGGTCGAAAATTCGAACGCTACTCTCCGTAGCCAGAGTTCAAGCGTAGAAAGATTCTAAGAAGGTCAATCGAAAGGTCATCAAGCTAAAAGAAGGGTGATAGTGATGAAGATCGATGGCGTTACATAATCATGATTCACGTCCTTGCGGTCCAGCGGACACGGTCAGGGAAGTGACTAAGCTAGGATCACTTATGCCCAGTCTAGCCAGGTCGATCCACAGACTTTAGCCAAGCACATTGACCGGTATCATGGTCCATTGAAGGAAGATTATCATTCATACGAGTGCCACCGATACAAAAGATTTTTATTAATAACTAATTAATCCTATCAAAATTTAGGTTTTGTAAATGACTTTTATTAAGGCCAGACAGGTCAGCTCCATTGGGGCTCTTCGAAGTGTTCCCGTCCATCTTTCGAGTGTCAAACCTGCATTCAAGAAAAATGTCAGCTTAGTCGAGTATCGTATACGACACATCCTGGTTTCACTATACTGTTCACGAGGTATTTTGCACGGACCTGCGTGGGCCGCCAAAACTGTAACGACCCGCTCTCGGGGGCCCGTTACTTATTTGGTTTATTCGCAGGTTCCGCAGTTTACCAGTGAAATCAGCATAGCCACAACTCAGAGATGTATCACAATACTCAAACCAGCGTACAGACGTTATTACAGTCCAAATAAAAGTACAACAACAACCAGCACTCTCTCTCACAAATACATGAAGGAAGTACTGAAAGGAAATGCGGAAAAAGGAAATACACTGTACAACACACACACCAACAGAAAAGTAACTAAAACTCTGCCGCATCTGGGTCAATGTAGGCTCCATGAACTCTGGGGCAATCTCCTCGATCAGGTCTTCGTCTGCCGGTGCCATAAATGGAACCGAAGGTAAGTCACAACAATTCTAGCGATAGAAAAAGAGGAGTGCACAAATATGGAGCAGTCTATAGAAAACAAGTGCGGAAAGTAAAGTAGGGACAAACAAGCATGCAAGTGCGATAAGTAAAGTACATCTAGTCAAGCATGCAAGGGTGACAAGTAAAGTAAAGGTGACTGAGCAAGTAACGTACAAGAATAACCATGACCAAAGCAATAATGAGAGAAACTGTGCCTAGCCTAGTCCGTGACTTATAACGGGAAGTACAGTGAGCAACCAAGAGGCCAACTCTTGCCGCGGGTGCTACCCGGGCGAACCAATTCTCTGAGTACTGTGCAATAAACTGTGAACTGTGAACTGTGATCTGTGATGGTTGTCACCGGCACTGTTATGGGTTGCTAGAACCCGCACGGTGACAACAAAGTCTGGACTAGTCGCTCCCGTACTTCCGCAATTATAAGTTACCCCAAAACCCGGTGCAGTGCTAACTACTGTTAATCATTCAATTTCAATAGGACGTTCCAGCAGTATGATGTCAGTGCAGTATATCACTCAGTCACTGTGTTGCAATACGGTATGTCAATCTGTTGTTCCAAAAGTAAAGCTGTTCACATGCATTAACAACACTTCAAAGATCTTCGCTTGTTGAAAAGTCAAGGCAGAAACCTCAAGAGAGAATGTCAGTCTTGAGTAATGATTTGAAGTCCACCAACTAAGACACCGATCCATGCTTCGAGCATGCGGTATTCCAATTATTACACTATTTTCCATTACGTACACTATCTAAATTTCTAAGGGTAGAATTTACTGTGACTTACGCTTTCAGATTCGTGTAGCAAGACGAGGATGGAGTTAGAGCGCGAGGATCGGTACCTGCAAACAATGGTTATCAACCAGTTAAAATATTATAAACTAGCTCACTAACTATTTACCTAATTGCAACTAAAACGGAATTTGTTCACAACTTAAACTGGTATGGTAGTTTAATTATCAATAGCTAACTTAAAATAATATCTTTATAAAAACTTAACTTAATAATAATAATTTTTAACTTTAAAAACTTAAACCTAAAATTTAATAACTTAATTTAAATAACTAATAACTTAAAACTTATAAAATTAACTTAATAAAACTTAATAATAATAATAATAATAATATAACTTTAACAAACCCCCCCTTCTCTTCTTCCTCTCTGTCTTCGTTCTTCCCCTTCTGTTCTTTTTCTTTTCTTTTTTTTTTTTTTTGTTCACTTGCAGGTGGAGGCGAAAGGGGGCGACGACGACTTGGAGCTTCCGGCGGTGGCGAATCGGTGGTTGAGGGCGGCGGGGTTCGGAGCTCCGGCGACGCTGCCTGCATCGGGCTCCGGGGCGACGGCGAGGCGGGGCCTCGGGCGGAGCTGCAGGGCGAGGGCGTGGAGGCGGGCCGTCGAGCGGAGGCGGAGGCGGATGCGCTCAGCGGCGGCTGCCTTCGTCCGGAGCAGCGGCGGGCGGCGGGGCGGCCGGATCTGCAGCGCGGCGGCCGATCTCGGCGGATCTGAGCGGGCACGGGCCAAGGCGGCTTCGGGCGGTGTGATCCGAGGCGGAGGTAGGGCGGATCCGAGGCGGAGGAGCGGCGGGGGCAGACGACGGCGGTGGCACGGCAGGCGGCGTGCGACGGAGGGCGGGAGGCGGTGGCGTCGCAACGGCGGAGGCGGCGGCCTGCTGCGAAGGCGGGGGGCTGCTTTGGTCTGTCGTCGAAGGGGAGATCGGCGGGGGCATCGGGGTGCTCCGGGCGGCTCGAGGGCGGCAAACGAAGCGGGCGGAGCTGTGCGGGGGGTCTCGTCGGCGTTCGTTGGCGCTTGGGGCAGGGTCGTCGGGCGGCGGGCGAAGCGACGACGGCGGTCGACCGCCGGAGGGGGGAGGAGCGGAGAGGGAGAGAAACTGTGTATGTGTGTGATGAGGGTTGATACGTGTGGGCTTGGGAAATGATCGAAAATTAGAGGGGGGGGCCATGTGTGAGCTGAGGGAGATGGCCTAAGCTTGATCGGAGAAGAGAGAAAGGGAGAGCGGGAGTCTAGGTGAAGGATGAGAAATGAACGAGGGGGTTGCTGTTTATATAGGGTTAGGGAAAAAGTTGGGGGTTGGATCTAACAACCTATACGGTGGGTTAATGGGGGGGTTGAGTGTCGGATCTGACCTAACAAAAGGAGGTGGGTTAAAGTAGGCGGTTAGGAAAATAATTAGGGGGTAAAAGTAACTAGATAAAAGTAATTAGTAAATAGTGATTATTGATGTAAAAAGTCATTAATAGATGTAATTAACAAAGCGGTGAAATACAAACGCGTTTTCACAAACGACTTCGAAAAATTACGAAAACATACCCACGGGATCGTATCATCGCGAGGATCGCGAATACAAGATCCGTTCTGGGATTTGAGCTACGGAAATACAAGTTTTAGGCCAAAACGTTTAGAAAGCGGGTTTGCGGGTTCTTTATTGAAATGATATCAGAAAATTACGAAATTAATGTGGGAAGCCCTAAATGATCATAGGAGGCTACTGGAGAAGTTTGAAAATATTTTGAATATGTTTGGATAGGAAATAAATTCGTCGAATCAAAACGGTAATTTTGGGAGATGAATTTTAACAGAAATGTTTTGGGCATTTGAGGAAATCTGAAATTGCTGAAATACAATATAATAAGTCTAGTGCTCTAAAATATTTTTATGAGAATTTTTGAAATCAGTTTTGTTATACCACTCCTAACAAACCATTATAAAGAAAATTTTAGAATAAAAATACGTTAAGTACGTATTTGAAGTGTTTGAAAAATACAGGCCGTTACAGACTCCATGTATTCCCACGCCACTATCGACGTCATGCCTCCCAATAATTCCTGCAGCTGCGGTTGTAGTCCATCTAGGAAGAACGCCATAAGCTCTTCATTTGTGTACCCATGCTGCGGATAGCTCGATATAATGTCTGTGAACCTCCCCCAGGCCTGAAAGAAAGTTTCACAGTCAATTTGATTAAAATTGACAATTTTGAGCTTCTCCATTCTATGTTTGTGTGCATTAGCATATCGTGCATCATAAAGATTGTTTGTGCAATAGAAGTTCATATATTCCATTTTTTAAAAATTAAAATAAAATAATAAAAAAAAGTTTATGTACAGTAAAGTGGAAAGATCTCACCGAAGGTCCTCTAAATGAAATAAACCGTAGTCACAAACCATTCCTCCCCGGCAACGGCGCCAAAAACTTGGTGGGCTCCGGAAAGGTGCTCTCTCTCAAGCGCAAGAGTCCGTACAAGTAGTAAAATCTGGGAGTCCAGATGTCGAATCCACGGGAAGAAATCTGCTGCAACCACAATTCAAATCAAATAGAAAGCCAACGAAAAGAAACTAAACACTTCAACAATGGTGACGGTGATGGTGATGTGAACACGTGAAAAATGCGAACAAAGAAATTCGTGTACGAAAATACCTATAAAGAGTATGCACATGGTATGGGTTCGTTAGGATCAACGATTCGTATTAATTTGGTTGATAGGTACAACGCAATGAATTCTCCTTTTGGGAGCAATTCACCGGAAAATACCTAATATAACTCAATGAATTCTCCTTTTGGGAGCAATTCATCGGAAGATGCCCTTTTGGGGGTTCAAACACAAAATTCAAAAAGATCATCGCTAAAGTTATAATACGATATGAAACTCTCTTTTGGAGAGATCAAAACTACGGTATGACACTCCCTTTTGGGGAGATCAAAACTCACCCTTTTGGGGCGATCATCAACTTAATTAATTCTTTTGGAATCTAAAAAAGTCGATTTACGAACAAAGATTACAATTTTAGCGACGTTTTACGGTTTAGCACAAGGAATTTCAACCAAACTAACACAAATTATATCACCTAACTACTACATACCAAGCACAATTAAGTTTTAGCTACTCATAATTTCGGAATAAACAAGTTCCATAGCCAAATACATCAAGAATATAGCAAAATACGGTAGAAAAAGCACTAATTAAGGAGTTTAAGTTAAGAATTCATCACCAAATATCCTTGAAAAGACATCAAAACTCTCTGGAAATAAGAAAATAGCCTCTGGAATTTTACAGAATTTTTCAGGGGGAGAATACGGCTCCTAGAGCCTCCAATACGCTCAAAATACGCCCCAATCTGCTTGAATACGCCCAAAACCCTAAAATACCTTATATAGAGGCATTGCGGGTTTGGGTTGTGTTATCGGGTTCAAAACCCGCTTAAAACCCAAACCCGCAAACCACATCAAATCTCAGCCGCTGGATCTCGGCGCGATCGCCTCTAAGCGCGCCACGTGTGCTTTAAAAAGTGTGCACGCCCGCTCCACTCTCGCATCCGCTTCGCTGATGAGGAGGAATGTCGACCGCCCGATCGAGATCGGGCGGTCTGGATTGAGCCGCGTCATCGCCCGCAAATTCGAATTCGAATCGAATTTGGTCTGCGCCGTCCGATCGGATATCGACGGTTCACAATAAGCCATGTGTCCCCTTTTTCTGCTGCCATCGTTTCGAGCGGGCGGATTTCAGACCGTTCGATCGAAATTGAACGGTCGAAACGATGCCGCGTCGCCGCTTGTTCTGGGGCGTTGATTCGAGCGGGGCGCCGTTAGGATGATGCCGCGTGGCGCGCCAAGATTCGTGCCGGCGTATTTTAATCGTATTTCTTCCGTATTTCTTCAATTAAATGGTATTCTGCATTCAAAAATACACAGTAATTAGCACAGATCTCAGAAAAATACAAATAAATAGTCGTTCGAATCGTGAGATCGAGACGATGCTAGGAAAAATATAAGAAGTGCAGAAATATGTTGTTAAATACTGTTTTGTGCTCAAATAGTGTGTTTTCTCTAATAAATAAATGTGTAGAAAATACATATGAATTAGAGAACAATGTAGCATCACATGAGCACAAAATAGGGCTAAATGGGGGGTTAAATATGTAATATTGAACCCGAATCACAAACGCATCCGTTCACCGTCGTCGTAGCCCTTCGACAGCGCCTCAGATCCGCCCTCGTTCGCCGTCTCTTCGAATACGTCGCTCTGCCCCGCCTCCGTGACGTCCTCCTCCCCAGTCCGAACCCCTCTCCCATCGCCTCCGTTCACTCCGGCGACGACACACCCCCGAAGCAGCAGCTGCTGCTTACGCCGCCGCTGTTTCCGCCCCTCGACCGTTCCTTCACGGTGACGAGCAGCCGGCCGCTGCATCGAGCTCAGCCCTCCTCCGAGCAGCTCGAAGAAGCCGCCTCTGTGAAGCTCCGCCTGTCTCCGCTGCCTCGCCGCCCCCGCCAAGCGCAGCTCCGGCGACACCCCTCCAAAGCTCCGCCCCGAGCTCCTTCTCCGACTGCAGCGCCGCTGTGTTCGCCGCCGTTAGCCTCCGCCCCGCCGCCTGTCACCACCTTCCCGCCACCTCGACGTCGCCCCGCCGCCTCCGCCTCTACACCCTCGCCGACGGCCACCCCCGCTGTCCCATGCACGAAGTAACGGCGGTTGCGTAAGTTTTATATGAATGGCAAACTCGTAAATACAACGAAAATTCGTATTTTCGTATTATTAAATAATTATTAATTGGGTTTTAGGGTTTTTAATCCATAAGTAATTATATAAGGGCCAGAAAAATGTATGGATAGCTTTGGAAAATCAGAAATGACATTCTGGACCCAATGGCACTAGTTTCATCTCAATCCGACGCTTAGTTTTTCCAAAATTAATTTTTAAGCCTAAAATTTAAATACGTTATTTTCGATTAAAAATCTGTAACTTGTTATTTTCACGTACAATTATATGTGAGAAAAATATATGTTTGTTGTGAATGGGTATTTACTGGGTTGATGAGTTATTGGGCCAACCCAAGTGGTTGGGCCCATATCTGTATAAGCCCACTTGTATTCTCCCCTTTGGCTATAAATATAGACCTGAGGGCTCTCCCCTCAGTAGTTGATCCATAACACGTTATCAGTACGAGCCTCTAAAATTTTTCCACAAATTTTTTTCCGTTCGTTGCGAAGGCGAAGGCGAAGGCGAGACGGGAGATCCACGAGCGCGGTGCAAGGCTTCCTCCATCAAGGGTCGTCATCCGCGTAGGGCTTCGAGCAACCGTCGCTATATCCGGAGGACGGATATAGAGGTAAAAACTCTAAAAACAAAGTTTTTAATCATACGTATGATTACCCCTCCCCTTTATCTCACAAGATCGTCATGGGGATTTATCGTCACCTTGAAAACGACGGATTATTCATCCCAAAAATCAAATTTTTTTAGGGCTTTTGAATTTATCTTCCAAACCCTAAATCAAACCCCGCCGGCGGCCTCGCCGCCGGCCCCCCCGGCCCACCCCCGGCCACGCCGCCCCCCCCCCCCATAGGGGGGGCGGCGGCCGTCGCACCCCCCCTGCAGGGGGGGCGGCGGCCGCCGCCCTCCCCTGCAGGGGGGCGGCCGCCGCCCCCCCCCTCCCCCCCCTGCAGGGGGGGCGGCGGCCCCCGTGGCCGCCCCCCTCTCTGCAGGGGGGGCGGCCGCCGCCCTCCCCCCCTGCAGGGGGGGGGGGGGGCGGCCGCCGCCCTCCCCCCCTGCAGGGGGGGCGGCGGCCCCCGTGGCCGCCCCCCTCCCTGCAGGGGGGGGGGGCGCCCCCCCCCCCCCCCCCCCCCCCCGCTGGCCGCGCCCCCCCCCCTGTGGGGGGCGGCGGCGGCGGCGCCCCCACCCCTGTAAACCCTAACAAAAAAAATACAGAACTCTGTGGGCCTGAAGCCCACAGCAGATCTGTGGGCTTCAGGCCACAGCAGATCTGTGGGCTTCAGGCCCACAGATTTTCATCAAAAAGAAAATTGGGGGGAGGCAATAGGGCTATGAATGTGCCTCAAAAGGCAACCTATTAGCCTAAAAATTAATTTAAAATGGGGATTCAAAGGCAAAATATTCGTGAAAAATCACGGTAAATTACGGGACGAATATCGGGCAGACAAGGGCGTTTTGGGGATTTTTTTTGGGGGACTTTTTGGGATGACGAGGGAGACTTTTCCCTCTGACAAAGAAAATGTTAATTTTGGGCTTTTAATCAATTTGATTGATTAAACCCATTTACTTTACAACCTATGTATTGTAATCTCTTTTACATGCTTTACATCTCTGGCAAAATTATGTGGATATTATTTGCGTGGTTGTACATTTTATTTAAAAACTTAATAATTAGGAAGATCCTGCGACCGCTCTGCCGTTAGTTACCTAACCTAACGGTGTATGACGTTGTCCAGTGGTCCAATAATTATTAAGCGATTAAATATTACTTTATCCTCATATGAATAAACTGCCTGTGATGTCTGTGGATGAAAATGTCGATGAGCACAATATTCTTGCATGAATTGCTAAATGTGGTTTTTGGATCGGCCGTTTAGTCCCACAGTTTTATTTCCCGCACTTTTCTTTTATTTTTGAGAGAAATTGTAGTGAGGAATTTATGTAAATGTCAAAGAAAGAAGACCTACTTCCATGGAGTCGGAAGCTACGCTTGAAGACGAAGATATTAAATGGGACCCACGGGGTTTCCAAAGTTGTATTTTCATTATAATTCAAGCTGCAAATTTGTATAATTTGGACTGTGGACTTTTGGACTCTTTCTTGTGGGACTGGCCGATCCACACATTTAGCTTTTCATTAAATATTGTTTCCGCATGAAAATGTTTTTCTGGTTGATTATTAATTCATGCATGTTTGTGCTCTGCTAGATAAATGGCTAAAATTGCAAGCGTTGACTTTGAAGTGCTGGATGCATCAGGCAGAAACTATCTAAGCTGGGAGCTAGATGTTAAGTTTCACCTGCGGGCAAAGTCCCTCATCACTGCTGTGACTGAAAAAGAAAATGTTAGCGATATAGAGAAGGCGCAAGCCATCATCTATATTCGCCGCCATGTGGACAAGACCTTAAAGGCTGAGTACCTTACGGTCGAAGATCCACTTGAGCTATGGACCGCCTTTGAGGACAGGTATAAACATCAGAGAGATGTTATACTCCCAAGGGCGAGATATGAGTGGGAGAACCTGAGACTGCAGGACTTTAAGTCCATTGCTGAGTACAACTCAGCACTTTTTAGCATCACCTCACGTCTGAAGTTGTGTGGTGAAAAAGTCTCAGAAGATCGCATGCTGGAAAAGACGTATACGTCTTTCCATGAAAAGGATGCGATACTTATGCAGCTATACCGTGAACGTAAGTTCACCAAGTATTCAGAGCTGCTGTCATGTCTTCTCATGGCCGAGCAAAACAGAGAGCTTCTTCTCGCCACTCACAATATGCACCCTCCCGGCACTGTCCCCCTACCAGAAGCTCACCATACCTCTTCCTTCAAAAAGAAGAGGGACAATAAAAGAAAAGAAAGACCACAGAAAGGGGGACAACAGAAAAGAGCCAAGGGCCCACCACAGCAGCGCAAGAATGAAGGGAAGCGCAAGTTCACCTGGCGCAGGAATGATAACAAGAAAAACAATGCACCCCCACCCAAGAGGGACTGGGAAGACCAGTGCCACAGCTGTGGCATGACAGGCTACTGGTCTAGAGTGTGCAGGACCCCAGTGCATCTCCAGGAGCTTTATAAACAAAGCAAGAAAAAGAATGCTGAATCCAACCTTGTGGCTGCGAATAATGCAGTCAAATTTTCAGCAAAAGACTTCGAGTCAGATAATCTGCTTGATTAGCCTGTTATCATTTTTCTTAGCATTTCTATTGTATGAACATCTTATTTCATGAGAGCTTTTATGTATCTTCAATTCTGTTGAAAAAATTTAGCTTTTCTGAATGCAAATGTTTACTCATTTTTTAGATGGAATGCTCTCATGACTGCTTAGTAGACAGCGCGTCAACACATACGATCCTTCAACACAAATGCTATTTTCATAGCATTATCCCGTATAAGAGCCCTGTAAACACAATTTCAGGGCCATCGGACATAATTGAAGGTTCTGGGAATGCAACCTTGTTGCTCCCCAATGGAACAGAAATAAAAATAAAAGATGCACTTTACTCTCCGAATTCCAAGAGAAACTTACTAGGTTTCAAAGATATCCGTTTTAACGGATTCCACTTGGAAACAGCAAATGACAAAGAAAACGAATTACTGTATGTAACGTCTCAAGAAAATGGAGTTACAACCATTCTTGAACGTTTTGAGAGCCTCTCATCAGGCCTCTACCATACAAAAATTCGGAGAGAGGAAGCAAACCTGACGGAGCACCTGAAGTGCCCGACATCGGCCAAATTCTTACTTTGGCACGATAGACTTGGTCACCCCGGATCTGTGATGATGCACTGCATCCTAGCACAATCACATGGGCATAACCTGAAGAACCAGAAGATTCTTCAGAAGGGAGAATTCCCTTGTGTACCCTGCTTTAAGGGTAAATTAATAACAAGGTCATCACCACTTAAAGTGGATATTGAGTCTCCTAGCTTCCTTGAAAGAATACACGGAGACATATGTGGACCTATCCACCCCCCTAGCGGGCCTTTTCGGTACTTTATGGTACTGATTGATGCATCTTCGAAATACTCGTATGTGTGTCTACTTTCAACCCGCAACTTAGCTTTTCCAAAGCTCTTGGCACAAATAATAAAGTTGCGGGCGCATTTCCCAGACAACCAAATAAAGAAAATACGTCTGGATAATGCGGGGGAATTTACCTCTCAGTTATTCCAAGAATATTGCCAGGCAACGGGAATAGAAATTGAACATCCGGTGCCGCATGTTCACACCCAGAACGGGTTAGCTGAGTCGCTAATTAAAAGACTCCAATGGATCGCACGACCATTGCTGATGAAATCCCAGTTGCCGGTGGATGCATGGGGACATGCAATCTTGCATGCTGCATCACTAATAAAAATTAGACCCTCAGGAGGTCAGAGTCTATCTCCAATGCAACTCGCATATGGAACGCCGCCGAACATCTCTCACTTGAGAATCTTCGGCTGCGCAGTTTATATCCCCATTGCACCACCACAGAGGACCAAGATGGGCCCTCAACGTCGCCTAGGTATCTACGTAGGGTTTGACTCACCCTCCATTATAAGATACCTAGAACCCCAAATGGGGGACGCTTTCAAGGCACGCCTTGAAGACTGCAATTTTGATGAGACGTATTTCCCCAAAATAGGCCTAGACATCGAAAAATCTAGTGCAAAGCAAATGTTAACGTGGGATACAAAAAGCTTGACCCACTACGACCCGGTAACAAGACAATGTGATGATGAGATCCGGAAGATCTTACACATCCAGGACACAGTCCATAGATTACCGGACTCGTTCACTGACAACCAGAAGATTGTCAGATCACACATCCATGCTGCGAATACTCCAGCTAGGATAAACATCCCGAAGGATGGATGCAATCCACCTGCAGCAGAAGTGGCTGCACCTCAACAGAAAAGAGGCAGACCACCAGGCTCCAAGGATAAAAATCCAAGAAAAAGAAAAATATCCGGAGACCTTGGGACGATACCCCCACAGAGAAACGAGCTCGTGTCCATACCCTCTCCCCTCCCGGAATCCACTGCAGAGGAACTGCCAGGAGAAACAGAAATATCACTAAATTATGTACGTACAGGGGAGGTATTGGACAGAAAGAGTACAGTCATCGACGATGACTTCGCGTTTCACATTGCCATTCACGTCGCCGGAAGCGATGATGATTATGAACCACACTCCGTTGCTGAATGCAAACGTAGAGATGATTGGCCAAAGTGGAATCAGGCAATAGAAGCCGAGCTGGACTCGCTTCAGAAACGAAAAGTCTTTGGGCAAATAGTCCAGACACCTACCGGTGTCAAACCTGTGGGATACAAATGGGTATTCGTCAGAAAAAGAAACGAAAATAATGAGATCGCACGCTACAAAGCTAGACTTGTAGCACAGGGATTTTCCCAAAGACCGGGTATAGACTATGACGAAACATACTCCCCGATCATGGATGCGATCACGTTCAGATTCCTGATAAACTTAACAGCAAAGGAAGGCCTAGATATGCAGCTAATGGATGTTGTAACTGCGTATCTATACAACAATCTCGACAAGGAGATCTACATGAAACTTCCTGATGGCTTTTCAATGCCTGCTGAACTGAAAGATAGACCTCGGGACGTCTATTCTGTTAAGCTACAAAGATCATTGTATGGTCTCAAACAATCAGGAAGAATGTGGTATAATAGACTCAGTGAGTTCCTTGTTCAACAAGGATTCACAAACAATGAAGTTTGCCCTTGTATTTTCATAAGAACAAAGGGAAAAGGATTCGTGATAATAGCTGTCTACGTAGACGATCTGAATCTCATAGGATCTCCCGAAGAGATCACTGAGATCTCTGTAAGCCTAATAAAAGAATTCGAAATGAAAGACCTAGGCAAAACCAAATTCTGCCTTGGCTTACAGATTGAACATCAGAAAGACGGAATCCTATTACACCAAACCACATATACGAAGAAAATGTTGCAAAGATTCCATATGGACCATTGCCATCCATTAAGTACACCTATGGTAGTACGATCCCTGGATGCACATAAAGACCCCTTCCGGCCGCTGGAAGAGGGGGATGATATACTTGGTCCGGAAGTTCCCTATCTGAGTGCCATCGGAGCACTACTATATCTGGCAAACTGCACGCGTCCCGATATAGCGTTCGCAGTAAATTTGCTTGCCAGATACAGTGCAGCGCCTACGCAGCGCCACTGGACCGGGGCAAAGCACCTTCTGCGCTACCTCCAAGGGTCTACAGATTTGGGACTCTTCTACAAAAATGGAACATCCCTTACACTTGCAGGTTATGCTGATGCAGGGTACTTGTCTGATCCCCACAAAGCAAAATCACAGACTGGGTACGTGTTTACCTACGGAGGGACAGCCATTTCCTGGAGATCCATCAAGCAAACCTTGACGGCAACCTCATCCAATCACTCGGAGATCATTTCCATCCATGAAGCAAGCAGAGAATGCGTATGGCTACGCTCAGTCATCCACCACATCTTGTCTACGACCGGACTGAAGAATGGAGACCTCGAGCCCACTACCATGTTCGAGGACAATGCTGCTTGCATAGCTCAACTACGAGGTGGCTTCATCAAAGGCGACAGAACAAAACACATTTCACCAAAGTTCTTCTGGACGCACGAGCTACAGAGAGATGGCAAGATCGACATCAGACAAGTGCAGTCATGTGACAATTTGGCAGATTTGTTCACTAAAGCCCTTCCTACTGCTACCTTTAGAAAACTTGTACATAGGATTGGAATGAGACGCCTAAGAGATCTGAAAGCTTGAGAGCTTGTACAGATCAGGGGGAGTTTGGTAGAGTTTGTACTCTTTTTCCTTAACTATGGTTTTTCCCACTGGGTTTTCCATAGCCAAAGTGTAACGACTGCTTTTCATGTATCTGGATTTAATATAATATAATATATGTTTTGGTGGATTTTCTCCTCTTGTGTGGTTTTCGTCTCCGTAGTTTTCATTTTCGATCGATTCGTCATATTTTCTCGATTCTTCCTTAGGATTGTCGATTTCGAAGTATGTCACTCGTGACGGACTTCATAACGGTCGTATCTAACTATTAGATCAAGCCTAGGAGTCTTAGGAATCGATCCCGGGGCCCCGCGCTCCGTGTCGGAACTTTTCTGTGCTCATTAGCCGGTGTAAGAAGGGCCACCGACCGACTAGATGACGATCCAGTCGGTCGGCAATCCTTCTTGGACCGACTAGTTTGCTTTCTAAATTTCTCAGGAGTTACTGTTTATCGTTAGTCGGTCTAAGAACGTTGGTTGACCGACTAGGTTGCAAACTAGTCGGTCAGCAATGCTTCTTGAACCGACTAACTTATCATCTTATTTTTGTATCAGCTACTGTTTACTCTTAGTCGGTCTAAGAACGTTCATCGACCGACTAGATGCCAAACTAGTCGGTCAGTACTTGTTCATGGACCGACTAACTCAAGAATCCTATTTTCGTTCAGGAGTTACTGTTTGCACTTAGTCGGTCTGCGTTGGTCGACCGACCGACTAGTTGCCAAACTAGTCGGTCAGTGGTTGCTCTTTGACCGACTAACCAATGTTAAAACCCTAATTTCTGGGCAGCCGCCAGCCCAACCTATTTAAACCCAACCCAAACGACTTCTTCTTCTCCAACACGACCCAAAGCCCTAAAAACTTCCCCCTTGAGCCCCCATCTTCCTCCAAGCTTCATTTCTCCATTCCAAGCCCTAAATCCATCATCCAATCCATCCATTCACCCTATCTACCTCTCACCATCCCCAAAATCTCACCAAAATCCATCAAATCCCCAAAATCCCCCAAAACCCTAGTTTCTCCAAACTTCCCCAATCCTTTCCAGATCTGGTCCTAGGGTTCCCCGGAGTGTTTCTTCCGCCTCCTCTCGGTAAGAAATCGATCTACCGTTGTTTTCTTATCCTATTATAATTTTTATGAAACCCTAATAAAATACTTGTGTTTTGATGATTGTTCCCCATAACAGCGATTCCCCGTAGGCTAGCATCCGCAGTAACGAACTTTCGTAACCGTCATCCCCGGTGATAGGCAAGTGAAACTTGCATCTCTTGGTTTAGGCCATGTCTTAGGCCATTTCCCTTGCTTTAGCGTAAAAGAGACTAAACGGTGAAAGGATAGCCGTTTAGACGCCATTGACCTAGCTTGACAACGAAGCTTGGTCTGTCACCCTCATCATGCTCATATGTCACGTTTACTTTAAATTATCGGTACGCGAATATGTTCATATCATTGCATTTTGCCTGTCACGTTTAAATTCCATTAACGGTACGCAATTATCTGTTCATGGCATTGCATAGTGATTATTTATCGTGATTGCATAGCACACGCTACAATCCCATGTTTCCTGGCTCGTGTTCCAGAAGCGAGCCCTGTAGTTGGAAACCCCAACGTTCGAATGTCAACACACACTTATTTTCCTGGCTCGTGACCAGAAGCGAGCATAATGAGTTGGAAACCCCAACGCTCGTCACATGTGGGTGGGGTAAGAGATAAGCGGACTGAGCCTGAGTGGCTTGATCAGCCACTCCGGCCAGCAGGTGAAATCTCTAGTGTTTCAGTGTCGATAGTGATAGAGATAAACGAGCTGGCCAGTAAGTGGACTCTCTATGCACTAAGTGTTAAGTGTTAAGTGTTAAGTGCTAAGTGCTAAGTGATAAGTGATAAGAGATTAGTGATTAGTGAATTGGTAGCTTTTGCTACACCGTGCATGCTTGTCACTCTTTCAAACTGTTGCATCATATTCAACTGTCATGCCATTGTTTAACAATTAAATGCTAGGTTGTTAGTCACTTTCAGTTTCCTTGCCCAAGTCTTTTTAGACTTGCTGACATGTGCCCCTCTCTCTTTTGGGTGACGCATGTTAGACCTTGAGCCTGAGTTGCCAGCTGAGGGTGAGGTGTTTGCGGACGCCGAGCCTGAGCCCGTGTTGGACGGGGAGTACGTGGACACTGGGGACCAGTCCTAGTGTCTCCGTTGTGTTTTATTTTTGTTAGACAGTTGTTTTGTTATCGGTGCGTGGCACCTATACTTATTTATGTCGTTGCTTTTGTTTGGCCTTGTTCTGGGCCCTTAGACTCTTTCTTTTAGCCTGGTGGCTTTTCTGTGATGTTGGATATTTTGTGGACAAACTTTGGGATTGGTATTTCATATCCGTCTCATACTATTATTATTATTGTTGTTGTTTCGATTGCAATTACAGGGACCTGCTTATACTAAATTGACGCTTATCGGGTTTGGGGCTTCACCGCTCCACTCCCGTGCGGACCTTTTCACGTCTCGCCTCCATTTTAGGGAAGCGGGTCGTGACAGGTTTTAGTGGTGGCCCATGCAGGTCTCCTCTGTAATTGCGATTATCGGGATAACAATAATAATGCAAGATTGTCCAACAAATAAGTTCGACATCTGAGCCCTAAGCTGTGAGTCTAATTGTTTCGTTTTCTGCGTCATTAGATGGCAGGAAGGCGAATCACCCGTGGTGGTGGTAGTGGTGCGCCCCCTCATGACGAGGAGCCTGAGCGGGAGCCCACTAATGGAGAGATGATGCGGATGATGTTGCAGATGATGCAAGTTCAGCAGGGTGTGCTTCTGCAGGTGCAGAATGCTCCGGTGACTCGAGCTGCTCGGGTGGTGGAAGCCCCTCGCCCTGAGCCCGGGGCGAAGCAGTTCCGAGAGCTGGGTCCTACGTATTTTGATGGAACCGAAGGTCCACTAGCTGCTGATGAATGGATGAGGAATATCGAGGACAATCTGAAGATGTCCAAGGTCAACGAAGTTAGTTGGGTTGACTTGGCGAAGCGCCAGCTGAAGGATAACGCCAGGAATTGGTGGGATGCTGAAGAAAAGATGTTGGTAGAGCCGATCGTCTGGGCTACCTTCAAGGCCAGATTTGATGGTGAGTTCTTCCCGAAGGCTGCCAGGGAAGAGATGCTGCAGCGTTTTATCGATCTGAAGCAGGGGAACTCGTCGGTGGACATGTACCACCAGGAGTTCATGAGGCTAAGTCGGTTTGCACCAAAAAAGGTGCAGGACGCTGAGGAGAGAGCTCAGAGGTTTCTGCAGGGGCTTGCTTCAGAGCTCCAGAGCTTTGTGACCTCTTCTGACCGGGAATCTTATCAGAAGGTTTTGGTCGCTGCCAAGAGGCAGGAGCTGCTTGTGAACCAGAGGAAGGGGTCTATTGTTGGTGCTGGGAAGAGGCCCTTGGAACAGGCGAGAGCTGTGGTTAGGACTGGATTCAGGCCGAACCCGCCTGTTCAGTTTAAGAGGCCAGGAGGGCCTGTTCGGAGGACTTGCCATTTTTGTGGCAAGGAGGGCCATGTCAAGGAATCATGTAGGAAGTTCTTGGGGCAATGTATTATCTGTGGAGATCCGGCCCATGCTATCCGGGAGTGCCCGAGGTTGAGGCAACCTTGGAGGACACCTATTGCTGCCCCGCCGTTGCAGCAGAGAGCCCCGGTGCCCGCTGGTCGTGGGGTGCCCCTCGTTCCGCAGGGGCAGGCTTTTCGGCAGGCCGCTCCGCCGAGGAGGCAGGCATTTCTGATGACTGAGGAGGAGGTTTTGGCCATGGATGAGGTCATTGCAGGTAACTTTCGATCTAGATTGTTCCTTCCTTAATTAATTGATTGTTAAATTATGTGAATGCTTGTGTATGGTGTTGCTAGAATAAGATTTGATCGATTAGACTGTTTGTTTGGTGTGGTTTTGGTTTGCACGTTCCCTGCCCGAGTCCTCTTTGACTCAGGTGCGTCAATGTGCATTTTGGCCCAGAGCTTCGTGGAGAAGCATTCCTTGTCGACGTCCCCTCTCTCCAAGAGTTGGAATATCGTCACAGGGAATGGAGTAGTCACGGTGCATCGTGGGTGCAGTCCTTGCTCTATGGTGGTTTGTGGACATGAGCTTTATGCTGATTTTATTGTCCATAACATCACCAACTACGATGCGGTCTTTGGGATGGATTGGCTTGCGAGCTTCTATGCTACGATCGACTGCAGGAGGAAGAAGGTGGTGTTCGAGATTCCCGGACATCCAGTGTTCGAGTTCAGTCGTGGTAGCCGTTCGCTTGGTCCTGTCAGATTTCGGGCCAGGCCGGTGGAAGCTGTGGCTATGCAGATGGAGCTGGAGTGGCCAGCTGTGGTGCGAGATTTTGGTGACGTCTTCCCCGAGGAGATGTCTGGTTTGCCGCCTGATCGAGCTCTGGAATTTTCTATCGATCTTGTTCCAGGTGCGCAGCCGATTTCGAAGGCGCCGTATCATATGGCACCTGCTGAGTTGGAAGAGTTGCGGAAGCAGTTGGATGAGCTGTTGCTGAAGGGTTATATTAATCCTAGTGTGTCTCCGTGGGGAGCACCGGTGTTGCTGGTTAAGAAGAAGGATGGTTCGCGTCGCATGTGCGTGGACTATCGGGGATTGAATGCGGTGACCGTTAAGAATAAATACCCGTTGCCTCGCATTGATGATATTTTTGATCAGCTTGGAGGTTCGAGGGTGTTTTCTAAATTGGATTTGAGGAGTGGTTACCATCAGTTGAGGGTGAAGAGGGATGATGTTCCGAAGACAGCGTTCAGGACGAAGTATGGACACTATGAGTTTGTGGTTATGCCTTTCGGCGTAACTAACGCGCCCGCTGTTTTCATGAATCTGATGAACCTGATTTTCTACGACTTTTTGGATAAGTTTGTCGTTATCTTCATCGACGACATTCTGATCTATTCGAAGTCGGAGGAAAAGCATGCCTCGCACTTGAGGACGGTATTGGAGGTTTTGAGGAAGCATCGGTTGTATGCTAAGTTTTCGAAGTGCGAGTTTTGGCTGAATAGAGTTGCTTTTCTCGGGCACGTGGTGACTGGAGATGGTATTTCAGTGGGTCCCGAGAAGATTCGGGCCATCAGGGAGTGGCCTGTTCCGTCGTCAGCGTCTGAGATTCGGAGTTTCCTTGGACTTGTCGGTTATTATCGGCGATTCATTAAGGACTTTTCCCGTATTGCTGAGCCGATGACCAGGTTGACGCGGAAGGATGTTGCTTATGTTTGGTCGGGTGATTGTGAGTGTGCTTTTGGTGTTCTGAAGGAGAGGTTGACGAGTGCCCTTATTCTTGTTGTGCCTGATCGCAGCGGTGGATTTGAGATCTTTTGCGATGCTTCTGGCAAGGGTCTCGGTTGTGTGTTGCATCAGCACGTGCATGTTGTGGCGTATGCGTCTCGTCAGCTTAAGGTTCATGAGAAGAATTATCCGACGCATGATTTGGAGTTGGCTGCCGTCGTGTTTGCTCTTAAGATTTGGAGGCACTTCTTGCTGAGTGAGAAAGTGAAGATTTTCACCGATCACAAAAGCTTGAAGTATATTTTCACGCAGAAGGAGCTCAACATGCGACAGCGTCGATGGTTGGAGCTTATGGCGGATTATGAGATTGATTTGCAGTATCACCCTGGCAAGGTGAATGTGGTTCCAGATGCTTTGAGTAGGCTTCCAGCGGTGATGATTTTGACCTCGCAGTGGAGATTGCAGCAGGATTTTTGCGAGTCTGGCGTGGAGATTGTTCTTCCTGGGGAGGCTTCTTCGTTGATGTACATGCAGGTACAGTCGACGATCGTGGATCGGATTAAGGCCGGCCAGGCTGAGGATCCGAAGCTGGTGAAGATTCGGGAGCAGGTGGAAGCCGGTCTGCGGACTGACTTTTTGATTCATGAGGATGGCTCGCTGAGGTTTGGAGCCAGGTTGTGTGTGCCTGCTGGGGATATCAGAGAGGAGTTGATGGTGGAGGCACACAGTTCGCCGTATTCTGTGCATCCTGGTGGCACCAAGATGTACCAGGATCTTCGTCTGAATTATTGGTGGCATGGTATGAAGAGGAGTGTGGCTCGGAGTGTAGCCAAGTGCTTGGTTTGCCAGCAAGTGAAGGCGGAGCATCAGCATTCGGCCGGGTTGCTACAACCGCTTCCGATTCCGGAGTGGAAGTGGCAGCACATCACTATGGATTTCGTGACTGGACTACCTCGGAGTCCGAAGCAGAATGACGCGATTTGGGTAATCATAGATCGGTTGACCAAATCTACGCACTTTATTCCGTTCCGAGTGGGACAGTCCACTGAGGCGCTAGCAAGGAGATATATGGAGGTAAAATTCTTTTACTCTCCGTTTTTATTTCCTTTTCATAGCTTAGATAGTGATGTAACGTGAATCGTGCAGGAGGTTGTGCGACTTCATGGAGTCCCCGTGAGTATCGTGTCGGACAGAGACACGAGGTTCACATCTCAGTTCTGGCAGAGTTTGCAGAAGAGCTTGGGTACGCGTCTGAGTTTCAGCACGGCGTACCATCCGCAGACGGATGGCCAGTCTGAGAGGACGATTCAGATTTTGGAAGACATGCTGAGGGCGTGCATGTTGGATTTCAAGGGTTCGTGGGAGGACCATCTGCATTTGGTGGAGTTTTCCTACAACAACAGCTTCCAGGCGAGTATTGGCATGGCGCCTTTCGCCGCTCTTTATGGGAGGAAATGTCGATCGTCATTGAGTTGGGATGACGTTGGTGATCGGGAGTTGTTGGGGCCTGAGATGATCGTGGAGGCCGTGGATGTCGTCAGGAATATTCGGGAGAAGTTGAGGATTGCTCAGGACCGTTTTAAGCATTGGGCGGATGCTAAACGTCGTCCTTTGGAGTTTCAGCCAGGCGACCATGTGTTCTTGAAGATTTCCCCGAATCATGGTGTGATTCGTTTTGGGAAGCGTGGGAAGTTGAGCCCGCGATACATTGGACCGTTTGACGTTTTGGAGAGGGTTGGCGAGGTAGCTTATCACTTGGCCTTGCCGCCGTCTTTGGAAGGGGTTCACGATGTTTTCCATGTGTCGCAGCTTCGTCGATACATTAGTGATCCGTCTCATGCGGTGGATTTTTCGGAGATTACCGTTCGCCCCGATATGACGTATGACCAGCATCCAGTGCAGATTCTGGACAGGCGTCAGAAGTCGCTTCGGAACAAGATTGTCAATCTTGTGAGGGTGATGTGGCGACACGGTTCGCCGGGAGAATCTACTTGGGAGAATGAGGATGAGATGCGAGAGCGTTTCCCACTTTTGTTTCCGGACTCGTGAGTTTTTGGAAATTCCTAGGACGGAATTTTTCTTAAGTTGGGGAGGATGTAACGACTGCTTTTCATGTATCTGGATTTAATATAATATAATATATGTTTTGGTGGATTTTCTCCTCTTGTGTGGTTTTTGTCTCCGTAGTTTTCATTTTCGATCGATTCGTCGTATTTTCTCGATTCTTCCTTAGGATTGTCGATTTCGAAGTATGTCACTCGTGGCGGACTTCATAACGGTCGTATCTAACTATTAGATCAAGCCTAGGAGTCTTAGGAATCGATCCCGGGGCCCCGCGCTCCGTATCGGAACTTTTCTGTGCTCATTAGCCGGTGTAAGAAGGGCCACCGACCGACTAGATGACGATCCAGTCGGTCGGCAATCCTTCTTGGACCGACTAGTTTGCTTTCTAAATTTCTCAGGAGTTACTGTTTATCGTTAGTCGGTCTAAGAACGTTGGTTGACCGACTAGGTTGCAAACTAGTCGGTCAGCAATGCTTCTTGAACCGACTAACTTATCATCTTATTTTTGTATCAGCTACTGTTTACTCTTAGTCGGTCTAAGAACGTTCATCGACCGACTAGATGCCAAACTAGTCGGTCAGTACTTGTTCATGGACCGACTAACTCAAGAATCCTATTTTCGTTCAGGAGTTACTGTTTGCACTTAGTCGGTCTGCGTTGGTCGACCGACCGACTAGTTGCCAAACTAGTCGGTCAGTGGTTGCTCTTTGACCGACTAACCAGTGTTAAAACCCTAATTTCTGGGCAGCCGCCAGCCCAACCTATTTAAACCCAACCCAAACGACTTCTTCTTCTCCAACACGACCCAAAGCCCTAAAAACTTCCCCCTTGAGCCCACATCTTCCTCCAAGCTTCATTTCTCCATTCCAAGCCCTAAATCCATCATCCAATCCATCCATTCACCCTATCTACCTCTCACCATCCCCAAAATCTCACCAAAATCCATCAAATCCCCAAAATCCCCCAAAACCCTAGTTTCTCCAAACTTCCCCAATCCTTTCCAGATCTGGTCCTAGGGTTCCCCGGAGTGTTTCTTCCGCCTCCTCTTGGTAAGAAATCGATCTACCGTTGTTTTCTTATCCTATTATAATTTTTATGAAACCCTAATAAAATACTTGTGTTTTGATGATTGTTCCCCATAACAGCGATTCCCCGTAGGCTAGCATCCGCGGTAACGAACTTTCGTAACCGTCATCCCCGGTGATAGGCAAGTGAAACTTGCATCTCTTGGTTTAGGCCATGTCTTAGGCCATTTCCCTTGCTTTAGCGTAAAAGAGACTAAACGGTGAAAGGATAGCCGTTTAGACGCCATTGACCTAGCTTGACAATGAAGCTTGGTCCGTCACCCTCATCATGCTCATATGTCACGTTTACTTTAAATTATCGGTACGCGATTATGTTCATATCATTGCATTTTGCCTGTCACGTTTAAATTCCATTAACGGTACGCAATTATCTGTTCATGGCATTGCATAGTGATTATTTATCGTGATTGCGTAGCACACGCTACAATCCCATGTTTCCTGGCTCGTGTTCCAGAAGCGAGCCCTGTAGTTGGAAACCCCAACGTTCGAATGTCAACACACACTTATTTTCCTGGCTCGTGACCAGAAGCGAGCATAATGAGTTGGCAACCCCAACGCTCGTCACATGTGGGTGGGGTAAGAGATAAGCGGACTGAGCCCGAGTGGCTTGATCAGCCACTCCGGCCAGCAGGTGAAATCTCTAGTGTTTCAGTGTTGATAGTGATAGAGATAAACGAGCTGGCCAGTAAGTGGACTCTCTATGCACTAAGTGTTAAGTGTTAAGTGTTAAGTGCTAAGTGCTAAGTGATAAGTGATAAGAGATTAGTGATTAGTGAATTGGTAGCTTTTGCTACACCTTGCATGCTTATCACTCTTTCAAACTGTTGCATCATATTCAACTGTCATGCCATTGTTTAACAATTAAATGCTAGGTTGTTAGTCACTTTCAGTTTCCTTGCCCAAGTCTTTTTAGACTTGCTGACATGTGCCCATCTCTCTTTTAGGTGACGCATGTTAGACCTTGAGCCTGAGTTGCCAGCTGAGGGTGAGGTGTTTGCGGACGCCGAGCCTGAGCCCGTGTTGGACGGGGAGTACGTGGACACTGGGGACCAGTCCTAGTGTCTCCGTTGTGTTTTATTTTTGTTAGACAGTTGTTTTGTTATCGGTGTGTGGCACCTATACTTATTTATGTCGTTGCTTTTGTTTGGCCTTGTTCTGGGCCCTTAGACTCTTTCTTTTAGCCTGGTGGCTTTTCTGTGATGTTGGATATTTTGTGGACAAACTTTGGGATTGGTATTTCATATCCGTCTCATACTATTATTATTATTGTTGTTGTTTCGATTGCAATTACAGGGACCTGCTTATACTAAATTGACGCTTATCGGGTTTGGGGCTTCACCGCTCCACTCCCGTGCGGACCTTTTCACGTCTCGCCTCCATTTTAGGGAAGCGGGTCGTGACACAAAGGTTTTAACGAGGCAAATCTCACCAACTCAGGATCCTGAAGTATCCACCCCATGTGAGACCCATACAGGCTCAGAATCCTGAAGTATTCATGAGCGGGGTCCACAACCATGGCTGGATAAGGGGGAGTGTTGTGAATGGGTATTTACTGAGTTGATGAGTTATTGGGCCAACCCAAGTGGTTGGGCCCATATCTGTATAAGCCCACTTGTATTCTCCCCTTTGGCTATAAATATAGACCTGAGGGCTCTCCCCTCTGTAGTTGATCCATAACAATGTTAAAGTACTCTCTGAGACGGCCATTTTGACAGTTCATTTGCAACATTCCGATGCAGATTGCATCCAGAATAAATGTTTGAATAATTACGTCACAAATTGAAAATTAGTTTTTAAATTGTTTTTGAGCTTTTAAAAAATATAAAAATTAATGTAAGCTTCAGAAAAATATTTCATCCTATAGTAAAATTATTTTCAGCATATTTAGCCTATAGAAAAATTTAGAACACTTTTTGACAACGTTTCGATCCGTTTAAAAATCAAAACGGCCAAATTATTTAAATAGAAATGTCGTGTTCTTTAACCAAGTCTTCTTGTGATTGCAGGTGCATCAACATCCGTAGTAGCCCTAGAACCAGTTCCGGCTTGCTACGTCGATCTCGAAATCTGTAAGTCACGACTAATTCTAATGTTAAAAAATTAGACAAGTGTACCCGTATGAACCTAGGACACCACAATAGCCGAACGGCTATTTAATTTGAACCGAACTAGAGACCTAAACTAATAGGAAAAATAATCAACTATAGATTACTTTGCCAACTTTCAACTTTGGTGGTTGTTAAACACAACCATCAACTTGGGTAAATTGTGTGCTAAACAATACTTCTACATGCTCGAAGCATGGAATCGGTATTTAGGATCTAAATAAGGCCTAGAGGGGGGGGTGAATAGGCCTTTGACCAAATTATCGCAAGATAAAAATTAAGCCTAGTTTACAGCATGCAGTTTAGGAATCAGACAATCAAAGCATTCACAGAAGACACAGAATTTAACGTGGTTCGGTCCCCATGACCTACGTCCACCCCAATGAGCAATCACTTATACTGTTTCTTTAAGAAGTTACAATCTCCCTTAGATTGGTGCACCAACACCAACCTGTCAGACCAACTCAAGCTCACCAAAGCCAAAAAGAAACATACAAGTATCACTCCCCAACCCAACTTGCCCCAACAAGTTTGGTTCCCAGAGTCCCAAATAGCGGAAGAAATTATATTACAGAAATGCTGATCAAAACATTAATAACTTCACAAATAAATAAGATCAAGAGTTTAGAAAGCTCATTTGTGAAGATCTCTCTGGTTATCGTCTTTCAGCACGTCAGTAGCTTCGCAACGCTTCTTACGGAATGTTGATCGGATGTCTGTAGAAGAAGTAGTCGCTGTCCCCGTGGAAGTAGTCGGTAGAAGTTCCTCACTCAAAATGATCTCATTTGCTGCACAGGAGGAACTAGCTGCTCAACTTGCTGTCACTGCGTCGGGGATGAAGTCACGGTCGCAACGCTTCTTGCGGAACTCAATTTGGATCTCTAGAACTCCACTTATTGATGAAAATGTGAAGAGATGTACATGGGTATATATAGGATTGAGTTAACGGGTCTGTGCACTGTGCGAAGGGATCCGCGACCGGTCGGCTTCGCGGGTTTTAATGCGGCGGGACCCGCATCCGCAATTCACGCGATGTCGGTAGCCGTCCGTTCTCAGATCGACGGTTGCGATCGCGCCACGTCGCCCACGGATTCGTCGTTCGCGCCCGCCAGCTACGACCCGGACCCACGTGAGCCGCCCGCCAGCGCTGACTCGAAGTCGGCAGCGTTTTGACCGTCGGATGGAGATCCAACGGCTGTGATTAAGCCACGTCGCCCGCGGCTGACTCAGCGGCGCCCGCCATCCGCGACTTCGTCGATTGGTTGGTGACCGTTCGATGCTGATCGAGCGGCGCTGAAGAAGCCACGTCGCCCGCTTCGAGCGGCCGTTGGATGCGAAATGGACGGCTCAGATCATGCCACGTCGGCCGATTTAATTCTGCGATGAGGCGTATAAATGAACAGTACCGTATGCCGTATTTGCTGAGTATTTTCACTGTATTCTTGCGTATTTTGGCATCAAATAAATCCCAAAAATTCTGAAATAATTCTCAAAAATCCCATAGCTTCATATTGACATGTGAGAAAATTTTCACCTCATTTCACCTCTTGTAGAAAAAGTTTCTTCTTTGTATACTCAGTATTTTCTCGTATTTCCCCGTATTTGAACTTCAAACAATCTCCATAAATCCTGAGAAAAATCCCATGCTATTTATAGCCTATGATTAACTCTAGAGTAGAGTTTCATAGCTATACTCCATTGTTTGATCAGCTTGTGTAATTCCAAATGAAGTTTCATCCTTGTATCTCTACGTACTTGAGTACGTACATGTGTAACCTGAGCAATCATGACTATAGGGACCTGTGACACACTCAACAAACATATTAGAACAGTTCAGTAGGGTTTGTTATCATCAAACATAGGCTAGACTGCTGTTTCCAACAATCTCCCCCTTTTGATGAGAACAAACCAGACATTAAGATTACATCAAAAATGTGTGCAGTGTGTGAGTGTGTGAGTCATGAATATGAGCATGAATGGCAAAATGATATGCTCCCCCTATTGACATGCTCCCCCTATCGACATACTCCCCCAATCTTAATATTTCTCTCCCCCTTTGTTTTCATCAAAAAAATATATGAAATAGCATATGAGGAGTGGAAAATTGAACATTATAAAGCAAAACAAACAGGCAAGACATCGATGACCACAATGAATAAATAAGCAATAAGCACTAAGTCATAACTACCATAATTCATCTCCGTGCTCAAGTGTGATGATCAAATGTTTAGTACATATGGAGAGGTAATAAGGAATACAGCCTGTCATAACCATCTTTTCCACTGAATATATGAACATCAAAGATTGAGTTTCCCCTTCTCATGTAATATGAGTTCAAGTTACCAATTCCAAACATGACCGAGAAGGATTTTTAAATGTGAAATGGCAGTGCTTGACGGACTTAACACCAACGCTAAAAATGGTATTTATAGCATAAGTTGGATGTCCAAGGGTAGTATCAAGGACATGAATCGTATCCATTTTTCATACGAAGCTCTGTGTATATATTTTGAAGACACTCATCTTGCTATTCTTTTATACACGTATATTTTTATGAGAGCTTTTCTTTTTACCGATGCCTTGAAACATCATATCCCATTAAAACATAAATTAGTCCACCAACAACCACTTTTCTTATTCAATATTTCAAATCCATATCAAAAACATTTTGATCTGTGTAAGTGTGATTGGAAGATGAAAAACGTTAGTTACTCATTAATGAATATGACCTAATTAAGCATGTAGTCTTTGAATGCAAGCATTGTTAAGAATATAATATTCAAAATCCATAAGACATATGTTTTGCATTGAAAGCTGTTTCTGATGAAAAATGCAAAAGGAGGAGATAGACAATTCACTTTTCCCTTTCTGTTTATATTTTTCTTTTTTAATTTTTTAATTTTTATTTTTCTTTTTTTTATTTTTCTTTTTGTAGCACACCACACAAAAACAATAAAAGCACACCAAATAATATTTTCACTCTAAATATAATCAATAATGCCCAGTTCTAGACGTAGACGACAAAAACGATCTTCTGGCAAAGGTTTTGTAAAGATATCTGCCAACTGAGAATCAGTAGAAATATATTCAATGGATACATCCTCTTTTGCCAAATGATCTCTAAGAAAATGATGTCTTACATCTATGTGTTTTGTCCGAGAGTGATGAACAGGATTGTTAGAAAGATCTATAGCACTCTTACTATCACATCGTAATGGAACTTTTCTAAGATCCAAGCCGTAGTCAGACAGGGTTTGCATCATCCAAAGTACTTGGGCACAGCAACTGCCAAGGGCAATATACTCAGCTTCAGTAGTGGACAAAGCAACACTGTTCTGCTTACGACTAGACCAAGAAACCAATGAATGTCCTAGCATAAAACATGTTCCACTAGTGCTCTTTCTATCAATCATACTACCAGCATAATCAGCATCAGCATAGCCAACCAAATTAAGATTACCACAAGAGGGATACCATAGTCCAAGTGTAGGAGTGTGAATAAGATATCGAAAAATCCTCTTAATGGCTATCAAATGTGATTCTTTTGGACAGGCTTGAAATCGTGCACACAAACAGACAGAAAACATGATGTCTGGTCTAGATGCAGTTAAATAGAGTAAGGACCCAATCATACCTCGATAAAGCTTTTGGTCCACATTTATACCTTTGTCATCCTTTTCAAGCTTCGTCGTCGGACTCATTGGAGTTCGCATTGGCTTTGCATTTTCCATCCCAAATTTCTTCAACAGTTCTTTTATGTACTTGGTTTGGGAAACATATATGCCATCTCCAGTTTGTCTTACTTGAAAGCCCAAAAAGTATTTCAACTCTCCGACCAGACTCATCTCAAATTGATCCTGCATAACCTTTTCAAACTTTTGGCATAAAAGATCATTAGTAGCACCGTAAATAATATCGTCCACATAAATCTGAACAATAAGAAAATGATCCTGTTCATGCAAGATAAACAAAGTGTTGTCTGCACTACCCTTTTTAAAGTTATTTTCCAAAAGATATGAACTGAGACGGTCGTACCAAGCTCTGGGAGCTTGCTTCAGACCATACAAAGCCTTTTGCAACTTGTAAACGTGATTTGGAAAACTATGACTTTCAAAACCAGGGGGTTGTTCAACAAAAACATCTTCTTTCAAATAACCATTTAAAAATGCACTTTTCACATCCATTTGCTTCAATTTAAAACCTTTGAAACTTGCAAAAGCCAGTAATATTCTAATGGCTTCTAATCTAGCAACGGGTGCAAAAGTTTCATCACAATCAATTCCCTCAATCTGGTTATATCCTTTGGCCACTAATCTTGCCTTATTTCTGATTACATTTCCAGATTCATCAAGTTTGTTTTTGAAAATCCATTTAGTGCCAACAATTGGGTAATTATCAGGTCGGGGCACTAATGTCCAAACATTATTTCTATCAAACTGATTAATCTCATCATGCATGGCCATAACCCAACTTTCATCAGTTAAAGCGATTTCAACGTTCTTCGGTTCAATTTCAGAAATAAGGTCACCATGAATGCATAAGGCACACAAGTTATTGAAAGTGGATCGAGTGCGTATACCTTCCGTAGGAGTCCCCATGATCAGCTCAGGTGGATGATGTGGATTGAACCTGAGCTCTCCTCTTTCCAGTCTATGTCCTTGTGTTACTTCTGGTTCAGCTTCCTTTTGGCCTTCAGATGGTTCAGCTATGTTTTCAGGCTCTGTAGTTTCCTTGTCTGCATCTTCAGTTTCCCTGCAATTTAAAAGATCTATTTCAGCTTCATCAAATTTCACATTAATTGACTCAACAACAGTTAAGGTTCGTTTATTGTAGATCCTGTATGCTTTGCTCCTTGATGAATATCCTACGAACACTCCTTCGTCTGATTTGGATTCAAATGTCCCCAGCTGATCTCCTGTGTTTAAAATGAAACACCTGCATCCAAATACTCTGAAATATGAAATGTTAGGAGTCTTGCCATGCCACAGTTCATAGGATGTTTTGTTCATTAAAGGTCTAAGCATAACCCTGTTGCAAACATAGCAGGCTGTATTCACTGCTTCGGCCCAAAAATACATAGGAAGAGAATAATCATTAAGCATGCTTCTTGCCATCTCTTTTAAAGTTCGATTTTTTCTTTCGACCACCCCGTTTTGTTGAGGTGTTCTAGGAGAAGAAAATTCATGTAAGATCCCTTTTTCCAAACAGAAGTTTTCAAAAACAGAGTTTTCAAATTCACCACCGTGATCACTTCTAATTTTCATAATTGAAAGATTTTTCTCATTTGAAACTTGATTACAAAAATTTTGGAAATTTTCAAAGGAATCCGATTTCTTGGCTAAGAAGTAAACCCATGTATATCTAGAAAAATCATCGATCAAAACAAAACAAAATCTCTTTCCATTGAGGCTAGCAACATCGGTAGGCCCAAACAAATCCATATGAATCAATTCTAGGACTCGTGAAGTGGTAACTTCCCGAATTCCCGTAAAAGTGGATCTAGTTTGCTTACCTTTTGTGCATGCAACACACAACTTACCATTCTCGTACTGTTGATGTGGCAAGCCTCGGACCAGGTTTTTATTCTCCAGCTTATGTAGCAATTTCATGCTGGCATGTGATAGTCTCCGGTGCCATAGTATAGCCTCCTCCTCCCTGCCAATCAAACATTTAGCAATTGTCATTTCTTCAATTATTATTGTATAAACATTATTTTTCCTATTGGCTATGAAGAGGGTATTACCTGTGACCGAGTCATAAATTTTACAAATTTTCTCATCAAAAAGTACTTTCATACCTTTGTCACAGAGTTGGCTTATGGAGATGAGGTTGTGTTTGAGATTTTCAACCCAGAGGACGTCAGAAATTTTAAAAGTATTGTTGCCAACAATACCTTTACCCATTACCTTGCACTTGCCGTTGTCCCCTAATGTAACACTTCCTCCTTCTTGCTTCACGAGGCTAAGGAACTTGTCGCTGTTCCCTGTCATGTGTCTTGAGCAGCCTGAATCCAAATACCACTCACACAGTTGTTCCTTAGCCACGCTGAGTCCCTACACATAAGAAGAACAAGGTATGTGTGACCTGGGTAGCCAAATAGGTCCACAATGGTTAGTCATGGTACCTTTCGGAACCCATACTTGTTTGAACTTCATGTTTTGGTTCTTATAACGACAATTTCTATATAAATGCTCAAAAGAACCACATGTATAACATTTGGCGTTCCGTTTCTTTTTCTTGATGTAATGATTTTTCTTTATCATGTTTTCATTATAAACATTTCCAAATCCTAGTCCTTGTTTATCGTTTTTGATTGACTGGTATCCAAGAATGATGTCTAGTGATTTCCTTCCTACACCAAATTTTCTGATACTCAGTTCTAAATCAGAGACTTTGGATTTCAAAAAGATGTTTTCATTTACTAGCATGACACTTTTATTTATAAAACTCTTTCTAACATTATCTTCATTTTTAGCGAGAGTTTCTATTCTTTTATTTAGGCCAACAATCTTTTCATTACCATTCTTAATTTCTAGCTTTAATGAAGCACAAGTCTGACAAGGTATAGCTTCAGTAATACTAGATTTTCCTTTGAGTTTTTCAATGGTAATTTTGAGCGATGCAATTTCATTTTTCAATTTTATTTCATTTTGCAAAACATTATAATTTTCTTGCTGTAGTTGGAAATTCATTTCTTTATAATTTTCTATAGAGGATTCAAGAGAAGTAATTTCTGAATTCATGTTTTCACAAATGTTCATTAATTCTGGTAAAGAAAATTCATCTCTTACCTTGTTCGTGTCGCTTTCACCTATTAGGCAAAGTGATGATTGCGCTACTTCGTCTTGTGGTTCGTCTTCATCGTCATCATCCCATGTTACCGCAAATGATTTCCCTTTGGCTTCGGATGACGCGTTCTTTGTTGGACAGTTTTTCATGAAATGTCCAAATTTCTTGCAGTTGAAACATTGAACACTTTTAGTAGTATTCTGTTCAGACGAGGAATTCAAAGGATTAAACTTATTAAAACGATTGAACCTTTTTGCCATTTCAGATTTTCCGGCAGGAGTTCTGATGAAGCGTCGGAATCCTCTGACCATCAGTGCATGTTCCTCGTCGAGATCTTCTTTGTCACTTTCTTCGGCTTTGAGAGCGATGGTCTTTAAAGGTTTAGCCTCACCTTTTTCTCTTGTCTCGACGGTTTTGAGTTCCAGCTCATGGGATAA
Organism: Scilla litardierei; assembly: GCA_030789695.1. NCBI lineage: Eukaryota > Viridiplantae > Streptophyta > Magnoliopsida > Asparagales > Asparagaceae > Scilla > Scilla litardierei. The sequence continues at coordinate 180,669,021 of CM061139.1, read as the reverse complement.
CAGATTCCCAATCAGATCATCCAGCTTCAGCTTAGTGAGATCTCTAGCTTCTTGGATGGCCGTCACTTTAGGTCGGAAGGAACTAGGAAGCGCTCTTAGGATTTTCCGAATGAGGTCGATGCTGTCGTAAGACTTTCCCAAGGCTTTTGAGTTGTATACGATGTCGGTGAAGCGAGTGTACATGTCCTTGATGGATTCTCCTGGTAGCATGTGGAAACCATCGTACTCTGAGCTCAGCAGCGCTAATCTGGACTCCTTCACCTGAGAGGTTCCTTCGTGAGTGACTTCGAGAGTGTTCCAGATTTCCTGCGCAGTAAGACAATGAGATATACGGTTAAACTCAGTTCTGTCAAGTGCACAGATAATTGCATTCATAGCTTTACCATTCAGAGCATAAAGTTTATTATCGTTATCATCCCATTTATCTTCTGGTTTTGGTACATCAATATCTTCAATTTTGATTGTAGGTGGGTGATAGCCTTTAGCAACAATTTTCCAAATTTCAAGATCTGAAGAGACTAAGAAAATTTTCATCCTAGCTTTCCAGTAAGCAAAATCAGTCCCATTAAATTTGGGTGGTCTAACTGTAGACTGTCCTTCAGCAAATGCTGAATCATATGTATTCATTATGAACTAGACTCAAATGGCCAGGCCTGGTGCTCTGATACCACTTGTAGGATCTAAATAAGGCCTAGAGGGGGGGTGAATAGGCCTTTGACCAAATTATCGCAAGATAAAAATTAAGCCTAGTTTACAGCATGCAGTTTAGGAATCAGACAATCAAAGCATTCACAGAAGACACAGAATTTAACGTGGTTCGGTCCCCATGACCTACGTCCACCCCAATGAGCAATCACTTATACTGTTTCTTTAAGAAGTTACAATCTCCCTTAGATTGGTGCACCAACACCAACCTGTCAGACCAACTCAAGCTCACCAAAGCCAAAAAGAAACATACAAGTATCACTCCCCAACCCAACTTGCCCCAACAAGTTTGGTTCCCAGAGTCCCAAATAGCGGAAGAAATTATATTACAGAAATGCTGATCAAAACATTAATAACTTCACAAATAAATAAGATCAAGAGTTTAGAAAGCTCATTTGTGAAGATCTCTCTGGTTATCGTCTTTCAGCACGTCAGTAGCTTCGCAACGCTTCTTACGGAATGTTGATCGGATGTCTGTAGAAGAAGTAGTCGCTGTCCCCGTGGAAGTAGTCGGTAGAAGTTCCTCACTCAAAATGATCTCATTTGCTGCACAGGAGGAACTAGCTGCTCAACTTGCTGTCACTGCGTCGGGGATGAAGTCACGGTCGCAACGCTTCTTGCGGAACTCAATTTGGATCTCTAGAACTCCACTTATTGATGAAAATGTGAAGAGATGTACATGGGTATATATAGGATTGAGTTAACGGGTCTGTGCACTGTGCGAAGGGATCCGCGACCGGTCGGCTTCGCGGGTTTTAATGCGGCGGGACCCGCATCCGCAATTCACGCGATGTCGGTAGCCGTCCGTTCTCAGATCGACGGTTGCGATCGCGCCACGTCGCCCACGGATTCGTCGTTCGCGCCCGCCAGCTACGACCCGGACCCACGTGAGCCGCCCGCCAGCGCTGACTCGAAGTCGGCAGCGTTTTGACCGTCGGATGGAGATCCAACGGCTGTGATTAAGCCACGTCGCCCGCGGCTGACTCAGCGGCGCCCGCCATCCGCGACTTCGTCGATTGGTTGGTGACCGTTCGATGCTGATCGAGCGGCGCTGAAGAAGCCACGTCGCCCGCTTCGAGCGGCCGTTGGATGCGAAATGGACGGCTCAGATCATGCCACGTCGGCCGATTTAATTCTGCGATGAGGCGTATAAATGAACAGTACCGTATGCCGTATTTGCTGAGTATTTTCACTGTATTCTTGCGTATTTTGGCATCAAATAAATCCCAAAAATTCTGAAATAATTCTCAAAAATCCCATAGCTTCATATTGACATGTGAGAAAATTTTCACCTCATTTCACCTCTTGTAGAAAAAGTTTCTTCTTTGTATACTCAGTATTTTCTCGTATTTCCCCGTATTTGAACTTCAAACAATCTCCATAAATCCTGAGAAAAATCCCATGCTATTTATAGCCTATGATTAACTCTAGAGTAGAGTTTCATAGCTATACTCCATTGTTTGATCAGCTTGTGTAATTCCAAATGAAGTTTCATCCTTGTATCTCTACGTACTTGAGTACGTACATGTGTAACCTGAGCAATCATGACTATAGGGACCTGTGACACACTCAACAAACATATTAGAACAGTTCAGTAGGGTTTGTTATCATCAAACATAGGCTAGACTGCTGTTTCCAACAGGTATTACTATTGTTGGACTTGTCTTTATCCTCAGTTCGCTTTGGCACAGTCAGCTTTGGAATGAGTTACCACCCTCTGGTTTTCAATAAGAAAGTCAACCAGTGGACTTGGGTTGACTAACATGTGATACACCGTATGGAACATCTTGTGAAACTTGTTGTGGAATATCTTGTGGAATATCGTGTGGAACATCTCGTGGAACATCATGAAAAAGAAATGTACATAGAACACTTGACACATCACTGGGGTTTGGGGTAACTCATAGTTTGAGAGAGTATGGGAGTGACTGGAGTTCAATCTTCCCGTCCTGCTGCCTGTGTTTCGGCATACCGTCCTGCTGCCTGTGTTTTGGCAAAATACATGTCCTGCTGCCTGTGTTTCGGCATTCGTCCGGGTCGCGCCCAGGCAAGAGATGGACTTGATGGTCACATATTGTACTCTCCGACTTGAGTCACGTAGCGTAATTACTTTTGCACAGTCACTTTTACTTTACGCACTACATTCACCTTTACTATACCTGTGCAGTCACAATACTTTACCTGTCGTACTTTTAGCTACCACAGTAGTACGTTTCACTTGCTTAGCCTGCTTTACACTTGCACTACCACAGTATAATGGTTCTCTCCTTTCAGTTTAGTTTGCCTTTACTTTTCAGTTGTGCTCAGTACTTTACTTTTCACTCTGCTCTGCTTGTACGTAGTTACTTTTGTCATACTTGTGCACTGCTCCTTTTCTATATTTAGAATTGTTGTGACTTACCTACGGTTCCATCTCCGTGGCACCGCAGACGACGTACAGATGAAGATAGATGCTCCTGAGCTAATAGCGCCAAAGTTCAACTGCAGCTTACAGAGTTTTTTCAGTGTTGTGTACTTTGTTCTTTCATATTGTTGGGACATCTTGTACAGTATGGATTGTAATAATTGGACACTATTTGGGTATTTTTGTACATCTCTGCATCGTGGCTATTTTGTTTTCACTGGTAACCTGCAGGACCTGCGCAAATATCAAATAAGTAACGGGCCCCCGCGAGCGGGTCGTTACAAGTTTGGTGGCCCACGCAGGTCCGCGCTAACTACCTCGTGAACAATATAGCAAGATCAGGGTGTACAATATAAAATACTCAAATTACTCTCGAGTACTGATTGTCTCGAGTGTTCACCTGTATTGGGTATACGGGTGAAGTGTTCTTATTACCCAGCTCCCTTAATCTTCCTTGATCCTCATCACTTCCTTTGAACTCTTAACCCTTGATTAGGAACTCGTGTTTCATTCTTGGATATACCCTCCCTAGTAACCTCTTTTGCTAGCAGTTATAGTGATTTTTCATATGTTAAACTATCTACCCACTTCATTCATCATCACCCTTCCTTCAGTTGATGATGGCACACATATAAATGATAATCTTCCTTCAATGGACCATGATACCGGTCAATGTGCTTGGCTAAAGTCTGTTGGATCGACCTAGCTAGACTGGGCATAAGTGATCCTGGCTTAGTCACTTCCCTGGCCGTGTCCGCTGGACCGCAAGGACGTGAATCATGATTATGTGACGTCATCGATCTTATTCACTATCAACCTTCCTTTAAGCTTGATGAACTTTCACCTTCTTAGAATCTTTCTAGTTTGCTTGGACCCTAGCTACGTTTATTTTAAGGAGTGTAGCGTTCGAGTTTTCGATCATCAGAAGTTCGGATTCCTCAACTGAAGCAGATCGAAGGACGTTCAGAAGTATTCGAGGATGATGCTGAAGAGACGAGCCAAACGTGACGTGCACGTGTACGCTGTTGCGTTTTTCATCCTTCTGGAACTCGTATTTCTTTTCTAACCCTGCTTTCATCTTGTACCCGATTTTTCCACATGTTTAAATTCTTTCCCGCCTACCACCTCACCTCATTATTGCCTTTGTCTGCTTCCTCTCCTCGAGCCCCGGTCCCGCCTAACCTAGCCTACCATACCGACGACTTTCGGTGCCCTCTTTTTCTTTAAAAGACCCCCCTCTCCTTCCTCATCAAGCCACCCCGTGGTTTCCCCTACGCCGTATCGACTCCCACTCCTCCTCCCGGCCTCTTCCCCAAGCGAACTCGACCCATCTCACCCGAAGCCCCGCCAGCTTCTGCTCCACTCCATCGGAAGTCCCTGCCATGGATCGTCAACCAGCCGCAGCTCTCATCGCCGAGGACCCGCAACCACCAATGGCCCTTCGACGTTCTGTTTTGGGATTTTTGGCCTTGGCAACGACCCTCGCCACCACCCTCGCTACCGCCGCTTGGCTGAGATCTTGGGAAGCCATGATCCTTGGGCTTCTCTTGAGCTCTCTGCCCTGGGTCTCACCCAGGTTGAGATCCCGTTTAGGCTTCCTCTTGCGTCTACTCCTTGTGGTGTGCGGGAAAGCGTGTTTTTGGTTGTTCATTTGTTGGGTAATGTTGGGTGTTGCGAATATCGAGTACTGGTCTACAGAAGGAGTGATGGCGATGATTATCGGCATGATATTGGCCTTGGGTGTTGAAGTTGGATGTAGGCCTTGTGCTTGGCTCTGGATGAGAGCATGGATCTTGCCTTATTGTGGGATAGTATGAAGATTGACGGAAGGAATGCTAGCAGTGAGTACTGACTTTGGGGGTTGGCCTTGTACTTACCTTTGGGCACTTACCTTTGGGCGTTGATTTGGACGTTAGCATGTGGTTGGGCATTATCGAAATTGATGTTGTTGGTACCCGTGGATTAGTCGATACATGCTATATTATGAACGACATCTGTGGCTAGACCCTGTTAGTCACCAGTAGCACGAATAAACTTTATGGTCTTCCGTTTCTATAGCTTGCTACTGGCTTATCACCTCAGGTTCCAAGTTCGAACAGATGTTGTCATCATAATAGCTCTCATTTTCACGTAGTGCCACTATCTCATATTTTGGCTACTTGATAATATATATTAGTCGCATCCCTTATTTTCTTATTTCGTGTTATTTACAACCTGATTTACTTGATTACTATTTTTTTTTCTATCATTTATTTGCTTGAGCTTCTTCATAAATCCAATTATTTTCAACAGAGATTTTTAAATTCCGAGGACGGAATTATTTTAAGGAGGGTAGAATGTAACGACCAGTAATTTTCAACAGTTCAATTTACATATTTCTACGTATTTTTAAGAATAAATTTTACATTATAAATGTTAGTCAAGAATTTTCTAACAAAAATGATTTCAAAAATTCTTATAAAAATATTTTAGAGCATTAGACTTATTATAAAGTATTTCAGCAATTTAAGATTTCCTCAAATACCCAAAACATTTCTGTTAAAATTCATCTTCCAAAATTACCGTTTTGATTCGACGAATTTATTTTCTATACAAACGTCTTCAAAACATTTTCTAACTTCTGCAGTAGCCTCATATGATCATTTAGGGCTCTCCACATTAATTTCGTAATTTTCTGATATCATTTCAATAGAGAACCCGCGTACCCGCTTTCTAAACGTTTTGTCCAAAAACTAGTATCCCCATAGCTGAAAACCTGAAACGGACTCCGTATTCGCGATCCTCGTGACGATACGATCCCGTGGGTATGTTTTCGTAATTTTTCGGACACGTTTACTAGTAGGGGCAAAATCGTAATTTTGTATTTATCTATTAATTACGTTTTAACTTTTTACTTAATTACTAATTACCCTATTAACTATTGAATTACCCTACCTAACCCCTACACGTATGCCATCATGAGTTTCATGCCAAACCCTAATTTCTACACTTAGTCTAAACTCTACCTAACATCATTAAACCCCACTTGACTAAGTATTAATTAGGTTAAAGTTTTTTTTATTAATATTATTACTCTATATAATCCCCACCCTCTCTCTTCTGTGATAAAACCCAAACCCGGGTTCCCTCTATCTCTCTCTCCGTATTAATCTCTCCCGTTCGTTTACACAGTGTAACGCCCCGCTCCCCGGGATATCCGATAACTACGAATCCGTATCAAGTATTCCCAAAGAGACGGGTGCTACGAAGAAAATACGAAATTACAAATACAAGCAGGTCCACTGCGCACTGCTAGGATAGTACATATAGCATTCCAGACAACCCAAAACGCAAGAGAACCAACAATCACTGATGTATATAAATAAAACTGTTCATATACAACTTCCTTATACAAATCCACATACAATATTACCCATATCTCAATAAGGTACAAAAACTCACATCTCACCCAAGTACAACACCATTCCCAAGTCATCCACACTTCTCACAACCCGCAACTCCAACCAACTGAGTCAAGGGACCTCCAACTCAAAGAACCAACCTGAAAAGTCAACGGTGGGGCACGTCAACGCGTGACCCAGTAGGAATTCCATATCTCAACTAGTCCTTACATGAAGTGTGGAAAGGGTGCACGTGAACAGGCAGAGTGTATGTCATGGCATAAACATCTACCGTAGTAAAGGAAGTAACAACTATACTTATGAACATGTGAAAGCGTGCACGTGCAACAGGTAAGGTGTACAACAATGATATACAACATAAAAGAACCATAGTAAAGAAACACAAGTAAACAACGCATACATTTACCATTGCTACAAGAGTAATAAGGATTAACAATTAATTCATTGGTTAGCATTTGGAACCCGGATAAATCTTAGGACCTTAAGGAGTCGGACTTCACCCAGTGTGGGTGAAAAGTGGTACCCCAACCAGCAACACGGGCACCGGAGGGGGCCTCTCGCAACTCTGTGCCCGAACGGGGCAAGGCACTAGAGCGAGACCTGCTCGGTTTTTCTGTCGGACAAACGGAGTAAACCATCAATTACCGTCATGGTGCATCACGGGTACACCAGCGGCCTCTCCAACCCTTTCAACTCGCCCTTCCGGGAGTGATACAGCGGGTGAGAATTCATATCATCTGTCCGCTCCTTAACTCCTTTAATTTAACCGTGTTTCCCCCAAACCCCATGTCACCCTCCTTTAAGAGGACTTAGTCATTCTCATGAAACATAACACTTTCCATTTCTTTTCTTTCCACAGTTCATCACATATTTGAGACATGCATCGCCTTGTGCATTCCCTTTCTCATTTCTCATAAAACGTATAACCATGTTCACATCATCATTTTGCATGTACCAAGAACATAAACCACATTTCACCATGTAACAGTGTCACGCCCCGCTTCCCATTCTACCGGGAGCGAGGACGCGAGCGGGTCCGCGATGTGCTTAAAACAAGGAGGAGTACTTAATACTATCAGCAACCTGTGACAATTTAGCGTTTAATAAACACACTGTAGCGACCTGCAGAGAAGATGTTAGAACAATAATCAATAACCAGTCTATCCTAGTGATAAGTCCATGCCCAAGGGTACTAGAGATAACCAACATGCAGCCTGCGACGGGAGCAACTCCGAGGCTTACCCACCGTTCCGATGTGGCAACGGTCAAGGTTCTAACCCCCGTAATGTGTTGGAGGTAATTTAGTATGGCGCATCCAGTCATTCTGTAACACTTGTGATCATAGACTACCCCAATCCCATGTCAAGTCTAGTGTCGGTCAAAAGAATGTGTACTATCTGTCTATTATTGAAATTCCATCTTCCATTCTATGGAAATTCCATCATTCAATCAGTCAATTCAGTCTCGGTGTTAACCCATGTTTTCTTTTAGTAATTGGCAAAGCGGACATGCCGTTACAAACAGAAATAATCAAGAACATTAATGGCAAGTTTAATTCAAAAAGAACTTAAATCAATATTCAAATCTTTCAGCTTGCTGGAAAAGCAGAACAGTTAGAATGAGGGGCACATTTCTCCATATATTTGAATAGAACATGAACATGCAATCTAAATGAACATTGTAGATATAGATGTCCTGAATTCACATATCAGTTTTCATGAAGTTTAGATGAGTATTCTATTTTCTACAGAATTTACACTAAAGTGTACTTGTGCTGGAATTGAAAACAGAAACTACACTAACTTAATGACCAGATTACTACTAATTGCAGGTAGAACTAACATAAATGAAAAACTACAAAGTTGTAGAGCTTGAAGTTAACTTTCCAACGAGACCAATAACATACAATTTCATCAAGTATTGAGGGACTGCTCACTGTTTTAGTAAAATGTGTTCAGACTGGGTAAAAACAGGTATGTTGGCAAGATAGAATTTTTAGCTCTAATTACAATCCGAATTAGTAAAAGTTCACAACTTGAAAGTTATAGGTAACAGTCCAATCTTTAGGCCATAAAAGTTTCAGAGCAAACTCAATTCTAGATTTGAAGGACTAAGCAAAACAATCAGCATGTAAATCTGTCCAGATTTGCTCTCCGTACAAAACCACCCAAAACTCAGGATTGCTCACCGCACACAACCATACAAACTCAGGATTGCTCACCGCGCACAACCATACAAACTTAGGATTGCTCACCGCGCACAACCATACAAATCTCAGGATTGCTCACCGCGCACAACCATACAAATCTCAGGATTAACATAAGAAAAGGCAAACCCACAACAACAACCATGAAACTAAGCATGCAACTCTAATACTAGTTGGAGATGGAATCCTACCATAGGGGTGATGAGAGACAAGGGGGTAGCCCAAATCCCTATGGCTCCTCCTTCTTCAAACCCTTCTCCTTCTCTAATTCCTTCTTCTTCACAAGCTCCCAGAATGAGCAACAGAACCCAAATGACGACAGGGATGCTACGGGTGTGTGCAGAGTGAGGGTGGCGTAGCCCTACGGGTGCTCAGTCCCCCTAATGTCTAAGAGAAAGCAACGGGAAGGGATGAATTCGGTCTGATCTTTGGAGAGAGAGTGAGTGAATGAAACCTTTCTTTCTTATTCTTAGAGTAGCCACCTCATCTCCCTAAAATCCTCTAAGCATGCCACCAAGCCTTGGGTTAGGTAAGAATCAAGGATATCTTGACACATCAAAGGTGGAGATGTCACTTAGGTAAAATTAGGATTTGTCTTTTTAGAAAAATAACTATAACCACTAAATACACATGCAATACTTACTCATCAAGACATTAGTATTCCAACCATATACTTCATTTAATATAATCATGTCATACAAATTATTTAAAAATAATTTTTAGCTTGACAAAATTAAATAAAATACATAAGGACTCCCAAAAATTTATACGCATATATATACGTCCAAGAATGTGTATTAGTACACGTATGTGAATTTTGGGGCCATTACATCCTACCCACCTTAAAATAAAGTCCGTCCTCGGACTTTTCAACTCAGGACATAGCTAAGGGTGACTATAGTTATATATGGTCAATCTACCCCAAACTTATATATACACACATTCATATATCAACACTTATACCATATCACATTACACGCATTCATGGTACTGTACACACATACACATGCATCTCTATATATAGATATAGACATACGACCATGTATGTCTCCTAGCATATATCCAAGCACACATATACATGTCATCACATAAAGTCTCATACAACAATATCAATACACACAGATACTCACCTAATGATATATCTATCCAAACACCGGTGTAAGCGTATCCACTTACAGCCAGACATGCAACCATATATATCTTCCAGATATATATATATATATATCAAACACATACACTAATACACATAGGGCATGCCCACTCATACCTGAGCGGAACACAAAGATTCGCACATGGATCTTCACAATCAGCATGTACACATACACCATATATAACAAACACAGACAGCATGACATATCTATACATCGCCTAGAGCTCAATCAATTATATAGGTCCATGATACACATTACTCATAGGCTACCATATATTAACACATATATACGCATGCACCTTTATACTCTGACATACAATCATGTATGTCTCCTAGTACCCATCCAACATTCACAGATGTATCATCACACAAGTTTTATCATATCAATATCAATACACATAGATAACCATACAAAACTATATTCATCCATATACAGGTGTAAGCGTACCAGCTTACAGCCATACATGTAACATATACTCATCACATATATCAACACATAGAACTAATATTCTTAAGACATAGCCACACATACATGGGTGAAACTCAAGGATCCACACATGCATCTGCACACTCTACATGTGCATACATCACATATAGTATATAGCTATTACACAGTACATCTATATACTACATGCACCTTAATCAAGAATATAACCCAATTATACACAACACTCATAAGTCAACCATATATTAACACATATACTTCAAATACAATCACATAGCCATATAATCATTCATACATATACCATAGTCAAATGTACATGAGTATATCATCTCAATATACTCAGCAAGCCATATTCAACACTTATAGAGCTATAGACGTATATGTATACATACATACACACATAGATATATACACACATTCTTATTCAATCAATACTCTAGTGTCTATCCTCGGGGCTCTATACCTCATACTTCTGATATCAGGGCTCTATCTTAAGGCAGAACTCCTACCCACCTTAAGACTAACTACCTCTGGAACACTACATGTACTACCCTTACACAGCCGCAGTGCGGAGACCTGCATGGGCCGCCACCTGTAACGCCCCGCTCCCCGGGATATCCGATAACTACGAATCCGTATCAAGTATTCCCAAAGAGACGGGTGCTACGAAGAAAATACGAAATTACAAATACAAGCAGGTCCACTGCGCACTGCTAGGATAGTACATATAGCATTCCAGACAACCCAAAACGCAAGAGAACCAACAATCACTGATGTATATAAATAAAACTGTTCATATACAACTTCCTTATACAAATCCACATACAATATTACCCATATCTCAATAAGGTACAAAAACTCACATCTCACCCAAGTACAACACCATTCCCAAGTCATCCACACTTCTCACAACCCGCAACTCCAACCAACTGAGTCAAGGGACCTCCAACTCAAAGAACCAACCTGAAAAGTCAACGGTGGGGCACGTCAACGCGTGACCCAGTAGGAATTCCATATCTCAACTAGTCCTTACATGAAGTGTGGAAAGGGTGCACGTGAACAGGCAGAGTGTATGTCATGGCATAAACATCTACTGTAGTAAAGGAAGTAACAACTATACTTATGAACATGTGAAAGCGTGCACGTGCAACAGGTAAGGTGTACAACAATGATATACAACATAAAAGAACCATAGTAAAGAAACACAAGTAAACAACGCATACATTTACCATTGCTACAAGAGTAATAAGGATTAACAATTAATTCATTGGTTAGCATTTGGAGCCCGGATAAATCTTAGGACCTTAAGGAGTCGGACTTCACCCAGGGTGGGTGAAAAGTGATACCCCAACCAGCAACACGGGCACCGGAGGGGGCCTCTCGCAACTCTGTGCCCGAACGGGGCAAGGCACTAGAGCGAGACCTGCTCGGTTTTTCTGTCGGACAAACGGAGTAAACCATCAATTACCGTCATGGTGCATCACGGGTACACCAGCGGCCTCTCCAACCCTTTCAACTCGCCCTTCCGGGAGTGATACAGCGGGTGAGAATTCATATCATCTGTCCGCTCCTTAACTCCTTTAATTTAACCGTGTTTCCCCCAAACCCCATGTCACCCTCCTTTAAGAGGACTTAGTCATTCTCATGAAACATAACACTTTCCATTTCTTTTCTTTCCACAGTTCATCACATATTTGAGACATGCATCGCCTTGTGCATTCCCTTTCTCATTTCTCATAAAACGTATAACCATGTTCACATCATCATTTTGCATGTACCAAGAACATAAACCACATTTCACCATGTAACAGAAATAATCAAGAACATTAATGGCAAGTTTAATTCAAAGAGAACTTAAATCAATATTCAAATCTTTCAGCTTGCTGGAAAAGCAGAACAGTTAGAATGAGGGGCACATTTCTCCATATATTTGAATAGAACATGAACATGCAATCTAAATGAACATTGTAGATATAGATGTCCTGAATTCACATATCAGTTTTCATGAAGTTTAGATGAGTATTCTATTTTCTACAGAATTTACACTAAAGTGTACTTGTGCTGGAATTGAAAACAGAAACTACACTAACTTAATGACCAGATTACTACTAATTGCAGGTAGAACTAACAGAAATGAAAACCTACAAAGTTGTAGAGCTTGAAGTTAACTTTCCAACGAGACCAATAACATACAATTTCATCAAGTATTGAGGGACTGCTCACTGTTTTAGTAAAATGTGTTCAGACTGGGTAAAAACAGGCATGTTGGCAAGATAGAATTTTTAGCTCTAATTACAATCCGAATTAGTAAAAGTTCACAACTTGAAAGTTATAGGTAACAGTCCAATCTTTAGGCCATAAAAGTTTCAGAGCAAACTCAATTCTAGATTTGAAGGACTAAGCAAAACAATCAGCATGTAAATCTGTCCAGATTTGCTCTCCGCACAAAACCACCCAAAACTCAGGATTGCTCACCGCACACAACCATACAAACTCAGGATTGCTCACCGCGCACAACCATACAAATCTCAGGATTGCTCACCGCGCACAACCATACAAACTTAGGATTGCTCACCGCGCACAACCATACAAATCTCAGGATTGCTCACCGCGCACAACCATACAAATCTCAGGATTAACATAAGAAAAGGCAAACCCACAACAACAACCATGAAACTAAGCATGCAACTCTAATACTAGTTGGAGATGGAATCCTACCATAGGGGTGATGAGAGACAAGGGGGTAGCCCAAATCCCTATGGCTCCTCCTTCAAACCCTTCTCCTTCTCTAATTCCTTCTTCTTCACAAGCTCCCAGAATGAGCAACAGAACCCAAATGACGACAGGGATGCTACGGGTGTGTGCAGAGTGAGGGTGGCGTAGCCCTACGGGTGCTCAGTCCCCCTAATGTCTAAGAGAAAGCAACGGGAAGGGATGAATTCGGTCTGATCTTTGGAGAGAGAGTGAGTGAATGAAACCTTTCTTTCTTATTCTTAGAGTAGCCACCTCATCTCCCTAAAATCCTCTAAGCATGCCACCAAGCCTTGGGTTAGGTAAGAATCAAGGATATCTTGACACATCAAAGGTGGAGATGTCACTTAGGTAAAATTAGGATTTGTCTTTTTAGAAAAATAACTATAACCACTAAATACACATGCAATACTTACTCATCAAGACATTAGTATTCCAACCATATACTTCATTTAATATAATCAAGTCATACAAATTATTTAAAAATAATTTTTAGCTTGACAAAATTAAATAAAATACATAAGGACTCCCAAAAATTTATACGCATATATATACGTCCAAGAATGTGTATTAGTACACATATGTGAATTTTGGGGCCATTACACACAGCCTCTCTCAGTATCTCCTTCTCTTTGTTACTCTCTCAAATACCCACCTCTCTCGTTCTTCCCCGAGTCCGCACGAAGCGGCACCCACCGCTAACGCATCCGTTCACCGTCGCCGTAGCCCTTCGACAGCGCCTCAGATCCGCCCTCGTTCGCCGTCTCTTTGAATACGTCGCTCTGCCCCGCCTCCGTGACGTCCTCCTCCCCATTCCGAACCCCTCTCCCATCGCCTCCGTTCACTCCGGCGACGACACACCCCCGAAGCAGCTGCTGCTGCTTACGCCGCCGCCGTTTCCGCCCCTCGACCGCTCCTTCACGGTGACGAGCAGCCGGCCGCTGCATCGAGCTCATTCCTCCTCCGAGCAGCTCGAAGAAGCCGCCTCTGTGAAGCTCCGCATGTCTCCGTTGCCTCGCCGCCCCCGCCAAGCGCAGCTCTGGCGACACCCCTCCAAAGCTCCACCCCAAGCTCCTTCTCCGACTGCAGCGCCGCCGTGTTCGCCGCCGTTAGCCTTCGCCCCGCCGCCTGTCACCACCTTCCCGCCACCTCGACGTCGCCCCGCCGCTACACCCTCGCCGACGGCCACCCCCGCTGTCCCATGCACGAAGTAACGGCGGTTGCGTAAGTTTTATATGAATGGCAAACTCGTAAATACAACGAAAATTCGTATTTTCGTATTATTAAATAATTATTAATTGGGTTTTAGGGTTTTTAATCCATAACTAATTATATAAGGGCCAGAAAAATGTATGGATAGCTTTGGAAAATCAGAAATGACATTCTGGACCCAATGGCACTAGTTTCATCTCAATCCGACGCTTAGTTTTTCCAAAATTAATTTTTAAGCCTAAAAGTTAAATACGTTATTTTCGATTAAAAATCTGTAACTTGTTATTTTCACGTACAATTATATGTGAGAAAAATATATGTTAAAGTACTCTCTCAGACGGCCATTTTGACAGTTCATTTGCAACATTCCGATGCAGATTGCATCTAGAATAAATGTTTGAATAACTACATCACAAATTGAAAATTAGTTTTTAAATTGTTTTTGAGCTTTTAAAAAATATAAAAATTAATGTAAGCTTCAGAAAAATATTTCCTCCTATAGTAAAATTATTTTCAGCATATTTGCCTATAGAAAAATTTAGAACACTTTTCGACAACGTTTCGATCCGTTTAAAAATCAAAACGGCCAAATTATTTAAATAGAAATGTCGTGTTCTTTAACCAAGTCTTCTTGTGATTGCAGGTGCATCCACATCCGTAGAAGCCCTAGAACCAGTTCCGGCTTGCTACGTCGATCTCGAAATCTGTAAGTCACGACTAATTCTAATGTTAGAAAATTAGACAAGTGTACCCGTATGAACCTAGGACACCACTATAGCCTCCGAACGGCTACTTGATTTGAACCGAACTAGAGACCTAAACTAATAGGAAAAATAATCAACTATAGATTACTTTGCCAACTTTCAACTTTGGTGGTTGTTAAACACAACCATCAACTTGGGTAAATTGTGTGCTAAACAATACTTCTACATGCTCGAAGCATGGAATCGGTATTACTATTGTTGGACTTGTCTTTATCCTCAGTTCGCTTTGGCACAGTCAGCTTTGGAATGAGTTACCACCCTCTGATTTTCAATAAGAAAGTCAACCAGTGGACTTGGGTTGACTAACATGTGATACACCGTATGGAACATCTTGTGAAACTTGTTGTGGAATATCTTGTGGAATATCGTGTGGAACATCTCGTGAAACATCATGAAAAAGAAATGTACATAGAACACTTGACACATCACTGGGTTTTGGGGTAACTCATAGTTTGAGAGAGTATGGGAGTGACTGGAGTTCAATCTTCCCGTCCTGCTGCCTGTGTTTCGGCATACCGTCCTGCTGCCTGTGTTTTGGCAAAATACATGTCATGTTGCCTGTGTTTCGGCATTCGTCTGGGTCGCGCCTAGGCAAGAGATGGACTTGATGGTCACATATTGTACTCTCCAACTTGAGTCACGTAGCATAATTACTTTTGCACAGTCACTTTTACTTTACGCACTACATTCACATTTACTATACCTGTGCAGTCACAGTACTTTACCTGTCGTACTTTTAGCTACCACAGTAGTACGTTTCACTTGCTTAGCCTGCTTTACACTTGCACTACCACAGTATAATGGTTCTCTCCTTTCAGTTTAGTTTGCCTTTACTTTTCAGTTGTGCTCAGTACTTTACTTTTCACTCTGCTCTGCTTGTACGTAGTTACTTTTGTCATACTTGTGCACTGCTCCTTTTCTATATTTAGAATTGTTGTGACTTACCTACGGTTCCATCTCCGTGGCACCGCAGACGACGTACAGATGAAGATAGATGCTCCTGAGCTAATAGCGCCAAAGTTCAACTGCAGCTTACAGAGTTATTTTCAATGTTGTGTACTTTGTTCTTTCATATTGTTGGGACATCTTGTACAGTATGGATTGTAATAATTGGACACTATTTGGGTATTTTTGTACATCTCTGCATCGTGGCTATTTTGTTTTCACTGGTAACCTGCAGGACCTGCGCAAATATCAAATAAGTAACGGGCCCCCGCGAGCGGGTCGTTACATACTGTAAAGCAGCAAAACAGACGTGTTATTTCTTGGAA
This sequence comes from Scilla litardierei, assembly GCA_030789695.1. Classification (NCBI taxonomy): domain Eukaryota; kingdom Viridiplantae; phylum Streptophyta; class Magnoliopsida; order Asparagales; family Asparagaceae; genus Scilla; species Scilla litardierei. The sequence goes on along the minus strand of CM061139.1, from coordinate 180,652,712 downwards.
AACGATAAGTGAGCCTTTTTTTAACTACGTCTTTATGTCTTATCTGAAAAGTAAGATTGAAATCATTTATGAGCATAATGTATATGTATTATCACCTTGGAAAATATACTTCATTTTTTAATTTTTAAGTTTTTCTGGATATGTTTTACAAATCATTGATGATCACTATACCAAAGATAATGTATCCAACACTGCTTGACCTTCAATCCGATCATTGGAAATTCAACGCTTTTAGAACAATAAAACTTTTGGTAACGAGTGGTTCGATGTTCAAATTAACCTCGAGTTCAACCATGTTTGAGATTTTAGGCTTTGGAATGTGTGTAGCAGCTTACGAAAAAATTTCAAAAAATTATACAAAAAACGTGTTTTTGTGTGCTGTCAGCGCATCATCAGAAAATCTTGCATACATAAATTATCCATGACATGCCATATATTATCATTGTTCTGCAAAGAAACGGATAGGCTGTGTGAGACTGTATACACTTCAAACTGAGGTGTATGGAAGAGACTTTTTGCCAAAAATAACAAAAAAATCACATCATAGGCCACAACTCCTCCTCTCTCTTCCAATTTTTAGCTATTTTTTTTTTGACAAGCATCACTTCCATACACCTCAATTTGAGGTGTATATAGTCCCACAGTCTCCACCTCTCTCCTCCAATTTCATATGGCAATTAGATACGTTGCTAGCAATTTCCACAGTCTCCACCAAATCCCGTAGACGGAGCTCTCTCGCGATGTGACTCCGCACATGGGAGGTGAGCAGGCCCAGGTCGAGGAGTCAAGAAGGCGTCCTAGTTTTTCCTCATCATCTTTGTGACTTTCATCGTTATTATTTGAACTTAGTTCACCGTTTAACGAACCCTAATTGACATCATTTATTTGTCATCCCCACGTACGCTCGCCATCGAATTTGGCTACATGTATTTGATCTCAACCAGGCCCACATGCTAGCAATCTTTCCTTGATCTGGGGTTGTTTTAAATCGCAAATTCCATCATATTTCATGGGCCGATTCTGTAGCTCGAACCAAACTCGAGTCATGTGAACAATGAGATCCACATTGGTGTGGGGCGGGGGGTAAAATTTGAAACCCAAACAAATTATATATCATAATTAAATATATATTATGATTTAAATGGGTTTTAATCTTAAACGGGTTAGGACAGTTATACATAGTTTTAACCAACATGACATGATCATACTTTTATATTCCGTGTAGAATGCGCTAAACCAATGTATGATCATTAAATCATAGTTCAAAATGATTTAAAAGTGCCCCTAAACCGCTTTTAAAACGCATAAAATGCACAATACGGGAATAAAACCGTGTTTTGTTCGTCGACCCCTAAAAAAGCGCGTATTTCTCCGAATAATTCAAATGGACGGCCGTTTAATACGGGAACCATTTTAGACGGGTTTTAAAGATAAAAAACATAAAAATTCGCGTTTTTTACTAACAAGCACACCTACCTAAATAAATCTAATAAATTTAGTCCATTTATATGAGAATCAAAGATACTACCTTGCTCGGTTGAGATATACATTCATTTGGAAAACATACACCGAGATTCAAGGAATGCTGCTAGTCATGTTACATATTTGATAAACACATTACATTTATTTACAAGTTTGTCATTCATTTTGGTAAACTTGGAGGGTTGGCATGCGCACAGACCAAATTGTTGTGCGCACACACAAGAAAGTTTGAAAATCATTTTTTTCTTTACACACAACGCAACATATCAACATTACCCCTCCATTCTTCATCCTCCTCCCTCGTCATCTTCTTCTACTCTGTCACCATCGCCGCTGCACCCCCGCCCCTTCTTCATCCCACCTCTTTCTATCATCTTCTTTCTCCCCACTCTTCATTCCTCCCCCACCCACCCCCCCTTCCGATGGCGTCGCCATCGTCGAATCTCCGGTGGAATTAGTTGAAGGGGGAGGGGGAGGGGGAGGGGGAGAGAGAGGAGGATGAAGTAGGGGTGGGGTCGGGGCACGACGATGGCGGAGGGGGCGGCATCAACAACGGAGAAGAAGAGGGAGATGAGGAAGATGAAAGAGACGTGGATGGTTTAAAAATAAAACGTTTCAATGGAATCCATGTATATTTTTAAGGGTAAATTTGTAAATATGTGGCATGTGTAGTTAGCAATTTGATTCGTGTGCATAGTAACTCTACGTAAAATTGTCGAAGACAATGACAAATTTGTAAGTAAATGTGATAATGTTAGCAAAATGTGAAGTGGAACTAGCAGCAGTTAGACTCGACCGCAGTTCGGTTCCGGTTTCGAACCGTCTGTTCCGGTTCCGACAGAACCTGGAACCGGAACCGACCCGCATTAGATGTGGTTCGGTTCTGGTTCCGGTTTCAGGCCTGTTCCGGTTCCGGTTCGAGTCCGGTTCCGATTTCGATTTGGTTCCGGTTCGAGTCCGGTTCCGTTTTCAATTTGGTTCCGGTTCGATTGCACGGTTCTAACCAAACCATGATCGGGTCTAGCAGCAGTCAGACTCTAATCACGTATTGTCCCTCAAAACTAAGTGGCGTGACTAAAATCAACAAACCATATCCCGCTTCTTGGGACGTGGGGAGAAAATATGTCGTATTGAATAATTAATGGGAGGACGTGAAGGCCACAAAGATCAACGCGTGATTCTGTTTCTGCTGCTCCAAGATTTTAATGGGATCCTGTTTTTTTGCATGATTTCAACGCTAGTTGATCACAAATTCCATGTGATCCTTGCTAGTTAATTAACACGACGAACGATACTTTCTATATTATATACTTTTTTCATCATCAAGAAGACGTGAAGATAATTTATGGTGCGCAATAAATTATCTTCGTCTCTTCCTCCCAACTCCGACAATCTCTGGTCTGAGGACCCACCGACATTAACATGTGGTGGTGGTGGTACGTGTTTATTCTTTAACGTTTAGGAGGCCCCACAACGAGATGGTGTAAACGCGCAAGGCCACCAAGGTTTCATATATGAGAATAATGGCTATCATACGTCATATGAAAACCTCTTTTATACGCACTTTCACATAAAACATCTAAGTATAACCAAGTACAAGCACATGTGGATGGGCTTGTACTTGGGTGCTTTATGTGAGAGCGCGTATTAGAGAGGCTCTCATATGACGTATGGTACACGCCCGAGGTCGGTCCCTTAACAGCGGTCCACTCAGGCGACGCGCTTACCTCTTTTAGCAGTCGCGCTTAGAAAGGACGACATCAATGGTACACGCTTGAGGTCGGTCCCTTAACAGCGGCCCCCAAAAGACTGCTCGTCTAACAAAGTCGGCCTCCATAACTATCGCGCAAACTCAGGCGACGCGTTCTCCAGAAGTCGCCCGACTTTCTATCCGAGCCGTTACGAGACAAGGTCAATGGACATTTACTCAACTACACAACCGTACGTCTGATCGGGGGAGTCAGTTACGTGAGTGATATCCGGGATCACCATAACTCTTCCCAACGTTGCTTAACTGACCCCCATCTACACAAAAAAAAAAAAAAAAACCCGGCCAACCTGTCCTGAGGTACGCGTAAATTTATCCACTTACATCTATACACATCATTTCTCCTCCTTGAACTGACTTAAGCATCGGAGTCGATTCGGATGCCCACATCCGATCCTTTGACGCTCTTCTCTCTCTTTCAAGCATTGGCGAAAGAGGTTGACACGACAAAACCATGTACGGGCCCCATGTTGGTAATTTCAAGCATAGCCGTTGACTTGACAACCTTCAATATCATGTGTGATGCTACAAGACATCGGAATATAGAGCAACAATCCCTCTCTATTAACGAAGGCAACACAAGAGAGCTATTAACTATTGATCTTTGGGATTACCAACAGACTATTGATTTTCCTAAGCCTTAGTTTGATCTTCTCAATACAGCCTTGCATTAGCTCATCATATAATAGCGAGTTAGCTACATACCTCAAAATTCTATCGGCATTAAAAGGACCCTTTGATTCCTAGTTTATATACAAGAAAAAAATTTCTTGCCATATACACATACATGTTCTCTTCTTTTTGTTCCATGTGAAAGAAGAACCAATGTTGTTTGCTACAATTCTGTACTTGCCAACGGATGCTTACAGAATCAGTGGTCGTCGCATCCTAATGGTTGGTTCCTAAAGGGTAGTCCATCGAGCCTGACTCGAATCAAGATTTATCTCTCAAACGACCAAAATCTACATTTAAGGATAGCGCACCGCATGTCTGGACCACGGTAAATTCATTCTTCTAATGGCTTCTATAAGTATATTGGGTCGGCTCACGTGGTTGGGAAGACATTTCACTCAAATAAAAGAGCCTAAGATGAATACATCGCCTCAGACCAAAAGCCCCAAACACTAAGGAGTCTATTAGTCACGGCAGGAGTAAATGGGAGGCCGTTATGCCCCTTTTCAGGGACGACAATGATGACGTCATAAAGGCAAGACAGTTATCAGTTATCAGCTAACGGCATTGAGAGGAACCGTCATCTATAAATAATCACACCGTTGATAAGACAAGGGATGACTCAAGACATAGAAAATACTCAGTTGCTCTGACACTCAGATATCTGCATCCACTTTATATTTCCTCCATAGCTCGACGAGACAGTGATCGGACGACCTTCCAATAGGTCGGACCTAGCTGTTTCCACTGATTTAAGCATCGGATGGGAATTGGGTCAGAACCGAGATCCGATCCCCTGATGATTTTCATGTGTTCCAGACCTACGAATATAACGCAGAGTTAGGTCGGGATTCAACCCAACATCTCAGATCAAGCTCCTATCGAGTCGGGACCATCCTTCCTCGTTCCTCCTCATCAGCCGACTGAGCGCCACATCACCGAAGGTGTCCACATCAGCATCATACTCTTTGTTAACAAATTTATCAATTTCCGCACTGGTATGATAATGTCCATATTGGACCTCACAAGGCACCCATAATTTTGTTCTAGCGCTCTTCAGTCTTCCCACAAGGCCACATGCATCTCCTTGTCTAGCTAGCCGATGTGGGACTATCAACCGTGTTTGATATTTCACATTCTTAATATTGCATTTTAATTTTGAGTTTCAGTAGAACATGTTACCATAGAATTGGGCCATAAAAGACAACCGATCATCGAAGGCATGATATGGACTAATTCAGGGGCGAACCCATGTTAGATTGCCCCCTCCCCCCTCCCAATTGATAGAAAAACGTCTAAACAAAAATATAAATTGTCTGAGTATACAAGTAAACGGTGTGATTTATAATTAGCGTATTAAATTTTCATGGTTGACTTAATCTACCTAAAATTTTAATTATAAAACACGTTTCTCCTATTCCCTTAAATTAAAAAGGTTAATTAATTCTCGCAATGATTATATTTTCAAAATTTTGTTTTTTGCTAATTAATGATGCAATCAGCGTCAGCGTCACTTTCTCGTTCATATCTTGATTTAGATATGATCGATTTTTTGTTTAATAAATGCATGAGAAAATTTGCTGCTTGTTTAACGTAATCTAGTTTGAATCTTCGAAACTTATTATCGTTCGAATGTAATTAAAAAAAATTTTGTGTTTCTTACTCGATCCCCAACACGTATGTTGCATGATGCCTGAACAATGAATTTCATATCTATTTTGTTGTTCACTTTGTCACCTCAAATATGCTTAAACGTAATGTAAAATACCTTTTTTATCTCTTTGGACTCGTCGACTTGAACAACATCGCATCTATGTACTTTACGAATGCAGTTTGTATGCCTTCTTGCAACGTCGTCTGGCCCCCCCAGTTGTCTAATCCTGATTCCGCCCCTATGGACTATGACCACATATAACCCAAAAGTCTACCCTAATCGTTAAAAGGCCTAAGTTTCAATACATATACTAGCGTCTATTTATTCCTGATATGATATATTTCATATTGCACATGACATTAAGGGCGTGTTCTTTTGCAAAGAAAACGGCTTGGAATTGATGTTTGCGCACTATTTGAGATTGAGTACTATTCACGTAGATTCTGGGTTCAGTTTCTCATCGTCCGTTCTTTTGCAATTTGATTTTTTCCGGAATTTTTGCCGACGTGGCCCGTGGCAGAGGAATCCGAAGGAGCCAAACGCAATCGGAGTGAATTGCTCCGATTACAGATGATTCCAAAAGAACCGGGCCCCACCCTCTCTCCTCTCACCAATCAGCTTTTTTCCCTTTATTTTTTTTAATTTCCGCTTTGTTTCACTCATTCACGTGCAGAGGAGTGGGCCCCCCAAATCAAATTCAGTTCATTGCTTCACTGCTTCACGCCAATTAATTATTATAATTAATAATTAGAGAGTATACTAATTATTTAATATAATTTTAAGTGTTTAGTTTAGTTTTAAATAGTACAAATTAAATATGAGTGGACCCCACACCACTTTCTTCATCCAACTTTCTTCAACCAAAAGAACGCACTACACGGAGTGGGTCCCACCACAACTTTCCAACTCCACAATCCAACCCACTTTCCAACAAAAGAACACACTACACACCAATTTCTCTCTCATCAGATTCCACACTCCCTCAACTTTCCCAATTATACTTTCCAACAAAAGAACAGGCCCTAGCACTCTCCCACCTTCAAGTATGATGCCACATTATGTCCCACGATTTACATAGGCCAACAATCACTTACTGTCAGGAGAAACATAATGAACTGTTTTCAAACCACATTATGCACACAGCCAGATTTGTAGTGAAAGCCTCCCTGGCAAGGAAAAGATTTCAAACCAACAGACTAACTCAAAAGCAATGATAATTTACTTGTATTTTTCTATTTAATTTTTCATTCTTTTATGTTATCTTCAAATGACCAATCGATCACAAGGGGGGTGTGAGGCTATTTACACAATAGATTTTCCATTGATCCCACCCCCAACCACTTTGGCCAACAGTAGAAATCATCATATTCCTATTTGTAACATAAAGCCCTACAAATCCAAAATGATCATAACATCCTTCATTCTTGGCATCAATTGGCCTACGCGTATGAAAAGTCATTGTCCCAACGTGACTAGCTTGCTAGCTAGCTAGTAGGGTAGCTAGGTTGCCCTCCTCGCTGGCCTATATGCTAAAAAAAGCGCATGCAACTACAAGGGCCTTGTCCTCCATTGTGGTCAACTTACAATAAAAAGGCGACAATGAAAATAATAATGCACCTCAGATCTCGTGGCCGTCATCTCCCAAAACTAAGACTTTATAATTTCCCTTTGTTAACTAATTTTTGAAACTCATATACTGATTATGACATCCCTGAAGTACGTAGGACACTGGCTGGAAACTAAACAAACTCCATCCAGGTTCGTAGTCGTATTCGTATTCGTATCCGTATTGTGTCTAACATGGATATCATCATCCATTCGGTCTAAAATACACATATGGATATTGTTTACGCGTGTTTTCTCACCACTGATGTTGTCGGAAGATGATTCGGTTGCAGCAGCTGAAGTAGGATTGCGTGGGCAGCTGACTGGGAACTGAGCAATCTGACCACGGACTGAATAGGCCCCGGTCCGAGATATTAGAGTCGGGTCCGAGATGTCCTTGGGTTGTATTCACCACAAGGAGCTCGTCAGGAGGGTCGAATCTGGGGTCCGACCTAATCCCCTCCGATGCTTAGATCAGTCAGTGACTAGAGGATGCTTTGGTTAACTATTGCCGATAAGTTAAGACACATGCCGCTAGTTATCGCGCCGAGCTGTGGCGGAAGTATGGATTTAAGTATAGCAGACACAGGTGTGTCGAAATCTGGTTGTCAGAGAAAGTCTAGGGAAATGGAAGAAGGCCTTTCCTCGTTGCTCGCGAGGCTACTTATAGGCTGTGGACGTTGGATGGTAACGTCCGAGAGCGATTTATTGCAGTTGGCCCGAGCCATAGGTAATGATGACGAGCTGTACGGCCAGTCATTGAATCCCTTCATTGATGACGAGCTTAACAGTAGGTATTGACGAGGAAGCCCAACGGTCATTAAACAGCCATTATCCGAACAATATCTGTAGTCGCAATGGAAAGAAGAAAACAAACAGAAATACAACAGTAGCAATGGCATTAGTGTATCCGACTCCATACTAGGTAGCATTAAATTGAGCATGCCCCACGGGGTCCCCTGGCAGTGCACATTCAAAGCTTGTTGGCTTATTGATGCTGCATGCAGCAGTGAGGGGCTAAAAAGAGCAGCAAATCAAGCCCTGGAGCAGCAGTCTTCTGTGTTTGGGGGCTGTAAGTAGCTTAGTAGGGGGCCTATCAACCTAAAGATGATGCAGTCGGAGGCGCATGTGATGTGAGTACACACAACCTATTAATGGGGAGGTTGCCTTGATTGAGCCAGCATCGGGCCGCAGTCTTAGAATGGGGCTGTGCCTCGATCAGCAAGGCTAGGGCTGTCAAAATGTTGGCTCAAATGTGGGATTTCTTACAATCCCTTCCCTGTGTCTTTCTTTTCTTTTCTTTTTTGCACATTTAGGCCTTTCATTTTGTATTTGCATTTATCTATACTTAAATTTTAACAAATGAATTTTTAATAATTAGATATATAGAAAATATCATGGTTTCAATTCCATTAAAAATTGTGTGCTTTTATGTTACCACCAAAAGGTGGAAATTATGAGCTGTACATAGGCAAATGTAACAAAAGATCCCCTTCATTTTTTTTAATTCCTGGGAGGATCTGAGCCATCAGGGAAACCGTGATGGGGAGATTGGGGCATAGATTCGCCTGTCTCTCACCATCACCCTGTTATTGTACTCTCTTTAGTCTTTTCCTTGGGGTTTTTTAAAATAAAAATTAAAAAAAAAAAATTAGTGGCGCCTCTGTAATAATTCACTTCACAAGACAAAGCAAGCAAAGCATATAAAAGAGAGAAGCCCCAAGTACGGTCAAGGGGGTTTGGCCCCTGACACAGACTTTGACCTCATGGGAGATGCCTGATGAGAGAGAAAACAATGGGGGAAAAAGCGGCACATCCCCCAATGACCTTTAACATACCCGCATACCCACTCACCCAAAATCTCAGACCCACCCACCTTTGGCCCGGTTCTTGACCGGTCCGGAAGAAAGCAAAAGGGGGGTTAATAAAACAGAAGAATGAAAATGGATGGATGTCTTCATAAGCGTAATCGTGTGCTTTTTCTCTTCTTTTGATGCCCCTCCCACAATCCTCTCTTTCTAAAACTTTTCTTCTCTCGACATGCCAAAGCTTAAAAGCAACACGAAAAGAGAGAGATCGATGGCTTATTCCCTAAACCAATACATAATGTACACAAACAAAAGGAAATGGGGTCACATTTGAAGCAAACGACTTGAAAATCTATATATAATTCATTCATTCATCCTCGTTCTCTCCCTCCCCTAAAGATTCATTACTCTGTATCTGTACATTGATCATTACAAGTAGCCAACATGTTGGACGGGGAAAAAAAAGAAAATAAATAAAAATTCGATTCTTTTTCAGGAAGCAAAAATCATGTTGCCCCTCTCTCGCCCCTCACCAAAGGAGAAAAGAAAGAATGAAATAAAATTTGACAAAAAACACAATGAAACCTCATTTTCCCTCAATGGACATGTACAACAGCATCTCTTCTCCTTCCCCATGGCTGACCTTTCAAAATTCAGCCTCATCTAACACCCATTGCCGCCGCAGCTCCCAGCTTCAGGCAGCCATGGGGCAATGATCATTTCCCCAATCATCGATCATCCCTTCTTTCAGGATATAACTGAATGGATTCTACAATCTTGCAGTTAGCTGTCACTCACTGTCTTCAACAAAGATCTTGCGGACAAAGTCTCGAAACCGCCTGGAGTATAGCTTAGGGTCCACAGCAGAAATGGAGGCGGGATCAGCTTGCAACGACTTGTAGGCATGTTCAAGCTTCTTACTGATATCGTAGTCCTGTAGGATGTCGATGATCCCAAAGTAGAGGACCACGTTGTACATCTCACCACCCTGAGCAGGCATCAACAATCCGGCTCCATTGCAGATCTTAGGATATGCATCAAAATTGCTGGTTCTCGAAACGTGCTCAGCCCGTGCGGGCATGTTTGCACCCAACCGAACCACCGGTTTTCTGTTTAGAATAAAAGGATGTGGTGGGTTCATTACTAGAGCTTTACAAAGACGGGGAGAAGCAATTTTGTGTTAAATTATGAACAGATATCGTTAATTACGCGAATAAAATTATTATGAAATCATGGTTCTATTCAAGGTTGGCAATCAGATAGGGCCCCTGATAGTGCGGCACTCAATCTTGTGCTAGCCAAGAAGAGGGCAACGGAGTTGCATAATCATGTGAAGTGCATCATTAGGTTTAAGAGTGAAATGTGGGGCCTATGGAAACAATTTGAAAGCAACCAACCAATTAGTGTCCCATGAGAAAACACTTAACTGGAAAATAGCACAGTGGTTTACAAAATGACTGTCTATGGCCATGAATATCACGAATAATTCAACCTTGTGATAATTAGATAATGACATTGAGACTAATGTGTCTTATAAGATTGGGTAGTGCATGCAGTTGGACCAAGTTGCGTTCAGTATGTACTAAGAGTAAAATTCCAAGGGAGTTGGCTCTAACGTTATAGTTATGCACATACTAAATCTTTCAATAAGCAAAAACAGATTAAATTAGCTGTAGAAACTGAATGTAAGAATAATAAATGAAATATTAGGGAAAACATCTCATTGTCAATGCCATAATGATGCTAATGGGATTGCTGTGTTAACACCAAATCTCTAATCATCACATCGAATAATTGCTTGCATATGCCATGCAGCATATCGAGCTAGATCTATGAATTCGTTTTAGCAAGCAAATGAACGGAGTCCCACCAAGCCTAATTAGACAACACAAATTTCGAGAATTGAGAGGTAAGACATACCGGACATCTGAAATCCGGTGCATATCCTTCCATTCTGATTCAGAAAATCGTAACTCAGACAGAAGCCCTTCACCATGCAACGAGTCCCTTTTGCCGGAAATTTCTGATCCAAAGTATGGTAGGGTGATTAGATTAATTTTGGGCAGTTGTTGTCTTACCTATTACTTATACCAACACACTTATCCCGCTTATGTAACTTACTTGGGGATGAAAACCCCAGCTTAGATGCTGAAACATCGTCACGGAAGTGAAGTCCCACCAACAGGCTATAGTCCATGATCCCTTCTGCTTCCAAAAACTCGCAATCACGATCTATTTGCCTAATTACGCATCAGAAAGGCAAACAGGGTTCAAAAATCTAAATAAAAAAATATGTTACTCAAAAATCAAAAATAGAATGTGGGGCACCTAAGAAGCTCTAGGAACCGAGATCTCTGTAGGCGAAACACAAAGTTGAGGTCAAGATCCTTCAGCGTGGTGGTCTCATCTATTTCTCCTTCTGCCTTGTCAGTAGTCCGGCCATGAGATGAGCCTTTCAAGTCAAATCGTCGGTGAATTCGATGTTCAGAGCAGAACAAATTGCCCATTACAATGAAACGGACCTGGTCTCGGCAAACATACAGGAACCATCAGGAGAGATGTAAACAATCAACATTGTAAGTGTTCAAAATTGAGTAAAAGACGCTAGCAAACCTTTTGCCCGCCAATAGGTTTCACACAATGCACTCCAAAGAACTTTGTGACCAGTGAGTTCTCATACCGGCAAACATGTTGGTAGTAACTGGGTAGCATTCTAGTAAGTACCTGAACAGAATTGCAAGAAAATCAGAAAACCACAATGCCAATTTTAAGTTAGGATACACTATATACCACCCACCGATATAAATAGCAATAAACACAAAGCAAATTCGTTTATCCCCCGAATTCTATTTACATGTTTGCATTAAATTTCCAGGTCCTTTCAACTGTAGTTGCAACGGCAAATTGACAATGGAGTAGAAAAGGAGCTCATATCCAAGTTCCACAATGCCATCTATGCAACCAATGGACCACAACGAGTATACCCATTTGAAGATAAGTAAGTAGATCTCACTATGCCAAATACTTGGTGCAATCATCTCGTTTCGTTCAAAATCCTAATGACCAAAACCAACAGACTACACCTTGTCTATCTTGAGTGGCCTACCCACTCATTATTATATCTCTTTTATAGAAAGGGCTACATCAAAATCAAAAGCAAACATATGAAACCAATGGTGCATTCATATTCTCATCAGCAATTCAAGCTCTAAATTATGTCTCCTAGACTTTTAGGCCATCATTTTCATCCAAACATAATTACCAATCTAGAAGCTAACATTCACCATAATGGCATTTCCCAAATCAAAGACTTAGGCGTAATGAGCTAGCAAACACCCACCTTGACTTCCGACTTTTTCACTGTCTTTATCATGAACCGGTCATCCTGTGTCAAGTAGAAGAAGCTCCCACTTTTCCCCGGAGACGACAGCTCTCTCAGAGCATCGTTCCCGCAGATGGCCATCATGTAATCACCCGGATCCACTGCAAACAACTTCCTCAAATGCCTAAGTTCACAATTCAAATCAAATCAGCTTCTAAAATAACACAATCATTCAAAAAAGAACAGCTTAAATCAAAACTACAAAAAATTTGTTGTACCTAAAGACCATAGGACAATAATCCTTCCACCGGAACTCAGCCGACTGATGAGGAGGCGTAATCTTCGAACCCTCGGGAGGGAACCTAGTCCAAAACTTCTCCCTCGGATCGAAATCCCCAGGTCTCAATTCCCTCATCTGGGTCGAAGCTGGCTTGCCCACAGAGTACCTAAAAACGAGAAACCCCCAAATGAGAAAACTCATCAAAAAAAACCCCAAAAATAAAAAATGCAACACATCCGCCCACACAAGCAAACAATCAAACACCTTATGCCCAACTGCAGATTCAGCATCAGATCGTAATTCTTGTGCCCCTTCGATATCGTCTGCCCTGGTTTCTTCGCCTCTCCGATGCCCTTAAAGCAGCACGGGCTCCTCCCTCTCCTCATCATCAACCCCTCGTGATTACGCATTTCGCTCCCATCTCTATAAACTTCCAACGTATCTATAATATCGCAAGTAATATCACCAGCATCGCCGTCCGATTCCCAAATGCAGATCCTGGGGAAGCTTTTCTCGACCCCGCTCCCACGTCCATCCACCGACGACCTCTTCCTCACACTGGCATTCGTCGTCGTTGCCGGATAAAAAGTCCCGTTGAGCGCCTGCTTGCTCCAATTCCCAATATAACAGCTTCCATCAGGCCAGGTAAAAACCCCATTCCCTTTAGGAACTCCATTCTCCCACTGCCCGTCGTAGCGATTCCCGTTGGCCCAAATCAAGACTCCCCGGCCGCAGATCACGCCGTTCTTCCACTCGCCGATGTACTGGTTACCGTTCCTCCAGATGTAACGGCCATGGCCGTCCTGTAGATTCCTCTTCCACGTCCCCTCGTAGAAGTCGCCGTTGGCGTAGGACTTGGACCCGTATCCGTGCTTCCGGTCGCCGATCCACGACCCGCGATAGGTGTCGCCGTCGGGGCCGGTGAAGGTGCCAAATCCCTCCATTCGGCCGGAGCGAAAATTGCCCTCGAAGGTGGCGCCGGAGGGCCAGGAGAACTTGCCGCGGCCGGCGGCCTTGCCGCGCCGCCACTCGCCCTCGTACATGCAGCCGTCCGACCAGAGGTACTTGCCGGCGCCGTGGGGGAGGTTGTGGTGGAACCCGCCGCGGTACAAATCGCCGTTGGGGAGGATCTTCTCGACGACGGCGACGGCGGATACCAGAGGAACCTCGTTGGTGTGATTGTTGCTAGGGTTTATGTCTAAAAATGGTGGCAGTGGCAATGAGCCTGAAGGTGAGAGAAGAAGCGGAGCGGGTATGACTCTGGCTTTGCTGAATTTCTTCTGCTGCTGCTGGATATCTTTGTTGTCGGCGGCGAGATGCTGATTATGTTCGTCTTCTAGAAGTGAAATCTGGCGCCTCATTGCTTGGTTGATCGATGGATGGATCACTGCATTGTTAGGGTTTTTTGGGTTCAGATCTGGATCTAGACGAAGAGATGGAAAGAATTTTAGAATTTTTTTTTCACTTTAGTTTTGAGGTGGGGGGTTGTGGTTTGATTTTTGGGAGTGGGCTATGCTTTAGCAGCTGTTGGTGTTCTTGGGAAACGTTGCAGGAACAAGAGAGGAGAGAGAAAAACGAGGGGGGAGAGGGCGAATAACATTAGAGTGCTACTACTGCTCGTAACATTGCCTTTATTTACATGTTTGCCATTATCAGTCTCAAGTATAGCAAATGGAATGGCAAACTTGTAACAAACGGTAGTGTGCCGAGCAGCACTCACAGCATTATCCAGGCTCCAGCCATTGGTGTAGAGAGAGGAAATTACGGACATGGTCTTAAAACTTTACAAAATGACGACCTTGTCCTTTTGCAAGAAAGTTGGTTCCAACTGAACTGTAAATTTTTTTATTAAAAAAAAATTGGTTCCTGGTTAGAATCGGGACGTGACGAGAGTGCCTATGAGCGCTGGTGAGCTCTTTCGCTTTCATCTTTCCTGCCGTCGATGGAAAAAATGTAAGAGATCGAGGAGTGCGGGTGGTCGCATGATCGATTTTTATGCGGAGTATCACCTTTGATTAATAATTTATTATGTTGTTAAACGGACGAGACTAGGTTGGAATTTACAAAATATGAAAAGGATAATCAGCAAATTACCGACGAAATTGTTTTTTCAGGTTGCGTCAACAATGAAACCCTTTATATTTCCTGTTAATTTGCAAGGCTCAAAGCTCTTGACGAACTACGCTCGAGCCCCGGCAGTTATAACTTATAAGCATATTCCAGATGCGGCCGCTGATGGATGTGACTTAGACCTAGAACTGACTCGTTCATGATTAGAGTTGCGATTTGATTGGGCGAGTCTCAATTTGTGATCCAGACTCGTGCCCTTGACTGATCGATCATCTTCATGATCGCCATCCACGCTCGAATTGACGCGCATCTCTCCATCGTCGGTCATCCTTCTGAAATTGTCTCGTAGGTTTTCTTGCGGTCGCGCGAGGGCATCTACGGCCGCCTATTTAATTTTAGCCGATGGCTTCTGGTGCAATTTGAACTCGTCTTTGTGGAGATCAGCTGGCATCATCAATCTCATAATGATGCTTGTAATTTTATATTTTGACCCATTTACAACTCATACATTTTGCCTTCGGTAAACTGTAATATTGTAAACTCGGACGAGGGCCTATAGTATCCTTCGCGGAATTGGTCCGTCACAACCATAAACAATTATGTTGCCGATAAAATAATTAAATAACCATAAGAGGCAAGCTTCCTTTGTTGTGTCCTGATCCCCAGGACTAAGGAGACCTTGAGAATTTGCTGACGATGACTAATTTGGCCCTCTAATTTGTTTCTAGGACTTTCCCCTTGTTCCCTTGAAGTACCAAATTACATCGATGTGGTGGTCCCGTTACCGCCACATGGCGGGTGCCATTGGCCACCACGGTCCACCGTCGAGATTACCTAAGCGCCAGCGCCTAACTAGATTGCGACTTCCATAACGTCACGGGAGGTGATCATATCCCGCTCCCCATAATTAACTTTTTGTATTTTCTCGCAACGGTGCTTTTTTAAAATTTTGTTTTATATTATTTCCGGTTATGGCATCGGAAAATCCGTGACAAATTAAATCCCGTAGATTTAGCCGCGCTAAATTTGCCAACTCATACAATGTTTTAGTACTAGCAATAACCGTGCACACCCTGCACTGTGGAGCAAACAAAAATCCACACAAAGAGGATGAAACACGTGGAACGGAAAATGAGTGAGAAATTTGGGTTTGAGTGCAGGTATCATCCGTGGAAAAAAATTCAAAGTCCGGCGATTAAAACGTAAAAAATCTTGAAATGACAAACATGTAAATAAGTGGGTTTTGTTTTTGGTTTTTTGGTGTGAATGGCAAACTTGTAATTAAGTGAGTTTGTTTTTTTAAGGGGATGGCAAACATGTAAATTAGTGGATTGGGCGTGAGATTGGGGGTAAGATTTGGGTGAGATAGAGGACGAGGTGGCGGGGGTTAATGTGACATTTGTCCTAGTCACACTTTCCACCGTTCACCTAAGACAAATGCATCTAATGTATAACGGATTATTTAGCTGATTATTCTCTCTCTCTCTCTTTGGAACATCGGAAAGTAGGATTATTCTATTTGATGGCGTCATGTCTTATGCCTCAATAATTATGCTAATAAGGCATCAAAATAATTTGATTAATGTTCTAATCAGTTAGGTATTATACTATTATTGATGTGATTTGGTAGGCCAAATACTATTCATCGAACCTAATATTACTTGGGAGCATAATTTGTTGACCATAGCTTACTCTTAAATTTGAGGTTTTTTAAAGCACTTAATCTCATATTTCAAAATCGTGTTCATTATTAATCCAAGGACTAACCTTGTAACGAATAAGTATAAAAATAATAAGTAACAGCTGATGCCAGAAACATTATTGCCGGCCAGTTATCCAACTCCTTAATTGTTAATGACATTCAAGTGTTAATTTAATCCTAATTAAATGATCGGCAGGTGTTCAAACCACAAGGGGCTACATAATCGAGAGTCACTTAGAATTGAGTTGAAAATTCCAATTTCCAGAACTTTTATTAAATTATGATGCTGTTGACTGATATGCTCAGTTGCTGCATATTACAATCCCCGATTCCCCACCAACGTAAACTCCATCTAAAGTTTATATACAGAAAATAATCGTGCCCAAATATTGATATCCTGGGCATCAATCTGGCGGATGCGAAAAAGATACTCTCTGCCAAATGGATTGTGTTCCATCAGCATTAACCTCCACTTTTCAGTGGGACTGTTAGGGTTGAATTTCTGTTGATATTTGTTGGCATTAGTGGCACTATATCTGGAGAGCTCAGTTTGTGGAATCTGGATTGTTTTTGAGCAGTTTGAGCAAACTGTTGTATGAAATGTTGAACGACATTATGTTCAACATTCGGATCTGGAATAATTGTTCGTTTTCAGAAACGCTGCTTTGATCTACAAATATGTCATGGTGATCTCAGATCTGATTTGTAGCCTAGAATATCGGAGGTTCCTGATTTGATTGATTCCAGATATTGGTGAGATTTTTATACTCCTTCTTACCCGAATTAGTTCCTTAATTGATTGAGGTTTGTTGGGAATTTTGGGAATCTGGTTTGTTCCTAAATTGATGGAAGGAAATATTTGCTGAGATTTATTGGTTTTATTTACCAGAAATAGTTCCTTATTCTATGGGCAAAATATCCGCATGAGATTTGTTTTAATCTTTTTACCCGAAATAGATTCGGTGGTTCCTTGAATATGTGATTCCTTACCCAAAGTGATCCTACAAATATTGGCGGATATTCTGCATTAAAAAGGAAGTTATTTACCTGAATATAGTGGTTTCAAAATCTGGTTGGTTTCATAACTGAATGGTATGTGCGGTTGAAGTTTTTTTTAAATGAATGGTTTCAGATCTTACAGTATTGTTTAGATCTTCTCCAGATACGCTGTTGGATGCAGGTATGCATAAGATTTGCTGGCGAATGTGAATGAAAGGATCAATCCACAACCGAGGTATGAAAGATCCACTAACAAATGAATGTTTATGAAATGTTGTACAAAATGTCATATGAAATGTTGAACGTGCTGTTCTATCTTCTGAGATCTGTTCCAGTGGATTTCTTTGTTGCTGTTTGATTTTAACGGTTGATTGAGGATAAGGCTCGTTGTTAATTTGAAGATAGGAGCTATCGTGTTAAATGGTTTCAGATCCTCTCCTTCAGTTTGGATCGGGTGGTTTTCTCAGTTATATTTGCTGAAGCGGTTTGTAGGTTGGTAAAAGATATTGTTCGGGTTCAGTTTAGTTTCGACTACTGAAGATCTTTTCTTATATGATCTATCTCGCCTTGCTGCTCTTGTGTTGTTCGGAAAATCCTCAGTGATTTTACCAGAAGAATGGTTGGCTAACCACATAACAACTTTGTAGAGCGATGTTAAAAAGTTGGAAGTTGGTTTGAATTGAAAATCGCTTTTTGCGGGGGACGGCTTTTGAAAAAGACGATTGAAGAACTCCGGGAGGAGGCCGACGGCTACGCACGTAGGATCAAGGGAGTTGATCTAGTCGGTTGTGCAAAGGGGAGCTTGCTGGTAAGGGGAGCTTGCCGATAATACTCTATGGGTTGGTAGAGACCACCCATCACGGTTTGTATTGAGGGGGAGGTTGTTCCTCCTAATAGAATCGTAATAATTAGTGATTGTACACATTGATTATTTTAGTTGAGTATTCTGATTTTCTGGGTCGGGCCCCGCAGATGTAGGTGTGCGCACCGAACTGCGTTACCAAGTCTTGAGTGTCTCTGATTGGTTCTTGTTTTTAATCTCTGTGTTTATTTGATTATTCCTACGTACTGAAATTTACAGGGACCATCAGAAATCGATTACTGGTGGATGCAGAACGCGCGTGCCTTTAACCAGTTTCTATACATTAAACTTTTTTTTTTGAAATTATCTTTCTTTCTTTTGGTGTACACATTGTAAAACCTCAAAACTCTAAACATGGTGAATCATATGATGATTTGATCCCATGATCGGCTTTACAAAAAGGTTTATTGTGTTGAAACCGTTATATTTGAAAAAATTAAATCGATAGTCAAATAATATTAGATTCATTTGATTTGATTTGATCATCAAAAAAATTTTAAATAATAGAACTAAACAGTATATATGTGCATCAACGCGAAAATTTACTTGTGCTGACCCCATGTATGCATTGTTGTTGATGTTTGCGCTATGGTAGATGAGCAGTGTGTTCCTTCATCAACAGACAATTAGAAGCTTCATTTTCAATTTTTGTATGTGTTTCTCATGTAACATTAAACGTGGTGAACGCGGAAGGAATAAGATACTTGGTGGACTTGTTACATAAACGTGCTATTGTTCTAAAAACGTTAAATTTGCAAAAACAAGATCTAGCGTTAAAATAGCATCAAATTACCTAATTTTAAGTATAATGATGATACAGGATTTACTGGTCAAGCTTTAAAAATTTTAAAAATAAAAAACAATGTATATGTGCAGCGATGCAGAAAGAAAATACGAATTAGGCAACCAAACTTATGCTCCATAGAATCACAATCCCTGGTGCTGTATTGTTGGACATTTGTGAACTTACGATATTGAATTGTGCAAACGCATGAAGTACAAACGAAAGAATCCAAGATCAAGCAAATGATAAGCGCACAAATGTTTTTTTTTTTGACGTGTAAAAACATCGAATCACAGTCAGCAACAGCGATGAAGCATGGAACAAGTCGGGAACCACCACAAACAGCATCAAGAGAACCCACTGACCCCCCCGCGCTTGGAAACGTGATGCAAGCTGTCTCTTTGCACTTTCTCCCCTATTTCGCTTGCATTTTTTGTGTACTGGCTGCAAATCCATTCATCCCCCACTTGCATCCATATCTCATTGCTCGATCCAAGCATGCATGCATCGCACATACGCCGATCATTGGGTCGTGCTGTGTCTGTCTGACACGCGTACCAAACATGATACTTCTATTTTTAATACATGCTCAATAATAATGCCTTAATTGTCCATGCGTTCAACTAGAGTTCGGACAGACAGATTATAAAGAAGTGTTTGGGTACTTCGGAGTGATCGGACTCGTTCCTGGCATGCATCCAAATGGTGAGCCCAAATGCATGCATCCAAAGCGCAATCATACAAATTGATTTACATTCGGATATAGATTCAAGCGAAGTCCAGCTGGCTCCGTCAGCGATGACGTAATCTATGTACATATGTCCCATGTCCCAGGAACAGCCGTTTAATTTGAGTTAGTGAGCATTTTAGCAATTTCGAACTCGATTTGTCTTGCCTTAAAAAATATAGACGTTGTCGTGCGTTATATTGTTTTGTTAATTGAAGTCGCAATTAGAAATTACATAGTTAAGACTACAAAGCTTCTGAAGATGATTGTTTTGCATTTACTTATTTATCATATAAAAAACTAAAATGTAATTATTATATATCGTTTTAATTTTATTTTGTTATTGTAATAATACGTTGTTGTTGAATTTATTCTATAAAATTTAGCTATGACCGACTTCCTACTACAGTGTAAAATTTTAACCCCGTCAAAAAACCCAACCAAAACCTTCACTTTTTATTATTCACTGCTAACCCCGTCATCGGTGAACTTCAATTTTGGCGGGTGGTTGGTCTTCAGGCCGGGTATCGGGCCGAGCGGTCGGGTTGTCCATATAATTATTCCTGCTGATATTTTGGGATCGAGCCAACCCAATGCCCGTTTGATCATGGACCTAAACCGGGCTTTTGGGCTGATTCGATGGTGCATTGGGCTTGCCCAAACCCATTTTCATCCTTAATTTGGACCAAACAAATCAGAAACTCATCAACCAAATTCGGTGTAATTTTAGGTTTTGTTTGAATATTAATTTTTGCATGCCCGAGATAGGGATGAAATCTGATTCGATTTCTTATTTATTCAATTCATTGAATCTGAATCACGTTTATTCAATTCCCCCGCGTCTATTTGATGCCATAAGATGAGTCCGTTAAGAGAAAGAGCTGAGCAGGTAGACAAATGTGCTGCATGGGACAAACGTCCTCATTTGTAACACAGATCGCTTGTATATTTTTTTGATAGTAACCATGAGCACCTAACCAAAAAAACTTACGAAATTGACGAAGATTGTTCGTGTGTGTTGTATTTGTTTTTACTTTAAAGTTTTGTTTAATATATTATTGTTAATAATCATGGATAATCACACCATCTGTTGAAATACCAAGTCAGCATATTCAGATATCCATACCAATACTCATATATCCCCAACCTAACTGAAATATTTTCAAAACTCAAATCAAGCACCTTAATACATTGCCAAGTGAATGGCATTGATTAAAATGTACATGTTTCCATATATTTGGCAACCATTTAAAGTGCTGGAGTACCTTACAGTGCTCCTAACATCAATTTTGTCGCTATTTTAAGCACAGAGAAATGCGAAAAGGCGCATGCCATAGTGAGTTCTTGTGCATTGACATTGCATACAAGGCATTGCATATCATGAGATACGATATCGTCACTGCCTTCTTCGTCTTTAGTAAATGCTACGCCAAACAAATATCACAGATCCTACTCATTATGAATTGAAAGAACCAATTTAGGAAATCAAACAAGCTAGCTAACTAGAGGCGCATGGTTCGCTAACTTGCGCCTGTAGAGCGATTTCGAATCCGAGCGATGCTAGGGTTGGAAAATTGGGGGTGTCCGGTGGCCGAAGGCCGGGAAAGATCAGGCGAGGAGGATGATCTGCTTCAACGTAGCACGAAGAAGATCAGAGCGGCTGAGGGGAAGAAGGAAGTGGGATCGTCGTCTGTGGGGGGGGCTTGATGCTCCGGCGGCGAGATCGTTCAAGGAAGCATGTTTTGGTTCGAAGGCTGCGGAGGAGTCGAGGGCATCTGGTGATTTTGATTCGTCGGATTTGGAGGTGGTGGTGGTTATTTCCAGTTTGGGTGAGTGGAGCAGTGTGCAGCTGTCGCCTGAGTTCAATGAGAAGCTTCGTCGAAAATGCCAGAAGGCGGTGATAGTCAAATTATTGGGGCGGAACATCACGATCGGGATGATGGAATCAAAATTATCTGTGATGTGGAAACCAAAAGGAGAGCTGGAATTTATTAAGCTTGGAGAGGGGTTTGTGATGGTTAAATGTAATTGCGATGAAGACCTCAGGTTTGCGCTGGAAGAAGGTCCTTGGGTGATTTTTGGTCATTATCTGACGGTGAGAAGGTGGGTGCCAGATTTTTCGCTGACTAGTGCTGAGATTGGGTCGACAGCGGCGTGGGTTCGCTTCCCTTTTCTTCCTGTGGAGTACTACGATGAAAAAGTGCTGATGGCTTTGGGAAATTGTGTTGGTAAGGCCATTAAATTTGATTCTCATACCCGGATGGTCATGAAAGCTCGCTTTGCGAGGGTTTGTGTTGAAATCGATTTGAGCAAGCCATTGATATCCAAAGTCCAGATTGAAGGGAGATGGCAGTCGGTGCAATTTGAAGGGTTGGGGCTGATTTGTCTTAAATGTGGGAGGATTGGTCACAAAGATGTTTGCCCTTTCCATCAATCTGAAGAGAATTCTGTGAAGGGGGCTAAGAAGTCTGATGGCCTGGTGGACTCTCTGATGGAGGACGTGAGGAAGCTTGATGTGGAGGAACCTGTGTTTGGTCCTTGGATGATGGCGAATGATCGGAGGGGTCGCCGGAAGAATAGTAATTTGATGGTGAATGCTGCTGGCATTGGTAGAGCAGGACCGGGGTTGGGTTCCAGGTTCTCGGCATTGGGGAAGCAGATGGAGGGTAATAGGGCAGCTGACGATGGTGGGGAGGGCTCTAGTGGGGGTAGTATGTTTGATTTGGAAGTGAGCCCACGGGCCCTGATTAATAATAAAGGCAGCAGCCTAGGCCCATTTGATAGAAGAGTGATCATGTTGGGTGATAGGAGGAACACGAAATTCAAACAGGCCCACGTTTTGAGATCTGGTGGTGAGGGAAAGATTGGGCCAAATAGTAGTGGGCCGTTGTAACGGCCGTTATTTTTAGGTATGTTTAATTGCGTGTGTGTTTGTACTTTTACTTCCGATTATCCGAATGTTCTTATCCGTAGAGTCGACACGAGCGCGTCTAACTTTTTCACCGTAGTTTAATAGTCAATATAGTTATTTTAATTTACTAATTACCTTAGCTAAGTTATTTTACTAATTACAAATTACGATTACTAAATTATTTTACTAATTACCAATAATTAGTTTGGTTAATTAATAGTTACTTAATTAGTTACTTAATTAGCTAATTAATTAGTTAATCCCCCACGTTTTTCACATCTCAGCCCGATGCATTCCCCTAACTCCTTTCATTAATGTGTAGACTGATTCGTTTGACACGCCTCTTCCACGTTCGAACTTTTCTCTGGCAAAAATTTCTTCCCCGTATTTAATAAAAACCTAACCCTTGACTAATCCTCCCCGATTAATGAACCATGTCCACTGCCTCTTCCTACTTCAAGGATCACCCTCAACGTTCATCAACCACCCCCTCCTCCATACACGACGATCAACACCACAACCCATCACCAACACAACCATCATCAAACAACCAACCAAATCTGAAAACCATTTCAGATTTCAGACCAAGGGGAAGAACTCAAAAGCAAATAATTTTCAGAATCAAAACCAAATCAAAACAAACATTCTTCAAATTCAAACCCTCTTCATCCTTCTTCCTCTTCCTTTCTCTTCCTCCTCCTCCCTTGGCCGAGCCCCCGCGTCGCCGGAGCGCCCAAGCCCGCTCCCCGTGAACCGCTCCCACCGGATCCCGCTGCGCCGCCCCCCGCATTGCGCCGTCGTGCCCTAGGCCGCCGGCCCCCGGATCCCGTCACCCCCGCGCCGCCCCGCGCCGCCTGGCCCCCCCCCACGCCAACGCCCCAGGCCGCCGACCCCGCCGTGCCGCCTCGCGCCACCCCAGAACCCGCCGCGCCCTAGGCCAGTTCCCCATCGGCCGCCGAGTCGAGATCCCCCTTGGCCTGCTGCAACGAAAAACAAAAAAAAAAGAAGAAGAGAGGAGAAGGCAGAACGAAGACAGAGAGGGAGAGATAAGGGTAAGGGGGTTATATAAAGGTTATTTTAAGTAAAATTTGTTATAAGTTATTTTAGTTTCTGTTACTTATTATATATGTTAAGTAATATATTAGTTAATTTATTATATAAGGTAATAATAGGTTATGATAATATATAAGTTTTATCATATGTTCTATTCTCAAAAGTTTTATAAGTTAAGTTAGTTTAAAAGGTTACATAATTTTTATTTAAGTTTTATTCTTATAAGTTTTTAAGTTATTTTTTTATATAAGTTTAAATAATTTAGCAAGTTAAGTAATAAGTTACGGTATAAGTTATTTTATAAGTTGCTATCTTAACCTATATTAGTTAGCAGCCATGTAATTTAACAAGTTAAGTTTATAAGTTTATTTTAAGTTAAGTTATTAAGTTAAGTTCTTTTTAAATAAGTTACTTATTAATAAGATTATGAGTAATATATAAGTTATAAGTCAGTAATTTGGTTACAAGTTTTAGTCTATAAGGTTCCTATTATTAATTTGTGTAACTAACTCACTTGTGAACCAGGTACACCGACCGCCTTTCAAAACGTGCCTTTCACTACAGGGCGAAACGGTAACTCATCGTACCCTAGCTATGGGGTTTAAAAACAATATTGATGCATGCCAAAAGTAGTTTATTTTCATTAGCAAAGTGTTTCACTTGAACAGTTAGCTAAACTTGATAAATTGCACCGTACCGTAAATTGAATTGGACTCTGTGACATGCTTAACCGAAAGATATAATTGGAAAAGTGAGAATGGTAATTGACTCGTAAATGGTAAGTACGGTAACCTACACACACACTGGGTTTTGGGGTAACTTATAATTGTGGAAGTGCGGGAGCGACCAGTCTGATCTACAGTGAATAGTACCATTTTGATTGAACGGTATCGTTATGATTGCACCGTTATGATTGTACCATACCGTATTGATTGTAACCCGGGATATCAGGTGGACTCTTGGTTGCATATCGTACTTCCCTTTATAAGTCACGTAGGCTCAGGCACAACTAAAAATCTCGTAACTGGTCATCTTAATATTGTTTATTGCTGGTAGAAGTAGACTGCTATGTTACTTTTCTGCTCTATCGATCGCACTTTACTTTTTAGTTTGCCATGCTAGTTTTGCCATGCTCGTTTATTGTTTTAAATATCATGCTAAAGATACTTTGAGTTACGTCTGATCCTGGCGACCCTTCTTTTGTGGTGGTCTCGCCAGATACAGCACAGGTTGAAGAAGTTGCAACAGGGACTGCAGACGCTGAGTTTGCTGTAGAGTTTGACCAGGAGGACGCTGGTTACTAAGTGTGAGTGTGAGTGTGTTTTTATTATATGTATCAGAGTGGCTTGTTTGGTGTGTATTTGTACTTCGAGTTGTATTTCCTTTCACGTACGCTGCTGGTTTGTAATAAGGTTTATACCACTTCCATGTATGAGTATTTTGGCGTATTTCTGCAACAGAGCCTGTATTGACTTCATTGGTGCCTAGCAGGACTTGCGCATGTTCCAAACAGTAACGGGCCCCGAGAGCGGGTCGTTACAGCTGTCGAGTAGTGTTGTGTTGGCTCCTGTGAAAGGAAAGTTTCCTGTGTCAAAATCGCTGATTAAATCACAGAAGCGTCGGACATTGAATGACATTTCGAACTCTTCGGGTGGTGCGAATGATATTAGCTCGTCTTCTATGTTGGTAAGTTCTTCGAGTGTGGATGACCCTTTGCTGCATCCTCCAAACGAGCGTGTGGTTTCGCCTTCTTCGGGTCGGCCTGTTGTTTCGCTATCGGATGTAGGTGGTATGTAGCATGGGGCTTCCTCTGAGGCTGGGGTGTTTGGGGTAGGCTCCATTGATTGAGGGTGCCTAGGTGAGGTTGTGTTGGCTATCATATCTGTTGCTAATGGATATGTTGTTCTGGAATTGTAGAGGTGCGGTGAAGAAGTCTTTCCTCAGAGAAGTGAAAGAGTTGATTGGGAAGTTCAAACCTGGTATTCTTGCTGTTGTGGAACCAAGGATAGCTGGTGATGATGCGTTGCGGGTCGTTAGGAAGATGAATTTTGGATGTCATTTCATTGTGGATCCTACTGGGTTTTCAGGGGGCATTTGGGTTTGTTGGGATGATCAGGTGCTTAGTTTTGAAGTTCTGTTCTCCTCCCCTCACTTGGTCTTTAGTGTTGTGAAGAGGTTTGTGGCGCCAGACTTTCATCTGTCTGTTGTGTATGCTAATCCATGTCGGGTCACTAGATGGAGGATGTATGAGCAGATTGAAGAGGTTTGTTCTAATTTGGTGACCCCATGGGTGATGTTAGGGGATTTCAACGATTATAGGAGTTCGTCGGAAAAGTGGGGTGGCAATCGTCCCTCCTTCGTCAAGTGCAATAGATTTCTATCCTTCCTTTCTTCGTGTGGGATGATTGACCTTGGTTTCCATGGAGTTCCTTTTACTTGGTGCAACCAGCGGCAGGGGGTTGGCAAAAGTTTGTGAGAGGTTGGACATGGCAGTGGCCAATGAAGGGTGGTGTGCTTTATTCCCTGAAGCACACCTTTGTCATTTGCCGAGGATATTTTCTGATCACTGTCCCATTCTTCTTCACTGTGAGGGAGTGGGTGTTAGGAATCAATCCTCTCCGTTATTTAGATTTCAAGTTATGTGGATTAAGGAGGAGATGTTCAGGGAGGTGGTGGTTCAGAATTGGTTTAATGTTGTTGGGGATTATGTTTATAAGGCAGCTTTCTTCGTGGAGAAGGTGTCTTGCTGGAACAGAGAGTTTTTTGTTAATCTTTTCAGGAAGAAGAGGTGGCTGAGAGGGAGAATTGAGGGTATTCAACGGGAACTCTGTGTTAAGGACTCGCATCAGCTCAGGAGGATGGAGGAAGAGCTCATCTGTAGGTATGATCGTGTCCTGGAACAAGAGGAAACATTTTGGTTTCAGAAATCAAGGTGCTTATGTCTGTCTCAGGGGGATCGTAACACTAGATTCTTCCATCTTTCTACTCTATGCAAATGCAGAAGGCTGAAAATCAAGTTACTGAAGGATGAGGAGGGCAATTGGGTTTCGGACCCCTCCGCTCTCCAAAATCTCTGTCTCTGTTTTTTCAGGAAGCTATTTTCGGTGGATTTTGTGGGTGGATCTATGCTCCCTCCTATGTTTTGTCCTTCAATTGGGTTGGAAGACAAGTTAATCATGGATGATGAAGTGAAAGAAGAGGAAGTGAAGGCGACGTTGTTTCACATGAAGTCGTGGAAAGCTCCAGGAGTTGATGGCTTACATGCGGGTTTTTTCCAAGAATTCTGGCCTCTGTTGAAGTCCTCTTTGGTTTCTTTGGTCAGCAATGCTTTGAGGAGAGGTGAGTTTGATTGTGCTATTAATAGAACACTTATTGTCCTCATTCCTAAAGTTCTTCGCCCTGAATTGATTCACCAATTCAGACCATTTAGTCTCATTCCAGTGGCCTACAAGGTTATTAGTAAAGTTCTTGTTGGTAGACTTTGTAGGTTAATGCAAGAGTTGGTTAGCCCATGTCAAGTGAGTTTTATCCAGGGTAGACAAGCATCGGATAACATCATCATTGCACAGGAGCTTATCCACACCATCCGAAGATCGAAAAGTAAAGAGGGTCTGCTGGCTGTTAAGATTGATCTTGAGAAGGCTTACGCCAGAGTTAAGTGGGATTTTTTGGAGGAGACTCTGCAATTGTTTGGGGTTTCCGCTAAGTGGATGAAGCTTATCTTGTTTTGCGTGACTTCTCCTCTCTCAGCTGTCCTGTGGAATGGGCAACCCTCTAGTTGGTTTAAACCTCAGAGAGGCCTACGACAAGGAGATCCCCTCAGCCCATATTTGATTGTTTTGTGTATGGAGAGATTGGGGTTGATGATACATGATGCTGTTTTGAAGAAGAAGTGGAAACCTATTGTTTTTCGCAATGGTGGCCCTGGGTTTTCTTATTTATTATTTGTGGATGATCTTTTTCTTTTTGGAAAGGCATCTGTCAGCCAAGCTTCTGAGATTAAAAGTATCATGGATTCTTTCTGTTTGGCATCTGGGGCTAAGATCAGTCTGGGGAAGTCTAAATGTTTCGTTTCTCATGGGGCTGGTAGGAAGCATGTGGCTGATGTTGGCAGGACATTGGGAATATCTCCTACGATGGATCTGGGTAAGTATCTTGGTGTGCCTTTAGTTCATGGAAGGGTGACGAAGCTCACATACAGAAGCATAGTGGAGAAAGTTAACTTGAAGCTTGCGGGTTGGAAGGCTAAGCTTCTGAGTCTTGCAGGAAGAAGGACGCTGATACAGTCTGTGACTTCTGCGATTCGTACATATTCCATGCTGGCTGCTAAGTTGCCTGAGCACTCTTTGAATGAGATCGATAAAGCCAATAAGGCTTTTCTGTGGGGGGAAGCCCAGGCGTGAAGAAGTTGCATCTTGTTAAATGGGCAGTGGCTTGTAAACCCAAGAAGTTGGGTGGATTGGGGCTTCAATCAATGAAGGAGCATACTAATGTGTTGCTCCAAAGCCTGTCTTGGAGATTTCTGAGGAGACCTACCAGTGTCTGGGTGAAGACTGTCACGGCCAAGTATAACATCAGGGGTGATGCTGTATCATTTGCAGAGAGTTTGAATAAGTTTCCTTCTGAATGGTCTTCCACATTTAAAGCTCTGATGGTTGGTATGAAGAGTCTTGGTAAAGGGTTAATAAGGAGGATTAGATCAGGAGAGTCCACTTTGTTTTGGAAAGATTCTTAGATTGGGGAGCCTCTTATCTCAGCATGTACCCATCAGTTGAGTGAGGAGAATGCTAATGTCAGAGTAAGTGAATTTATATTGCCATCTGGGGAATGGGATATTGCTAAGTTATTGGAGTGGCTCCCGGATGATGTTGCATTGAGAATTTTGGCTTGCCCTCTTCCTAAGTGCTGCCTTCAGGAGGACACCCTCATCTGGAGATGGTCAAGTGATGGTAATTTTAACACTAAATCCGCCTATATTGCTCTGTTAGATGATGTAGGAAGTGGTGAAGAGGAAAATCTGTCTTGGTTATGGAAAATTCCTATTCCTGCAAGATGGCATGCTTTTCTGTGGTTGGTAATCGGGGAAGGATCATGACAAACCTATCAAGATTCAACAGAGGTATAGTTGACTCGGCAATATGCGGGATTTGTATGGCCACTGATGAGAATATCCTTCATGCTTTGAGGGATTGCCCCATAGCCAAGAGAATTTGGTGTGTGTTGGTTCCTAGGGAGGAGCAGGAGGAAGTCTTTAGCATGTTGGTTAGACCCTGGCTTGAAGATGGTTTGAAAATCAGAGGAGATAGTAAGCGCAAGATTTTGTCTGCCACAGCGATCTGGTGTATTTGGATTCAGAGATGTAAAGACATTTTCCAGCCTTCCAGGGAGCAAGTGGATGAGTTGGGCTTGTTAGGGGTATTCTATGGAGAGTGAATGAAATTGCTAGAAATTGTTCTATTTGTTCAAAGCCAGAATTCTCGTCGCTACTGGTGCATTGGCGCCCTCCTTTGGAGGGTTGGATCAAACTGGACGTGGATGGAGCTTCGAAGGGGAATCTAGGAGCAGCGGGAGCTGGGGGCATACTACGTGATCACTTGGGTATATGGCCGAGGGGCTTTTCGGCATTTCTGGGGATCACCTCTAACCTAGCTGCTGAGTTACATGCGCTCAGGATTGGGTTGGAGTTGGCTTGGAAGGAAGGGTTTATGAAAATTGTGTGTGCTTCTGATTCGTTGTGTGCTATCAATTTGATTGCTGGGAAGGGATCGTCTCTGCATCCGTTAATGGCTCTGGTGGATGATATTCGAGTGCTCATGGGAAGGGATTGGAGTGTGGAAGTGTGTCATTCTCTTCGGGAGGGCATACACTATGTAGATCGTCTTGCAGACATCGGAGCTTCATTGGATTCGGAACTTTTGGTTCATCTGTTTCCCCCTACGGAAATTCTGGAGTTGCTGGAGGCGGATGCTCATGGGGTGGGTTTTGCTAGGGGTCTTAAAGTGAGTTGAGTTTAAGGCCGCCTTCTTATTTCCGATGTACCCAAAAAAAGAACCCAATTTAGAGAGCACTAAGTTAGTTAATTTATTTTTAAAGTCAGTTGATTGAGTTGTATTTCAATCAACTTTTCCCCCAACGGCTAGATCTAACTTGAGAATTAAAGGGAGTGTGAAGGACAGAATCATATCCATTCTCATGTGTGTTCGCCCCGCAGGTCTACGTGAAAAACAATAGGCTCAAGGGTCTACTTCTTCCTCGCATATTTCAGTGTCAAGCACACATTTATTATATGAATTGAGATCACATTCTTCATGATTCGTGTTTAATTATTGATTGCAATTAGATCCAAAAATCCCTGTTTCAATAAGTTTGTTCCTTTTTTTCCGTTAAAAACATCTTATTGTTATGAATCATCATCAGGGGGAGGAGCTCACAGCTCTTTATTTATAGCAAAGGATGAGCGTACAGTGATAAGATACAATAGATACGGTCTTATCTATAAGATAAGCCGTGATCATAACCAATTCAGTAATATCCATTCACAACACCCCCCTTATCCTGTCCTAGGTGTGGACTCTGCTCATGAATGCTTCAGGATTTTGAGTGTAGTAGGAGTCTCACATGGGGTAGAACTTCGAGTTGATGAGGTTTGTCTCATTAAAACCTTTGGCTATGGAAAACCACGTGGGAAAAAACATAGTTAAGGAAAAGGAGTACAAATACTCTCTAACTCCCCTTGATATGTGCAAGCACTCAGGCTTTCAGATCTCTTAGAACGTATCTCATCACGCCTATTTACAACATTCCGAAAATATACACAGATTACAAATGTCATCACCATTAAGCAACTGCTGAATCCAAAAACTCTGGAGGTGTGCGCTTAGTTTCGTTGCCTCTGATATGGTCTCCTCAAAGTGAGGTAAGCTGGTCTTTAGTCTATGTGGCCGGCTTCACAATAACAGTCTTTATCCCAGTCGTCATTGGGATATGATGTACCACCAGGCGTCCTCAAATACACCATTGGTGTGTTTCCGAAATGGTGAGTATCTCAGAATGATAGGATGATGTTGCCTTCATAATTTGCTTTGCAGATCTGCAGTAGATGGTCATTCCACTGTGGTTACACAGTCTGTGATTTCTCAGTATATGGATCTGACCTGAAACCTGCATTTGCATAAACATGGAGGATAATACTTTATAATGTAAGCCTAAATCTTTCGACCCTTGGAGGAAGCGTATAAGATACTTAACTCCAGTTTAATGGCCCTTTTAGATGCCTAACTGTCTCTAGCTAATGAGTTTGCTGCAACTACAATATCGGGACGTGTGCAGTTAGCCATGAGTGCCTGATTGCACTTGGATAAGAGACTTCGGGACCAATTATATCCACTCCCTCTTCCAGCGATCGGAAGGGGTCTTTTTGTAAATCAATATAGTGTACTATCATAGGTGTACTTTGTATGACAATGGACCTTGTAATTTCTCCAACGCACTTCTGAGCGTATGTGACAGGATTCTAATAAATCTGTTAGTCGTGACTTAATTTATTTTTGCTTATGTCTTTCATTTCATGTTTAATAGTCATGCATGAACAGATATTTCAGTTTTCTCTTCAGGAGATCCGATGAGATTTAAGTTGTTTGCAACTAAGATCTCAAATCGTGTCCTTTGCTCAAGTGCAAATACAACCCTTAGTAGGAATTATTGCTATGTCAAGTGGTTCTCTTGTTGTACATTATTTGTTATTCTCATTATTCTTCTTCACTAGAATAGACATCCCGAAGTTTATTCAGTCATTTATGGAAATGTGGAATTTATCTTTACCAAGATGTCCATAAAGGTATGCCGTCACAACATCGAATAGCAACATAACCAAAATTTCTTTGCCAAATCGTAAGGTAATCGCATTGAGTAACTTATGGAATCTAATGCATCATTTATGAGTCATGCTCATTTTAATTTGTTCATTCCCTAGTTTTAACGAAAATATCTTTGAGCTATATGTAGTAACTTATAACGTATGATTTTGTACTTACTTATTTATTTATTTTATGTATGCAATACTTATTTTACCCATAGGGTTGACACCTTTTGGTGTCTGGACTTCAGGTCCGAATATTTCACATTTCATAAGTGAGTCCAGCTCATCTTTTATTGCCTCGTTCCATATTTGGTCAATCTTTACGTTTGCATGTTAGCAACGGAATATGAACGATATTTTATAAATATCATCGCTTTTGCGACGTTTATGGCAATATGATATGTGAATACATTATCGACAATTATGTTCTTTATGTCTGACACCTCCCCAGGACGTACAACATTTACTTTCATTTCAGTTTTTCCCAGCATTTCCTCTGCAGTGGTTTCCGGAAAGGGTGAGGGTGTGGACATGAGGTCATTTTCTTGTGGTAGTATTGCCTCAAGGTCTCCACGAGTTTTTTTGTTTCTTTCTTTTGTTTTTCTTTCTTGGATTTCTGTCCTTGGAGACTAGTGGTCTGCCTCTTTTCTGTTGAGGAACAGGTACTTCTGCTGCTGGTGTATTGAATCCATTCTTGGGGATGTCAATCCTAGCTGGAGTATTTGCAGCATGGATGTATAATCTGACAATCTTCTGGTTGTCAGTAAATGGGTCCGGTAACTGGTGAAGAGTGTTTTGTATTTGGAGGATCTTCAGGATCTCATCTTCACATTGTTTCGTTACCGGATCATAGTGGGTGAAAGATTTTGTATCCCACATTATAATTTGTTACGCACCAGATTTCTTAGTGTTTGGGCCCATTTTGGAAAAACTTGTCTCATCAAAATCACAGTCTTCACTACGTGCCTTAAATGCGTCACCGTTTGGTGTTCTAGGTATCTTATAATTGATGGTGAGTCAAAACCCTACATAGATACATTAGCGACGTTGAGGACCCATTTTTGTCCTCTGCGGTGGTGCAATGGAGATTTAAACTACGCAACCGAAGATTCTCAAGCGAGAAGTGTTCGGTGGCATTCCATATGCAAGTTGCATTGGAGAGAGATTCTGACCTCCAGATGGTCTTATTTTCATTAACGATGCAGCATGCAAAATTTGCATGTTCCCATGCATTCAATAGCAACTGGGATTTCATGGACGTGCAATCCATTAGAGTCTTTTTATCAGTGACTTTGCCGACCCGTTTTGGGTATAAATATGCGGCACGGGATGTTCATTTTCAATTCTCGTTGCTTGGGTAGTACTCTTGAAATGACTGGGAGGTAAATTCCCCAACATTATTCAGACATATTTTCTATATTTGGTTGTCTGTAAAATGTACCCTCAACTTTATTATTTGTGCCAATAGCTTTGAAAAAGCTAAGTTGCGGGTCGATAGTAAAAACACATACGAATATTTTGAGGATGCATTTATCGTTACCATAATGTACCGAAATAGCCCACTAGGGGGTGTGGATTTGTCCACATCTATCTTCTTATATTCTTTTGAGGAAGCGTGGAGATTCTTTATCAACTTTTGGTAGAGATGGCCTTATAATTTGTTTTCCCTTATAGCAAGGGATCCGAGGGAATTCTCCCTTCTGAAGAATCTTCTGGTCCTTCAAGGTATGCCTATAGGATCGAAATAAGATGTGGTGCATCATCACAGATCCAGGGTGACCAAGTCTATCATACCAAAGTAAAAACTTGGCTGATGTCGGGTACTTCATGTGCTCCGTCAAATTAGCTTCCTCTCTCCGAATCTTTGTATGGTAGATGCATGATGAAATGCTCTTAAAACGTTCAAGTATGGATTTTACTTCTCTTTCTTGAGACGTTACATACAGTAATTCTTTTTTATTTACATTTGTTGTTTTCAAATGGAATCCGTTTAAACGGATATCCTTGAAACTTAGAAAGTTTCTATTGGAATCCGGACAGAATAGTGCATCCTTTATTTTTATTTATTTGTCATTTGGGAGCAACATCGTAGCGTTCTCAGAACCTTCAATATGGCCCTGATATTGGGCTTTGTATTGAAGGATCATATGTGTTTATTTCTACTAATCAGTCATGAAATCAGTTCATCTATTAAAAGAAGAATCATATAAGCACATTTTCAGAAAAACATTTTCATTCAAAACAAATTCAT
This sequence comes from Scilla litardierei, assembly GCA_030789695.1. Taxonomy (NCBI): domain Eukaryota; kingdom Viridiplantae; phylum Streptophyta; class Magnoliopsida; order Asparagales; family Asparagaceae; genus Scilla; species Scilla litardierei. Next base: position 180,618,904 of record CM061139.1, on the reverse strand, counting down.
TAATTCAAATTGCTCGCATGACATAAATTGTTCTGAAACAAATACAAAGGTAAATGGATAATCTATCATGTCATTACTTTCGAAGTCGTCAGTTGTGAACTTGACTGGAGCATTTGTAATCTCCAGGTTTGTTTCGGCTTTCTTTTTCTTGTTTTCTTTTTACAGTTCATGGAGATGCTACAGAGTTCGGCACACTCTAGACCAGTGGCCTTTCATGCCACAGCTATGGTACTGGTCTTCCCATTCCCTCTTGGGTGGGGGTGCATCATTTCTATTGTTTTCATTTCTGCGCCAAGTGAACTTCTGCCGCCCGTCATTTCTTTGTTGTTGGACCTAGCCTCTGGCCTTTTTGTCCCACCCCCTTTATGTAGTCTTTCTTTTCGTTTATTGTCTATCTTCTTTTTGGAAAAAGAAGATGCATTTCGGGCTTCTGAGAGGGGCGCAGTGCCAGGGGTGCATGTTGTAAGTGGCTAGGAGAAGCTCTCTGTTTTGTTCAGACATAAGTAAACATGATAGCAGCTCAGAATACTTGGTGAATTTATGTTCACGGTATTGTTGCATTAGCATCACATCTTTCTCATAGAAAGACGTGTACGTATTTTCCAGCATGCGATCTTCTGAGACTTTTTCACCACACAACTTCAGGCGTAAAAAGAGCCGAGTTGTACTCAGCTATGGACTTGAAGTCATGCAGTTGCAGGTTTTCCAACTCATATCGTGCCTTGGTAGTATAACATCTTTTTGATATTTATATCTACCCTCAAGGGCAGTCCACAGCTCAAGTGGATCTTCGACTGTAAAGTATTCAGCAGGGTCTTGTTCACATGGCGACGTATATAGAAAATGGCTTGTGCTTTTTTTATATCGATTACATTTTCACCTTTAGTCACAGCAGAAATGAAGGACTTAGCCCACATGTGAAATTTCACATCGAGCTGCCATCTTAGATAATTTCTTCCTGATGCATCCAGCACTTCGAAATCGACACTTGGGATTTTGGCCATTTTATCTACCAGATCACAAATTTGAATGAATTAATACTTTATACAATAAACATTTTCAGGCGGAGACAATTTTTAAATGAAGAGCTAATTGCGTGGATCGGCCAGTCCTACATAAAAAAATAGAGTCCAAAGTCAATATTACAGTCCATATTACAAAAATGAAAGTGAAAACAGAGATTACAACTTTGGAAACACTGTGTGTCCCATTTATAAAATCTTCAGCTTCAAGTGTAGCCTTCGTCTCCATGGAAAGTAGTTGTCGGTCTTGGACATTACATATTTTCCTCACTACAATTTCTCTCAGAAGGAAAAGAAAAGTGCATAAAAGGTAAAACATGGGACTTAAACAGGCGATCCAAAACCACAATTAGCCATCCATGCAAAAATTTGTGCTCGTCAAACATTTTCAGCAGACATTTTCATCACAGGCATCACATGCATCATATTCATAGAAGGATAAATAATTTAAATAATTAATAATTATTGGACCACCGAGTAACGTCATACAACGTTATGTTAGGTGACTAACGAAAGAGCGGTCGTATGATCTTCCTAATTATTAAGTTAATACTGCAAAACAGAATACAAGTTTATCCCCAGAATGAGCCATTTAATAGTGATGCAGAGCATTTAATTATGATCCTAAACAGGCATCATATAATGCAAAAAGTTGTGTTAGTTGGGATTATTCAAAAAAGTTTGAAAAGAGCCGAAATTAACATGTTCTTCATGAAAAATGAAGGAGTTTTCCTTTTAATTTATCCCCAAATGACCCCCAAAAATCCCCAAATGTCACCTTAATGTCCCATTGCAGTCCCATATTTTATCATGATTTTTCTGTAATTTTTAGGACCCCAAAAGCATTTTTAAACTTATTTTTTATTTAAGAAATTCGCCATGCGGGCCTGATGCCCGCAATGTGGCTGCGGTCTTCAGGCCCACAGTCCCATTTATTCCCCCCCTTTTTTCTTGGAAAAACATTTGGCATGCGGGCCTAAGGCCCGCAGCTTGGCTGCGGGCGTCAGGCCCGTATAGCTTATGTTTTTTGTGGGCTTCAGGCCCAATTTTCTTTGAGGGGGCGGCGGCTAGGGCGTGTCGTCGCCGCCCCGTGTTGCACTGCCTCAAGGGAGAGGCAGGCTGCCTCGCCGTGGCGAGGACGACAGGGGCCCCCGCAGTCAGGCCGGTGGGGTTATACGGCGGCCCCCCCTCATGCGGCGAGGCGGATGAGGGGGTAACAACGGCAGCCCCCGTCGCCGTTTAGGCGGGGTGGATCGGGGACAGAAGCCCACGTCGAGGGAGGCGGGGGCTAAGCATGTTGTAGCATCCTCTGCTGAGCACGTGGACGTGGGGGATAGAGGTACCCCCACCGAGGGTAGTGGGTTTAGGGATGGCGCTCCCCTCTGTGGGGGGGGGGGGGGACGACGTCAGAAAATGCCGGGGTTGGGAGAGGTTTGGGATCCGCCTTCGGGGCGGTGGAATTCCAACGACGACCGGTGGCAATGCCGCCGGCAAATCCGTGGGGGTAAAAACATTATTTTTACTATATTTATTAGATTAATGACACGATAAAAACATGATTTTTAGACGATAAAAATCGTCGATTATGGGCGATAAGCCCTATTTCCACTCCGATCTTGCAAGATCTATGGAGAAAACTATCATGCACGGGCCCACATGGCACGGGACCCAACACTGATGTTTTTTATTTTGACATATCTCTAAAATCTATATAATATAAAATAACTGTGCCCACATGGCACGAGCCCCAACCCCCCTCATATGTCGTGTGTCCCAATTAGTCGTGGGTATTTATCTGTGTGCGGCCTTCGATGCATGGGCTTTTGTGAGAATGATAGGTCTATGTGTGGCTGTGGCCTTGGGTGAAGGTGTTTTTGTGAGATGGATGATGTGGGATAGACATACTGACGTGGACAAATTCAGACCACTCTTCTATTTACCCATTTGTACCACTGAGTAGATTCATCCCTCTTTTGTATTATATATATCTATTACACAATTGACGACATTTTTGGAATTTTGTCATACGTGTCAGTTTTGTCCCGGTCATATTATGGGTTGCTGACTGGGACGCTGACTAGGATAATGGAAACAACAATTTTCCAAAAAGGCGAAAACTAGCAAATTAAAAGCGCAAAAATTAATAGAAATACATTAATAACCGAACATAGTTTCGATAATTAAGCCATATAAATAATTTTTGTGCTTATGCTTTCATACCTTACTTTTATTTCACGTAAATGATTGAAAAGAGTAGAATACTTGCCGATTAATAGAGTAGATTAATCAAAAGATAATTATAAGGCAACCAACTCTAACCTTGGTTGGGAACAAAAAATCAGTCATTTCTTAATGAAAGAAGCCCAAATTAAATTCACAAAGAAATTGGAATCGAGGGTTTGAAGATTTGATTGTAATTTTTTAAGATTTGATTGTATGTAATTTTACCCACGTCCTTAACTACCCATGATAACTATATATTTTCGTTACCGAGTGGGGACGAACCGAAGGTGTGGGTGTGGGGCCCACTAACGGACTGGGGGTTTCGGGTCGGGTGTGAATCAAAGCATGGCCCTTTATGAATTCAAACCTGTTAATCACACAAGAAAGACTCAAATTATAAAATCTACAGGGATGTAAATGATTTTGGATTATACAAAAAAGATTTATAGCCGACATAATATGGATATAGATTCGAATCATAAAATTTGATCGTTGTTGAATATGGATTCGAATGCTGACATTTGATAACACTACGCTCAGTTGTCTATTATGATACCGACACACACCATACTTCTCACTCCTTTTCGATTGAGCGCGTTCACCGCATCATATTCGTGTGGATTTTTTTCTACATCGTGCACTATATGCACGTGTTATGACTAGTGTGTGTGTATATATTCTATAAAAGAGGACCTGCCACCTAGGATTGTCCTAGGTGGCAGGTTTTGTCCTAGTCACAAGTTGACTGGGACAAACCCCAAAAAATAACCCCCTTTCTCTTATTTGCGTGTTTTCCATTCCACCCAAAAAAAACCCATATTTACGAGTTTGCCCTCTTTTGTGCTTTTGGGGGGGGGCTTTCTTTTGGGATTTGTGGTTTTGGGATTTGGGTTTTGTTGTTGTATCTTTTTACCCCCGACGCTACCGACTCACACCTACACTTCTCTCTCCTTTATGGTTATTTATGCACCACATCCTTTTTATACTGGTTTTTTTCACGTGCCGTGCACTTTGTGCACGAGTTATTTCTAGTGTGTGTATATATTTATATGTGGAAAATGTGCATGTGCATGTGTGCAGGTAAGTTACATGTGCACATGCATTATTTCTCAACCTATTTAGTTTTTTTTGTTTTTTCCATGTGCTTGTTGTTCACCTCACGGATGATCAACATACCAAAAATCAAGTGATTCCAATACTTTTTGAGACTCCATCTATCATGTGCTACTTCAACGATTTTAAAGCAAGTTTTCATATCGTTGAATTTGAAAGGGGTAGATGACGCTCATAAAGTATTGGAATTACTTGCCATGCGGTCAACAGCACAGACATTGAAAAATATTTCAAAAAAAATTTAAAAAAGAGGAAAATGAGCAAATTGAGAGAGAGAGAGAGATGTATGCATGTCTGTCTGTATTTGTGTGTGAGAAATGGTCAGGTGACGCACACAGCTAAATTAGCTGTGCACGCCCACAAAAACCCCATTTTCCATTATCTTTTTTGAATTTGTTTGTAGTGTTGTTATACACATCACGAACGATCACTACACCAAAATTAGGTCAATCCAATGCTATTTGACCCTCAGTTTAATCGTTGAAATTCAACGGTTTCAAAACAATAGCACTATTTGCAAGAGGTGCATCAATAATCAAACACCCATATGGTTCACCCATATATAAGGTTTTAGGGGTTTAGTGTGTACAACCATCCTTTAAAAAAAATCAAAAAAAGAAGCAGAGAAAATGGGTTTCTTGTGACTTGTGAGCATGCACTTCTGTCCCGCCCCGATTCCCACAGTACGGAAGGTAAGACGTGAAAAGGTCCGCTCAGACTTGGAGCTGTGAAGCTGCATTCTGATAAGCGTCTGCAAAAATTTCAAATAGTAGCAGGTCCTTGCATTGCAACGAAACAACAACAATAATAATGTAGCAGATAAAAGGCCATCCACAAACAACATCCAACAAATATTACAACATCAAGGAGAGAGTCACAAAAGTACAAGTCTGAACAATATGCCTAAAGCATGGCCAAACAAAACAAAGAGAGATAGGTGCTACGCACCGAAACCTAACAGCAACTAAGGAAAAGTAACAACTAAGGGAGACCACAAACGAGTCTAGGGCTGGTCATAAGTGTCCTCGAACTCGGTCTAAGCAGGGACCTCAAATTTAGCGTCCACGAACTGCTCGTCCTCTGCTACCTGCTATGTCTCAAAGTCTGACATGTGACACCCAAAAGAGAAAAGGGCACATGTCAGCAAAAGTCTCCCAAGAAAGGCGGAGGACTTTTGTGCAAGGATACAAATAAAATAATGCAACTAGCAGTTCTAACATGATGATATGGTATGACATTAAAAGAGTGCAACAATTAAATGAACAAGATGATAACAATCAAGCACGACGTAGCAGAAAGCTACAATTCACTATTTCACGATTCACGAATCACTGATTTATCACTTTGTGCACAGGGTTTACGCCTTTTGGCTGAAGTGGTTGTACGAGCACACTTCTACGCTCAAGTGATCGCTTAACACTACCCCTCCACGTGTATCGAGCGTTGGTTTCCCAACAACACTGTGCTTGCTTCTGGATCACGAACCAGGAAGTGTTTTTCAATATGGCATAGGGTTGTGCCCGCAAAAGCAGGTGCCTAGCCTCAATAGCAATAATATTTATAGCGTGTGCTACTCAATCACGATGAAACATTAGATGCATACAATGACATGGCAATGAGCAGATAAATTTCGTACCATTAATTGAAATTAAACATGGCATGACAGCATGAATGAAAGCAAGTAAAAGTGTCAGATCTAGCTTCGTTGTCAAGCTAGATCAAGAGTGGTGTCGGATCTAGTTTCGTTGTCAAACTAGATCAAACGGGTCGTCTAGGCAGCTATCATTTCACTGTCTATTCTCTTTTACGCTAACAAACAAATTGGCCTAAAAACGTGGTATCACTTGCCTGTTTCCGGTGGTATCGGTTGTCGTGAGTTCATCTGGACGGGTACTACGTGTCGGTATTTCCGGTTCTCTGTTTCAGTTAATCAATTTACTGAATTAGATATATAGCGAGATAAGTCAAAATATCCAGTTAATCCTTAAAGTGGGTTCGTCTAATTTTATCGGGTTTTCTGGCTAGGGTGATCTCTATGTGTTATACTAACCTGATACACCTTATTTTTATACAAATATTATTTCCCTACCATTATTAAACAAGTAATAACATGCTGAATTAAAGCTAACTAACGGATATTAGATCAATCACTAATAACCTATTAACTAACCTAACACCAACTAATGATAGGGTTATTATCATGTTAACATTTCGTTTAATACCCCACACCATCACCTACCCCTCACTCAAATTAACATGTATTAAAACTCTTACTCTATCTTCTCTTCATTGTTTAATAGGGCTATACCATATGTTGCCAACCCACTTAAACATTATCAGTTTGTCACTCTTTCCCATTTTTTTATTCATTAAACCTCCCCCTCCTTTATTATTTAATAAAGGCCAAGGCTGCCAACATTCAGTGCTTTGTTTTGTTTTTATTCATTTTTTTAATAAACCAACTCTCATATCACTATCTCTCTGTCCCCCTTTCTTCTTAAATCATTCTTTATTATCCCTTCATTATAATTCCCAGGCCTCTCATCTACTCCCCTGTCCCTTATCTTTCGTTTCCCCCCCCCCTTTTTTGTGTTTCAATGTTTGTAGGCAACCGAAGTCAAAGAGCTTACGCCAAAAACAAAAGGGATGAAGGCTTCTCACCTTGCACGATGACGGGGGAGGAGGGCGGACGGCAGCTTGCGGCGTTCCGGGCCGGCGGTTCACGGCGCGGGCGGCGGCGCTCCGGCCTGTGGCGGCGCAGGCCGGCGGCTGGTGGGTCCGGGCGGCACGCGCAAGCGGGGAGAGGGTGGTGCGTCCAAAGGGGAGGAAGGAGGAAGAAGATGGGAGATGAAGGTTAAGGGTTTTGAAAATTGTTTGTTGATTTGCTGATCTGACGTTTGTGATTCAAATTTCCCTCTTGCTTCTTGATTTCAAAATCAGTTTGGGGCCGATTTTGATGGGGGATTTAGGTTGATTTGCTGATGGTTTGTTGGGAATTTGCAGTAGATGGGATTTGATTTGATTTGGGGAGAATTTGGTTTCTGTAAGAATTTGTGTTTCAGATTTGGCTTTTGTGTTTGAATTTGTTGTTTGGATTTGTGTGGGTGAATGGGTTTGTTTACAGACGATGAATGTGGATTTCTGGTTGTGGAATACCCAAGAAACGGTTTTCAGCAAGTTTAGCAGGGGAGATTACGGGCTTTAAGAAGTTGAGCAGGGGAACATCCTTTCCCATTGTCAAACTCCTCATCAATATGATTATGATAGAAGTTATTTATATATTTAGACTAATGTGGAGAGAAACATGTTGCTTGTTCAAACGAAAAAGAAAGTCTGACTTGTCTAACTGAAGTTTTGATTGGCAACGTGTGTGTTGTCGTTTTAGATAGGGTTAAGGTAAAAACGCAATTAAGTAGATTTAATTAGTCATCATTAAAAAGAAAAAGTAATTAGTGAAATTAATTAAAGTAATTACGATTTTGTAATTGGTAAATTGTAATTAGCAGAATAATTAAGTTAAATTATTTTAGTTAAAACTTGATGGTAAATATTGACGACATGGTAAAACGAAAACAGTGACGCGCCCGCGTCGATACGTATGGCCGGAAAGTTAACTCGATGACTGAAGAAAAATACCGGCACGCACAATCGAAAACTCGCCTAAAAATATTGACCGTTACAACTTCTAACTTAGCCGTGCATGTCCACGGCTACATATTGTCATATATAAGATCCCCACACTTGAAATATGTGCATAATATGTGCATATCATACAATCGACAACTATACATAAACCCTTTATATTTTAAATCATTTTAAGAACACCAACTTGAAATACGTGCATATAATATTTGGTTAAAATTTAACAAAAACTGCATACTGTCTCACTTTGACATTATTTCGTCTTCAACTTGATGTACATTTTAATTAAATTGATGAGTATTTTCAAAACAAAGGAGATGTCATGATTCATATTAAGTTTTAACTAATTATTTTATCGAATCTGACAATTTAGTTAATGGTTTCATTTGTAATTAACAGCCTATTATTCGAGGAATGTATCAACTACTCCATGACATACAGCTTAAACCCATAACCGTTAATTAGGGTTTCCACTTGTTGGTTCCTTGACTATGGGTTATTTTGATACTAATACATTAAACTTGCGTCATATTACTCCTTTAAATTACTCAAGTTACGTCAAATTGGTCTTTATAGTTAAATTCTAATTGAATTATAAGAAATATTTCTTTAACTCTGTCATGAAACAATGTTAATCAGTTTTACCATGCTCTAAAGTTTTTGACTGTTACATCCCAATAAGAATAGCAGTCTAGCCCCTTCTCGTTTATGTCTAAAGCCAACTCAAAACATATTATCATCAAAACTTTGGATTTTGTTATCGCTGCAGGTGGATTAATCGAAGGCTGCAATTAAACAAGTGTTATTTGGTAATTGCACGTTGTTAACCACTGTTCATAGCCGAGTTAACTAATGGAATTGAAAAACTAATGTTAAACATTTAAGATTTAAGATACGGATAAAAAGTTAGGCAGAAATTAAAGGTCGAATAAGAAAAAGGTGGGGTTTGGGCCATCACGGTCCGGATTCAGACCACCAACGACTAGTTGAGAATTCGTGCCCAATACATGGTGATGTAAATAGGTTCCGATACGGATCGGATATTGATTTCATTATATACGTATCAGAAAGGAAATCGGTTTTCCTATCCGGGCACGAATAATGTGAGGAAACATTTAGCATGATTATCCTAAAAAAACAGATATGTACAATAGCCATATTTAATATTACGAATAAGCATCAAATGGAAAACATATTCATTAAAAAAACAAAATAATATCAATTCTTTTGTATCATCATATGTATAATCAAAGAAATAAGTAAATACATGTTGATATCTATCGAACAAATGGGGCTTGTCCACATATGATTGTCACAGTCTCAAGTTAACTATGACAAATGATTGGCCATCATTGCACCACATGGTCAACGTGGGACTGTAACGACTCGCTTTCAGGTTGTCATTACTTATTTGATATACTTGCAAGTTCTGAAGCTAACTAGTGAAAACGACATAGCACACGATGCAGATATGAACAAAATACTCAAACATGTGTCTTTATTATTACAATCAATCACTAAAGTACAATATGCTCCAATAGCTCACACAGAGATACATGAAAGGAAAAGAAGTACATTTGGAAATACATCACAACTCGAACTCTAAAAGCTAACAGTCACTGAATCAGACTCTGACTCATCTGATTCAGGATCCTCTACGTCAACCTGTGTGTATTCTGACGGTACCATGAAGATGGAACCACATGTAAGTAACAACAATTCTAACAATAATCGTAAAAGCAGTGCAAAAGCATGGAAATGAACATGTTATGAAAAGTAAATAAAGATGATCATGCAAGTACAACAAGTAAAAGAAAAGCATTCATGCATGCAAGTACTGTAATTGAGGTAAAAGGCGACTGTGCAAGTACGATAAGTAACGTACAAGAGCAACCATGATAATAGCAATGGTAAGACTAGCAGGCATGAACTATAAGAATAGTAAATATGAAAAGCACAAAACAAGATGCACATTTAATTAAATGGTTATTGTGGTACTAGCAGTGATTAGCTAAACTATGTGACTCACGGAGGAGAGTGCAGTATGCTACCATGAGCCTACATCTTTCTCCACGGGGAGCTAATTCCGCGCATCTACATACAACATACTTTTGAAAACAGGTCGGTAGAATACTTTTGAAAAGGGACATGACATGACAGTAGACGAGACTTCAATCACTTGACAATAGAGGCGACTCATTGGTCATAACTTCCACACCATCTCTACAATGAGTTACCCTAAACACAGTGATGTGTCATGTCATGTGTATCAAGTATATGTTTATTACAGTATGTTCCACAAGATATCACATATGATATTCCACAAGACATTCCACGAGATGTACCACAAAATATTCCACATGATATTCCACGAGATATTCCACATGATATTCCATAAGTTATTCCACAAAATATTCCACAAGATGTACCACATGATATTCCACATGATATTCCACATGACATTCCAATAATTTATTAGCATTCACTAAGTCATAGATGTCATGCAACAAGTGTTGCGACTGTTTAACATTGGCAGTGTAACATGTGTATCGATATTTCATGCATGGATTTTCCGTGACAAGTATATAAACAAAACAGTCACGGAGAACGTGATAAATGAGATAATACCGTAATCATGAGTTCATATACGATGAGTATAGTAGAGAGATGCTTGTAAAGGGTCGAAACACCTATAATCAATGTTCGCGTTAGATGATAATTGGAATTCTAGTTTGATCCACGCAAACACGGCTAGTCAGTTTTGGTCAAGCAGGTCATTATCCCTTGTAGGGTGAAACAGAATTCGACACAAACGATTATAGATACCGGCTCATGGCCCAATATTAAAAATGCCGATTACCAGCTCTTGCTCCATTGATATCGTTATGGGTTACACAATCGAGTAGTTTCTTATTAAATTAGGTATCTGCATTGGCAATGTCGTATGTTTCAGCGAATAGTCTTTCTGCAGTTAAGTAGTTCCTTATTTAATTATGTCTCTAGTAGGTAAGGCGTATGTCCAAGATAGTCATCTATATGCTATGTTCATGCATTATTCTATGGTTCATATTAGTACACTTGTTTAAACGTCTAAGGCTAGAATTAGGGTGACATACATGTTTGAGGACCGTCGTAGTAAGCCGAGGCTGTAGCTAGAGCTTTCAAGTGTGCTTGTGCATGAGAATCGATATCTGCAAACATAAGAAATTACTTGTTATAGGTCACACTATTTTCTATTTATTTATCTTAACGTTTGTATTTTTATTACAGCTTAAAACGGGTCAAACCATGTACTAATAATTTTTAGAAATGCTAGATGTGAGGAATATAATTTTCTCTAGGTGAAAAATATTTTTCTAAAGCTCATATGTAATTTTTATAATTTTTAAACCATTAAAATCAAATTTCTAGATTTAAAATGAATAAAACAATAATTTTCTAATTTTTAAAATAACTATTGTAAACGTTCATCGAGTTATTTAGAAAAATATACATGACAAACTTTTTTCTATGATATGTCAAAATGTTACTATTGACTAGTAGAATACGAAGTTATTTTTTATTTGAAAAATACGCATTGTATGAGAATACACGTATTTTAGAAGCAAATTAAAATTAATGACATATAACTTTGAAAATTCATTTTTAACAAAATAAGTTTCTGATTGGGACTATTTCAGCGTCTACGCGTTCTATGCGACGCGATGGATTTTTCAGTGGTCTCCGGGTATTTTTCTGATTCCTATATTGTTTATTATGAATTTAACATTAATAAACCAATATAATAAATATAGATATACACGTATTATACGTATATACGTATATACGTATCTAAATACGTATAAAAACCGTATCTCCCCTTCTCGTTCTTATGCAGCAACTGATAGGGGGTGTCTGCTTGTTGGAGCAGCGTCAGAGGGAGGCGAGGACGGCGGCAATGGCATCGGCGGAGGGTGGCGTAAGGGCGGCGTCGACGGTGACGGGCGGCGCACGGGCGATGACGGCGGAGCGGCGGTCCGATGGAGCAAACGGCGGCGAGTGGCGCGACAGGAACGATGTGCAGAGGGTGAGGCATCGCATAGGAGCTGCGGGCTGAGGGGCTCCGTTGGAGATTGCAGCGAGCTCCGGGGGCGGCGCAGCGGCAGCGACGCTGCTGGCAGAGAGAGGGGGCACACGGGGGAGATGGCAGCGCGTCGATGGGGCTCGCGGGGGCAGCCGCGGTCAGCTATGGCGGCGGGCTCCGCTGGAGACGACGATGGCTATGGTAGCGACGCGGTGTATCAGGCGGCGTCGACAGCTCGCCGGATGAGGTCGCTCGTAGAGATGGAACGAGAGGGGGAGAGGGTTCGCATGCTAATACGTGGGTTTGAACGAGGAAGAGTAATGGGGGAGGTGGGTTTATAATATAATAATAATAATATAATATTAGGTGTTAATCAATAGGGTGATTAATGGGGGTTAGGGGGGATGAACCTATATTAGGATGAAATTAAACGTGCACCCACGTTTATCGATGGGCTGCCACGTTTGGGTTCAAGGTTAATTAAATAGTTGATTAGGTTAAGATAAAAACGTAATTAATGAATGTAATTAGTAAAAATAATAAAATATTATTATTTTAATATTAAAATATCGGGTTTCACTTACGGCCCCGAAAAATTACGGAAAAAATGTCACCGGTTCGTATCGTCGCGAGTATCATGAAAACGAAGTCCAATTTAGATTTTGAGTAACGAAAAAAATAGAAAAATATCATTTACTCATTTTTGAACTCGATTGAAATCGTTTTGTTATGAAAATACGTGGACGACGAAATCAGACCGTTACATGTGCCCGCTTGGATGTGTGTGTTTGTGTGTTGGCTTTGGATTTTCTTGGGAGTGTTGTTAAATGCACCGCATACCTTTATGAATTCAACTTAATTGTTAAATTTTTTCGAAATTACAAATTTAATTGCAATTAGATTTTAACTATTACTCTTAAAATTGTTAATTAATTACAAACTTGGCCATTTGATTTTTGATTTCACCGCAAATTTAATGTCTTCTCTGTTGTAAGCATGCATCACCAAAAGTCTTCCAATTCTCTCTTTCTTGTCTTTGTTAGCATTCAGGGAGCTTTGAGACCGAGGGAGGCGGTGGTTGTTTTGGGGTGAAATCAACAGAAAAAAGAAAACCGTTTAAGTAGCGAATGAGTCACCGAAAATTTTAGTGGGAGACAAAGGGTTCAAAGCAGCAGAAGCCGTCAAACTCCGGTGCGAATCATGATTGCCTTCGCTGATGCCGCTTTTGTTGCTTCTGCTGCTCGCGCTCTTCAGGTTTGTTTTTCCCAACATCCTCTCCATTTTATATTTTCGGAGGGAATTTATTTGGACAAATTAACGAACCTGAAGTTGCTTTGGAGATTGTGATTGTAGGGCTGCTGGTGACGGGTTTGATCATGCAGTAGATTCCCACGGCGAATGTCCGTCTGCTACTTCGAAATTGACAATTCTCTGCCGTAGAGTAACACAACTCCGATGCAAATCATTTCCACAGCAAAGAATCCCATGGCAGAGAATTGTCAAACTCCGTGAGAATTGTCAAAATCCGGCGAACTCATTGTTGGAAACATCATCCTAACCTATGTTTGATGATAACAAACCCTACTGAACTATTCTAATATGTTTGTTGAGTGTGTCACAGGTCCCTATAGTCATGATTGCTCAGGTTACACATGAACGTACTCAAGTACGTTGAAATACGGAGCTGAAACTTCATTTGGAATTACACAAGCTGATCAAACAAGAGAGTATAGCTATGAAACTCTACCCTAGAGTTAATCATAGGCTATAAATAGCATGGGAATTTTCTCAGGATTTATGGAGATTGTTTGAAGTCCAAATACGGGGAAATACGAGAAAATACTGAGTATACAAAGAAGAAACTTTTTCTACAAGAGGTGAAATGAGGTGAAAATATTCTCACATGTCAATATGAAGCTATGGGATTTTTGAGAATTATTTCAGAATTTTTGGGATTTATTTGATGCCCAAATACGCAAGAATACAGTGAAAATACTCAGCAAATACGGCATACGGCACTGTGCATTTATACGCCTCATCGCAGCTCAAAAAATTCGGCCGACGTGGCATGATCTGAGCCGTCCATCGCGCATCGGACGATCGAACGAAGCGGGCGACGTGGTTCCTTCAGAACCGTTCGATCAACATCCAACGGCCACCTACCAACCGATCGAATTCAAAAATTGCGGGCGCCGCTGAGTCAGCCGCGGGCGACGTGGCACAATCTCCACCGTCGGATCTCCATCCAACGGTCCAGACGTTGCCGACTTCGAGTCAGCGCTGGCGGGCGGCTCGTCAGCGGAGGCGGGCGCTGAACGCGGAAAATCCGCGAGACGTGGCCGCATCTCGTCCGTCCATCGTCGATCGAACGGCTGCCGACATCGTTTTTAATGCGGATGCGGGTCCCGCCGCTTTAAACCCGCTAAGCCGTCGCTTTATCGGATCCCTTCGCACAGTGTCAAAACCCGTTAAGCTGATACTATATATACCCATGTACATCTCTTCACATTTTCATCAATAAGTGGAGTTCTAGAGATCCAAATTGAGTTCTGTAAGAAGCGTTGCGACCGTGACTTCATCCCCGACGCAGTGATAGCAAGTTGAGCAGCTAGTTCCTCCTGTGCAGAAAATGAGATCACTTTGAGTGAGGAACTTCTACCGACTACTTCCACGGGGACAGCGACTACTTCTTCTACTGACATCCGATCATCATTCCGTAAGAAGCGTTGCGAAGCTACTGATGTGCTGAAAGACGACAACCAGAGAGATCTTCACAAATGAGCTTTCTAAACTCTTGATCTTATTTATTTGTGAAGTTATTAATGTTTTGATCAGCATTTCTGTAATATAATTTCTTCCGCTATTTGGGACTTTGGGAACCAAACTTGTTGGGGCAAGTTGGGTTGGGGAGTGATACTTGTATGTTTCTTTTTGGCTTTGGTGAGCTTGAGTTGGTCTGACAGGTTGGTGTTGGTGCACCAATCTAAGGGAGATTGTAACTTCTTAAAGAAACAGTATAAGTGATTGCTCATTGGGGTGGACGTAGGTCATGGGGACCGAACCACGTTAAATTCTGTGTCTTCTGTGAATGCTTTGATTGTCCAATTCCTAAACTGCATGCTGTAAACTAGGCTTAATTTTTATCTTGCGATAATTTGGTCAAAGGCCTATTCCCCCCCCTCTAGGCCTTATTTAGATCCTACACTCATAACGAATCCCACATCAGAGAATTGTCAAACTCCGGTGCGAATCATTCCCATAGCGGAGCCGTCAAGCAGCAGTTGCTTTGTTTGGTTAATCTACTTTAAAAACCCTAAACTTCGGTGCGAATCTTGCAGTAGACTCCCACGGCTGTTTATCAGATATAAAGGGTAAAAATGAAATAATTAGGTGTGAATTAATAAATAACAAAATTGTGATACGGTTAATTCATAAGTACGGTAAATTCACAAAGGTATGCGGTGCAACTAACAGCACTCTTTTCTTGGTGGAGAACCCAAACTTTCTGGAGTGTTGTTAGTTGCACCGCAAATTCTTATAATTTCACCGCAATTTTATTTACAAGTTTGCTATTATCTACCCGCATAAACAAAATTACTTTTTTATCCCTCAGCTATATGATTTCATCACTGGCGTCTGATAGGAATGCTTTTGAGGCGGAGCTAGAAGCCCACGAGTGCTCCTGTGATTGATGCCTAGCCGCTCTACTTGCCCAAAGAATCATCTCGAATGTGATGAATGGATTGAAGGCGGTTGAAGTTCACAAGTTTGCTGTCCATGCATTTAGGCTCGGGCTTGCCCAAAGGTTCGCTCAACTTGCCCAAAAGATCTCTTGAATGTGAGAAAGGGTTTGAAGTTTAGTAGAGCCTTTGAATCACAGAATGCCCAAAGGATCGTCTCTAGGTTGCGGGAAAGGGATTGAAGGAGGCGACGAGACCAGCGAAGCTGATGTTGCTCGAGAACAACCAGCTCCCCATCACACACAACCCATCCCACACAACGTCGATTGAGGAGGGTCTGCCATCTCCGCAGGCTACACAAAAAAAAACCCCATAAAGAAAAAGGTGGATCATAGATTTAAGGATAAACAGAACGGCAAAAAATTAAGAGGCATGCAAACATTATATTGGGTTTTTTTTCCTTTGAGAGCAAATTAGTAGTTTCTGGAGTTCCTCGTGAAGGAAAGAGAGAGTCATCTGGCGTCAACGACGGACTCGTTCTCGTCACTCTCAGTCTCGTTGAGCATTTCTTCTTCGGCGACGAAGTCGTCGGTAAGAAAATCAGAGGTGCGCCACTCGCGGTGCCGAGAGAGGCCAGATAGGGATGAGATTAAGAGAAGTGGGGTAAAATTGGAAATAAGAGTGGTTTTTAATAAAGTTGTGCGGTGAATTCAAAAGTGCGGTGAATTCATAAAAGTCTACGGTGTAATTAACAGCACTCAATTCCTTTTTCATGAATCAAATTAATCCCCTCACTCTCTAAACTATTTACAAGTTTGACATTTTCCAGATTAGCCCACCGACATGTTTTTTGCACTTTGGCTCTTTGCTTTTTACATTTTTACCACCCGACAATGCCGCCACACAAACCTACTCTTTTCGCTCTTTTTTCTGTTTCGAGCGTTCACCGTATCATCTGTGTGTGTGTTTTTATTTGCTGTGCGGGACATTGCCCTTAGCTTTATCCAATTTGGCATGTTCCATCGCCCCCAAAAACACAGACAACAACCACCAAAAAACCTAAACAACACCCAAAAACCCAAAAACAAAAAAAAAACCCGTCAAAAAATATTCCAAAAACACAAAGACAATACACACTCTCTCTTCCCATTTGCATCCGGTTTTGCACCTAGCTGAACTCTCGTGTGGGGCTAGCGTCCTGTTTATGTGGGAGGTTTTTGGGTGCCCATGCTTAAGTTGACTAACTACAAATGAATTGTCAATGTAAAATGTCATCGTTAACATCAAATATTTGTATATGAAGAGAATCAATTCATTATTCCCATTCTTGTCAATATCTGGTCGGATAGTATATTTTGATATCCATGTCCGCATCCAAAAGTATACGAATACGGATTCGATTTGGATAATCCGAATGGAAGACCCTTTTGCTGAATTCACATACCACTTATTTACAAGTTTGCAATTAAAAAAATTTGCTGAGTTCGCAGGCCCTCCCATTCACATCGACGTCCCCATTCTCCATCGCCGACGCCGATGACCCCCTCGCCGACCCTGCCTCCTTTCGCTGGCGGAGAAGCGGATCGATCCCCAATTTCTTCCCGTTTCAATTCTATGGTTTCTTCCCGCTTCAATTCTCAACTTGACGATTCCCAATTTGTAGGGCTTTGAATGATGGAATTCACGTCTCTTCTATGGGGTTCAGGACTCTCAAATCTGTCGGAGATGGTCCTGCTATTCAAAGAATCGTCCGATCTTATCGAGTTGTCAGGTCTAGGGCACCAAAGCTGCGATTTCAATCGAATTCAGTTGAATTATAGGTTTTTAGTGATGAATTGAAGCCCAACATCCGTTCGAATACAGTCGAGATGGTGCAAATCTTTGAAATTGCCGCCGATCCCACATAAAGACGCATCGAATCCAACAGAAGCCTCGGCGGCGACGATGGAGATGGGAAACAACGACACGGAGGGAAGGAGGATGGATCTGTAAACACAGCAAATTTTATTAATGGCAAACTTGTAAACAAGTGGTCTAGGAACTCGGCAAAAACGTCTATTCAAATGACAAACAATTCCATAATCCGAATTCATTTACATCTCTATCAAAACAACATCTCAGCCGCTCTCTTTCTCGTACCGGTCGATTCGGCCGATACGCACACGAAACTATCGGATTCGCAAGTTCTGTCGATGATATTCAACAAAAATTGGCGGGACCCAAGTAAACATATGGGTTGTATCATTTCGAGTAGCCCAAAGCCTGGGACACGATATAATAGTTTCCAACAGTAGCAAAATAAAAATAAATAAATAAAAAGGTAGGAAAATTAGGGTTTAAGCTTCTAATAAAAAGAGAAACCAGAGAGAGAGAGAGAGAGAGAGAGAGGGGCGGCGGCGATGGCGCAATCCCTAGAGCTGTTGTTGATACAATTTCAGATGCCCGACAACGACGCGCGGCGTCAGGCCGAGGATCAGATCAAGAGGCTGCTGAAGGATCCGCAGACGATTCCGGCGCTCGTTCATCACATGCGTACCGCCAAGACCTCCAACGTCCGGCAGCTCGCCGCCGTCCTACTCCGCAAGAAGATCACCGGACACTGGCCTAAGCTCTCCCCCATCGTGAAGAACTCCATCAAGACCGCCCTCATCGATTCCATCACTCTCGAGCACAGGTATCTATTTATTTTCATAAGATTATCGGATTGCTAATACGCAGCTAATTGATTCATTATTCATACTTCGTATGAAAGATTTCAGGTCGCAATTATATGAGTAAAGGTAAAAAAAGATTATTTATTTATAAGTCACGATCAGTTGTTTGGAACCAAACTCATTGGGCAATATCAAGCTAACAAGATTGCACTTTGCAGAGTATTAAGCTACAATTTTTATACCTATAGACAATGCTTTCATATAGTAATCTAGTTGAAAGGGACCGATTTTGCAAAATTGCAGATGCCTACCAATAATCGGAGAGGCTTGCAAAAGAAATTTTGTCAAACACCCATTACTGTTATCTTTCCATATTGATTTTTTCAGAGTAAAGTAATGCATTCTTTTAAACATTTTACCTGAATCTACCCGTGTTATTTATTTTGCAAGGACTTTCTAGTTTCTAGCCAGATAATTCGTCATAGAGTTGGAAAATTAAAGTTGGTTCTTTGGTCTATTCTCTTCTATTTCCTTAGGCAGAAAAATATCAGGACATTTTAAAAAAAGTGTGTTCCAGATTGGTTCTTTAGATTATGATATTTATGGAGGAGTACAATTCTCTGCCTTGTTTGTATTTCGCTAGTTAGATTTTGTTATTTTTCCATCATATTAGCTCTTACTGCATGATATCTATATGAAAATTTCATATAAGACATACATATGGGCCCTTGATTCTTTAGCTTTCATGTGATCTTGTTTGTAGAGCCTATTGTTGATGTAGTGCCTCATGTGAACACCCAACCATCAGGAAACTGATAAATGAAGGCAGTCGTGAACTTCAAATGTCCTTTCGTTATTGGAAGCAGAAGGTGCTTAGAGGGGTAGAATACGCTGTATATAGTGACTATAGTCAATAATTGGATGCATCCCTACTATGAAATGGTCTATTGCTTCCCATAACTATATGGTTTATTATTATTATTATTTTTCTGTATACCAACTTCCCGATTTACTTTTAAGAAATAACTTCTTCCCAAATACTTATAAATATTATTCAGCCTTCCTTATTTATTTTGGTAGGAATCAGTTTTTTTCTCCTCCTATAAGCTTGCGTTTTTCCAAAACGTGTGCATTCTTGCTGTCATCTCTTGTTTTCCTCTTAGTAACGTCATGGACAACATTGTGGCCAAATAGAATATGGTAAGTTATTATGGTAAAATTGACTAAAGTGACCTATTGTTTCCCACAGCCCTCCAGTGAGGCGAGCCAGTGCAAATGTTGTGAGCATCATTGCCAAGTATGCTGTTCCTGCTGGTGAGTGGACTGATCTATTGCCATTCCTTTTTCAGTGCAGCCAGAGTTTGCAAGAAGACCATAGAGAGGTAAGTACTTGAGGAAAACAACGACAATTGCTATACTTTCAGCACTCAAGATTGGGAAAATGATTAGAGGAAGAACATGTAGGTAAATTGGACAATCTGGAGAGAAACATGAGACACAATTGACTTGTGAAATGCGGCATTCTTGTTGAATTTTGATGCCACTACACCTTTGATTTGCTATCTTGCACTGCCTTCCTAATCGAAGCTGAAAAATGTCAGGGCTAGGTTTTAATTTTTATAGCAAACGGTCATGTTATAATTAACTGGACCCTGATACATTATTTGCATAGGAATGGTTTTGGAGTCTTACATGAGGGTTGCATACATGACACAAAACCTGAATCTTACTACGATACATTTTTACAGTTAAGTATTCTAGAAGTAAGATTATTGATTACTTTCTAGAATATCAGCGTTGACATCTCCATTTTTAATAATCTAAACATATAACCTTGTTGCTAACACCAATAAAAATCAATACTCGAACTGAAACCGCTGAAATCGATTTGAACATTTTCTTTTAAACTGGTTTAAAACTAATGTTGTAGATTATGTGTTTGGTCCAAGAACGCATAGTGCATAAATGTTTTACGCACCTCATAAGTTGATTACATGAAAATGAATTTCGTGCGTGTGCGGGCGTGTGCATGTGTGCATGTGCACACACAGCATGATTGCACATCACCATATTTCATGGATATTCTACGGTCATATAACAGTCTTCCTATAATAATTTCACAAAACTAATCAATTCAAATTAGTAATTACTATTGCATCTTTGCATAACATTAAGTTAATAATTGCTATGTTAACATTACTTCAACAGTAAATGTGATTTTATTCCATTGTTATCGTCAATGGTGCTGAAGGATGATCCTTAATTGGCTTATCTTTATCTGCTATAGAGAACTTCATAAAACAACTTGAATTAGAAGGACAAAGGAGAAAAAATAAATCAAAAGTACTTGTTTTCTGCTATTGATTACTGATGTTGCCACTAACGCCACCGCCATTGTTCTTGATGCCGCTTGCCCGCTATCGCTTGTCAGTCCTGAGTTGTTGCATCTACTTGAGAGAGAGAGAGAGAGAGAGAGAGAGAGAGAGAGAGAGAGATGTTGTGATAGGTGAGGGGAGGAAGGATAAGTGAGGAATGCCAAGGAAAACATATGGAAAGAGATGGATGTGTGTTTGAATTAGGGAGGGGGGGGGGGGGGCAGAGAGGTTGCGATATGTGAGGGGAGGAAGGACGGGAGAGGAATGGCAAAGAGAGGGAGTGGTGACTGAGTTAGGGAGGAGAGAGGGCATGGCTAGGGTTTAGGAGTGGGTTGTACATCAAGTTTTTTTCTTTCTAACGAGCCAACCTGCTTGAGTTATGCAAGGAAACATGCTTGCATAACCTGTTTATGCCGTTTGATTGCATAAAACAGGCACGTAGCCCAACGGAAGGTCACATGCAATAGGCGGCTGCATAATCTGCATTTTTAACACCAATCAAAATTGACACCGGGGCTGAGTTCTCAAACATTAAGAAATAGAAGTGAGAGCCAAACACAATTTTAATCCATAATTATTGTAGTAATGATGCACAAAAGGTTAGATAACCAATCGACCATTTTCATTGGGATTGTTGTGTCATGCATCTGATTGGGTTTCTTCTGATCAAATGTTTATTAGTTTATTTATTATTTGGGGGGGGGGGGGGGGGGGGGGGATGGGGGGGGGGGGATTTTACTTGCAACTAGCATCAAAATTTCTGTATTAACTATAAAGGTTTTGTTGCTGTTGTTAAAGTCAGTTTTTTTTCAAAGTGGATGCGATTATGTATTTAAATCTCATCAAGAAGTTAATAGTGGTCATGCTTATCGCGCTTAGGCACGAGAGGATCGATTCTTGAACATCTAATATTGTCATCATTATTGATTTTTTAACGTTTGCTGATATATCATACTAAATTAAAATGTGAGAAATCTTGTGTTGTTTGATCGGATGAAGCAATAACTCAAGGTACCATGATGATCACTATCAAGTCTTTGAGTAGGAAGGTGGCCAAAGAACATCATTTCTTCCAGTTTTAGGAGAAATCATTGTTTTTCATGATTCTCAAATGCTAATTATGCTATGGTGACTAGGGCTAGTGTGGGGTTGGGTTGGTTTTGGTTTGCCGATATCCATAACTGAACCTATAAAGAAATCAGGTTTAATAATTGACCCACGATATTTCTTATCTGATCTTGTTTGAGGTCGGATTCTTAGTACTTGACGAGTTTCGAATTTTGATTTATAATAATTTTGGGTTGGTTTTGTTTTAGATCAATGTTTGTTTAGAAAATATACGAAACAAGTATACACCGGAATTTGGGAGTATGAAGTTTTTTGTCAATTGTTTCGAAATTTTTTTTCTAACATTTTTGGTAATTTTGTTAGAAAGGGTTTGTTTTTTGTTGGGAGTATGATGAGATCATCACTTATCAACGAAGGCGTCACAAGAAGGATTGCGGGATGAAGAACTATGACGTGAGCATTTGTGTGAAGTTTTGGACATTTTTGCAAAGTTTGGGTTTTGAAGGGTTTTTTTGTAAATTGGGCTAAAGCTGCCCTTATATGTTTGGGGGTAGGGTTTTCATTATTCTCTTATGCAAAACTTGAGTGGTAAACCCTAGCTTAGAAAACTAGAACCCTAGATCAAGTGAGAATAAGCTTTCTATCTTAGATTCAAGCTTGGAGAGTTGGTTTCCTCTCAAAAAAAATCCTTATCTTGTAGTTCTCTTTTGATCTTTATAAAGTTTTCATTTTTCATCGTCCAAACCCTAGCTTTCTCATCAAATTGGTATCGGAGCAAAGATCCCCCATGACCAACACAAGATCATTGGAGAAGAAAGATGCCATAGAGGAGAAAGTTGGAAAAATTGAAGCAACCCTAAAGGAATCTATCAAGGAGCTACAACAAAGAATTGATGAAAGATTCTGATCTTTGGAGAGCATGTTCAAATCCTTCACGGAGGCTCAAGGAAATCAGCGTAGTGAGAAGGAGAAGCCTAAGAACGATGACATTTCGGGAAATCATTCAGATCTGAGCCGAAAGGAGCCGTATTTGGACAAGGGGAAGGTGCAAATGGTGCTCGTGGAAGACGTGTCGCCGGAGGAAGACGAGGAAGAGCTTACGTGGGGGTAATTTCCCCTCCCCCAGCTTGGGAGGGGGATTCAGCTGCACAAGGGAGGACTGCCCCCCTCCAAACCCTAACGGGGGGGGGGGGCATCCCTTGGTCGCGCCGGGCCTTGCCTTGGCCCGGTGCCCTCGCTGGACACCGGCTTGGTCCGATGACTCACTTGCAGGCTCGTCGGACCACGACGAGCAACTGGTGGCCTCGCGAGCCCCTAGCGGAAAGTTAGGGGGCTCGCGAGCCCCGATGGAAGGCCTGGAGGCCTCGCGATCCCCCAGCGATTGCCTGGGGGCATCGCGAGCCCCCAAGAGATCACAGAGGGGGGCGCTGGCCCCCGGCGACTGTGTCGGGGCATCAATGGTCCCCTGCGTAGCCACAGAGAGGCGGCAGGGCTCCCCTGCAGTGCCAAAGGAGCGGGTGCCCTTTTCCGCATCCACCAGAGGGGAATTCCAGGGATTTCGCATGGCGGTGACCTTCTGCTGCCTTCCAGGGAGGCGGCAAGGCACTTTTGGGACCGCCACAGACTGTTGAGACATACAGAGGAGAGTTCGGGGGCCGACATCCTTTTGGGGTGGTCGATGAGCAGTTTCGGAACTATGGCGGGGGCGAAGGGAACCCATGGGGCAGGGTAGGCTATGACGGATGGCCATGGGGACCGTGGGGAGATGGAAGACCTCCACAAAATGCTTATCAATAATTCCACTACGGTCAACCTAGAGCGAGGGTGGAGCGAGGGGTGAGTGGACCTGAAAACAAGGTGCGGAAGCTGAAGATGCCGTTTTTGACAGGGATGACCCCACAGATGGGTCGCACGTGCGGAGCGATACTTTGAGGCCTACCAGATGGGGGAGAGGGAGAAGGCGCAGGTGTCGGGTACGTGTTTGGAGGGAAAATCGTTGTCTTGGTATTTGTGGAGGCAACAATGGCGGCCGATACAGTCATGGGAGGAATTCACATATTGCTTGCTGCATCGCTTCAGAGACACATATGACGGCGACCTGCATGAGCAGCTTTTGACACTACAACAGGTGGGCATGGTGAGAGACTATTGGGAGAAATTTGAGGCACTTTCTGGCCGTGTGAGTGGGATGATGATCGATGATACATTGGTTGGAAGCTTTATGAAGGGGCTGAAAACTGAAATTCAGGTAGAGCTTTGGGTGTAGAGGCCGAGTGGACTGCTAAAGACGACGGACCTAGCTCAGATAGTGGATGACATGCTAGCAGCAGATCGGCGAGCCAAGGGAGCTTGGGGCGGGTGCTTTTCGTGGCTTGGCGACTCCAGGAGTGCAGCGGGTCCCTGCAGGGGGATCCAGACGGGGGAGCTCAGGTGAGCAAGGAGAGGAGCATCGGACCACAGCCTAGCAGATAGTTTAGGCGCATGACAGAGGCGGAGATACATAACAAGAGGCGAAGAGGCTGTGTTTTAGGTGTGACGAGAAGTATGCTCCAGTGCATCGCTGTCGAGATTGTACACTCCAGGTGCTGCTGGTAGAGGATGAGGATGAGGAGGTGGAGGAGCTGAGCGAGGAAGAGGTGGAGCAGGAGCCATCTCATTTGGAGGTAGCAGAGGTGTCACTCAACTCTGTAGTAGGGTTCACTCCGGACCAAACTATGAAGTTGATGGGGAGGATCTCTGAGCAGGAGGTGGTGGTATTGATTGATAGTAGTGGCCACCCACAACTTTATCTCCAACCATGTGGTGGACCAACAAGGGGTTGCAGTTGGTTGACACCGACAACTTTAGAGTGATGATAGGAATTGTGCAGGTAGAGCGGAGCAGATGAGTATGCCATGGCGTGATTTCGACACTACATGAGATACACGTGGTGGAGGAGTTCTTGTCGCTCGATCTGGGCAGCATCGACGTGATTTTAGGCATGAGATGGCCGTTGCCTTTGCGAGAAACGAAGACCAACTGAAAGTTGCTGAGGACGGAGTTCACGCACATGGAAAAGTTGGTGACGCTTCAAGGGGACCCCGGTTTGTGCAGATTCAGGGTTTCCTTGAAGACCATGGCGAGGGCTTTCCAGCCCGAAGGAGGATGCTTCTTGGTGGAGCTACATGGCCTGGCAGTGGAGGAGGCGGAGCATGAGCAAGACATACCATGGGAGCTACGACAAATCTTATTTCAGTTTAAGGCGGTGTTTCAGATGCCTCACGGGCTTCCTCCCCCACGAGACCACGAGCACGTCATTGTGCTCCAAGAGGGTGTCCCTCCCATCAGTGTACGGCCATACCGCTATCCGCAGGTGCAGAAGAGGGAGTTTGAGAGGATGGTAGACGAGATGATTTAGGCGGGGGTGATTCAGCTGAGTGTGAGCTCTTTCTCGAGCCCGGTGCTGTTAGTGAAGAAGAAGGATGGTGGCTGGAGATTCTGTGTCGATTATTCGGCATTGAACAAGGAGACAGTGCCAGACAAATTTCCCATCCCCGTGATTGACGAGTTATTAGACGAGTTGCATAGTGCAGTGGTCTTCTCCAAGATTGACTCGAAGCCCGATTATCACCAGATCCGGATGGGAGATGAGTATATGGCGAAGACTATTTTCTTGGTCATGCCGTTCGGCTTGACTTATGCCCCTGCCACATTCCAGGCATTGATAAACATGGTGTTTCGACCCTATATGAGGAGGTTTGTTCTGGTATTCTTCGATAACATCTTGGTTTACAGCCGGTCAATGGAGTCACATGTGGAGCGTTTGACGACCGTGCTGAGGGAGCTGCAGGAACATCAGTTGTTTGCTAATTGGAAGAAATACTTGCTTGGCCAACAGAGTGTCGAGTACTTGGGCCATATTGTTTTCGCAGAGGGCATGGCAGCAGATGGTTCAAAGATAGCGGCCATGGTGGATTGGCCACTTCCCACCACACTATACGGACGTTGCGGGGATTCTTGGGACTGACATGCTACTACAGGAAGTTCGTCGGGGGTACAACACCATTGCAAGGCCGTTGACGGAGCACCTGAAGAAAGACAATTTCCATTGGGGAGAAGAGGCCACTCGAGCTTTTGAGGCCCTGAAAAGGGCCATGACGAACGTTCACGTTCTTATACTTTCGAATTTTACCCGGCCATTTGTGGTGGAGACATGCATCGGATTATGGCTTGTGTGCTATGTTGATGCAGGAGAGCAGTCGACAACATATTTTAGCCACATGTTATCGGCGAGGGCTCTGCTCAAGTCAGTTTATGAACGCGAGCTGATGGCAATTGTGTTGGCGGTGCAAAACATGGCGACCCTATCTACTTGGCCGGCGATTCGTAGTGAGGACAGACCAGAGGAGCTTCAAATACCATTTGGAGCAGAGGACCAAACTGCTAGGTTACCACATTGAGATCCAGTACAAGCCAGGGATTGAGAACAAGGCGGCAGATGCACTATCACGGAGGGATGTTGATTCACAGTTGTCGGCCTTGTCAGTACTAGTTCTGCTCGATTAGGAGCCCATGTTGAGAGAGATTGAGGAGGATGAGGGTCTAACCAAGACCAGGGCCGCACTACTACGGACCCAGCAACACACCTCGTGTATTCGGTAGAAGGGCAACGTCTCATATATATGGGGCGTTTGCTGGTACCACGGGGGTCGGTTCATATCTCGAGGAAGTTACAGGAGTTTCATGGGAGCGCGATAGGTGGCCACTCTGGGGTCTTGAAGACATACCCGCGCCTGGCTTGTGAGTTTTTCTGGGAGTGGATGCGGAAGGATGTGGCGGAAATGGTGGAGAAGTAGGACATATGCCAGTGCCACAAATATTTATCAACAACTCATGGGGTTTGTTGCAGGCTCTCTCATTGCTTGACCGAGTTTGGGAGGAGGTGACTATGGATTTCATTGACGGCTTGTCTAAATCAGAGGGGTACTCAGTCATCATGGTGGTGGTGGATCGGCTGAGCAAGTATGCACATTTTCTGGCACCACGACATCCCTACACTGTAGTGACCGCGGCGACGACATTAATCTGGGAGATAGTGATGCTTTATGGGATCCCGGGCTCTATTGTGACGAATCGGGATAAATTTTTTCTTAGCGCCTTCTGGAAGGAATTATTCAGGACACCAGGGACAGTACTCACGAGGAGTACCGCTTACCATCTCCAGACTGACGGCCAGAGGGAGGTCGTCAACAAGACCCTGGAGACATATCTGTGGTTTTTTGTTTCTGAGTCTCCGAAGCAGTGGGTGAGGTGGCTATCTTGGACGGAGTATTGGTACAATACATCTTTACACACCTCTGCTCAGACCACTCCTTTCAGGGTCTTATATGGGCGGGATCTCCCGCATTTACTTCAGTATGGTCACCGCTCTACCCCAATTTCTCAGGTGGATCAGTATCTTGAGGAGAGGGACCACACTTTGAAGGAGTTGCGGCGATACTTGACGATGGCACAACAACTTATGAAGAGTCGGGTAGATGAACACATGCGAGATGTGCAGTTCGATGTGGGCGACATGGTGTATTTGAAGTTGCGACCTTACCGACAGCGCACCTTGGCACCTATGCGGAATGAGAAGCTGTCGTCCCAATACTTTGGGCCGTATGAGGTAGAGGCCAGGATTGGTCATATGACGTATCGACTAAGGTTGTCACCATTTAGATATCCACCCTGTTTTTCATGTGTCGTAGCTCTGCCGGGCCATTGGAGACCATGCCTCCTCGTTACTACACCCGACACTCACAGATGACATGGAGGTGCTTCTAGAGCCGGCCGAGCTGAGAGGGATTTGTCAGGGGAACACGGGAGCACGTAAGGTGCGGATTAGGTGGACCGACCTTCCAGATCATGAGACATCTCATGATATCATGGGAACCTTACGAGGTTATTGCGCAGTGGTTCCCAAACTTTCACCTTGAGGACAAGGTGGTCCTTTTGGGGGAGAGTAATTATGTGTCACGTCCCGCAACCCGGGGTCGCATCATGTTTCACAAAGGATAGCAGGCCCTGCAGATAACCAATGAAAACAATCTAGACACAAGCAGAGATGTGTCAAAATGCTTAACAAAAAGACTTTCATATATATATATATATATATAACGAGTTTACAAAATGATGTACATCATGCTAAAAGCACGTACAAAAAGCTATACAACATGCTATAAGTATGCAAACAAAAGTATATCTGTCGCTATCACAAAAATACATATGCTACATCTAGTCAAATGTCAGCTGGGTCCACAAACTCTGGTGTCTCCTCTATCTCTGGACCAACACCTGGTGGTACAACAACAATGAAGGCCCACTAGTAAATCACAATGATTCTAAAGATTTTGGAATTTAAATATATGAACATGGGAAAAACACTAACTAGAAAGCAGTAGCTGAGAACATTAATAGACTAGCTAATATTGCATTGACATTTAACATGCAGTTCAATTTGAAGGTAACAGTAACATGGTTCCATTATTCTATACCAAACCTAGGCCGTGAATCATATTGGAGAGTACAGAAACAACCAAGGAGTCCACCTCAGTACACAGGGGCGCTCACCTGGGCCAGGCCCAAAACATGGACGGTGGGGGCTGTGAGTCAACAGTGTGGAACTCAATAATTAAGTCCGATGGTACAATAGGGGTCAGATCCT
Source organism: Scilla litardierei (assembly GCA_030789695.1). Taxonomy (NCBI): domain Eukaryota; kingdom Viridiplantae; phylum Streptophyta; class Magnoliopsida; order Asparagales; family Asparagaceae; genus Scilla; species Scilla litardierei. Next base: position 180,590,379 of record CM061139.1, on the reverse strand, counting down.
GATTCAATGATATGACCCAGGTCGGAACTACCTGATGCGGTCAAGTCAATAGGAGCGTGGCTCCAGTCGCTCCCGCACTCTCTCTAATATGATTTACCCCAAAACCCGTGAGTCTGAAGTGCCAAGTATATAATAATGTACACCTCTCAGTGCCTCAGTGATATAGTCCAGGTGTTATTCTACACAATGTTTCAAGCATGATTTTCCAAAGCAAATTGAATTATAAAGCCACATTAGACTCAATTTGTATATTGGTGTGCTATGACATTCTGGTTTCATTTCACATTCTCATTCATTCTAAACATATAAACAGTTCACTGAATTTCGAATCATTATTTCCATAGCACACCTAATATACCAACTAGTCCAATGTCATGTGCCATTTATCAACTTTATAACGAGCATCATGATATTCAATATGTTTTAAGAGTGCAGAAATTAAATATCTAAACATGGATATGGCAATTAATATCATGCTATTCTAATATGCCAAACAAACTGAAACTTGAATATAAATAAGTATAAGAGCGAACCTGCAAGTAAAGTCAACTTCCATTTATCATACGCTTGGAATTTATGGGGGGATGGTCAAATGGGGGAGGGACAATCTGGTGATCTCAGATAGTTTTCATCATTGATCTTTTCGGGACTTAACCATTTATTAATGGTTTTCATATGATCCTTCAGGCAGCTTTTTATGATCCTAGGGGCATCAGTAAATTTTGATCCTTCTGACAGCTTTTTATCCATACTTTCCGACGGCCTTTGAGACCTAAACCCCTCATATTCAATCATTGGGAGATTACTATGCCAACATACACCCGATACCGTTTATTATTCAATTCTGAAAATTTCCAACAGATATAATAAGGAAAAAATCCCTAGAGCCAATAACAAGTTTCTGTCATGGAGACCATTTTCAGTTATAATGTGGTCTTAAAATATTTTAGCAGAGAACACAGAATTAACTGGATAATTTAAGCGAAGGGAACATGCCCAAAACAGCCGCGGACAATGGAAAAACAGATTTTTACCCCTTTCAGACAAGGGACAGATCTAACAGAAACTAATTCGAGGGTCATTAGGGCTGCGGCGAAGTTTGCCGCCTCGCCCGGAGCTCAGATTCATCATCGCAGAAATCTAAAGGGGCAAATTCATAACTTTAAAATCCAAAATCTAGAGAATCAGGGTGATTTTACCTCAGATCGTGAATTGAAGGACCAGAGAGAAATCCACTTCCAGAACCCAAAACCGAAATCGATTCCAGCAAAAACCTTAATTTTCTTGAAAAATTTCACCCCTTTTTGAAAACCGAAACCCTAGGGCACAATTTGGGCTTAAATAGAGGTAGGAGAAGACCTGAGATGCTCAGAGGGATGCCACGAACGCAGTTAGCCTCGAATCAAGGCACTGACGCGTCGAAACCAAAGGTTCTTAGGGCACAGTGGAGGTGTAATGGCGCGCCACGAAGCGTAAGACGTGGCGAGGGGAGAGGGGGCCTCGGGGTTCCTTCGGGGTGAAGGAAAGAGAGAGAGAGAGACTCGGCGAGAGAGGGAGAGAGATGAGGCGGCGGGGGGTTTGTGTGTTTTTTTTGTTTTTTTCTCTGCCGTAGCAGCTTCGTGAGAGAGAGAGAGACAGAGAGACGCGAGTGAGAGAGAATCGGGGGGGGGGGGAGAGAGAGAGGGGGGGTCACGTGAGGGGAAGATATTTTGTGGGGGAAAAAGACAAAAATGCCCAATGAGCCTTTACATTATGAGATCATCACATATCAACGAAGGCGTCGCAAGAAGGATCGCGGGATGAACTAAGCCGAGGGCATTTGTGTGAAGTTTTGGGCATTTTTGCAAAGTTTGGGGGTTTGGAGGGGGGTTTTTAAATTGGACTAAGCTGCTCTTATATGTTTGGGGTGTGGGTTTCATTATTCTCTTATGCAAAACTTGAGTGATAAACCCTAGCTCAGAAAAGTAGAAACCTAGATCAAGTGAGAGTAACGTTTCTCTTTAGATTGAAGCTTGGAGTGTTGGTTTCCTCTCAAAAGAAAACCTTATCTTGTAGTTCTCTTTTGATCTATATAAAGTTCTCATTTTTCATCTTCCAAACCCTAGCTTTCTCATCAGAATATTGGTGTTGTAACTAAATATTTGGTATTAGGTATGTGCATACCACTGTGTGTATTGATAACAGAGGTGACGTGGAAGATTTTTCTTCAAGTTATTTTTCTTATTTATGTTTGGTTTCAATATGGTATCAGAGAGAGCCAGAGAGAGCCAGATGAAACCAAATCCTAATCCTAACACATCTCACACAAAAAGGACCACCTACATGGCCGCTGCCGCCATTGTCATCTCTCATTTGCATCAGCCCCCGCCTCACCATGGCTTCACTTTTCACTGCCTGCCAACACCAAGCTGCCGTGAATTCAATCTATGAATAGAAAACAAGCCACCGGGAGAGAATAAGAGGACTAGAAGAGGAAAAGAAGCACTAATCCTCTTTCATCTAATAATCATCTGCGGGTCTCATGGATTGGGTCTTTTTTAAAAAGTTGAGAATATGTTGCTATTCAGGTTGAAATATCAACTGAAAAGTGCCACACGCCTGCTATGGCGGGCCAAAATGATATGAGCTATTATAATGCCCATAGCGTAGTGGGGCATAAAAGTTCCTGCAATATCGGCAGCTATACCCGATATTGTCGGGGTTGTATAGAACACTTCACGAACGTTAGCAACCTGTTTGGATCAGTTCAGGTATGGTTTGGGATCAGATTGGGAAATGGTATTCGGGTTAAATTTCCACCTTTAATGGTGGGTGACCATGCCTATCGGTTAACTTCACTAACTTATATGAATGATGTTGCAGATGTGTGTCAACATTATCATGGGGATGTCTTTGTACTAATTATTTGGCCAACAATATAGCCTTGTGACCCAGCTACTTGCTCTTTAATGACCAGAAAAGTTGTTTTGTTTAAACAGAGAAACGAACGGTTAGTCTCTTAAAGGTTATCAAACCCTTTACATGATTGATGACCAAGTATAATTTCCATTGCAGAAGTTGGATTCCTGTGGATCTCTTCTCTAAGCACCAGCTGTTCTTGCAGAGTCTATGGCTAAAATTAGAATAAATTGCTAATAAGATTCCATAACATTATGAATACATGATCAACTTTCTTTCTTTATTCTCATTTTGGACCTGGAACATCTGACTTCAGCTGCCTTCATTGCTTCTAAGGAATCTATATGTGCACACACTATTTACACTGCATCATCTTTAATTGTATAGTGCTGATTTTGCTGATTTTTAATTTTTTGCTAGGTGGCGCTTATTCTTTTCAGCTCTTTAACTGAAACAATTGGGCCCACTTTTCAATCCCATCTGGCTGATCTACAACCTATTCTACTTAAATGTTTGCAAGACGAGACCAGCACCCGTGTTAGAGTTGCCGCTCTGAAGTGTGTAATTCTTTTTGTGCAGTCTGTTTTAGTCTTGCTTATATTTAGTTTTTTAATACATTCATATTGCCATGTTTCTTTGAAATAATTTTTTACTCATTTTTTTGTTTTTATCAGGGCTGTCGGCTCTTTTATAGAGTTCATCAATGATGGCGCTGATGCCGTAAGTTAGCAGCTTCTTAATACCATAGAGTATATGTCAACAGTCTGTTATGTTTTTTTATCAGTAAGCTGTCAATTCAAATTCTAAGAGCTTCTCGTGTGTTAGTGTGTGTATGTGCTGTGTGTCTCTTTGGATGCCAGTAGTTGTCAGGCACTGGTGCAACTTTTTATTGACGTGAGAGCATTATATATAATATATTGTTCTCTCTTTTTTGCCAGGGATTATGCACATGACTTTGTAGAATTACTAGTTTTAGCCACACTTTGCTTGTGAATTTTTTTTACATATTAAACAATAATTATTTTTTTTGAAATCATCAACATTAATTAATCAGACCAAATTAATATAAGAGTCATAACTGAAATCTAATTTGGTTGCTTTTCTATTTAATTTGATTGAACTCTAAAGTATAAAATTTAAATTATGATAGAAATTCTTTTTAAATGACAACCAAACCTAAAAGTTTTAGACGAATTATTATTTAAGGAGTTTCCTTTATAGTTTCATTAAACTCTTAATTTTAGAATTCCAACATGTTAAAAAATATTTTTAAACATGTTTGTCTATGAAAATCCCAATAATAATCCATCAATCCTAACTAATTTTAGAAGTCATGATTGAATCTTAATTTGACGTGTTTCCCTTTTGATTTGATTAGACATTTGATTTAGAATTCCATTACGGTTCAATAATATTTTCAAATACTATATTAAATTGCTTTTGACAGCAGTTATAAATCAATAATAATTATAACTTCAACAATAATTCGTCAATTCTAATTAATTTAGTAGTCGTAATTGAATTCTAATGTTATGTATTATCTTTTTAATTTGGTTGTACTCTTGGTTTAGAATTCTATTATGATAAGAATCCTGTATAATAGAATTGTTAAATATATAAATAATAATATATTAAGTTGCTTTTAAGAGCAGTTGTAATTCAATAATAATTATAATTTCAATAATAATTATCAATTCTAACTAATTTAAGAGACATGGTAGAATACTAATTCGATGTATTTCCTTGTTGTGTTTTCTTTTTGATATGGTTGAATTTTTAATTTAGAATTCGCTACAATAGGAATCATTTGGAATATAATTTGTAAACCTATAACTAACAGCATTAATTTAATTTCAAGAGTAATTACAAATAAGATTAAATTTTCTTTCTTCTTTTTATTTCTTAAAACAATAGTAAATTTATAAAAAATACATTGTTTAGAAAAAAGAAAGAAGACATGGTTCTAAACTATTTGCTTTTAAGAATAATTCTGGATAGATCATTATCTGAATTGGTACTTTGTTCTTGCTTGTAAGTGTTGAGTTGTTGAAGAGGAAAATTGGCCATAACCTGAAATCGGGGTATTTGAGTTACTTATATAGCCGAGAAAATACAGTACAATTACAATTCTTGTTCAATTTATAATTCTAATTAAACTCTACTTTTCATTCATAATCTAACTATAATTGGAAAGTACACGTCCTTTCCTAAACACTCCCCTTAAGCTGCCGCATAAGTATTAATTATGTCAAGCTTGTTACATAGTAAAGAAATTTTTTATGCTGCAATGCTTTGATGAAAATATCACATATTTGATTTAGTCTTTTAAATACGGGAAAATGGCAAAGAAGGCAGTTTACTTAACCCTTTAAGTGCTTACACAATCACTGAAGGACTGGAGTCCAACCAGGATTCTCGCCGATTTTAATCACTAGCTAATGGTCTTAGTCATTGTTGACAATTGAAAAATCATCTAATATTACTTGCCTAATTTCTTCACTTTTTAAAGTGATTAATGAGTATTTTTAAAGGTGTAAACATGGACATCGACCGCTCATGCAAGACAATCGTACTAATAAAAGCAATGGAATTTTATACAAAAAGTTTTATTATGCTTAATTCATTTTTTTGTAAAGAAAGAAGAAGAAAAACAAATTAGTAAAAGTAGAAAAAAGATGAGGAAAACAGATAACTTGGATTAATGTCAAAGAAAAGATTAATTAACTAAAAACTAGAACAGCTGAAACAAGAAATGAAAACATAGAGAAGAGAAATAAACAAAGGAAACAAGAGAGACGGACTTTAAAAATGCTCAATAAGACTCAAAAGACAAACATAAAAATTATATCTGCATGCAAAGATCTAGAGGAAATTTTGAGATACTTTGATGGGATCATAGTAGGGATTTAGAGAGCGGTCATCAGCTACTATGATTTTGTTTAATCTTGAACTCTAAGATGAAATTTATCTGCACATAAGTCCAATTTCACCCATTAAAATTGTAGATAACATAGCGTGATTACTCCTATCATGATGTTATGTCATGCTGTGTCAAAACTTGATGAACATACATGCTGATGCACGTATCATGTGTGTGTTTAGATATGATGACATGCATCCATATTGGTGTGTCCGTGTTTATACAATGTAGATTGTAAATTTTGTTGTACAACTAGGGGATAACGAACATGAGTTTAAATTTTGATTATATTATCCATGTTATACTTTGAATATAAACTTTCTTTGAGAAAGAAGATGTGGAATTTAGAAAACATTAGGGTGAGAACACCTGACTGCTTAATTGGGTCTTAGCAAAGCAGTTTGTGTCTTAAAATCGCTTAAGCACACCCGTAATCGCGTAATCGCATTGGCGGCTACTTTTTAAAACACCAATCTCATCAACATAACTCACATAAACAGTAATCATCATCTCTGTGATAAGTGATAACCATATCTCATATAAAGTTGCAATCGGTCTCAATATGCCTAGTGCAGTCTCATGAAAGACTGGATTATTGGCGATGAAAGCTGAATTATCACAATAGATCATTGGAGTAGAACTGCTGATTCTTTTATCTTGTAGTAGAAACTGAACCCACAATATTTTACAAGCTATATGCACTATTACTTCATACTCAAGAGTCAAGATCAACACTTGATCTGGAAACCTTACTCTATTTCTTAATATGTTACCAAATTATCTCCAATGATAGTATAGTATCTTCTAATAGATCTATGTTCAGGAGGATCACCATCCGATCAAACATTAAAAAACCCATCTATATATTAAAACACAACTATTTTTGAATCCTAGGGCTGACTGAGTTAAGCTGCTGTCATGCTGATGTATAAAGAGGTTGATAGAAGAATGACTAGGATTTAATCTTGGTAAAAGAAGGGTTGAGATGAGTGTTTGGAAAACCCACCACTTTTTTCCTTTTATTTTCAAACCCCCCACAATCACTACATTTGCGCAGAATACCACCTATTTCCCCCTTTTTGCTAAAAAAACCTCTCATTTCACTTTTTACCCACACACCATACACACACACACACACACTCTCTTATGCACTTCCACCCTTCGCGCCGAAGGCGACCGCTAAATTTTTTACGCTAATTTGTTGTTCCGCCTCAAGAGCGCCCTCGCCGATATTGTTCTACGCCGAATTTGTTGTTCCACACAAATTTAACTGTGTAAATAATGTTTGGGAACAAAGATTTCGCGGAGGAAAATCTTAAATGAACCGTGCCCGCGGGCACGGGTTATGACTAGCACATACATAAATGAAGAAGAGAGTTGAAAAATGTTTTTCTTTATTCGAAACTCCTTTAAGGTAGTGTACTATTTGACAAGCAGCATCCCAATGTAAAATTGATAGGTATAGTAGATTACGGGCTTAGCTTTGGTGTGGGTGTGGGTTGGCCTTCTGGTTTGGGTTTTGGTTACCTTTAACTTGATTTTAGGTTTGATTTGGGTTCTAAATTGGGGTTAGGAGAGTTTAAAAGAAAAGAATAATATGTAAGAGGAGGAAAAAGGTTTATAATGTTGGTGACAATGCCGGTGATTACAGCTTAACAAGGATGCTTTGATAGACTGTTATCATGTTGAAGTAGAAAATAGGACATACCCCAAAATTGGGTGTAGGTGCTATTTATAAAGCCAAATACATTACAAATACATTTTTTATTCAATTCTTAATTCTACTCAAACTCTACTTTCCAATTATAATATGATGATAATCGAACACTATATTCCTATTTCTGAATTGTAAACCATATTCCTATTCCACGAACAGTGGTATTGGGTGTTTACCATGTCATGTTTAGATGTTTTAAACATATGTTCATGATGTAGCATGGGCACTTAAATCGTGAACTAGCCATGTCATGTCAGATACTTGTTAGACTCACATGTAACACATCTTTTTAGGATTCACCAGAATCCTTTTGCTTTTCTATATTGGCTAGGCCAATGCCCGTGCAACATATTATGCGTTCATTTATATTAGAAAGCCTTTTTGTATATTTCCATACACGAATATAATATAGTGTTTTCTTTTTTTTACAAATGCACCTTCAAGAAAACCAATAACAAATGAAAAATAAATTAATCTTATATCAAATTAAACCATAGTTAAGTAAAGTTTTTCTGATTTTCGAGGAAGCTCAATTGATCAAATTTAGTTCAACTTTTGTGACCATATCCCTTTTCTTTATCCCCATTATTGTAATCAGATAACTGGACTGTTATTGTGAAAATGGCATTAGAGATGAAATTTGAGGACTGTTTTTAACTTCTGTCCTGATGTTTTAGGAACTAAAATTATTCATTCATTCAGTCATTATTGTGTTCTAATTCATCAAGGTCACATTTCACGCTCCAAAGTTTATATAGAGAAATATAGAAAAGGTAAGGTGAAACATGTTGCCCTGGAAAGGCTATAAGAGTGTATGCGTTACAAATTCTTTTTAGAATATCATTGTTATCATGATTCCTGGTTTCATTAGTGCGAACTGCGTGATTAACTTGGTGGTCTTCTTACTTGCCTATATCTTTTTTTCAAAATTTATGGTGGGTTCCTTATCTCCCAACCTAGTGTTATTGTTGACTTGTTCAGTTTTCTTTTGAGTCCTGTGGAATTAGTGTTATTCAGCTTATCTCATTTTGATGTGGAAGAAATTAAATGATGCCGCTTGTTACATGATCATTTCACCAGACTCAGCCCGGCAAGTTGTGTGCCTTGCCATATGTAGCAAGGAATTCCCAAAGAGTGGCACTATTATTGCAGGATCACACTTGGTTATGAACATCAGAATTCTCCCTATGATTTAATGTTTCACAATTGTCATCGTCAGAACGTTTACCAAGGTTCTAAATATTGGATAGCAGGATCATATTGGATTAGGGTTTTTCTTGTTGGATAACATAGATTGTACAATATATCGAGTGTACACGATTATATCGGGTGTTCATATTGTGGAATACACATATACTAGTCTTGATAAATTAAGGGTAGTTACTACATTCTGATGCCACATCAATGTAATAAAACTACAATGAATAGGGAAAAATAGGAAACATCCAACAAAGCAATAACATTAACAATGAATAGAAAAACCACTCACTTTTCACAGCTAAATAATGATCGCTTCTGCACTTAACAAGCAGCAGCAACACATGCATAAAAAAGATTGGGAAGAGGGGAAAAAATGAGAATGGAAAAGGACAAGATGAAGAGGAAGAAGACACGAACAGGTGCATTGAGCAATAGAAGATGACGAAGGCAGAAGGAAAAATAACAATTAAGAAGAGAAGGCAATAGCAATAGCAACAGCAACATTGAACAAAGGAAGAAGAAAAAGGAAAGAGAAAAGAATAAAAAGAAGAGAAGACAATGGCAATAGCAACAACACCATCAAGTAAAAGAAAAAGGAAAGATGATGAAGGAAGAAGAAAGCGATTACTTGAAATATTTGCAAAAAAACATATAGATTTTGTCAAAAATTATATGAAAATATTCGCTGCCATCAATTTACAACAAACTTTCTGCTAAGATCTCATCGACAATATTGTACAATGCAATTCTATAATACTAAGTGGATCCCACCCAAATCAGGGAAATGGAGTTCATTTTGCCAAAAGGCCCACATCAATATGTAAGTTTGAAGAATAATTTGTAAAAAGTATTTGGCTTGAGGAATAATTTATACTATCTTTTATTTAGCATAATAAAGCTAAATCTCATGTTGTCCAGTTGAAATTGGGATTTTCATTTATATGGTTGAATGACCTTCAAGTTTTTTATTTTGAAAAAAATTGTCTTAAAATTTAATTCAATTTAGTTTTATCAGCATTATCATCATTAAAGTGTAGCTGGATAAGTTTCAATTATTAGTGGTATGTTTTCATAATAATAAATAAATGTTAGATGTCATATTTTTATCAGAATAAAAGAAAAATGCTGTCAGCGTGCGAAATTTTTTTGTGTCGACATCCATTTCCATTGTTATTTGAATTTTTAAAAATTATTTTCGAAATTGATCTATACAACGTGGATGATTTACATAGCAAAAATCAAGTGAATTAACACTATTTGACCATCGATCTACTTATTACAAATTAATGATTACAACAGAAATTTTTGTAACGAGTAGATCGAATTACAAAATTGCCCAAATTACAAAATTGTCCCTCGTGCCCCATAACTACAAAATTGCCACCCTTATGGCTACAATCCACATTCCCAACAAACTCTTAGAAGGAGGGAATGTGGTTAGTGTGAGGTATGAAGAAAATGGAGAAGAAAAGTAGAGATTAGAAATAGGAGTTAGGAGTAGATTTTAGTGCTAGATCCTGGGAGAGTGGTCATCCTCTCTAATTGAGGCCCTTATCTTGTATTCTCCGTTATGTAATAGAATTCCCTTTACTATCCCATCGTCTTTCTCATCAGATTCACACATATTTAGAATTTTACGGTTTTAGAATGTGTTCAACAATCTCAAAAAAATTTCAAAAAAACCCCATGGCAAATTGGTTTTTTGTGCTACCAGTGCAGAAAATTTATTTAAATTGTTATTATTTATTACGAACAATGTGCATGCTTAGAATGTGCATGCTTAGAAATCTAGTATCATGATATACTCCCATGATTTAGAGTTTTGAAACCCTTCTTACAAGGAAGAACTTACCATCAATGATAATGGGTGCTCTGGTGCTGCCACAGATCTGAATATGGCTTCTATCAAACTTATTTGTGATGTCACCTATTTCTTCTTTGGCACTTTAACATATGGACTTCCAGCTAGTGTAGGTTATAATTTTTTTCATTCAGAACGGAGACCTCCAAGAGGTCAACATCCAAGCACCATTCTTGCCTGAGCGAACTTCACCACAAAATATTTTCATGGTTTCACCTCAACATCGCTAGCCATGAGTTATTATTATTATTACCATCACCACCACCACCACCACCACCACCACCACATTGCAACAAGGCGCCGTTCGCTTTAGGGGTGTGACATTAAGTGCTAATGATCTATACCTAGGAAGCACGAACCCTTCGAAACGAACGACATCCTTGTTAGACATTGATGCCTGCATGATACTTGTCCAATATGCACGTGACACCTTGAAGCCTTTGTTCGATTTTAAAAGCTCAAAAAATTGTATGTCGAAGACATGTTGGCTCTAAATAAAACCTAAAGGTTGCGCATAAGACATTTTGGAGCTAGATGTCTCTTAAAACTGATCTTCTGAACCAAGAAGGTATTATGTCAACAAAGCCTAAAAATCATTTGAACTAATATAGATATAGATATAGATTTTCTTTATTTTTGTTTGATTTGTTACTTGATTAGAATCAGACTTTTGTCATTGGAGATTTATATTGTTTTTTCTTTTATTTTATAGTACATTTCTTAATCACTGTGAGTTATGGTGTATATTATATAGGGGTGTGCGGGTCCGGGTACCCTATTTTTTTGATGTTACCCGGACCCTGCCCGGTAAGGGACCGGTTCCTAAAATTTGGACCCGGAACCTACCCAGTTGGACTCAATACCCGGACCCTACCCGGACCCTATGGTTCCGGGTAGGTTTCGGGTACCCTGTAAAAAAAATCTAGTTTGTGATGCTTTACAAACAATGATTTCCAAATGATCTGTGCATGACAATTACCTCAAATACACATGACTAAAGACCAATCTGGAAGTAAAATATTATCTCTAGTCTCTTTCTTCAGTGATAAAGGTATACTAATCAGTCATTTCTACTAGATAAAGCTAGACATATGGAAAAATGATTCACGTTTACCTCTACTGCTCGTTTGAACGCATAAGAGAACAATATGATCTTTGATTCAAATGCATTGTTTGATGAACTTACGCGTTTCTCAGAACTTCAGGATGCAAGTTGTACTCTCTAATATTTTAAGTTCAAATTAGTTACATCCAGGGTGGATCACTCTTATATATGTTGATCATTAATATTATAATATATAAAAAATTAAATATATAAAATATCGGTTCCGGTTCTGGGTACCCGTTTCCTATAAACGGGAACCGGAACCGGACCCGATACCCGTCGGTTCCTAATTTTCCTACCCGGAACCTACCCGGAACCGATAACTATCTAACCAGAACCTACCCGTTTGGATAGGTTCCAATCGGGTATCTGGGTACCCTGTACCCATGCACACCCCTAATATTATATATGGGATTATGGATACATTTACACGCACTTAGGTGGTTGCATTGCCATATTATAGTGTCCCATTTTTAGAAATTTAACGTGTCCCCTTGTTGGCATTGTGTCATATCCTTGGTCAGTGTTCATGTTTGTGATTCATAAATCTATATCAAGCAATCTTGACACTAACCTCCTTCCATGTGTGCCTTTGGACCATGTGGAAGGATGGTGTGATCCGGGTCTATACCAGGCGGAGCGGCGCGCACCCAAGGGGGTGACTTATCCCTTTTGCTCATTAGCGAGTTGTGTGTTTAGCAATTAGAGGATTTTCTCATTAGCCGAGTTGTGTTTAGCCATTAGAGTGCTAATTAGTCTTTTACATATTTTCATGATTAGGAGGGGTTAAAAGCCTACGAGCCGGCCCTAGTTTATTTTTATCGAAGAACGATCATCTGAGAGTATTTTCTTGTTAGGGATTTGGGGGATTAGGCTTGATCCATTAATTCAAGCTAGGAAGAGATCTACTCCAGAAGGGATCATCTATCTTAAGATCATTTATCTCATTTCTATTATCAATTCCATTGCCCACTTTAAATTTCTTTTCCTTCTTTCCGCTAAAATTCTGAACTTGTTGTTACGATTAACCCTAATCGTATCAAAGGACTAGCTTAGAAAGAGGATTTACTTGAAACTAGAGGGTTTAAACCAATGTTTGAAATCTTGACTCATACCAACATGTGTGCTCGTATCGTATTGGATTTCAAGCATGCCGATATGATCCATTCGAAAGAAGTCGATACACTGATACTAACTAATAACTAATATAAGAGCAGATGCAATGTTTTTATTACTAAAATTTGAAATTCTATTTAATTTCCTATAATGGAGTAAAAAATCTCAGTTCATAGTCAAATTCAAGGGTCAGAATATTGGCCCATGTTTTTTGGGTTAAAAAGGAAAAAGGTGCCATGGATGAAAGAAATGATGTATAGATAAATTTACCACTTATTGGAGATGAATGTTTGTGTGCAACTAATAGCTATTTTGCGCTAGGTAATCGATACGTAAAGAATTGATTCCGATACATATCACCCGATGCTTTCAATATAGCCGATAACGATAGTACAAACCGGTGGCCAATATTGAGACCGAAACTGAGATTTCAAACATTGTTTTAAACTGTAGAACTTTTCAAAACTGTTCTAAGCTCAATTTGTCTTGTTCTAAAATTTAAAATACATAAAGGTAATGTTAAATTGTCCCTATAATTAATAATTGACCATCTTGTCAGGTTTTTTATTTTTATTTTTAATGTATCCAAGATGGCTCTAGCTTCAAGATAAGCTTTGGTTAACTTTAGTATGGCTGTATGCCTATTTAGAGCCAACCTGTCTAAGTTGGGTGGACATCTGGAATGTCTCAGGCGAGGGCACCTGCTCTATGGCTCCTGCATTGGGCCTATTTTTAAGGGGGATGGAGCATTATGTGTCTAAGTACTGTGCTTTGGGGGCAAGCCATCACAACTTATCCATTCATTATGTGTAGTGAATCCCATCATGCAAAGTGAAAATTAGAACAGTGGAACTTGCTGATCGACCATTGACCAATGGCAGTGAAAGTGAGAAACTGATATCAACTACTTGTCCTGCTAGGACTTTGTTTATAACCTTTATCCTTCTTCCTTTGTTATTCTTGGTCAGCCAGTGGAAAGAAGTGCTTGATATTTTCTGACCTGTAAGTTTGCAGGGGGGGGGGGGGGGGGGGGGGAGGCTGATCCTGGATTCTTGAGCTTTAGACTGACAAATACTTGGTGTGAAAACCTTTAGGTACGCATTAACTTACTCTACATAATAAATTGTCTAAGATGTCGATCACATCAGTAGTCAGGGCTACACTCTTTTGGGGGCATCATTGTATCAAATTATATGTCATGTCCCGCTTCTCATTGTATTTGGAAAGGAGATGAAAGGCTTGTGACATGCTTAATTTAAAAGAGGATATGTATAAATGCATATTTTTTTCCTCTTTTGATTTAAATATGCCTAGCGTACACTGATTGGATCACTATTAAGATTTTCTATGTAGGTTTCTTTAACAAGCAGCATAGAGGAATTTGAATCAAAAATATTTTACATCCAAGTCTGAAATAAAGAAATTAAATCATAAATGGAGTTTACTTATTACAACTACATCGAAAAGGAATGATAATAAAATAAAAACCTTACGATCATTATAAGACATTGTCTGGACATTATTGGCAACAACCAAGGAAATAAATAAACTAAAACTAATTTCAGGAAACACCTGCTCCTCTTTGGTAACCTATACAAAAGGATTGGCTTCTATATACTCATTTTTTTTGAACCTAACGGAAATTCAATAGAAGAGAATGTCATTAGCGATTTACTCAGTAGGTTCCAAAAAATAAACAATTTAGTTTTTACAAATTATTTAAATATTCAGTAGTTTTAAAAAACACCAACAGGAGATAGCAAGTCTCTGTAGTCAAACATGGTGATAAATCAAGCGCATTCATAATCATAAACTATCAGTAAGAAGTAAGCATGATGATATATGTATAAAGTCTAATATGTCTACTTTACGGCGTCAAGAATAGTATGATGATACTAGCCTAATGAATAACTCATGCTCCAGTGTATGATGAGCAATTTGGGTGTTCCGTCCACTAGGAACACGATCAATATGATTAATAATCTTCCCGCATGGTATAGCTTCGGACGACATCTATGTGTCTTAAGCTTCTTGTATGATTTCATGTTCAGATTGCAAATCGTAGGTTGTGATCTTCCCCAATGGTTATTATCCGAATTACAACAGTGGGTCATAATCAATAGTCTCAAAATCCGTACCTTCCTGCATCTATGATTGGATAACGGTCGTAAGTAACCCTTATCACTCCCGCATCCTCTGTGATAATGAGTTTTCCATACCACACGTGTCAAGATTTACATGTTCAAATTATTAGGGTCTCTTGTTTGTCAAATTTATGATGGTTACTTAGAAATCCCGTTCAGTTTAAATTTTCATTAAAAAAGCATGTATTTCCGAATAATTATTTCTAACATAATCCAAAATCAATTTCCATTTTCTTTAACTAAAAATCATGGAAGTCTAGTGTACTTAATTCACTCCTTAGTATTAATTGGCAACTTTAATTGGCAACTTATCTCTTTTATTTTAGCATTGAAATATACAACCGAGTGATTGCATGCAATTAATTGGGAAAACTACAGGAACCACATATCAAAATTTACATGCTACAGTAAATTTTCCTAAGCATGAAACAACTAATATTACTGATTACTGATTCAAACTAATTTCCTGAGCATATTACTGCCTACTGATTACTAATTTCCTAAGCATATTACTGATTACATATTACTAATTTCCTAAGCATATTACTGATTACTGATTAAAACTAATTTCCTAAGCATATTACTGATTACTGATTAAAACTAATTTCCTAAGCATATTACTGATTACTGATTACTGATTACTAATTTCCTAAGCATATTACTGATTACTGATTACTAATTTCCTAAGCATATTACTGATTACTGATTCATACTAATTTCCTAAGCATGAAACAACTAATTTTCCTAAGCATAATTCTGATTCAAACTGGAATTATGGTGTTAAGAAGGAAATATTATAGTGCTACAATAAACATTAACATGCTATATTAAATCCTGAAAATAATAAAATCTTTAGTCCAAGCCAATATTTAAGATAATTCTATGTTAGTTCATTGCAAATAAAGCTAATGTTCAAAATATTAACCCCCCTTTTGTTCACTGCAAATCAAGCGAATGATCAAATAATAACCCCCTTTTGTTTACTGCAAATCAAACCAATGTTTAAAGTAATACCATCTCTTTTGTTCACCACGAATCAAGCCAAAATCAAAATAATAACCCCTTTTTATTTATTTGCGATCATCCTTTTACTTCATGCTTTCAAAAAAATAATGAATTTTCCTAGAACTACAATCACGCCGTAATCCAACTTAAACACGATTTACTCAATATGTTGGGGTCATAACTCCAATTCGGTTCAACAACAAGAGAAATAAACAAAAAAAAAAGGATTTTGCAAGCCAAATTGGATCTCGTTAATTTTTAGCACCATTCACAACAATTCAATATAACTATAACTTTATAATCATTTATTATTAAACTAAATTCCTAAATGGGGAACCTACATCTTGCAAAATCAACAACGGAAGGCGGCGGCGGCTTTTCTCAGGAGAAACCAAAGAAGATGGGTAGAGAGAGGTGTGTTTTAGGATACTTATATATTAGTTAGAATATAGGGTTTAGTTAAGATTTGATTTAATATTTAAAACAAATCATGTTTTCAAACCAATTTTAAACCAAGGTTTTAAATATAGATTTGAATGTTCAAAATTTGAAATTGAAATTAAGGTTAATTAGGATTAAATAATAGATTAACTAAGAAATCATAAGTTTTCCAATCTAGTGTTAAATAAATCCTAAGTTTTGAAATTTAGATTTTGAATGTTCAAAATTGAAATTAAAATTAAGATTTATTTGGATTAAATAATGGGTTATTGGGTTCTAAAATGGGTTAATGGGTTTAACTAAGAAATATATAAATAAATTTGGAAAATATAAAATTCTAAAAATTTATTTAGAATAGTTTGAACCATAAAAATATGTCATAGCTTTTACAAAAAAAATACCGAGAATGGGTTAGGACTGTTACATTATATAACCATGATTGATTCTGATTTGAACATATTATCTTGGATATATTCATCTATTTGAAGATTCTCCACATTTATGCATATAAAATTTCTCTAAGCATGTGCATTCTTAAAATTTCCAGATGTGTTGTTCTACATGGATGAAAAATCATCTAGTATCAAATATTATGCATTGATTCTGATTGGTACTTGTCGGTTCAGATTCCTGCAATTATGACTTTATCCATTTTTCATCTTCACATTTGTTCGTCCCTATAATTCTTCTGCACTTCTCTGCATGTGACATTTCTAGGCAGGTCTTTTCTGAATTAAAAAGGTTGTCTTAACTACTGCCTCGAACCGTGTTAACCTGAGCTGACCCAATGATGTTATGCGTCATAATGTATATTATTGACTTTCATGGCATGTAAAACTCATCTTATAGAAGTGTCTTTGGACAGCGACATCAAAATTTAGCATTTAGAGTATAATGTCTACTCTGGATGCATAATAAGCCTATTATATTTGCCGACTCATTTCTGGTGAGATACATCCCATGAATTTAAATTCACCTACGGATCCCACATGACTCAAAGCAGGACTATCATAACAATGAGTTAATCGTGTTTGCTGTCATGTGATAAATTTGAGGCAGCTATATGGCATTAATATTCAGTAACTTCCATTTTGCACTTAGGACCATTTCCACCATGTTCATGATTAGAAAAGTTACTCTTGGCTAAATGCACCAGCTGATGTAAATATAATCTGTGATAATATTTATTGCTTAGTGCAAGCAAGAAGGCCTTTAAGAGGTTTACATGACAATTCTTCATTTTTTGTTGGTATTGCAATTAGCTTATTATTGATCCAAACCTCCCCATGACATTGTGCCCGTCTTATCATCAGTACATCCATTCGCTCTATAACTGTTACCTCATCAGCCATAGGTAAGCTGGCACTTGACGTCTATGGTACCGCCTTACATTAATGATATTTGCCAGCTACCAAATCTATGCCACCACTAGTAAAAACACCTTAGTGTATACTTCAGCCAACATATCTGATAACTCTTTAGATGTGCATGACTAGTATATGTTATGTTCTCTAGCTCTTTTTCTTTATAATTCAACGTTTCAGATGATCCTGGAGGGGAAGAGGGGAGGGTTTTTAGCCGCGGGGGGGGGGGGGGGGGGGGGGGGGGGGGGGGGGGGGGGGGGGGAGTGGAAAACTCATTTCTTTGCCTTCCTTGAATGATAGGCTATCAGAATCTCTCAGGTAAGCATGGCATGCCATGTGTCATAAAACCATACTGTACCCATTCATATGACTATTGACTTGTTATGTAATCAGGCTTTGTCCAGTCCACTGCTTATATAGCCAATGAAGATACACAAACGATGAGTGCGTTTGACAACTAGCTGTAATTTATGTGCCATATTCATGACTATAACTATCTCCAAAATTACCATAAACAACTGCGCCTTTTGGATTATCACTCTCTTTAATGTAACTTATATATTTCCGTTGCAGGTAAAGTTGTTTCGGGATTTTATTCCTAGCATTTTAAATGTTTCGCGACAATGCCTTGCTAATGGTGAAGAAGATATTGCTTCTATTGCTTTTGAAATCTTTGATGAGCTTATCGAATCTCCTGCTCCGCTTCTTGGGGATTCTGTGCGATCCATTGTGCAATTTTCACTCGAAGTGTCTTCTAGTCAGAGCTTGGAGTTGAACATCAGACATCAGGTCTGATTAAACCTAAACCTATTTCATGGATTTTCTTTTTATTTTCTTTCATGTCATATGATTTCCAGCAATTTTGAAACTGCTAACCAGTTTCTAGGACCACATTGTTAATAACCTCAGGCTATTCAAATAATTTCGTGGCTTGCAAAGTACAAGGCTTCTTTTCTGAAAAAACGCAAGCTGGTTATACCCATACTTCAAGTGATGTGCCCTTTGCTTACAGAAACAGCCATCGGAGATGATGATTCTGATCTTTCTGCTGATCGAGCTGCAGCAGAAGTTATTGATACCATGGCTCTTAATCTACCGAAACATGTATTTCCACCAGTTTTTGAGTTTGCTTCCTTGAGCTTTCAGCATGTTAACCCTAAGTTCCGTGAGGCTTCTGTTACGGCATTGGGTGTAGTCTCTGAAGGTTGTTCCGAGATAATGAAAGACAGGCTGGAGAATATTTTACATATCACTTTGGCAGCACTGACCGATCAGGAACAGATGGTAAGAGGAGCTGCTTCGTTTGCACTGGGGCAATTTGCTGAATATCTGCAGCCTGAGATTATATCTCACTATGAAAGTGTACTACCTTGTATTCTAAATGCCATCGAAGATGTTTCGGATGAAGTGAAGGTAAAATATACATTATTCTTATATTGACCTAAGGGGCTGTCAATCCATTACGTTCTTATGGTTTCGATATTTTAGGAAAAGTCGTACTACGCACTGGCAGCATTTTGTGAGGACATGGGAGAAGAAATCCTTCCATATCTTGATCCCCTGATGGGGAGGTTAATTGCAGCGCTCCAAAGTAGCCCTCGCAATCTACAGGAAACTTGCATGGTATCATATTTTGCATCTGTCTTTTTAGTTGTTAGTCCACAAATATCTTTTCGTTTGTTGCTTTCTAAATAATTCTTTGCTCTGACCAATTATATTTGGCTGTAGTCTGCTATTGGATCCGTAGCAGCTGCTGCAGAGCAGGCTTTTATTCCATATGCAGAGAAAGTTCTGGAAATGATGAAAAGCTTTATGGTGCATACGAACGACGAGGATCTGGTCTCACGAGCTAGGGCCACTGAGTTAGTTGGAATAGTTGCAATGGCAGTCGGACGAGCAAGGATGGAGCCAATCCTGCCTCCTTTCATTGAAGCTGCGATTTCGGTGGGCCGAGTTACATATTATTCATATTCCGTCTACATAATATAATAATACGAGGCTTACATGAGTGCATCCTTATTTTCAGGGTTTTGCATTGGACTTCAGTGAACTTCGAGAATATACACATGGATTCTTCAGCAATATTGCTGAAATTTTAGATGACGGTTTTACGCAGGTCCACTTATCATGTGACTGAAATTTTCTTGATTTTTCATTCACCGGTTTACTGAACCCTTGTTCTCTAAACAGTATCTTCCGCATGTTGTGCCTCTGGCATTCTCTTCATGTAACCTTGACGATGGGTCTGCAGTAGACATTGACGATTCTGACGGCATCGAGAATGGATTTGGAGGTGTATCTTCGGATGAAGATACAAATGATGGGCCAAGAGTTCGTAATATAAGCGTAAGAACAGGGGTATTGGATGAAAAAGCTGCAGCAACCCAGGCTATTGGGTTGTTTGCACTTCATACTAAGGCTTCTTATGCACCGTATCCTTTTTTCTTGTGGACTGTGGTGTTGATTGCAGTCTGTTCTTGACATGATAACAATTCTTCCTTAATCATATTAAGCTATTTGGAGGAGTCAATGAGAATTCTAGTTAGACATTCTGGATATTTTCATGAAGATGTTCGACTGCAGGCCATCACATCTTTGAAAAGTGAGTGGTAAGGCCATAAAGGCCCCATTTTAAATTTTATGTGTGTGTGTGTAGGGTGGTGATTCCGTGCGAAAATTTTGCATGGATCACCATGCAATTTTTTTTAATTTAATTTTGTTTCATTATTCATTCCATACAATTTTATATTTTAGGGAAAATAATGGGTGAACCCTTGAGGGATTTGAACCTCCATCGAACTGTTATAAAATTTAACGGTTTCAGAACAACAAACTTTTTGTAATGCCTTGATCGAGGGTCAATCCCATTATTTTAACCCATTTTTCTAGTAGGGTGTATAAGTGAATGTAGTAAAGCATGAAAAAAGTTGGAATTTTTTTCATATATATATATATGCATGAGTTTTCTTGTGCGAAATTTTCACACAAGAAAACCTGATATATATGTATATAAATAATAGGTATAATATGCTGTTAGATCCACGGTCCAAGGGCACGGGCCAAGGGGGGACCGCGGGCCGACGCGCGCGCAAGGGGGAGCCAACCCAGGGGCAATTGCGACTTTCCTTGTTTTAATTATTTTGAAGGGCATATTTGTCATTGTTTAGGAGATGGGTTTTTTATTTAATTTAGGGCTAGCCGTCATTTAGGGGAAGCTTGATTATTGAGTTGTTTCGAGAGATTCCTTAGGTAGATCTTAGATTAGACGAGTGCGGACGTTCTCTATTGGCGTCTTGGAAGGAGAATACACCTTTCTTGTATTCATTTATTTAGATTCGGCTACTTTTCTCTATAAAGATTGCATCTTTGGTTCGGTCCTATCAATTTGGTATCAGAGCGACTACGATCCATGGAGGCGTCAACAAGGAGTAAGGGTCGAAGCGAGGCGGAGGAGAAAAATCATGCGGAGATCGAGGAGATTAAGAAGACGGTGGCGGCGAATAGCGAGGCTATCGCTAATTTAACGAAGATCATGGGGGAGATCGCGGCGAAGCAAAACAAAATGGAGGAAGCCGTTGCACAGATGGCTTTCCAATTTGCGATTTTCAACGAAAAGATGGGATCCGGCGGTGCAAACCATAGTTCTTCAAAAAAGGTCCCGCCTATGAATAAGGGGAAGGAAAAAGAAGAGGGCTTTGACACGGATCGTCCGTTTGAAGAGGAGGAATTTTACAAAGGTGAAGACGAGGAGCCGGAGAGGGTTGATTATCGCAAGGAAGTGCGACGCAAGGCGGCGGAAGCTCAGAGGGAAGGCGGCGGCCCTAGTCGCCACTTTCAGGCGTGCGCGGAGCATGAAAGGGGGCGGCCGAACCCCCACCATCAGCAGGGGGTCGGCTGCCGCTGGAAAAGGGCGGGGGGCTTTCCCCGCCCTCGGCGAGGCCCGACAGGGCCGGTCGCTTCGGATCTGGGCCGAGGGGGCTTTCCCCGCCCTTGGCGAGGCCCAGCGGGACCCTGCCGGCCTTCGCCAGGGTGCGTCGACCCCGTCGGACAGGCGGGGTGGCCTGTCGGCCCTTCGACAGCTCCGACAGGCCTTTCCGGAGGATGGCAGGGGTCAGGCGACCCTCTGGCAGTCTCCAGGGGGAGGAGGCGGGCACGGCCAAGGGCCCGGAGGCTTTTTAGGTGTTTCGGGGTAGCGGCAAGGGTTTGAGGGGCAATTTCAGGGTAGATCTGAGCCTTTTCAGGGCAGATCTGAGCCATCGGTTTTTCTGGATAGCGGCGAGGCCCCGAGGAGCATTTTCAGGACAGATCTGAGTTTGTTGAACCTCGTAAGGGAGGGGTTCCTTATTACGAGAATGGAGGAGGCAGAAACCACTATGACGACGGTGGGGGTGGCTATGAGGCTGAGTTTGGCGATGATGCAGCATGGGATGACTTCGAGAGCAGGCTCGGAGGTCCCTGAGTGGACTATGGTGGCCGCGGAGGAGGGCCACCTAGGGATATGAGACATGGTGAGAGGTGGCAGCATTACTACCAGCCCCAACGCACAGAGGATAGGCCCGACCAGGGGCACTTTGGAGGGGACTGCAGGGTACGGAAGTTGGAGATGCCACTATTCAGAGGGGAGATCCGCATGCCTGGCTGTTCATGGCGGAGAGATACTTTACATCACATCACATGACAGATGCTCAGAAGCTGGAGGCAGCGGCCATTTGTATGGAGGGGAGAGCTCTGGAGTGGTACCAGTGGATGGAGAGGAGGCAACAGATTCGCTGCTGGGAGGAGCTGAAGGATCTCATTCTGGAGAAGTTTAGGGATCCCCACCTAGGAAATCTTCACGAGCAGCTATTCACCCTCAAGCAGGAGGGATTGGTGCGAGACTACATTAATAGGTGCGAGACCTTGTCAGGACGAGTACACGGGGTCACCGATGAGTCACTAGAGGGCACCTTCATGAAGGGCTTGAAGCCCAGTCTTCGATCCGCAGTGCAACCATACAAGCTCAGGGGGCTGTCCGAGGTCATAGAGATGGCGCAGATGGTAGAAGATGCCCAGAAAGAGGATATGAGAGTCAGGAGTGGGTACAGTGGTCAGATACAGCGGTGCACCTCGTTTGGAGCCGGAGGGGTGAAGATCATCACTGGGACAGATCAGACGAGTTCTGAGAAGACTGGGGAGTAGAGCAGCACACCACCAACTGGGGGCCAATTTCGGAGGATGACCGACGCAGAGATGAGAGAGAAGATGCAGAAAGGGCTCTGTTTCAGATGTGACGAGTGCTTCACCCCCGGACACCACTGTGGGGGTCGCAAGTTGCACGTGTTGATAGCGGATGCAGACGAGGATGATAACGTGGAGGATGAAGGGATCGGAGGGGAAGATGATTCCCACTCGGAGTAGCACCTCCGGTACTTTCATGCACCACCTTGAGGACAAGGTGAATTTTCAGGGGGCGGAGTAATGTTAGATCCACGGGCCAAGGGGAACCGCGGGCCGACGCGCGCGCAAGGGGGAGCCAACCTAGAGGCAATTGCGAATTTCCTTGTTTTAATTATTTTGAAGGGCATATTTCTCATTGTTTAGGAGAGGGGTTTCTTATTTAATCTGGGGCTAGCCGTCATTTAGGGGAAGCTTGATTATTGAGTGGTTTCGAGAGACTCCTTAGGTAGATCTTAGATTAGACGAGTGCGGGCGTCCTCTATTGGCGTCTTGGAAGGAGAATACACCTTTCTTGTATTCATTTATCTAGATTCGGCTACTTTTCTCTATAAAGATTGCATCTTTGGTTCGGTCTTATCATATGCCACGTGATTAAGCCGCATATATGCCTACAAAGCTATACCCTCTATTATTTTTGAAGGATCAGAACCATTCATTTTCATTTACATATTCTAAAATTTCAAAGCATCAAATATATGACAAAGACAAGGGAGTTTACCCGTTCATTCATTCATCACGAATTTAATGATTTTGCATGAATAGAACTTTTGCGACGGGTGGATGAATGTGTAAAATCTTTTGGGTTTACTTGATATTCATTGTTTTATGGTTTTAGAATATGTAGATCAAAATGAATAAATTCCGATCCTCCAAAAAAATAAAGGCTGCATATGATGATTAGTTCCAATGTCATATAAAACCCACTATTGTGAGAGAGAGAGAGAGATGCTATCAACATCTAAAACTCCATCTTTCCATATATTTTTTCGGAAGATCGGAACCCGTTGATTTTGTTCTTCACATTCTAAGGGGTTTTACACGTTTATCCGTCCGTCGCAAAAAGTTCTATTCGTACAAAACCGTTGATTTTGGAACATGTGGATGAACATGTAAAACCCATTGGGTTCACCCAATATTTGGTATTTTGGGGTTTTAGAATATAAAGATCAAAATGAACGGTTTCAATCGTAAAAAAAAAAGAGGATGGACTTTTAGAGGCGCATATGTAGCTTAGCCACATATCCCATGTTTCCATTAGTCTCACACACACAAAATTTTGCATTTGAGATTAAATTGCACCAAGACATCCTATTTATGGATGTTATGTGATTAATAAATCACTATGTATGAAGGTAGCATTGAAACACCCCCCTGAATTGACCGACTAATCATACATGAAGTTATATTTAGGCCCCCCCGCCCGAAACTAGCATCTTGAAGGTTAACTTCGGAGTGTCTGTGTTAGTTTCATACATTTTGGGTTATTAATCACATACCTCTTATAGAATAGAGGATCTGATTTCAATTCACTCAGATATTTAATATGTCAATTTTCTAGTTTGGGAAATTTTGATGGGTGCTCCTCCATTCTACAAGCATAAGCACTTTTTCCGGTGGGGGTTTTGGGTTGGGGGAGGGGAAGGTAGCCATGAAGATAGGTTTCTCTCCTGTCATTTGTCTGCCCAAGATGTATTTAAAGTCCATATTTTTTGATATTTTTCTCGATAGGAATTTTGTACAAATTTTGAGAATCATTGTCAGGTTGATGACGGAATTTCAAATTTTTCTACACTTGCTCATAGGTGATCATGTCCTATATGCAATATGTTAGTGTTACCCCATTTTTGGTTGTTGACAGTGTCGACCCTTTAACTCAATTGTTACAAGTTTGTACATTTTGAACCATTACTAGTCATAGCCAGTGACATATGGTCATGTGACATTCAAAATATTTTCCCAAAAAATTTCAACTCATTCAAAATCTCTACACGAAAAAAAATTTGTAGCCTCATTCAATATATCATACCTCCAAAATTCAAATCCATTCAAAATCTATCCCAAAAAAATTTACAGAAACCTTCAAAATGTCCACCTAACAAAATTTTTTAACCACATTCAAACTAAAATTTAGTCTATTCCCAAAATTTAGTTAATTTCCCTTTAAAATTTAAAATTTAAAATTTTAGTTTACCAAAATATTAAATTTTAGTTCTCTCAAAAAATTTTAGTTCCTCCAAAATTTAGTTCCCTCCGGATTTAGTTCTCCTCAAAATTTTAAAATTTAGTTCCCCCAAAATTTAGTTCCTTCCAAATTTAGTTCCTCCTAAAATTGTAAATTAAAATTTAGTTCCACTTTAGAGAATTTAGTTCCCCAAAACTTTTATTTCCCCTCAAAATTTAGTTTCTTTTAGATTTAGTGCCCTTCAAAATTTAAAATTTTTGTTCTCTCCAAAATTTAGTTCCATCTAGATTTAGTCCCCCTCCCCCCAATTTTTTTGAGTCTCCCCCTAATTTTCACAAAATCTCATCCTATCCATTTATTTTAAAGATCAAATCTTATCCGTCTTTCTACCCTCCTCTTTGTCCTAGTCAGCAAACCCATTGAAAAACATTCCTCATTTGTATAATAGATTGCTGCAGATGACATTGTTCTATGCAACTTCAGCTTATTCTTTGCCTAGTTTCAGTTTTCTCTTTGGTATACTTATTGTCAAGCCTCTCTTACGCATCTACAAACTATTAGGTTATACTTGCAAACGACTTGATATCTTACGTGCCAAATCCTAGAGAATGGATATGATTTATCTGGTTTTATATTATTCTCTTAAAATTATTTTCTTAAAATATCTGGGTTTATATTATTCTCTTAAAGTTATTTTTTTCTCACGTTTCATTTATTCTCTATATCAGTAATTATTGACTATGAAAAAATTATGGGAAGATTCTGATTGCATTAGGATTTTCACAGAAATATGCTTATCCTGCATGATGTCATTTGACCGTGCTTTTTGTGTACTTCATTAGGCAAAATGTCATATAGAAACCTATTACTTGATTTGGTACTACAAACAATTCCAGGAATCATCCATGTAATAGAGTCAGCGAATGCTCAGTTAGTTTTTCTTAGTTCTATGGGATGAAATGCAGTTTGATGCAAGTCTAAGGTCACCTTCTTCTGATTGCCACTTATTTGTTATGCCTCCTGAAGATAAAGAATGTATACCTTTCAACAAAAGGCCGTTAGATCTGCGTGGAACAGTTCTTGGGCCAAGGCATGATCCATCTATCATGTTATAAAATAGACTTCCTACTACTTGAGCAGCATGGACACTACTTGAGCAGCATGAAATGTGATGTTGTTGGACTGAATTTGGTCATATGTGTTGATTCCTTACTTATGTTACTCCTTGAGTATATGCAATGACATAATACCTTACCATATAGTGTGATACCTTAGCGTCACCTAACGCATAAACTTATCAAAGGATCATCTTTGTAGCTATATATTGTGTGACAATTATTTGTTGGGTAATTTTTAGTTTTAGGTAAAATTTTTAAAATAATATCAATTTTAGACCAAGAAAAAATATATTATCAGAAATAGACCAAATTGGACCACGTCAGTGGGCTTTGGCGCTGGCCGTTATTTTTTGATCTGGCCGCACTTGGCAAGTGCGGTTTTTTGGCCGCACTTGCCAAGTGCGGCCAGTATGAGGTAGGGGTGTGCGGGTCCGGGTACCCGATTTTTTTCATGTTACCTGGACCCTACCCGGTAAGGGACCGGTTCCTAAAATTTGGACCCGGAACCTACCCAGTTGAACCCTATACCCGGACCCTACCCAGACCCTATGGTTCCGGGTAGGTTCCGGGTACCCTGTAAAAAAATCTAATTTGTGAGGCATTACGAAGAATGATTTCCAAATGATCTGTCAATAACAATTACCTCAAATACGCATGAATAAAAATCATTCTGGAAGTAAAATATTGTCTCTAGTCTCTTTCTTCAGTGATAAATGCATACTGACCAGTCATTTCTACTAGATAAAGCTAGACATATGGAAGAATGATTCACGTTTACCTCTACTGCTCTTTTGAACGCATAAGAGAACAATATGATCTTTGATTTAACTGCATTGTTTAATGAACTTACACGTTCAAAACTTCAGGATGCAAATTGTACTCACTAATATTATAAGTTTAAATTAGATACAGCCATGGTGGATCACTCTTATATATTTTGATCCTTAATATTATAATATATAAAAATTTATATATATATAAAATATCGGTTTCGGTTCTGGGTACCCGT
This sequence comes from Scilla litardierei, assembly GCA_030789695.1. Lineage (NCBI taxonomy): Eukaryota > Viridiplantae > Streptophyta > Magnoliopsida > Asparagales > Asparagaceae > Scilla > Scilla litardierei. Next base: position 180,563,082 of record CM061139.1, on the reverse strand, counting down.
TTTCTATAGACGGGAACCGGAACCGGACCCGATAACCGTCGGTTCCAAATTTTCCTACCTGAAACCGATAACTATCTACCCAGAACCTGCCCGTTAGGGTAGGTTCCGATCGGGTATCTGGGTACCCTGTACCCGTCCACACCCATAGTATGAGGCACGGCAGCAAGAGGCCCGTGACTTAAACTTAAGTCACGTGCCTCTAAAATTGGCCGCACTTGTCAAATGCGGCCAGATTGCCCGATTTCCCCCGCAGCCAACAAAGCCAGTTATTCACGACCAGTCATCTTGGCCGTACTTGGCAAGTGCGGCAAAAAAAACGCACTTGCCAAGTGCGGCCAGATCGAATTATAACCGCCAGCGGCGGGGCGCCGCTGACGTGGCCAAAGTTGGTCTATTTCTGATAATATTTTTTTTCTTGGTCTAAAATTGAGATTATTTTTAAAATTTTTCCTAAAACTAAAAATTATCCTTATTTGTTAGCTTAATCAAAAAGAAGGTGAACCGATTGGAGACAACAGATTGGATGTGTGAGAGAGTATGGGTGCTTGCTTGCTTGTCCATAGTTTAGTTAAATGAATTAGTTCTCTGGCACGGGAAAAATGCATGTAATCGAATACTTTAAAGTTGACTGCCATAAATTAGAGAAGACAACAAATCAAATTCCAAATTAAGCTGAAAACTTATTTTCATAGACGATAGGATCTCTTTGTTCTTGTTTTATTTTTCATTGAATCTTGCTTAGTGCCTACCATGCATGATTTGTAAGTTCTAAAGTTAGAAATGTTTAGCAAGTGCTAGTGCTATTATACGAAAAATATATACAGTGTACGACAAACATGTATCCAACTTTAACCAAATTAATGGTGCAAATTTAACTTTATGAATGCAAATAAAGTCGAATTATTTTACAATAGATGTATGAAGGAAGATTACATATGATAATTGAGTAAATAATTTACAAATACATAAAGGTTACTATGACGACGACGACGACGATAATAAGAGTAATGTTTTACCAAATCTGACATAATCCAAGAAACTACTCACCCACACAGCTTAAGGTTGTAGAAGCTAGAGTTTATATCCTATATGCAGTGTAGGACATGTAAATTTTTTTAGTGTGGGCATAAATGAATAAGCAACAGTAGACCTTTGTCAGATGTGAAAAAAGTAAAATAGTAAAAAAGTTGAATGTGGGCATAAGTGAATAAGTAAACCTTGGACTTCTGTCACATGCGAAAAGGGTAAAAAAAAGTTTTGCAAAGCAAAGGACTTGAACTTTTGACCTCTTGTATTGAATCCCAAAACCTTACAACTTGAGATAGCCTTAAAATTAACTAACTTCTATAGTAAAATATACTTAAAGTCAACATATCTTGAATAAACTCGATATAAAGTTTAATCTTTTGGCAAAATTCAGTGTGGGTGTCTGCGCTTCCTAGGCTAAATGTAGGTCCACCCCTACGTACAGGGTCTCAACATAAAAATTGGGGAGAAAAGTAAATGAAAGTGCAAAATTTATTTTAGAGGGGCAATTTGAAAGGCAAAAATTTAAAAGTAGATGAAAGTGCTACAAACCATCTATTTCATGCATATTTGATGAATTTAAAAGAAAGCTGACGAACGTATGATTTTTATTTTTTATGCATTCTGAATGTGTACTTCAATCTGAGCGGAGTGGATTTTTCAGTTGGATGGCATATGATTGAATTTGGCAGGTTCCAAATCCTTCTGGTAATTGCCAGGTTTAACTCATTATAGTATATTGCGATATAACCTTTGTGCTGTAATCAATTTCTTCGCTGCATTGAGAAACACCAACTGAAGAGACAATATCACTCTTATTTGGAGGAGATAGTTTCAACAACTTATGCTTTAGTAGCTTAATGCGTTCAAAATATAAGGTTGCTTTTATATTTCAAATAAGTAAGAAGTGAAATGCATGGGAAGAGTGGAAGAGAGTGTAGAAGCTTGGGATTGTTTTAGCGAGAAGGGGGTTCCTCAACTTGATCGAGGTCTTGTAAGTTGCAAATATATGGCGGAGAAGCACCTAGGTGATAAATGTGATATGCAACATTGTAGAGATTTCTACAAATTAGGCTTGCATGCGATAGTTTCAAAACTTTGGAACCAAGTAATCACGCAAAAACCGAGAAAGAAATGCCTGTTTTGGAAAGATGAAGGTAAATCATTGTTTGTTTAGATGGCTCTGTTATCACATAAGCTAGCCCAGGTAAATCATTGTTTGTTTTGACCACCACCACCACCACCACCCACCCTGGTTTTTGTCATCTGCTTCTCGGTGTCCATTATAATACTGATATATATTTTCTGTTTCTTTCAGATGTTTTGGCAGCAGTACAAGCTATTCCTTCAGAACATAATGTAAGTGCAGATATCTAATTTTCTTAATAAACATGGAGTTTTTTTTCAAGCAGCATGCTAGCAGATATATTTTCTGGGTTTCTGGCTTGACTGCTTAATCTGATAAAGTCTTGGTTGGAATATCAGAATTGTTTAGCCTTGTAGTCTGGAATTATGATAATCAAAGGCATATGGACTTATTTATTTCTTGGATGATTCCCCCCCTTACATTCTGTGTATTTTGTGTGCTTGTGGACATGTGTGGGCGTGTGTGTCTTTCGCACAGGGTGTAGGGGTGGGTGTTGTGAAGTACTATGGCTTTAATTTTGTAAAACTATTCAGAACACTAGCCTGATTTCATAAACTTACCCTGCACTTTGCTGTGAGCTTTTGAGGTTCAAAAAAAAAACTTATACGAAAATTGTGTAAAATTACCTTAAAATTTGACTATATTTCATAAAATTACCTTTGACTTTGGGTTAATTTCGTAAATTTTTTCTGGACTTCAAAAAATAAAATAGAATTACCATAAAACTACATCAACAGTCAAGGTACTTCTTTGAAACGTCAAATGTTCAGGCTAGTTTTGTAATTTTTTAAAATTCAAGGTAATTTTATGAAATTAGATCAAAGTTCTGGAGCCCAGATATTATTTACCGTTACCATAAAGAATGATACGAATTTAAAGGAACATATTGATCATCGGCCTCATTTTAGCATTCATCCTAAAAATTAGGGTCGGCTTCATTGACTCAATCGAAAGAATGTTGAATCGTATGGTCAGATACACTTTTTTCACATATTACGATCTAAAGTACTCTTCCGTCAATCTAAGATCATTCAAATCCCCTTTTATCACTTCCATTCGTATCTTCTTCTGGCTACACCTTTATTCTTAATCTGAACATTCATATATTCTATCTTTTCAATGGATGCATCAAAAGGTCTTTGTCGTATATGGCTAAACTATCTCAAGTAATGTTCTTTCATCTTATCCTCTATAGGGATCATGCTTACATTTGCTCAGATATTTTTATTTCTTATCTTGTTTCTTTTAATATTTTCACACATCCACCATATCATTCTTCACACTCTTTACCATATAACAAAGCTGGTGGTCTAATCGCTGTCTTATACAATTTATCCTTTAGCGTAACGGTATACTTCGATCACACAAGACTCCTGTTACGTCTTTCTATTTTAACCATTCTGTTTTAATTCTATGATCAACATCTTTCTTAATCACTATTTCCTCTTGGATAATCGACCCGAGATACTTAAAGCACTTATCAATATTCTTTACTTATCCAACTTCATCACGTTATGATCTTCATTTATCATTCTACTAAACCTACATTCTATTTGCTCAGTATTGTTCCTACTAAGTCTGAAAGCTCGAGTCTCTAATGTCTGCTTTTAAAGTTCTAGTTTTGGATTTACATCACTTTTGATCTCATTTATCACAATAATATTGTTTGCATATAATATACATCAAACTATCTTATCTTGAATATACCTAGTTAGTTGATATATTACTATAGCAAAAAGAAGAGAACTCAGAGCCGATCCTGAATCTAATCCAATGATGATTGAAAAATTATATGTCATTCTGTCGTAAGTCTTCATATTAGTCACTATTTCTTGATACATTTCTTGAATTAGAGTATCATATTTTAGACGGATATCCTTGTTTATTAAGGCTCATGTCATGACTTCTTTAGGGATTCTATCGTAAGCATTTTTCAGGTCAATAAATATTATATGCAAATCTCTCACTTGCTCTATATTGCCCAGTAATCTACTTGATGAGATATGTTGCATCTGTAGTCGAATGTTCTAATATGAAATCAACTTGATTTTATGATATGATGACATTCTTTTTCATCCTAAATTCAATCACTCTTCCTCTTCATCGTATGATACATTAACTTGATATCACGATAGCTTGAGCAATTTTGTATATCACTTTTATTTTTGTACAAAAATATCAAAGTGCTACTCCATCCTATTTGATTTTTGATTTTTGTTGAATAGATTTGTCAGTCATATAACGTTTACATCTCATATGTTTTTTCACACCTCAATTTGAATCTTATTCAATCCACATGCTTTCTCAGTTCTCTTTAAAGCTTCTTTCACCTTCCATACTCGGACTTTTCATATCAAATTATGATTCAGTTCTTTCGAGGGAACATCATTATCTCTCGTATATCTTGGGCATTATTTTCATTAAAGAGTTTGTTAAAGTACTTTCTTCATGTACATCCGATCTCATCTTTGATCAAATTTTTTTGATTCATCTTTAATGCACTTGACTGCACATAAACCTTTTCCTTTTCCCCTTATTTGCGTTAGTCGATAAATGTTCTTTTTCTCCCTTAACTATAGCTTACTTCTTATACGTATATGTATACACTCTAAATCTAGCTTCTTGGATAATTTTTAAGCTTCCATCTTGGTTACTTTATATCTTTTTAAGGTACCATCATCTTAACATCTTCCAAGGTTTTTATATTTGTCACGTTTAGCTCTATTATCAACATTCACTTTCTCGTTCCATCAAGATATTTTCTTCCGTAGTGATGCAATATCTTTAAATACACCAATTTCATTTGTGACTATCGTTCTAATGTAATCTGTCATATTCTTCTACTTAGAATTCGTGTCTCATTTAAACCCCCAATTAGCCTCCTTTAGAACTTTTCTTTGAACCTTTCTTGTATATCATCTTTTAATTTTCATCACTTAATTATACGATCTATCTTAGTTTTGACTTTTTTACCACTCTGTAAGATGCACATTTAGTATCAAAATTTTTTATTAGGTAGTCACACAATACAATCTATTGGTGCTATATTACCATCTTTACAATATCTTTTATATATTCTTCTAGTCAAAAAGAAATATATTTGACTCATTCGTTCCGTTTCTAAAGGTTATCATGTGTGAATCTCTTATACGAAATCAAGTGTTGGTTAATATCAAGTCATAGATAAGGGAGACGTCCAAAAGAGTCTCATATAACATTTCCATTCCCAAAACTATAGCTTCTGTGTATACTCTCATAATCTATTCTGTATAAGCTTACCTGACCATTGATCTCACCGTTAATAAAAAATTCTCTCCAACGAATCCTTAAGTCTTGAGGAACATATTGATGCTTTTTAAAATCAAGGAGATGCCGTTTGTAATTGAACATGTGCCAATGCTGTTGGATCTGGATCCTAGCCTAGAGGGAGGGGGGGGGGGGTGAATAGGCTTATAAAAATAATTCGTGCAACCTACGAATAATCACACGCAGTTATAGCACAACCAGAGTAACTAAAATGCAGACTCAGAGTACACATCAGATTTACCCTGGTTCGGTCGTCCCAACGACCTACTCCAGCCCCCAAAGCAGAACTAGTATTGAATAGCGCAATAGGTACAAAATCACAAGTTAGAGCACGCTCAGAGCACCCTCTACGTCTCTACACTCGCCGGACTCTCAGTACCCCACACACAGTGTTTCCTCTCACTATCAATCCTAGCAAAGCTTTCTACCAGCTAGTCCCAAACTAGCTGGGTCCCACTTGTCTAGTCCCAACTAGACAAGTCCCAAAATAGTCCCGAAATATGGTAAAAATTTCCCCTACAGAGAACGTTACACTAAGACACAAATAAAGGAGTTTAGAGTTTAGAAATGCTCATTTTGTGTCTGTGTAGGTGTCTCTGTCAATTAGCACGTCGTCAGCTCCAATCTGACTCAAACAGTGTCTCAATCCGACTCCTGGATGTCAAGATATGCACTGGTCTGTGCGTAAAGCAATTGCAGTTCAATCCTTTAATAAATGGTCGGTCTGTGCGCTCAGCAGTCCTTTTAAATGAACTGGTCGGTGCGCTAAGCAGCTCTAGTTTAAAAGCTGTAAGTAACGGCCTGTGCGCAAAGCAATCCCCAATTAAATTCTCGCCACGTCAGCATCCTTTTTGCGATTTAGAATTCACGCGGTTGCCTTCCCACGTCAGCAACAATCGAATGGCTTCGTTTCGATGCGGGGCACGTGATCCGCTTCCTTTAATCTGAGCCGTTGATGCAATTACTGTCTCCCCTTCTCCGCCGTTGATTCACACAACCCCGCCTCGTCAGCGAACTAGCTCAGATCTCAGCTTAGGGCATGCAGGCGTCGTTCGAGTGGCGACTGCAAAGCGGACGGCGTCGGCGTGGACTTCTCAGGCGGCGAACTGCTTCGACAACGGCTCCAATGTCTTCTTCGAGCGGCGAACCAGCGACGATGCTCAGCGGCGGTGGCGGAGCTTCGAGATGATCGACGGTGGCTACTTTGGCTTCTTCGACTCAGCACCGATGGCAACGGCGAACGACGACTTCGTTTTCAACTCCTCCGTCGTGCAGCGAAGTTGCAGCAGCGGCGATGTCTTCGTCGTGACTTTGCTGTCGACAACGGCGAGGCTTTTAATGGCGACGGCGGCGGCGGCCTCTTAGCGTCGTTCACCGGTGTGCAGCGACGAGAGATTCCTCAGCGACGACGAGCTTCTTCGACAGCGTGGTCTTCAACAGGGAATAGTGAAGCTTCACAGCGGTGATGGCTTTGATGTTCTCCGGGCGATGACTCGAACGATGGCGTGGCGAGCGCAACTTCTCCGATGGCGAGGGAACGGTGCAGCAGCGTTTTCGACTTCTCAAGGCGGCGGTGTTCACGGCGACTGCTCCTCGACGTCGCCAACTGTGGCACCTTAACGACGGCGGCCAGAGCACCCAGGCGACCCTAGGAAACCCCGGCGACGAGGTCTTCCACTTCTTCGACGGTGAGCTTCGTCTCCGAAGCTTGCAGCTTCTTCGAACGGTGAGGGCTTGAGGATGACGCTTGACAATGGAGCTGATGCCGCTGCACGAAGATAGTCGGAGTTGAACCTTTTGACGTTGGGCTTTTTTTCTTTGATGGCGGCGAGATGAGGTGAAGGGAGAGGTTTTATTTTGGAGAGAGGAAGTATGTCGTGACTTGGATACTTCTGTATTTTTGGGAAATATTTTCGTTTGCGGCCTCCCCTCTCCTTTTTTAATTGATTGCTGCAGCCCCTACGATTTAATTGTATTGCCGCAAAAGAATTGTACCCAAAGTTGATGTAGTTGCCGCAAAAAATAATGTAGCCCCTCAATTGTGTTTTTATAGGCTAGGGCTAGGGTTTTGGGGAGAGTCCCTAAGAGATAGGGATTTTGTATTTTGATAGGGATTTTGAATTAGAGTAGGGTTAGGAAATCTTCTAATTGATTTGACTAAATCCCCACGAAATTTGAAATGGCTCCATCTCATTCCTCATTGGACCAAGTCCAACTTTGATTTGAATTGGTCACACACCTTATCACTTCATCTTGACCAAGTCTAACTCCTTTGCACACTCACTTCCTTCTTCTCCTCAGATGCTATACGAATAGCAATTTCGCCAAATACTGGGAATACATTGTTTTCCCAAGCCTGAAACAAACTGAGCACACACATTAGATATACCGACACGTTTGTCATTATCAAACCAAGTTCCTAGATCGTTGCTTCCAACAAATGCAACTTCTTTGACTATTACAAAAACGTTTCATGTGAATTTTAAAATCTATTTTTGAATTAAATTAAATGGTTATTTTCCAGAATAATCTTATTTTGAAAAGTAACCAGAGGTGTAAGCCTTCCCAAATTTTGTTTAGCAAAACAAGTCTTGTTTGGCTCTGTATGTGTTACACAGACGTCTGGTGCAACAACCAAGCCTATGTGCACTTCTTATTTTATTTTATACCTTTAAGTGTTTGACTAAAGGCGCGGGTTGCCAACTGTTAGGAATGTAGGGATGCGGCCACACTGGTGGTGATTTTGTAATTTTGGGCCTGATGGACAATTTTGTACACTAAGGACAATTTTGTAATATTGGATAAATTAGACATATATATAACGAGTTATGGTTTAGGGTTAGAGGAGGAATATTGTGATGAAGAAAATAAAAAGTAGAAGTGCTTAGAAGTAGAATAGTTGCTTAGATCTTGGAAGAGTTAGCATTTATCTCGAATCAAAGGTAGGAGAGCGGTACTCCTCTTTAATTGAGTCCACTTGTCTTTGTATTTCACATCATCTTCTATAAAAATCATATTTTTACCCCTCCAAACCCTAGCCTTTCCTATCAAGTGGTATCAGAATGTTCGATTTTGGAACCAATAGTGTATTGGGTGGACATCAGAGCTGCGATACAGCAATCTCTCGAGGAGACAAGCGTTGCATCGAGGGCCGCGATAAAGCAAATTTTTTGCGGAGACGCGCTATCAGATAGCGGCAGATTTTGCAGAGATCGCTCGTCGCTATCCTTACGCTATGAGGACGAAGGCAAATTTGAAAATCCATATCCTAGATCTGCCAGATCTGAAAGAGGAAGAGGCAAACGATGCAAATTTGAGGCCAACCATCGTCGACGGCGAAGATCCTAGCCCGACGGAAGTGAGGAAGCCCCCATCGGGGGCCGGTGACCTCCAGCAGAGCCGCCAGGGGGTCGCGTCCTCCAGGCGGCCCCGACTGGGGCGGGCAAGCCCTAGCGGGTCGCCTAGGGCCTCGTGGCCTCCAGATGACCCTGCCAGTGGGCCGCGAGCCCCGACAGGAGGCGACCCCATCGGGGTCTGGCGAGCCCCAACAGGAGGTGACCCCATCGAGGTCCGGCGAGCCCCGCCAGGGCCAGTCTAGGGCCAGTGAGCTTCTTTGTCGACTCTAGAGGCTTCTTTGTCGACTATTGTCGTCCGGCAAACCTTCCTACATCATCGCTAAGCTCACCAACATCCGACATCACCGCCCCCGCGTCTACATCTCAAGAATCTCACCGTTGTCAAAACTTGCGAAGCTCAGCGGCGTCGCCTCTGGCGACATTCGGGACCGTCAACTGCACCCGCTTCTTTTCCTCATCCGGACGAATCCATCGGACAGTTTCACGGTAGACTGTTGCCAGAGCTGTCGGAAAAGTGCATCACGCCATCGAGCTGCCACCGCTACAATAGCAGCTTGATTTAGCTGATCCCGTAGAGGAGCCGAGCCATGAGCCGAGCTATGAGCCGCTAGCGCGCCGACCCGAGCCGGCTCAGCCGAGCCACCGATCTGAGCCAGCTCAGTTGAGCTGTTGACTAGTCAACGATTGCACAATGTGTTGTCCCATTTTCTGCGATTTTCTGGGCTATTTTCGAAGGAATTTCTATGCAGCTTATATTTTTTGAACATTCTGGACCCGTTTGGAATCCAAATTCAAAACGGTTCGCGCCAGTACTTAGATGACTCAGCCACAGACACACTACCATTCTACCTGGATATGTTCATCTTCTGTGCAAGAAGATTTGCTAGCTCGTCCCGTGACGAAACATTGTGACAACGTTTCACGGAGGACGACAGAGATCGTGGGTGGCCCTTTAACATATGAGGGGACACACATCCCTAGATCTTGGAGGAAACGAGCAATCGCTAGCACACTCATGGACTTTATGGCTGTTGACGAACAGAACGTTCGACGAACTACTCGTGAACAAGCTCGGTACATGTTCGTTTACGTTCGTTCGGGAAGCTTAATGAACAAGCTTGAACAGGTTTTTAGAGCTCGGTTAGTAAACGAACAGAGCTTGAACATAACTATGTTCGTTCATTTATGTTCATGAACAAGCTCGTTAAGTGTTCGTGAACAAGCTCGTGAACAAGCTCGATAAGTGTTCGTGAACAAGCTCGTTAAGTGATGTTCGTGAACAAGCTCGTTAAGTGTTCGTGAACAATCTCGTTAAGTGATGTTCGTGAATAAGCTTGTTAATTGTTTGTGAACAAGGGCTTGAGTGAATTAAAATTAAAATTAAACACTCACCTCCTCAAATTGAATTAAACACATCCACCTCTTCAACTTCCCAGCTTCCCACTCCTAAACTCACATGCTCCCAGCTCTCTTTTGGTCCATTGCCATTGTTCGTTCGTTTGTTTGCAAATCTGTTCATGAACAAGATTGATTGTGTGTTCGTTAACACGTTCCCGAACATGTTCACGAACAAGCTCGATAAGTCTTGTTAATGAACAGAACGTTCGTTCGGTAAGCTCGGTTAATGTTCGTTTATGTTCATTTACGTTCGTTCGGCAAGCTTAACAAACAAGCTTGAACATGTTTTTAGAGCTCGGTTAGTAAACGAACAGAGCTTGAACATAGATTTTGTTCATGAACAAAACCAAGTACACTGTTCAAGCTCGTTCAAGCTCGTTCGTCAACAGCCCTATGCACCACCTTAAGGACAATGCGATTTTTCGAGGATGGAGTAGTGTTGGGAATGTGGGTTGCGGCCATACCGGTGACGATTTTTGTAATTTTGGGCCTGATGGGCAATTTTGTAAAATAGGGGCATTTTTGTAATATTGAGCAAATTAGCCCTATATTAATGAGTGAGGGGTTAGGGTTAGAGGAGGAAGATTGTGACGAAGAAAATAGAGAGTAAAAGAGCTTATGAGTAGAGTAGTTTATATATGGGGAGAGTTAGTCTTTATTTCAAATCAAATGTAGGAGAGCGGTCCTATTCTCTAATTGAGGCCACTTAGCTTTTTATTTCACATCTTTTATAAAAATCATATTTTTACTACTCCAAACCCTAGCATTTTCTATCACTAACCCCGGCACAAAATTTCATCTTATCTTTTGTGCCGGGAATTTGGCAACCCTGGTAACAATGTAACACTTCAAAATGCAACCCCGGCAACAAAACAAAGTTCCACATGCAGATTTCTACCAGTTTTCCCTCGCATAAGGTCAACCAGATTTCTGCCTCCTATCAAAATGAATCTACATACAACTATCAAATGGGTCTCTGCCAGTTTCTTCGAGCCAAAAAAGGAAACTTGACACAATTTGAATGCTAACATAAGCAAAAAAAGACTAACCTTTTTGATTAATGATGTTGGGTGAACCCATTTTACGTAACAACAAATGTTGTATTTTTTTTGTTTTTCGACTAATGCTTTCAAACTCCATCATTTAACCATTCTTTAAGAATACCTAATTTCTAACTGCTTGACGAGAGCATCGAATATCTCCTTTCGCAAGATGCAGACATTGTGCTCGGCATCGATGGCCTGCAAGTTTATGTATTGCTCCAGATCCTTGTCGTCCATGTACCACTTGAACTCATGATAAGCCCAACCCTTTCATCTTGATTTGCCTTGCAAATCCTGAGCAGATCCTCATTTGATCTCCGCCCGAATCCAAAGCGCGCTCAGTCTTGCTTTCATATGCTCATAGTCCAAATATCCATGGCCGGTGGTGTTAAAGAGGCTGAAGAGGGTGTGGAGCCGAATATTGCACTTCTCCTTCGACTCTTGGTGAGCCAGCAGGTTCGGGCTCCTTCACAGTGGCATCAAAATTTTAAAGCATGTTGTTGAATGTGCTATGTTTAACACTTTCACCAAATTTGAGATGAAATTTGGTGCCGGGGTTGGCAACCCCATCAACTTCAGTTAACACTAAAAAGGGTAGCACCACATAGGTGTGGCGGTTGTACCAGGTGACTATATTGTTGAGATATGTATGCTCTTACGTCAATTATTATAATTGACCGAAATAATAATAAGCTATTTGGTGCCCACTTTATCTATGTAATTCTTTAATACAATTGAGTATGCATGGTTATTATTATGTGATTCCATGTATAAAGTCTTTGGAAATGTGTGAGGACATTGGAATCATGAGATCATGTTAATGAGGCCCAATGAATCCGCTTAAGCACATATTCTAAATGTTTCTGGTCGTAGAAATATCAAGACATGACATTGATATTCCAGATAAACCAATGTGCATTCATCTCTATCATAGTGATGATAGTATCTGGTCTCATAGCCACTCGATGTAAGGACATCTTGAGACAGTACCCATGTGCTTGTTAAAAAAACTAGTTTACAGAGCACTTGTAGAGAAGCTTCTATGCTATAATCATATTTTGACTGTCAGTAAAAGCTCTCAGGTGGCAGTTGGTGCAACTTAGTCCTTTGACATAAGGTGCACTAAATAATCTTGTGCGTGTGGATTATGCTTAGGTTTTTACTGACAAATGACGAAGTGACCGTTGCTAGGTACTTGCTGGTTATCGTTCAAAGCTCTCGAAGGGAGGTTACAATCAAGAAGGGATTCATCTCCTCCGGTATGCGAGGTTAGTATCGCAGGGAGTCGACGTGTATCCATAATAAATTCTTGGCCAAAGTGGAATGGATAAACTTATGAAGAGTAATAAGTTTCATCCAAGACTCACATTTTATGGTGATAATGAGGTTTGATAGTTATCCGTACCCTAAGCACATTAGCGATATAGTTTTGACGAAAGGATCAGACTGCACGGTATCTGTTCTTGACATACCCGGATTTGGTCGGAGGAGATTCCAGCCTCACACCAACTAGATAATGAAGATATCAAAACGGATGGTCTTCAGACGCACTTAGCATTACTGTCGTACATGTGACACGATCGTAGAGTATGATCTAATCACTGACTGAGTAGAAATCGGGCTTTTAGAATCTCACACCGATGATGGCTCGTCACGAAAATCGAAGGAAGAAACTTAATGTACAAGACTGATCACAAAGGGTTGTGATAAACTTATTCGAGAGGAAAATTGTGTCGCAAAGAGTTAGGAATGCGTATGAGAAATGTTCATATAAAGAGTTACGAATATTTCAATTAAAGAAGAAAGTCAAAAACTCCAAACCAAAACTCTTACGAAAGGATAGTCGACTCATTGGTCGACTAATGGCTTTTCGGCAGCCATTAGTCGATTAACCTATGATTGTTAGTAGACTAACGAAGTGTTAGTCGATTAACAATCATATGTTAGTCAAGTAACCTGACTGTAGGAAAACAGAAAGTTTCTGTTTTTCGTTGGTCGACTAAGGGTCGACCTATGCGGATCTGAACTGGGTTTATTGTTGGGTGCATGTTTAATCCAAGAGTTGGTTTAAAACCAACTCAAATTTAAAGAGTTTTGACTCTAACTTGAAATCCCAAGAGTTGTAGGATTTCTAAGAGTTTTAGTTTAATAAACCCACATTGTTTTAGGATAAGAATTGAATTCAAACCTAGAATCCAATTGGGATTAGAAAAGTTCATGAACAAGTCTTCTTCTATTTTCGTATTTAGGGATATAGTTGGATTTCAACTTGAATTTCGAATGCGACTTAGATTCGAATGATAACACGATATAAATGGATCATCTCCTCCCATCTCAGTGCACCAACTATTTCCAAAAATAAGGAACAAAGATCCTATCATTCAAGATTTCTTGAGAGGAAAAATTCAGACCTTTTTGAGGGAGTATTTTTCGATCTAAAATAAAAGATTTTCTTTCCCTCACCACTCGTTCTAGCAAAGCGTAAGGAGACGTGTTCGAGTTCTTGGAGGGTTTAAGGATCGTGAAGGGACTTCATCATCAAGGTGAGTAATCTATCACACCTAGCTGATGAAAGAGCTTGACATCTTCACTGAAAGAGTTTAGGAACTGGGGGTATCACTAAAGTATATATACACAAAGGTACGTCTTCTATTCTCAAGTATTTAAATTCATATTTTCTATAGCGGACCTTGGTTGTGGTAGGATTAGAATTTTTTTGATTTTTCACTCTTCCGTATGTTTCTAATTAGATTAGAACCATAGTAGTATTTCCTTGCATATACGACGCTTAGGTGGCCAAACGAGGTCTGTTTTGCTCAAAACAATTTAGTATGGCTTATTTCTCTAATTATTTTTTCAAGTTAAGGGTTTTTTGAAAAAGTACCATTAATTAAATGAAAGACAGAAGAAACCTTTTTTTGGGTGGTCAGTGTTCATATTCACTTTGACCTTAACTTGTAAATTTGAATAACTTTCTTCTCACTGAAATTCATTTCCTGGAAAGTACTACTTAACACTAAGCGATGTTGTTGCTTGAACCGTGCAGGATGTTTCAGAGAAGAAGATGGAATTTCTTGGTAAAAGCTTATTTTTTTGCAACTGATTAAAGATAATTCTAAAAATAACCACATTATTTTCTACCCTTGCGATTTGTTTTAGTTTTGCTGTTCATTAATTTTTTTTGCTTTCATCTGCAGATACTGTATTGAATATCTATATTAAGACCATGACTGAAGACGATGACAAGGAAGTTGTTGCTGCAGCGTGCACAAATGCAGCAGAAATCATGCAGGATTGGGGTTACATGGCCTTACAGCCTTGTAAGCGTTCATTTTTAGCCGCACCCTTTGTGGTTCTGCTTTTTCTATAGTTTTAATTTATTTTGTTTGGTCCTTTTGTCCAATGTCAAGTGCAGTACCAAGAAAAATTAAAAACCAACTTGGTCAAATTAACCAAAAAACTGCACAACTTCATTTCAGATATACCTCAACTTGCTGATGCAACTCTTACATTGCTGCGAGAGGATTCCTTCTGTCAACAAGTGGATTCTGATTCCGATATGGATGAAGCTGACGTGGATCACGATGAAGTTCTCATGGATTCTGTATCAGACCTTCTTCCTGCGTTTGCGAAGGCAATGGGTTCTCATTTTGAACCTATTTTTGCTAAATTATTTGATCCCCTAATGAGATTTGCGGTGAGTTGTGTTCTTATCCAATATAGGTTTTTAGCACAGTTGAAAGCCTGGAGATGCTTATAACCTTTCCTCTATTAATCTCCTTACACGAATCCTTTATTACAGAAAGTTCCACGCCCTCCTCAAGACCGAACCATGGTGGTGGCCTGTCTTGCTGAAGTTGCCCAGCAAATGGGTTCTCCAATTTCTGCTTACGTAGATGTAGGAGCTTATTTTGAAATGAATGCAGTAATTTTATGGATACCATTTCTACCTTTATTGGGTCTGGTGACATTGCTTGAAGTTTTAAATAAAATTGTATTTTTCAGAGAGTGATGCCATTGGTACTAAAGGAACTTGCATCTCCGGAAGCAACAAATAGGAGAAATGCTGCATTCTGCGCAGGGGAGATTTGCAAAAATGGTGGTGCAGTGACCCTGAAGTATCCTTCGAAAAGATGTCCCTAAGATGCCCCTTTTAACCTATCGTCTGTTAATAGTTAATCTGTAGAAGTTTTCTGCTGCTGCTTATCATTCAAATCTTCCGCCAACATTTCATCCTCTTTCAAAATGTTTACTTTCACCACATTCAGATATTACGGAGATATACTCTGTGCGCTTTATCCATTATTTGGCGAGTCAGAGCTAGATTTTGCCGTAAGAGATAATGCCGCTGGCGCTGTTGCAAGGATGATCATGTCACAGCCTCAATCCGTCCATCTCAATCAGGTCAATGTCCTTATGCTTGGTTCTTAAGATAAGAATGATGCCATGTTTCCTAAATAGTATTGCCATCACATTTTCTTTCCAATGTTAGATGATGTTGTATTTGCATATTAATGCAATTCTCCATTCCCAGGTCTTACCTGTATTCCTAAAAGCTTTGCCACTGAAAGAAGACCATGAGGAGTCTATGGCTGTCTACAGTTGTATCAGTAATCTAATACTATCATCAAACCCCCAGGTAATGTTGGATATGAACTTGGATGGCGATTAGGGATACTCGAGATTAGATAGGGTTGTACAGTCTGATGAGGCATGACCACTCTTTGATTTTTAAGCAGATCCTTGCTCTAGTACCCGATCTTGTCCAAGTTTTTGCTCAAGTTGCAGTTTCTCCAGCTGAGAGCGATGAGGTAAAAGCTCAAATTGGCATGGCATTTTCGCACTTGATTTCGACTTATGGTCAGCAGATGCAACCTATCTTGGGCACTCTTTCGCCCCCACATGCGAATGCATTAGCTGCATTGGCAGGTAGAAGGTGACAATCATTTGTATCAACAACTCCAATTCTGCATTTTGAGATGTCCTTGCTAAGGTATCAATCAAAATTTGATTTTTTTTATTAGTTACTTTTGATCAACACAAGTGTCATATGAGTAACCTTGCTTGGTCTCCTTATAACCTTGTTTTCAGGTTCCGTGGCTTGATTTGATCTGTACAGTTCTAAAAGAGTCCCATTTTTGGCCATATTTTTTTTCCAGATTATTTTCCCACCAGCTTTTATTTTTAAAAAAATGTTATTATTTATTTATTGTGTGAGTATACCATTTTGGTAAATTGTTTGTGCGAGATTGCTGTCTTTGTGTAGGCGATTCAAGTTATTGTTGAGATACATGTGGCTTTGTAATTTGAAAAATTGTGGTTGTGATGAGTGCTTTGTGATGTTGGTTGGTTCTCTTGCCCTAGCTACATTTACATTTTACCGTATAAGTTGTGTATGAGCTCTGTTTGTACTGCCATGGGAGTTTAAATGATACTCTTTTGTTTATGTTAATATTACATCGGCCTATTTGCTTTTCTATTTGAAAAACACTCTTATCTCCATATTTTAAAACCTGCACGCAATGCCTGTGAGATGATTATATTCGTTTCCTATGTTTGTTCTTGTAGATTTGAATCTATCTGAGTAATAATCTGTCTGTCTGTATGTATTTTTGCGTCAAAAATGAAAGGATATAAATACTGATGGTGAGCGGGCTATTTGTAGGTATATGATTATGATACTACAATTCTCTTTTGTGAAACATCTGATGTGCTAAAATCAGCATGGTTATGGTTCTAACATATCAGATGTTTATAACATCAATGCTAAAATCATGTTAGCAGCAACGACGACGACGATGGTGACGGCTTGATCCATATGAACAATTGAACAGCTCAGTATGTGCTCCCGTGGAAGAATGGATGCTCATGATGCTACCACTGTCAAAATTCCTAGTTGTGGTTGAAAACTTCTCCTTTGAAAAACTCGCCGAGCGACCCACCTTGGCCAGTAACCCACTAGGGGTGTGGCCTCTGTGTGCATGGATTTCACAGAAATCCCCTTTGTAAATCTCAAGCAATTGCCGTACGTCGAAATTTCTACCATTAGGTTTTACTGCATTGCTAGTGAAGTGGTGTCCCCCACTTGCGACATCAACGAAATGTTACTGACCACATACTCAAAATTAGTGCACAACTTGTAGACATGACCCCCCCACCCCATATAAAGTGTCTGAAAGACACATAAAGCACCGAGATCATTTCATCCAGACTTGTCATCAAATCATCATGCGACGCTAATTAAACGCCCTCATCACTCTCAAAACATTCTTGTCCAATCAAATAACCCCCAAGGTAGTACATTCCGTAGTTCAAATGTACATTTCAATAATCTGGGTGCTAATCCTTGTTGTCTCGCGAGACCAACAAACTTGATGCAACCCTGGTTGCCACCCCCCAAAACCTGCACTTCGTTGCCCCACTCTGCACCCATACGCACTGTGTCACACACATTATGGATAAAACGCTCCCCACAAATCCACCGTAAAATGGCCCTCCAGATCCCATGATTTGATTTGTCATCAAGAAATCCCATGTTTGATCACTTGGCTGTTACTGGACCACGTCGGCGGGGTCGGAGCGTCATTCCTCGTTCGGGTCCGTACCAAAGGCAGATCGAACCGGTGCCCGACAACATCTAGCAAGTTGGCAATTGAACCAGCCCTTATGATTAGGAGCCCATGAGGATCCATGTGCTGCCTCTCTCTCTCTCTCTCGGATCTTCAACCTTCAACAATTATTATTACCCCACAAAAGAGACCAATGCCCTCTTTTGAGATTGCAATACAGCCTTTTCCCCCCCCCATCGTTCGGTCTTTTGAGAGATTTGATAGAGGATCCTGTGTTGGATTCGGCTGTTGGTACAATTGTACGTGGATCCTCTGTTGGATTGCATCTCTGAAGGGAAGTTCGGTTTCAAATCCCACATCCCAAGGAAAAAGGAGAGGGCGGCCTTGATGCAAGCGGATGAGGTGATGGTTTCTTTGGATTTTCTCTTTTTAAATAAAGTTTTTTATTTATGTGGTTCGAGTCGTGTTTTTTTAAGGGGGCCATGAATTGTAGTGGGCTTGGTCGGTGGCGGTGGTGGTGCTGCACGAGGAAATCTATGGCTTGGTCAATTTTTGTCCAATACAGTTTGGGTTTTAAGACCCTAATTATGTTTATAAATTAGATTAGTGCGGTAATTGATGGATTGCTTGTCACACGAGCAAGTCATTGGACATTAGTTTGCGTCTTGCTAATAGATTACATGAAAAGAGACTCGTCATCGTGCGAATGGCGTTTATGTGTCGAGCAACGAAGAGTGCGTTTGAAAATTTCGACGACATATATAACATCTTTTTTTGAGCAGATCATTTGATTTGTTAAATGCAAGCACTACTCAAGTTTTTTTTATTAAATAAAGCTAAACCCAACACTTATAATGTGTGGATCATGTTTGGTCCGGAAAGCATGACAAATACATGACGATCTTAATGGTTTCGCTTAACTGGATTTTTTTGACACATGCATCATAAGTGTTCTTCTATAAGATAACTAATAATTTTTTTACTTGAGTTTATAGATATATCTTAAATTATCTTCGGGAAAAACATTATAATTTGAATTTAAAAAAATATAGGGATTGCATTTAATGGAGATCATTAAGTCGAGATCTGTTTCGGGGTGTTTTTTCACCACTGAAGTTGTCGAAAGATGGGTCGGCCGCAGCAGCTGACGTGGGATGACGTAGCCAGCTGACTAGGCACTGGACAAGCTAACCACGAACTCAATAAGTTCCGATCCAAGCCATGTGAGTCGGGTCCAAGCTATATCTTGACTGCCTATAACACAAGGAACTCGTCCGAGGGTCAGATCTGGGGGTCCGACCTAATCCCCTCCGATGCGTAATTCAGTAGGTGACTAATAAAAGCACAAGATAACTATGTCCAACATGTTGGGTGGTCGTCCACTAGTTCTCAAACCGAGCTAGGGAGAAAATGTATAAGGTATAACAGATACATGATGAGAGTACCTGACTCTGGTGATTGTCAGAGTATGAGAGTGTGGAATTGCTCAAAAGTCCTTTCATCATTGTCTGATAGGATACCTATAATCAGCGTATGTCCGATGGTAATGTCCGAGCCATTATCGAGGTTTATTACCTTTAGATCTGAGCCATCGTCATTGATGACGAGTTGAACGGTCGGTCATTGAATGTCATCATTGATGAGGAGCTTAATTGTCGGTATTGATGAGGGAGCCTAACGGTCAGCTAGGCTAGTGTTTTAACTGGAGGGATGACCGGCCACACGTGAGGGTCTCCAGTCCGTTGGGCCAGCATTGTGGGCTTTTATTGGGCTTGTCACTAAGATAAATACCTGAAAAAGCATCGGGCCGACACATGGCTGTATCAATGGTCTCCATCTCCCGAGCTCAACCGACGCGGTGATTGAGTTCTGGTGATGTGGCACGCACGGATGGGACGGACATGGAAATCGAGACGACGCATTTAATGTTGGCCGTTAAATCACCATGCCCTAGACTTTGCGCGCCAAAGAGTGCAGAAGTCGAAGTGTCGACGTCTTGCGATGCTGACACGTGTTGGAGATTGGACGGTCAGGCTTGCCTTAAGGAGTGTGCCATCCGGTATAACTAGGGTGCGACGGTTTCGCCCTTGCCTTCATCCTTTTAGCTTCACCGTCGTCGGAGAGAAATAGTCCACTCCTTTCTTCACATGCCCTTTGTCTTCTTCTTCTTCAGGTTCGGGGGTAAATAGATCGTGGGCTGAGATGGAATGGATCCAGCAGTGTACAGAGATTTTCTGCCATCATAAGTCGGTGTTAATCCGTGGGTTAATCACAACACCGCATCGATGGAGGTTGTAGGGAAGTTTTCCAACTTAACGATGTTTAGAGATTTTTTGCCATCATAAGCCGACGTTAATCTCTGGGTTAATCACAACATCATAGTGATGGAGGTCGCATGGAAGTCTTCCAACTCAGGAGTTGTCTTTGACCGACTCGAAATGGTCTCCTCTCAGAGCTCCAGAGCAAGATGTTGTCTCCATTGTCACTGAGGAGGCCGCAACCGCAACGCTGGAGATCGCCAAAGCAGTGTTTCGTGGAACCCATGTCTCCTGATTATATCTCTGTTTTTGTACGGGCCTGTTGAATCATTGGGCCGGCATTTGAGATAACTCGGTCGACAGATGATTATGGCCCGCAAGGCCCACCAAAGAAGCCCGATACCGACTCAGTCAAAGCCCAATAGTCAGTCGACTATTGAGTCCACCTCACTTGAACGTGGGATTAAAAGCGGGCTCGTAAATCGAGGGGACTGATTCGGGATATAAATTGCATATTATCCCCCCTAACTATCCCCATTTTGTGCCAAAGATTAGGCTTAATTGTGCTCTTTTTGGGTATATTTTCATTTCATATCAATTTTAGGGCTTATTCTCATTCTTGGTACAAAATACGGGTTTTATCGTCTTTATTGGCTTCCTATTATTTTTCTTATGCTCCTGCCATTATTTCGATCATATCTCCATTTTTTGGGAATTATTTGAGCGTTGGAATATTTTATATAGCTTATTGGGAGGTCAATATTGGGTTTTTAATAGTCATTAAATTAATTTTCACATCAAATGGACTAATTTCTCCTTCTCATATTTTTCAGGTACTCCTGGGAGTCTTAGAGATTTTCCAGAATTTTTTGGGATTTTTCTGAGATTTCTAGGTATTTTTTTGGAATTAAATGGAGGAGAAAAGGGGGAGAAAAGCCATGAAAAAGAAATTCATTGGGGGCGCCACGTGGCGCGATCTGGAGGCGCCACGTGGCGCCATCTGTGCCGTCCGCAGGCCCGCATTGCCGCTGCGCGGCTGTTGAAAAAAAAAAGAATTAAAAAAAAAATTTTTGATTTTTTTTTTATTTGCGGGCCGGCCCATCTGGCCGGCCCGCTCTCGGTTTTGGCGGGCTGAGCCCGCTCAAAATTGAGCGGGCCCAGCGCCCGCTCAGATTTTGAGCGGGCCCAGCGCCCGCTCAAACTGAGCGGGCGAGCGGGTTGGTGCGGGCGCGCGCGCGCGGGTCGGATCCGACCCGATCCGACCCGCAATGCCTGTAATAGGCCTGGGTTGCGAAAATTGAAAGAAACACTCGGTTTTTGGGGTTTTTGCTTGCGGTTTTTAGGGTTCTTGGAGCCCTAGCTCCAATTTTCTAGGGCTTTGGATGGGGGAGGAGGCCATGGATTGAGCTTGGAGCTTGGAGGAGCACTTGGGAGAGGAGAACTTCATCCATGAGTGACACATTGGTGAAAATTTTCCAAACTCTTGTGTATTTGATTTAGGGTTTTGTATTGTAATTGGATGTTAATTTTGAGTAAAGATTACTCCTTTTTCTCCATGATACTCTAAATTTTGCTTGTGTGGTTGTGTTTGGGGATTGTTGTTGTTGGTTTGAGAATTTCATCTCTAGCACAATTTTATCTTCAAAAATTTGTGTATGGAACTTGTGTTATTTTGTTTATTGGAACCCTAAGGGGAAATCCAAGAAGAGGATAATCCTAGCGGACCCTCTCTAATGCGCTTATTGTTAATTACTCGCATGAGTTTCATTCACTACTTATTGCACCCCACATGTTCGATGAAATGCCGTATTTTCCGATTGAGCTCCCTTAGCCGGGAGATCAATTGAGTTATATATTAGGGGATGATTTCTTGCGTCCACAACCTCATTCGCATGCACACCACACGAGTCCTCCTCGTTACTTGCCGATTCGGCCCTCAACCCCTAACCACTTAGGATAGATTTTTAGTTTCTCCACGTTTTTCACCACACGTTTTCCCACTCATCCACCGTTAGCAAGGTAGTTGTTTCAAACTTTATTTTTCGTTATTAATCAATTTTGTGAAAATAGAACGAATTGTCCCTGTGATCCGACCCGGTACTCACCGGTTATTTTTATATTGCATTGACGCTCCTACGCTTGGGAGTGGAAGGCGTGCACTTGCGCGTTTTCCGAGTTCAACCAATTGGCGCCGTTGCCGGGGACAACGGTTTCTAGTAGTAGCATTTTTTGATTGATTTTGAAACTTTTAGTGTGATACTCCTATCTCTTAGTGTGTGTCTTTCTATTTGTTTATTTTCCACTTTTTGAGTCGTTTGGTTGTTTATTTTCAATTGTTTTGTGAAATTTTTTTTAACAACATGGCATCACCTTCAAATTTTTCGGACGTTGATTTGGAGGATATCCCACCCCCGCCATACTTCCATGGCACGGAGTGGGAGAACCCTCACTTACATATTAAAAATTTTGAAGATTGGATGCATTCATGTCTTGGTGGGAATATCGATGATGATTGCATATATTTTAGATTCTTTCCCGATTCTTTACTTGATGATGCTAGATTGTGGTTTGATTCTTTGTCTCTCGACTCACATTTTACTTGGTTGTCGTTTCAGGCTGAATTTCTCCGAGTGTTTTTGCCTATCTTTTTGGAGCAGGTAAATGGGCGGCAGGCCATGGAGCATGTAGCGAGCTTTATCCAGGCTGAGTGGGAGGCCTACCATCAGGCTTGGCAGAGGTTCACTGATTTGGTGCTTGCATGCCCACACCAGAGCTTTCACGAGGATCATCTTCTGCAGATCTTCTACACAGGGTTATCGCCATCTGGGCGAGATTTGGTGCAGATGAGCTGCGGTGGAGAGTTCTTTGATTATTCGACCGAGGATTCTTGGTTGTACCTGAGAGACCTTGCAGAGTGGGAGCAGACTGAGCCATCTGGAGAGCCGTCACTTGGTTATGAGGATGATGGCCAGTCCCAGTTTCCACTTCAGGATGCAGAGCTGCAGGTCCAGTGTCAGCTTGAGGAGCCACCTTTGGGCTCTTTTTCTTGCGACCCCATGGGATATAGAGCAGAGCAGGAGGATGGGTTGCATGAGAGCCAGGTAGAGGATATTGACAGATTATATATTGTTGAGTCGGATGAGATAGATGATGGAGTGCGTGTCGACCACGACGGTGACACGATGCATTTTCACTTTGAGGTTGAGGATGAAGCGGATGTGCATGATGGCCGAGAGCAGATTGAGGACACCATGGGGCCTGAGCCACATTCCACTTCAGAGTTAGCTTCACAGGTCGAGGCGGTTGAGTATTTTGGGAGGACGACTGAGATGAGCTATTTCTGGGATGGCGAGGATGATGCGTGCTTGGATTTGCCCGAGACATGTCTACCTCCAGTCCTGTCACAGATGTCACTTCCCTCGCCTCAGGATGCGCACTTGCCAGTCATCGAGGAGGTTTGTGAGGAGCAGTTATTAGATGTGGGGAGTGCCGCAGAGATCGTTGATGTTGATATGGATGTCGAGGAGGATGATAGCGACGGGGATTGCGAGATGGTATATATTGAGCCCGAGCTCCCTCTTACTCCAGTTTTCTCTCTGCAGCCACTTCCACCTCCTCCTGAGGCCGTGCATCATTCCACACCTAGCACCGTTATTCAGGGAAGTTTCCACCATCTCATGCCTTGCATTTCTGAAACCAAATTTTCACTTCCATATACATTTGTTTCAGATTGTCGTCCATTGCATTTAAATTCTTTTATTTGTTTTGACGACCCGTTTTGGAATGCTTTTGCAGGGCATGAGGACATGACTTGGATTGATGCAGCTCGTCTCCCACGTGATCCATATTATCCAAAGGAGATGCTTGGAGTTGCATTGCTGGAATCCAAGGAGGCCGGTGGTGGCCTAGTTCCAAAGCAGCTGGCGGAGGAGCAAAAGGATATGATCGAGCAGCTACCACCACCGTTATACATTCGAGATCCGCCATTTGCCACGGTGTGTTCTTTCCATGTAGTGTAAATAAATAAAAATTAAAAGTTAGTTTGCTTTTGCATTTTGCTTTCGTATGCATTTCTTTTCTTTTTTAGGATCTTTTGCCAAGATCTAGTACTCTCCCAACATTGAGGACAATGCTGATTTTAAGTTGGGGGGAGAGTGTTAGAATCTTTAGGTTTGTTAGGATTTTGGCCTAAATTTTTTTTTTTGAGATTCCTCCAAGTCTCGCCTCATTCCATGAATTCATTGCATATCATATTTTGGCTTCCTCGTTCCTACGCCATTAGCTTTGTTTAGTCCCTACTTGCTTAATGCCATGCAAATTTTTCGGATTATCAATTTGGTATCGATTTCTCGATGTTTGATTGGCACGTTTTCATTTCTTTTCCAATTTGGATTCAATTGCTAATATGCCATGTATGAAACTATTTTAGACGTCGTGATATCTTTTTGAAACAATTTGAGAAAAGTTTGGTGTAAGCGATTTCATGTTTGGGATGAATGGTGTAGTTTTTAATTGGATTGGATTTGGCCAATTGTGCATGCTTTGTTTTCCTCTTAGGAGTGGGTGGATGAGTTGCTAATTTGTGTTGGAATGAAAAAGAAAGTTAGTATAAGTGAATGTTTCTGTAACGGCCTGTATTTTTCAAACACTTCAAATATGTACTTAACGTATTTTTATTCTAAATCGTCTTTATAATGGTTGGTTAGGAGTTGTATATCAAAACTGATTTCAAAAATCCTTATAAAAATATTTTAGAGCACTAGACTTATCATAATGTATTTCAGCAGTTTCAGATTTCCTCATATACTCAAAAACGTTTCGATAAAAATTCATTTCCAATAATTACCGTTTTGGCTCAACGAATTTATTTTCGATTCAAACATTTTCAAAACGTTTTCAAACTTCTACGGTAGCATCATATTATCATTTAGGGCTCCCCACATTAATTTCATAATTTTCGGATATCGTTTCAGCCTAGAACCCGCAAACCCGCTTCTTGAACATTTTGGCCTAAAACCTGTACTTCCGTAGCTCAAATCCCAAAACGGATCTTGTATTCGTGATCCTCTCGTCGATACGATCCCGTGGGTATGTTTTCGTAATTTTTCGGAGTCGTTTATAAAAACAGGTTTGTATTCATCCAGTTTTACTAATTACATCCATTAATGACTTTTCAATTTTACTATCTATCTTTACTAATTACTTTTACCCCTAATTAATATCTAGATCTACCCCTAATTATTTTCCTGACCTATCTACAGTATTTGTGGTTGGATCTGAATTGATTCAGATCCAACCAATCTATTTAATTCTTCAACTATTATTAACTTTTTATGTTATTTCTTTTACTGTTTCTTAACCTATAAATATATCGAAACCCCTCCTCTCATTCTCACAGACCAAGCCCAGCAAACGACAAACCCATTTCTAATTCTCTCTCTCTCAGTCCTACTGTCATCATTATTTGTTCCTTCATCTAAAAATAAATGTGTGTGCAAATGGTCCCTTTGTGCTTCTTTAATGGCTACTGCTACTAAAAGGAATCCTCAGCACGAGGAAGAAGAGGGGCCAAGCGATCTCTTGCAAACGGTAGCCTTCCGACAAACGACGCGAGGCCTCCCCTTCATCCTCTCTCATGACTTGGGACGGTGACAAGACACACGAGCTTCCGACGGCTCCCTTCAAGCCGTGAGCCCACACTCCGGCCTAGCTCGACGACGTCGTCGAGGAGCTCCGCCGAGAGCACAGCCATGCTTCCTCCTCCACACAACCTCGCCGACGACCTCCATCCACCGCCTCGGGTCACCACCGCGACCTCTGCCGTCGCCACCTCTCCTCCTCCGACGTCGACAGCCTCTCCCGCATCCACCGCCTCCCCGCCGTGCCACGACGTCACCCCGACACTCCCTCCGCCTCCACGTATCCACCCAAACCGGTACCACGCCGCCAGATCGACCAACTGCCGCCCGCGCCACCATCGGCGACTGGCACCCGCCGCCTTGCCACCTCCATCGAGGCGCCCCTACCAACGCCCACCTCCCGTGGCCCCTGGACGTCGACGCCTCATGTAGCAGCACAACGCGGGGTGCATGCAGAAAAACATTGAGGAGAACGTTAAACAGTTAAGTTTTAAACACTTTGCATGTGCCTTACAATGAATTAGGGAGTTATGTTGGGCTACGTACTAGGTGAATGTTGCAATCATCAAGTTGTTTAAAAGAGAGGATTCGAACAAAAAAAAGAACAAAACGAAACCAGTCTCATTTAATTATATAATAATATATATATAGGAATAGTGCCCTTTTGATATTGGAATCGGACGAAGCAACGGATACCACCAAAAGATCCGCGTCTTCGTCACGAATGTGTAGGCGCCAGTTTCGTCTCAATCCGACACTTAGTTTTCAAGTTATGTTTTTTCAAAGTTTATTGTAATATTTTTAATACTTATATACTCTTATAAATACGCGTATTTCCGTATTTTCGAAATTAGATAATAGGGTTTCATGGTTTTAAATACATAACTTAAAATATAGGGCTCCGAAAAATGTGGGGATAGCCTCAGAAAATCGGAAACATTATTTCGGACCCAATGGCGCTGGTCTCATCTCGATCAGGCGCCTACTTTTCTTAGAATCTATTTTTAAACCTAAAAATTAAATACGTAACATTCATTATAAAATTCGTAACTCGCTGTTTTCACTTACACTAATATGTGATAAAATTATAGGTAATAACAATCTTCGAGACGGTCGTTTTGACTGTTCATTCACGTATTTCCAACTTGTATTGCACCCGTGAGAAATTACGGAAGATATGCGTCACTTAAATAATTTGGGTTTTTAAGCTAGTTTTGAGTTTCTAAAAATTATAAAAATTATTATAAGCTTCAGAAAAATATTCCCTCTTGCAGTAAAACTATTTTTATAATATATAGCCTATATAAAAATTTAGAACACTTTTCGACACCGTTTCAACCAGTTTTGAGAATAAAAAATGACCAATTAATTAGATAATAATTAGTGTAGTCGTTAGCTGATAACTTTTTGTATTTGCAGGTACCAATCCTCGCGCTTTAACTCCATGCTCATCTTGCTACGACAATCCCGAAAGAGTAAGTCACAGTAAATTCTATCCTTAGAAATATAGATAGTGTACTCGTATGAACATAGGACTTGACATCTAGTCTCGGAACAGTTATTGACCTGAACAGATTATTGACATTGCTTGACAGAAAGATTGTAACTGGAAATGTGAGAATGGTTAATGGCTGGTAAAATTATAGAGTATGGTATTGCACAGACACTGGGTTTTTGGGGTAACTTATAATTGCGGAAGTGCGGGAGCGACTAGTCCAGACTTTGTTGTCACCGTGCGGGTTCTAGCAACCCATAACAGTGCCGGTGACAACCATCACAGATCACAGATTATTGCACAGTTCTCAGAGATTATTGCACAGTATTCATAGCATAGTTCGCCCGGGTAGCACCCGCGGCAAGAGTTGGCCTCTTGGTTGCTCACTGTACTTCCCGTTATAAGTCACGTACTAGGCTAGGCACAATTACTCTCCATATTGCTATTGTCATTGCTATCGTCATGGTTATTGCTATTGTCATTGCTCGGTCACCTTTACTTTACTTGTCACCCTTGCATGCTTGACAGATGTACTTTACTTATCGTACTTGCATGCTTGTCTGTCCCTACTTTACTTTCCGCACTTGCTTACTATAGACTGCTCCATATTTGTGCACTCCTCTTTTTCTATTGCTAGAATTGTTGTGACTTACCTTCGGTTCCATTTATGGCACCGGCAGACGAAGACCTGATCGAGGACATTGCCCCAGAGTTCGTGGAGCCTACACTTGATCCTGAAGCTGCAGAGTTTTTAGTTACTTTACTGTTGGTGTGTGGGTTGTACTGTGTATTTACTTTTCCGCACTTCTTTTCAGAGAGTGTGCTAGTTGTTGTACTTTAATTTGGACTGTAATAACGTCTGTACGCTGGTTTTGAGTATTGTGATGCATCTCTGAG
This sequence comes from Scilla litardierei, assembly GCA_030789695.1. Lineage (NCBI taxonomy): Eukaryota > Viridiplantae > Streptophyta > Magnoliopsida > Asparagales > Asparagaceae > Scilla > Scilla litardierei. The sequence continues at coordinate 180,534,948 of CM061139.1, read as the reverse complement.
TTGTGGCTATGCTGATTTCACTGGTAAACTGCGGAACCTGCGAATAATCCAAATAAGTAACGGGCCCCCGAGAGCGGGTCGTTACAGTTTTGGCGGCCCACGCAGGTCCGTGCAAAATACCTCGTGAACAGTATAGTGAAACCAGAATGTATCGTATACGATACTCGACTAAGCTGACATTTTCTATGAATGCAGGTTTGACACTCGAAAGATGGACGTGAACACTTCGAAGAGCCCCAATGGAGCTGACCTGTCTGGCCTTAATAAAAGTCATTAACAAAACCTAAATTTTGATAGGATTAATTAGTTATTAATAAAAATCTTTTGTATCGGTGGCACTCGTATGAATGATAATCTTCCTTCAATGGACCATGATACCGGTCAATGTGCTTGGCTAAAGTCTGTGGATCGACCTGGCTAGACTGGGCATAAGTGATCCTAGCTTAGTCACTTCCCTGACCGTGTCCGCTGGACCGCAAGGACGTGAATCATGATTATGTAACGCCATCGATCTTCATCACTATCACCCTTCTTTTAGCTTGATGACCTTTCGATTGACCTTCTTAGAATCTTTCTACGCTTGAACTCTGGCTACGGAGAGTAGCGTTCGAATTTTCGACCACCAGAAGTTCGAGTTCCACAACGGAAGCGACCACCATCATCTGCTCAGCAACATCAACTACTCCCTCCTCAGCAACAAGTGTACCAGCAGACTCGACGACATGCGCCCCAGAGACGCCAAGCTTATACCATGACAGTAGAAGAAGCCGAGGATACGGACCAATTAATCACAGGTACGAGATATCTCACTAAGCTACATACTCTAATATTTAGAAATCGTAAGCTTAGACTCGATTCTCATCACGGTAGGTACCGTCTTAATAGCCGGTAAACCTGCCCTCACACTGTTCGACTCAGTAGCTACACATTGCTTCTTGGCCAGTCGTTTCGTCCAAACACATGCTATCACTGTTGAACCTCTGACTCCCGTTGGAAGGTCGAGACCGCTGGCGGTTCACTACCGGTAGCTAGCGGATGCCTCCAATGATCTGTTGTGATTTGTAGACGAGATCTCTTTGCCAACTTCTAGGGATGGACTGGTTGAGATCATTTCATGCCACCATTGACTGTCGTCAAAGGAGTGTAGAAATCGATATACCCAATCATCCAAAGTTCGTGTTCCTCAGCAAAAGCCGATCAGAAGGACCAGTGGAGTATCGAGCCAGACCCAACGTGTAGGTTGTTGCGTTTTTGCATCCTTCTTGAGCTCGTGTTTCTTTTCTAACCCCACTTTCGTCTTGTACCCAAATTTCCATGTGTTTGTATCCTTTTCCCACCTACCACCTCCTCCGTAATGACGGGCCTACACGATGATCCCAGAAGATGTCGAAGCCATCGACCAGGTGATTGGAGGTATGAATTATCACTTTTGATATTATACCCGTTCATTTGCAATCAGTATATCATCGTAGCTATTATGTTAATACTAGTCTTGAGACTAGCTATAAAAACTATGGTGATAGTATGTATTCATGTATTCGTCTTTTGTTTTCTTAATGATGTGATATCACGTTTTATTTCATGCTATTAACAACATATTTTCCTATGTCGTGGTCGTTCACCAAGCCTTCCAGTCGATTGTTTGAATTGCTTAGGCAATTATCGATCATCTTAATTCCGAGGACGGAATTATTTTAAGGAGGGTAGAATGTAACGGCCTGTATTTTTCAAACACTTCAAATATGTACTTAACGTATTTTTATTCTAAATCGTCTTTATAATGGTTGGTTAGGAGTTGTATATCAAAACTGATTTCAAAAATCCTTATAAAAATATTTTAGAGCACTAGACTTATGATAATGTATTTCAGCAGTTTCAGATTTCCTCATATACTCAAAAACGTTTCGATAAAAATTCATTTCCAATAATTACCGTTTTGGCTCAACGAATTTATTTTCGATTCAAACATTTTCAAAACGTTTTCAAACTTCTACGGTAGCATCATATTATCATTTAGGGCTCCCCACATTAATTTCATAATTTTCGGATATCGTTTCAGCCTAGAACCCGCAAACCCGCTTCTTGAACATTTTGGCCTAAAACCTGTACTTCCGTAGCTCAAATCCCAAAACGGATCTTGTATTCGTGATCCTCTCGTCGATACGATCCCGTGGGTATGTTTTCGTAATTTTTCGGAGTCGTTTATAAAAACAGGTTTGTATTCATCCAGTTTTACTAATTACATCCATTAATGACTTTTCAATTTTACTATCTATCTTTACTAATTACTTTTACCCCTAATTAATATCTAGATCTACCCCTAATTATTTTCCTGACCTATCTACAGTATTTGTGGTTGGATCTGAATTGATTCAGATCCAACCAATCTATTTAATTCTTCAACTATTATTAACTTTTTATGTTATTTCTTTTACTGTTTCTTAACCTATAAATATATCGAAACCCCTCCTCTCATTCTCACAGACCAAGCCCAGCAAACGACAAACCCATTTCTAATTCTCTCTCTCTCAGTCCTACTGTCATCATTATTTGTTCCTTCATCTAAAAATAAATGTGTGTGCAAATGGTCCCTTTGTGCTTCTTTAATGGCTACTGCTACTAAAAGGAATCCTCAGCACGAGGAAGAAGAGGGGCCAAGCGATCTCTTGCAAACGGTAGCCTTCCGACAAACGACGCGAGGCCTCCCCTTCATCCTCTCTCATGACTTGGGACGGTGACAAGACACACGAGCTTCCGACGGCTCCCTTCAAGCCGTGAGCCCACACTCCGGCCTAGCTCGACGACGTCGTCGAGGAGCTCCGCCGAGAGCACAGCCATGCTTCCTCCTCCACACAACCTCGCCGACGACCTCCATCCACCGCCTCGGGTCACCACCGCGACCTCTGCCGTCGCCACCTCTCCTCCTCCGACGTCGACAGCCTCTCCCGCATCCACCGCCTCCCCGCCGTGCCACGACGTCACCCCGACACTCCCTCCGCCTCCACGTATCCACCCAAACCGGTACCACGCCGCCAGATCGACCAACTGCCGCCCGCGCCACCATCGGCGACTGGCACCCGCCGCCTTGCCACCTCCATCGAGGCGCCCCTACCAACGCCCACCTCCTGTGGCCCCTGGACGTCGACGCCTCATGTAGCAGCACAGCGCGGGGTGCATGCAGAAAAACATTGAGGAGAACGTTAAACAGTTAAGTTTTAAACACTTTGCATGTGCCTTACAATGAATTAGGGAGTTATGTTGGGCTACGTACTAGGTGAATGTTGCAATCATCAAGTTGTTTAAAAGAGAGGATTCGAACAAAAAAAAAATAACAAAACGAAACCAGTCTCATTTAATTATATAATAATATATATATAGGAATAGTGCCCTTTTGATATTGGAATCGGACGAAGCAACGGATACCACCAAAAGATCCGCGTCTTCGTCACGAATGTGTAGGCGCCAGTTTCGTCTCAATCCGACACTTAGTTTTCAAGTTATGTTTTTTCAAAGTTTATTGTAATATTTTTAATACTTATATACTCTTATAAATACGCGTATTTCCGTATTTTCGAAATTAGATAATAGGGTTTCATGGTTTTAAATACATAACTTAAAATATAGGGCTCCGAAAAATGTGGGGATAGCCTCAGAAAATCGGAAACATTATTTCGGACCCAATGGCGCTGGTCTCATCTCGATCAGGCGCCTACTTTTCTTAGAATCTATTTTTAAACCTAAAAATTAAATACGTAACATTCATTATAAAATTCGTAACTCGCTGTTTTCACTTACACTAATATGTGATAAAATTATAGGTAATAACAATCTTCGAGACGGTCGTTTTGACTGTTCATTCACGTATTTCCAACTTGTATTGCACCCGTGAGAAATTACGGAAGATATGCGTCACTTAAATAATTTGGGGTTTTAAGCTAGTTTTGAGTTTCTAAAAATTATAAAAATTATTATAAGCTTCAGAAAAATATTCCCTCTTGCAGTAAAACTATTTTTATAATATATAGCCTATATAAAAATTTAGAACACTTTTCGACACCGTTTCAACCAGTTTTGAGAATAAAAAATGACCAATTAATTAGATAATAATTAGTGTAGTCGTTAGCTGATAACTTTTTGTATTTGCAGGTACCAATCCTCGCGCTTTAACTCCATGCTCATCTTGCTACGACAATCCCGAAAGAGTAAGTCACAGTAAATTCTATCCTTAGAAATATAGATAGTGTACTCGTATGAACATAGGACTTGACATCTAGTCTCGGAACAGTTATTGACCTGAACAGATTATTGACATTGCTTGACAGAAAGATTGTAACTGGAAATGTGAGAATGGTTAATGGCTGGTAAAATTATAGAGTATGGTATTGCACAGACACTGGGTTTTTGGGGTAACTTATAATTGCGGAAGTGCGGGAGCGACTAGTCCAGACTTTGTTGTCACCGTGCGGGTTCTAGCAACCCATAACAGTGCCGGTGACAACCATCACAGATCACAGATTATTGCACAGTTCTCAGAGATTATTGCACAGTATTCATAGCATAGTTCGCCCGGGTAGCACCCGCGGCAAGAGTTGGCCTCTTGGTTGCTCACTGTACTTCCCGTTATAAGTCACGTACTAGGCTAGGCACAATTACTCTCCATATTGCTATTGTCATTGCTATCGTCATGGTTATTGCTATTGTCATTGCTCGGTCACCTTTACTTTACTTGTCACCCTTGCATGCTTGACAGATGTACTTTACTTATCGTACTTGCATGCTTGTCTGTCCCTACTTTACTTTCCGCACTTGCTTACTATAGACTGCTCCATATTTGTGCACTCCTCTTTTTCTATTGCTAGAATTGTTGTGACTTACCTTCGGTTCCATTTATGGCACCGGCAGACGAAGACCTGATCGAGGACATTGCCCCAGAGTTCGTGGAGCCTACACTTGATCCTGAAGCTGCAGAGTTTTTAGTTACTTTACTGTTGGTGTGTGGGTTGTACTGTGTATTTACTTTTCCGCACTTCTTTTCAGAGAGTGTGCTAGTTGTTGTACTTTAATTTGGACTGTAATAACGTCTGTACGCTGGTTTTGAGTATTGTGATGCATCTCTGAGTTGTGGCTATGCTGATTTCACTGGTAAACTGCGGAACCTGCGAATAATCCAAATAAGTAACGGGCCCCCGAGAGCGGGTCGTTACAGTTTTGGCGGCCCACGCAGGTCCGTGCAAAATACCTCGTGAACAGTATAGTGAAACCAGAATGTATCGTATACGATACTCGACTAAGCTGACATTTTCTATGAATGCAGGTTTGACACTCGAAAGATGGACGTGAACACTTCGAAGAGCCCCAATGGAGCTGACCTGTCTGGCCTTAATAAAAGTCATTAACAAAACCTAAATTTTGATAGGATTAATTAGTTATTAATAAAAATCTTTTGTATCGGTGGCACTCGTATGAATGATAATCTTCCTTCAATGGACCATGATACCGGTCAATGTGCTTGGCTAAAGTCTGTGGATCGACCTGGCTAGACTGGGCATAAGTGATCCTAGCTTAGTCACTTCCCTGACCGTGTCCGCTGGACCGCAAGGACGTGAATCATGATTATGTAACGCCATCGATCTTCATCACTATCACCCTTCTTTTAGCTTGATGACCTTTCGATTGACCTTCTTAGAATCTTTCTACGCTTGAACTCTGGCTACGGAGAGTAGCGTTCGAATTTTCGACCACCAGAAGTTCGAGTTCCACAACGGAAGCGACCACCATCATCTGCTCAGCAACATCAACTACTCCCTCCTCAGCAACAAGTGTACCAGCAGACTCGACGACATGCGCCCCAGAGACGCCAAGCTTATACCATGACAGTAGAAGAAGCCGAGGATACGGACCAATTAATCACAGGTACGAGATATCTCACTAAGCTACATACTCTAATATTTAGAAATCGTAAGCTTAGACTCGATTCTCATCACGGTAGGTACCGTCTTAATAGCCGGTAAACCTGCCCTCACACTGTTCGACTCAGTAGCTACACATTGCTTCTTGGCCAGTCGTTTCGTCCAAACACATGCTATCACTGTTGAACCTCTGACTCCCGTTGGAAGGTCGAGACCGCTGGCGGTTCACTACCGGTAGCTAGCGGATGCCTCCAATGATCTGTTGTGATTTGTAGACGAGATCTCTTTGCCAACTTCTAGGGATGGACTGGTTGAGATCATTTCATGCCACCATTGACTGTCGTCAAAGGAGTGTAGAAATCGATATACCCAATCATCCAAAGTTCGTGTTCCTCAGCAAAAGCCGATCAGAAGGACCAGTGGAGTATCGAGCCAGACCCAACGTGTAGGTTGTTGCGTTTTTGCATCCTTCTTGAGCTCGTGTTTCTTTTCTAACCCCACTTTCGTCTTGTACCCAAATTTCCATGTGTTTGTATCCTTTTCCCACCTACCACCTCCTCCGTAATGACGGGCCTACACGATGATCCCAGAAGATGTCGAAGCCATCGACCAGGTGATTGGAGGTATGAATTATCACTTTTGATATTATACCCGTTCATTTGCAATCAGTATATCATCGTAGCTATTATGTTAATACTAGTCTTGAGACTAGCTATAAAAACTATGGTGATAGTATGTATTCATGTATTCGTCTTTTGTTTTCTTAATGATGTGATATCACGTTTTATTTCATGCTATTAACAACATATTTTCCTATGTCGTGGTCGTTCACCAAGCCTTCCAGTCGATTGTTTGAATTGCTTAGGCAATTATCGATCATCTTAATTCCGAGGACGGAATTATTTTAAGGAGGGTAGAATGTAACGGCCTGTATTTTTCAAACACTTCAAATATGTACTTAACGTATTTTTATTCTAAATCGTCTTTATAATGGTTGGTTAGGAGTTGTATATCAAAACTGATTTCAAAAATCCTTATAAAAATATTTTAGAGCACTAGACTTATCATAATGTATTTCAGCAGTTTCAGATTTCCTCATATACTCAAAAACGTTTCGATAAAAATTCATTTCCAATAATTACCGTTTTGGCTCAACGAATTTATTTTCGATTCAAACATTTTCAAAACGTTTTCAAACTTCTACGGTAGCATCATATTATCATTTAGGGCTCCCCACATTAATTTCATAATTTTCGGATATCGTTTCAGCCTAGAACCCGCAAACCCGCTTCTTGAACATTTTGGCCTAAAACCTGTACTTCCGTAGCTCAAATCCCAAAACGGATCTTGTATTCGTGATCCTCTCGTCGATACGATCCCGTGGGTATGTTTTCGTAATTTTTCGGAGTCGTTTATAAAAACAGGTTTGTATTCATCCAGTTTTACTAATTACATCCATTAATGACTTTTCAATTTTACTATCTATCTTTACTAATTACTTTTACCCCTAATTAATATCTAGATCTACCCCTAATTATTTTCCTGACCTATCTACAGTATTTGTGGTTGGATCTGAATTGATTCAGATCCAACCAATCTATTTAATTCTTCAACTATTATTAACTTTTTATGTTATTTCTTTTACTGTTTCTTAACCTATAAATATATCGAAACCCCTCCTCTCATTCTCACAGACCAAGCCCAGCAAACGACAAACCCATTTCTAATTCTCTCTCTCTCAGTCCTACTGTCATCATTATTTGTTCCTTCATCTAAAAATAAATGTGTGTGCAAATGGTCCCTTTGTGCTTCTTTAATGGCTACTGCTACTAAAAGGAATCCTCAGCACGAGGAAGAAGAGGGGCCAAGCGATCTCTTGCAAACGGTAGCCTTCCGACAAACGACGCGAGGCCTCCCCTTCATCCTCTCTCATGACTTGGGACGGTGACAAGACACACGAGCTTCCGACGGCTCCCTTCAAGCCGTGAGCCCACACTCCGGCCTAGCTCGACGACGTCGTCGAGGAGCTCCGCCGAGAGCACAGCCATGCTTCCTCCTCCACACAACCTTGCCGACGACCTCCATCCACCGCCTCGGGTCACCACCGCGACCTCTGCCGTCGCCACCTCTCCTCCTCCGACGTCGACAGCCTCTCCCGCATCCACCGCCTCCCCGCCGTGCCACGACGTCACCCCGACACTCCCTCCGCCTCCACGTATCCACCCAAACCGGTACCACGCCGCCAGATCGACCAACTGCCGCCCGCGCCACCATCGGCGACTGGCACCCGCCGCCTTGCCACCTCCATCGAGGCGCCCCTACCAACGCCCACCTCCCGTGGCCCCTGGACGTCGACGCCTCATGTAGCAGCACAGCGCGGGGTGCATGCAGAAAAAAATTGAGGAGAACGTTAAACAGTTAAGTTTTAAACACTTTGCATGTGCCTTACAATGAATTAGGGAGTTATGTTGGGCTACGTACTAGGTGAATGTTGCAATCATCAAGTTGTTTAAAAGAGAGGATTCGAACAAAAAAAAAAGAACAAAACGAAACCAGTCTCATTTAATTATATAATAATATATATATAGGAATAGTGCCCTTTTGATATTGGAATCGGACGAAGCAACGGATACCACCAAAAGATCCGCGTCTTCGTCACGAATGTGTAGGCGCCAGTTTCGTCTCAATCCGACACTTAGTTTTCAAGTTATGTTTTTTCAAAGTTTATTGTAATATTTTTAATACTTATATACTCTTATAAATACGCGTATTTCCGTATTTTCGAAATTAGATAATAGGGTTTCATGGTTTTAAATACATAACTTAAAATATAGGGCTCCGAAAAATGTGGGGATAGCCTCAGAAAATCGGAAACATTATTTCGGACCCAATGGCGCTGGTCTCATCTCGATCAGGCGCCTACTTTTCTTAGAATCTATTTTTAAACCTAAAAATTAAATACGTAACATTCATTATAAAATTCGTAACTCGCTGTTTTCACTTACACTAATATGTGATAAAATTATAGGTAATAACAATCTTCGAGACGGTCGTTTTGGCTGTTCATTCACGTATTTCCAACTTGTATTGCACCCGTGAGAAATTACGGAAGATATGCGTCACTTAAATAATTTGGGTTTTTAAGCTAGTTTTGAGTTTCTAAAAATTATAAAAATTATTATAAGCTTCAGAAAAATATTCCCTCTTGCAGTAAAACTATTTTTATAATATATAGCCTATATAAAAATTTAGAACACTTTTCGACACCGTTTCAACCAGTTTTGAGAATAAAAAATGACCAATTAATTAGATAATAATTAGTGTAGTCGTTAGCTGATAACTTTTTGTATTTGCAGGTACCAATCCTCGCGCTTTAACTCCATGCTCATCTTGCTACGACAATCCCGAAAGAGTAAGTCACAGTAAATTCTATCCTTAGAAATATAGATAGTGTACTCGTATGAACATATGACTTGACATCTAGTCTCGGAACAGTTATTGACCTGAACAGATTATTGACATTGCTTGACAGAAAGATTGTAACTGGAAATGTGAGAATGGTTAATGGCTGGTAAAATTATAGAGTATGGTATTGCACAGACACTGGGTTTTTGGGGTAACTTATAATTGCGGAAGTGCGGGAGCGACTAGTCCAGACTTTGTTGTCACCGTGCGGGTTCTAGCAACCCATAACAGTGCCGGTGACAACCATCACAGATCACAGATTATTGCACAGTTCTCAGAGATTATTGCACAGTATTCATAGCATAGTTCGCCCGGGTAGCACCCGCGGCAAGAGTTGGCCTCTTGGTTGCTCACTGTACTTCCCGTTATAAGTCACGTACTAGGCTAGGCACAATTACTCTCCATATTGCTATTGTCATTGCTATCGTCATGGTTATTGCTATTGTCATTGCTCGGTCACCTTTACTTTACTTGTCACCCTTGCATGCTTGACAGATGTACTTTACTTATCGTACTTGCATGCTTGTCTGTCCCTACTTTACTTTCCGCACTTGCTTACTATAGACTGCTCCATATTTGTGCACTCCTCTTTTTCTATTGCTAGAATTGTTGTGACTTACCTTCGGTTCCATTTATGGCACCGGCAGACGAAGACCTGATCGAGGACATTGCCCCAGAGTTCGTGGAGCCTACACTTGATCCTGAAGCTGCAGAGTTTTTACTTTACTGTTGGTGTGTGGGTTGTACTGTGTATTTACTTTTCCGCACTTCTTTTCAGAGAGTGTGCTAGTTGTTGTACTTTAATTTGGACTGTAATAACGTTTGTACGCTGGTTTTGAGTATTGTGATGCATCTCTGAGTTGTGGCTATGCTGATTTCACTGGTAAACTGCGGAACCTGCGAATAATCCAAATAAGTAACGGGCCCCCGAGAGCGGGTCGTTACAGTTTCTTTCTAATCGAATTGAGTAGCCGGTGCCCCACGAAACATTGGGGAGGACGCCAAAGATGAGATTTAAAAGATCATTCCATCCATTTGCATATATAGCGTCATCGCGTGTATGCAAATGTGTCGGTGTTTGCATTTATGGCGTTATCGCGTGAATGCAAAACATAAACATCAAAAACAAAAAAAAAGAAAAAGAAAAGAAAAGAAAAGAAAAATGAAAGAAAAATGAAAGAATAACCCACATGAGTGATGCAATCTCATCTCCCACCTCTTAGAAGAAATATTCTTTTGTTTTGGCCACTTTCATGAAAATTGGAAATTTTGACATCGTGATATCCCGATACGTGTGATACGTGGCTTATTTCCTTACTTTTCTTTGAATTGGATTGAGGGGAGTATCATTTGTTGGTTACTTTCATATATTTGGTATATTGGCTTTGAAATCATTTGGAAATCCCATTTTGGAGTATGCCATGACGATATCGAGGATTTGGTGCATGTTTTTCAATTTAATCCGAATTTTTCGCATATTTTGCTAGGGACTAGCAAAAGGCTAGTTGGGGGGTGTGATTCGGGATATAAATTGCATATTATCCCCCCTAACTATCCCCATTTTGTGCCAAAGATTAGGCTTAATTGTGCTCTTTTTGGGTATATTTTCATTTCATATCAATTTTAGGGCTTATTCTCATTCTTGGTACAAAATACGGTTTTTATCGTCTTTATTGGCTTCCTATTATTTTTCTTATGCTCCTGCCATTATTTCGATCATATCTCCATTTTTTGGGAATTATTTGAGCGTTGGAATATTTTATATAGCTTATTGGGAGGTCAATATTGGGTTTTTAATAGTCATTAAATTAATTTTCACATCAAATGGACTAATTTCTCCTTCTCATATTTTTCAGGTACTCCTGGGAGTCTTAGAGATTTTCCAGAATTTTTTGGGATTTTTCTGAGATTTCTAGGTATTTTTTTTGGAATTAAATGGAGGAGAAAAGGGGGAGAAAAGCCATGAAAAAGAAATTCATTGGGGGCGCCACGTGGCGCGATCTGGAGGCGCCACGTGGCGCCATCTGTGCCGTCCGCAGGCCCGCATTGCCGCTGCGCGGCTGTTGAAAAAAAAAGAATTAAAAAAAAAAAATTTTGATTTTTTTTTATTTGCGGGCCGGCCCATCTGGCCGGCCCGCTCTCGGTTTTGGCGGGCTGAGCCCGCTCAAAATTGAGCGGGCCCAGCGCCCGCTCACTTTGAGCGGGCCCAGCGCCCGCTCAAACTGAGCGGGCGAGCGGGTTGGTGCGGGCGCGCGCGCGCGGGTCGGATCCGACCCGATCCGACCCGCAATGCCTGTAATAGGCCTGGGTTGCGAAAATTGAAAGAAACACTCGGTTTTTGGGGTTTTTTGCTTGCGGTTTTTAGGGTTCTTGGAGCCCTAGCTCCAATTTTCTAGGGCTTTGGATGGGGGAGGAGGCCATGGATTGAGCTTGGAGCTTGGAGGAGCACTTGGGAGAGGAGAACTTCATCCATGAGTGACACATTGGTGAAAATTTTCCAAACTCTTGTGTATTTGATTTAGGGTTTTGTATTGTAATTGGATGTTAATTTTGAGTAAAGATTACTCCTTTTTCTCCATGATACTCTAAATTTTGCTTGTGTGGTTGTGTTTGGGGATTGTTGTTGTTGGTTTGAGAATTTCATCTCTAGCACAATTTTATCTTCAAAAATTTGTGTATGGAACTTGTGTTATTTTGTTTATTGGAACCCTAAGGGGAAATCCAAGAAGAGGATAATCCTAGCGGACCCTCTCTAATGCGCTTATTGTTAATTACTCGCATGAGTTTCATTCACTACTTATTGCACCCCACATGTTCGATGAAATGCCGTATTTTCCGATTGAGCTCCCTTAGCCGGGAGATCAATTGAGTTATATATTAGGGGATGATTTCTTGCGTCCACAACCTCATTCGCATGCACACCACACGAGTCCTCCTCGTTACTTGCCGATTCGGCCCTCAACCCCTAACCACTTAGGATAGATTTTTAGTTTCTCCACGTTTTTCACCACACGTTTTCCCACTCATCCACCGTTAGCAAGGTAGTTGTTTCAAACTTTATTTTTCGTTATTAATCAATTTTGTGAAAATAGAACGAATTGTCCCTGTGATCCGACCCGGTACTCACCGGTTATTTTTATATTGCATTGACGCTCCTACGCTTGGGAGTGGAAGGCGTGCACTTGCGCGTTTTCCGAGTTAACCAGGGACGTGCACAACATTTATTCCTATTAAAGGGGAAAGATCGTGGCCCCATTATGGGTGGCCGTTATCACCCCAACGTCTCTAAAGGGACCCTGAACGCCTATAAATAGAGAGACGGGTCCCATTTCCAAGGTACAAGGTCTAAGACATAGAACTCTACTTTCTCAGCTGATACTTCTTATACATTCGAGCTTGCGCCGCCAGTCTTGAGACGAACCTCCGTGGGTCGATCTCAGTTGCACCATGCTCCCCCTCTTCCTTAAGTTTCCACACTAACTTAAGCATCGTAGAGGATTTGGCTCGGAACCCAGATCTGACCCCTAAACATGTCCTTGGGTGTAGATCGACGGTCATCATCCAGCGTCGAAGGTCATCATTGATCTTCCTAGCCTCGAGCGATCGACACAACTGCTGCTCGAAGGTTAATCGAGCACCACACCATCATCAACTACCATTATCCGACCCTGGTCCTTCCAACCGAGGGTCCCATTCCAACTGCTGATGAGGCTCCGACTCTGTATCTCGAGTCTACGTCTTCTTGACAAATGTCTCGGTCAATTTTGGTCTTAACAGTTTGGCACCGTCTGTGGGAAACGTTAACCGGCTTGACATCCCAAAGCAATCCAGAAGCTATGACAGCTGGACCCAGCAACGTCGGACCATTCGAAGGTTCGAAGGAGAAGCCGAGAGCGAACAACGTCCTGGTGGAGGATGTCGCAGACTCCACAACAACACCACCACGACCAACAGAGGCCCCGAAGGAGCCTGGGGTGATCCAAAAGGAATTCACCCAGTTCACCGAGCAGGTCGACAGGAGCCTAGGTGCATTGGAGACTTTAATACTCTAAAACATGGGGAGCCCATCGCTCATAAATGATCTGTTGCCGCCTCCAAACCCGAACCTGATGCCAACCAAGGGCTCGGCTTTTCTTCGAGATCTAGGAGACCCAAGTGCAGATCAACTGGAGATTAACCTCCACAATTTGACCCCCCGGCCCACCAATACAATGGAGTAAGGATCGATAATCGAGATTTCATTCTCCAGGGAGAACTCACCCCCTCCAATTACCGGGCATCAACCCGCAGCATCCTAGATCAGGTAATGTACGGGGTTCCCCCAGGTTATAACCCACTGATCCATGTAGGTGGATTCATGAGGAGGGAGGAGATCCTGAACCGATTCTCGGGAGCCAACTACGTGCAACCTGGAGCAGGAGGATCCCTACTAGTCCAATCCTCGATTCGAAAGACTCCCCCTGAAAGAGAATATCATCTCTGCTCATCCTCTCCTTAATTTCAAGCTGCTCTACCAGATTATGATGGTAGAGGCGACCTATGGTCGCATATTCATAAGTATCTGAATGTCATGCTGCTCCACGGGGCCGACGAGCCGTACCTTTGTAGAGCCTTCCATGCTACCCTGTTCAAAAGGGCAGAAAGGTGGTACAAAGGGCTACCACACGACTGCATCGGCTCGTTCGACGAACTGACAGAAATATTCTACAAACAATTCGTCGCAGGACGACGTCCTAAGAAGAGGTCGTCCCACCTCTTCTCACTCAAGTAGAACGAGAATGAGTCGATCCGAGCATTTGTCCAGAGATCCAATGACGAGAGGCTCGATGTAGAAGAGACACCTGACATGACCGTCATAGCAGCACTCGCCCAGGCGATCCGGAATAAGCACCTGAGGAGGGCCCTTCACCAGTTCCCACCTAACATCGCAGAAATGCTCAACATAACAGATGTGTTTACTTCCTCCGAAAAGACGGAAGAACCAGCCGGAGCTAATGCGAAGAGCACCCCCTCCCACCGTGGATACACGAGGTGATAGAAACCAACCTCGGGAACCCCCGCCATGAGTCTCGAGATAAGAGGACCAGGAAAAGGAGCCCTCGAAGCAAGGAGTGCCCTACCTATGCTAAGCCGATTACTCCTAAGGCGAAAGTCCTCGTTTACGCCCCACGAGAGGAGCTGATCCAAGAGACAGCTAAGAAGGGCAAATATGAGAAGTGGGAGGACCTCAAATTCTGTAAATATCACAACGACTATGGGCACGATACCAACGACTGTTGGACTCTCAAAAAAGAGATCGATGATTTAGTCAAGCATGGACACTCCAAGAACCCGGCTATTGATCCACCTAGCAAGGAGGGTTCCTCAAATTAGAAGGGCAAGATGACGAGGTCGCCTGTCACCAAGGTGATCGGCTAACGAGCCACCTAAAGTTTGGGGGCAAATAAAGCGGCGATGAACAATGACAGCTCTGACGAAGTTTGGAAATACCTGTATGCCTATTTTCGTTTTTCTGTCACTTTTCTCAATAAAGCATGTCTCTTTTAACAAATAAAGTTTTGCTTCCTTAAGCCTTCGTAAAGTCTACAGAAACAATCCCATCAAAACTCCCCTCGAAAAGGATCCGATCATCTGGAGGTTTTGGGAAAACTAAACTTACGTTGATGCAAATGACACCTAAACGAGCGTCGACCGTAAGTCGAAGGGGCCACCCCTTCGCTACTTAACGAATCTCCTAAACGAGCGTCAGCCGTAATTCGAAGGGGCCACCCCTTCGCTACAGCACGACTCTCCTAAACAAGTGTCAGCCATAAGTCGAAGGGGCTAACCCTTTGACGATCGTAATTCGAAGGGGCCACCCCTTCGCTACTGAAAGACTCTCCTAAACGAGCATCAGCCGTAAGTCGAAGGGGCCACTCCTTTGCTATTTAATGACTCTCCTAAATTAGCGTCAGCCGTAATTCGAAGGGGCCACCCCTTCGCTACTGAACGACTCTCCTAAACGAGTGTCAGTTGTAATTCGAATAGGCCACCCCTTTGCTACTAACGACTCTCCTAAAAGAGCGTCAGCCGTAAGACAAAGGGGTCACCCCTTTGCTACTCTACTAAATGAGTGTCAGTCGCAAGTCGAAGGGGCCACCCTTTTGCTACTGAACGACTCTCTTAAATAATCGTCAGCTGTAAGACAAAGGGGCCACCCTTTTGCTACTGAACGATTTTCCCAGAACGTCTTCAGTCGTAAGTCGAAGGGCTACCCCTTCGCTACTGAATGACTCTCCTAAACGAGCGTCAGTCGTAAGTCGAAGGGGCCATCCATTCGCTACTTGTTAAGGCCAAAATTGACCGAGACAGTTGTCAGGCTGATGTAGACTCGAAGTGCTGAGTTGGATCCTCGTCAACAGTTAGAGTGGGACCCTTGGTTGGGAGAACCAGGGTCGAGTGATGTTAGTTAGAGATGATGCGACCTACGTTCGACCTTCAGGCGATGATTTTATCGATCGTTCGAGGTTAGGAAGCTCGATGTTGACCTTCGAAGTTAGACGATGAGCGTCGATCTGCACCACAGGAACTCGTTAGGGTGGTCGAATTTGGGTTCCGACCCAAATCCCATCCGATGCTTAAGTTAGTATGGAACTTAAGGAAGAGAGGGAGCTTGGTGCAGCTGAGATCGACCCACGGAGGTTCGACTTAAAACTGGCGGTGCAAGCTCGAATATAAGAATAGTAAGCTGAGAAGATAGAAATCTATGTCTTAGACCTCGTACCTTGAAGATGGAACCCCTTTACCTTTGTTCGTCGATCTATTTCTAGGTAATTCCCCCTGATGATGTGAAACCATCCCTCATTGAGTGGGGCACGATCTTCTCCGGGATTCGAGTTAACGACTGCCCATTTACTCGGCCCTATTAACTCTCCCCTAAATGTTGGCGCCAACCCAACGGTCGAATGACCCATTCGTCTGACTTAGCTGTGCCCCGCTAAGAGCGGCCGTGGATGCTAAACAGGTCGGGTATGTGGTTATCCAAATTGGATTCGTACCCGTGCACTAACAATGACCCCCATTATTTGCGCCTCAGAAATCGTGCTGACTGGGACCGAACGATGAGTAATCTCCTTAAATGTGCACGGTTTTCGAAATATCTAATTTGATTTGTGTCGCTAAAAACCCTTTCGCCTTTGGAACGATCTCCGCCGTTTCTCGTGGCTGGCCTAGGACACATGTCGCGCATCGAATGTCAGTCAGTTGGATTTATTCATGTAAAAGAAAGAGGCGAGAAGATAGTAGATATCTCTCTGCTTCATTTTCCTACTTGTTTCGTAAGCTTGCTTCCATCGTCGCCTCCTTAGAGATCGCTTGTTTCAATTTCAAGGCATCCTCCTTCTTCGGCTCTGATCTTTTCTAGATTCGTCAGGTATGTTTGCTCCGGTCGTGTTCAAGGTGCCGGCCCATGAGGAGCTAGCGGTGCACCTCCGGCCCCCTCGATGCATGGAAGTTCCTGGGAAGGGAAAAGGAATTTGGGTTGAGCTTAGCATTCTCATTCGTCGAAGGGATCAGAGGTCGAAGGTCCCTGGAGTCATCTTAGGTATGGCCCATAGGTTTTTCCTCGACCTGACTATCGAGGTGTGGCGAGGTTGCTTCTGTGATCCTTTTAGGGTTAGAGTGCCCAATCCAGACGAGAGAGTGTGTTTCCCACGAAAAAGTGATTGGGGTGTATCTCAAAGCTTTTTGCTTAGGACTCCGATTCCCTCTTCACCCCTTCATTGTGGAAGTCATGTGCTCTTCGGAGCTTTCCATTTGTAGGCTCGCTCCTCAGGCTTTCCCACCCTTAGTTGGCTTTATCGAGTTGTGCGAGCTTTGTGGAGTCCGTCCGACCCTTGGGTTATTCAGATATTTCTTTAGGATAATAGCCGACCATCACTGAGTGTGGCGCTGCTCACCTGGGTATGAGGCTCATATACGACCTTCTGATTTTCGACACTGGGTGGATGGATACCTTCGTGTTTGTCGGGCCGTTGCTCAATGGTTGGAGTTCCCCGAATCCTGAGCTTGTGGTGGAGTCTCGGCTGTCTTTAGAGGAGGTCAGAGCCTGGTTGTCGCCGGGCGAGGCAGAGGCAGTGAAGTCTCTTTTGAGTCGATCGAGACAAGATATGTCAATTCAGTATTTGTTGGATGATCACATGCTAAAGATCCTTCTGTGAAGCCCAGATAATGTATCTCGAATCTATGTCTTTATCTCTGCCACTCACGGTAATTATCTTTGTTGTTTGCAGATATGACCAATGGAGATCGACGTAGTGGCGGGTCCAGTTTGGACCGAGTCCGGCGGGAGCAGCGGAAGAAGAAGAGGACAGACGAAAGTTCGGGTGCCCGCATCAAATGATCGAGTGCGCGTGTCGAGGGATCTGACTCTCAGTCTCCCATCCACACCCACCAAAGCTCTTCTTCCGAAGGGGGAGAGACTAGGTAGATATCCCGACCTTCTTCCCGAGCTTCTTCGAGAGAAGCTTCCAGCCGGGCTCCCGTGTGGCCCTCTGTGCCCCTGACTTTCGTCGTGGTCGCAGAGCCGTAGGAAGTGGTCGATGTCGACACGGCCGACGTTGCTGCGCCGACCGAAGTGGTTGTCCAGAAGAGGGAGATGCCCTCCCACGAGAAGGAGGTGTCTTCGAAGAGGAGGCGAATGGAGGAGGAGGATCCCATGGAAAAAGGTAAGGGGGCCACTCCTCTCAAGCCTCTAGAGGCGGTGGAGATCCCTTCAGTTCCCCAGGTCCCCACGATGCCCCTTCTGGATCGGTGGACGTGGGGTGACATCATGTCACCCTCTCCTATGGTCGACTCCATCCCTGGGGAGTTCGATCAAGCGTTACTGCTCAATTGGCTCTCGTCTCGATCCTCAGGGTGGTCCAAGGTGAGTTTCATCTGCCCCCTTCGCCATTGGCAAAGAGGAGTCGGCCTTGAGGGACTTCAGAACAACTATCAGGTTGGTGGAGAGCTCGATCCTTCCCAAGAATCTGGAGTTCTTGCAGAAGTTGGACCTCGAAAGGGTGGCCAACTTCTTCATGTGGAGCGGATAACAGGTATGTCACCCGCCTTTGCTTTTTGGCGTCCAAGTTAGTCGTTGTTTTTGACTAACCCTCGTTTTGTTTGCAGATGTCCGTTCTCGGGGCCGTGCCGCATCGCTAGGCTATTGAATTGATCGACCGAGGTCGGCAGGTGGCGGACGTGGAGCGCAAAGTGCTCAGCTTTGAGGCACGGGCAGAGGAGGTGGAGGAGGCCTTGGGGAAAGCTCTTGCCGACAAGGCAGCGGTCAAGTGGGAGGCGATGTAGGCTAAGGATAGCCTATCATCGCTATCGGGCCTCTACAAATCTGTCGTGCTTCAGTGGCGGATGGAGAGGTCCCAGCTTGATGATGAGCTCAACGCCTACAAGAAGGAGACGATCGATCTTCGGGCCAAAGTTTGTGACTCCAAGAGGTGGGCAGAAGCTTGCCAGGTGGAGAAGACCGAGCTTTAGACCAAAGTCGCAGGGCTCGAGGAGGCTACCGCGAAGGAGAAGACAGAGCTTACGTCAAAGCTTGCGAAGGCGATGGAGGCTTTTACCAGCGTCTTGGTGTCAGGCAGCGCTCCCCCCTCTTAGGCCGGTATGCTTTCTATTTTGCTAAATTTTGTAATTTTCTTTTATTCGAATAAATGAAAAAACTTTTTGCAACCTTTCTCATTTATTCGCATTTCCTCTTTATTTGAATATCTGCGTGTATGGCCCCTCAACGACCTAACTTGAAATTTCATCGAAATCTTTAGGCAAGTTATGTCGTGGATATGTTAGATGCGTTCAATAAATGAATGTAACCATTTAAACCATGAATCACGTTTTCTTGGGTAGAGAGGGGCGAACCTCTCTCGACATATGCGCCATGGTCATCTAGCGACGAGGGACAAGGCTCATTCGACTTACGGGCGACGAGTATCAGGTATCGCTCAGCGGTGAGGGGGGATCTCTCGGCTTATGGCTGAGGACGTGGGTCATTCGGTGGCGAGGGGCAAGGCCCCTTCGACTTACAGCTGAGGAGGGTCGTTCGGTGGCGAGGGGCGAGGCCCCGTCGGCCGTAAGACGAGGGACGAGGCCCCTTCGACTTACGGTCGACGAGGGTCGTTCGGTGGCGAGGGACGAGGTCCCTTCGACTTACGACCGACGAGGGTCGTTCAATGGCGAGGGGCAAGTCCCCTTCAACTTACGGCTGACGAGGGTCGTTCGGTGGTGAGGGGCGAGGCCTTTTCGACTTACGGCCGATGAGAGCACTTGGACTGATGTCAAAGAACGATCTACTTTGTATCCATAATGAACATGCATATGATAAAAGATGAAGATGGATTTCGATCATTTTACCCCATTTTGTATATCAGTAATAATACTTCTACAGATGCTCAGTGTTCCAGGGATAAGGAAGCTCTCTATCATCCAAAGTAACGAGTCAGTAGGTGGCAGGACCGAGTACATCGATCACTGTGTAGGGTCCTTTCCACTTCACAGTGAGCTTCCCCTGCTTGAGAATCTCGGGAGTGAAAGTGGCCTTATGCTGCACCAAGTCGCCTACACGGAAGCTGCGTTCGCGGAATTTTGAGTTGAAATAGCGGGCCATGCGTCCTTTTTGCTCGATAAGGGTTACCAGAGCCCGTTCGTAGACCTCATCCACCAGTTGTAGGTTGAGCTCGAGGCCTTCTGAGTTTCTTTCTTCATCATAGTATTAGAGACGAAGCGGTCGCTCATTGACCTCGATTGGGATGACTACTTTGCATCCGTAGGCCAACATGAACGATGTTTCCCCCGTCGAGGTTTTGTGGGTCGTTCTGTATGACCATACTATGCCGGGGATTTCGTCCGGCCAAGTTCCTTCAAGCCTGATTATTCTCTTCCGCAGGGGCCCAAGGATGCTTTTGTTGGCTGACTCTGCCAAGCCGTTCGACTGGGGATGTGCAACGGAGGTAAAGTGCGACTTGATCTTCAGCTCTGAGCAGAAGTTTCTGAAGCCGGTGCTATCAAATTGTGTCCCATTGTTCGTCACTATGGATTATGGGATGCCAAAACGACAGACGATGGATTTCCAGACGAAGCTTCGAGCTTCCTTCCAAGTGATTCGGGACAGAGGTTCCGCTTTGATCCACTTGGTGAAGTAGTCGATCGCCACCATCAAGTATCTCTGCTGCCCACTCGCTGCCTTGAATGGTCCGAGGAGATATAGTCCCCACTTGGCGAATGGAACTGGACTGACGATGGGGATCAGATCAGTTGGTGGGGTCGAGCTGACCTTCGAGAATTTTTGGCAGATCGAGCACCGTCGAACGTATTCGACGGCATCTTTGAACATCGTTGGCCAAAAATAGCCTTGTCTCACAGCCTTTAAGGCTATGGATTTCCCTCCGCAGTGGTTCCCGTAGTCACCCTTGTGGATCTCTTGGATCACGTAGTGCGCTTCCTGTGGGGCTAAACATTTAAGAAAGGGGAATATGTTATACCTGGTCCATCGTCTTTTGTACAATGAACCATTTAACAGGACGAATTGGTAGGCCTTTCGTTCTAGCTTTCGTGCTTCCACTAGGTTGGTCGGTTTCTCTCTCGTGTTTAGGTAACGGATTATCGGGTCCATCCACGTGATCTCTTGATCGAGATTTAGCAGTTCATGTGCTAGCTCGCTGGGATGGGGTAGCATTGTACATACACGGTCCGACCGAGCCCCGTACAGAAGGAGGATGCAAGCTTTGACAAGGCGTCAGCTCGATGATTCTTCGACCTTGGCACATGATGAATTTATACGCTTGCGAATTTGGCGAGCTCTACTTTAGCGACTTGCATGTAACTCTGCATTGAGTCGTGACAGGCTTCAAAGGTCCCATTCAGTTGGTGGACAACGAGACTGGAGTCGCTGAGTAGTTGGATCACTCTCGTCCCTAGGGCTCGAGCCAGTCGGAGTTTGTTGATGGCCGCTTCATATTCCGCACCATTATTAGTGGTTTGGAAATCGAAGCGGAGGGCGTATTCGAATATGTCGCCCGCGGATGTTTGGATGATTATTCTGGCCCCGCTTCCAGCATGTGTGGCTGAACCGTCGACTTGGATGATCCAGGTTTCCTCGTCTTCAATTACGTCTTTCGCCCTGCTTGGTGGGTTAATGCTAGTTGAGGACGAGGGGGTATCCTCAGGTAGTGCGCTAGTTGTGTATACCTCTTCACGGGGGCCATCGTTGTAGGTGAGTTCAACGGTAAAGTCGACGAGAGCCTGCCCCTTGATGGCGGTCCTTGACTTAAACTGGATGTCGAACTCGCTTAGTTTGACCCCCCATTTTGTCATTCTCCCTGAACGATCGAGCCTCTTTAGGGTCTGCTCTAAGGGAGTGTCGGTGAGGACCAAGATGGTGTGCGCTTGGAAATACGGTCGCAGCCTCCTTGCGGATTGGACCAGTGCGAAAGCCATCTTTTCGATCCTCGAGTAGTTGACTTCTGCGCCTCGGTGAACCTGACTGACGTAATAGATGGGCCGTTGTACCCCTGTGTCTTCCTTGACGAGCGTCGAACTTACGGCCTCCTCGGTGGCATCCAGGTAGATGATGAGCTGGTCATCTTTATTTAGCTTGGTCAGGAGTGGTGGGGTGCGAAGGTATTCCTTCAACTCGGAGAAAGCTTTTTTACAGTCTGTGTCCCATTCGATGACACTCTTGCCACTTGATGCGGAAGCTATTGCCTTTCTCAACACCTTGCAGAAAGATAATGACCTCTCGGCTGACTTATACAAGAATCGTCCCAAGGCTGCTATCCTCCCGTTCAACCTCTGGAGCTCTCTGAGAGTTGAGAGCTCCTTCATCGTGATGATGGCAGCGATCTTGTCGGGGTTGGCCTCAATCCCCTGATTCGTCAGCATAAAACCGAGGAACTTCTCCGACCGAACCTCGAAGGTACATTGGTAGGGTTTAGCCGAAGTTGTATCGCCGGATTTGTTCAAATATCTCCCGAAGGTCTGCGACGTGATCCATTGGCTTCTTTGACTTTACCAACTTGTCGTCGACGTAGACTTCTAGTTTTCGTCCTATTTGAGCCTCGAAGACGTCGTTCATCATACGTTGGTACGTGGCCACTGCATTTTTCAAACAGAATGACATTTTTGTGTAACAGAAAATACCTCGATCAGTGATGAAAGAAGTTTTCTCCTCATCCTCTGGTGCCATCTGAATCTGGTTATATCCTGAGAAGGCATCCATGAAACTGAGAAGCTCGTAGCCCGAAGCACTGTCGACCAGATGGTCGATTCGTGGCAGGGGGTAGCTATCCTTCGGGCACGCTTTGTTGAGATCAGTGAAGTCGACACACATTCGCCATTTTCCATTCACCTTCTTGACCATCACGACGTTTGAGAGACATTCAGGGTACTTGACTCTTCAAATGAAGCCAGCTTCTAGAAGTCGATCCACTTCTTCGATCGCAGCTTTCATCTTTTCACCTCCCACGTTACTCTTCTTTTGCTTCATGGGTTTGGAGGTCGGGTCGCACCCTAGCTTGTGGGATGCCACCTCGGGGTCGATGCCAGGTATATCCTTTGGGGTCCAGGCGAAGATTTCGACATGCTCTCTTAGGAGGGCGATTAACTATTCCTTTAGGTCGCAAGGGAGCAGCGACCCAATGGAGACGGTGTTTCCTTCCTCTTCGGAGACTCGGATGTTCTTCGTTTCTTCAACTACGGTGGGCCATCGATCTTCGATCTGTTGGTCGACTGGATCTACTTGCTCGATCCTCCTCAGGGTGGTGGACAACGTGTAACACGACCGTGCCTGTTTCTAATTTCCTTTTGCTTTTTCGACTCCCTTGGGGGTCTGGAACTTGATCATCTGATGGAAGGTTGAGACCACCACTTCTAAGGTGTTCAGTAGTGGTCTTCCGATGATCCCGTTATACGTCGAGTTGATCTTCACTACCATGAAACTGGTTAGGCGAGTGATTTGTCGAGGATACGTACCGAGGGTTACCAGTAGGGTGATGATGCCAACTATTGGAGCGGAATGTCCAGTGAACCCCACCAGGGGTCCCGTACAAGGCGTCAACTCCACAGATGACATTTTCATCCTCTCCAACGTAGTGAAGAAGGGTATGTTGCACGAGCTTCCGGTGTCGACAAGCAACCTTTTCACAGAAATTTCTTTGATGGTGGCCGTGACGACGACGGCATCATCATTCGGTAGTTCTACACCTTCCAGATCTTCATCCGAGAAGGAGATAGGTGGTGTAGAATCTCTAGGGCGCTTTCGCCCCACAGATACTGTCATCAACCTCCTAGCGGAGGAGCGTTGGAGAGAGGTTGATAACTCTGGGTGCGGGGGACCTCCCATTATCATTCTGATGAGTCCGACGCGGGGAGGTCTCGTGGCAACCTCGGAGGATGTGGATGGGCGGATCGATATGGTCGAGTAGTTCGTCGATCGGGATGTCGGCACGTGATTTTCCACAGACGGCACCAAACTGTTAAGGCCAAAATTGACCGAGACAGTTGTGAGGCTGACATAGACTCGAAGTGCTAAGTTGGAGCCTTGTCAGCAGTTGGAGTGGGACCCTTGGTTGGGAGAACCAGGGTCGAGTGATGGTAGTTAGAGATGATGAAACCTACGTTCGACCTTCGGGCGATGATTATGTCGATCGTTCGAGGTTAGGAAGCTCGACATCGACCTTCGGCATTGGACGATGAGCGTCGATCTGCACCATATGAACTTGTTAGGGGGTCGGATCTGGGTTCCGACCCAAATATCCTCCGATGCTTAAGTTAGTATGGAACTTAAAGAAGAGAGTGAGCTTGGTGCAGCTGAGATCAACCCACGGAGGTTTGTCTCAAGACTGGCGATGCAAGCTCGAATATAAGAATGGTAAGCTGAAACGATAGAGTTCTATGTCTTAGACCTCGTACCTTGAAGATGGAACCCCTTTACCTTTGTTCGTCGGTCTATTTATAGGTAATTCCCCCTTGATGATTGAAACCGTCCCTCATTGATTGGGGCACGATCTTCTCCAGGATTCGAGTTAACGGCTGCCCATTTACTTGGCCCCATTAACTCTCCCCTGAATGTCGACGCCAGCCCAACGATCAAATGACCCATTCGTCTGACTTAGTTATACCTCGTTAAGAGCACGTGGGGTATTGGACCGCAGATGCTAAACGGGCCAGGTATGCATATATCCAAATTGGATTCGTACCCGTGCACTAACACTACTGAATGACTCTTCTAAACGAGCGTCAGTCGTAAGTCGAAGGGGACACCCCTTCGCTACTGAACGACTCTTCTAAATGAACGTCAGCCGTAAGTCAAAAGGGCTATCCCTTCGCTACTGAACGAATCTCCTAAACGAGCGTCAGCCGTACGACGAAGGGGCCACCCCTTTGCTACTGAACGAATTTCCCAGAACATCTTCAGCCGTAAGTCGAAGGGCTTCCCCTTCGCCACTGAACGATTCTCCCAACGAATCTTCAACCATAAGTCGAAGGGCCACCCCTTCGCCACTGAATGACTCTCCTAGAGCTTCTTCAACCATAAGTTAGAGGCCACCCATTCGCCACTAAACGACTCCCATTCTGTCAACCGTGAGTCGAGTAAATCTCTCCCTCACCATGGAGCATAACGGTCAACTTCTAAGCGTGGTTCGATGGTTTATCCTCAATCATCTTGAAGCAACGCCTAATCCATCAAAAGGGGCCATCAGGTATTACGACTACCACAGGACGTAAGCGACAACAAACAAAGAGATGCAATGACAAACAAGGATATACAGGCCAATTCTCCTGACACTTCATATTGCAAAACATTGTTTTTGTTTACATTACCCCCTATACATTCAAAAATTTCTAAAGTAGGCGTAAAAATGTCGAGACCCTACAATGGCTGGCTAGGTCCTTGGTCTCCATCTAGCACGGCCGTAGACTCTGGGTCCATCATAGCATCCGCTCCTACGTCATCATCAGCCACGATGGCAACGTCGTCGGGGGGAGCATCCTCCTCTGTGCATTGGCTCGATTCGTCGTCACCAAGGTCCGAAAATATCACTGGGACCTTGTCGGTCTCGACGAAGAGGTCAGGAAATCGGTTCTTCATCTCCAACCGACATCGCTCATAACCTCCCTTGTACATCTCGTCGAAGTTGGGAAATGAATCCGTGAAATCCCAAATCTCCCTCTCCGCAATGACCTCGGCTTCGACTCTCTCCTCCAATAGAGTGTCATCCGCTCGCTCTCTTAGGGCGGTTTGTTCAGCCTCCCTCCTACGAGACTCGCTTAACTCGTGCTCGAGTTTTCGAATACGATCCAATCTCGTCTAGGAGAGACGGCTGATTCTATCCAGCTCAGCCTGAGATCTCTCCACTCTCGACCCAACGGCTTCCAGGGTGACACCATGATTGGCCACCACTAGATCACGACGACACAACGTCGCGATCGCCACGAGGACCTGCAAAGACCACACGATGGTAAGCATGCGTGCTGGCATCACCCACAAGGGAAGCTAGAGCAACAGTTACTTGGACGCTAGCGTGAACGGCTATCGAGGCAAGCCACTCATAATCAACCCTCTCCACGACAGCCCTATCCCGTGGAAGGGTCACATTCTCAACGATACGGGAGGCGGTCCTGTAATCAAGAAGAGCAGAGTCTCCACGCCTCAGCGAAAATCCAGCCCGGATGAGCTCCTCCTCGAAACAGTCGAATGTGGCCTGAGGAGATTGGCCCTCTAGCAAGATCGGCATGTATTCGTCGAGGATGTCCTCGGACAGCTCTACAGGCAGGAACAAACCCCCAAGGCCAGGAATCCTGGTGCATGAGAAGTTCCGATGGAACCTGAGTCTCCCTCGAATCTTCCGCGTGAAAAGTATCACTCCCAGGCTGGGAGACCTGCTCTGCGGCTGCATTCGACCCAGATGGCTCCGAGTCACTGAGAACGATCTTTCGCCTCCTCTTGGTCTCCTCCTACGCAACTACTTCAAATTCAGAGGTGGACCCTTTCTTCTTCTTCTGCTGAGGGTGGGCCACCTGAGCAACTCACTCGACAACTATGGGTCGATCCATGGACTGTTGGGTTATCAATTTCTCCACGGTCGGCAACCAGAGAGACAACATGTTCGCCTCTGCCTCTTTGATGGAAGCCTCGACTGCTTCCCTCAATGCGGAATCCACCTGGTAATCCACACTCCATGCCTACAAGAGCAACAAACAAGGTAGGTTGAAAGACGAAGGTCGAATAGTTGACATGCACGATCGAACCAACCTTTCGTCCATACGGTCCGACGCAGAACGTCGTCAGACAACAACCACTTGATCAACCTCATATCATCTGACAGGCTCGTTAGAATATCGACGGCTTTCTTCTCCTCGAGAGTCAATGACTTATCCCCGACAAGTCCCAAATCAGGGGCACCCCAACCGGTGAAAAAGCTAGCCTCCCCTTGGAAAACCACAAACACAAACTCGTTTTTTCACTTGGGATTGGAGGTGGGAAGATCTTCCAGCAGCTTCCTGCCTCGACGGGCCATTATCGTATACCACCTCAGGGTCTTGACGGGAGGGATCGAGAAAAAAATGATTGAACAGACCCATAGATGGTTCAATCCCCTTCGTCACACATAGAACTATGAATCCCATCAGCATGCAAATGGCGTTCGACATCAACTGGCAGATGAAAATGTTCAGGGTACACAAGAAGTACCGCATGAAAGGGTGCATGGAAAATCGGAGGCCTCGCTCGAAGGCTTTGACGTAAACCCCCACTTTTCGATCGCCAGGACGATGAGCCATCTCGTCACTCCCAGGCAGCCTAATTTGGCAGTCGAGACGGACATAACTCCTCTGAAGCTCGACGATCTGACCGGCCTTGACTCTAGACCTCACATTCTCCAGCAAGCCAGTCTCCTTGATCCCTTCCCGATTCTTCTGCATGGCTGTGACCAAGTTCCTTCCGGAGGCAGAGATGGAGGATGAAGCCATTACTTTCGAGAGAAGGAAAATCTGAATCGAGGCAATGAAGACGGTACATCTGCACTCTATTGCTGGAACCAACATATATGGGCGAGGCAACAACTGCATGATCGAACACGTGTCAAAGATCCAAGAGCCAAAAATGTCATGGAGTTCGAACCAACAAATCATCTGAATCGACGAGGCGGGTGTTTTGGCGACTAGAACTTAAGTGCTATTTTCTCGATTACCGAGCCCCATTAATGCGATGTAACGTCACTTGACTTCAGTGGATGGATCCTTCAAGATCGTGCGACGTGGGCCATTGTTGAATCATTGGGCTGGCATTCGAGATAACTCTGTCGACAGATGATTATGGCCCCCAAGTCTCACCAGAGAAGCTCGATACCGACTCAGTCAAAGCCCAATGGTCAGTTAACCGTTGAATCCACCTCACTCCAACGTGGGATTAAAAGCGGGATCGCAAATCGTGGGGACGTGCACAACATTTATTCCTATTAAAGGGAAAAGATCGTGGCCCCATTATGGGTGGCCGTTATCACCCTAACGTCTCCGAAGGGACCCTGAACGCCTATAAATATAGAGACGAGTCCTATTTCCAAGGTACGAGGTCTATGACATAGAACTCTACTTTCTCAGCTGATACTTCTTATACATTCGAGCTTGCGCCGCTAGTCTTGAGAGTAACCTCCGTGGGTCGATCTCAGTTGCACCAAGCTCTCCCTCTTCCTTAAGTTTCCAAATCTGACCCCCTCTAACGTGTCCCTGTGGTGCAGATTGACGATCATCATCCACCGTCGAAGGTCGCCAGTAAGCTTCCTAGACTCGAGCGATCGATGTAACTGCTGCTCGAAGGTCAATCAAGCACCACACCATCATCAACTACCATCACCCGACCCTGGTTCTTCCAACAGAGGGTCCTATTTCAACTGCTGACGAGGCTCCGACTCAGCATCTCGAGTCTATGTCAGCTTGACAACTGTCTCGGTCAATTTTGCCCTTAACAGGGCCCTACCCATTTTTATATGTATGTGCCTCGGTCTCCTTCTTTATTAATAAAATTTCTTTTATCTAAGAGCAAGTCTTAGTTCGTCTTTTAAGGGACTCGGAGCTAGGATAGAAGACTCTCAAATGCTCCAAGTCTTAATTTGGAACTTGGATTGGAAGCTCCAGAATTAACTCATCTTAGGTCGCAAAGGACCTTTGAGCCCAAAAAAAATTTCAAATCAGATAGAAGACCACGAACTTAGCTCGTATTTGGTTGTAGATCACCTTTGAGCTTAATAGAGTTTTCTTCTAGGTAGAAGATTTGAAGCAAATCCCAGGGTTGAAAAATTCTTGAAAAAATTGCCAAGTCTTAGGTCATTGAGAACTAGATGATCTTGGTTAGATCGGCCCCAGTGTCATTCATGCCCCCCTCTACAGCCCAGGCTTATGTGTCGTAAAAGGTGAAAGCACAAGGTGTGGAAAAACGTCCCCTAAGTCTGTAGTTAAGACTCAATAGCTTTACATTAGTGGCTTGTTGCAGCCGAGCTAAGTTATTCTTTGCTTGGGTGTCCTTCTTCTCTTCCTCTAGCTCAATCTTAAAGGCCATGAGGCTGCTCATCAATTCCTCCACGGTGAGCTTAGAATGCTCGTGTGCTTCTTGAATCGCCATGGTCTTTGGCTTCCACTCTGGGCCAAGTGATCTAAGTATCTTCAACTGTTCATATATTGAAATTTTCTTTCCTAAACTTATAAGACTATTAATTATCTCCGAAATTGAGTGTTTATATCTAAAATACTTTCACCATCGATCAGTCTAAAAATTTCAAATTTACTATTCAATAGATTAATCTTAGACTCTTTTACCTTATTTATACCTTAGTTAGTCACCTCAAAGTGTGCTATATCTCATGTGCTATAGTGCATTGTGAAACTCTGTTGAATTCATTACTTGTCAATGCATAAAATAGTGCGTTTATCGCTTTTGCATCTAAGTTTCTCTTCTTCTTGACATCGTTCTCCCAAGACTCCATCGGGTGTCCGGCACCACGTACTCATTCTTCATGATCGTCCATATGTTAATGTCCATTGATTGAAGATGAATCATCATCCTCGTCTTCCAACTTTGTAATGCCCTGATAGCTACTGCACAAGTACTAGAGGGGGGTGTGAATAGTACTTTAAAATAATTAAGAAGATAATTCCTAATTATCTTGCAAACTCAACCAACAATGAGGAAATGAAAATATTGACAACAAAGAAAACAATCGCAAACAAACGATATAACGGGTTCAGATCCACCCAAGTTTCCCCGACTTGTTCCCGGTGATCCTACGTCCCAAACACCCGGATCCCCTCCGGATACTTGAGTTAGAAACCTCTAACTCAAATTTGCACTATGAAATACTTGTAGAAAACCTCTACAAGATCAAATCATACACAAATGAAATTGTGACTCCCACAAACCGGGATCACAAACAACTCTCACAACCGAGAGAAAAACTTACAATAGCAATGTAAATGAAATAAGAAATGCTTACCACAAAACCCTATGCCTTGAGAAAAACTTACGATTTTAGGGGAAGAAGGATTTTGGGGAAGATGAAGGCACCAAACCCTAGCTCCAAGATGTTGACCAGCAATGGAAGCCTAGGAAGATGTTGGTGACCTTGGATCAAGCTCTTGGCTTGAGTGGCTCACAATCAATGTGAATCTCTCTTTGGAAATAAGAGTGAGAGAGAGATTCTAGAGAAATGAATGAGCTTGAAAATGAGAATAAATGCTTCTCTTTAATTCTCTAAACTTCAATAAATATCAGCCCTTGAATGCTTAGCAAGAAGCCCTTCAAGTATATATAGGATAGAGGAAAGAGAGAGCAAAAATCGTGGCATTTAATGCTCCAACGGCTCTATTCTGAAGCAGTCTAGTCGATCAAAGAAGGATCACTGACCGACTAGTTTCTCAACTAGTCGATCAGTGATTCAACATGAACCGACTAACTGGAGAACAACCAAAAGAGAAGTTCAGACATAAAGAACTAGTCGGTCTAAGAAGACTTGCCAACCGACTAGTTTCACAACTAGTCGGTTGTTGAGTGTTCTTTGACCGACTAACAGATGAAATAGAATATGCTGAATTCAAAGACAGCTAGTCGGTTTAAGAACAAATTCCAATCGACTAGTTTCTCAACTAGACGGTCGGTCGTTGTGCTTTGACCGACTAACTGTAAACAGTAAGTTAGGCTGAAAAATGAAAGCTCAACTAGTCGGTCTAAGAAGGATTCCTAACCGACTAGTTTCACAACTAGTCGGTCAGTGAACCTTCTTGGACCGACTAACTGTAAACAGTGAATGAGCTGAAAATGAACAAGGCATTCTAGTCGGTTCAAGAAGGATTGCCGACCGACTAGATTGCCATCTAGTCGGTTCAAGAAGGATTGTCGACCGACTAGATTGCCATCTAGTCGGTTGGTTCTTCTTCTTGAACCAACTAACATGCACAAGAAGCCGCGATGAGAAGCGTTAAGCTTCGGGAAAGATTCTATGGGCTTCTAATAAGGTCCTAGCTCTAATGATATGAGCGTAATGAAGATTAAAACGTAAGACCTACTCAAGGCTTAACATTCTATGAAAAGAAGCTAGAAGACAATAAATTAAATTTGATGAACCTTCTTCAAAAGCTTCAATCGAATCTTCTTGACTTCAATAATGGTCCTTGAGCCTCAACGAAGCTTCAAGCACACGATCACGCGCTTTGAGAAGTCTTGAGACGTCGCTTTTGATGTTCCTAGAAATTTGACGACGATCTCCATAACCGCGCTCACAAAGAGTTAGTTCACGATATTTATGTTTGTTCATCATCAAAACCAAATCCGGGGAGTCAATACTCAACATTCTCCCCCTTTTTGGTGATGACAAACCAACATAAATAATAATCAATAATACTGATTCAAATGAAATTTACTTACCCCCCCTGCATTGATGTCACGTTAATTCCAAATTAAATAATAATCATACGCATCAAGCAGACGAGTAAAGTATAAAATAAGAATCCAATTATTGAAATTTCGGATTTGAAATCCATTTTTATATCTTAACTCTCCCTGAATCTAACATATCAAACTAGATTCACAGTAAATTGCTTTGAATTATCAATTAGCACATCGTCATTATTATTTCTCTCCCCCTTTGGCATAAGCAAAAAGAGCGGGAGATCAACGACAACAACAATGGCTACAAATAAAAGCACGGGAGTCGAAGAATACGACGACGGTCCAAATGGCACCAAAGGAAAATACGAAGTAAATCAAAGCGTGCTAACGAGACCATAGTCGATAATCAAAAAATAAAATCATCAAAACTCAAATTAATTTCACGTATTGAGTTATGGAACATACTCTCCAATATCAACATCCTTGATGAATTAAGTGCATGGAAAACAATTCTATGTTTTTATAGAAATAATTTCTATTAAATCAAGATAGTCGTCGAGCGACTAAGTTAACATCAGAGACAGTAATATAATGTGCACAAAAGAAGTAAATGGCAACACGATGTATATATATATAAAAGAACATGGATACATCAAAAGTATACATCTGCCAACAATAACATAAACGATCCTCAGATCGGGGCACATCATACAACATATATCACAACAGATATCGAAGTATCACAAAACATACAAAAATCCATCCAAAATACATCAAAATGCATCACCACCCAACTATCCTACCCCACTCTCTCACAACAAAGATATATCATCCTGATGTGCACATGGGAGAGTCCTCCAACGCAAGCTCAGGAGGCGGAGGGAGGAACTGCAACAGCAGCAGGCTCTGCAGAAGGGGTGGTGGTCTCAGGAACGACCGGAGTGTTAACTGATGGGAGAGTGGAAACGGGAGTGGTCTCGGGAGCACCAACAGACGAAGTATCCACCGGAGGAATGGTGGCAGCAGGTCTGCTCTCGGGATCACCAGCAGAAGTAGCAGCAGCACGAGCAGACGTACCCTCAGGGGTACGAGCAGGAGATCCAACAAGCTCCTGGAGCTCAGCCTCATCCATCTCCTTGTCGTCAAAAACTGACGGAGGAATCTCAATGCCCAAGTGAGAGCAGATGCGAGCTAGCATCTCCTCAGAACGAGAGACACGAGACTTAACACGTCGCAAGGAAACTGCAAACTCAGCGAGCGACGGAGTAGGAGAAGGAGAAGGAGCAGGAGCAGCAGAAGCAGAAGCTGAAGGGGTCTTCCTCTGAACGCGACGAAGCACCGCAATAGACTTCTTGACGGCCGTCGCATTCAGGAGAGGACCAAGAGGACGCTGGTCATCGGGAGGGAGAGGAACGCCGAAGTGACGAAAAACGAGAGTCAATAGGCACGGATATGGAGTATGGGCTAACTTGGTGGATTTCCTTATGCACTCAAAGGAATCCATCTTGTCAAGAATAATCCGTGCCCAATTGATCTCGCTCCCCATGAAAAGAGCGTAGATCAGCTTAAGGAATGGTTGGGAGGGTAAGCTAGATGAGCCGTACTTCGGAAGGAGGCACGACTTCAGGATAAGATTAAGAACCCAAGCATTCGGCTTAAACGATTTTGAGGGGACGCCAATCATGGCGGGAGGGATGACATGGAACATATCGACAAGCATCGACTGGTCAAGATCAGAAATATCATCCACAGAGATATCGACAGGGAGAAGGCCAGAGGATGACACACCTATCAACTCCCCTAAGATTTCAGCCGTGATGACAATAGGTGTCCCCAAGACAGTCGTCTCAATGGAGTGAGTGTCGTCATACTGACCCCGAACACGATTCGCATAGAATAATTTAACGAGACGTGGGTACGGGTGAGGGTTCACCTTGGGGTCATGGCGAAGATAATCTATGAGGCCGCTAGACGAAAGAAGATCGGCGAGATGGGGAAAATCGGAGAACTGAACGAAGTGCTCCAATATCAATGGACAGTGATCAATACGGTTGTAAGCCGCGAGACACAACGGGTCATCGCGACACAACGATATATTGACACTGCCCAAAGGCATGGGAGCCTTCCCCTTAGACGTACGAGTGTTAGATCGAGGAGGAGGAGTCGGAGCCCTATCGGTAGGCTCGGTCTCCGGAATATACTCGGTGTCGGAGTCATCGGGAGGAGTGGGAGCACGAAATGAAGTATGCTTAGACTTGGGCTGCGAAGATGATTGGGCTCTAGGCTTAGCGGTCGCCATCATCTTCTTCTTAAGAGGAGGCGAAGAGGAAGAGGGATGGGTCGATTTGGCACGGTGTTTGGTTTGAGGGGGGTCCGTAGGTGGAGACTCGACGGTCATAGGAGACGGACTATATGGACGGATGGGGATACGTGTCTTCGCCATAATCGAGACGAGACAACGCACAAACGCACGAGATCGACACAAACGAAATTGAAGAAAACCTAGGTCGAAACCCTAAGTTGACGGAAATCGAATACACCCTAATACAAACCCTAGATAGAAACCATAGTTCAAACCCTAAGGCAAGCTGAAAACAAACCCTAAAACAGAGAGGAGAGGGAGAGCTTTACCCTAGGAGGAGGAGAGAGAGTGAACGACGGTCAGAGATGGCCGGAAACGATGGTCGGACGGCGGAGGAAGTCGAAAAGACACAGGGGGGTCGCGGGTTTAGGGGCTGAGAGAGGAGGGATGCACCGATTAGAGTGAGATCTAATCGATGCGGAGAGAATAAAAACGATCAGAATGCGAAAAGACACAACAGTCCCTGCGCATTTAGTCGGTCACAGTTCAAGCGCTGACCGACTAGATGACGATCTAGTCGGTCGGCCAATGAGCTTGAACCGACTAAGTGCAAACAGTAACTGAAGCCAAATTTTGAGCATGAGTTAGTCGGTTTGAGTTCATTCACTGACTGACTAGAACTGAATCTAGTCGGTCGGCCAATGAACTTGGACCGACTACGTGAGTCCAAAAATTTGAAATTCAGAAATTTTGAGTTCTCTCCTAATCGCACTTAGACGAAACATCGAAATACTCTCATACAACATTATACCACCCCATAAAACATCGAAAATCTTAAATACGACGTTCAGGAATAATTCGAGCAAAAATTCCGAAAATTCAACCAAAAATCCAGAAAAATCTCAACAATTCTAGCATGAGCATATAAAAATGAAATTTATTAGCATGCAAGATTATTGAACAAAATGAATCCTAAATCTCGGATTCACCCATAATCCCCAATTCTCGACGTAACCGCACAAAGTAGTCTTCCTTCAGTGGTTTCGTGAAAATATCGGCGATTTGTTTCTGGGTTTCAACGTACACTAAAATGATGTCCTTTTTAGCAACATGATCATCTAGAAAATGGTGTCAGACATCTACGTGTTTATAACGAGAATGGTGTACCGGATTCTTAGAGAGACATATTGCACTTTAGTTGTCCACCATGATAGGGCAAGTATCACAGTTTATACCAAAGTCTTTAAGAGTGTGTCTCATCCAAAGAACCTGAGCACACGCAGCACCGGCGGCAATATATTCCGCCTCGGTGGTTGAAAGTGATACGGAATTCTGCTTCTTGGAAAACCAAGAGACAAGATAAGTTCCTATAAAATGGCAAGTGCCACTAGTACTTTTCCTGTCGGATTTGCATCCCGCATAATCTGCGTCACTATATGAGATTAACTCATATGTGCTAGACTTTGGATAAAGTAATCCAAAGTCGAGTGTGTAACTTAAATAACTGAAAATACGTTTTACCGCTACAAAGTGAGATTCCATAGGTTGAGACTGATAACGAGCACATACACATACGACAAACATAATATCGGACCTACTAGCAGTAAGATATAATAAACTACCTATCATACCTCGATATAGACGAATGTCTACATCTTTGCCGCCCGTATCTTTATCAAGATGTGTACTAGTGCTCATTGGAGTCTTCTTGCCTGAGGCATTCTCCATTCCAAATCGCTTTAGCAACTCCACCGTGTACTTGGTTTGGTGGATGAAGATTGCATCGTTCATTTGGCGAATTTGGAGACCTAAGAAATATTTGAGCTCACCCATGTGGCTCATCTCAAATTGATCCTTCATGACATTAGAAAACTCTTCGCAAAGAGTGAAGTTAGTAGCACCGAAAATGATATCATCAACATAAATTTGAACTAAAATAATATCATGATTCGAATACTTAACAAATAATGTAGAATCAACTTCACCCATTTTAAAACCTAAATCCAAAAGAAAGTTCTTTAGGCGGTCATACCAAGCTCGAGGAGCTTGTCTCAAACCGTAAAGTGCTTTCTTAAGTTTGAAAATGTGATTTGGAAATTTTTCATTTATAAAACCCGTAGGTTGAGAAACATAAACTTCCTCAACAACATCTCCATTTAAAAATGCACTTTTTACATCTATTTGAAAGATTTTAAAATCTTTATGGCATGCAAAAGATAACAATAATCTAATAGATTCTAATCTAGCTACCGGAGCAAAGGATTCTTCGAAATGTATACCTTCCTCTTGCCGGTAGCCTTGAGCTACTAACCGAGCTTTGTTTCGGACGACGATTTGGTTCTCGTCGGTCTTGTTCTTGAAAATTCAATTTGTTCCTATAACGGTGTGGTTCTTCGATGGCAATGGAACAAGCTCCCAAACCTCATTCCTCTCAAATTGAATGAGTTCCTCCTCCATGGCTAGGATCTAAGCACTATCTTCGCACGCTTCGTTAATATTCTTTGGCTCTATTGAGGAGGCAAAGGCACAATGAGCGAAGTAGTTGACTTGAGATCTCGTCTTGACACTATCAAGTATGTTGCCAATGACTTGCTCATGGGGATGGTCACGAACTGTATGAAGCCGTTTGGGAACTCCCTGATCACTAGGAACATTCTCAAAAGACTCATTAGTAGGGTTAGTAACATTAGAATCAATAGAATTAGAACTACCAATAGAATCACATAAAACATCCATGGAGTCATCATCATTGGTAATTCTAGCCGGGACAAAACCTTCATTAAATGAAACATGAAGTGATTCCTCGATCGTTGAGATTCGTTTGTTGTATATCCGATAGGCTTTGCTACGGGAGGAATATCCAACAAATATCCCCTCATCGGATCTTGAATCAAAAATTTCCAAACTACCATACGTGTTTTTAATAAAACATTTTGCGCCAAAAACTCGAAAATGTTTAACTTGAGGCAATCTACCAAACAACAATTCATAACAAGTTTGTTTGGTGCCGGGCCTCAAAAGTATCCTATTAAACACATAGCAAGCGGTATGTACCGCTTCTGCCCAAAATTGATGGCCAAGTTGGCTATCATCAAGCATAGTGCGAGCACATTCCACTAGCGTCCTATTCTTTCTCTCAACAACACCATTTTGAGGAGGTGCGCGAGGGAAAGAGAAGGTGTGAGTAATACCAACTTCATCACAAAAATTTGAGAAAGACTCATTCTCAAATTCCCCTCCATGATCACAACGAATAGTGACAATGGTGGTTCCAATGAGATTTTGTACTTACTTAACAAATATTGTGAAGTTTTTAAAAGCATCATTTTTATTACTTAAGGAAAATACTCAAGTAAATCTAGAAAAGTCATCAACGATGACAAGTCCATATCGAGCATTTCCTAATGAAGCAACTCTAGTTGGCCCAAAAAGATCTAGATGTAATAGCTCTAGAGGCCGCTTAGATGAAATGCTTTTCTTAGGTTTAAATGACAATTTTGGAAGCTTGCCTCGTTGACACGAGTCACAAAAGCTTTTCTTTTGAAAGACAAGCTTAGGAAAGCCTCTAATAGAATTTAACTTGGAAAGTTTAAAGAGTGTTCCAAAGTTCACATGACCAAAACGTCGATGCCATAAGTGTTGTTCACTTGTGTTGGCAATGAGACATTGTTCATGTGACTTGGGGAGATCTAATATATAAATATCCTTATAGCGTGTGCCGGAAAATAACAAATCATTATTATCTTTTCTTAAAATATGGCACATTCCTTTCGCAAAGCTAACTTTGTAACCTTTATCACAAAGTTGGCTTATTGAAATAAGATTGTGGTTTAATCCTTAAACAAGGTAAACATCACTTATTAGTGGTTTAGAAGGATTACCAACTTTACCAACACCTATGATGGTTCCGCTCTCGTTGCCTCCAAAGACGACTCGGTTTCTATTTGCAATGGGCACCACTCCGGAGAGCAATTGAGCATCACCCGTCATGTGTTTTGAACACCTGCTATCGAGTATCCAATTATTCTTGGAGCTAAATTTGGATTTGTTGCTCCGTTTCTTTTTCTTGAGTACCTAAAGATAAACATATCATTCCATGGTACCCAAGGTCATTGGGTCCTAAAAGATTAGACCTTTGGAAGCCAAGTCCAATTGGACTTAGACTTCCCCACATAATCATCATTATGCCCGACATTCATAAAATAAGAATTCATATATGCTTGTTTTTCATGCATATTAGTGTTCTTCGGGCCCCAAATAGTGAATATTTTGGGAGCCCTATTCCTATTGGGAGCATGCATGCGTTGTTGATTTCTACGTGATGCATGTCGTGGATAGGCATATGGCACATGATGAAATGGTGCATGATGATAATTGTTCATATGATGGTGTGGGTGAACATATGCATGTGGAGGAACACGTGCGTGAGGGTGTCTCACATGGTGTGCACGTGCCCGTGGATGTGTGGCATAAAAATCATCATATGTGTGAACATGTGGAGTAGGATGTGTGTTCCTACGTGGCATGGTATTGGTGTACATAAACGCATGACCCTTCTTTGGAGGTCCACCCAAAGTGGGTTTCTTTCCAAATGAAGGTGTGTACGAAGTGGAAGCACCATTGGTAGATGAACTACCAATGAGGTATTTGCCCCAACTCGTTGAGGCATCGGAAGTTGGCCTAACAAAGGTAGTAGACGATTTGGATGAATTTCACATCTTATACCCCAAGCCAATGCGATGATTGGCTGGAAGTAAGTCATTTAGGATATTATCCAAATGGTCCTTACCTTTATTGAATTTATTAATCCGGCCTAATGTGGACTCATACTTCTCGGTGAGAGAAAGTATAGAAGCATCTAATGTGGACACTTGCGATGTGAGTTCACAAACACGAGACTTGAGATTCTCATTCTCGATACTCAAAGTTGAGTTTCGAGAAATCAAATCCGCCATCTCGCGTTCATCCGATTTCTCAATATGAACATGCTCAAGTTGAGATTTGAGATTTACAATCTTATTTCTCAAACCTTCAACAACGGTGTCGTTGTTGATGATGATAGGCTTAGGCGAGGGTTGGATACTAGCTAGCTCATATTTTATCTTAGTATATCTATTTACTAATTTAGAATACTTAGACCATATTTGCTCGTTAGCTAATCTAAGGTCATCCATAGTTACCTCATCGTCTTCATCCTCACTATCATCGGAGGAAGATCCTTGATCATGTTCCTCTCTAGCCATGAAGCACATGTGTGCTTGCTCCACTTGCTCATCATCCGAATCTCCACTTGAGGAGTCCTCATCGGAGTCGATGAATGTCCCGACAAGCCCTTTCTTGTACCCTTTCTTGTACTTCTTTGACTTGTCGAACTTTGGCGCCTTCCATTTCTCCTTTTGCTTGTTTTGAGGACAATCTGCTTTCATGTGTCCTGGCTTA
Organism: Scilla litardierei; assembly: GCA_030789695.1. Lineage (NCBI taxonomy): Eukaryota > Viridiplantae > Streptophyta > Magnoliopsida > Asparagales > Asparagaceae > Scilla > Scilla litardierei. The sequence continues at coordinate 180,495,929 of CM061139.1, read as the reverse complement.
TTGCATTTAAAGCACAAAGGAGCGGAGGCCTTAGTAGAACTAAATTTTGATTTGTTCTTGAAATTACCTTTCCAGAAGAATCGGTTGAACTTCTTTGCCATGAGGGCAATGGATTCCAAGTCCAACTTGTCTTCCGAGTCTTCATCATCGATAGATGTAGATGTAGATGGAGCGGCCTTGAAAGCAACCGCCTTTTTCTTTGGCTCGTCTTGCTTCAAGTAAGACTTCATCTTGTCCTGCAGCTTTAGTTTACTGTCCTTGCGTACCTCATAAGACATCAAGGTACCCATTAGTTGAATGACAGCATATTTACTCATATCATTACCTTCCTCGATGGCGAAGGTACGTTTTTCCCAACACGAAGGAAGTCCGTCAATAATCTTTGAGACTTTCTCCTTTTGGGTGTAGGTCTTTCCAAGAGCCTCCAACTCATTGGTGATGTCAACGAAGCGAGCATAGTACTCCTTCATCTTCTCACCCTGTTGCATATGAAATAATTCGTAATCTTTATTTACAACAACGAGTTTGGAGTCTCTTACCCTACTCGTTCCTTCATGCAAGATGAGGAGAGAGTTCCAGATTTGATATGCACTCTTACATGTGCATATCTTGTTGAAGTCTTCGGGCTCCAAAGCGCATTGCAAGGCATTCATTTCCTTGGCATTGCTTACCTCCGCGGCGACCTCCGCGGTAGTCCACTTAGAGAAATCTTCTTCTGCGGGCTTGACATACTCCGTCAACGTGGCTCTCCATAGTGAAGCGCTCCGGAGGAACGTTTCCATCCGGTATTTCCAGTACCCGTAATTGGTACCGTTGAAGAAAGGAGGCCTAGTCGAGGAGTGTCCTTCCATCACCGAAGAAGCTCCTTCACGGTTCCTGAAGGTGCTATAGTCTGAAGGTGGACGAACGTTCTTGTTGTCGTTGGTAGACATAGCTATGAACTTGGCTCTGATACCAAATGGAATGCCCTGATAGCTACTGCACAAGAACTAGAGGGGGGGGGTGAATAGTGCTTTAAAATAATTAAGAAGATAATTCCTAATTATCTTGCAAACTCAACCAACAATGCGGAAATGAAAATATTGAAAACAAAGAAAACAATCGCAAACAAACGATATAACGGGTTCGGATCCACCCAAGTCTCCCCGACTTGTTCCCGGTGATCCTACGTCCCAAACACCCGGATCCCCTCCGGATACTTGAGTTAGAAACCTCTAACTCAAATTTGCACTATGAAATACTTATAGAAAACCTCTACAAGATCAAATCATACACAAATGAAATTGTGACTCCCAAAAACCGGGATCACAAACAACTCTCACAACCGAGAGAAAAACTTATAATAGCAATGTAAATGAAATAAGAAATGCTTACCACAAAACCCTATGCCTTGAGTAAAACTTACGATTTTAGGCAAGAAGGATTTTGGGGAAGATGAAGGCACCAAACCCTAGCTCCAAGATGTTGACCAGCAATGGAAGCCTAGGAAGATGTTGGTGACCTTGGATCAAGCTCTTGGCTTGAGTGGCTCACAACCAATGTGAATCTCTCTTTGAAAATAAGAGTGAGAGAGAGAATATAGAGAAATGAATGAGCTTGGAAATGAGAATAAATGCTTCTTTTTAATTCTCTAAACTTCAATAAATATCAGCCCTTGAATGCTTAGCAAGAAGCACTTTAAGTATATATAGGATAAAGGAAAGAGAGAGCAAAAATCGTGACATTTAATGCTCCAACGGCGCTATTCTGAAGCAGTCTAGTCGGTCAAATAAGGATCACTGACCGACTAGTTTCTCAACTAGTCGGTCGGTGATTCAACATGAACCGACTAACTGGAGAACAGCCAAAAGAGAAGTTCAGACATAAAGAACTAGTCGGTCTAAGAAGACTTACCAACCGACTAGTTTGACAACTAGTTGGTCGGTGAGTGTTCTTTGACCGACTAACAGATGAAATAGAATAGGCTGAATTCAAAGACAGCTAGTCGGTTTAAGAACAAATTCCAACCGACTAGTTTCTCAACTAGTCGGTCGGTCGTTGTGCTTTGACCGACTAACTGTAAACAGTAAGTTAGGCTGAAAAATGAAAGCTCAACTAGTCGGTCTAAGAAGGATTCCTAACCGACTAGTTTCACAACTAGTCGGTTGGTAAACCTTCTTGGACCGACTAACTGTAAATAGTGAATGAGCTGAAAATGAACAAGGCATTCTAGTCGGTTCAAGAAGGATTACCGACCTGTAGGATCCTGCCAAAACAGAGTTAGGATCGATAATATGAAGTTTAGACTTACGCTTGCGTACGCTGCACGGTAGTCTACGAACTTCGCCTTCGGATTCGCCACGACGGATCGAGTCTACTCACGAACGGAGTAAGGCTACTAAATCCACAATCTAAATCTCTACTTTAGATTAAGAACTTGGATAGAGGGAGAGGAAATATTTCTGCAGAGCTTCGCTAGGATGAAGATGCATGCATGAATTTCATGCAAAAAGTGTAAGGAAAATGGCTACCCTTGGGTCTTATTTATAGCCCCCAAGGTAGTTATTTTAGGGTAAGTTGTTCCTTTGGAACAACTTAATTAAGGTGTACCATGATACATGGCACATTATAAGCTTAAGTTGTACCATATGCATGGTACAACATAAGCTTAAGATATTCCCCCTTTATTAGCCATATGTCGCATGCATTTATGCATATATAATGCGACTTTCCCACTCATACAGAGATCCTCTCCGCTAGGGAACAGATTCCCTTTGCACACGACTTCGTGTGTGCGACGTTCGAGGTCCGTATTCCCTCGTACATCCCCCACAAGGGTGTACAAACGTTTTCCATATCCAACATCTCCCACTCACACTTGAGGGGATTGTAAGAGAACGTCTTTCCCTTAGTTCTTTCATCTATCATACCGAGAAATTGACCGTGCGACCGTCATGTGCGTAGAGTCTGTTGTTGTGCACTTGTTAGAGATACACAACGACCTCGAAGGTGCAAAGTTGAGTAGTTCAACGCATGCTTTACCCTAGATTATTTCTTCACATTTCTTGTACTTTATATTCAACAATTGAATCCCATCTGGATTACAATTGGCTGGCCAGCTTTGAATCATTAAAGTCCAAATGCGAATATGAAATCAATCTTCCTCTTCTTGCGAACCTTCTGATCTTGACTTGATTCGCTTTTCTAACGTGCCCCGCCGAGCCGAATTACCATAGCCCATTAGCAACACGCTAAGATAGCGATCATCTCGTCAAATCTAAAGGAACCAATTGGAGTCCTTGAGGGTAAGAGTTAAGACCCGTATGGCCTTTGAGTCTCACATAATAGCAAACACTATTGCTACTAACTCAGTGGTCGAAATGCATACGTGGTATGAACACGGATTACAACATCACTCCTTTCCCAGGGAGAGTATGTCTTAATGATGTTGTACGGATGAAAAGATCAGACACCACAGTGCCTATCTTTTTGAGTCCCCTTACTACTCGTGAAATATTCACGGACTCTCATCCTGCATAAGACAGATAGGATTTACAAAATCCAATGAGATCTTTATATCCTTGTGATACAGATCTCAGATCTTTTGTAAGCATCCATATGATGCAGATCTTTCATTCGACTATCTTGTTAAAGTCATGACTCTAAATCATTCGTCTAATGATTTTGACTTTAAACTAGTCTCATCTCTATCTTATCCATCTGATAAGATAAGGCGGTTGCTCATGTGAGAGAGTCAACCTTTATCTGTCCGACATACACACAATTCAGCTGAGATTTCAAAAATGTACACAAACATTTCTTAAGAAATTCATATGCAATGTTTGAAAAGGAACTTATTCTTTTATTAAATTTGATCTTTCTTAGACATGGGAATATATATTGGTACAACTCAGCTCATACGCAATCCTTGAGATGATAAGTGTTTATAAAACACATTTCTGGGGATTGCTTTCGTAAGCTGATCCTCTATCATCTCATGCGTAGATATGTACCTTATGTCTACCTTCTTGGTTTTATCATAGTCTTTTGCAAATCTGCTATTCCTTTAAGATAATGCATTATCCTCTTAACCGCTTTCCAGTGTTCTTGCCCTGGGTTGGATTGGTAACAGCTTACCGTTTCCAACGGCAAAACAGATGTCCGGTCTCGTACACACCATAGCGTACATAAGACTATCAACTGCACTGGAATATGGAACTTTTTTCATAATTTCCTGTTCCTTTTGGTTCTTTGGACACGATTCCAGTTATAAATTATCGCATATGCTTATATGAATATCAATGGACTTGCAGTCCTGCATATTAAATCGTTCTAGAACCTTCTTTATATAAGTCTCCTGTGAAAGAGAAAGAAGTTTCTTCGAATGATTCCTTGAAATCTTAACTCCAAGGATATATGCGGCTTTTCCTATGCCTTTCATTTCAAATACTGATGAAAGCCAAGCCTTGATACTCATCACAAAGCCCTTGTCATTTCTGGCTATTAAAATGTCATCTACATATAGAGACATAATAACATGCTTGCTTTTAATCCTCTTGATATATACGTAGTTATCTTCATCAAGTATGGAAAATCCATTTGACAAGACAATCGTATATACCATTGCCTCGAGGATTATTTAAGACTATATATGGACTTACGAAGTTTACAAACCTTATGTTTGTTTCCTTCTTTTACAAACCCTGTTGGTTGTTCCATATAGATCTCCTCGTCCAATTCTCCATTGAGAAAGGCAGTCTTTACATCCATCTGATGTAATTCGAGGTATAAGCAAGCTACCATTGCCAGAATCAGGCGAATCGAGGTAAAACGCACAACAGGTGAGAAGGTCTCTTCGTAGTCTATCCCTTCCTGTTGCGTAAAACCTTTCGCGACAAGGCGAGCTTTATATCTATCTATAGAGCCATCAGCCTTATGCTTGATCTTGAGAACCCATTTGTTCCCAATTGCTCTATGTCCTTTGGGTGAGTTAACTAAGTCCCAGACTTGGTTAACTTTCATGGATTTCAATTCCTCCTTCATCGCTTCCATCCATTTGTCTTTTGCAGGGCATGATGTGGCATATTTGAGATTCTTCAAGTCCATGTTGACTCGAATTTAGATCAATTCTAATATCACTCCCACTTGAAATGTTGTTTAGAATTGCTCCCACTTGGATCATTATTCCCGTATGGAATAGGATAATCGTCATTCGTATAATCCATTGGTGAAGGTTGAAAAGTATTTTCGTTTTCACCAAGAAATTCTCCCACTCGAATGAGGTAATCCTTCTTGATCACAAATCTCAAATAGAGATAAGTCCTGACTTATCTCGCCCTGTCTTGGAAACTTGTTTTCCAAGAAAGTGACATCCCTCGACTCAAACTCAATTAGCACACCATTGTCTTCCTGACTAACAAAAACATAACCTTTGGAGTTTAATGCGTATCGTTTAAAGATACATTTCCTTCCCCATGGCCCAAGTTTGCCATACTTATGGGAGGAAATATGTGCGTTGAATGCACAAATTCAAGGTAAAATGTTTAAGTCAGGAGACCTTTGGTTTCACAACTCATAAGGAGTGGAGCTAACTGATTTCGAGGGTACGCGGTTTAAAATGAAAACGGTTGTCAATAATGCATCACCCAAAAAGGTGATTGGCAAGTTAGCTTGTGCCATCATTGAACGGACCATTTTTCATTAAAGTCCTATACCTCCTTTCTGCAACACCAATTTGTTGAGGAGTATAAGGCATAGTTACCTGATGTACTATGCCTTTTTCATCACAAAGTTCCTTTAAACTTGTTGATTGATATTCACCGCCCCTATCGGTTCGCACGACCTTAATCTTGCGATCTAATTGATTCTCCACTAAACTCATATAGTTTTTAAAGCAGGTTTAGTGCTTTCACTTTTGTGGGATATCAAATAGATATGACCGAATCGGGTGAAATCATCAATTAAAAGTGATGAAATAGGACTTCCCGCGTCTTGTCTTGACATTCATCGGACCACATATGTCCGAATGGATAAGCTGTAATGGAACCTTGGCCCTTGTGCCGGTTCCAAAACGGCTTGCGACAAGATTTCCCCACAAGGCAATGTTCGCAGGTCGACTTTTCAACCTTTGAAACATTTGATAGAAGGCCACGTTTGGCAAATCTATCCATACGCGTTGGTCCAATATGACCAAGCCTTGTGTGCCAACAAATTATATTAGACTCATTAGTCAAAGAATTTGTCACAAGGAAATTTTCATTACATGAGGAATCATATATTGTACTTATTACAATAAATCCTTTGAAATACATAACCCAGAACCAATAAAAGAATTATTACAAAATATGTCCACTTTACAATCATGAAGGAACCAATTATAACCAAGACCCATAAAATTGACCACAGTATTAATATTCCTTTGAATATATGGAATGAAGAGAACATCATAAAGTAGGAGAGTGTGGACGTTGTCCAAGTCTAGCTTGCAATTCCCAACGCCTTTCTCTACAACACGTGAGTTGTTTCCTACATTGATCCATTTCATTCCTTGGGGTATCCGGTGATACTCCACGAAGGACCGTCTGTCCTTTGCTATGTGGTCGGTGGCACCTGAATCAATTATCCCAAAATGGATTAGATTCCACAAGAAATAGTGAACTAGAAACACATATGTAACTAGTATTACAAGTTACCTCGTCACTTCCACTCGTACACGAACGAGCGTAGTGGCCGAGCTTGTTGCACCTGAAGCACTTGATCCTTTTCAAGTCTTTCTTCTTGTGCCATTTCTTGTGCCCACCCTTATGTTTGGGTTCCTTGGTAGACTCAGGTTGCTTATTACGTTCATTAGAAGACTTCGAACGATCTTTACGTTTCTTTCCCCCGTGTGAGGAACTAGCAACCATGTGCACTTCTGCACCTGGCTTGGCAGCCGCAAGCCGCTCTTCCTCTAATTCGAGGTGCTTGGAAACATCGTTGAAGGTCTTGATGCTCTCATTATGAGTGAGATGCATCTTCATCTGATCCCACCCATTTGGTAGGGAACGTATGACTGCTTGGATTTGTTGCTCATCCGTGAGCACATGACTTGCGTCCTTTAACTCTGATATAAGGTTCGCCATATGTCGCAGATGTTTCCCCATGGAATGATCTGGACGTTTCTTATATGTATCGAACTTTATAGTTAAGGCGCGAAGTTTGGACACCGATGTGCCACCGAACTTCTCCTCTAGCTTGGACCATATGTCCATGGCTAGGTCATGTTCTCGGAAGATGCGCATTATGTCATCAGCCATACTGCTTAATAACGTAATGCGCGCTATCTTATTCTTCCGAGACCAAGCATCAAAAGCTTCCTTGTCTCTTCGGTGTTGGGCCGTAGTGCCCAACTCGGGTTCAATCATTACGTTCTTTAGAGTTTCGAGCACTTCTTGCTCCTCTAAAATGTATTGTATCTTAATGGACCAAAGTTTGTAATTATCGCCGTTGAGTTTTTCACCTTTGTTTAACTCAGCGACGATATTCTTTGAAGCGGAAGACATTTTACTTTTAAAATGCTGCAAAAAACACAAAACCGAAGGTTCGATCAAAAACATTGCAATATAACTCCCACTTGAAATGATAATAGAGTATCCCATTTGGATAGTTCTAAAAATTCAAATCCCACTTGGAATTATATTATATTTGATAAGTTACTTTCGAAAAATATTGAAGATGTTGTTCTAGAATCGAAAAGGTCTCTATGATTCCAATCACCATCTAGAACAACTTTCAATATTCCCCCATCACTTATCAAACAATAGTACTCTTATAGTACTAGCAGCGGAAAATGAGCATTTGATAAGTTACTTTCGAAAAATATTGAAGATGTTACTCTAGAATTGGAAAGGTCACTATGTTTCCAATCACCATCTAGAGTAACTTTCAATATTTCTCCCTCACTTTATCAAATGTTAGTACTCTTATAGTACTTTGCAGCGGAAAAGCGTTTTTGAAAACGTATTTTTCAAAACGAATTTAAAAATACATTGGCTAATCTCCGTAGAGTAGAGCACAATGACTTGGCTAATCTCTCATGAAGTAGAGCACTAAGGCTAATCTTCAAGGAGTAGAGCACTATTTCATAAGTACATTGGCTAATCTCCGTAGAGTAGAGCACAATGACTTGGCTAATCTCGCATGAAGTAGAGCACTGTGGCTAGTCTTCAAGGAGTAGAGCCCAATGAAAAACTTCATTAAAACGTTAGTCCCGTATGAACTAGTCGGCACTGTGGTTAGCCCCGTATGAGCTAATCGGCACATCCGAGTTTGGCCAATGCCTTTTGTCACCCCGTATGGGTTAGTAAGCAAGTTTGCAGTCGACCCAGACCTTCTGTCAGATTGGTCGACCAAAAACTCCAAATTGGTCGACCAATTTTTTCGAAAGCAACTTCTTCCCGGCCAGGGCCCCTGCCCTGGCCGGTGCTTGGCCAAGGGCCGGCCAGGGGCCCTGGCCCCTTCGGCCAAGGCCGGCCAGGCCCTGGCCTCTGCCAGGGCCGGCCAGCCAGGCCACTGGCCGGGGCCAGGGCTCCTGCCCTGGCCTCGGCCAGGCCCTGGCCTGAGGCCAGGGCGCCGCCCTGGCCTCTGCCAGGGCGGCCTGGCCGCTGGCCGGGGCCAGGGCTCCTGCCCTGGCCTCGGCCAGGCCCTGGCCTGAGGCCAGGGCGCCGCCCTGGCCTCTGCCAGGGCGGCCTGGCCGCTGGCCGGGGCCAGGGCTCCTGCCCTGGCCTCGGCCAGGCCCTGGCCTGAGGCCAGGGCGCCAGACCTGGCCTCTGCCAGGGCCGGCAGCCCTGGCAGTGGCCAGGGCGCCGGCCCTGGCCTCTGCCAGGGCCGGCAGGCCGGCCTGGCCGGCAGGCCTTGGCCAAGGCCGGCCACTGCCGGCCTGGCCATGGCCGGCCTGGCCATGGCCGGCCATGGCTTGGCCATGGCCGGTCATGGCCAAAGCCATTCGGCGTTGGCCGGCCATGGCCCTTTTGGCCATGGCCGGCCACCCCCTTTGAATGGGGTTGCCGTACTTATTCCTCCCCCTTGATGGGGTGGTCGCCGGTGGTTATTGGCCGTAGCCAACCCCCTCCGCTTGAGGAGAGGGGGTGCATGGCCTTCATAGCCCATTTGGCCATGGTGCACATGCACCAAATTTCCTCTTACCCGATGGAAGTAACTACCATCATCTTCCTCGATGAAGCACCCGTTCGTCGATGAAGCACCCGTTCGTCGAGAAATTAGTTATTTCCTAATGGCCGTGTGCCAAAAATGAAAAATAACACACTATGTGAACGGTCGGTTCTTCCCGTCACGGAGAGTTCCTACCATATCCGTAATGATAGGAGACCCTAACGTGAAAAGAACAACCGCTGCGTTCTCTCCGTCACGAAGCATTCCTACTATATCCGTAATAGTAGGAGACCCATTCGTGAAAAAGACAACGACTCGTTCATAGTTTCGACGGGGCGGTGGTTTGACCGGGGCGAACCCATATGGCTCTGATACCAATGTAGGATCCTGCCAAAACAGAGTTAGGATCGATAATATGAAGTTTAGACTTACGCTTGCATACGCTGCACGGTAGTCTACGAACTTCGCCTTCGGATTCGCCACGACGGATCGAGTCTACTCACGAACGGAGTAAGGCTACTAAATCCACAATCTAAATCTCTACTTTAGATTAAGAACTTGGATAGAGGGAGAGGAAATATTTCTGCAGAGCTTCGCTAGGATGAAGATGCATGCATGAATTTCATGCAAAAAGTGTAAGGAAAATGGCTACCCTTGGGTCTTATTTATAGCCTCCAAGGTAGTTATTTTAGGGTAAGTTGTTCCTTTGGAACAACTTAATTAAGGTGTACCATGATACATGACACATTATAAGCTTAAGTTGTACCATATGCATGGTACAACATAAGCTTAAGATATTCCCCCTTTATTAGCCATATGTCGCATGCATTTATGCATATATAATGCGACTTTCCCACTCATACAGAGATCCTCTCCGCTAGGGAACAGATTCCCTTTGCACACGACTTCGTGTGTGCGACGTTCGAGGTCCGTATTCCCTCGTACATCCCCCACAAGGGTGTACAAACGTCTTCCATATCCAACACGACCGACTAGATTGCCATCTAGTCGGTTGGTTCTTCTTCTTGAACCAACTAACATGCACAAGAAGCCACGATGAGAAGCGTTAAGCTTCGAGAAAGATTCTATGGGCTTCTAATAAGATCCTAGCTCTAATGATATGAGCGTAATGAAGATTAAAACGTAAGACCTACTCAAGGCTTAACATTCTACGAAAAGAAGCTAGAAGACAAAAAATTAAACTTGACGAACCGTCTTCAAAAGCTTCAATCGAATCTTCTTGACTTTAATAATGGTCCTTGAGCTTCAACGAAGCTTCAAGCACACGATCACGTGCTTTGAGAAGTCTTGAGACGTCGCTTTTGATGTTCATAGAATTTTGGCGACGATCTCCATAACTGCGCTCACAAAGAGTTAGTTCACGATATTTATGTTTGTTCATCATCAAAACCAAATCCGGGGAGTCAATACTCAACAAACTTGTGTAGTTTGTTTTGTCAAATAGAGATGAACGAGTGATGGAGAGTCCGTCGAAGTGAGATGAAGTTGACACCATCTAGAGTACCTTGCTCTGATAGCACGTGTTAGGATCCTGTAGATAGCAAACAACACTAGGGGGAAGGGTTGAATAATGTTGTATACAAAGAATAGTAATTAAAATTTAAACCATTTTGAATTGCTTGAGTCTCATATATATGGAAGTTACTCCACTGGTACTTTATTAATTACTCTAATAACTTGCAATTAAAATAGAGATGCACATCGAAATAATAACAAAAATGCAAGTAATAAGAGAGTGTGCGAAAGAGACAATGAGCAAACCCAAACAAACACGATATACACTGGTTCGGCCAACCCTAGGCCTACTTCTAGCATCCACTAAACCACTCTCACCAAGAGAGTAACGGGCATCAACTAGAGGGCTTCTATAACCAACTCACCCTCTTCATTAGAGTGTTACAGCACACACCTTGCCTTTAACAAGGATTTCCAATACAAGTCAACACAACCTCACCAAGTGAGGAACTCGTGCAAAAGGTTTTTCAAATTACAAAGCAAGTACAACCACAAGTACTTACTACCACACCTTTGTGTGGGTTTTACAAACCTTTCTCCTTTGAAGATGTTATTACAACCATGCTCCTATAGCCGAATGATTTGAAGCTCAAAGTGTATAATGGCTATCTCAAATAAAAATGAAGATTAATCATAAAAGAGATTAAAGAAAGACTTGATTCTAATCTTTTATAAAGTCAAGATGAAGCGTGAAAGATTCACAAATCAAGAGCCAATTCAAGTATGCTTAAACGCTTTTGTAAAATAAAAATCTTTTGGCCAAGAGAGAATTCTTTTAAGAGAGCAAAGAAAGCTTTAAAATCATTTGAAAAAGGCTTTAAAATATGCAATGAATGATAATCAATACATCCACCTTCTCTTAATATATATGGAACATTTTGCTTAAGATAGAATGCCTAAATTGCCATCTCAACATCTCTCCCAACGGGTGGTCAAAGGGTAAGTCAATTTGACCGTTGGGGGCTGGGAGTCGACTCCTGTTGTACTGAGAGTCGACTACTGGTCATGGGTTGACTACCCTACTAACAGGAGTCGACTACTAATCAACAACCCGTAAGCACTCTGAAGTTCCAATGCTCCAAGAGTCGACTCCCTTCTGATACATGAACTTGTATCATGAAGGAGTATGATATTCTCTCTAAATGTTTTAAAAATGTTTTTCAAAATATTTTTATGCATCAAATATGTTTTTCTAAGTGTGTGTAGAGCTTCAATATCAAAGGCTTACATAAATTCTAGGGACATGGACTAAAAGTACAAATTACATTAAAAATATACCATCTTGAACTGATGTAGCTTGAAGTCCATCATCTCTATGCCTTTAAGTCTTGAGCTCTTTTTACCTATGAACTTCCTCCACACGTCATATCTTGACCAATGCTTCATATTGATTGTCTTCAATTTCTTGATAAAGCAACTTGGTCAATATCCTTCCTTTGGCATTAAACTCATTATATGAAATTTTGTTTAGTTCTTACACACTCAATAATCATGATTAGTACCTTCATTTGTTTAATCATCATAAAAACTACACTTGTGGTGCTCAATATCCAACATAAATCTCTCCACAAATCAACCCATCACAATATATAAGAAAGATAAAGAGGATTGAGATGTACACCAAACTAGAATTAGGAAAAACAAACTAGAGCACACACAAGAGAGGAAGAGCAATTACCAAAAATTTATTATGAAGTCACCAAGGCACCATACAAGATTTAAAGCCCAAACCATCAGTACCCCTTACTTCTCCTTCTTACAAAGTTCTCGCTCTTCCCTTAGCACCCATTGGTTTAGGTTATTCCTCTCTCTTTCCAAACTCTCAAACAAAAGAGCTTATTTATATGGTCTACAAAGGGTTACAACATACCCACGAATAAATGACAAGTTTACCCATCACTCAAGACCCACATAAACATTAGGGTTTTGGAGCCAACTCTAAAAATGATGATATACGATTGATTTAGAGATATCTGAGTTCATGCATCAATGTTCCTTCCAAAGTTTGCAGCATATTAGTAGATATGATAAAGTCGCCTGTTGTTATGCATGATGTAAGTAGTCAATTTTTATTGCGAAGTAACAAACATATTATCTTAATTGAGATGGACACGTGATCAATCCAATACAAGGTGAATCTTAACGGTCTAATGGTGCTCAACTAGATTTTTTGACACACACATATACATAGATGCACGTGTTTTCCTACTATGAAAAAACTAAATAGTTTTTACTTAATAATATGGATATATCAATAAATGGTCTTAGTTATACACATAAAAATATGTGTTATAAACGGGCTTTTGGAGGCCCAACCCGTTATTGGGTATCCACCCATTATGTAGCTATACTTCTATAAATACAGGGCTACGGGGTTCCGTAGCCGCGAAGTTTACAACACGTTATCAGCATGCTCGAAGTTGAGCCGAACCTCTGCCGACGGACGAACGCGACGCAAACGGGCTTCCTCCACCGAATGTCGTTAGATCCAGCAGGTAGGATATAGATGTAATTCTTTTCCCTAGATCTAAAATCGTATGCGCATATGTTTAGATCCAAATACTTGGATCGATACCTTGATTAGTATAGATCTAATTTTTCTACCTAGATCTGTATGCTAAATCAACTGTTTAATGCAAAATCGCCTTTTTATTGTTAAAAATCACCTTTTTCGATAAAAAACGCCGTTTGAAGATCAAAATTAGATTTTTTTCCCGCAAAAATCGGATTTTTATCATCTTCTTCCCCAAAAACCATTAAACCCTAGGGGATTATCCTTCGCCACGCGGCCGGAAGCCGCCACGCGAACCCCCCCGATTCACGCCGTCGCAGCCGCTCGAAGCGGCGGGCGCGGAATAGCCGCCAGAAGCGGCGGCCACCCCGTCGCTCGAACGACGGGCGGAACCGCCGTCAGAAGCGGCGGCCACCCCCGCCGCTCGAACGGCGGGTGGAACCGCCGCCCGAAGCGGCGGGCGGAATCGCCGCCTGAAGCGGCGGCCCCCCCGCCGCTTCCGCCGCTCGAAGCGGCAGGCGGAACCACCGCTCGCGACGACGGGCTAACCCCCGTCGCTCGAAGCGGCGAGCGGAACCGCCGCTCGCGGCGGCGGGCTAACCCCCGTCGCTCGAAGCAGCGGCGGGCTAACCTTGCCGCTTGCAGCGGCGGCAGGCCCCACCGCCTGCAGCGGCGTGCCCCCTGCCATCGCCAGCATTGACGGACGGGCCCCGCCGCCTGCAACGGCGGCCCCTCGTGCGCGCGCGTGTCCGAACCCCTAGCCGCCGAACGCGGCCACACACACGCCCGAAACCCTAATCGGGTGCACGGGATCACACGGCAGATCGAATCTAAAAACCCTAATTAGGGTTTGACCAATTTCATTTCCGTAATAATTTTCAGATTCAATTACGATTTCTTTTCCGTTAAAAATCTGGATAAATTACCCGTTTTTAATTCATCACTTTTTTGGTTGGATTATCTGATTATCATGCGTTTAATAATTAGGAAGATCCTACGACCGCTCTGCCGTTAGTCAACTAACCTAACGGTGCATGACGTTGCCCAGCGGTCCAATAATTATTAAACGAAAGTACTTTCATTTCCACTATAAAAATGCATGTGATGATTAAAAATGCCTGTAATGACTAAACTGTCTGTGATGAACATCTTATTTAGCATGCTAAAATCTATATGATATATTAAATGCCTGCAGCAAAACTATATGTCTGCGATGAGATTATTCAATGCCAGCAGCATATAAATAGCATGTGTATACATCATACTTGTTTCAATTCAGGTTAATTGAGCATAACTTTTTAGTTTACAAGTTTTATATTATATGTATGATGGGCTCATGATATGACGATATTTTATGACAACAAACCAATAATGATTTCAAAAAGTTTAACATCATATCCTATTTGACAAAATGAACCTGGAGTTCAAAATCAATACAAACCTTAAGTTCAAAATCAAATCAAAAGTCAACACCCTTTCACCCTAAATTAACATATACGATGGATTATGCGAAAAACATTTATGCGATTTCTTTTAGAAATACGGATTCTGCGGTAAATAGATCTCTCAGATCTATGGTTTATATAAACCAATATTGACACCAGCAGTTGTCATAACACCGCTAAATTCTTTTAGAGTAATCTCACTTTACAAGGTATGATTCTTTAATCTAACCTTAATTTTAAGCGTACGCCCGAAGTCGCGTCTTAATAGATAGTGAGAAATTATAAACTTCGTAGCCACGTACTTGTTGCCCCTTGAGCATGATTCTATATCCACATAATACTTGAATGACTCAATCAAAATGGCCTGAAGACCATACTTGAGTTTTCAAATAGACTTTTAAAAGTCTCTCATAAACTGGAAAAGTGGAAATATAGATACTAACTCATTTCCCTTGTATATGTCTACTTCGTAAGACCAATATTCATTCTTCCTTATAAACGACAATAAGGAAGACTGAAAACAGGGGAAGTCTTGAATAAAAATGAGAAAGGGAAGATATGATGTACCTCGATATGGAGTATGCAATGGCAACCCAATATCAGACCAAAAGTTCTGACAAGACCCATAATGCTTTTTGCAACATGAATGTGCATTAACTTATGCCATATAAAATATATACATATCTAGTCTAAACGACGAAAGTCAATGGACCTTATGTATATTTAACTTCTCCCCGAGGATAAATAAACTTTGAAAACAAATTTGATCTGTTGTCATAATATAAGTCTAAAATGAACACAATTGTGGACGTATGTTTTCTTTTTGGAGCACACATCATACTATGAAACTTGTTGCTCTAACATAATTATCAGTAGTATTCTTTTGTTGTATATATGTGTTCAAAATGCATCACCACAATATTTATTATTGATTTCATGCTCTTTACACATTTTATTTTACTATGGATGATTTGTCATCCTGAATGCTCCTAAAATGAGGATGCCATTGACACTCTTCACTTCCTCAAACAAATTTAAGATAATACACTATCATCATTGGAAGAATGAGACCTTTAGGCCTCTTGAGAGTATTTGAGGGATAAATGTGGACTCTCACACTCCCTACATATGGCTGATGATGTACCTTAGAGTACTCATCCATATATCCTCTTAAAATGGTCATAATCAAAACCTTGTTATCCAACCGCAGTCCAGATTATTATTAATTACGACGGACATATTATCTTACTGGGATATTGGTTGGGCTTTTACTTACTCTCTTACCACCCTCAAAATGCCGCAGTGGAACTTATTCATCGGGATTAACCATCCTAGATGAATATATTCCGAGATCCCCAAACGGGGGAGGCATTACTGCACATCTTATAGATGGAGCCTTGACGGGTTTATATCCCCTGTTCTATGCTCAACTCCGTTGAAGTCGAGCTTATTGCGGATTTTTTTGTGTGGATAACACTGGGAAATCAATTATATTTAACAACTGGAAAAAATTGAACACACTGAAGTTTTGTGTTCACACCCAGAAATGGGTTATATGTAAATCATTAAAATGATTTAAACGGATTACTTATCTATTAAAAATCCAGTTGTAGGTGACCATGTGGGAACATGCAAACCATCAAAACGCCTCCTTAGAACCTATTTATATGAGCCTGATCACATCATATAAACATTTTCCGAGAACCTCTAACGGGGGAAGCGTTTAGAGCACATCTTATCGATGGAGCCATGATGAGTATACATCCCCATATCACCACTATGAACCATCAGAACACAGAACTATTTATCGGAAGTAATTACCCCAGATAAATTGATTCTGAGCACTCTGAACAGGGGAAGCATTTAAATCACTTCTCCTAAGACGTGCATTGATGGGCCATCTTTTAAAGACTTGATGTGAACCTGAAGATCCTTCATAACGTTAATTCCTTAGTAATAGGTTTAACAAAAAATACTATAATCATCCATGAGCCTGAAGCTCAATATGACCATTTAAAACATTAATACCTATGATCTGATTATCATGAATAGTGATGAGATCCTGAAGATCCACACTTATGAAACTGTTAAACAGTTATCAGACATAGCTACTGACAATATAAATATTGTCAAATTCACACATCCCTGCTACTAAAAATCCAGCTAGGATTGACATACCAACTATAATGGATGCAATCTACCAGTAGCAGAAGTGGATATCCTCAATGGATGAGAGGACATACCACGAGACCCTAAAACAATACCACCACAGGAAAGTGAGCTCATCTCCATATCCTCTCCCTTTCCAGAACCTCCAGAAGAGATAAATCTGGAATAAATTGAATAATGTACGTACACGGAGAGGTATTTGGATAAAACACACTTGTCGACAATTACTCACATTCCATTTTGCCATTAATATCGTTTCCAATCTCTGTTTCCTGAAGCAAACGCAGAGACATGGCCAGATTATGTGGAACGAGGTAATAATAAGTTGAGCTGGACTCACTTATGAAATGTGAAGTGTTTGGACCCGAAGTCCTGATATCAAAAGATATCAAACCTGTGGGTTACCGAGTATTGTATTAATAAATAAAATCGTATGCTATAAGCAAAATGCTATACCGTAGAGGTTTGTTTCGCAGAAACCAGGAAGTAACCATGTAAGATGAGCTTAACTCACTTACAAAATTAATTAAACTGATGCATCAGGCTCCATGGTCATGATTGCGAAACCCATGCGATTGGCAAAGATAATTTTAGGCTATGTTGCTAAAGATAATTTTAGGCTATGTTGCTATGGATGATGTGACAACATACCCTTATGAATAATCATCCTGAAGATGAATTATCATCCTGAAGATAAAACCATCATCCCGAAGATGAAACCATCATCCTGAAGATGAATTATCATCCCGAAGATGAAACCATCATCCTGAAGATGAATTATCATCCTGAAGATGAAACCATCATCCCGAAGATGAAACCATCATCCAGAAGATGAATAATCATCCAGCAGATGAATAATCATCCAGTTGATGAAGAAACATGGATAATTGCAATCCAATAATACACCAACTGGTTGTATGGATGCACATTAAGACCACTTCCGTTCACTGGAAGAGGGGAAGGATATCCTAGGTCCTGAAGTGCCTTACTTAAATGTCTTTTGTACACTCCTTTATCTGGCAATAAACCCTTTAACCAGATACAGTGCAGCGCCTGCAGCGCACCACTGGACCAGAGATATGTAGCTTCTGTGCTACCTCCAAGGGTCAAGGATCATCCAACATGTTAAATGTATTTGCAGATACAGGTTACAGATCATCGCGATGACTGCAACAAAGAAGCGACCAACTCCTGGAGACCAGCAAAGCATGCTTCCAAGGCAACATCAATCCCACCATCCCGAGAGGCTCATCAATCCAAGAAGCAAAT
The DNA here is from genome assembly GCA_030789695.1 of Scilla litardierei. Lineage (NCBI taxonomy): Eukaryota > Viridiplantae > Streptophyta > Magnoliopsida > Asparagales > Asparagaceae > Scilla > Scilla litardierei. The sequence continues at coordinate 180,477,869 of CM061139.1, read as the reverse complement.
CATAAGTACGCACAGCCTGGTCCTGCAGTACCTCGCAGACACAGTAACGACTGGGTCAGAGACATGGTGCTACCTACCGAGTCTGCAGACCACTCCTCTTCAGAAGAGCTCCCTCAGATTCAGTAGCTGCCATAGATGAGCGATACTTGTATAGATGAGCGATGTCTTGTATAGGTGAGCGATGCCTTGTACTTTGTACTTATTATCGGAACACTGTAAGAGATTGATGTATAGTTGCCTAGGAGATCTGCAAGCCTGCAGCTTATACAGATCAGGGGGAGTCAAATGTAGTGTTGTACTCTTTTCCCTTGGCTATTGATTTTTCCCACTGGCTTTTCCATAACTAAAGGTTTTAACGAGGCATCCTCATTGACTGTGGATCCAGAAGTATCCATCCCCCTAAATACTCCCACTAATCAGGGGAAGTTATGGAAAACTGTATTCTTTTTCCTTGGCTATTGGTTTTTCCCACTGGGTTTTCATAGCTAAAGGTTTTAACGAGGCAGTTATCCCTAACTTAGGATCCAGAAGCATCCACCTCTAGTGATATCCATCGATCAGGGGAAGTTATAAAGACTTGTACTCTTTTCCCTTAGCCACTGGTTTTTCTCACTGGGTTTTGCATGGCAAAGGTTTTAACGAGGCAAGAACTCTTAAACTTAGGATTCAAAAGTATCCATAGACCCATGATCAGATAAGCTCTATGAACCCTGAAGCGTTCATTACGGCTTACAACAATGGATGGATAAGAGGAAGTGTTATAAACGGGTTTTTGGAGGCCCAACCCGTTATTGGGTATCCACCCATTATGTAATCCTACGTCTATAAATACAGGGCTACGTGGTTCCGTAGCCGCGAAGTTTACAACAATATGATAGTTGTATTTAATGAATGTAAATTGAAGAAAATAATGATAGATGGTGGGAGGATTTGATTGATTTTGAGAGCAATGGGAGGATATTCTAGTTCATGAACCAATGACACCCAAAGTTAGTGCCATATATTTAGAAGAGACAACAAAGTCTCTAGCGGTCATGTTCCATGCCAGACTCCAGAGTCTGTTTGTTTACATGGCAAGACAAATTCGCAGCCAGTTAGCACAACTTTTGCATTAAAGATAGATCCAAGTTCGAAAGGCTACTTGATGTGTAATGCCCTCAGTATCTATCTGTAGATTGTATCATGCCTTTATTTTGTGACCTCTCCCTATCACCACTTGCTTTAGATCTCCTCCCCTTCTCCTCTCAGATCCTCCACATGTTTGGAATGTATCTGTACGTGTTCGTGCGTGCGCGTGTTTTTTTGGGATGCTTAAATTTAAATTTAAATTTTTTGAAAATAGACCCACATGCTGACATTAAAGAGAGAGCACTTTAATGATAATGACAAATAGGCTGTGAAAAATAAATTAATGTTGCGCTCATCTATTATCATGAGCCTTTATCAACTGTCCTAAATTTCATATGCAAAAAATCCATACACCACAAACTCAAAGCATTGGTTGGCCATAAGAGAGATAAGATCAGGCTAGCTCGCTCAATTTCGCCTTCAAATGAAACCGATGGAAAGAGAGAGCCATTCCTTGATATTGGTCTGATGGGTTGGGCTCAAGCTCAAGTGGCACGATGAAAGATGACAAACAAAAGAAGGGTTGGAATTCTATATGTTTTTTTAAATCAAAATTTTTATCCGCCAACCAATCAGAACTTGAGGTCGGCCAACACCCAAAATTGAACTTGATTACTCTTGTTTCAGAGTTTCTTCTCCCTTGCACACTTCACTGATTTCCACTACTCCAATAATTTTTTATTCCCTAGCTTTCTAACAACTAATTAATGTGCAATGGCGACATCTTTTGAATAATTAGCTTTTAATAGTAAAGTGTCGCCTCGCTTTCTACCTAAAAGGGACACAGGCTCAATCCGCATTGACAAACAACAGAAGGGACTGACGTAATCCGAATCCACAACACACAGTACTAATGATATATTTCATAAATCACAATTTTGAAGAAGGGATCGTACACAATAGAAACATCTCAATCATCATATTATGTAATCACCGAATGCAAAAAACGGAAAAAAGGGGTCAAAATAGCACACTAACGAGGGTCATAGGAAGCCAGCAGCTTCAGCGAATACAAGGATGGGTGACTTATTTTAGGGTAACAACAATGGTTGATGACGACGGCGGCGGCAATAATAACAGCACGAATTAAAACTTGATTACTAAATTAAGGGGGATAAATGAGGAGGACGAAACGGAGGGAGTGGGGTGGAGTTGAGTTAGAGGCTTTGGGGTTTTGTTCAGGAGGAAGTGGCAATGCAACAGGGCTCCCAGATGAAGAGAGGCTTCCTCAGCTGGCTGCACCTCCTCATGTCGTGCATCAGCTCCTCCCTGCTCCTCCTCCTCGATGTGAACAGCAGCTTGTTGTCGTTCGTCGACGAGTGGCTCCCGTCCCCCGCCGATAATGCGCTCAACGACGATGCCGCCACCGCCGCCGCCGCCGCCGTCGTGGTCGCCGTCGACAGCCTCCGCGCCGGCGAAACCGACGGGCGAGTCGCCGCCGCGTGTTCGGCGGCGAATGCTGCTTCTTGTAGCCTGTCGCCGCCGGCGATGGCCGGCGTGCAGCTTACGAATTTGTTGATCACGATCGACGACCGGTGCACCTTCTTCGTGGTCGCCGCCCCGCCGGCGCCGCTCTGCTGCGGCTGCGTGCTGACCTTGACTTCGACGACCGTGCCTCTGTCGACGACTTCCACTTCCTCCTCCTCCTCCTCCTCCACGTCGGCATCGTCTTGATCCTCGTCGTCTGCCTCTGCTTCTTCGATCATCATCATCATTGCGGCTTCCTCGTCTTGGGTCGGTTCCGCCTCTTTCAGCTGCGCTGTGCAGTCGACGGCGGCACCATTGCCGCCGTTGCGGCAGGAGGAGGAGAAGGAGGAAGTGGTGTCGATGAAGGAAAGGAGGAGGCGGCCGTTGTGGCGCTCGGCGTGGAGGTAGTTCTGGGATGGCACGGCGACGGCCTCGACCACGAGGCGTCCGTCCCGGCGGTGCGGCCTCATCTGGAGGCAGGGCCCGTCGCGGCGGGAAATGGAAGGGAGCGGCGGAGGGAAAGACCTGGGCAGCGCCGACCGCCTGCTGATCGAGCAGTGGTAGTTCACCGTCACCAGCTCCCTCTTCCCTTCCGTCGCATACTCGAGTTCCTCGTCGTCGTCTTCACCGTCTTCATTATCAGCTTCGCGCTCTTCTTGCTGCTGCTGCTGCTGCTGCTGCTGTGGTTCTTCTTCTTTCTCGGGGACGAGAGAGAAGAAATCGGCGGTGGTCTCGTCGTCGGAGGACAAGAAGTCGTCGGAGCCGGTCTCGGAGCCGAGGCTCTCGGTGCAGGTCTCGAGGCTCTGCTGGCTGAGCAGGCTGGAGGATCGCCTGGCCAGCAGAGGGTGAACGTACAAGGGCTCGTCTTTACCCTGCTGTTGGGCCGACGCCGCCTTCTGGGCCTGAATGGAGGTCCAGATGGCGAATTGTCCGGGCGGCCTCTCGGATCCTTCTACAGCGTCGTCATTGTTCACATGTTCGTCCTCTTCCAGTGTTGGCTTCGGTTTCTGTTGCTGCACAGCAGCGGTGGGGGGAGCCAGGATGGGCTCGAACCCTGCAGCAGCAGCAGCAGCAGCAGCAGAGCTCCTGCACACAGCGGCCGACATGTTGCTGTTTGATTTGTTGGCTGAGGGGGGCAGAGAAACAGAGAGGGAGGGAGAGAAACGCGAAATTTCTCGGCTCCGAATCTGCGCTCTCTTAGAGGGATGAGTGCGGTGTGCTTTGTGTTGAGTCGATGAGGAATTGGGGAGGGGGAGGGGGTGCTATTTGTAGGACGGGAAAAGGCAGTGGCATGGGGTCGACAGTGGAGCACAGTTGCAGGCTTTTGCTTCTGCCTTTTTATTCTCTTTTTACAAACAATTTCTTATTACTAATTTTATTGTTTTTCATAGATTTTTACCTCCCCCCCGAGCCTCAGGAGTCAGGAACCTCTCTGCACTGCATGTCCCGAAAATGGGGCCCTCTCCCCACTGCTGCTGCTATCCTCCTCGCTATTGCTAGCTGATGCTGCGTTTTGCTTTCCTTTTCCTCACCTTTAATTAATTTAGTACCAAATTGTGCTCCATGTGATTAATTATATTAAGCGCAGCCTCTGTTGCTTTTGCTTTGATTTGTACTGCAGCAACTAGCAATAGAGGGGGGAAAGTGATGTTCATTGAGACTGGGAGAATGAACGTGAGTGTGAATGTAGAAGGTGAGTGAACGTTAATTGGTTTGGGATCTGCAGCTGATGGCAACAGTTAAGCTCATCATAGCAAATTGCTCAGTCCCAATTCTTCTGCTGTCACAGCTCAAAGTCTGTTGATTCCGAACCTGAAAATGATTACTCAAGCGCTCCAACTTATGCTAAAAATATTCTAAATTGCTCGTAAACACGCATGACAGTCAACAGGCCATCTTGGTTAGCATGATGGGGTGATAGCACTTGGTTTTGCTATTGACGAATCTTGAGCATCACAATTGTTAAAAGTTGGTTCCTCTTGTGCTATTTTTCTGGACGAAACGCCCGTCACCTTTTGGGAGGAAGAAACTCCTCTCATCATGTTGGTTGCAGGTTCGGGCTTGTGCAATGGTCACATGAAACAGAGCTAGCTTTGCAAAGTTTAACTGTCCTTTACTTTCCCTCTCTTTAATTAATTAATTAATTAGGGCTCATAAACTTAGAAATTAGATTTACCGATTCTTGTGTGCTAGTACCATTGTTTCTTCTTAAACGTCTTCTTGTATCGAAAATCATTCAAAGGCCTGAACATGCGTTTCCATTGCTATGTTTCAAATAAACCCCAATATCTTAGACTACTCTATCAAAATAAAGATAGAACCGTGGCATTTGGATATGCTTATATGCACCTTTCGCACGAATATATCAATACAAAGACCACTGATTTTTGTTCTTTTTAACTAATTGTTGTGATTAGAAATACTAGAGTCGGTTAGGATTGCAAGTACCTTAGAGATACGCCCATATCTATGTATCCTATCTTTATACTCTCCTTTTCTGCCTATAAATAAAGGGCTGTGGTTTCTCCCCCCTGTAGTTGATTTATAATACGTTATCAGTACGAGCCTCTAGAAAATTTTCCATAAATTTTTTTTTCGTTCGTTGCGAAGGCGAAGGGAGACGGTGGATCCACACGCGCGGTGCACGGCTTCCTCAATCGAGCGTCGTCATCCGCGTAGGGCTTCGTTCAACCGTCGCTATATCTGGAGGAAGGATATAGAGGTAAAAATCGCTAAAAACGATGTTTTTAATCATACATATGATTGTTCTGCCCCTAGATCTCGCAAGATCGATATATGGATTTGTTAGATCGCCTAAAAACTATGAATTTTTCGTCCCAAAAATCAAAATTTTAGGGGTTTTCTTGTGTAAACCCTAACGCAAGCCCGCCGACGACCTTGCCGCCGGCCATCTCCCCCCTCCCCTTCCTGGCCACACCCTCCCTAAGGGAGGGCGGCCGGTGCCGCGACCGCTCCCCCTGCAGGGGGGCGACCGGCGTCCGGCCGCCGCTTCCCCCCGCATGGGGGCGGCCCCGCCCGACCGCCGCTCCCCCCTGCAGGGGGCGGCCTTACCGTCGCCCCCCTGGGGTCGTCGCACCCCCCGGTCGTCGCACCCCCCTGCAGGGGGGCGGCCCCGCCGCCGCTTCCCCCCTACAGCGGGGGCGGCGACGCCCTGCTGCCGCACCCCCCTGCAGGGGGGCGGCGGCCACACCCCCCCACGACTGGCGAAGCAAGGGGCGGCGACTAACCTAGCCGCACCCCCAAAACCCTACTGGGCCTTGAGCCCAGATTCAAAAAAAATTGCGGGCTAGAAGCCCGCAAGCAAACTACGGGCCTAAGGCCCACATGCTTTGTTTCAAAAAAAATTGACCGCGGGCCAGAAGCCCGCATGTTGGCTGCGGGCTTCAGGCCCGCATGCCAGTTTTTCTTCAAAAAGAAAAAAAGAAAAAAAAAACGGGGGCAAAGGCTAAAAATAAGCCTTAAAAGACTTTTTGGGCTAAAAATTAATTAAAAAGGACGTTTGTGGGCCTAAAAATTCGTGAAAAATCACGGTATATTATGGGGCAATAAGTGGACATATAAGGGATTATTGGGGACCTTTAGGGGTTATTGGGATGATTTAAAAAGGAAAAACTTCTTCATTTTACGAAGAACATGTTTAATTATTGGGCTTCCAATTCTTTGGACAAACCCAAATTTTAACAACCCTTGCATTAAATGATTTCTTCTGTAAAATCATATATACATGCTCTGAATCACTGGCTTATTCTGTGGATAATTTATGCGTGGTTGTGCATTATATTTAGACTTAATAATTAGGAAGATCATGCGACCACTCTGCCGTTAGTCAGCTAACCTAACGGTGTAGGACGTTGCCCAGTGGTCCAATAATTATTATGTAATTAAATTGTTTATCCATTTCTGCGAATATCAAATTCCTGTGATTCTTGTGATGAAAATGTCTGATGAAAATGTCTGATGAGCACAAATTTTCTGCATGAATGGCTAATTGTGGTTTTTGGATCGGCTGTTTAAGTCCCACATTTTATTTTCCTGCACTTTTCTTTTACTTTTGAGAGAAATTGCAGTGAAGAAATTTTGTAAATGTCCAAGATCGAAGACCATTTCCCGTGGAGACGGAGGCCACAAATTGAAGCAGAAGATCTTATATGGGACCCACGGAGGTTTCCAAAGTTGTAATTTCTTTTTAAATCTTTCATGTGTGTAATATGGACTGTAATGAGACTTTGGACTATTATTTATGTGGGACTGGCCGATCCACGCAATTAGCCCTTCATATTAAAATTGCCTCTGCATGAAAATGTTTATGTTTAAATTATTAATTCATGCATATTTGTGCTCTGCTAGATAAAATGGCTAAAATTGCAAGTGTCGATTTCGAAGTGCTGGATGCATCAGGAAGAAACTAATTGAGCTGGCAGTTTGATGTGAAGTTTCATCAGTGGGCAAAGTCCAGCATTTCTGCTGTGAATAATAATGAAAATGTAAGCGATATAGAAAAGGCGCAAGCCATTATCTATATTCGCCGTGATGTGGACAAGGCCCTAAAGGTTGAATAACTTACGGCCGAGGATCCACTTGAGCTATGGACTGCCCTTGAGGATAGGTATAAACATCAGAAATATGTTATACTCCCAAAGGCACGATATGAGTGGCAGAACCTGAGACTGCAGAACTTTAAGTCCATTGCTGAGTACAACTCAGCACTTTTTAGCATCACCTCACGCCTGAAGGTGTGTGGTGAAAAAGTCTCAGAAGATCGCATGCTGAAAAAGACGTATACGTCCTTCCAAGAAAAAGATGCGATACTAATGCAGCAATACCGTGAACGCAACTTCACCAAGTATTCTGAGCTGCTGTCATGTTTACTCATGGCTGAACAAAACAGAGAGCTTCTTCTCGCCACTCACAACCTGCACTCCCTGTCACTGCCCCCTCCTAGAAACTCATAATGCCTCTTCTTCTCGAAAGAAGAGGGACAACAAATGAAAAGAAAGACCACATAAAGCGGGACAGAACAAAAAGGCTAGGGGCCAAGTCCAGCAACGAAGAAATGAAAGTAAGCGGAAGTTCACCTGGCGCAGAAATGACAAAAATAGAGATGATGCACCCCCACCCAAGAGGGAATGGGAAGACCAGTACCGTAGCTGTGGCATGAAAGGCCACTGGTCCAAAGTGTGTAGAACTCCGTAGCATCTCTAGGATTTGTATAAAGAGAACAAGAAAAATAAAGCTGAAACAAACCTGATGACCTCTGATGCTCTAGTCAAGTTTACAGCTGACGACTTCGAATATGATGACCTGCTTGATTAGCCTTCTATTTTTATCTTAGCAAACTGTTTAGAACATTTCTTGTTATGAGAGCTTTCATATTAGGTAATTTGATTTTGAATGAAAATGTTTTCTCTGAAAATGTGCATATATAATTCATCTTTTAATGGATGAACTGCTCTCATAGAACACATACGCTCTTTCAATACAAAGTCCAACATCAGGGCCATATTGAAGATCCAGGGAACGCAACACTGTTGCCTCCCAAATGATACAGAAACAAAAATAAAGGATGCACTAATCTCTTCGAATTACAAAAGAAACTCCCGAAGTTTCAAGGACATCCGTTTCAACGGATTCCATTTGGAAACAGAAAATGTAAATGAAAAACAAATTACTGTATCTAACGTCTTAAGAAAAAGGAGTAAAATCCATACTTGAATGTTTTGAGAGCCTTACAGGCCCCTACCATACAAAGATTCGGAGAGAGCAATCGGATTTTCACGGAGCACCTGAAGTGCCCGACATCAGCCAAGTTTTTACTTATGCATGATACATTTGGCCACCCTGGATCTGTAATGATGCACCGCATCTTATCCTATGGGTATGACTTGAAGAACCAGAAGATTCTTCAGATGGAAGAATTCCCTCGCATCCCTTGCTATAAGGGAAACAAATCACAAGGCCATCTCTATTAAAATCTGGCAAAAGAATCTCCACGCTTCCTCGAAAGAAAAATAAGGAGATTGATGTGGACAAATCCACCCCCTAGTGGGCTATTATGGTACTTTATTGTACTAGTAATTGCATCCTCAAATACTCGTATGTGTGTCCACTAATGACCCGAAACCTAGCTTTTCCAAAGCAATTGACACAAATAAAAATGTTGCGGGCACATTTTCCTGACAATCAAATAAAGAAAATAAGTCTGGTAAATGTTGGAGAATATAACTCTCGGTCATTTCAAGAGTATTGCCAAGCAACGAGAATAGAAAATGAACATACAGTGCCGCATGTTCATACCCAAAGAGTCACTGATAAGTAGACTCCAATGGATTGAACGTCCATTTAATCCCGATTGCCGATGGATGAATGGGGACATGCAAATTATGCATGCTGCATCGTAAATAAAAGACCATCTGGAGGTCAGAGTCTCCAATGCAACTTGCATATGGAATGCCACCGAACATTTCTCTTCTGAGAATCTTCGGACGCGCAGTTTAAATCCCCATTGCACCACCACAGAGGACCAAAACGATCCTCAACGTCACCTAGGTATCCATGCATGGTTTGACTCACCCTCACTTATAAGATACCTTGAACACTAAACGGGGGACGCATTTAAGGCACATCTTGAAGACTATGATTTTGATGAGACGAGTTTCCCCAAAATAGGCCCAGATACTGGAAAATCTGGCGCGAAGCAAATTATAACGTGGGATACAAAAAGCTTGACTTACCATGATTCAGTAACAAAACAAATGTGATGATGCGATCCCGAAGATCCTCCATAGAACAATGTTCACCACTTATCGAACTCATTTACTGACAACCAGAATATTGTCAGATCACACATCCCTGCTGTAAAGACTCCAGCTAGGATTGACATCTCCGAGGATGGATGCAATCCACCAGCAGCAGAAGTGGCTAATCCTCAACAGAAAAGAGACAGACTACCAGGCTCCAAGGACAGAAACTCCTGGAGACCTTAAGACAATACTACCACATGACAATGAGCTCATGTCCACACCCTCACCCTTCCCGGAATCCACTACAGAGGAACTGCCAGGAAAAAGTGAAATTGAAAGTAAATGTTGTACGTACTAGGGAGGTGTTGGACAGATAGAACATAAATTGTCGACAATGTATTCACGTATCATATTTCCATATACATCACAAAAGCGATGATGTTTATAAATTATCGTTCCATACTCCGTTGCTAAAAGACAAACGTAGAGATTGGCCAAATGTGGAACGTGGCAATAAAAGATGAGCTGGACTCATTTATGAAACATGAAATATTCAGACCTGAAGTCTAGACACCAAAAGATGTCAAACCTGTGGATAAAATAAAGTATTGAACACATAAGAAAAAATAAATACAAAATCGTATGCTATAAGGTACAACTTATAGCCCAAGGAAAATTTCGCTGAAACTAGGAATCAAACAAATTAAAATGAGCATGTCTCATAAATGATGCGTCAGTCTCCCTAAGTTATCAAAAACGAATACCTTACGATTTGGCGAAGGAAAATTTTGGATATACTATTATTGGATGTTGTGACGGCATATGTTCGTGGATATCTTGGTAACGATAATTTCCACATTTTCTTAAATGTCCGAATAGATTTCGGGACGTCTATTCTATTGAAGAAAAACAATAAGTATAATAAATAATATACAACCAAGAGAATCATTTGACAAATCAATGATTCCTACTGAGGGTTGTCTTTGCATCTAAGCAAAGAACATGATTAGAGATCATAGTTGTAAACAACTAAAATCTCATCGGATCTCCTGAAGAGAAAACCGAAACATCTGTTCAAGCATGAATATTAAACATGAAATGAAAGACCTAATCAAATATAAAGTCATGGCTCATAGAATCCTGTTACATATGCCCAGAAGTGCGTTGGAGAAATTAAAAGGACCATTGTCATCGAAAGTACACCTATGTGAGTATACTTAATGGATGTACAAAAAGAACCCTTCTGATCGCTGGAAGAGGGGGAGGATATAACTGGTCCTAAAGTCCCTTATCTAAGTGCTATCAGGCACTACTGGCTAACTGCACACGTCCCGATATAGTAGTTACAGTAAACTCATTAGCCAGAGATAGTTGGCACTTAAAAAAGGCCATTAGATCGGAGTTAAGCCTTTTGCGCTTCCTCCAAGGGTCGAAAGATTTGGACTTACAATATGAAGTAGCATCCTCCAATGTTTATGAAATGCAGGTTACAGGTCCGGTCCCTACATTGAGAAATCACAGAATGGGTACCCACAGTGGGATGGTCATTTACTGCAGATCTGCAAAACAACTTATGAAGGCAACTTCATCCTATCATTCCGAGATCTTCACCATTTCAGAATCACACCAATGGTGTATTTGAGGGCGCCTGGTGGTACATCACATCCCAGCGACGACTGGGATAGAGGCTGGTATTGTGGACTGACCATATAGTCTGAAGACCACATCAGAGGCGACAAAACTTAGCACACCTCTCCAGAGTTTCTGGATTCAGCAGCTGCTCAATGGTAATAATATTTGTAATCTGTGTATATTTTCGGAATGTTATAAATAGGAGTGATGAGATAAGCCTAAGAGATCTGAAAGCCTAAGAGCTTTTATAGATCAGGGGGGAGTTGAGGGAATTTGTACTTTTTTACTTAAGCTATGGTTTTTCCCACTGGGTTTTCCATAGCCAAAGGTTTTAACGAGGCAAATCACATCAACTCTGGATCCTGAAGAATCCACCCCTCTGTGACGCTCAGAATCCAGAAGTATTCATGAGCAGAGTCACTTGTACAAATCAGAAGGAGTTAAAGAGTGTTTGAACTCTTTATCCTTAACTATGGTTTCTCCCACAGGGTTTTCCATAGCTAAAGGTTTTAACGAGGCAAACCTCACCAACTCAGGATCCTGAAGTATCCACTCCATGTGTGACTCCTATTACGCTCAGAATCTCGAAGTATTCTTGAGCAGAGTCCACACCTATGTCTGGATAAGGGGGAGTGTTGTGAATGGAAATACCAGAGTCGGTTAGGATTGCGGGTATCTTAGAGATACGTCCATATCTATGTATCCTATCTTTCTACTCTCCTTTTCTGCCTATAAATAAAGGGCTGGGGTTCCTCCCCCTGTAGTTGATTTATAACACTAATAGTGGTTCTTGTTACAACTTATATTTTACCCACTTGTATTAGCATTGGGTATTTGGGTTTTTGACAGAAAACCTATGACTAGAAGAATTTCGACCTACAACTACGTGTTTACGCCTATGGAAAAATCCGTGGGTATAAAGCAATAATCAGTGTGTAGTGTGTGTAATTTCGTACATGAAAGTTGACTTCCACCCATTGGCATAGGAAAACTGTTCTGCATACCTATTTTCCATGGGTGAAAACTTTTGCCTATGAAACTGTTGACGTTTATGCTTCAAAATTTCCCCGGAACTGTTGCCATCAGAACGGTATACTCTCAGCCGTTTGATTCAGTCGCTCCAAGCAGTGTATCAAAAGACAGACACGTCAGGCGTCTGATACTATACTATCAGACGCTTAACTGTGTGTCTTCAGATGGCTGGATGGCATTGTGCGTAATTTTCCAAAACTCTTTGGAATTCTGTAGCCGGTGCAGTCGATTTTATCAGACGTTTGATCGCACTAGGTCAGACGTCTGATGGCGCAAGGTGACAACTGATGCTGAATTGGATCTAAGCCGTTGATTTGATAATTAATCAAATCGAACGGTCATAACTTGTTATGGCTTCTATAACCCGAATTGGGTATTACTAAGAAAAATACGCATGCAACAAGCAACAGAGGCTCAAACAAAGAGTGCGATTTTGTGTTGGGAAGAGGAAGAAGATGGCTATGAGCTTTGAAAGGGGAGTTAGTCCTTGTTCTAGGGGTTTTGGTAAGATATCTTCATTGTAGAATGCTCATGAGATCTTATAATTGCTAGAGTGCTAGATTTACATTGTCGAGAGGGTTCACTTATCGTTGGAGGAGTTCTTAGTAGTCGGTGTAAACTCTTTGATACATCAATAATCTAGTAGAAACCGTGAAAAAAGAAGAATGTGTTGGATCCTGTGGATGTCAGACAACACTAGAAGGGGGGTTGAATAGTGTTGTACACAAAGTAATAAAATTCTTCGCCAAATTAAAACCCTTCTTTTGTTGCCTAAGTCTCAAATGAGGGTTACCTCAATTTGTATTTAATCAACGCAAATATAATTAAGCTTATGATGAAAATGAGTTACAGCGGAAATAAATAACACACGCAATAATAATGTGAGAGAGAGAGAGAGAAAAAAAAAGATACACATCGCAGACACAACAATTTATTCTTGTTCCTCACCCTAGTACGTCCAGTCCCCGATCTCGCTTGGGATTTAATCCACTATTGCAAACTGCAATACAATCACCTTGATCCACTCGCTAGTAATTTCCAACACACTCACCTAGTTACAACAAACTAGGATTTCCAACACCACTTTTCCTAAATATGGGAATTACAAATATTAAGTCTTCTCCAAAAACTTTACAATAGATCTGAAAATAAATACATGATTTCCTAAAGCCAACAATATATATGTGTGAAATGTGGCTTAAGACATCAAAATACCTTTTGATCAAATAAATGCTGTAGAAGAACACGATTTGATCAAAAACTTGTTTTGAACTTGATTCTCTAAATTGAGCACTTGGGCTTTAGAGATTGTTGCTCCCAGTTTCGTCATGGGTCCGGCCGACGAAATAAATAGATAAATTTTGTCTATTCAACAAGGCCCATAAAGAATGGTACGCCTCGGCCCAATAAGCCCCGAGGCCCGCCAAAAAGGGTAATACTTTTGCCATGACAAATTGCCACCTATTTTGAATGAGTCAAAATCCCATCTTAAAAGGACCACTTTAATTGCCTTAAATGGGGTAATAAAGGGCTGAATGGAGGGTGATGGTTACACTCTTTATTTGACTCATTCAAGGCCACTAGTTGAGCAATTAGTGGCTACCTTTAGTGGAGGGGAGCTACAAGGCAAAGGAAGGAAGATAAATATCCCCAGAAGGAAGGAAGAAAGGAGGCCAGATTTTCCTACAGGAGATATACTAAAAATGACTAAGTACCACAAAGACTATACTCTCTTATTTTCTTCTCCATTATCCTCCTCTTAATCTAGCTCTTTATGTTTTCATCTAATGGTGACTAACTTGAGCGTTGGAGGGGGATCGGTCGGGCCCCAACCCCGATCCCCTAACGATTTTCTCATATTACAGGATTATAGAGATATCGCGAAACTAGGGAAACATCCATCCGTGGACTCCGATCCTAATACACTCGACACGAAGACACTCATCCACGGGTCCCACCTCTCAGCCGACGAAGGATCGATCCAACGGAAGCGTCCTCGTCGGCCCAGCAACTGTATCGATCATTTTTTTGGCCTTAACAGAGATCAAAGATCAAGTTCAATATTTGAAAAGACTATAACTTTAAAACACAAAGATTAAAAGAAACTTGTATATTGAATCTCAATAGAAAAATCTTTAAGCTTGGAGATCAAACAAGTTTTCAAAGGCTAAGAATATACTGAAAATAAATTGATAAGTATATGAGTACAAGAGAATTAAAAACAATAGCCTTTTTCAAAAAATAAATAAAGAACAATTGGGAGCTTTGAGCACTTTGAGCAAAGAGAGAATTTTCTTTTGATATGAAATTGTTATATGAAAACTTCTACAATCTCTGTTATTTATAGAGAAATAATAGCATAAAATCAGCTCAAAAAGTCTCCTCTAACGGCTAGTTAACTGCTAGCTCAAATTCAAATCAAATTTCCAAATATGTCAAGAGTTGACCTAGATAGTCGGCTATTCTGGGGAATAATCAGCTATTTCACCTAGATAGTCGGCTATTATCCATAATAGACGGCTATTATTTTGACAGAGAGTTTGAAGTAAAATCTTCATGCCAGTAGTCGGCTATCTGACCCAGATAGTCGGCTATTTCTGGATACTCATATTTTTCTACTTAAAAATACTTGAAAAATAATTTATAAAAATTATATTATAATATTATAATATGTAGTATATTTTAAAATGATTTTTCAAGAAAATTGTGTATGTGTGTGTATAAGATATACTTTGGCTTTTACATTTCTAAGCAAATAACTCACTTAGACACACATCACTAACTCTTGATCTTCAATCTTCGACTTAAGCTATCTCTTCTTGATCGTAAGCCTTTATGTGCTTTATAATTCTGAGCCTTCGTATGCTACAATTCCATGCTCGAAAATAGATTTCCAATCATGGCCTTTTAGTCCTTCATTTGCTTTTATAATGCACTTAGTCTTCGTGTTTATAAAATAATCCTTTGTTACTTATATACACTTGAATTAAACATATTTGTATGCATATCACATGTGCACATCATCAAAATCCACTGCGGTGGGTCTCAATATTCCAACACTCTCCCCCCTTTTGATGATGACAACAAATGATATAAAATATGGAAAATATAATATTTATAACAAAAAAGATTTACGCTCCCCTGCAAAGATGCATGATTGATATGATGAAGTTACTTTCACTGCATCCAAGTTGGTTAGTGATAAGATGAAACATGCACAATTCATATTAATTTCCAATTCAAGTGTTAACCAAGTATTGTTATTTTATATTCATTGTTAACTTTCTCCCACTTTGTCACATCAAAAATAATATAGAAGTGTAGAAATCTGAAATTTTATATCAAGTGTTAAAAAATGTGACATTAGAAGTGAATAATACCAAGTTTTTGAAATTTTTTGATAACTATAACACCAAAAATATATATTTCATGAAAGAACAATTTTATTTGATGTCTCAGTATCCTTTTGCGATGACTTCAC
Source organism: Scilla litardierei (assembly GCA_030789695.1). NCBI lineage: Eukaryota > Viridiplantae > Streptophyta > Magnoliopsida > Asparagales > Asparagaceae > Scilla > Scilla litardierei. The sequence goes on along the minus strand of CM061139.1, from coordinate 180,462,368 downwards.
AATATCCATTTGCATAAGAAAATTTGCAATGCAATGTAATTCTCAAGCATAAATATGACAATTTTTAGAAAGCATATCATATCACAGGATATCCTCACATTAGAAACAAAATTTGTGAGGGGAACCAAACTATTACATAATTACGTTTCATAGGTTCCGAAATAAAATTAAAAGTACACACCATTACATACATATTCTCACACAATAAAACAAAGTTTGGTGAGAATTAAACAATTGTAGCATAAGAACCAAATATTACAACCAAAATTATTGTTCAAGCAACACCACCAACATAGCATAAAAATATACAACAACACATGATGTAGCTATTCGTGTTGGATTTCCTTCTTTATTTTTTCAAGCTCGTCTTTGACTTCTTCAATCAAGGCACCCATGATATCGTGCCTTTCCTTCATTATTTCCTTCAAATTTTCCATCTTTTGGTTCAAGTCCTCTCCAACATTGCTCACTTGAAGTTCCATCTTTTCAAGTCTTGCACATACGGCTTTTTGAAAAGCGAGCCTGTATGGTAGAATGTATTCAGAGTATGAAGCTTTTCATTCCTCCATTAGTTCTCTTTCCTCAGCTTCTTCTTCGACTTCTTGTTCTTCTTCTTCTTCGCTTTCTTATTCAACAACATTTTTGCTGAGCTCCGCATTGAGTCCCATTCTATTTAGAGCACCCGCATCGAACCTAGTCATGGGTTTTATGAATTGGGTCTCACTATCAATGTCTATACCGGCGGAGATGAAGATGTTGGTAATATAATGGCCGTCCGTGGTGAAGATGTGAAGTAGGGTTCATGAAAGTAGCCGTATGGATGATGTTCTTGAGAATGATTTGAGCCAAATTTACTTTGATTTTAGCCAACATGGCATATACACATTTGGCTTGATTCAAATATAATACGGATCGGCTTCCTCCCTTTTGGTTGATATTATAAGAACGAATATTGGCCAGAATTTGCGCTATGGGAGTGAGGTGGCCAGTGGACAAACTAGGGTTGTAGTATTACACGAGTTTGAGAACTTCTTTGTCATTCATGATTATCTCACAGAGAAGTGTTCCCGTGCTTGGAATACCAAGTCTTAGTTCCAAACCTTCCGTGTCAAGAACAATGGTAGCATCAAAGACTTTGGTGGAAATCCTAGGGGTTCCGGTGAAAGTAGCGGTGTTTACAATCATTTTCGTGTAGAATAGGTTTCTCAACCTAGGATAACACCTACACTTGTTGTTATGAGAAAATAAATCTGTTAGCCAGTGGAATTGAAATATGGAGTCAATTCGATAGTTGGCCAAATCATTTATGTTGACATACCTCTCTTGAAGGATAGTCCTATGAGCATTTAGGTCAAAGGTAGTGTCATGTCCTGCTTTCCATTGTACTTGGGAGCAAGAACGTGAGCGGTTCCGCATGTGCTTAAAGCAAAGAAGACGTACTTTTTTTCTTTCTTCTTTGACTTAAGCACAATAAGCGTCTGTGTATTAAGATTGTCAGGTTCTTGCTTGCGAACATCAGAATAACACAGAATATAATCATTATACTTCAACATCCAGATTTCAAGTACACAAAGAAGGCCAAGCATGGCCATTACAACAGTTACATAAAGAAATTACACCTGAATAAAATACAACACAAATATTAAAATTATGGTGGCGTTGCGGAGCATGTCGTTCCTTAGCAGTGGATCTCAGCCTCCTGATACTCCTGGTAAGCTAGCTCGGCCTCAAAAAATGCTCATCTGTAAAATCTATCTCAGAATCTGATGTATATTTCACAAGATAAAAAACATGGAAATATACGTCAGCGAGGGTCACTCGGCTAGTTAAAAATGTTAGAAAATCGACCCTCGACATGATAGTGATATAATTTGCAAAGCTTTAAAGGCAATGTAAACATAACGGGGCACAATTAAGAAATGTATGGTAGCGTAAGAAAACATGTGGGCATAGCAAAGTGTAGTCTACAAAGTACTAAGCATGGCAATTGTGGTGTACAGAGTAGTGAGCATGGCAGTTGTGGTGTACAGAGTAGTGAGCATGACAGTTGTATATGAGCATGGGAAGAGGAGCTATGTAATGCCCTACAAGCTACTGCACAAGTACTAGAGGGGGGGGGGGGGGTGAATAGTACTTTAAAAATAACAAGGAGTATAATTCCAAATTATAGTGCAAACAACTACCAAATCAATTTGCGGAAGCTTAAATTGAATGACAACAACAAAATTAACAATGCAAACAAATGATGTTATGGGTTCGGATCCACCCAAGTCTCCCCGACTTGTTCCCGGTGATCCTACGTCCCAACCACCCGGATCCCCTCCGGACACTTAGGTTAGAAACCCTAAACCAAGATTTCCACTATGAATATCTTGTGAAAAACCTTCACAAGATCAAATCATACAACAATGGCAATAGTGAATCCCACAACCCGGGATCACAACTTTCTCTCACAACCGAGAGAATCAACAAGCAATATAAATGAGTTTATATTGAAATAAGCAAACTTACCACAAAATCCTATACCTTGAGTTTTTCTTACCAAATAGGTGAAAGGAAGGATTTGAGGAAGATGAAGTCACCAAGTCCTAGCACCAAGGAAATGACCAGCAATAGGTGCCTAGGAGAGATTTGGAGACTTGATTCAAGCTAGAGCTTGAAGGGCTCACCAAGAACAAGCTTCTCTCAAGATGGATTCTAGATCTAGAATGTGAGAGAATGGGTTTCTTGTGAGGAAGAGAGCTTTAGAAATGAGTGAGAATGGCTATCTCTTTATTTCTCAATGAATCTCTTAATGACAGCTCTAACCTAGATAGAAATGACCTAGGTTCGTATTTATAGCGTCCCATAAAAACAAGTTAGGCCAAATCCCAACGGATAGAAATCTGAGAAAACTAGTCGGTCAAAGAACAACCACTGACCGACTAGTTCATCAACTAGTCGGTCAGTCAAACAGCATTGACCGACTAAGTGAGGAACTGAGAAGAGATAGAAAATCAGACCTAGAAATCTAGTCGGTCCAAGAAGACTTTCTGACCGACTAGTTTCACAACTAGTCGGTCAGTCAATGAACGTAGACCGACTAAGAGGCAAAATGAAATAGTCTGAATACAAATTGACATAGTCGGTCCAAGAACAAAAGTTGACCGACTAGATTGTCAACTAGTCGGTCACCAAACGTTCTTAGACCGACTAACGATAAACAGTAGCTTAGGAGAAATTTAGTATGAACAGTAAGTCACAACTAGTCGGTCAAAGAAGCATCACTGACCGACTAGTTCACAAACTAGTCGGTCGGTGAGTCAACGTAGACTGACTAACTGTAAACAGTAAAGTCCAAGAAATTAAGGAATCAGACTAGTCGGTCCAAGAAGAGTTGCTGACCGACTAGATCACCATCTAGTCGGTCAGTACTTCTTCTTGTACCAACTAACATGCACAAACAAGTCCGAATCGAAGCGTGACGCTTCGAGGAAGTTAGAATGAACTTGTACTAAGATCCTAGAGCTACGATATGAGCGTTATGAAGATAGAAACGTAAGATATACTCAAGGCTTAACATTCTATTGATCGAAGCTTAAAAGACTATAAATAAAACCTTAATAAACGGTCTTCGAGAGCTTCGATTGATTCTTCATAACATCCAAAACGGCGCAAGAGCTTCAACGAAGCTTTAGGCATGAATACGAGCTTTGAGAAGTGTTGAGATGTCGCTTTGAATGTTCTCGTGAATTTGGCGATGATCTCCAATACTGCGCTCACAAATTGTTAGTTCATGGATTATTTATGTTTGCTCATCATCAAAACCAAATCCGGGGAGTCCAATATTCAACATTCTCCCCCTTTTTGGTGATGACAAACCAACATAAATAATAATAAAAAATAATGATTCAAATGTGAAATACTTACTCCCCCTGCATTGATGACACGTTAATTCCAAAATGAATATATATGAATTGCATCAATCAGACGAGTAAGATAAATAAAGAGAATCGATTTTTGAAATATCGGATTTTGAAAATCCTTATATATATCTTAACTCCCCCTGAATCTAACATATCAAACTAGATTCTTGGAAATTGAGTTAAATTTTCATTTGCGCTATTTATTATCATTATCTCTCCCCCTTTGGCATTATCCCAAAAATGGGGGGCATATAACGACAACAACTAGGAAATGGAAAATCCAACATCGGGAGTCGAAGACAATGACGATGGAACTAATTGACACCAAGGGAAAAGTAATGAAATCAAATCAAGGTGTGCCAAATTGTCCATTATCAAAAAGCGATAATTAAAATCATCAAAAATACCAAATTATTATTCATTTCTTGAATAAAGAAACATACTCTTCAATATTCAATATTCTTGGTTTAATTTTTGCATGGAAAACAATTCTATACAATTATAGAATTTCAATCTATTTAACCAAGTTTTTCAATCGTCGAGCGACGATTTTACATAGCGTGGACATTGAATGAGAATTAATGTGCACGACGAATTAAATATCACAACATGAACATCGATGTATATATAGATAGAAACATCATGAGTACATCCAAAAAGATATCGAATACAAGAAGTACATCATATCAAGTACGACACATCATATATATAAACATCAAAAAGTACTACATCATCATCCACATCAAAATATAACACCAACATCAACATCATCCAAAGTACATCAAAATATCCAACACCGACACCCAGAAAACTCAAAAATACATCAAAACAACTCTCAAACTCCATCCTAACCCAAAATACTCTCAATAAGATATATCATCCAAAGAGTAGTGAAGAGTCCTCGGAACAGACGATCACGAGGAAGTGGCTGGATCTGCAGTCTCCGTGGGTCCAGTCGACGGAGTGGACTCAGGCTCTGCAGGGAGGAGAGGCGTGTCAACAGACGGGATCGTCGGGGCAGGTGTGGAAACGACGGGCTCAACAGCTGGGGTCGCAACAGCAGGGGTCTCAACAGCAGTGGTCTCAACAGCAGCAGGTGAGATAGGAGCAGGCTCGTTAACAGGGACAGCAGCAGCCTCAGAAGTCTGAACTACTGAAGCAGAAGTCTCTGGAGCACCGGAAGTGGTGCCAACTCCAGGAGCAGAAGTGGTAGCAGCAGCAGCAGTGGCCGCATCGCCACGAGCCAAGGAAGTGACAAGATCGTCAATCTCCTCATCGTCCATCTCCTCGGCCTCGGAAACGGAAGGAGGAAGATCAATGCCCATCATCTGAGCCATACGGCAGACGACCTCCTTGGTACGAGCCAAACGCGACTCGTGCCGACGAAGAAGGCGTACGACATCATCCAATGTAGCAGGAGGAGTGGGGGCTGCAGCAGCTGAGGGAGTAGCCTGGGAAGCATATGTGGTCGACCTCTGCACGTGACGAAGCGTCGCTAGAGATTTCTTAACGGCCGTCGCATTCAGAGGGGGACCCAAGGGACGCTCATCGTCAGGAGGGAGAGGGACTCGGAAATGACGGAAAACCAGGGTCAACAGACACGGATAAGGGATATGCGCAGATTTATTGGTCTTGCGTATACACTCGAAAGAGTCCATCTTATCGAGTATAACGTGAGCCCAATTAATCTCGCAACCCAAGAAAAGAGCGTAAATCAGCTTCAAAAATGGCTGGGATGGAAGTGAAGATGAGCCGTACTTGGGAAGCAAGCACGACTTCAGAATAAGATTCAGCACCCATGCATTTGGCTTGAACGACTTCGAAGGAACTCCAATAAAGGCAGGAGGGATCACATGGAAGATATCAGAAAGAACGGACTGATCCAAGGAGGCGATATCATCGACGAAAATGTCAGAAGGAAGGAGACCAGACGACGAACAGCCAAGTATCTCCCCCAAGATTTCTGCCGTGAGAACTATAGGAGTTCCCAAGACAGTAGTCTCGATGGAGTGACTCTCATCGTACAGGCCCCGAACACGATTGGCATAGAACAATTTTACCAGGCGAGGATATGGTCTGGGATTCGCCTTGGGGTCATAGCGAAGATAATCAAGTAGGCCACTATAGGAGAGGAGGTCAGCTAAGCCAAGGAAATCTGAAAACTGAACATAGTGCTCCAATAGCATCGGGCAGTGTTCAATACGGTTGTAGGCCGCGAGACACATAGGGTCGTCGCGACACAACGATATGTCAACACCCCCCGCTGGCATTGGGCCCTTTCCCTTTGGCTGGCGAGTCCTAGGACGAAGTGGAGGAGTGGGTTCCCTATGGCCAGACTCATCCTCATGGATAAGCTCAGTATCGGAATCAGGAGGAGTCGAGGGTGAGTGGAGTATGGGTTTTTTAGACTTAGATTTACGGGGTTTGACCGTCGCCGTCCTCTGCTTCTTCAGAGGAGGCGAAGACGGAGAAGCTTGGGTAGATTTGGCACGACGTTTGGGCTTAGACGGATTCCTAGGGTTAGAAGGCTCTACAGACATTGGGGAAGCCCCAGATGAGGTGATAGGAATCCTCGTCTTTGCCATGATCGTGGCACGACGAGTACAAGCAACCGAAGCTACGAGCTACACAAACCCTAGAGATCAAACCCTAGAAGCACAATCAACAAACCCTAACACACTTCGGAAAATCCGAAACCCTAGAACCCTAGGAAGTGAAAACACTAAAAGAATCAAACCCTAGGAAGATAAAACACGATCTAGGAGAGGGGTTATACCTAGGAGAGAGGGCGACGACGATCGGACGGTGGGGATGGCCGGAAATCTGGCCGGAAATCGACGGAAGTTGAAGGGTCTCGAAGGGGTTTTGGGAGTTTTTCGGGCTGGAGGAGAGAAGATACCGACTAAAACTAAGATTAGTCGGATAGAATCGATTTAAGTCGGTCGAGATTTTGAAAAGACACATTTGCCCTAACACACTTAGTCGGTCACAGTTCAAGCACTGACCGACTAGATTACGATCTAGTCGGTCGGTCAATGAGCTTGAACCGACTAAGTCGAAACAGAGGCAAACAGGAATTTTTAGGGCTAGATTTAGTCGGTTGCAGTATACTCACTGACCGACTAGTTTTCAATCTAGTTGGTCGGTAAGTGTACTGTGACCGACTAAAGAAAGAAAATGATAAGAGTTAGATAAAAGCTTGATCTAGTCGGTCTGAGTTCACTAGCTGACCGACTAGATGAGCATCTAGTCGGTTGACTAATGAACTGAAACCGACTAGAAGAGTCCAAAAATTGATAATTGATTTCTCTTCACAAACCACTTGGATGAAACATCTTAACACTCTCATTAGTCATCTAAATTACCCCATAAAACGTCGAAATCTTAAATACGACATTCAAAGTAGAATTCGAGCAAAAATTCAAACATATCACATAAAATTCCCAAAAATTCAATAAAGCTAGCATGAACGAAATATCGCGAAATATAATAGCATGCAAGATAATTGAATGAAATATGAATCCTATAATTCGCATTCACCCATAATCCCCAATTCTCGACGTAACCGCACAAAGGAGTCCTCCTTTAGGGGTTTCGTGAAAATATCGGCGATTTGCTTTTGGGTTTCAACGTACACTAAAATGATTTCCTTTTTAGCAACATGATCATCTAAAAAGTGGTGTCGGACATCTATGTGTTTTGATCGGGAATGGTGCACCGGATTCTTTGAAAGACAGATAGCACTTTGGTTATCCACCATGATAGGGCTAGTATCACAGTGAATACCAAAATCCTTCAAAGTGTGTCTCATCCAAAGAACCTGGGCACAAGCGGCACCGGCGGCAATATATTCCGCCTCGGTGGTTGAAAGTGATACGGAATTTTGCTTCTTGGAAAACCAAGAGACAAGAGAATTTCCTAGAAAATGGCAAGTGCCACTAGTACTTTTCCTGTCGGATTTGCATCCCGCATAATCGGCATCACTGTATGAGACTAACTCATACGTGCTAGATTTTGGATAAAGTAATCCAAAATCAAGTGTATAAATTAGATAACGGAAAATACGTTTTACTGCTACTAAGTGAGACTCCTTAGGTTGAGACTAATAACGAGCACATATGCATACGGCAAACATAATATCGGGCCTACTTGCGGTAAGATAAAGTAAACTACCTATCATACCTCGATATAGACGAATGTCTACATCCTTACCGCCCGTATCATTGTCAAGATGCGTAGTCGTGCTCATTGGAGTCTTTTTCCCGGAAGCACTTTCCATTCCAAATCGCTTAAGCAACTCCACCGTATACTTCGTTTGGTGGATGAAGATTGCATCGTTCAATTGGCGAATTTGGAGACCTAAGAAATATTTGAGTTCGCCCATGTGGCTCATCTCAAATTAGTCCTTCATAACATTAGAAAACTCTTAGCAAAGAGTGAAGTTAGTAGCACCGAAAATGATATCATCAACATAAATTTGAACTAATAAAATATCATTATTCGCATGCTTAACAAAAAGTGTAGAATCGGCTTCGCCCATTTTAAAATTCAAATCCAAAAGAAAATTCTTTAGGCGATCATACCAAGCTCGAGGAGCTTGTCTCAAACCATAAAGAGCTTTCTTTAGTTTAAAAACATGATTTGGAAAATTTTCATTTATGAAGCCCGGAGGTTGAGAAACGTAAACTTCCTCAACAACATCTCCGTTTAAAAATGCACTTTTAACATCCATTTGAAATAACTTAAAATTTTTATGGCATGCATAAGACAATAAAAGTCTAATTGATTCTAATCTAGCTACCGGAGCGAAGGATTCTTCGAAATCGATACCTTCCTCTTGGCGATAGCCTTGAGCAACTAACCGAGCTTTGTTCTGGACGACGACTTGATTTTCGTCGGTTTTGTTCTTGAAGATCCACTTTGTCCCTATGACGGTGTGGTTCTTCGATGACAAAGGAACAAGCTCCCATACCTCATTCCTCTCGAATTGAATGAGTTCCTCCTCCATGGCAAGGATCCAAGCGCTATCTTTGCAAGCTTCAACTATATTCTTTGGCTCTATCGATGAGGCAAAGGCACAATTGGTGAAGTGGTGGACTTGAGATCTCGTCTTGACACTATCATGAATATTGCCAATGACTTGCTCATGGGGATGGTCGCGAACGGTATGAAGCCGCTTGGGAATACCTTGATCACTAGGCACATTCTCAACAACTTCATTAGTCGGGTTAGTCTCAATAGGATCAATTGAATCAATAGTCTTAGAATTTTCAAACGAATCACATAAAACATCCATAGAATCATTATCATTTGAAATTCTAGAATTAGTAAAATTCTCATTAAAAGAGACATGAAGTGATTCCTCGATCGTAGAGGATCTTTTGTTGTATATCCGGTAGGCTTTGCTACGTGAGGAATACCCAACAAATATCCCCTCATCCGATCTCGGATCAAACTTGTCCAAATTATCATGTGTTTTTAATAAAACATTTTGCGCCGAAAACACGAAAATGTTTAACTTGAGGCAATCTACCAAACAACAATTCATAGCAAGTTTGTTTGGTGCCGGGCCTCAAAAGTATTCTATTAAACACATAACAAGCGGTGTGTACCGCTTCCGCCCAAAATTGATAACCAAGTTGACTATCTTCGAGCATAGTGCGAGCACACTCCACAAGCGTTCTATTCTTCCTCTCAACAACACCATTTTGAGGAGGTGCGCGAGGGAAAGAAAACGTGTGAGTAATTCCAAGATCATCACAAAAATTTGAGAAAGACTCATTCTCAAATTCACCCCCATGATCACTACGAATAGTGACAATGGTGGTTCCGATGAGATTTTGTACTTTCTTCACAAATATTGTGAAGTTTTCAAAAGCTTCATTTTTATTACATAAGAAAAATACCCATGTAAATCTTGAATAATCATCGACGATGACAAGTCCATATCTTGCATTTCCTAAGGAAGCAACTCTAGTTGGCCCAAATAAATCTAGATGTAATAGCTCTAGTGGCCGTTTCGTAGAAATGCTTTTCTTAGGTTTAAATGAAGATTTAGGAAGCTTGCCACGTTGACAAGAATCACAAAAACTTTTCTTTTCAAAAACGAGCTTTGGAAAACCTTTAATGGAATTTAATTTCAAAAGCTTATAAAGTGTTCCAAAGTTCACATGTCCAAAGCGTCGATGCCATAAGTGTTGTTCACTTGTGTTGGCAACGAGACATTGTTCATATGACTTAGGAAGATCCAAAATATAGATATCTTTATGGCGTGTGCCGGAAAATAATAATTTATTATTATCATTTGAAATATGACACAATCCTTTCGCAAAGCTAACTTTGTAACCTTTGTCACAAAGTTGGCTTATTGAAATAAGACTATGATTTAAACCATTAACTAGATAGACATCACTAATTAAGGGTTTAGACGGGTTACACACTTTACCAACACCGACGATGGTTCCGCTCTCATTGCCTCCAAATACGACGCGGTTTCCATTTGCAATGGGAACTATTCCGGAGAGCAATTGAGCGTCACCCGTCATGTGTTTTGAACACCCGCTATCGAGTATCCAATTCCCTTTGGAGCTAAATTTAAATTTGTTGCTCCTCTTGTTTTTCTTTTCATTGAGTACCTAAAGATAGAAACTTTCATATCATGGTACCCAAGGTCATTGGGTCCTCAAAGGTTAGACCTTTGGAAGCCAAGTCCAATTGGACTTTGACTTCCCCACATAATTTCTACTATGCACAACATTCGAAAAATAAGCGTTCATATATACTTGTTTTTCATCCATGCTTGTGTCCTTTGGGCTCCAAATAGTGAAAATTTTGGGAGCCATCATCCTATTGGGTGCATGCATGCGACGTTGATTTCTACGTGATGCATGTTGTGGATAGGCATAAGGAACATGATGGAATGGTGCACGACGAGAATTATTCATATGATGAGGTGGGTAAACATATGCATGTGTGGGAACACGTGCGTGAGGGTGTCTCACATGGTGTGCACGTGCCCGTGAACGTGTAGCATAGAAATCATCATATGTGTGAGACGATGGAGTAGGACGTGTGTTCCTACGTGGCATGGTATTTGTGTACATATAAGCATGCCTCTTCTTTGGAGGTCCACCCAAAGTGGGTTTCTTTCCAAAAGAGGGTGTGGATGAGGTGGAAGCACCATTGGTAGATAAACTACCAATAGAGTGTTTGCTACCACTCGTAGAGTCACCGGAAGTTGGCTTAACAAAAGTAGTGGCCGCTTTGGATGGACATCCCATCGTATACCCCAAACCAATGTGGTGATTGGCCGGAAGTAAGTCACTTAGGATTTTATCCGAATGGTCCTTACCCTTATTGAATTTATTAATTCGGTCTAATGTGTTCTCATATTTCTCTTTGAGAGAACGCATAGAAGTATCCAAAGTAGATACTTGCGATGTGAGCACATAAACACGAGATTTAAGATTCTCATTCTCAATACTCAAAGTCGAGTTTTGAGAAGTCAAATCCGCTATCCTATGTTCTTCCGGATCTTCAATGCTAACATGTTCAAGTTTAGATTTGAGATTAACAATCTCATTTCTTAACTCTTCAACAACGGTGTCGTTGTTGGTGATGATAGTCTTAGGCGAGGTTTGAATGCTAGCTAGGTCATCTTTTACTTTAGTATATCTATTTACTAATTTAGTGTATTTAGACCATAAATGAGAGTTAGCATCCCTAAGATCATCCATAGTTACCTCATCGCCTTCGTCGTCGCTATCATCGGAGGAGGAAGATCCTTGATCATGCTCCTCTCTTGCCATGAAGCACATGTGCGCTTGCTCCACTTTCTCATCGTCCGACTCTCCGCTTGAGGAATCCTCGAAGTCGGTGAATGTTGCTCCGACAAGTCCCTTTTTGTACCCCTTTTTGTACTTCTTCGACTTGTCGAACTTCGGCGCCTTCCACTTCTCCTTTTGCTTGTTTTGAGGACAATCCGCTTTGATGTGTCCTGGCTTATTGCATTTAAAGCACAAAGGTGGAGAGGCATTAGTAGAAGTAAATTTAGATTTTTGTTTGAAGTTACCCTTTCGGAAGAAGCGATTGAACTTATTTGCCATGAGTGCAATGGATTCCATGTCCATTTCTTCTTCCGAGTCCTCATCATCGGTAGAGGTGGATGAAGCCGCCTTTAATGCAATCGCCTTTTTCTTAGGCACGTCTTGGTTCAAATAGGACTTCATCTTTTCTTGTAACTTCACCTTGCTATCTTTACGTACCTCGTATGACATCAAAGTACCCATCAATTGAACTACGGTATATTTGTTCATTTCATTACCTTCCTCGATGGCGAAGGTACGTTTCTCCCAAGAAGAAGGAAGTCCTTCGATAAGCTTTGAGCACTTCTCCTTTTGAGTGTAGGACTTGCCGAGGGCCTCTAACTCGTTTATTATGTCAACGAAGCGAGCGTAATATTCCTTCATCTTCTCGCCCTGTTGCATATGAAACATTTCGTAATCTTTATTTACGACTACGAGTTTAGAGTCTCTTACCCTACTCGTCCCTTCATGAAGAATGAGGAGGGAGTTCCAAATTTGATATGCACTCTTACATGTGCATATCTTATTGAAGTCCTCGGGCTCCAATGCGCATTGCAAGGCGTTCATTGCCTTGGCATTGCTTACCTCCGCGGCGATCTCCGCGGTAGTCCATTTCTCAAAGTCTTCTTCTTCGGGCTCTATGTATTCCTTCATTGTAGTCCTCCATAAGGATGCACTCCGGAGGAAGGTTTCCATCCGGCATTTCCAGTACCCGTAGTTGGTACCGTTGAAGAATGGAGGCCTCGTAGAGGAATGCCCTTCCATCACCGAAGATGCTCCTTCACGGTTCCTGAAGGTGTCATAGTTGGAAGGTGGACGCACGGTCTTGTTGTCGTTGGCAGACATAGCTAAGTATCTGGCTCTGATACCAAATGTAATGCCATACAAGCTACTGCACAAGTACTAGAGGGGGGGGGGGGGGTGAATAGTACTTTAAAAATAACAAGGAGTATAATTCCAAATTATAGTGCAAACAACTACCAAATCAATTTGCGGAAGCTTAAATTGAATGACGACAACAAAATTAACAATGCAAACAAATGATGTTAATGGGTTCGGATCCACCCAAGTCTCCCCGACTTGTTCCCGGTGATCCTACGTCCCAACCACCCGGATCCCCTCCGGATACTTAGGTTAGAAACCCTAACCCAAGATTTCCACTATGAATATCTTGTGAAAAACCTTCACAAGATCAAATCATACAACAATGGCAATAGTGAATCTCACAATCCGGGATCACAACCTTCTCTCACAACCGAGAGAATCAACAAGCAATATAAATGAGTTTATATTGAAATAAGCAAACTTACCACAAAATCCTATACCTTGAGTTTTTCTTACCAAATAGGTGAAAGGAAGGATTTGAGGAAGATGAAGTCACCAAGTCCTAGCACCAAGGAAATGACCAGCAATAGGTGCCTAGGAGAGATTTGGAGACTTGATTCAAGCTAGAGCTTGAAGGGCTCACCAAGAACAAGCTTCTCTCAAGATGGATTCTAGATCTAGAATGTGAGAGAATGAGTTTCTTGTGAGGAAGAGAGCTTTAGAAATGAGTGAGAATGGCTATCTCTTTCTTTCTCAATGAATCTCTTAATGGCAGCTCTAACCTAGATAGAAATGACCTAGGTTCGTATTTATAGGGTCCCATAAAAACAAGTTAGGTCAAATCCCAACGGATAGAAATTTGAGAAAACTAGTCGGTCAAAGAACAACTACTGACCGACTAGTTCATCAACTAGTCGGTCAGTCAAACAGCATGGACCGACTAAGTGAGGAACTGAGAAGAGATAGAAAATCAGACCTAGAAATCTAGTCGGTCCAAGAAGACTTTCTGACCGACTAGTTTTACAACTAGTCGGTCAGTCAATGAACGTAGACCGACTAAGAGGCAAAATGAAATAGTCTGAATACAAATTGACTTAGTCGGTCCAAGAACAAAAGTTGACTGACTAGATTGTCAACTAGTCGGTCACCAAACGTTCTTAGACCGACTAACGATAAACAATAGCTTAGGAGAAATTTAGTATGAACAGTAGTCACAACTAGTCGGTCAAAGAAGCATCACTGACCAACTAGTTCACAAACTAGTCGGTCGGTGAGTCAACGTAGACCGACTAACTGTAAACAGTAAAATCCAAGAAATTAAGGAATCAGACTAGTCGGTCCAAGAAGAGTTGCTGACCGACTAGATCACCATCTAGTCGGTCAGTACTTCTTCTTGTACCAACTAACATGCACAAACAAGTCCGAATCGAAGCGCGACGCTTCGAGGAAGTTAGAATGAACTTGTACTAAGATCCTAGAGCTACGATATGAGCGTTATGAAGATAGAAACGTAAGATATACTCAAGGCTTAACATTCTATTGGTCGAAGCTTAAAAGACTATAAATAAAACCTTAATAAACGGTCTTCGAGAGCTTCGATTGATTCTTCATAACATCCAAAACGGTGCAAGAGCTTTGTAACGACTGCTTTTCATGTATCTGGATTTAATATAATATAATATATGTTTTGGTGGATTTTCTCCTCTTGTGTGGTTTTCGTCTCCGTAGTTTTCATTTTCGATCGATTCGTCGTATTTTCTCGTTTCTTCCTTAGGATTGTCGATTTCAAAGTATGTCATTCGTGACGGGCTTCATATCGGTCGTATCTAACTGTTAGATCAAGCCTAGGAGTCTTAGGAATCGATCCCGGGGCCCCGCGCTCCGTATCGGTACTTTTGGTGCTCATTAGCCGGTGTAAGAAGGGCCACCGACCGACTAGATGACGATCCAGTCGGTCGGCAATCCTTCTTGGACCGACTAGTTAGCTTTCTAAATTTCTCAGGAGTTACTGTTTATCGTTAGTCGGTCTAAGAACGTTGGTTGACCGACTAGGTTGCAAACTAGTCGGTCAGCAATGCTTCTTGAACCGACTAACTTATCATCTTATTTTTGTATCAGCTACTGTTTACTCTTAGTCGGTCTAAGAACGTTCATCAACCGACTAGATGCCAAACTAGTCGGTCAGTACTTGTTCATGGACCGACTAACTCTAGAATCCTATTTTTGTTCAGGAGTTACTGTTTGCACTTAGTCGGTCTGCGTTGGTCGACCGACCGACTAGTTGCCAAACTAGTCGGTCAGTGGTTGCTCTTTGACCGACTAACCCGTGTTAAAACCCTAATTTCTGGGCAGCCGCCAGCCCAACCTATAAATACCCCTCCCAAACGACTTCATCTTCTCCAACACGACCCAAAACCCTAAAATCTTCCCCCTTGAGCCCCCATCTTCCTCCAAGCTTCAATCCTTCATTCCAAGCCCTAAATCCATCATCCAATCCATCCATCCACTCTTTCTACCTCTCATCTTCCCCAAAACTCCATCAAAACCCATCAAAATCCCCAAATCCCCCAAAACCCTAGTTTCCCCAAACTTCTCCATTTGCTTCCAGATCTGATCCTAGGGTTCCCCGGAGTGTTTCTTCCGCCTCCTCTCGGTAAGAAATCGATCTACCGTTGTTTTCTTATCCTATTGTAATTTTTATGAAACCCTAATAAAATACTTGTGTTTTGATGATTGTTCCCCATAACAGCGATTCCCCGTAGGCTAGCACCCGCGGAAACGAACTTTCGTAACCGTCATCCCTGGTGATAGGCAAGTGAAACTTGCATCTCTTGGTTTAGGCCATGTCTTAGGCCATTTCCCTTGCTTTAGCGTAAACGAGACTAAACGGTGAAAGGATAGCCGTTTAGACGCCATTGACCTAGCTTGACAACGAAGCTTGGTCCGTCACCCTCCTCATGCTCATATGTCACGTTTACTTTAAATTATCGGTACGCGAATATGTTCATATCATTGCATTTTGCCTGTCACGTTTAAATTCCATTAACGGTACGCAATTATCTGTTCATGGCATTGCATAGTGATTATTTATCGTGATTGCGTAGCACACGCTACAATCCCATGTTTCCTGGCTCGTGTTCCAGAAGCGAGCCCTGTAGTTGGAAACCCCAACGCTCGAATGTCAACACACACTTATTTTCCTGGCTCGTGACCAGAAGCGAGCATAATGAGTTGGAAACCCCAACGCTCGTCACATGTGGGTGGGGTAAGAGATAAGCGGACTGAGCCCGAGTGGCTTGATCAGCCACTCCGGCCAGCAGGTGAAATCTCTAGTGTTTCAGTGTTGATAGTGATAGAGATAAACGAGCTGGCCAGTAAGTGGACTCTCTATGCACTAAGTGTTAAGTGTTAAGTGTTAAGTGTTAAGTGTTAAGTGATAAGCGATAAGTGACAAGTGATTAGTGATTAGTGAATTGGTAGCTTTTGCTACACCGTGCATGCTTGTCACTCTTTCAAACTGTTGCATCATATTCAACTGTCATGCCATCGTTTAACAATTAAATGCTAGGTGGTTAGTCACTTTCAGTTTCCTTGCCCAAGTCTGTTTAGACTTGCTGACATGTGCCCCTCTCTCTTTTGGGTGACGCATGTTAGACCTTGAGCCTGAGTTGCCAGCTGAGGGTGAGGTGTTTGCGGACGCCGAGCTTGAGCCCGTGTTGGACGGGGAGTACGTGGACACTGGGGACCAGTCCTAGTGTCTTCGTTGTGTTTTACTTTTATTAGACAGTTGTTTTGTTATCGGTGCGTAGCACCCATACTTGTTGTTGTTGCAGTTTTTGTTGGCCTTGTTCTGGGCCTTTAGACTCTTTTCTTTTAGCCTGGTGGCTTTTCTGGATGTTGGACTTTTTGTTGATGTTGGACAATTTGTGAGATGTGGAATTTTATTTCAGTCTCGTCTTGTGTTATTATTGTTATTCTGTTGTGGTTACAGGGACCTGTTTATGTATTGTGGACGCTTATCGGGTTTGGGGCTTCACAGCTCCACTCTCGTGCGGACCTTTTCACGTCTTGCCTCCATTTTAGGGAAGCGGGTCGTGACAGGTTTTAGTGGTGGCCCATGCAGGTCTCCTCTGTAATTGCGATTATCGGGATAACAATAATAATGCAAGATTGTCCAACAAATAAGTTCGACATCTGAGCCCTAAGCTGTGAGTCTAATTGTTTCGTTTTCTGCGTCATTAGATGGCAGGAAGGCGAATCACCCGTGGTGGTGGTAGTGGTGCGCCCCCTCATGATGAGGAGCCTGAGCGGGAGCCCACTAATGGAGAGATGATGCGGATGATGTTGCAGATGATGCAGGTTCAGTAGGGTGTGCTTCTGCAGGTGCAGAATGCTCCGGTGACTCGAGCTGCTCTGGTGGTGGAAGCCCCTCGCCCTGAGCCCGGGGCGAAGCAGTTCCGAGAGCTGGGTCCTGCGTATTTTGATGGAACCGAAGGTCCTCTAGCTGCTGATGAATGGATGAGGAATATCGAGGACAATCTGAAGATGTCCAAGGTCAACGAAGTTAGTTGGGTTGACTTGGCGAAGCGCCAGCTGAAGGATAACGCCAGGAATTGGTGGGATGCTGAAGAAAAGATGTTGGTAGAGCCGATCGTCTGGGCTACCTTCAAGGCCAGATTTGATGGTGAGTTCTTCCGAAGGCTGCCAGGGAAGAGATGCTGCAGCGTTTTATCGATCTGAAGCAGGGGAACTCGTCGGTGGACATGTACCACCAGGAGTTCATGAGGCTAAGTCGGTTTGCACCAAAGATGGTGCAGGACGCTGAGGAGAGAGCTCAGAGGTTTCTGCAGGGGCTTGCTTCGGAGCTCCAGAGTTTTGTGACATCCTCTGATCGGGAATCTTATCAGAAGGTTCTAGTAGCAGCTAAGAGGCAGGAGCTGCTCGTGAACCAGAGGAAGGGGTCTGTTGTTGGTGCTGTGAGGAGGCCTGTGGAGCAGGCGAGAGCTGTGGTTCGGCCTGGATTCAGGCCGAACCCGCCTGTTCAGTTTAAGAGGCCAGGAGGGCCCGTTCGGAGGACTTGCAATTTCTGTGGCAAGGAGGGCCATATCAAGGAATCATGTAGGAAGTTCTTGGGGCAATGTATTATCTGTGGAGATTCTGCCCATGCTATCCGGGAGTGCCCGAGGTTGAGGCAACCTTGGAGGACACCTATTGCTGCCCCGCCGTTGCAGCAGAGAGCCCCGGTGCCCGCTGGTCGTGGGGTGCCCCTCGTTCCGCAGGGGCAGGCTTTTCGGCAGGCCGCTCCGCCGAGGAGGCAGGCATTTCTGATGACCGAGGAGGAGGTTTTGGCCATGGATGAGGTCATTGCAGGTAACTTTCGATCTAGATTGTTCCTTCCTTAATTAATTGATTGTTAAATTATGTGAATGCTTGTGTATGGTGTTGCTAGAATAAGATTTGATCGATTAGACTGTTTGTTAGGTGTGGTTTTGGTTTGCACGTTCCCTGCCCGAGTCCTCTTTGACTCAGGTGCGTCAATGTGCATTTTGGCCCAGAGCTTCGTGGAGAAGCATTCCTTGTCGACGTCCCCTCTCTCCAAGAGTTGGAATATCGTCACAGGGAATGGAGTAGTCTCGGTGCATCGTGGGTGCAGTCCTTGCTCTGTGGTGGTTTGTGGACATGAGCTTTATGCTGATTTTATTGTCCACAACATCACCAACTACGATGCGGTCTTTGGGATGGATTGGCTTGCGAGCTTCTATGCTACGATCGACTGCAGGAGGAAGAAGGTGGTGTTCGAGATTCCCGGACATCCAGTGTTCGAGTTCAGTCGTGGTAGCCGTTCGCTTGGTCCTGTCAGATTTCGGGCCAGGCCGGTGGAAGCTGTGGCTATGCAGATGGAGCTGGAGTGGCCAGCTGTGGTGCGAGATTTTGGTGACGTCTTCCCCGAGGAGATGTCTGGTTTGTCGCCTGATCAAGCTCTGGAATTTTCTATCGATCTTGTTCCAGGTGCGCAGCCGATTTCGAAGGCGCCGTATCGTATGGCACCTGCTGAGTTGGAAGAGTTGCGGAAGCAGTTGGATGAGCTGTTGCTGAAGGGTTATATTAATCCTAGTGTGTCTCCGTGGGGAGCACCGGTGTTGCTGGTTAAGAAGAAGGATGGTTCGCGTCGCATGTGCGTGGACTATCGGGGATTGAATGCGGTGAACGTTAAGAATAAATACCCGTTGCCTCGCATTGATGATATTTTTGATCAGCTTGGAGGTTCGAGGGTGTTTTCTAAATTGGATTTGAGGAGTGGTTACCATCAGTTGAGGGTGAAGAGGGATGATGTTCCGAAGACAGCGTTCAGGACGAAGTATGGACACTATGAGTTTGTGGTTATGCCTTTCGGCGTAACTAACGCGCCCGCAGTTTTCATGAATCTGACGAACCTGATTTTCTACGACTTTTTGGATAAGTTTGTCGTTATCTTCATCGACGACATTCTGATCTATTCGAAGTCGGAGGAAGAGCATGCCTCGCACTTAAGGACGGTGTTGGAGATTTTGAGGAAGCATAGGTTGTATGCTAAGTTTTCGAAGTGCGAGTTTTGGCTGGATCGAGTTGCTTTTCTCGGGCATGTGGTGACTGGAGATGGTATTTCAGTGGATCTCGAGAAGATTCGGGCCATCAGGGAGTGGCCTGTTCCGTCGTCAGCGTCTGAGATTCGGAGTTTCCTTGGACTTGCCGGTTATTATCGGCGATTCATTAAGGACTTTTCCCGTATTGCTGAGCCGATGACCAGGTTGACGCGGAAGGATGTTGCTTATGTTTGGTCGGGTGATTGTGAGAGTGCTTTTGGTGTTCTGAAGGAGAGGTTGACGAGTGCCCCTATTCTTGTTGTGCCTGATCGCAGCGGTGGATTTGAGATCTTTTGCGATGCTTCTGGCAAGGGTCTCGGTTGTGTGTTGCATCAGCACGGGCATGTTGTGGCGTATGCGTCTCGTCAGCTTAAGGTTCATGAGAAGAATTATCCGACGCATGATTTGGAGTTGGCTGCCGTTGTGTTTGCTCTTAAGATTTGGAGGCACTTCTTGCTGAGTGAGAAAGTGAAGATTTTCACCGATCACAAAAGCTTGAAGTATATTTTCACGCAGAAGGAGCTCAACATGCGACAGCGTCGATGGTTGGAGCTTATGGCGGATTATGAGATTGATTTGCAGTATCACCCTGGCAAGGTGAATGTGGTTCCAGATGCTTTGAGTAGGCTTCCAGCGGTGATGATTTTGACCTCGAAGTGGAGATTGCAGCAGGATTTTTGCGAGTCTGGCGTGGAGATTGTTCTTCCTGGGGAGGCTTCTTCGTTGATGTACATGCAGGTACAGTCGACGATCGTGGATCGGATTAAGGCCGGCCAGGCTGAGGATCCGAAGCTGGTGAAGATTCGGGAGCAGGTGGAAGCCGGTCTGCGGACTGACTTTCTGATTCATGAGGATGGCTCACTGAGGTTTGGAGCCAGGTTGTGTGTGCCTGCTGGGGATATCAGAGAGGAGTTGATGGTGGAGGCACACAGTTCGCCGTATTCTGTGCATCCTGGTGGCACCAAGATGTACCAGGATCTTCGTCTGAATTATTGGTGGCATGGTATGAAGAGGAGTGTGGCTCGGAGTGTAGCCAAGTGTTTGGTTTGCCAGCAAGTGAAGGCGGAGCATCAGCGTTCGGCCGGGTTGCTACAACCGCTTCCGATTCCGGAGTGGAAGTGGCAGCACATCACTATGGATTTCGTGACTGGACTACCTCGGAGTCCGAAGCAGAATGACGCGATTTGGGTGATCATAGATCGGTTGACCAAATCTGCGCACTTTATTCCGTTCCGAGTGGGACAGTCCACTGAGGCGCTAGCAAGGAGATATATGGAGGTAAAATTCTTTTACTCTCCGTTTTTATTTCCTTTTCCTAGCTTAGATAGTGATGTAACGTGAATCGTGCAGGAGGTTGTGCGACTTCATGGAGTCCCCGTGAGTATCGTGTCGGACAGAGACACGAGGTTCACATCTCAGTTCTGGCAGAGTTTGCAGAAGAGCTTGGGTACGCGTCTGAGTTTCAGCACGGCGTACCATCCGCAGACGGATGGCCAGTCCGAGAGGACGATTCAGATTTTGGAAGACATGCTGAGGGCGTGCATGTTGGATTTCAAGGGTTCGTGGGAGGGCCATCTGCATTTGGTGGAGTTTTCCTACAACAACAGCTTCCAGGCGAGTATTGGCATGGCGCCATTCGTCGCTCTTTATGGGAGGAAATGTCGATCGCCATTGAGTTGGGATGACGTTGGTGATCGGGAGTTGTTGGGGCCTGAGATGATCGTGGAGGCCGTGGATGTCGTCAGGAATATTCGGGAGAGGTTGAGGATTGCTCAGGACCGTTTTAAGCATTGGGCGGATGCTAAACGTCGTCCTTTGGAGTTTCAGCCAGGCGACCATGTGTTCTTGAAGATTTCCCCGAATCGTGGTGTGATTCGTTTTGGGAAGCGTGGAAAGTTGAGCCCGCGATACATTGGACCGTTTGACGTTTTGGAGAGGGTTGGCGAGGTAGCTTATCGCTTGGCCTTACCGCCATCTTTGGAAGGAGTTCACAATGTTTTCCATGTGTCGCAGCTTCGTCGATACATTAGCGATCCGTCTCATGCGGTGGATTTTTCGGAGATTACCGTTCGCCCCGATATGACGTATGACCAGCATCCAGTGCAGATTCTGGACAGGCGTCAGAAGTCGCTTCGGAACAAGATTGTCAATCTTGTGAGGGTGATGTGGCGACACGGTTCACCTGGAGAGTCTACTTGGGAGAATGAGGATGAGATGCGAGAGCGTTTCCCACTTTTGTTTCCGGACTCGTGAGTTTTTGGAAATTCCGAGGACGGAATTTTTCTTAAGTTGGGGAGGATGTAACGACTGCTTTTCATGTATCTGGATTTAATATAATATAATATATGTTTTGGTGGATTTTCTCCTCTTGTGTGGTTTTCGTCTCCGTAGTTTTCATTTTCGATCGATTCGTCGTATTTTTTCGTTTCTTCCTTAGGATTGTCGATTTCGAAGTATGTCATTCGTGACGGGCTTCATATCGGTCGTATCTAACTGTTAGATCAAGCCTAGGAGTCTTAGGAATCGATCCCGGGGCCCCGCGCTCCGTATCGGTACTTTTGGTGCTCATTAGCCGGTGTAAGAAGGGCCACCGACCGACTAGATGACGATCCAGTCGGTCGGCAATCCTTCTTGGACCGACTAGTTAGCTTTCTAAATTTCTCAGGAGTTACTGTTTATCGTTAGTCGGTCTAAGAACGTTGGTTGACCGACTAGGTTGCAAACTAGTCGGTCAGCAATGCTTCTTGAACCGACTAACTTATCATCTTATTTTTGTATCAGCTACTGTTTACTCTTAGTCGGTCTAAGAACGTTCATCGACCGACTAGATGCCAAACTAGTCGGTCAGTACTTGTTCATGGACCGACTAACTCTAGAATCCTATTTTTGTTCAGGAGTTACTGTTTGCACTTAGTCGGTCTGCGTTGGTCGACCGACCGACTAGTTGCCAAACTAGTCGGTCAGTGGTTGCTCTTTGACCGACTAACCCGTGTTAAAACCCTAATTTCTGGGCAGCCACCAGCCCAACCTATAAATACCCCTCCCAAACGACTTCATCTTCTCCAACACGACCCAAAACCCTAAAATCTTCCCCCTTGAGCCCCCATCTTCCTCCAAGCTTCAATCCTTCATTCCAAGCCCTAAATCCATCATCCAATCCATCCATCCACTCTTTCTACCTCTCATCTTCCCCAAAACTCCATCAAAACCCATCAAAATCCCCAAATCCCCCAAATCCCTAGTTTCCCCAAACTTCTCCATTTGCTTCCAGATCTGATCCTAGGGTTCCCCGGAGTGTTTCTTCCGCCTCCTCTCGGTAAGAAATCGATCTACCGTTGTTTTCTTATCCTATTGTAATTTTTATGAAACCCTAATAAAATACTTGTGTTTTGATGATTGTTCCCCATAACAGCGATTCCCCGTAGGCTAGCACCCGCGGAAACGAACTTTCGTAACCGTCATCCCCGGTGATAGGCAAGTGAAACTTGCATCTCTTGGTTTAGGCCATGTCTTAGGCCATTTCCCTTGCTTTAGCGTAAACGAGACTAAACGGTGAAAGGATAGCCGTTTAGACGCCATTGACCTAGCTTGACAACGAAGCTTGGTCCGTCACCCTCCTCATGCTCATATGTCACGTTTACTTTAAATTATCGGTACGCGAATATGTTCATATCATTGCATTTTGCCTGTCACGTTTAAATTCCATTAACGGTACGCAATTATCTGTTCATGGCATTGCATAGTGATTATTTATCGTGATTGCGTAGCACACGCTACAATCCCATGTTTCCTGGCTCGTGTTCCAGAAGCGAGCCCTGTAGTTGGAAACCCCAACGCTCGAATGTCAACACACACTTATTTTCCTGGCTCGTGACCAGAAGCGAGCATAATGAGTTGGAAACCCCAACGCTCGTCACATGTGGGTGGGGTAAGAGATAAGCGGACTGAGCCCGAGTGGCTTGATCAGCCACTCCGGCCAGCAGGTGAAATCTCTAGTGTTTCAGTGTTGATAGTGATAGAGATAAACGAGCTGGCCAGTAAGTGGACTCTCTATGCACTAAGTGTTAAGTGTTAAGTGTTAAGTGTTAAGTGTTAAGTGATAAGCGATAAGTGACAAGTGATTAGTGATTAGTGAATTGGTAGCTTTTGCTACACCGTGCATGCTTGTCACTCTTTCAAACTGTTGCATCATATTCAACTGTCATGCCATCGTTTAACAATTAAATGCTAGGTGGTTAGTCACTTTCAGTTTCCTTGCCCAAGTCTGTTTAGACTTGCTGACATGTGCCCCTCTCTCTTTTGGGTGACGCATGTTAGACCTTGAGCCTGAGTTGCCAGCTGAGGGTGAGGTGTTTGCGGACGCCGAGCTTGAGCCCGTGTTGGACGGGGAGTACGTGGACACTGGGGACCAGTCCTAGTGTCTTCGTTGTGTTTTACTTTTATTAGACAGTTGTTTTGTTATCGGTGCGTAGCACCCATACTTGTTGTTGTTGCAGTTTTTGTTGGCCTTGTTCTGGGCCTTTAGACTCTTTTCTTTTAGCCTGGTGGCTTTTCTGGATGTTGGACTTTTTGTTGATGTTGGACAATTTGTGAGATGTGGAATTTTATTTCAGTCTCGTCTTGTGTTATTATTGTTATTCTGTTGTGGTTACAGGGACCTGTTTATGTATTGTGGACGCTTATCGGGTTTGGGGCTTCACAGCTCCACTCTCGTGCGGACCTTTTCACGTCTCGCCTCCATTTTAGGGAAGCGGGTCGTGACAAGCTTCAACGAAGCTTTAGGCATGAATACGAGCTTTGAGAAGTGTTGAGATGTCGCTTTGAATGTTCTCGTGAATTTGGCGACGATCTCCAATACTGCGCTCACAAATTGTTAGTTCATGGATTATTTATGTTTGCTCATCATCAAAACCAAATCCGGGGAGTCCAATATTCAACAAGCTAGAAGGTTACACAAATAGCACATCAGAAATAAGATAGTGTGTTATTCAATCTCCTAATTTAGTGACAAGCACAATGTCCGACGGCGAAAGAAACTACAATTACACCCAAACCAATGGGCTACCCGTGGCTCTATAGTTACCGACCCCATCCCGGCGATGGTCAAATTTATCGGTGGGATAAAATCCAGCATTTCACACTCTACTACAATTGACTACCCCACCCAAAATATCATTGTGTGTGTTCTTTATAGTTCAATGTATGCCTCATGGCCAATATTCTGTAAACGGTGCCCCAAGGGCCCAATAGTCAGTATATGCATGATGCTCACGAAACCAACACTTAAAACCCACCTAGCAAAGGCATGAATGCCAAGGGCTAGATGTAACCCAAGTGCAAATTCCCTGTACCTAACGCAAGTGTACGGTGTCAAGTAATAGTATAAAAGATATCGATCCCACATGGAGGTAAGTGACGTTATTGTCTTGGGTGATTTCTAGATCTTAGAATAAAGCTACCAGTCGGTTTCAGAAGATTTTTTGTTGGAAGATTGTAATCAATAATAAAAGACTAGGGCATTAGGACTCACCACTAGGATCGTCGGATGTCGATGCTAGGCTAGGAATCTTACGTTGCATTGGCTTTATTAGGGATTTTCGCATCTAAGATGTAGAACTCATGACTCTAAGTGCCATGAATCTAACGTATTACATACTACACACCGCTTTCGCGATAGGCGCACACGATCCGTGCATTAAGAATCGACAATGTTTATGCCACTCTCGTGGATAGAATGATCTCAACTTATGCCACTCTTGTGGATTTGAGCTTCGATGTGTTTTAATAGCTCTTATTGACGCAATTACGGTAGCCGTCAATTAGTAATATAGGACGTCGGTGGATCCCGTCAAGGCACGTGTGATCGCCCCGCTCTCGCAATAGGCGGCACATGCCCTAATTGAACTCACTAACTCTCTAATTAAATCCATAGGATGCTCCTTAAGCTAATCGCTTTCACCGACCGTGGTCACAATATCAGTACGAGATCTCCTACAAATTTGGCTAGATCGACCAAAACAAGTCCCTTTTATATCAACGCAATCTACAAATCCTAACTTTACATCTAAATCATAAGATCCTAGGGCTAATCCATTAGCCATAGATATAACTACTCAAGCATCATAGCAAAAGCAATAAAAGATTCAATGGATGCAAAGGAATTCATCTCGGCAATAGAAAACATCAAAAACAATAGAAAGTTTAGAGAATCATACCAATGCGTTATAGAGCAATAGCAAACCAAAGAGAATTAAGAATATAAAGATTCCATGCAATAAAGATCAATAAAAATCCAAGCTTTAGTCTCTACAAATTAGCGACGACACACAAATTCTCTATATCTAAAAACTCTAATTAAAACTAAGGAAAATACTAAAAGTCTAGTCTCCCTGCAAATAGGGTAAAAATTGTACTTATATACAAGGGGTATGGACCCCACAAAATCTCAGAAAATCTGGGCACTTGGGCCCACCAACTTGAATGGTCGCGTTGCCCTACTCGGTCGAGTAGCGACGCTTGCTCGATCGAGCTGATATAAGGCTGTCGCTTGCTGCTGCTTCTGGCTGATACGGGCTACTCGGTCGAGTAACCCATCCACTAGGTCGAGCTACATTAGGTCTGAAGCTTCTCCAAAACGCTTTTCTGTCTGATGACGACTCGGGTCGAGTAGATGAACTGCTCGGTCGAGCTACAATGCCTTGGAGAATGGCCCAAAATAGTCGCTCTGTTTGATACAGCTCGGGCCGAGCTGGCTGTTTGCTCGGTCGAGTGGGGCATGTCTGTTTCCTTATGAATTTTACGTGTCAGCTCGGCCGAGTAGCTGTTGCTACTCGGTCGAGTTGCCTGGGAAACTGAAGATGAAGTGTCCATCTCTCGCTCTCTTCTCCTCCTCTCATCCAATCTTCTCCCTTGCCTTGGCGAACTCTCATGGAGCCTTGCCAATGACGTCCCGGACATATCGGATGTGTCCATGTCCCGAAAATCTAATCTGGTTACGAGGATCAATCTGATTGAAATCTGATTAGGATGTGGCGATGTAGGCAAGGTAATCTGATTATTTACGATTTCGTTCCTGCAATCAACGTTGACCAAAAGTTATAAAGAGAATACCAATGTGATCGCGAATAAGGAATCTGATCACGAGTCCAAGCAATGAGAAAATAATAATAAAGTTATGAGACAACTATTCAAATAAATCAACTAATGGAAATACATACGTAAAGAAACAGACCGTTACAAGTAGAGATCAAATCGGGCTTAAGAAGATAAGGGGTGATAAGTTCCCTTTCCGATAGGGGTTGTGATGAGGAAGCTTCCATCCTCTTCTTCTTAATTTGTGTACCACTAATCATGGTTCTAGGATTTGAGAACTTGAAACTTAAAAAGTTGAAATTATTAAAAGAGATGATATACCTAGATTGTAGAAGATGTCTTCTTTCAAGAGTCCCTTTTCCTAAACCTTGATCTTCTTGAGAGATTTCTGAAAATTGATAACTTTTGAGTGGGAGATGAGAAATAGTCGGCTATGTATGAGACTGGAGTAAAAGAGGGTAAAGTCTAGGGGTTTACTCTTTCATCAAGTGATCTTAGCCTTAGGATGTCAACCAAGGGTGAAGATATCTTCTTCTTAATGGGTATGAGTATGTAATAGTAGTAAAAACCCAATAAGATGACCCAAACATGAAAACAAAAAACAATAGTCGACAATTTTCAGATATGAAAACACCCAGATAGTCGGCTATCTACCCAAATAGTTAGCTATCTCTTAGTTTGAGCAATTTTCAAATAAAATTCACTATATATAGCATCAAACTGATTTTTAACAAATTTTAATTATTCAAACAATATTCTAATGCATAAGAAACAGTTTTGAGCATCTTCATTTATTTTATAATATTTAAAATAATTTTCTTACTGATTTTTGCCGTTCCAACTTCTCTTCAATCGTATGTGCGATTAATTCTTTGAGAGAAATTATTTTAGCTAATCCCTTCATTTGTTGGTACCTGAAAAAAATAAACAAATTTTTGGTACCCTTTTATTTGGGTCCGAGGGATTAGTCGAGATAAAATCTCATTTTATTGGAAGTCAAACCCAATGTGGTTTTGTTCTTCCGTCATGAACATGAACATAATCTTTATTAAAATGAATTTTACACATAAAATCACTAACATACCTTTCCTTTTCTTTGTTTGTGCCATTCTTTGGTATCCACATCTTGATGTACCTGCTTTTCACGTTAGCACCCTTAAAATACTTTTCTACATGCCTAGGGTTTGATTTTTCAAATCATAGGCCGGTTCTACTCCCTGAAGCTTTTTGTATATCAATTATATCATCAAGCTTCCCTGTTCCTTTATTGATTTTTTCAACAATCTTTGATAGATCATCGAATTTTTTCTTTGTGGTGGTCACAATGTCATCTCGGTCATTTATCTTAGTTTGCATTCCATTGACTTCATCCAAAAGAGATTTATTCTTATTGATTAATGCCTCATTTTTTTTATCTCTTCTTTTCTATAGTGATGTGAAATGGGTGTAGGATTACTTACCTTTGATGATGTTGACACCATGAAACACATGTGTGCCCGTTCTTCCCGTTGTTCTTCTTCATCGGATGATGTCGACGATTCGTTGGAACTCGATACGTCACTTTAGTCGAATGCTGCGAATGCTTTCTTTTTCGGCTTCACGAACCTTTTGTCCTTGTGTCTCCTTCTCCTATCTTTCTCCTTTGCTTCGCCTTTTCCTTGGTCGCGGTTCTTCTCCAAGGGGCAATCTCTACGAATGTGTCATGGTTTGTTACCTTGAAAACAAATAATATCGTCAGTAGAACGAGATCTTCGTTTATCGAACTTACTCGGAGGAATTTCTTAAATTTCCTCCATATAAATGCAATCTCTCTTTCGTCCCTTTTGGAGATTCTGAATCTGTACTCTCTTCGTTTGCTTTAAATGCCAAGGTTTTCTTTTTTGGCTTTTCTTCGATTTTCTTGTCCTCCTCCAAATCTATCTCATAAGCCATGAGATTTTCCATCAGTTCTTCCAATGTGATTGTCTTCATACTGTGTACTTCTCGAATGTCGGTGGTCTTTCCTTTCCATTTTGGTCGAAGCGATCGAACTATCTTCATTATCTGATCATATTCAGGAATTTTCTTTCCAAACACTGCAAGCTTATTAGTGATGTTAGTAAATCGAGTATTAACATCGCTAATACTCTCTCCTTCTTCCATTTTAAAGATTTTGAATTTTGAATGCAACATATTGATTCTATATTCTTTTATCTTTTTTGTTCCTTCATGGCTTACCTTGAAAGTGTGCCATATTTGATGGGCGGTCTCACATTGAGATACACGGTTGAATTCATTACCTGTAACTGCACAAAATAATGCATTCATAGCTTTTGCGTTTAGTTTACCTCTCTTCTTTCATCGGCTGACCATTTTCCAGTATCCTCCTCGGTAGGTGGTTTGTACTGATCATTGGTAACTGTCCATGTGTTAATGTCCAGGGATTGTAGATGTGTCTTCGTGCGAATCTTCCAACTAGCGTAGTTGGTTCCATTGAACAGAGGTGGTCGCATGGTATTGAGTCCTTCAATTGGTGAGATGTTGATGCCATCGCTTTAAATTCTTGCTCTGATACCAAGTGTTGGATCATGTGGATAGCAGACAACACTAGAAGGGGGTTGAATAGTGTTGTACACAAAGTAATAAAATCTTTCATGAAATTAAAACCCTTCTTTTGTTGCATAAGTCTCAAATAAAGGTTACCTTAATTTGTACGTAATCAATGCAAATATTATTTAGCTTGTGATGAAAATGAGTTACCGCGGAAATAAATAACACAAGCAATAATAATGAGAGAGAGAGAGAAAATAGATACACCGCACAGACACAACAATTTATCCTGGTTTCCCACACTGGGTACGTCTAGTTCTCGACCTCACTCGGGATTTAATCCACTATTGCAAACTGCAATACAATCACCTATCTTCCATCGCTAGGAATTTCCAACACACTCACCTAGTTATAACATACTAGGATTTCAAACAACACTTTCTCTAAATATGGGAATTAAAAACACCAGGTCTTCTCCAAAGACTTTACAATAGATCTGAAAATAAATACATGATTTCCTGAGGCCAAGAGAATATATGTATGAAATGTGGCTTAAGAAATCAAAATACCTTTTGATCAAATAAATAATATAGATGAACACGATTTGATCAAAAAGTTGCCTTGAACTTGATTCTCTAAAATGAGCACTTGGGCTTTAGAAATCTAAGATCAAGTTTTAATCTTTGAAAAGAATATAACTTTAAAACACAAAGATTAAAAGAAACTTGTGTTTTGAATCTCAATAAAAAAGCTTTAAGCTTGGAGATCAAAACACGTTTTCAAAGGCTAAAGAATATACCGAAAATAAATTGACAAGTATGAGTACAAGATAATTAAAAACAGTAGCCTTTTCCAAATAAATAAATAAATAACAATTGAGAGCTTTGAGCACTTTGAGCAAAGCAGAGTTTTCTTTGATATGAAATGTTTATATGAAAACTTCTGAAATCTCTGTTATTTATAGAAAAATAATAGCATAAAATCTACTCAAAATCAGCTCAAGAAGTCTCTTCTAACGGCTAATTAACAGCTAGTTCAAATTCAAATCAAATTTCCAAATATGCCAAGAGTTGACCCAGATAGTCGGCTATTCTGGGGAATAGTAGGCTATTTCACCTCGATAGTCGGCTATTATCCATAATAGATGGTTATTATTTTGACAGATAGTTTGAACTAAAATCTTCTTGCCAGTAATCGGCTATCTGATCTAGATAGGCGGCTATTTCTGGATACTCTTATTTTTTCACTTAAAAATACTTGAAAAATAATTTATAAAAATTATATTAAAGTGTTATACTATGTAATATATTTTAAAATGATTTTTCAAGAAATTTGCGTGTGTATAAGATATACTTTGGGTTTTACATTTCTAAGCAAATAACTCACTTAGACACACATCACTAGCTCTTGATCTTCAATCTTTGACTTGAGCCATCTCCTCTTAATCTTAAGTCTTCATGTGCTTTATAATTCTGAGCCTTCATATGCTACAATTCGAGGCTCAAAAATAGATTTCCGATCGTGGCCTCTAAGTCCTTCAATTTACTTCTACAGTGCAATTAATCTTCATGGTTATAAAATAATCTTGTGTTACCTATATACATTTGAATTAAACATATTAGTACACACTTGTGCACATCATCAAAATCTACTAGTATGTGTATCAATATCCCAACAGACTAGACGTAGGTCCTGATCTTGGCCGAACCAATATAAAACCACATGTCTCTGTGTGATTGATTGATCTTGCTATTGTGGTGTTTTCATGTGTTTTCTATGATTTCTTCAAGAACCTAACTCTGTTTGATTAAGTTGACTATATATTATCTAATCTATTGTGCACACATTTGGTGTTGATGATAGTGTATCGGATCACATAAAGTGGTATTAGAGCTTTGGTGAGAAGAAAGCATGAAGTCAAGATGTCATCCTCTACCACATCGTTAAAGATGGACAAGTTCATTGGTAGAAATGATTTCAGTCTTTGTAGATTAAAGATGCATGCTTTTCTGATGAGAGACATGTGTTGTAGGATTGTCTTTGAGAATGACAATTTTGACAAGGATGTCACAGAGCCTCAGAAAACGAAGATGGAGAGAAATGCATTAAGTGCAATGCAGTTGTCATTATCAGATGAAGTATGTAGGAAGGTGTCCAAGGAAGGAACTGCAAAAAAGCTTTGGAAGGAGCTGGAGGCACTTTATGCGAAGAAGAATCTGACGAGTCGGTTGTATCTGATGCAACAATTATATGAGCTGAAGATGAGGGAGGTCTCTCATATTAAAGATCACATCGATGCCCTCACGAATATTTTGTCTGATTTGCAGAATATGGAGGGTAAACATTGAGGACTAGCTATTGGCAATAGTATTTTTGTATTCTCCGATAGATGATTTCGACCCATTGATTTGGTCCATGGTATATGGGTGGGGCACACTATACTTAGAGCAGGTTGAGTCCACGGTACACTCTGAAGTTCTTCATGTGAAGGTAACTGATCGAGAGGGTGGTGATCATGTTCTATTCATTAGGAGACGTCAGGATTCTAGAAGAGGCCATGATTCTAGGAAGGACAAGGGTCATTCGAGATCTAAATCACATGGGCGCATGGACAGATGTCACTTGTTCAAAGAGACCAGACATTGGAGAACTGTCCCAAGATGAAGAATTAGAATGGAAAGGGGGGTTTTGCTTCTGTAGGAATTAGTAGCAACGACATCGATGCCAGTGAGATTCTACAAATTAGATTGAATATTTGAATCTTGATTTGGAGAACAAGGATTCTAATTGAAGAGGAACTCTTATCCTCTATAAAAGAGAGAGTCATCCCTTGGAGAGACAGGCATCTAGCCAAAAATTTCCTGAGATTATCATGCTCCTTGCTAGCCAACTTCATCTTCTCCATCCAAGCTTTAAGAGATTAATCAAGGAAGAAGATTTACAGACGTAAAGCTGAACATGCGATAACTTTCTCTACAGACGTCAGAATCAAGCATGATTTGCATGCACCTACGTGATCATCAAGATACGATCTTCATCACGGTGATATTTTTCTAATCTTATTGTAAGTTTTTAATGAGAGATTGTAATTATAGAATAACTTCACTCAGGAGCTATCTTTGAGTGTGAAATTTTTGAACGATAATTCGTACGGTTCGATCACCACCCGGAAGTGTGATCAAGGTGTTTTTCTTTTTTGGTTATAAAAAGGGATTGAAATCCTCAAGGTTGGGGTCGAAGTAAAGGCAGGAAGCCTGAGCGGGGAGCCACTCCGTTAAAAGTATTTGCATTATGTGATTCTCTGAACTTGGGTTGTTTATTCCATGCTTAAATTTTTAATGTGTGACATACATCCTATTCACTCTCCATCTAGGGTGTTTTTCACTGTTAGCTGCAGTTGATGAGGAAGGCAATTACATGAGAGATCTACTGAGAGACTTGTGTATTCTGCAAGAGGTGACAAAGGTTTATTGTGATAGCAAGAGTGCCATCCACTTGGTGGAACATCAGGCATATAGTTCAAGGACCAAGCATATTGAAGTGCGAGACTTCTTTCTACAGGAAGAGAAGAAGGACATAGTGCTGGAGAAGGTCTCGACGGATCGTAATTCTGCAGACATGCTTACGAAGACAATTGTTGCAGTCAAGCTCAGGCATCGCTTATGCTTGATATATACTTGGTGAGTGGTTTGGCTGATTCCCGTTGTCATGTGAGCTAGATCTGTGTAGAGATGTTTGGAATTTGGGTAGAGCCACTGTAGAGAGCCTAGAGATGCCATGGTATGATGGAGGAAGTTTGAAGTAGGGTAGACTGTTGACATTATGCTTCAAATCCTTAATCTGGGCTTGGCACGATCATGCCAAGCTTCCAGTTCAGTTGGCACGGCCATGCGAATTTGGCAGAGGGGTGCTCTAGAAGTGGCACGACATGGCCAAAGGCACAGTTCAAATGGCACGGTCGTGCAGATTCAACAGAAGCTTGTACAGCCTTCGCACAGGAAGTGGCACGGTCGTGCCGATTCCGGCACGATCGTACCGATACGTTAACTAGTCAAACCGACCATAATACGGCTTTGATCTGATCTGTTGATCTGTTTTTGGCTCAAATCAGATGAACACGACTTAAAATGCCATCTTCTATCTTAGGAAGGATTCCTATGATATAAATACCGTGGGAATACATCTTTTGTCGGTACAAGGAAGAATAGAAGAGAAACCCTGAGAGAAAGCTAGACTTTTGACATCAAGAGATGGCGAAAGAGCTTTGGGACGACTACGAGTTTTGAAAGAAGATGTATTCCTTGTTTTATAGTTTCTGGTAAGATCTCTCCATTAGTTTGTGTGCACGAGTTCTTGTAATTGCTAGAGTGCTAGATTTACACTGTCAAGAGGGCTTACATATTGTTTGAAAGAGATCTTGGTAGTCGGTGTATTCTTTGGATTTACATCAATGATCTAATGGAAACCGTGACAACAGAAGACTGGACGTGGTCAACACATTAGGTCGAACCAGTATAAATCATGTGCCTCTGTGTGATCGCTTGGTCTTGTTTGTGGTGTTTTCTTGTGCTTTCTATGATTTCTTCAAAATCCTAACTTTGCGATACATTAGCTTATCCTATTCTGATGCGCACACATCTTGTTTCGTTGATGGTGTATCATGTTCCCAGCACCAAGTTGTAGGCCGTTACTTCTCCTATATTTTTCTTCACATCAGGTTGGGAAGGAATCCCAACACATGGTATGATGATATGGTTTGATCTTCAAGTGATTGCCATGAAAAATCAATCATGCCACTTCCTAATGTACACTTACTGGATTTGGAGATTTGAGAGTCATTTTACAGCTTTCCAAAGTTTACCAAACATGAGACTTGGATTTGCATTGGAAAAATTTGTTATAATGAAATTGTTGCTGCAATTAACCTTACATTTGCGTTTGCACTTACAAGCTACCGAACATGCTTATGACAAGGACAGTTGATATCTATGCTCCAATTTGAGCGTGAGTGTTGGAACTTATAATTTACATGCTTGCATTTGTATTGGGTAATTGGGTTTATTGACAGAAAACATATACACCCATTTATTCTGCTATATATGTTGAATAATACAGGAGAAATGATCAGACTCTCTTCTTACCTGATTCGCAGTCTCCAATCTGATTCTCAACTGTTCGTAAAAATAAGAATTAGATAGGGAGCTGGCGTGTTGTGTGCATGATGAAACAATGATGGCTGGTAATTAACCCTGTGCTTGATGCCTCAATTGGGATCCACATTAGCTGACTATTTTGGCCTCGTTTTGAATATCATGACAGCGCAACCCCATACCGTCGCATTTGTGTACTATGTAAATATCAGGCATCACAATCGTACACTATGTAAATAATCAATCCAAGTTTTCCACCTTAAAAAATCGTCCATCACATGCTATGTTTTTTTCTTCATATGTCGTTTGTGTCATATACGTGTTAAGTATGTGTATATGAATATGAAACACAGATTATATTTTTTGCAATTTGGTTAAATCCTACCGTATCATGTCGTGTTATGCTCGTATTGGCATGTTTGTATTCCATGTGATTTTGCATTAGTAATATTGCATGGAATCGTCAATCCAGTGTTTAATGACCATGCCACTGAGATAGGCTATTATCTCCTAACTTTGAGCAAAATGGTATTCCTCCATCAAAATGTTTATCTTTTCACCAAAACACTAGTCAAGAAATTTCGATATATTGAATTCGATTGTGATAGGGGAGTTAAGGGGGTTTAAATATGGATTCGGATCTCCATTGGTATGAGGACTTTTGGGGAGAGTCCAAGAGCAAAGCCGTGCGGGTGCCGTGTGAAGGGACCAAAGCGGACAATATCATACCAATGTGGAAATCGAATCGTTCAACACATATTTAACCCTAACAAGTGGTATCAGAGCCGGACCCCTGACTTAGCCAATGTGGAATGGATAACAACGGAATACACATGATGTAGGGGTCGGTGACTCGGTCATAAGGGTGACCAATGTACGAGTCAATGTGTGTGAGTCACAAGGGTGACCATGTGAGACCATATATGTTTGAGGTGGAGATTGTGAGATATCAAACATAGTCCCACATTGGCTAGACAAGAGGGTACGAGGGAGTTTAAATAAGGATTCGAATCTCCATAGGTATGCAGCATT
Source organism: Scilla litardierei (assembly GCA_030789695.1). Lineage (NCBI taxonomy): Eukaryota > Viridiplantae > Streptophyta > Magnoliopsida > Asparagales > Asparagaceae > Scilla > Scilla litardierei. The sequence continues at coordinate 180,427,128 of CM061139.1, read as the reverse complement.
TTTGGGAGAGCCCAAGAGCAAACCCGTGAGGGTTCCTTATGAAGGGCCCAAAGCGGACAACCAGTGTGGAGATTAATCAGTTAAGCGCACATATTTGTACCCTAACATTACTTTTATATTTTACTTTCCATTAGTAAACTCCTAACCATTACGTTTTTAATGCATGCACACTTGCATCTACATTTTTATATCCATCAATTTATTATATATGTGACGAAAGGTCAGAACTTAATACTTAAATTAGATGAGCACATCCATATATATTGGACCAAGTTGACTCTTGAACCCCAATTTTATTTATTGAACCCAAAAAGGATTCCATAAACATACTTAAATACAAAACAACAAAAGCCAAGAACTTTGCATGCCAGATATCACTAAGCAACTAGGCTTCAATGAACACCCTAAACAAAAGGAGAAAGGAAAGCCAAGAAACAACAAAACAAGAGTTAATTCCACTCACACATGTAGAAGAAGCACAAGGGTGGAGGATGAATTAGATCCTCCTAATGCTTAAACTAATCAACCTTCAACAAAATAGCATTGCTTTATTAATGTTACTCTAGAAACACTTGTAGCCACCACAAACAAAATCATCATTCCTTCATCTTGGTCATACAAATAAAATACATTCAATCATGTACTAAGTGATGCAACAAAAACACTTTCTGTGACCTCCCTCTATCCCAATACCATATGACTTCAAGTTTTCTTTAATGATAAAAAAAACAAGAGATCAAGCATAAAACTATGAGCTCTCCTTTTAGGTTTGATGATGCCCTTTGGGTTGGCACATCTCTTGACCATATGTGTGCATCACAAACCAAAAGAGATACTTGGGTTCAATCAGGGTCCCCCTCCCTTAGTACAAGAAAACAAGATAGCCCTACCTAGCCCTCAGATTCCATTCTTCCCACTCAAAGCCTTGTCCCCCCTAGCTTTTACCCTAATTTAATTATATCAAACTTTCTAATTGTGTCTAATCCATTCACCAGCACAATGCAAGGGAATAAGGCCCACTTAAGGGACAGTGCCATATTAAAAAAATTGGTACTTGGGAATAGCTTGCTTAGTGCAAAGTGACTTCACCACAATATGTGGGCAAAAGGCATTGGGTTCCTCTTCTTTCCCTTCCTCCCTCTTCCCTCCCTTTTCTCTTTCCTCTTTCTCCCTTGTCTTTGCCTTTGTTGCCTTTAGCTTTGCCTTGGCCTCTTGCATTGTCCCATGGCCTTAATATTATTTGCAAGCTAAAGCTAATGGACTTGGCACCAAGAGTACTAATCACCTATCTCTCCCCTTCTCCTCTTTAGATTCCCACTTCTACTAGCTAGCTATAGTTCCTATACTTAGGGTCAACATCACTTGCATTACATTGCCTTCCTACTTATGCCAAATAAAGCAATTCCTTCCCCATCAAGCAAGCCCTCCCTATTCGAGCCTTTCTTCATTCTTTTATGGCCATCTTTGTTGCTAAACATTATATAATGATTTAGGAAAAGCACTGCTGATCATGTTTTGTGACCAAGAATATATATGTATGTAACCCCCCATGACCACATCCCATAATTGACCACAAAAAAAAATACTTGGAAAGGTTTATGGAACCTAGCTCCTATCCGTAGACCCGATAATTAAATTTGATAAGAGATAGATTAATCAGCAAATCAATAAATTAATAAATCGTTCCTTCCCTTGTGGAGCCTGTGCTCTTGCTGATGTAAAGTCTACTTGATAAACAACGGTATTCATTTTATTACAAGGGCTCATACAATTTACATCCTCGTAAATTCATTGTTTACAATTTGATTTATACATGGATATTTTGTGTTGCAACATATCTTTTATGCGCATGTGATACAATGTTACACATACGAGGGTGCCATATTCAATGTAACAGACATGGATGCCAAAGTTCACATCAAAAACCTATGAAGTTAACATTAGTGACAGTTGTAAATTGATAGATTCGAACAATGATATTAGGAGGAAAAAAGACGACTTTTCCATCAGATAATATTTATACGATCGCTCAACCAAAAGCAAGCGAAGATGAGAAGGCTCATAGTTGTCGAATCCGAACCCAGACGAAAGTGCCTCAGTTCGACGCAACTTCACATGCCTATAACATGGATAAATTGACATACATCAAGCGACGGAACTCACTGCAAGACAATGATGGGGGAATTTGTACCAGTGCAATGTTCAATGGAAATGAATAAAAAGAAGGGACGTTCTCTTTGACGCACATCTTTACAAGCCTACAACAATGATATATATCAAAGACGATTCCTGAGCTCGCTGTCAGGCCCTCACTGTACAGCTTCGTACGTAGCCGAGGTAACAGGATTTTTTGCCGTGGTGGGAAAGTTGAAGAAAACGCCATGGAATCGGAACCAACTGGACACAGCTCTGCATGCCTGTAAATCGATCCATATGGACTCCGACACAGTGGGCGATTCTCTGATTCACTGTGCATTCAATGCACCACAAATTAATCTTGATGATTGGCCTGACGTCATCCTAGCCGATAAGATGAAATCAAGATCGACGTCGAAGCCTGTTACTGTTGCGGGGACCGCGAGAATCTTGCTGCAAAGTTGCCCCTTATGAGTGCCGTCTGCGAGCAGAGCGATCAGACTCGATGGGGACGCGCGTCAACTTCGTGCCCAATTCGGTAGCGACTCCTCTTTCGATGTCTTCCGTGCATATATATAATTTAACATTTTGTTTCATTGCATTTGCTCTATCTTGGCCCTGCGTATACCTGTCTTTCTTTATTCTTGATCTAAAGATATAGATTGCCTGTTGTTGTTATTAGTTATTTGGTTGTAAATAATTGGTCGGTGTTTGAAAAGCCAAGAGAGCGAGAGGGATTCCTCTCTTTTTAAAGCTCTCTTTTTGTTCCAATACTGCAATTTGGGTAATTTGCTTAGGTTTTTCGTTCAGGTGTACGATCCTGTAGCCACACACGCACACTCACGTCGCTCTACCCGATAATTAGATGTGAAGAATAGAATCGCTGCCAATTGATGCCGACGCTCAACGATCCGCTCGATCTTTTTATTTTTTCAGCGTATTACATGGACGCGGCCGTATCCGATTGGATAGCAACCGAGTGCGGTGTTTGGATCACAGACGGGGTATATGAGAGAGGACCATCGACCGCATTCTTCGCGAACGGGGGAGCTCCACGTGTCGGGAGAGGAGACGGCGCACGTCATGCCCATCGCTTTGTGACGACGCCGCGGAATCTTGGTCGTTGTGGAAGGATCCAGGCCGTAGGATTGGGGGAGCATCTGATCCACCGGTCCGACAAAAGCCGCTCGCTATGGCTCTAGGCTTACCATTAACGGCAACGAATTCGGCCGAGAGGGAAAAGAGAGACGGATCGGAGTATAAAGTATAATTCAGATTCTTGCTAAAGGCGTGATATGAGATAACTATAAACACATAAAGTACAATGGGTAGAATATGATACATGATATATTCTTGTCCACATGGTATTAAAAATACATGAAATTATCGTATATATGTTATAAGACGCACATTATTGCTATTTTCATTAGATGGCACCTGACCAACTTGCCGTATTTTGTGTTTTGGGGATAAGATTGACCGATCTGGACCCTCGACCACAAGCTAGACAACGAATTGTGGTTGACGGGTTGTGCATGAGGAGGTGGGATCCAGATCGGAGACGCGTCGTGGTCATGGAGGATACAAGAGATGGAATTAGATCCTGTCTTTGTTGCTGCCACTGAGTAGTATTCACCCCCACACACGCACACATCCCTTTTATCACCCCCTTTTTCATGCTTCAATCCACTTTGCGTTGTTAGCCCGCAGGTCGCTGTTTGCTACTTTTGCCAGATGTAAGGGGGTGGTGGGCCAGTGGCCATAGCAAGAACAGTGAACTACAGGTCCCGTTTAGAATTTTGACTATGTTTATAGTAATCGATGTTTTGACGCATAATAATACCGCTTGCGTGCTAAACATCATATTTGAAAGGATTCCAAGTGGGGTGCTCGCATTATTCCATTATTAATTATTCTGCGTTTCAACCGGGCAGTGCACGTATGTGTGAATGGGTTAGGTTTCGTGTGAATTGTGAGCAAAACACTTAATGCTGCTGTCATTAAGCATCACGGAATTAATCGCCGCCGGTCGGGTGGGGCCCACGGCGGAGAGCAAGATCTTGGGAGAGATGCCGGCGGTGGCCGGGGTGGTGGGCGGACACTAACAACATGATAGTGCCCATGTTTGCCCCGTGTCTTTGGGCCCGGTTTGTGACTAAATCTTTCAAAGATTTGTCAGATGTCACGTCCATTTCCCTCCCATTCAATCTTTACTTAGCCCCCAAGTTGATCTTTTTTCCAAAAAAAAAAAATCCCTCATTTGGATTATGCTGTAAAAGAAACCAAAACTCTTTTTTTAAGGCACTAAATTATATATGTTGTTTATTGGTAGAGGGGGATCCCAACGTGGGACCCGCTTTCAAATTCTCCGTACAATGGGGGATCCTTGAAGGCTGGATTTGTGGGGCCCGCCACAAGCTGTGTGGCACGCGCCCATTCCCATGCAATCGCTCGCGGACACGTGGGCCGCCCACATCGCGATTCCTATTTCAAACTGATTAGTGTCTACGTGGCGGCCTCTGCTGACTCAAGTTCGTGTCATGGATAATGTTTTTTCAAGGGCTGTGAATTTTTTGGGGGAGTTTTTACTTCCATCACATGATAAAAAATCCCCCCTGTGTTCTCATTAGTTTTCTTGAATGATTCTGTTCTTCAATTTTAGCTGGAATTAGTAACGAAGCAAAGCATCCAAGAAGAGCGAATTATGCTGAGATTGCCGGTGGGAAGGGAATTAAGCTTGAACATCGCCCATTCTCTTTTCACATGGGACAACTAAGGCCAACAGAGCTGATCAGTTAGCTTTAAAGAAAATGATGCATACGACAGAGAGACAATCTCTTCCTTGATTCTTGATAGTCGATCGATGTCAATTTGGGAGTCAGGGCTGCAGTACTTGGGATATCATGTAACAGATCTGTTGTGATGGGTGGAAAATCTTGGCTCGATTCCGAGCTTTGCAGACACCCAATGGTCCTGTTGGGATCGCAGAGGACGATCTCGCATGGCTCACAAGACAACAACGTCGATCCATGGCACGTGGCTGGTTGATAATATGATAGCTCACTTCATGATACAGGTAAAAGATGAAATTATTTGCTGCTTTCGATTTTTCGATCGGCTAAAAAGCTAGTATAGGATAGCCCAATCACTTGCCGAAGGGATAATAAATCAGTAAAAAAAACTGATCTTGATGTACGTTTTCTTTTCTTTTCCTCCAGTTTCTTATATTTTGATGTTTGATTCTTGTACCAAAGCAGCACGTGGATGCCACGCTCCCCACTAAATACATGCTTGGGCGATTAAGGCAGGGTCAAGCGACAGGTTCCTAAATGTTTCCATTCACTCCTCAAATCATTGCTCATGATTTTGACCCTTGGCACAGATTGAGGGAGGGGAGGCGATGCCTTTGGCCTTTTATCCATTTATATGAGATCTGACCCCATGATCGTGTTCGCTTGCATTTAGAGATGATCCACATGGCTCAGTTCAGTGCACGGTGTGGGTCCCTCCTTGGCTGGCTTTAGATGGTAACCATCGGGCTAGGGCTTTTTTTTTGGCATTCTCGCTAAGTTAGCCCTGATCTAGAAATGCAATTCTGGGAAACAAATTAACGGCCGGGACGCGGACGGCTCCAAATATGTTGGCCCATTTTGGATATGTATCATTGAGTACCATGCAATCGTAAAAGGTTTTTAGTGGCACAGGAGGCGCTAATGATAGCTACTGCCTGCTTTCTGTAACGGAGGGAATTCCTAGGCGCACCTCCCGTTTTACTCTGCGCACGACCGCCTTATTTACTAGTTTGTCATTACTCCCGCGTACAACCCACTTATTTACAAATTTGTCACTGAAATTACTCAGCACGCACAAGCAAAGCAGAGACAAGATTTCCGAAAATGCCACTGGGTGTGCAACGGCCGATCGGCGGCGGACACCGCACCATCCTCCGACCTCCCTAACCTTCCTCTTCCTCTTTTGTTGTCCCCTTCGCCAGCCCCCTTCCAATCATCAGACCTCTCCTGCCCATTGTCCACCTCTTCCAACCTCCCCAACGACCTAGAGGGCAGACGATGGTAAAAGAGGAATAAGAGGAATGGCGAACTTGTAAATAAAGCGGTTGTGTGCGTGAGTAAAACGGTGAGTGCGCGTAACAATTCCTGTAACAAAAGAAGTTTATCAAACTGAGGTTTCATTTAAATTATTTCGAAACTACATGATGCGATCCAATTACAGATATCATCATCATTCATTAGCCCATTGTAATCATCCAAACAAAAGGCTTGTGAGGCCGTGACTCGCGGCTGGGCACAAGCTTCTCCGGTCCAAAATGAATGCTCTTCAAAAGCCCTTGAAAAGATACGAACAAGAAAGCCAGATTATCATCAGCCCTCCTTGTTTAGCCACGATCAAGCTTTGCTCGTGCATAGGGATTTTGAATGGAACCTAGGCCCGTGGCAGAGGTTTCATAAACATCGAATTTTTTCCCTGGATCAAAAATTGGAAAACAAATGCGAGAATTATCACACTTGATTATATGGAAACTAATGCTTGATATGTTGCCATATACCCACGATTGCGAACCCCCGAATCGTCCTTTTTAGCATAGCCAAGCAATTGAAGATAGAAAAGAAAATATTCTTCTTTTAAAAAGGGATACTATAACGGCTCTCTTGGTGACACATAAACCCAAATGCATTTTATTCCCCCAAATTTGATCACGAGATGAAATATTGAGGGGTTCATTACTGTCCCAGAAGCTTCAATCATTTGGACGATCAGAGCATACCCCGAGAATACCCCGCAACTTATGTCAGGGCATGAACTTACACACAACAGTTTACATACAACAGAAAATATTAACATTTTAATAAAATAAGTGATTCTACGTTGACAGGGCCAAACATTTAGCTTGTTTTTCGTAATGAAGACAAATTCAACTTAAAATATTTGCTAAATCTGTATGTCACCAAATCATCCGCTTAGCATCTGTATCTCAAGCATCATTGGCAATAGAACTTCAACCCTTCTTCACGGGCCTCTGCACATAGGATTTGTTGGGGTCTTCAGTTTTGAGCTTCGGTGGCCTTGTTTCGCCTTTTTTAACCTGCAAAACCAAAAGCAGGACTTATTTGCCATTGATAGTTAATTGTCTAACCCTTTGTGTGGGTAAACTTCTTTTTAAAAAGTGTGGAGAGCTTCGTTTTTCCTCACCTTCTTCCCGCCTTTCATAAAATCTCTCCAACTGGAAACCTGAACTCAAAACAAATTCAGGATATTTAGTAGCTAAGATATGTTGGTCTAAAATTTCATACGAAGACGAGGGACAACCCAAAAGGTTAAAAGCAAAAAATACTTGATCGAGTATTTCATCATTCAAATTAGCTGGCAATGCTTTTGCGCTACTAAAGGTGTATGGTAACAACACATTATTTCATATTACGAAATCCAATGCACATGTTTTTGATAGAAATGAATAATAGCCGGGACTCTGCCAATCAGGTTGCAAACAGCACATGAAGATGTTGAGTCCCTAGATCTAACGGGGAAATTCTCGAGGACTGGACTTTGAAGAGAAGAGCCTAAGATAAATAGCGCCGGAAACATTTCCCAAAATGATTCATTCACAAGAATTTGGACTTTTTTTGACATTGATAGCAACAATAAGCATGTTTAAGGATGACATGCGATTCTCTAGTTCAAATGTGTAGTAGCAGAAACAAATCACGGACCACATGTATAGACAACAGACACAGTTTCTGTGTATCACCGAAAACATTATCATTGTGGCTCCAGTGTACTCTATCATATTGTCAATGACTAAAGCACAGCAATAACACAGACCACGATGATAATTAAATCTACATCGACCATATGTAGGGGTGGCAAACCGGTCGGGTCGGGCCGGGTTCGGGTCGGGCCGGATTTGACCCAACCCGGATAGGGGTAAACCCTAACCCGGCCTTTATTGAATTCGAGTCGGGTTCGGGTGACCCGGAAATTTCCCGCGTCGGGTTCGGGTTAACCTGTCGGGTTAAGATTTGAATTATATGCAACTGCTCCTTTTTCGATGTCCGGTAATTTATTAAGAGCCATCAACAATTTATTAAGCATTACATAATTTTCAGCAGCTCGTCGCTTAAACCGCACTGATGACGTCGAGGAAGTATAATTAACTTTATCATTATATTAACGAAAATAATAAAATTAACTAAAAAGTCGTAGGTAAAGGAATTGAATCCAAAACCTCTTAAAGAAGAGGACAACAATATAACCCGTATATGCCAAGGTTGTAAAAAACGCTAGGCACTAGGCGTTCGGATTGCTGGCGCCTAGCGCCCAGAGCATTAATCGGAGATTAATCGGGGATTAATCGGCCTAGGCGGATTTGTATTTTTTAATTATTTTATTTATTTTTATATAATATTTTTATTTTTATCTAATATAAATTATTATAATAATGAGTTTTATGATATAAAAAAAGTCTAAAACAGCTATTAGTCCATTACACAATATTGCAATAATACAACCATTAGTCTATTATATCTAAACCAACCATAATCCATTACATACTAAACCATCCATAGAGTTAACTAACATACTAATATTACATCTCAAATTCTTCTTCTCCATATTGCTCTAGTACTTTCTCGGTATCGGTCTCAAATTCATAATTCATCTCTTCTACATCCTCCTCATCCGATACAAAATCATCCTCATGAAGTTTTCTAATTTCTTGAATTCTAGAGCTTCTCCTACGCTCTAAGCCACAATCTTCTCCCAATCCATCTCCAACCATTTCACTAGTAAGATCCAAATCAACATCATCATCATCACCACCATCAACAATCCATCCTTGTGCCATGGTAGCTTCACTAGCAAGTAGTACATCTACATTCTTCTCCTTCTCTCTTCTCGTCTTGTTGATGATCTTAGCATTGAATTGGACATAGACCAAATTGTTCAGCCGTGTTGTATCAAGTCTATTCCTTTTCTTTGTATGGATCTACATTAAAGGAAAAAAAAGAGTATTATTTGATAAGTTGGTAACTCGATGTTAAATTTTGAAATGAAATAAATGAACTATATAAGTACTTACCCCCTCAAAAGTGCTCCAATTTCTCTCACAACCGGACGAACTTGTAGTCAATGAAAGTATCCTTTTAGCCATTCTTTGTAAGTTTGGCACACCATTTCCATAAACATTCCACCATGCAACTATAGAAAAGTTAATAAGTTATAAACAAAAGAATAAGAAAAATAACAATTATAGATCAACAAAAACTAGTTACTAACTTTAGTAACTTACCATAAAATAAAAAATTTATATTGTACTTACCTGGATCATATGCCTCATTATTGTGTTTGCATCCCTCCTTAGCTATAGCTTTTCCAAACATGCCTTCTCTCTTGTAGAACTTGTGCAATTCTACATTTATCACCAAACTATGAGTTTGGATGTCTTTGGGGAATATCGCCTCAACACAAGTAATAAACCCATCCATAATCACTTCATCATTTATGATGCTTGGGTTGTCAAATGAGTAATAAGGGTTCAAAAGGTAGGAAGCTAGATGCAATGGACAATCAAGTCGATCACGAGCTTTTGCTTCAACAATGTCAATGATTGACCGATAATAAGCTTCTTGATCATTGTATACCTTTTTAATCTCCTCTTTGGCTCTAAGTAGCTCTCCATACACAAAGCCCATTGTCGGCTTCCTATCTCCATCAACAATACGAAGCACCTTCACTGACGGGGCAAACACCTTCAAACAAAGACTTACCCCTCTCCAAAAAGCGGCACTATGTGCAATAGCCGCCGCCGTCTTCCCCTTTACACTCTTTGCATGTTTAGTTTCATTCCACTCATCACTAGTGATCATAGCTAGTAACTCTTTCTTCTTCTCCATCAAACTTTGCAAAGTGAGAAAAGCGGTTGCTAATCTTGTAACTCCCGGTCTCACTATATCTCTTTTCTTTGTAAACTTTCTCAACAAAGCCAAAGTCTTGTGATGCGCATAAATGTAGATGGTAAAGCTCTTTGCCTTCTCAATCACTCCTTTAAACTTAGGTAGGTTGCCAATTCCTTAAAGCATAAGATTCAAAGTGTGAGTTGCACATGATGTCCAAAAGATATTTGGTCTCTTGATCTTCATCAACTCTCCCGTCGCCATATTATTTGAAGCATTATCCGTCACCACTTGAACTACATTTTGTTCCCCAATTTCTTCGATGCATTTGTCCACATATTCAAAAATATATGCACCGGTATGTGATTCATTTGATGCTTCTTTAGAGGTAAGAAAAGTCGTACCTTCCTTGCAATTAACACACAAGTTCATGATACTTATTCTTTTTCGGTCGCTCCAAGCATCGGTCATAATAGAGCAACCATTCAAAGTCCACTCTTCTTCTTGCTTCTTCATCAAAATTTTAGTCCTCTCAACCTCTTCCTTCAATAATGGCTCCCTCAATTGATATTGGCTCGGAGGCCGGTAACCCGGGCCAAATTGTCCAACCGCTTCTACAAATCTCTTGAAGATATCATTATCAATAACATGAAAAGGAATCCCAGCTTCATACACCCATCTTGCCAAATATTGATGCACATTACGAGTTCTTTCCTTGAAAAGTGCATCACTTATATTTTGTTGTCTCATCTTCCTACTTCCATTCAATGTAGACTCCGGATCAATAGCGGATGCAAAACGATCTATAGGCCCGAGCATGTGTGGATTTTCTCTTGTCCCTTGACTCATTTTATTTTCTTCGTCACATTTAATAATAACTTCTTGTCTCATTGTGTTTTCATGTCTAGACTTTTGTTTCTTCCTCTCCCTTCCCTCTTCAACAGCCTTCATGCATTTGACTTTATCTTCTTCGGTAGATTTTTTACATGCCGTGACATTACCCTTGATACCGGCAATATGTTGCTTCATCCGATTAATTCCACCGCTAATTATCTTGCCACACAACTTGCACTTCAATTTATCTTTGAGTGTAGGGTGCGTCAATTCCCCGTATTCCCATCCTATATCATTTGAATCCCGCTTCAAACTAGATATATCCGACATTGCATTAGATGCGGTGGAAGAACAAGTACCCGCCATTATCACAATTGCACCCTACAATGTACAATCAATATGTTGTCAAAACATATGAACATCACTATAAAATAATATATAAATTACTATGAGTATACAAACAATGAAGCAAATATATCTGATTAATTGATTATCATCTAAAAGAACTACAAAATGAAAATTGAATTGCTTTAATTTGTACATGGTCCTTTTAATTTGTACATTAGTTAATCAAACCCAATAGATTTTCTTTTTAATTTCATTGGACTCTTAATTTCAGAATGTTATTGTTATTGTTGTTGTTATTGAATGTTATTTTTAATTTCAAACCCAATGTTATTGTTGTCAGGTGGAATCCAAGCTTTGGACCAAACCAAACAGTGAAGATTACCATCGGTGCATCGAGCGGCCACATGGGAATAGATAATGTGTGTTGTATAATTTACCCATCCCTTTCAGTTTCAATTTTGATGTATTTTCTAACTTTGGGTAATTTATTGTATGGAAATCTTCGATCTCCCCTGCCAACGGATATCTCGTGGTTCATGCGAACTGCGGTCTGAATCAAATGAAGATGGGGGTAAAGTTAATGGAATAATGGAAAAATAACCGTACCGGCCGATCGGGGTGGGGAAACGACCTGTCTTGGTCTCGATCTTGACGTTGAGCCGTCGAGGGAGCAGATGCCGGTGGAGAGGACGCCGGCGAGGTAGTCGCCGAGGTACTGGTTGAAGAAGTGGACGTCGGGGAGGTGTCGACGACGACGAGTCGTGAGTCTCGTGACGGAGGGGTCGACGCCGACGCAGTACTGGCCGTAGTGAGCAGAGGGCCGAGGGAGAGGGGTCGACCGTCGGCGTCGATGCCGTGTGACTGAGAGAGAGAGAGAGAGAGCGAGAGCGAGCGAGAGAGGGAAATTGGGAGCGCTTCCGAGAACGCAGCCCTAGCTGTGTGTTACTTAAATTTAATAAGTTAATGGTTAATAAATAATAAGTATTTAACATTTTAACTATTTATTATTTAAATATTTAAAACAGCTTTGGGTTTCGAGAGCGGCTGAGCCTGTGACTTTTTAAAAGTGCTTCGGGTTGCGTTTTTCAATTACTGCGGGTTTCACCGTTTCGGGAATCGGGTTGCGTTTTTTAAAATTTTGAAAAGCCCCGGCGCCTAGAAACCGCCCAGCGCGCCCAGCCACCGCCCAGCGCGCCCAGCCACCGCCCAGAGCGCTTAGGCGGCCGATTAGTCCCAAAAACTCCCAGATTGACCGATTTAGGCTTAATCGGATCGTTTACTGGCCGCCCAGCGCCTAGGCGCCGCCCAGGCGGCCGCCCAGGCCGATTTTTAGAACACTGGTATATGCACAACTCTCCTTACAATTGTGTATTGAAGTTATTATAAACTTATATATATATATATATAGAAAGTAAACCGGGTTGAATTCGGGTCATCCGGGTTGACATGCCAAACCCATACCCAACCCGGATTTTATCCGGGTCGGGTCGGGTCACCCTGAATCCTACTTGACCCGGATTGGCCCCTACCCATACCCGTTTAAGGAGGCCGAGTTCGGATCGGGTTGGGTCGAGCTTATTTTCCCACCCCTAACCATATGTGTTACCTATTTTGGGTTTTGTTCTTTCAAACATGACTAGGAGTTCTGTTATTTGAAATAGATGAAGGATGTCAATGGGAAGGTTAATACTGAATCCAAATTATAGTACTCCTAATGGAAAAAGCACTAAGCAGTTTTTGTAAGTTTAAAACCCTAAACACCTCTAAATAGCCCCATTTGTACAAAGAATCAACTAACAGATGTACCTAATAACAAAAATTCCTTATTTTTTTTGCTTCTTGTGCCATGCTGAGCTTTCTTACTATCATGCCACATGGCTGCTAGGTATTTCCTAGAGCTCAGCCTGTTACAAAGATGTTTGTCGGCATATGCTGGCATCAGAGTGGCAGGGTACTCATGAAAGCATGGCACGAGGAGGAACGTCTGAAGGATCTGATAGCTTAGGCCCAACTAGAGTTTAACAAATTATGCTTGAGATAGTCAGGTTTGGTATATATGGATACGGTTGCTCCGGTGAGCAGTTGGAGTATCTTTGAAACTCTTGCCATCATCAAGCTAAAGGATCATAAGATAAACAGGAGTACAGGACGGGTCAAGTCTACAAGACAGAAAAGGCCCTACATCGACAATTTGATTTATTCTAGGTTACATATCATTGGCACCAACCAAAGAAAACTTTGTAATTGAATGTCCTATATATGCTGATAAACTTATATTGGACTAACGTTCTCTTATCCCAACTGGCTACCTATCATAGTTATTAACTTCCCCAATGTTTATACAGAAGACAAACTTGGAAAGATAAGGGAACATATGACCTTTGATAAGATTATGTCATCCAGGATCATTTGGAAGATTTTCACAATGGGTTCATTTTATGAGTGGGACCAGCTATAAGAACCGCAATACTTTATGGTGCAGAATGTTAGGCACTTAGGAAACAATGTCCAAAAAATATCATTGCAGAAATGAGAATGTTTGATATGGATAAGCAGAAATAATTCAAGAGATGATAAGAAACGAGTGCGTCAACCAGAAGTTACAGGTTGCTCCCATTGATGACATAATTAAAACGGATCAAGATAGTTTGGGCATGAGCAGGGCAATAAACATGCCAATTTGGATAAGTGACGTGATCGTAGTGATGGAGCAAAGATTATATGGTGAAGAAAATGGATGGAAGCTAGGAAAAAATTTATGAATTTTTAATTGAACCAAAGATATTACCCTTAAAGACACACAAAGAGAGAGAGAGAGAGAGAGAGAGTGTGTGTGTGTGTGTTAGGAAATTTCCTACACCGACCCTATAAATTTTTAATTTTCAATTTTTTTTAATGATCAACACCGTTTATCTTGATCCACATCATAGATGATCACCATACTAAAAATCAAGTGAATCCAACATTTTACCATCAATTTGACCATCAATCTGATTGGTATATAGTCAACGGTTTCAGAACAAAATTTTTTTTTGTAACGAGCCAATCGAGGGGTCAAATCCTTGTAGGGTTCACTCATATTAAAGATTATGGAGGTTTAGAATGTGTACAACACCAAACAAAAATTTTGAAAAAATAAAGTGGAATGTAAAGTTTTGGATATGCAGTGTAGGAAATTTCCTACACCAAATGCCCATCACCTACTTTAATCATATATATATATATATATATATATATATATATATATATATATATATATATATATAAGCTTCCTGGAAATATGTTGACAGCAGGAAATTTCATGTGTCGTTACATTCATAATCCCAAAAAATTTGAAATTCTTTTTTAAGTTGTACATATTATAAAACCTTAAGACCCCAATTATGGATAAATCCTACAGGGTTTTGATCCTTGATCAGCTCATTACAAAAATTTATATTGTTCTGGGAACTATTAGATCGAGAGTCTCGTTGGATTTACTTGATTTTCATATACGTTGAACACATTTGAAAAAATTTTAAAAATAAAAAAGTTTATATTTGCTGTCAACGTGAGAAAATTTCCCTCGTTGACATCACATATACATTTTTTTGTTATATATATGGCTATCTTCTTGTGCGAAATTTCACTAAGAAGATGATACAATTTTTTTTTATTTTTTTGAAGTTTTTTTAAAATTCCAATATTTAATCCTGATATGGCATAGATCCAGTGTCCAGGCGCGGTTCAACAAGGAGGCACGTGTCCACATGTTCGAGTCTATTCAAGGAGAAGGCGCGTGTCCACGAACCCGATGGCAAACTTGTGATTTTGGGACTTCGGGGGGGGAGGCGTTTCGTTAATGACTAATTGCACAATTAGTCCTCCGTAATCAAGGGACCGGCCGGCCCTAGGGAGATCATCGACGACTTGATTTTGTGAGTAATTTCTACGTAGTGCCCTAGATTAATTCCTAATTATTTGTCCTCTCAATTCCTAGTTGTTAATTAGCCTTTAGTCAATTTGTAGAAGCTTTTCTATAATGTTCAGATCAGCAATTAACCATAAAAATCCTATTTTTATTGGTTCTCACCATAAAAATCCCTCTTAGTCCACTAAAAAGCACTAATCCTATCAATTTGGTATCAGAGCACGAAATCCATGGCGACGATGAGAACCAAGGAGTGGATCAATTTGTTGGAATAGAGGATGGAAAAATTAGAGAGCAAGATTGAAGAAGAAATCCAAGGGGTAAAGGAGGACGCCGAACAATTGGATCGGCGTTTCACGCAACTTATGGAGGTCATGCAACAAAACTCGGCGGTGATATCAGCAACAAATCAAAACATAGCGGCTCTTGGTGAACATCTAGATCCGGGGAAAAAGTCACAACCTTTGGTGAAGAAACGGAAGTAGAAAGAAGATATTTTTGAAGAAGGGCTACCCGTAGACGCCGATACTTGCTTCACGAAGGATGAAGAAGAGGCCGCGAAGGATGAACATCAGATCGGGGGTTTCCATCCTCTCCGACAGCGCCAACCGACGGATCCAGAGTCTGGGAAGGACCGCCCGACCTCCCCGACCCCTCCGGGAGGTGCACTGACAAACCCCGGCAACAAAAACTGGGGCCCGCCGAACCCACTGGGGGGCCGACAGGCTCCGCCAGCCCTCGTTGGGGCCAGCTGGCCCAGATCTGGGCCCGACAGGCCCCGTCGGCCTCTTTTGAGGGGGCCACCGACCCTAAGGGGGCCGACAGGCCCCGCCCCAAGTATCTGAGGGCCAGCCAGCTCTAATGGGGGGACGACATGCCCCGCCACCCCTTCCAGAAGTTTCATGGGCCCATTATGGGGCCCGACAGGTTCAGCTGCCCTCATTTCAGCCCCAGAATGGTCCCTTTGGTGGATTTCAGTACCCAGGAGCACATCAGCAATTTTTGGAGGACCGTCGACTCATCCACCACCTTTTGGGGGAGTTTCAGGAGATTGTCGAGGGCATCAGGGCCCATACAGAGCACCACAGGAAAGCTACGGACGACATCATGGAGAGGACTGGGATGGTGGAGCAGGTTGGGGAGACATACCCTGGGACGGTGTAAAGGATGGAGCACGGAACCCAGTAGCGGGGTATGTACATAAGGAACCACATCCATTTCAGCAGAGACACCATGACCATCCACAAGAGAGGGGAGGACCAGGAGGATTTGCTGCGGAGAATCGGGCAGGAAGCTGAAGATGCATGTTTTCGAGGGGGAGGATCCCGATGGTTGGTTATATCGTGTGGAGAGATACTTTGAAGTGGCGATGGTATATAAGGATGACTGGCTCAGGGCAATGGGCGAGAGAAGATGGTGGAGCCACGACCTGGAGGTCAGATACGGAAGATGACATAGGTAGAGATTCGGGGCAAGCGTGCCAATGGTCTAGTCTTCAAATGTAACGAGAGATTCACCCCAGGGCATCGGTGTGGAACCGTATTCTTCAGATTCTGATAGTGATCAACGATGAGGAAGAGGATGACATGGTGGAGCTCGAGACTGGGGAGGATGAAGAGGAGCAGGAGCACCAGCACTTGGACATAGCTGAGATTTCCCTCAATTTTGTGGTGGGGTTCACACTGAACCACGCCATGAAATTGGTGGAAAATGTCCTCGATCTTGACGTGATTGTGTTGGTGAATAGTGGGGCTATCCACAACTTCATCTCCCGTAATAATAGATGAGCAGAGGCTACAACTTAGTGACACCGAGAGATATGAAGTGGTGTTGGGCACATGGCAAGTGGTGCAGAGCAGCGGTGTCTGTCAGGACGTGATAGTGATGTTCAGGGGGTACAGATCATCACGGACTTTCTCTGGAGTTGGAGAGTACAGATATCATCTTGGGGATGAAGTGGTTGCAGACCTTGGGGAAAACGAAAACGAATTGGAAGCTGATCAGACTGGAGTATCAGAAGGGCGGGAGGATAGTTGTGCTACAGGGGGACCCCAACTTATGTTGGTCCATGGTGTCCTATAAGGCCATGACACGTGTTATTCACACGTCAAAAGGAGGATAACCTAGTAGAGCTGCAGGGGGTGGCACTGGAGGAGAGCATTGGGGACCGGGAGCAG
Source organism: Scilla litardierei (assembly GCA_030789695.1). Lineage (NCBI taxonomy): Eukaryota > Viridiplantae > Streptophyta > Magnoliopsida > Asparagales > Asparagaceae > Scilla > Scilla litardierei. The sequence continues at coordinate 180,409,813 of CM061139.1, read as the reverse complement.
ATGATGGCACCGGATTTAGATCAGCCGCTGAGACAGTATGAGGATGTATTTCAGACTCCACAGGGGCCCCCACCATGCAGGGATCATGAGCACGTCATAGTCCTGGGAGAGAGGGTGTCTTCCATCAGCGTTTGGCCATATAAATACCCCCAGGTGCAGAAGGATGAGTCGAGTGGTTAGCTGGCGACAAGTTGTAGGCAGTGGTGATTCAGCCAAGCGTGAGCCCATTTTTGATCACAGTACTGCTTGTGATGAAGGCTGGAAATTGAAGATTCTGTGTTGATTGCCGAGCTCTGAATAAGGAAACTGTGCATAATAAGTTTCATATTCCAGTGATAGACGAGCTACTTGACGAGCTCAATATGACAGCGATATTCTCGAAGATTGATCTGAAGTCTGGGTACTATCAGATCCAAATGAGGGCGGCCGACGTGCCCAAGACGATGTTCAGAACTCATGAGGGGCATTATGAGTTCATCGTCATGTCTTTTGACTTAACGAATGCTCCAGCGACTTTTCAGGCCTTAATGAACAAGGTTTTTCGGCCCTATTTACGGAGGTTTGTCCTGATATTCTTTGATGACATACTTATTTACAGTTGCAGCTTGGAGGAGCATGTTGGGGCATTTACAGGCGGTGTTGCATAAGCTACAGGGGCATCAGTTATTTGCAAACATAAAGAAATGCCTCTTTGGATAGCCGCAGTTGGAGTACTTGGGGCACGCGGTTTTAGCTAGGGGGTGGCGACAAACTGGAAGAAGATTGCGGCGATGCTAGACTGGCCGCGACGCACGACACTACGAGGCCTACGTGGCTTCTTGGGCCTTACATGATACTACCGGAAGTTTGTCCAGGAATACAGCACGATCACCTGGCCTTTGACGAAGCAGCTCAAGAAAGACAGTTTCAAGTGGGGTGAGAAGGCTACCAGGGCATTTGAGGACCTGAAGCAGGCGATGACGATAGTAGCAGTGTTAGCATTACCAGACTTCAGCAAGCCCTTTGTGATAGACACAGATGCTTCAGGATATGGATTGGAGGGCTGTGCTGATGCAGGACCAGTGGCCAATAACCTATTTCAGTCAGACACTGTCAGCACGAGCCAGCCTAAAATCAGTATACGAGAGGGAGTTGATGTCGATTGTGCTCTCCATTCAGAAGTGGCGGCTCTATTTACTCGGGAGGAGATTTAACACGAGGACCGACCAGAGGAGTTTAAAGTACCTATTGGAGCAGCGCATGGTCATCAAGGAGCATCAGAAATGGCTCTCCATGATGGTTCACTACATCTTTGAGATACAGTATAAGCCAGGATTGGAGAACAAGGCATCAGATGCTCTGTCACGCAGAGAGGAGATATCAGAGGTGACGACAATATCAGTACCAGTCCTACTAGACTAGGAGCCCTTGGGGAGAGAGATTGAGGCTGATGAGGGGTTGTCACGGATATGGAAGGCACTACAGCAGAGCTCAGCAGATCATCCCGGATACACTTTGAGTGGAGAGAGGTTGCTATATTATGGGAGGTTGGTGAAACCCAGTGAGTCTCCCACAGTTCCATGATATTTCAGGAGTTCCATGGCAGCTCAGTAGGAGGGCACTCGGGGGTGCAGCAAACATACATGAGGATGACTAAGGAGTTGTACTGGCCGGGGATGAAGCGGGACATTGCTAGGATGATAGTAGAATGACATTTTTTAACATCACAAATACTTGGCGATGGCTCCTGTAGGACTACTACAGCCACTAGCCCTGCCTGGGAGGGGTTGGGAGGATATTAGCATGCACTTTATTGAGGGGCTACCACGTTTAGAGGGCTTCACTGTTATGCTGGTAGTGGTGGGCCGTCCTTATACATCGGTCATTATAGCTATAGCATTCATGAGGGAGGTGCTCTGCCTACAAGGGTTTCCTGCTTTGATAGTGTCAGATCGCGATAAGGTTTTCAAGAGCAGCTTTGGGAAGGAGTTGTTCAAGATGCAGGGAACTAAGCTAAAGAGGAGCACGACTTATCACCTACGAACAGATGGCCAGACAGAGATGGTGAATAGAAGTGTGGAGACATATTTGAGGTGCTTTGCTTTAGAATCACCGAAGTAGTGGGTCATGTGGTTGGCATGGACGGAATACTGGTACAACACTTCGTACCACTCGACAGCACACATCACCCCTTTTCGCATTTTTTATGGACGGGACCCCCAATTGATCCATTATAGCCGTGTCATGACTCCAGTATCTCAGGTAGATGAGTACTTAGAGGAGCAGGACAGACATTTGGAGGAGCTGAAGCGACATTTATTGCGGGCCCAGCAGATTATGAAGGCTAAAGTTGATGCGCACAGGAGAGCTGTGCAGTTTGCAGTAGGAGATAGTGTATATCTCAAGTTGCGGCCCTGCAGACAGAAGACACTAGCACATATGAGCAATGAGAAGTTGGTGGCCCGCTACTATGGGCCATTTGAGGTTACACTTAGATTGGAAAGGTGGCATATCGCTTAAAGTTACCAACTACATCCACCATCCATCCAGTGTTCCACGTGTTGCAGCTACGTCGGGCTATTGGGGACCACACACTCCCGCCTACTCTCCCTCCCACATTGACAGATGACATAAAGGTGTTACTAGAGCCACATGAGCTCAAGGGGGTTCGGCAGAACGCAGAAGGAAAACATGAAGGGCTAATAAAATGGCGAGGACTGCTGGATTATAACGCTACTTGGCAGACCAATGAAGTGATACGAGACCAATTTCCAGACTTCAACCATGAGGACATGTGGCACTTGTGGGGGGATTAATGATGCGGCGCGGGTCCAGGGTCCAGGCGTGGGTCAACAAGGAGGCATGGTCCACATGTTCGAGTCTATTCAAGGTGGAGGCGCGGGTCCACGGACCCAATGACAAACTTGTGATTCTGGGACTTCGTTTGGGGGGGCGTTTCGTTAATGATTAATTGCACAATTAGCCCTCCATAAGCAAGGGGCCAAATGGCCCTAGGGAAATCATCGAAGACTTAATTTTGTGAGTAATTTCTACTTAGTGCCCTAGATTAATTCCTAGTTATTTGTCCTTTCAATTCCTATTTGTTAATTAGCCTTTAGTCAATTTGTAGAAGCTTTTCCATAATTTTCAGATCTGCAATTAGCCATAAAAATCTTATTTTTATCGTTTCCCATCATAAAAATCCCTCTTTTAGTCCACTAAAAGCCCTAATCATATCTAATACATACATACATATCCTAGGAAAAATAATAGGCGAATCATAGGAGGATTTGATCCTCGATCGAGCCATTATAAATTTAACTATTTCAAAACAATAGAACATGTTGTAACGATTTTTGGTATGAGTATTAATATGTGTAGATCATATTCGATGGTTTAGATCTTTCAAAACCTTACAAAAAAAACTTTTCACACGATTTTTGCACGGGAGATTTTTTTTTTGAATTGAAAATTTTTCCTATATATATGGGCTTTATGGGTATAAGCCGATAGCGCAAGAAATTCAGCTCAAAAAACTTAAAAAAATCTAAACTAGTGTATACATTCTAAAACCCTAAAACACTCAGTATGAGTAACCCTAGGAGTATTTGACACTCGATCCATTTGCTGCAAAAGATTCTGTTGTTTTGAAACCGTTAAATTTGCAATGGGTAGATCGAGCATTAAATAGTATTAGATTCACTTGATCTTTAGTATGGTGATCATATACGATGTGTAAAGCACATCCAAATAAATTTAAAAAATAAAAAAACCAATGTATAAGTGCTATCAACACGTGAAATTTTTCCGCACTGACGGCACACATGCTATCAGTGGAGTGGAAGAAAAATGATTCTTGTACCCAAAACCTAAGATTGGGATAAAGGCTTTGGTGGTGGTGTCTGTTCTTCTTACAAGTGTTTACATCCATTCACATTCAGCGCTGATCTTCAAATTTTTAACTCCAGCTACAGATGCCGAGAAATCTTCCGCGAACAAATGCATTGCTGAAACAAGAGAAAAAGAAGAGGGGGCATATAAATATGCCTTCAATATAAATTTAACCACCTCGACAGTGTGCACTGTGCATCCTAAACAAGCAATGTTATTGATACACCTTAACTAAATAAAAAAATTCCATCCATTTAACCTACTATCTTCCAGGCATGGAACAAAAATCTCTATCTTTTAACTACATACCTTCAGGTAACTGAAAATTTATCTAGAATACTATATTATGAATCCATTATACCGTACATTAATACACGAGTTTGAAGCTCTATCCGTAAATTTATCTAGAATACTATATTATGAATCCATTATACTTCACTTTTCAGACATTCGAATCTCTATTAAAAAAATGGTTCGTCTCTCACAATTACTAGATAAGTCCTATCCACTGAACCAGGGCATGTGTTTCAAAAATATACGTGGTAATCAACAAATAAAATAACAATTTCATAGAATTAGACAAAACAGGACCATATATTAGCAAACAAGTGTACTATCTACACAAGAAAATAACTTTGTAGCACTAACTGGGTGCGTTGTCCTTGACTCCCCGCAACCATACTTAACTGCTACAACATATTAACAGTAAAAGTGAGAACTGCTGTTAACATCATAAGGAGAGTTGTCATTAATACTGACAGTTCTTGCAGCTATGAAAATAGTATCTTACGCCAATAAAAGATTAGTATAAGTATTAAAACCTAAATAAGCATACCCGCTGCTCTCTTGTCCCTTCCCACTGTTCCTCATGCTCACGCTTCCTCTTCCACATCTGCTTTGTTTCTTCTTCATCCTTTTTCAGTCTTCCTTCTTCTTCAGATATCTGCATTTTGTAGAAGATTATCGGAGAAGGTTGAGAAACTCCTTAGTTATTAATAATTACTGACTGACCAACAGAAAGCAGTTAATAAGGCACAGTGTACCCTCATTGACATTTTTCTCCGACGCCACTCTTGCTCTGTTAAGATCTCCCGTACTTTCAGCTTCAACTGTACTTGAAACTCTGCTGATTGCTCATGTTGCTGCTCGTACTTCCCCTGTTCATACATGTCAAGCTCATTAGCTTCCAAATTGATCATAAATATACATAAATATACATAAAAAGACAAATAACAAGCACAAAACTTTTGCCACAGGAAACCAAAAGGTTTCTTTTTATATTCAACACAAACTTTCGTTGCATCCAAGAACATGCCTACAAAAAGACTTCAAGAATCAGAAAAGTTAAACCAGAAAATCAAAACAACTAAAACAAAAAAATAGGAAAAAAGAAACCATCTAAGTTACACAGCTTTTTCATATAATGCATACCAATAAAGGGAGGCGGGACATCCCTTTCACAATCATACTCAAGAGTTTAGTCCACAATAGAAATCAAATTTAATCAAGGACATGTTGATTTGAGTTGGCCAGAGGACATGGCACTCAACATTGATGCATCCCAGACCCTCGTGAAACAAATTTGCTATCTGCTAAAGAAGAATGGAATTATACAGGAAAAGAGAAATTGGTTGTAAACACAATGCACATGCACCGGAAAAATTCAAACGACGAGGAAGGACATAATACATGGCCATGAAATGGCGAAAAGAAGTACATGTGAAAACATCCCAACAAAATTAGAGAAAGCGTGTACAACATTGGAATATTGTGCAGAGACATACCCAAAAATAATTATCTAGTATAAAGAATGAGCATGTTTTGCTCGGACATGGTCTATTAGGTTCCTATAAATAAGAAAAGTTAAACCAGAAAATCAAAACAACTAAAACAAAAAAAATAGGAAAAAAGAAACCATCTAACTTACACAACTTTTTCATATAATGCATAACAATAAAGGGAGGCGGGATATCCCTTTCACGATCATACTCAAGAGTTTAGTCCACAATAGAAATCAAATTTAATCAAGGACATGTTGATTTGAGTTGGTCAGAGGACATGGCACTCAACATTGATGCATCCCAGACCCTCGTGAAACAAATTTGCTATATGCTAAAGAAGAATGGAATTATACAGGAAAAGAGAAATTGGTTGTAAACACAATGCACACGCACCGAGAAAATTCAACCGACTAGGAAGACATAATACATGGCCATGAAATGGCGAAAAGAAGTACATGTGAAAACATCCCAACAAAATTAGAGAAAGCGTGTACAACTTTGGAATATGTGTGCAGAGACATGCCCAAAAATAACTATATAGTATAAAGAATGAGCATGTTTTGCTCGGACATGGTCTATTAGGTTCCAATAAAAAAAGAAATTCATGTAAATTGGCACTGCGGGTCCAAATCCAAAAGGTTAACACCTAGTCGATTACTTTAAATCTGCTTACTGAATGTACATGTGAGACTAGAAACTCTAGAAAGCAGACACTCTTAGTTCACTATCACCAAGCTCCAATTCTTTGTTCAAGAATTAGAACCAAAGCCATATGTTTGTTCAATGTAGGAAAAAAACGTCCCAAGATTATTGTGGCCAACTTCAAGGTTGGTGATATGTGTCATTGCAATTTTAAGCCTTGTCAAAATGGAAAGCAACATTATTTGTATTAACAAAGTAAAATTAAACGGACAAGAAAGATGTCAGGTTAATAAAATGCATGCCCTTAATAGCATTGAATGGATTCATGTAGCCAAACACTAAGATGCCAGGATAAAGGTAGAGCTGTTGTTTGCATTCTTCAACATATACGTTAGACTTGGAACTCTAGTAGCGAACAGAAACTCTTAGTTCACTGTCACCAAGTTCAAACCAATGTAGACAATAACATGACACCAAGCGTAAAGTTAGACTTTAGAACAACACATAACGAATATAACTAAATGCATAGCATAAGAATATGATTTTTTTTAAAAAAAATTTATTTAAAACTTAAGAAAATAATTCTATATGTATTTAATAAGTACATACATTAATTAAAATTTTTTAAAAATATGAAAAATAATAAAATGTATGACAATGGTAAATAACATACAATATCAACATTCTTTAGCAACTAGCAACAATCATCCATGAATATCACCAAACGAGCAACACAAAAGAAGTCATAAAATATAATAAATAATGTACAACAAACAATTCATTAACTTAAAGTCTTGTACAAATACAAACCGAGAAAAATTAACTAGAGTATCATGACCTACATATTAATTGAACAAAAAAATTCTGCACCAGAGTTCACATTAAAACATCAGAGTTCACATCAAAAAACAGTCACGATAAAAAGAGTGACGTCTTTTAATATTTCTCCTTTTGATTGCACGCTGTGCTGTTGTTCAGCATAGGATAACACATGTTATAGCGGAAAAAATTGTAGAGATGCACAGATTTTGGGTTACACATGGTGATAGGAAACAAAAGGGTTGTGTTATTTTGAGTTACATTACATGTTTTTTTAAACATTGGTTCAAACTCCAATTCTTTGCTCAACAATTAAAGCCTAAGCCATATGTTTGTTTAATGAAGGAAGAAATCCCCAACATTATTGTGTCCAACTTGAAGATTGGGTTTTTGACCAAATTATCTCAGTATTCATGGTGGTTTTGTCCATCTGGAACGAAAGCGCTCTAAAGCTTAACTAACATGTGTATGTTTTTTAATTCTAGTTCAATTATGTGAAGATATCTGTTGGAATGCATAGCAATGACTGAGCAGTCGAACAAACTAAATTGAATCTTTAGCTTTTCTTACACATGTCAAGAGTCACTGTTCATAGTATTTAGTGATATAAACTAAACTACATTAACTGATTGGCGCCATCTGGGTTTTGGAAACATAGAACAAACTAGCAATGTTTTATAAACCATGAAAACTTGTGTGGGTCTAGTTGATGGGAAGTTAGCTTGGTTCAAGATTGAGTAGAGTTTGAGTTACTTTAGGCATTTAGTTCGAGGCTTTTTGTATTTTATTGAAGCCCTTTTATTTTAGGTCTTTGACTTTTCTTTTGAAAGAGTCTTTATTTATTTTAGGGGTAATGACTGAAAGCACCCCGACTGTTTTTTTAAAATATTGTTTACCCTGGCATTTTTTTCATCACTTAATGCCCTCCCCCAATTCACTGTATCCCGTTAATATGGGTGATGAAAGTACCATTTCTCTTAAATTAGTGGCCTGATAGGGATAGGTGGCATGTGGAGATGAAGAGTGTGATTAGAGCCCTAGTTGTGATTGGAGCCTCTTCTTCTTCCTTAATTTCAAATCCCAGGTGAGAAATCAAGGGAAAAGATCTGAGCAGATAGAAAAATTTAGGGCTGATCTATAATTGGGGCGAATTTGATCTTCAACCTTCGGTTCTATCCGAAAATCGTGGGCAAGTGAAATAATTAGAAATTCATTCAAGGGAACTTGTTGGTTTATATGCAAATGTTTGAAATGTTGGAATTCAAGTTCGTATTTTTTAATTTACCATCAATTTTTGGCTAAATGTTATAAATTTACTATCCGTTGGTTATAAAGTAGATATGATCTAAATTTGGAGTTTTTGGCTGGGATGCAAGTTAAAATTATAATTATGGTTTTGTTTTGTTGGATTGCAAGTTTAGTAATGTCAGATTTTTAGTAGATTGTACTGAATTTTGCATGACCATTAGGTAGGCAAAGCATATATTGGTCAGCATTTTCCTTAAATTGATTGAATGCCATTCGCTTGTTAGGCACTCTAAAAATGTGTGCATGCCATATTTCAAGGATTGCATGTTAATGTAGGCAAATTAGTACTCATTGGAGACTCATACCTAAGCTGCAAGGTTTTTTTTTTCATATAGCTGATAATTGTTTGTGAATTATACAAGAAAATGTTCATTAAATTTCCAACTCTAAAGATCCACCATGATACTTCTTTTCGTATAGGAGCCGAGAGTTTCATACGTTAATGTGAACATGGTAACGCTAATGTTGATCACGACGGAATGTCATGGTTTGAGGCTGAAGATATGGTGAACATGAAACTAAAATAGGAGGGTAAGTACAACGTGCATTGTGTGCTGGTGGTGGAAAGTTTAGACAATGCTTTGTGTCAGGTAGAAAATGATAAAGATGTATTGAATATATTTACATTTCATATGTAGTGTAAGTTTACAAGACCGGTATTGTATGTAGAACATTCTAATTGATGATTCATATGATTTTTTATTAGTTAAGAAGCCACCTCAAACATCAAAGGAACCTACACAAAATGCACAAGAGGTACATAAATAGTGAATATATGAGAGTATGATGCTCAAAATTAAAAATGAAATGAAAATGGAAAAAGTTTATGAAGGTGATGTGGGTGTGGGAGGCTTAAAGAGAACTCTTACAAAGAAGCTAAGAGCCGTAAGTTACCAATAAGGCCAGATTCATGTTATCCTACAACAGTTGAGAACCTTCCTTCTCAACCATCAACGTCATCTGCAAAACAAGCATAAAAGATACAAAATGAGGGGAGATCTGAGAGTATGGTGCCAAATATTATAGAAAAATATCGAGGGAAGAAGTTTCAGAGGATAATGTGAGTGTGGGCTGCTTAAAGAGAACTCCTACAAAGGACCAAAGGGCCGATAAGTTGGAAGGAAGAATAAATCAACCAGAATTTGTGGTGATGATGGTGGAGATGTGTTTGAGAAATTTGATGATCATTTTGAGTATAATCTGAATGACAACAAGTTCCCTGTTATTGAGGAAGTGGGCATTGGATATGAGGGGCATGGATGAGCCATATACATCACCTAATGATGATGTTACAAGGTGTCTTGATGATGCAAGCCGGTCATGTATGCAGGCATCACAAGCACGCCTTGGTCAAGAACACGTGCATTAAAAACAGACACATAAATATAGGCCACACTAATGCTAACACTGAATCTACTGATGAGAAGGATGTAGAGAATGAAAATGATGATAATGAAGCTGAAGAATGTGTTGATTCTAAAGAATCTGATTACTTTCTTCTGATAAGATTGAAACTGCCTCTAGCTTTGATGATGATTTATCTGATTGTGTGGAGGAAATACATCTAGAACATGATCAGCATACATCCCCAAATTAAGAATTGGTGTTGGTTTTGCAAATGCAACTGCATTTAGGTGGGCTGTGAAGCAAAATCGTATTTTCAAAGGGTTTGCTATGAAGAAAAGAAAGAACGGAGGCTAGTGACTTATATATACCAAATACCAATACACTGGATGTCCTTAGAGAATTCATGCATAGTGGGACAAAGGCTCTAAAATATTTATGATTAAAACTTTCAATAATGTGAGGTAAGACCATGATAAGCCCAATTCAAATCCAGCAGTCACATCAACATGGTTGGCTAAGAAATACTTAGATTTACTATAGCATGATCTTAGAATTTCCAAGGAGGCATTATGAACTGTTACATAAAATGATCTTGGAATAGATCTTTCTCCTAATCAATTGCAAAGAACAAGGAATATGTCCTTGGATAATGTCAGAGTTTATGTTACAATTTTGCTTGAAAAAATCCAGGGAGTCCGATTATTATTTAAGGAGTCATATTATCGTTCGTACATATGAGAACTATAGTAATAGTGGCCTATCAAGATGCAAGAAGCTCTTCATGAGCTTCAAAAAAATTGTCTCGGTGTTTTATGAAGATTGCAAGTTGTTGATAACTGGGTTCCGGTCAACACTAGTCGGGGCTGATGCGGACTCAACTGTCGAGGTGGAGTCTCGTCAGCTGGTGATGTGGGACCCTCAGTTGGTAGAACCAGGGTCGATGAAGGCTGAGCTAAGAGCGCTGGGCTGGAGCTCGATCGATCTCACGGTCGAATGCAACATTCGTTCGACCTTTCTGCTGGGTCGAGCCTCGAATGACTTGAACCACAGACAGTCGTTATGTGGTCGGATCTGGGTTCCGACCTAAATCACATCTGATGCTTAAGTTAGTATGGACTTAAGAGAGGCTTGGTGCTGTTAGGATCGACCCAAGGATGATCGTCAGGATTCAGTCACCTCAAGCGTTTGGAAAAAGAAATTAAGAGTTGAAGGAGATAAGTTTTGTCAGAGTACATAGTATTTCGTACCTCTGGAATCTGAACTCTTCTTCTATTATCCTCTCACCTATCTATAGTTGATTTTCCTTGTTAATACATACAGCTACTCATTTATGATGGCGGGATCTTCTCCGGGATTGTTGATAACGGCTATCCATTTACTCGACCATCATTAACCAATCCCACGTAATCAGCGGGATCCTAACGAGAGGATAAGCTGATCCTTTGACTAAGTAATAGTTCATCCTTACTGATGGGCTCTGGAGTTATTTGGCCGAGGCTTACCCCTTCTAGTGGGCTTCACCTTTCTGGCTGCGTTGTTATATACCGAACCCATGTATCAACCATGGCCATCATCATTCATGCTCAAGAAAGGCATTGATTGAGGCTGAATGATATGAAATCGCATTAAATGTGCACGATAGTCGAAGCGGGCATATTTGATTTCTGCCGCCAAAACCATTCACTTCCTGTGTTGGTCCTCGCCTTATCTTGAGATTTGAAATTTCTGTTGCATCGGATTTGGACATGTGCCGCTTATCGAACGGCCACATTGGTTTGGCTTCGATTTTTCGATATAAATTGGGAGAATGAAAACAAAGAAGCTCACATGCTTCATCCCTAAATTTTGGAAAGCCTGCTCTTGCTTTTGCTTCCTTTGACGCTCATCAGACCTTGCTAAGGTAGTTCCCCTTTTACATTTGGGCTCTTTTTAGTTCCTCCGATTATGTGGACACCTTTGAATATCAGAGAGCCATCGCCGTCTAAGATTTTGCGACGTCTCCGACCTTCCCAGCATATCCTGGTCCCTATCCTGGTCCCTGAAAAAGGGAAAGGACTCCTCATGAAACCCCGATTTCATATTCTTCGGTTTGATGATTCATCCAACGTGCCTCGAGAGATTGGACAAGGGGCAGGAGCTCTATTTCGATCTGACCGCCAAGATCTGGTCAGATTATCTTTCTCCTTCTTATAAACTTAGGATTCCAGAATTAAATGAAAGAATTTGCTTTCCTCGAAGACACGAAATTGGATTATATTTGAAATCTTTCCTCTTTGGTTTCCGTTTTCCTCTTCATCCCTTCGTTTTAGAGATTTTGAATTTTTTAGAACTTCCTCTCTGTCAACTTGCACCTCGCGCTATTTCTCATATGGTCTGCTTCACCATGTTTTGTGAGCTTTGTGGAATAAAACCATTCATTCGAGTATTTAGGCACTTCTTTCAAGTAGATATTAACTCCCGCATGATATGGTATCACATCGTCACTCGTAAAGAAAGAAAACTTATTTGCAACCTCCCTAGCTCCTACCATAATTGGAAGGATACCTTTGTATTCATTTTCCCTCGGAACGTGGAATCGCTCCTCACCCATTAGAGTAACCCTAATTCTAATATTTTCAAAGAATTCAGATTATCTCCTGATGAGATCAAGGCAACCAGAATTTTGTTGAGTCGACCGTCGGAAGAGAGGTCGATCGCATTTTTGCAGGACAATCATCTGATGAAGACCGTCTTGTGAAATCTGGGTAACATATACTGCTTCAATGCTCCCCTTACGACCACTTACATTAATTGCATTTCTCATTTGCAGATATGGCTGGAAAGAGCTCCAAAAGTTTGCCCCTAGAGGTGCGTAAGCTTCGCCAAGAACAACGAAAGAAGAAACTAAAGGATAACATCTCTGCTCGACCTTCATCTGTCCCTAGTCAAAGCTCGTCCAGCAAAGGAAAAGAGACTGTGAAGAGCTCAGGGTCGTCATCCCAAACTTCCCAGCCATTGACTATCGGCTCAAACGCTATTCGCGCGGGTCAGTCCTCGTCTCCGACCCATATTTCGGATGTTCCTGTTCCAAACGTTCTTCTGCCAGCCATGGACCCAAAGACTGCAAAATCTCTACTCAAGAAGAGGAGTCTCCCCTCAGCCGACAAGGAGAATGTTGGAAAGAAAAACAGGGTCGAAAGCGTGACCTATCTGACCCCCGTTCTGGACAAGGGCATTGCACCCTCGTCCTCCGTTATTCAGACACATCCGTCTGATCATGAAGGTCTTCAAACACTGACTGTACCCTCTCCGAGCCATCTTAAGGATAGATAGCCATGTGGTGGAGTTGACCCGTCAACTCCTTTGGTGGGTCATATACCCTCAGAATACGATGGAGCTTTAATACTGAATCAACATTCCTCCTCTTCACAAGAGTTGATTAGAGGAGATCGCTACAATCCTCCATTCGTCGTATGGAGAGACGAATCTGCATTTTGGATTTTGGGACGACCACTCGTCTCGTGGAGAACTATATCCTTCCTCGTGACCGTGAGGTTTTTAGAGGATGGATTGTGAAAGAGTAGCCAAATTCGTGGTGGGTTGTGGCTACCAGGTGAGTTACCAATTCTTCCATTTCTTCTTCATGTCGTCTATATGTCTGACTCAGGTTTTACTCAGCTGTCTACATTTAGGATGGAGCTTTGACGTCGGGTTGTGGAGGCAACCGGCATGAAGGCCAACTCAATTATGAATGTCAAAGAGCTGATGCAGCTAATAAAAGAGCCTCAGAACTTGAAGCTTGAAATAGGAAGCTGGAGAAAGACTTGAATGAAGCGTTGGATGCCACAACTGAAGTTGAATGGGAAAAGTTCGAGTTACAAACTCGCGTTGCGACAGTTTCGGCCAAGGCCTTAAAGGCTGGGCTTGCTGCCAAACTTTTCCATGCTTTGAATGATTTCTTCGCTTCAGGTGCGATTGTTCCTCATAATCGAATTGTAAATCTTTAGCATCTAATAAAATTTTGACACGCTATTTTGTGTAGATCACCCACGCTTAAGATAGCTATTCACTTTCACTAACACTCAATCTGTTAGAAAATTGATCTTCTGAAAGCTGAGCTTCTGTTATTTCCCCGTATATATACCCACTCAACGATTCGAGACTAAGCGTGGAAGAATGGCTAAGATCTGAATGAAAAATTAAGCGTGGGATAGTCTAGTTGGTCTTGTCGTAACAATTCATCATAGCATGGCTTAGGATTTGCTTGTATGAGCAAAAAGTGAACGAGCATAACCACTTAGCTTTTTATTTGACTGCATGAGTCGTTTGGTGGCGAGAGGCGTGTCCCCTCTAACTTACGGTCGATGACGAGGTGGATCGTTCGGTGACGAGGGGTGTGGCCCCTCCGACTTACAGCCGACGATGAGGGTCGTTCGGTGGCGAGTGGCGTGGTCCCTCCGATTTAGGACGACGAGTCATTTCCATAATTTAGACAAGATATTGCCAACCTCGTTTTTATGACGCATCCATTAGCTCAACAAATTACAAAGGAAAATAATAATTGATACAACTCACTCTTTTCGTCTGCATGTTTATTGATAATACTTTCGCAAGTGCTCCACATTCCAGAAATAAGTGAACTCATTATCCTCCATTATAGAGAGTAGATAAGTTGCTGGGTCAAGGACATCGGTCACCTTACGGCGCCTTCATATTTCGTGACAAGCTTTCCTTGTCGAGCAATCTTTGGAGAGAAAACAGCCTTTCGTAACACGAGATCACCAATGTGGAAACTTCGCCCTCGAACTTTGGAGTTATAACAGCGGGCCAAACGACCCTTTTACTTGATGAGGGTGGTAAGGGCTCGATCTCTGACATCGTCGATCAATTGTAAGTTGAGCTCAAGTCCTTCTGAGTTTCTCTCTTCATCGAAGTATTTGAGACGAAGAGGCTCCTCGCCTACCTCTACAGGAACGACCGCTTCACACCCGCAAGCGAGTATAAAATGGGTCTCTCCTCTCGAGTCTTTGCGAGTCGTCATGTATGACCATAATATACCGGGGAGTTCCTCTGGCCACACGCCTTAAGCTTCTCATACTTTCTTTCGCAATGACTCCAGGATGCACTTGTTAGCCGCCTCTGCCAGCCCATTAGATGACGATGTGCCACAGAAGCGAAGTGTAACTTGATCTTCAACTCAGCACAAAATTCCTTGAACCCGGCACTGTCTAATTGCGTTCCATTGTCTGTTACAATGGAACACAGGATGCCATACCGATAAACGATCAACCTCCACACGAAACTTTTGACTTCCATCCAAGTGATGTGAGCTAAAGATTTTGCTTCAACCCACTTGGTGAAGTAATCTACCACTAAGACCAAGAATTTCCTCTGTCTGCTCGCCGGTGTGGATGGGCCAAGGATATCTAATCCCCATTTTGCAAAAGGAACTGGGCTGATTATGTGGATTAGATCTGGCGGAGGGGCTAAGTTGTGCTTTGCGAACTTCTGGCACACTGGGCACTTCCGCACATACTCAGTCGCCTACTCGAACATGGTCGGTCAATAGTAGCCTTACTTTAGAGCTTTCAAGGCTAATGCCTTCCATCCAGAATGATTTCTGTAGTCGCCTTCGTGGATCTCTCGGATCACGTAATCGGCTTCCTGCGGAGTTAAGCATTTGAGGTAGTGAAGTGCATCATACATTGTCCATCGCTTCTTGTACACCGAACCTTTGTGGAAAACAAACTAGTAGGCCCTCTGCTCTAACTTTCGTGACGCTGCTGGGTCAGTCGGCTTCTCCCTAGCATTGAAGTACTTAGGTACTTGATTATGGGATCTATCCATGTAGTTCCTCGGTCAACACAGAGCAGTTTCTCTTCTGGGATACTTGGGTGTTGGAGATGCAGCACGTACATTGTCTGTCCTAACCCTGTCGGTGATGACGACACAAGCTTTGATAAGGCATCAGCTCGGAGGTTCTTCGACCTGGATACATGATGAATCTCCACTTGCTTGAACTTGGTTAACTCAACTTTAGCGATTTGCATGTAGTTCTACATCGTTTCCTCTCAAGCCTCGTAACCTCCGTTCAACTGGTGGACTATCTAGTTAGAGTCGCTGTGGAGGTGAACCACCTGTGTCCCCAACGCTCGAGCCAATCTGAGCCCATTGATGGCAGCGTTATACTCCGTCACATTATTCGTGGTTTGGAAGTCGAACTGAAGAGCGTACTCGAGTATATTGCCCTCTGGTGTTTAGACGATTATACCCGCTCCACTCTCGATCCGGGTTACTGACCCATCTACTTGCACGATCCATGTTCTTTTCTCTCCCCATGCGGCTGCTGACAAATCAATACCTGTCGAGGAAGTAGGAGTGTATAGATTTAAGTTAGCAACTTGTACATTTGCTAGTGGGTTGTCATCATAGGTAAGCTCGAAGATGAAATCAGCTAGGGCTTGTCCTTTGATGGCAGTCCTTCCCTTGTATTGAATGTCGAATTCACTCAGTTCGACCCCCATTTCGTCATTCTCCATAATCGATCAAGCCTCTTCAGAGTTTGCTCCAAAGGGGTGTCAATAAAGACTAAAATGTTATGTGTTTGGCCTAGCCTTCTTGCAGACTAGACCAGAGCAAACGACGGCTTCTCTATTCTGGAGTAGTTAACTTCAGCTCCTTGAAGGACCTGACTTATAAAATAGATCTGTCTATGTACTCCTGAGTCTTCCTTGACGAGGGCCGAGCTTATAGCCTTTATGACAGCGGCTAAATAAATGATCAGCTGGTCACCTTCATCAGGCTTAGTCAGAAGCGATAGACTGCGGAGGTATTCCTTTAGCTCTAAGAAGGCCTTCTGTAGTCTGCATCCTAGTTGATGGTCCTTTTGTTCTTCGAGGTGGATGATATTGCTTTCCTTAACACCTTGAAGAAAGGCAGTGACCGCTCGGCCAATTTTGACAGAAATCGACCAAGAGCTGCTATCCTTTCATTCAATCTCTGAAGCTCTCTGATGGTGTATGGCTCCATCTCCATGATCGCCGCGACTTTGTCAGGGTTGGCCTCAATTCCTCGGTTTGTCAACATGAAACCGATGAATTTTCCAGATTGAAACCCGAAAGTACATTTGGCAGGGTTTAATTGGAGGTTACATCAGCGGATCTCGGTAATGGTTTCCCGGAGATCCGCGATATAATCTGTAGGCCTCTTTGATTTGACCAGCATGTCATCAACATAGACTTCCAAGTTTCGCTCAATCTGAGCCTTGAAGACCTTGTTCATCATACGCTGATAAGTCGCCCCTGCATTCTTCAATCCAAATGACATTTTTTTCTAACAGAAAATACCTCCATCTGTAATGAAGGAAGTTTTTTCTTCGTCCTCAAGCCCCATTTGGATCTGATTATAGTCCGAGAAAGTGTCCATGAAGCTCAAGAGCTCGTATCTGGAGGCATTATCAACGAGATGGTCGATCCGAGGTTAAGGGTAGCTATCTTTTGGGCATGCTTTGTTGAGGTTGGTAAAGTCGACACACATTTTTCATTAGCTGTTGGCTTTCTTCATCATTACCACATTGGACAGTCACTCAGGGTATTGGACTTCCCGAATGAAACTAGCTGCTAAAAACCGATCTACTTCTTCAATAACAGCTTTCATCTTGTCACCCCAATGTTCCTCTTCTTTTGCTTCACGGGTATGAAAGTCGAGTCGACATTCAACTCGTGAGAGATCATCCAAGGGTCGATACCGAGCATGTCATCTGGGGACCAGGCAAAAACGTCGGCATTTACTCTCAAGAGAGTAATTATTTGTTCCTTTAAATCGAAAGGTAGCATCGACCCGATGGAAATAGTTTTTCCTTCTCCTTCAGAGACTCGGATGATCTCTGTCTCTTTGACCGCTACTGGTCGTCGGACTTCATGATTACCCTTGTTGCTGCTAAGATCATTTGGATCTGCTCACTCCACCCTTCTCAATGAGGCAGACAAAAGGTAACATGATCGGGATTGCATCGGGTTCCCTTTTACCTTTCTGATTCCCTCAGGAATCTGGAACATGATCATCTGGGGGAACGTCCAGACCACCGCCTCGATTGAGTTGAGAAGCGGTCTGCAGATGATTCCGTTATAAGTGGAATTGATCTTCACCACGATGAAGTCGATCAAGCGGGTGACTTGCTGTGGAGACGTTTCGAGGGGCACAGGTAGCGTGATGATGCCCGCTACTGGAGCAGAATGTCCCATGAAACCCACAAGTGGGCATGGGCACTCCGTCAACTCGGATGAAGCTAATCCGATCTTCTCCAACATGGTGAAAAAGAGCACGTCGCATGAAATCCCTATGTCAACGAGTAATCTCTTCACTGTCACTGTATCGATGGTTGCGCTGATGACAATGGCATCATCATGCGGTAGTTCCACACTTTCCAAATCTTCATCGGAAAAAGATATTGGGGGTGTGGAGTCTCTCGGGCGCTTCTTTCCCGCTGCAATAGTCAACCTCTCAGTGTAAGAACTTTGAAGAGATGTTGATAACTCTGGAAGTGGTGGACGTCCCAGTATCATATCAAGGACACCGGTACTAGGAGATGCCAGGATGTTCTCATCAGGTGTGGTTGGGCTAATCGACATTGTCAGAATGAGCGAATAACGGGGATGTCGACTCATGTTTTCCACAGACGGCGCTAACTATTGACGGCTGGGTTCCGGTCAACAGTAATCAGGGCTGACGTGAACTCCTTTGTCGAGGTGGAGCCTCATCAGCTGGTGATGTGGGACCTTCAGTTGGTAGAACGAGGTCGATGAATGCTGAGCTGAGAGCGCTGAGCTGGAGCTCGATCGATCTCACGGTCGAATGTGACGATCGTTCGACCTTTTTGCTAGGTCGATCATCGAATGACCTGCATCACAAACAGCCGTTAGGGGGTCGGATCTGGGTTCCGACCCAAATCACATCCGATGCTTAAATTAGTATGGACTCAAGAGACGCTTGGGGCTGTCAAGATTGACCCAAAGAGGATCGTCCCAATTCAGTCACCTCAAGCATTTGGAGGAAGAAATTTAAGAGTGGAAGGAGATAAGTTTTGTCAGAGTACCTAATATTTCATACCTCTGGAATTTGAACCCTTCTTCCGATGTCCTCTCACCTATCTATAGTTGATTTTCCTTGTTAATAACTTAATACATAACATCTACTTATTTATGATGGCGGTATCTTCTCCGGGATGGTATTAAATGTCTAAGAAGAGAAAAGTGAGGTTTGTGAGGATGAAGCTTATTGGACCCGCCAAGCTGTATTGGCAGAATGTTGAGCACATGTTAGTCCAGAGTAAGCAAGAGCACATAGGCATGTGAGATGAGATAAAAGAGAAGCTGAAGGAGAAGTATTTACCCACGTCATATTACCAGCGACTCCTTGAACACTCCTTGAACAGTGTCAGAATCTTACCCAGGATAGTGGATCTGTTTGTTCGTGCGTCGATAAGTTTGACGAGTACATGATGAGATTCAATGTGAAGGAAAATATGAGTGTGACTTTGTCTAGGTTTAGGGTTAGACTTAGACCTGACCTTCGAAAGGAGCTCATTCTTCGTGAGGTCCACACTTGAGCAGGCTTATCAGATCGTGCTGGAAATTAATAGCTTTCATCAAGCCCCAGTTGCTAGGTGTTACGATCCACGAGTGTTATGTCGCCTAGCACCAACTGGTAGCAGACCACCCCAGGGCCAATCCTAGTCTAGATCAGATCCGAAACCCACCATCCACATGAGTGACAAAGGAAAAGGAATTATGAGTGAGTCTTTTAGAGCTGGTCCACGTACACAATGCTATAAGTGTCAAGGTTTTGGTCACTTCGCATAAAGCTACCCTTCAAGGCCTTATTAGTACATGACACTGATTAAGATGACCAAATAGATGAGGAAGAAGTTTATGAGCCAGGTGATGCATGTTATGAGACCGAGGAAGAATCGGCTAGACTAGGTTACATTCAGATCATACCCACGTGAGTAGAGCTTACCAATACAGAAGAATCGGCTAGACTAGGTTGTATTCATATCATACCCACGCGAGTAGAGCTTACCGATACATTGCTCTGAAAACCCAAGGCTTTGTGTTGTGCGTTGTGCCCTGGCTCAGGCCAAAGAGAGCGATGACTGGTGTAGGATCGCGATCTTTCGCACCTTTGTGACGCATGGTGACAAACATAATAAGGTGATCATTGATAGCGGGAGTTGCATAAATGCGGTATCATCTAAGCTTGTTACCCGCCTAGGTCTACAGCCAGTCCCCCACCCTAGCCCCTATAAGGTATCATTGGAGGATGCATCGTCCATTGGCATAAAGGAGAGATGTATTGTCCACATTCAGTTTGGATCGTATAAGGACAAGATTTGGTGTGATGTGCTGCATATGGATGTTGGTCATATCATTTTGGGGAGGCCTTGGCTTTTTGATATGGATGGCATGACTTTCAGTCGCTCGAACTCGTGTACATTCACTCATAAAGGCAAGAAAATCAAGCTGAATCCCATACAACCCAAGATGACCGCTCTTGAAAAGAAGGAAGCAAATAAAGGCAAGAGCTTGCATATTATTAGTCCTACGGAGTCAAAGAGAGAAGTAAGAAAGGACTCGGTCATGTATGCATTAGTTGAGAGTGAAATTTGTGAGATTAGTCAGGAGGAGACCCCCGAAGAGATAACACTGATAATGAAGGAATTTCGTGACATTTTCTATGAAAACCTCCTAAACTATCTTCCACACATGCGTGATATTCAGCACGCCATAGACTGTCCCGGAAGCTACACTTCCCAATTTTCCTCGTTAACAGATGAACCCGACTGAGCATGCTGAGTTGAAGAGGCAAGTTGACGAATTGTTAGCCAAATGTTTTATCAGGGAAAGTTTGAGCCATGTGTCGTGTTGGCTCTCCTCACAACCAAAAAGGATGGATCATGGAGAATGTGTGGATAGTTATGCCATTAACAAGATCACAGTCAAGTATCGTTTTCATATCCCTAGGCTAGACGACATGCTTGATATGATGACTGGTGCCACAATATTTTCAAAGTTGATCTTAAGAGTGATTACCATCATATTAGAGTCCGCCTAGGGGCCGAAGGGAAGACAACCTTTAAAACGAAGGGTGGTTTATATGAGCGGATGGTTATGCCCTTTTGCCTATCCAAAGCCCCTAGCACATTCATAAGAATGATGACTCAAGTACTACAACCGTTCATACGAAACTTTTTAGTCATATACTTTGATGACATCCTTATATATAGACGGTCTAGGGAGTAACACATAGACCACCTGAGGCAGGTATGCATTACCCTCAAGAGAGAGCCTTTATGCAAACCTCAAGAAGTGTTCTTTCTTGATTGATAGCGTCATCTTCTTAGGTTTTGTTGTTTCCTCAGAGGGAGTATGTTCGGATCCCTAAAAGATCCAAGCAATAGTAGACTGGCCCGAACCCCGCAACCTACACGAGGTTGGGAGTTTTCATGAGTTAGCCACATTCTACCATCGATTCATAGCGAGATTCAGTACTATCATGTCCCCAATCACTGACTGTATGAAAAAAGGGAAAATTACATGGACTACATCTGCTGCCAAGGCAATTGAGGATATAAAGAGAAGTATAACTAATGCGCCTGTTATGCGTCTCCCAGATTTCATGAAAACATTTGAGATCGCATGTGATGCTTCGGGCATAGGCATATGTGGAGTTTTGAGTCAAGAAGAGCATCATGTGGCATACTTTAGTGAGAATCTTAGTGATGCCAAACTCTGCTACGACACCTACGACAAAGAATTCTATGCGGTAGTACATGCCTTACGATATTAGAGACATTATCTCCTACCGCAAGAATTCGTGTTGTACTCGGATCATGAGGCTTTGAAATTTCTCAACTCCTAGAAGAAACTAAACTTTAGACATGCTCGTTAGGTTGGGTTTCTTCAGGGTATACATTTGTCCTCAATCATAAGGCGGGGTTTAAGAGTAGGGCCGCTAACGCACTCAGTCGCAGAGTTGCTCTATTATTTGCTATGAGTGTTCAAGTCATAGGATTCGAGAAAATTAGGGAGGATTACGTGTCGTGCCCAGATTTTGGTGAGATTTTTGTTGTCCTTCAGAATGAGTTGGTACAAGAGCGAGATAGTTACTTCCTGCAGGATGGATATCTTTTTAGGGCCACCCAGCTATGAATTCCATATACTTCTGTGAGTGATTTTATTATCTGAGAGATACATGCTGGAGGATTATCAGGACACTTCGGGAGAGATAAGACGAATGAGTATGTAGAGAGTCAGTTCTATTGGCCGAGCCTAAAGAGAAATGTTGCCACACTGATGGGACAATTTCGAGTCTGTCAGATGGCCAAACATAGAAAGCAGAATACGGGTCTCTACACACCATTACCTGTGACAGACTGTCTCGGCAAGACGTTAGTATGGATTTCGTGCTAGGACTTCCACGCACACCTAAGAAGCACGATTTTGTTTTTGTCGTTGTGGATCGATTCTCTAAGATGGCACACTTCATCCCATGTTCCAAAATCTCAAATGCATCACACATTGGCAAGCTCTATTTTGATGGAGTTGTTCGTCTTCATGGTCTATCCAAGAGTATAGTGCCTGATAAGGATGTAAAATTCATGAGCTACTTCTGGAAAACCCTATGGCATATGATCGGCACTAAGCTCAAGTTCTCCACTGCTTACTACCCCAAGACTGACGGCCAAACTGAGGTCGTGAACCGTAGTTTAGGAGATCTTTTCATATGTTTAGTAGGTGGAAATCATAGGAATTGGGATCTAATGTTGTCTACTGCCGAGTTTGCACATAATGGGTCAATAAATAGATCCATCGGCATGAGTCTATTTGAGGTAGTTCATGGTTACAAACCTAGAAAGCCTATAGACCTCATTCACATGTCGCATCATCATAAAGTGTATGAATCACTCAGTTATTTGCACAACGCATTCATGATTTGCATAAGTTGATCAGCATGAGAATTCACTCTAGCAATGAAAAATATAAGGCTATTGCAGATGCTCACAAGCGCTTTAAAGAGTTTAATGAGGGTGATTATGTTATGGTGCGACTCAGATCTGAGAGGTTTCCTCTCGGAACCTTAAAGAAACTACATGCTCGTAGTGCTGGCCCATTCAAAATCTTAAAGAAAATTGGTTCTAATGCATGTGGTAGATCTCCCTGTAGATTATGGGATTAGCTCTACTTTTAATATTGAAGATCTATTAGTTTATAAGGGTACAGCAGCAATACACACAAACCCATTCTTTGAGCCTTCCTAGGAAGAGTTGAGTGCCCCTGCTATTCCACCTCATATACCTTTACCACCCATACATCCGCATAGAGAGTAGATTGATCACATATTTGATGAGCAGATTTATCAACCAGGCATGGTGATTATCAGCATTACTTGGTGAGTTGAAAAGACCGGCCAGAATCAGGCTGTAATTGGATTACCATAGCAGAACTCCAGTGGCTAAATCCAGATTTGCTCAAGTACTACGACAGCCAGTAGGTCCAACACTCGTCGCAGCAGAGTTCTTCCCACCCGAAGAGAGTTAATGGGGACATCAAGGTCTATACGTGCAGACGTCGTGATCCCCAGTCTAATTCGCTATGGATGGGCCCGAGCCCACCTGAGACTTGAGTAGAGTTGAACTTTGTACTTTTAATTTGTTTCTTTTGTTTAGTCTCACATCAGGTAAAACTTGAGGGTTGATGGGCTGTAAGGCTATTTAAAGACATGTACTTGGTTGTTTTGGACCAATGAAAAGCTTGAGATTAAACGTTCCCTCAAACCTGTGAAAGGTTCCTCCATTGGTGTGAAGTCATGGATCCTTGGTGTAAAGCCAATTTATCTTGTTTTCTTCTCCCAAATTTCTCAAATAGCTAAGATCGTTCGTATTCTACATCAAATAAACCATCAAATCAATAAAATAGACAAGACCGTAATATGTAATAAGGTCAAGACTCAAGACGTCAACCATGGGACATGTGTTGCATATCATAATACGAAGGAGACGTCTCAATATCACAACCAGCGAGGGGTTGATGGTCGATAATTGTTTTAATGGATGTGTCATAGTATAAAGGGACGGGCCGAAAAGTGGCATAATAAGCTCAGCCGAAATGTATAACCTGGTCATGTATTAACCAATGTTTTAGGTCCCGGTTTCGGTCTTTCGAAAGTTTGGGTCTCGGAATCGATATCGTTCGCTTCGGTGATTTCGAAAGTTTTGTTTCGTCTGTATAGATAGTTTCAAATTCTTAAATACCTATCAAATACAATCAAATACTAAAGTATCAAATACCATTTTTACAAGCTACAATTTTGTGAAATATATAAAAATATATTACAATTTTTTGCTAAATATATTTTGCTCAGTATGCAGCATCTTGATCCTCTCATAACCTCAAATTGTTTCTCCTTTCTTCTTCTTCGAGCCTTACTGCTATAAGAGATGTGCTACACTCTTCAACAAGGCGCTTGATATCAAGCATTTCTTTAGAAGTCTGGTACCCTTCAATTTCATAACAGTAAAAAAGAAGAGATATCTAACAAATTTTATTGAAATGTGTAAAAAATGAATGGCACACATGTAAAGAACGAATGTAAAACTTGTAAATAAGTTGGTCTGTGAACCAAACAAAAAAATATGTCTGCAACTTCACATAGCAATTCCCCCAAAAAAATCTGAGGAACCCTTTTAGTGTTGCTAATCACATTACACATTTTGCTAAACATACTTCATTTATTTACAAATTCGCCATTAAAATAACGAACTTGTAAATAAATGAAGTATGTTTCGCAAAAAGGTTTGTTCAAGTAACTCCCCCAAAAAATTCTGAGGAACCATCTTGGTGCTGCAAATCACATTACACATTTTGCTAAACATACTTCATTTATTTACCAGTATGCTATTGAAATGACAAACTTGTAAATAAAAAAATATGTTTAGCAAAATGTGTAATATGAATAGCAGCACCAAGTGGTGCCCTACAGCCCTGCACTTCTCACGTAAGTCACATACACTTCTCACTTCTCCCTCTTCCCTCTTCCCTCTTCTCTCTTCTCATCTTCCCCCCGTCCCACAAGGAGCAACAATGGCGAACGATGAAGCCACTGAAATGGTGGAAGAACGAAAGCCACGACGGAAGCAGCGATGGTGGAAGAAGTAGCCAAAGGTTAATTTTTTTCCAAAAAAATTTCCTCCAAATTTTTTTCTATTTCTTCAATTGATGATCTTATTAGTTTGAGCTTATTCTTCTCTTTTTTTCTTCCTCTTCTCTCTCTTTCTTCATTTTTTACTTGGGTTTCGGACGAAACTTTGCCATTCCGGCCAGTTTCAACCGAAACAGGCTGGAACGTTTCGGGCCCGAAACGTTTAGGGCCCGAAACGTTCCGACTGAAACCGAAACTTTGTTGCTGGTTTCGTCTCAGTTAGGACCGAAACCAAGACGAAACGATAGGTATCGGTCAAAACTTTATATCATGGTAATAAAAATCAGTCAATAGTGAGTAGTAACGATAATTCTCATCAATTTCTTGCAACACAAAGCATCCATCAAACCCCAGATATCCAAAGAACATGGCTCAAGTCATTCTGCATGGGGTTTGACCCAAAAATCAAATGGTATGAAGACTAATCATATGCATACCTTGTCCCAAAATAGCCTACCAGACAGTAAATCAATCAACCGTGAACAAAGCCAAATTATGAAACAAGAACATAACCAAATTGGATCGTAGCCGAAAAATCAATTCAACAGCAACAGAACGCCAGGAATGACATGATCGAGACCCATCTTGGGTCAGAATTCATCAATTGTAAACCAAAGCCCAAAGATGATGCAACAACAGATAGTATAAACCTAGAAGAAGGCATCAACATTAAACATATGCATCTAACAATGAGAATAAACTCACGTTTATAGCATCAACAAAGAATAGAACCCCAAACAGTGAGCAATAACCCAAATTATAGCATCAACGAGAAATAAAACCCTAAATAATGGGTGATCCATGGTAAATATTGCATATTTAACCCCTCATTTAGTGTTATTTTGTGCATAGATGATGCGTATTTGACTTCTAATACGAGCGTATTAAGATTACTTATGATTATTAAAAGAATATCTTATTCTATGCACAAAACATCATTCTATTGAGTATTATTGTTTTATAACCTTTTTTATATGTAGATCTCAGTTTCATGATTAAAACAGCTATTTATTCATATTTTCTGTGCTAATTTCTATGAATTTTTGACATTTATATGTAGACATTTATACGACGTGCAGCGGAATACGGGACACGTGGCAGAATCTTATCGATTCCCGCTCTTATCTTACGGCCTCCTCAAGCGGGTGACATGACAGCTTCTCAGCTGTGATCCCTCATCCAACGATTCAAAGCGACCCCGATGTGGATTTGAACTCGATCCAATGAAGCGGATCTGCTTGGCCACGCGACGCAACGGGGGCTGATCCCGCCTTGATCCAACGGCTGGAAATGAATCCCAGTCGGACGCGGATGCTTGCGGGCAAGATTTGCGGAGCCATGACATGTGGCACTTCCAGGATTCATCCCGCAATGATCTGACGGTGGGGAATCGAAGCCGATTCGGGCGGCCTTTGCGATGCTAATTTCAGCGAAAATGTAAGATCTGCACCCGTCGCTATTTAAGAAGGGTATATGCTATGTATTCAGATTCGATTTGAGGGCCATATTCTAAGGGTTGTGGTGCGTATTTTGAGGCTTCCCTTGTGTATTCATGTGTATGTTTTGGGGACTTCAGATACAGAGGGAGAGTCAGAGTCTTGAATGAGATTTGGGGTCCAAGAGAAGAGATTTGTTGATAAAATTCTTAACGTTTCCCTTGTATTTTGAGTAGTTGCCTTACATTTTGAGTATTAGATGATGTATTTGTCTATGAATATTGATTCTTTTCTCTCCATGCTTGGCTAAAACTCATATGTGTTGGTTGTGATGTAGTTAGTGATATGTAATCTCTGGTTTTGATGTCGTTTCGCCTTATTTTGCATGTTATATCGCGTATTTTATTAGTTTCTACACGTATTATTCAAGTATTATCATTGTTGGTGTACTTGGATCGAATATGATCTTTGCGGACTTATTCGTGGCGTAATCCTTGTAGACATTGTCGTGACCCTTGCGGGCACATAAGCTTAACTTCCACATGAAACTAATAATCTATTCGATACTTATGGTGTGATTTTATGCTCATTATCGTTCTACTTTCCGACGTTTTCATACCCTTGCAGGGTGAAACGTTGTGCTATTTAGGTTAAGCAATTGTTTCTGTTGTTTTAGATCTTGATTCACACACATACCGTGAGGCTTTCGAGAGGATGATGTACCGCGAGGATACATTTATGTGTGCATACCCGGAAGGACCCGAGAGGGCGATGATCCGTGAGGCTCATCTATGAATCCTGATTTTGAACATCATGAACCAATTGATTAACCAAGACATCAATACTCATTGATTGCAGATACCCTAACGAAATCACAACCGACACATACTCTTCAATGTACCCTATTATCGACTTCCCCGTAGTTATCCTAGGATTGCTTTTTAGTACTTAAAAACCTTCACGCCATTAGTTCACCTTCGAAAGGTGATCGTTTCTTATCGTTTTAGTACTCTTTATAAACTAAAATTCGTGGTTTTGTAGGTCAATTATCTCGTGGATACGATACCTGAACTCACCAGGACTATTACTTGTTCGATCTCCTACACTTGGAAGTAGCACTCGCATATTTCGAGACAAGTTAATGGGCATCATCCCAAGCAAAACAAGGTACAACCCCAAATTGAAATATGACCGAAATGTGCATGGCCCAAGTTACCAGCATCAAAGAACACCATCAAAGATGGCTAAGCCAAACAACTCACAAAATCCCAAAATCAAATGTCCAAGATTATTAATGCCTATAATATGAACAAGGAAACATTCTTTGGATCGTCGAACGCCGGTTGCTGTCGCAGGATGTTGGCGATCGCCGTTGCTGATACTCACTGCCAGCTGCTGGAATTACTTATGTTCCTTTTGCTTTCTGCCTAATGGTTGATGCCACTACTCTGCATGTGATGGAAAGAGGGTGAAAGAAGACGATGGAGAGGATGGTCATGATGATGAAACTGCTGATGATGATGGCAAGTGAAATAGAGAGGAAGAGAGAGCTGAGTTGCAAGAGAAATTGTCAGGCAAAAGACAGGTTTTGAGTAAGGATTTCTCTACTTTTGGGTTTGGGTATATAGATATCGAAATGAGGATGTAACGAAAGAGGGAGAGACATGGGGCACCAAAGAGACCATGGGCAAGCGGACGAGAGTGGGTGGCTAAAGGGACACATGTGTGAGAGGTGTATCATCGGACGTTAGTTTTGCGACCGATGAGACAAAGAAGGCGGATAAAAGAGAATATGAGAAGTGGAATCATGGAGTATTAGTGGCGTCCGCTTACTGAAGGGAGAAGGAAAATGGGATTAGGGTTAGGGTGTTTTGGTTTCATAATAAAAGCAATGGTATAACTTTCAGCCGATATCACCTGGTATCGATCGTATTGTCTTGAAGGCCAATGAGACCGATACGCCCAGGTAAACTCAATTTCAGCCGAAACTCTAAAGTTTCGGCATGAAACGGATGAGGAAGAAGACAAAAAAATCCCCCGGTGAGTGTATAGAAATTTCCCCAAACCAAGAACAAAATAGGATTAAAAATCAAAAACATAAATTGAGAAAGAGATCCGCTAATTCGACGAGGAAGCGGACGTGAGCACAATGGTTCCAGGATGGTAGCGATGGGGCTTCTTGACTCCATCGGTCGTCGTCGCTGATTTTCTCACCGCCTTTGATGGATCAAAAAGTTAAACATCAATTAGGAATATGAAGGCAGAAGAATCAAGGAAACATAGATCATATGGGTGATCACACGTACCTTGGTGGCGAGTTGCTTGTGATGGGCCTTGCCTCCAGTGGACTTACAAGTGTTTGCTTTGTACATGTTGGATACAGAGATGACAAACATTAGACTGTGGGTGTATAGTGTTTATGAAACTTATAGAATCCGCTATAAATTTCTACATAAGATTTTAATTAGTGCATGGTTTAAGGTTTCACCAGCTACCCTTCAGTATCGAGTGTTTCGTCTTAGTTTCGGTGCAGACTGATACAAAACGGGGGGTGTTTCTCGGTTTCGGTCGGAAAGGTGTTGTTCTGGCCGGTTCCAATTCCAGTCAGTTCAGTCAAAACCGGCCAAGACAACACCGTTCTGGCCGAAACAAAAGGGGAAAATGAGTAAAAATTTCAGGAATCCGATGATAACGCAGCAAACAAAAGAAAAACTAAACGGGAAAAAGAAACAAAAAAATAAAATAAAATAGAAAAGGTGAAGAAGACTTACCTTTTCCACCATCGCCGCCGCCGTCAAGCCCCCGCCTTCTTTTCCACTACCACCTGCAAAAGGGAAGAAGAGGGAAGAGGGAAGAAGATGAGAGATAATGAGGTGAGGATCTAGCGTATGGAGTGGTGCTAGGCACTAAATGTGCTGCTACTCACGGCATACTTCATTTATTTACAGCATTAAGATTTTTTGGGGGGCTTGCTATGCGAACAAAACAGACCTCTTTGTTCGGTACACAGACCAACTTATTTATAAGTTTGCCATTTGTTTACATGTGAAATGCCATTCATTTTTTTAGTTTTTTATTTCAATTGTTTTTGTTGGCTATCTTTTCTTATATCATGTCATATTTATGCAGATTGAAGGGCACCAAATTTCTGAAGAAATGCTTAATAATATTAAGTTAATAGCATCTAGCGAGTTGTTGAAGAGTGCATACATCTCGTGTAGCAGTATATCTCGTGTAGCAGCAAGGCTCGAGAAAGAAGGAGAGAAACAATCGGAGGTTACGAGATGATCAAGCTACTATATACAGAGCAAAATATATTTCTCAAAAAAAATTGTAATATATTTTTATATATTTTGCAAAATGGGTAACTTGTAAAAAAGTATTTGATGCTTTAGTATTTGATGCTTTAGTATTTGATAGTATTTGATGGGTATTTAAGTATCTAAAACTACCAATACGGACGAAACAAAACCTACTTCCGAAACGGGCGATCCGATACTGAAACCCAAATTTTCAGATGACCGAAACAGCGACCCAAAACCTTGAATTAAAGTTACCTAATTAAAACTTAATCAATAATAACTTGCAAATAAAGAGATGAATAATAGATGTGTGAGCTAAGTAATTGCAAGTTTATAATGTACCAAGTAAAGAGAGACAAACACAACGACAACCAATTTATCCTAATTTAGGCAACACTTGCTCTACATCCAACCACACGTCCTCTTACGGAGAAATTCACTAATCTCGTTACGAATGAAACCAAGTTACAACACATCCTTTACACCACACTTCGATGAAGGACAAATCAACTTGAACAAGCTCTAGTTCAACACCTCTATAAAGGGAGAAAATGCCTCACTCACAAGTGAGAGAAATACTTACAATGCACTTTTACATATAGCCAAAATGTTGAAGCTCTTGTGTTGATGAAGTGTGGCTATAGTGTTGATCTCCAAATAATGTGAAATACTTAAGCTTTTTGAAAGATATTAAGAACACTTAGAAACAAGGCCAAAGAAGAGGGTTTTAATTAAACACTTTTTGCACTTGAAGAAATTTTTTCCTTTAGAAAATTGATCATTAAAACATAGAAATAAATGTTGAACAATACTCTGAAAATAAGGCTTAAATCTGGTCAAAATAGATTATCAAAAAGCCCCTCAAACGATAAAAAATGCTCCCGTTAGATCTCAACAGCTAATATTAATCAATTATAGTTCATGTACTAGTCGACTAGTCAAGAGCTAGTAGACTCGACTGGTCCAAACTGGTCCATACACTACAGTCGACTAGGCTCGACTACTGCAGTTCAGAAGCTGTTTGAGCTCTCTGTAAAAACTAGTCGACCATAGTTCATTTACTAGTAGACCAGAGCATTGTTACTAATTGACTAGTCCATGAACACTGATCAACTAGTTTTCTGATACATACCGAGCCGTTGCTCAGATTTGTCGTCGATTAGGTATCTGTGTTAGTCGATTAATCAACCAATAAACGGGGGTTTTGACCTATTTAACACTTAGGGATGTTTTAAAAATATTTTAAAATATTTATAATGTGTTCCGAAGTGTGTGTGAGCATTAAAAAACTGTAACATTCTACCAATGCAAAAATAAAAATTACATCAAAATAAATATTCTTTTAAAGCTCTTTGATGCAATTACTTGATAGTCTTGATTTCTTTGGTCTACATGGTCTTTGTTGACTCCACTTCTTTGTTTGTCATCATAGTTCAAACCTACACTTATGAAATCATTAGTACCCAATA
Organism: Scilla litardierei; assembly: GCA_030789695.1. NCBI lineage: Eukaryota > Viridiplantae > Streptophyta > Magnoliopsida > Asparagales > Asparagaceae > Scilla > Scilla litardierei. Next base: position 180,378,602 of record CM061139.1, on the reverse strand, counting down.
TATTTGCTCATCATCAAAATATTCATGGAGTAACTCAATATTTAACAATACGAGTCACTGAGAACGACGAGAAGAATAAAAAATTATTATGATTATGGTTTTGAGCTTGCAAATTTTGAATGTCTTTTCTGGGCCAAAAGGCTATATATAAATAGATAGATGATGAAGGAGGGCGGTTTGATTTGGTGATGGGAATGGACGGTTAGATATAAGCTTAGAGAAACCTATGATCGGTGTACTTTTCTCTGATTGGCTAAAGGCTTCGATGAGGATTAGCACGAAGATTGAGTTTGGAACCTAAAAGGACCAGGCTAACACCCTTGGCTCGACCCCAATAAGTGTGTTAACCATTCTTTCTTTGTATGATGCTAACTAATCATTGATTATGTATCATGATCAGGCTAACAGCATATCTAGTTGCAAAACAAAACTATCGATATAGACGAAACGAAACGAAACTCCGAAACTGTAGCGTGCCGCTCCCCGGGTGCCGTCACAATTGAAACAAATGTATGCATATCCTGCAGGTGGTAGTGAAGTCAACGTGGAGCAGTGCAGAAAGTAATGAAATACTCATAACAAAGCAGGTAAGAACAGTAAAAACTACACTACAACTGAAATGTATATACTCACATTCAGCTCATCTAGCTCAAATCTCCAAAGTCCTGAACTGGAATTCTGACTCCTTGTGCTCAAGCACATCCATATAATCATGTGCATCACCTAGTGGGCAACAGAAGTCGCACTACGGCTTAATAGAGTAGACAATAGCAAATCCAAACAACAGAAAGTAACGGTGCACAAAAGAAGATATGAGCAACAGTAAAAAGGTACAGAAATGTAACATGGTATGATGATATAAAAAGAACACAACTACTGAAAGATGGTACTCGCTAAAATGAACCAATCCTAGGCTGTGACTTATGGGGGAGTGTGTGTTGTGCAACACGAAGACCTTCTTGGACCACGGGGAGCTGCCCCGGGTCCAGTCCAAATATACAGATCGAAAGGGGCTCTGGATGCATCCGTCAGGTTAACATATTTATGATAGGATTCGTGATCCCACTGACGCATACCAGATTCATGAGTGCATCCAGACCAGAAACTATACTGAAGCATGGATATAGTCGCTCCCGCACTCTCTCCAATCATAAGTTTCCCCAAACCCGGTTAGTAAAGCTGAATTAATCAATTATTAGTTTTAGTGTCATGTGGTTGTTTAATATAATGTAAACTATGTAGTCAAGGGGGAGGTCCAAGGAGAATGATCAAATGTAGTAACCAGACATGTCCAGAGTCAACCTCAATTCCACCAGTCATCCAGTATCATGACATCACAAGTAACATCCAAGACTATGCAATTTATCACAATATTAGACTAGCATGTTCCAGAAGATAATGAAATGAAATGACAACAAACTGGCGTAAAGATAAAGTAAGGCATGGATATTCACATGATACTTCAAAACTGAACTGACATATTAAAAGAAACAACCCACCAACTCATTCATGCAATGAACTAAGAGACGAAGAAAAACAAAAGAAAGCTCGAAAGTTAAACTCACGATGGCGCTAGAGGGTCTAGGTCAGATGGCGCTAGAGGAAAGCTCGAAAGTTAAACTCACGATGGCGCTAGAGGGTCTAGGTCGGAGGGATCAGATTTGGGGTCTTTTCACCACGTAGTAGGGGGGACCGTGCCTACGGCAAAGTCCACTGTGTTTCTAGCAAGGAACCATGGGCTAACGGCCAAATCAGCGGGGTAAAGGTGCCCAGATCCCAAGTAATACATACCAAAACCCAATAAAGCGAGCAAGGGGACCCAGCTAAACCCAAACCACAAGCTGAAGAAGCCAACCGAGCACAACACAACCCAAGAAACCAAGTCAACAAGCAAAAGTCCAAGCCGCAAGCAATGGGAAGCCCAAACAGCAAGCAAAAGCCAACCGAACCCCAAAAAGCAGCAAAGCCAGCCATCGAAACCCCCAAAAACAGCAGAAAGGAGGTCAGCCGAACCCAAGACAACCCCGCATCGAGACCCTGGGACCCCACACAAGCAGGCGAGGAATCCAACCCCACTAAATGCCCTACCCCAATCACCCAAATCATCCTCTCCCGACAAAAGAAATCGAAATTAAAAACAGAAGTATGGACATAGTTTACCGCAAAGATGTCGATAACCAGAAAATTAAGAACCCAAAAATCCACAACAAGATTCCACAGAAATCAGCTCAGAGAAGCCGCAGAAAAGCTCTGAAATTTAGAAGGGTACTTACAGTGCTTGTAGCAAGAAGATGGAGGAGAAGAGGGGTGTTTAATGGCAGTCGGAGAGCCCCAGGGGAGGACGTGAGTTACCGCGGCAAGGGAGAGACATCTCGGAGAGGCCTCGCAAGCCATACAAGGGGAGATGGGGGCACATCGTCGTACGCAAGAGGACAGAGGGGTGAGGTGACGCCCAAGTCGCGTCAAATCGTCATCGAAGGCCCGAGCGAAGGCTCTCCTTGCTGCTGTGAGCGTGAGAGAGAGGGAAACGTGTCAAAGAGAACGAGCTCCAGCGGGCTCGATTGCGTCGAAGAGGCCCTCGGGGGCTCGGGGCTTCGTTGTGAGAATGAGAGAGAGGCGGGGGGAAATAAAGCCCTCGTGGGCTTGGGCCTGCGGCCGGCCAATGAAAAGATAAAGGAAAAAGAGAGATGAAAACGGGCCATTACATTCTACACACCTTATAAAAAATTCCGTCCTCAGAATTCTAGAATAAGATAATATTAACAGTCCACAAAAAAATCCAACTAGCCACAAAAAATGAAGATTAGTCCATACAACTGGCAATACAATCTAAAAGTCGAGGGTGTCTGTCTCCACCACTGACATGGTAAAAGTCTGGTGCCTCGAAGGTGATGGTGGTGGCAGTCGCCCTTGCTGACTGGCACCGGCAGTCATCGTCTGCTCAACTCGTCTTGGACAACTATCCATGGAGTGCTCTGATGCACCACTGATCAGACACAATTTGTTCCAGCAGAGGCTCTCTCTCTTCATGTGTCCGAATCGGTGACAGTAGTTGCATATCACATGGCGTCGAGTGTTGGTCTCTGCTCTAGTCTTCTTAAATGGTCCGTCTGCATAGTGGACTTCTCCCCTTCTCCGATGCGAGCGTGTGCTGGTGGCACTAAAGGTCGTCGGCTCTGCTCTGTGCAATGATCGGTGGTGGTCGTTCGCTGAAACGGGCGAAATCTGATAGAAACCTAAAAATCTCGAGAGACCGAAACCGAGACTTTTAGCCTTGATTAAAAAGGTAATTGGTGGGTTTTTTGAGTAAGTGGGTGAGTCGGGCTAAAAGGGTTAACTGATTTTAAGTTAAAAACAATGAAATAAAAATTATAAAAATTATAAAAAATTCCAAAATATTATAAAAATATTTAAATTAATCTTGATGAATAAATATAATATATCTATATATTAAAACACAACTGTTTTTGAATTCTAGAGCTGACTAGAACAAGATAAAGAGTGACTAGGATTTGTTCTTAAGGAATGGAAGGTTAAGATGCGTTTTGAGAAAGTTTTGGGGGGAATCAATTTGGTGGGAAAACTCATAGTTTTAGGTTTCGACCGAAACCAGCCGGTATCAGCCGTTTCGGATCGGTATCGGAGGGGACCGGTCCGAAACCACACTTCAATTCTCGGTATCGGCCGTATCGGCCGTGGTATCGGCCGTATCGGCCGTGTTTCGTCCAGTATCGTCTGATACTGGCCGAAACTTGGTTGATACCCAGCTAAAACTTTAAAAATGAAAACCAGAAGGAGGACGAGGAAAGCAGCATCACCAAAATCCAAAAAAAGAAGAAAAAACTGAAGAGGAAGAGGTGGGAAGAGATCGATAGAGAGACTTACCTCATGGTCGCCTGCCGCATCCCCGAAGAAGCCCGCCTCCTGCTACTCATCTCACACATTTTGCTATACATATTTCATTTATTTACAAGTTTGCCACTCTCTTTACCATTTTAATGGTAACCTTGTAAATAAATGTAATATGTTTAACAAAATGTGTAATGTGTCTAGCAATTTATTTTAAAAATTAGGCAAACTTGTAAATAAATGCAATATGTTTAGCAAAATGTGTAATGTGAGTAGCAGTTAGTGAAAATTATTTCTGCTTATAGATAAATGTGAGTACGCCAGTATTTAAAAATACCGATACGTACAAACCGAAACTCACTTCCGATACCACCGAAACAGACGAAACCGATACCGAAACCTAAATTTTCGAGAGACCGATACCGAGACCGAAACCGAGACCTCAAACCTTGGGAAAACTCATAATTTTGAAATTTTTATTGAAAACGTAACATCCAATGGCACCTCACTCATTATCCAATGTCATTTGTGATTATGGAAAAACACATATTGTTGTTCGTTCATTTGAAGGGATATTATGCAATGTTGAGGATTTCTTAAGAAATGCAACAGTGCATTCGAATTTTAACCATGATATTTACAGTTATTTGTCCTTTGTGGTCATTGCTATTTTTCCCAAAAAAATTTGCTTGGCATCCGCAACATTATGATCATTGCTATTTTTCCCAAAAAAAATTATGGGAACAAAGATACCCCCTGAGGGAACAAAGATATTTTCCCCAATAAAAGGGAATATTATGTCCCAAAATTTTTGAGGGAACAAAGCTTTTCAGTGGGATATCTTAAATGAACTGTGCCCGAGGGCACGTGTTAGACACTCATTATCTAATGGCCTCCATGCACGATGTTTCGACATCTGCCTTTGATGAGCGCACGATGTTTCCCGCGTCGAAGGCGCCTGCGTAATTTTTTTACGCTAAATTGTTGTTCGTTTATATTTTAAAGGGTAATATTATGGCCCAATTTTTAGGGGGATATAATTTTTGAGTAAACAAAGATTTTAAGTGGATATCTTAAATGAATCGTGCTCAAAGGCGCCCACGCCGTATTTGCTGTTCTGCGCCGAATGCGCCCGTTCCGCTAAATATTTTTACTCTAATTTGTTGTTCTTTTAATTTTTGGTTGTAGAAATAATTTTTTGGGGGACAATGATTTCATTGGGAAAAATCTTAAATAAGATGTGCCTGCGGGCACAGGTTATGACTAGTTTCACTATAAAATGCAGGGACGAGTTAATGCTATTACAAAAATGTATGGAATTTGCTTGTGGCAAAAAATGATTACATTATCACTATTCACCTTTCATTGGGGGCATAGTCTCGCGCATTTGGTGGTGGTGCTACTCCTAGGTAGTATGAGCTTAAAGTGTAAATCAGGTAGTAAATCGGCTGACCTACTTAGAATTTATTCCAAGCAAGTTAAGAAAACATTTTGTCCATAGTTTCTTCGCACAAGCATTTGGCACATGCCTAAAAGGGTTGACGTCAGTTTATATGAACCCTTCTCACCACGGTGGTGTATCCTATAGTGGACGGACATTGATGTGAACACAACATTATCCTAATGATGACTATGATGATGACGACGACAAGGAAGCACATGATCGATCTGCAAAGTTAGTGCAAGCTACCATAGCTAGTCTTTCCTAGTTGCAGTCCTTCCCATTTCTCTTCTTAGTGAGAAGGACTCATTTGAACATTTTGAGCTAGCTACCATCGCTAGTCTTTCTAATTATAGTCCTTCCCCAGTCTCTTCACAGTGCAAATAAGGGCTCAGTTTCAAACAATTTAATTTGATGTCCGTCAAACACATAAATACATGATTAAAAAACTTGTTAGCTACTAAAAGCTAAGTTCTGTATGGAGTGCAAATTCAAATATCTATTATCCAGAATTAGACACACGTCAAGCATAAGAGACAGTATCTCGACAACTATATACATTGTCACAATACTCTGTGTATATGAAAACCTAGCTTTTCATATCGTGTATGCTCTCTAAATTAAATGCCTTATCATGCTGAGTGCAAGTTTAAAAAAGTTATGATTGCAAAAGCTCATAGCTCTTTTCAGTGTGATCTGTTCAATTGTCAGGTAGCCTGATCCGGACCACAAGCATTATTTTGATAACATATAGATGGGGTTCAAATTCCGATGGGTAGAAGGGAAACAACCATGCATTTATAAGAAAGCTTTGACCAAAAATCATATAAAAGAGAGTGACAAGATACGTCTAAAGGGAAACATGACTGGGAAGGTGAGCATGGGGTAACACTATGCCTCACTATAGTCAAGTGGACCAAAAATATTTACCAAAAGCCAACGCTATATGTAAAAATCTAATCTACATGTGCGCATTTGACGACCCATATATATGGGTGCAACATTTTTGTCCAAGGAAACTTATTTCACATTGATATCAGACTGTACAGGATTTACATGGATTACACTTGTGAGATAGTATCATGACACTTTTCCAACATTTATGTGAAGCTTGTTGCTGATGCCTGGAAACAATATTTTAACCATGGTTAAAACATGCTCGCAAAACAGTCGAGCAAAGATTCTTGAGAAATGAGCATATGTTTCTTGAGCAATGGTTGGTACAAATTACTCCCTACTCAATAAAAGGTTCTAAAGTATATATACTTATAAGTATATTAAGAAAAAGAATATTTAATGTGATTCAGATCTAGGGTGATTTAATAAGAACTAAAATTGTGGTTGAACTGGAAGGAATAAAGAATAAATGCACATGTATGATTATATGCATATGCACACAAATACACAAGCATGCACATACATGCATGCGACCCCTGTCTCAGGGGATGGACACTCGCATACTGTACCATATCATGCTTTCTTGTCCCATCCTGCTAACTATACAGCAGAAGTGCAAAGAACCAAATCATTTGTTTTAACGCTTTCTTCCCAATCCTTGGGAATTTCCAAATTTATGAACTAATGTTGCAATTAAGTGACAGAAAAATGTATAGCCATAAGAATGTTTATAGCATGCCTAGAAAGACATTAAGGGGCCTTTTCCTAAATACGTGTGCAAAGAATTTATAGCAACATCCCCTTTTCCTAAATACGTGTGCAAAGAATTTATAGCAACATCCCTAAGGGAGAAAATGTTGACCCATAAATAGCATGAGTATAGAAATTTTCTAAGGGTTGACCCACAACTTACATGTGAGGCCCTCTACATCTCTCTCCACGTCATTCTTTCCACTGTACAGTCAGCTTATAAGCAACCTTCTTTCTTTACCTTTTGTAACCTTCTGTTTGTACTACTTTTTCCTTAAATATCTGCAAATTGAGGCTGAGAAATTTTATGTCCATACAACGTTTGTATAGGTGGCATATAGTGGGTTGTGTATATTTGCAACGTTGCAAGTACTTGACCAAAAGCCATTATCGAGGAGGGATGCACGTAGATAGATATAGAATAAAAATTAAAAAATAATCTGATTAGAAACAAACGTTACTTATGTATTCTCACAAAATACAGAATACAAACTAATAAATGGGATCTTCGCGTATAAACAAGTTTTGTATGCGTCCATTGGGTATAAGTTGATGCCACTTGATTGGGGATCCAAATTTAATGTGGATTCAAATTAGTAGAGTCGTTTAGAATTTGGTTTTATGATCTTTGAGTCTTTTTAAAATTTATTATTTGAGTATTTTTAAAGTTTCCTTTTAAAAGGAATTTGATCTTTTTAAAATTTCCTTTTAAAAGGAGCTTGAGTCTTTTTTTTAGTTTCCTATACTGAGGAACTCTTTTATTTTATTTAGGACTATTTATTTGAGTTTAGTTAGAGGTTTGAGTATGAGTCAAATTAGTCTTTTATTTTACATATAAATATGGCTTTGTATTCAACTTTCTGAAGAAGAATGAGAGTTGAATAGAATTTAAGAAATCTGGTGTAAACTTTGTTTTTGAAAAAAATTAAATCTTCTAAATTAGAGATCGAGAGTGGGCTTAGTTACCTAAGTGAGGTCCGAAAAATCTTCACATGTGAAACATGTAAGCTGGTGATCATTGGATCTCAGGGGTGTGAAGACTTATAAAATCCTGAAGCTTGTTCTTCATCCAAATCTCCACCACAATGTTTCTATTTCATCCTAACATCAATTTGGAATCAGAGCCAAATCCTTTAAAAAAACTTTTTTTCCCTTGTCATCATCACCATTTTTTTTCTTTTCTACTGGTTAGGTTTTAGATTTAAAAAAGAAAATCAAAAAAAGAAAACAAAAAATCAAAAAAAGAAAGAATAAGAAAAGAGAGAAAAAAATCAAAATAGATGAAAAAAATAAAAAAGATTGAAAATGAGAGAAGTTGCATGCTCAGTAGTCAGACTCATCTTCTTTGGTTATGCGACTAGGAAAAGTGAGTTGACCTAACGATTTGGAGTATCTATCTAATATTTATATTAGTTTTCAAAGTTAAAACAAAGAGAAGAAAAAAGAAAAGAAATTCAAAATAGAGTCAAAAATTTCAATTTAGCCAAAAAAATTCAGTTCAAAAAATTTCAAAGAAATAATAAATTTTGCTACAATGCATCTTCTCAATTTCAATGGATTTTTCTGGATTATTCATGTGATGTAACTTTTTTGAGAGAACTGTTTAAATAATTTTCTAGCTATTTTTACATAAGTGTATTTTGCTTATTCTAAAGATGTTACGAGCCCGATTCTTGATCTGTTTGAGCCAGTTCAAATCACTACATATTTTGAAAGAATGATCCAAGAAATTTATAACAAAAATTAGAACGGATCAGATGAAGACTTATGTGAATCTAGTATGCATGTCAATGTCACTAGGTGCTTAACTACAACACTTAAAGGTGGGAAATATTGGCGTAAGATAAGTATTTTGCATACATATTTCATGATAAGTAATAAGTCCTATAAATTGTGATTAATAAAGGACGTTATGTTAATATTATTGCTAAATCAATCTTAGAAAGAATGTATCTAACAACTAAACCTCACACACAATCATATAATATCACTTAGATTGATAAGACCGTCTATTCAATTACCCAACGATATTTAGTGCATACCCAACTTGCGAGCTATCATGATCATATTTGGTGTGACGTTATACCCATAAACACACTATGCATTTTGTTAAGTAGGCCTTGGTTGCACAATCTAGATGTGATAAGTTCTAGAAAGTTAAATGCACATACTTTCATGTTTAATGGAATGAAAATTGTGTTGATCCATTTTTAACCCAAAATTCAAGTTGATCAAAAGAATAAATTGAACTCTAATGCAGTGAGCATGAGGAAACCTCTGAAGACTGAATAAGAGCTCGAAGACTGAATAAGAGCTCGAGACTGATATCGAATCTAGCTCAAACCAGATGCTTAGTCCAAGATCAAATTTGAACCCGAGTCCATAATTAAGCCTGAGGCAGATCATAATCTCGAACATGATGTAAAGTTATTGGTAAAGATCAAGGCTAATATGGTTTTTGAATTAACACCTCAATTAAAATCCACACTGAAGCCACTGCCTAAGCCATTTATTGAGCTTGAGATAATTGCGCACATCGAGTTTATTATCTGAGATTCTCCATATCCTACCAACAAGCAAATTCTATATGTTTTTATTTTTTATGAATTGAAAATATCTTTTCGAAAGATATTCATTTGTAAATCTTCATCTTGCTACATTTTAAATTTCGTGAACACATCTTTTCAACTACAAGAGACTACTGATTTTTACCAAATTATGCTCATTTTATTACCATTCACTAAGTGGTAAAATTTTTTAAATCAAAAAAATAATGGGGATCCCATTCTAATTTGGATTCAAGTTAGTATTTAAGTCTTTTAGAATTTATTTTTATGGTCATTGAATCTGTTTAGATTTTGTTATTTGAGTATTTTTAGAATTTCTTTTTAAAAAGAATTTAATCTTTTTAGAGTTTCATTTCTAAATGAATTTGAATCTTTTTTGAGTTTCATGTTCAAAGTAACGCTTTTATTTTATTTAGAAGTCTTTATTTGAGTCTATTTATGAATTTAAATATGAGTCAAATTAATCTTTTATTTTACCTATAATATGACCGTGTATTCAATTTTGTTATTGAGAAATGAGAGTTGAATAGAATTCAAGAAATTTAGTGTAAACTTTATGTTTCTTAAAAAATAAATCTTTTGCATTAGAGAGCAAGACTAGGTTTGGCTATATGTACATGAGATCTAAAAAATCTCTGCGTGCATGACTTGTAAGTCAGTAATCATCAAATCTCCAGGATGCAAGTCTCGAAAATTTATCAAATCTTTAAATTTTTCCCCCAAATCCCTGTCATAGTTTTCCTCTTCTGTCCTATGTTACCACTTAAACACCATATGCATGGTGACAAGAATCCAATATATGTTGAAGGCCCTATTTGACCACATGTTGATGCTAGCTAAAGCTTGGTCCTAAAGTCAGTGGCATATTCCCAACTGAAGAACACTAGAAACAAGAAATGTGTAGGCCATACCTATAGACCAAGTGGAGAATATTACTCACATGTTTGTGCAATTTATGCTTATACTACCCATGAGAAACATTTCGAGGTTGTTGACGGCTAGGATTTGATAGAGATTTCAAAACAAATAATTGTAAAGACGTCTTCACCACTGTCACCATCACAATGATGATATTAGGGAACAAAAATAACTTAGAACTGACCAGTGGAAGCAAATCCCAAGAAAAGGAAACAGATATCTTCAAACTTTAACATAAGTAGGCACACAGCTAATGTTTGCAATAAGGACCATCACGCAAAGAAAACAAATTCAAACCAATCTCAGGAAAAGAAAATTGCATGAGTAGACATGCATTACATCATCTACCAGTGACTTTATTTTCGAAGCATTGTCTTTCTTCAGTTGTTTCTTCCGCTTAGCCCTTAGTTCTTCTGAAAATCAGAAGATTAAACGTTAACATTTTTACCTTCTAGTTATAACATTAAGATATCATGTGTTAGAGAAAACAGCTGAAAACAAAACTAATTTCAAGGACCACTGTTATATAAGTAGCAAGCATATTGAGTTTCCTGCAGAATAAATATTACATGAAAAGTACATGCAACATTAAAATTAATCTATGAGCAGAACTCATTAGAACCCAACTTGATTGTGAATCGGATCATTTTTCTTATTGAAGAGTAATTACTATACAGAACAATGTAAACAGAAGGGGAAAAACCTCCGTCATCATAAAGGTAATCTTACAAATAACAATGAGCTATTTACTTCAGCAAGGTCAAAGTCATGACCCATGGATGAAAGGGAACATGCATTATAGACAGAATCCAAGTCAAAAATGATACAGAAAAAGTAACTGACTGAATAAACGATAACAAGTCAAAAGGAAAGAGAGGAAAAGCACTCGTTCATATGACTACCTTTTGCAGCATTGATTTGACTTAGAATATATTCTCTTTCCTGTGGATCAAGTAGCAATTGCTGGGCTTTCGCCAATGCTGCCACGATCAACATATTATCCGTTAGCAACACCTCAAACTTTGGGAAATGAAGAAAATAAAGAGAACCAATGGAACAAGACAGATTTCACACAAAAAATGTGTAATCAAATCATATTGAACCTGAGATGATAGACAAAATATTTCATTTAGTGATCGCTATTTTAAAAAGATAGGGTTTTTCTCATATTAGTCCCTTAAATTATGTGTATTTTGATATTAGTCCCTTAAATCTTTGTAATTTGAATTTAGTCCCTTAAAGGGACTATTTAGGTTAAATGTTAAACATTTAAGGGACTATTTAGGTTAACAAAAGGGACTATTTAGGTTAACAAAAGGGACTATTTAGGTTAACGTTAAACATTTAAGGAACTAAATTCAAATTACAAAGATTTAAGGGACTAATATCAAATACACATAATTTAAGGGACTAATATGAGAAAAACCCAAAAAGTTAATATGTCAAAAAAGCAGCAATATAAATTCCTAACCTGATTCATACAAAAGCAGGAATCAATTGAGGAAAAAATCAATTAAAAACAACAAACTCAACCCTCTGAAATTTTAAAGGAGGAATTGCATATTTTGTATATAGAGTTGCAATACCATCTGATATCAGAAAAACATACTCTTTCGTCCAACAAGAGAAAATTGCATGCAACAATAGCAGAAAGAAACTCACTATACAGCCATAAGCAGGCTTACCTATCTATGTAGCGTTAATTATTAGGAATTTGGTTCCACGAATGGTAGCAATGCCCTTCCGCTGTGATGGAAATCCAGTTTGGATCCGGATCGAGCATTTAGAGTTTGCTTCTTTAGTTGTGGGTCCTTATTGTATTTCTTTTGTTTGTGTATTTGAGTTTCCTTTTAAGAGAGATTCTTTTATTTTCTTTTGTTTCTTTTGCTATAAATATGAGTTTGTATAAGAACTTTTTATGTTATGAAAGAGTGATTAAAAAATTGAGTTGTAAATGCTTCTGGTTTGCAAGGAACCTAGAGATTGAATCTTTTTGCATAGTACGGGTGAGAGTGAGTGAGTGATTCACCCCAATGCGAGGCCCGAATTCTTATTCCCTTTTATCAATTACCCGATTTCTTCCCCCTAAACCCCCAAACACTGAATGTCTTCCACCATCACAAACCCTAAAGCTTCCGTTCGGTATCACGGGATGCATCCAATCATGACCGCAACCTCTAATTTAAATTTGGTCAACTTAGCCCCTCTCCATTCTTTAATCATGTCACCTGTTCAAGCTTCCACTGCAAGAGTCAAACAGTCTTAACTGTCAGCTCATATGATCCTACAGAATCCCAAAGGGCAATTTTTGCAAAGAGTCCACAAAAAATTTAATTAGGAAAATCGACCTAAAAATTTTTAATTAGCAAAATCGACCTCTTTTGTCCCAAGCAGCAAAAGAGGTCGATTCTGGTCTGTGTGCCCCACGGCCGCACTTTCAAAGTGCGGCGCTCGGTCGCACTTTCAAAGTGCGGCCCTAGGCCGCACTTCTATTGGTGCCTACCGATGTTTGCCACCCTCGATGATGCTAGCCAATGACATCAATCATTTCTGAAGCTCATAGAGCCTTACGTATCGAGCTTTACCAACATGCAAGGATCATTTCTAATAGCAGAAGTTGTGGCTGCTTCATGCATCAATTTAAAAGCATGTATGATTTTGGGAACGGTACAGAAAACTGTAAAGACGATACATTACCATCAAATGCCACCCAAATAATGTTGTTGAATGTCGAACATTTTATTATTAGAATACACCTATCATGAAAATGTAATAAGCCAGAATGAAAGTTCACAAACTAGATCCTAAGCAACCAAACCGACTTTCTGGTTGATTACCTAGACCAAATAAATGGAAGTCCACAAACTACATCATTTTCAATCAGATACGGAAAGCAAATAAGCCTGATTCATCCATGCATGACAATAAATAACAAGAAAGAAAATGACAGGGGCCTCAAATCAACTGAAATCCGAAGCTGAATAAGCGAGAAATCACAGAGCGAAAGCTATTTCTCTTATTTGTATTGCGGGGCCGCAGTGAGCGAAAGCTATTTCTCTTATTTGTATTGCGGGGCCGCACCTGTAGAGTGCGGTCGAGCGCAGCACTTTCAAAGTGCGACCGAGCGCCACACTTTGAAAGTGCGGCCCGTGGGGCACACGAGCCCTACAGGCCAGAATCGACCTCTTTTGCTGCTTGGGACAAAAGAGGTCGATTTTGCTAATTAAATGTTTTTAGATCGATTTTCCTAATTAATTTTTTTGGCCTCTTTGCAAAAATTGTCCAATCCCAAATTGGCCCACATGATGAAAATGCTTGCTAATTAAATAGTCCACACTTAATATCTTCATCTACAAATCTTCTATTCATATCCACCCATGAAACATGTTCGACCTTATTAATTGAACATTTCTACAACTCTCATTAACCTGTGATACGGTCCGATAATAATCACAATTGTCCAAACATGTCAGGGCACCCGACCACAATTATGTCAGGCTTACTTGACCGTGATGTTCAAGAAAGTAGTATGAGGCACAATGAGCTTGAATGCTGCATAGTGCAAAATGTCACATACAAAAACACATAAGAAAGACCAAACTGGAAGCAGACAACTAATAAGCAACGAGGCTAACCCTATCACATAAGTTAGCTCTTATAATGTATAACAACTCATGTGATCACACAAATCTTTGAAAAGGAATTTCAGGCATCCAATGTAATTAGCATACAGAATAATCTCAAGTCATAAGAAGTGTGCCAATCCATGAGTTTTTTCATCAATCAGCTTGCCAATCTATATATAGAACTGGTGGGTGCATATGAAAACACATAAGAAAGACCAAACAGGAAGCAGACAACAAATAATCAACAAGGCTAACACTATCACATCATTTAGCTCTTATAATGTATAACAACCCACATGATCATACTAATCTTTGAAAAGGAATTTCATGCCTCCAACGTAATTTGTGTATGGAATAATCTCAATTCATATGAAGCTTGCCCATCCATGATTTTTCTTTTCATCAATCAGCTTGACAATCTATATAAAGAACTGGTGGGTTCATATGAAAACACATAAGAAAGACCAAACATGAAGCGAACAACTAATAGGCAACAAGGCAAACTCTATCACATCAGTTAGCTCTTATAATGTATAACACATGATCACACCAATATTTGAAAATGAATTTCAGGCTTCCAATGTAATTTGCATGCAGAATAATAGCAACTCTTGAGAAGCTTGTGAATCCAGTCTATATAAAGAACTGGTCGGTGCATATGAAAACACAAAAGAAAGGCCAAATAAGAAGCTGACAACTAATAGTCAACAATGCTAACTTCAGTTAGCTCTTATAATGTATAACACACGTGATCATACTAATATCCGAAAATGAATTTCAGGCTTCTAATGTAATTTACATACAAAATAATCTCAACTCATGAGTGTTGGATATTGAGTCACCACATGGTTGTTTTGACAATGAGCAACACGTTAGGTACTATATATGTAGATAATGTGCTTTCAAGATCAAACATGCAAATCAAATATGGAAAGAGCCAACAAAAACCATGGAGATGAAAGGCATGAAGAGCAAGATTGCATCAAGAGCTTAATTTAATATTTTCATTATGATAACTTTTTATTTTATAGGCTTGGTAGAATGTTGAAGTCTTTGTTGAAGCTCTCTCACACTTACGAACACACATAAAATGTTTTTAAAATGCTTTTAAAATCATTTCCTAAGTTTTAGCGGCAAGTGTGACTTTCTTTCTGGCACAGTTAGGAGTCGACTACTGCTTTGTTAGGAGTCGACTACGCCTAGTGTAGGAGTCGATTACTATTTGTACAGGAGTCGACTAATCGCTATTCATAGCCTACAATGGCCGGATTTCTAGCCGTTTTTTCTAGCCGTTAGAAGGGTGTTTTGGGCAATCTATCTTGACTGGATTAAGCCCTATTTATTGGAATTGTTGCAGGGGTTTAGGGGTTTAGTATGAATTAATTGATCAATTTTCTTAAGTAAAAAGGTTTTCAAAGTCCATAAGCTTTTAAGCAACAAAACTCTCCTCTTGATAAAAAAGTTTTCAAAAGTTTCATCTTTCTTGGCCCAAGTTTTAAGACCACAAGGCGCTTCATTTTCTCATCATTTGAAAATCCGCTATAGCCATAACACAATTAACACAAGAGCTTCAACATTTGGCAATATGTAAAAGAAATTTGTAAGTATTTCTTTCTCACTATTATGTGTGGTGTTTTCTCTCTTGAGTAGATATGTTTGTCTCGTTGAAACGTGTTGTCCATTGTTAGACATGTTGTTTCATTTAGAATGTGTTTGTAAATCCAAACCAAGATAAATACTGGTGTACAAAACCAATATAAAAACTGGTGTTTGCGATTGTCACTGTGTTTGTGCTTACTGTGAACTTGCTTTTATTTCCGCTACTCTATTCTATTATTACAAGTTACTATTGTTGATTAAGTTATAATTAGGTAACACTAATTGATAACTTAGATAGAATTACTATAAGGTTTTTTATTGTTTAAAGAACGGCGTCCACCACCCCCCTCTAGTGTTCTATTTGCCATCCAGTGAGATCCAACACGTGGTATCAGAGCTTGGTTATAGCATGACGTCAACAAATCTATTCCAAACTCAAGATGGACAATCTATTTCTCGGCCACCATTGCTCGTCGTCGCTAACTATAGTGTGGAAGACAAGGATAATACTCTTCCTTCAATCAATCGACATGGATTTGTGGAGCATTGTAGAGACACCATATGAGAAGCCCACAAAGCCAATTCCAGAGTAGAGCAAGAGTGAAAAAGCCCAAGTGACGCTAAACGTCAAAGCCATGACCTCATTATTTTGTGCACTCGATAGCACGAAGTACAACCGAGTGTGCACATCTACAACGGCTCATCAAATTTGGCACTCACTCGAGATAACTCATGAAGGTAACAATCGTGTTAAAGATACTAAAATTTCTTTATTTTCACAGAAATACGAATTTTTCATGATGAAGGAAGGAGAGACAATTACAGCGTATGTCCGCTTCATCGAAATCATCAACACATTGAACGAGTTGGGCAAGGAGATCTCTTAACAGGAGCATATGAGCAAGCTCCTTCGGTCACTTACACCGAATTGGGAATCAAAAGGCAACAGTCATTTAAGAAGCCAACAATCTCACGAAGATCACAATGGAGGACCTGATAGGCAATCTCTTGGCCTATAAGCTCCAAGTCAAAGAGAGAAAAGGAAAGGAGCGAATAAAGAAGAAGACACTTACTCTCAAGGCCGCCAAAGAGAAAGAAAGCTCGGAAGAAGAGGAAGAGGATGATGGACAAATTGCTCTCAAGACAGAGAATTCAAAAAAAATAAACTTCATCCGACGTAAGTCTAAATTGAATACGCAAAAATTATTTAACACTATAATTTGCTTTGGATGCAATAGGCTAAGACATGGCATAAAAGAGCGCACTCTACAAAAGAACGACGGTAATGGAAAAGCAAAAGAAACTTCAAAAGGAAAGAAGTCCAAGAAAAAAGCCTTCACGGATTGGGACGAAGAACACTACGCAACAACCAATGAGTTTTCAAGTGAGATAGAAGAAGAAAAAGTAGAGAAGAACTATATGTGTTTCATGGGCATTGGTAATGAGGGGATGAGGTAAAATCTGGACCTGAGACCTCTGAAGATGACGTATATGTAGATGATGATGTAGATGTAGATGTTTGCTAGATTACTTGGTAAGTGTGAATCATTGCTTAGGGAGCATCGTGACTTTAAAAAGATTCATATAGATTGCATGCCTTAAATAGAATTTGAAAAGATAAAAAAGGAGAACCTGCAATTAATTAGTAAAAATTGGTTGCTTGGTGATGAGGTTAGTAACCTTAGTGGTATGCTGAATGACTTAGATAAGACAATGACCACCATTAAGACCAAGTATGATGACATATATAGGAATGTGAATAGGTTCAATATGTGTAAAGAGAAATTAGATGACTTAATTAGTTCTCAAATACACTCTAATAGTAAATTTGACATATGTTACGGTAAACCCAATGATATGCCTAAAATTGATCATCCTAGGGTGCATCTCTTTAGAAATGGTTTCATCAAAGTATAGATACACAAGCGTGGGACTTTTGTTATGAAAGATGAGTATGTTTCTAGCTTCATGCATAATGTGCATTCATAAATATGTCTGTGATTGAAAATTTGACCTAAGTAGGTTTGATTCCATAATGAGTGATATCTCTATTTTTTGACTAATCATATGACTCAAAAGCAAAAGGATACCAAGATATTTGTTTAATTTTTCAGGTACTCAATTATAATTGGCTTAGAAGTTAGTTCCCAATGGATTTCAATAAATGTGCATGGTTTAATGGGAAGGCCCAATTGCTATGATGCATATTTTCAGAGGAAGCTTATGCAAATGATCGTAAGAAAATATTTCTTTTATGCATAATTTTTCATCATGTGGTATAATTTTTACATATGGTATCGTTTTTAGACACTTGGTATCTCACATACACTCATTTTTTGGGAGTATATACCAAGGTGATCACCTATTTAGGGGGAGTAAAGTATCTTCGTGTATTGAGTCACTATATTTTTTTAATAGTGAGAGAGTATTCACAGGGGGAGAGTATTATCCCTTTTTGATTATGCCATAGGGGATAGAGATATATACATATACACGCATGCATTGCATATTTTAATACTATATATGCATATGTTGTCATCATCAAAAGGGAAAGAATGTTGAATATTGAGTCACCACATGGTTGTTTTGCTGATGAGCAAATATTATGTACTAATAATTTTTTGAGTGCATATATGTAGATAATGTGCTTTCAAGCTCAAACATGCAAATCAAATATGGATAAAACCAACAAAGACCATGGAGATCAAAGGCATCAAGACGAGAAGAGCAAGATTGCATCAAGAGCTTAATTTAATATTTTCATTATGATGTAATTTTTTATTTTAGTCTTGGTAGAATGTTGAAGTCTTTGTTGAAGCTCTTACACACTTACGAACACACATAGTTTTTAAAACATTTTGAAAATCTTTTCCTAAGTTTTAGAAGCTCGTGACTTTCTGACACAGCCAGGAATCGACTACTCCCAGTGCAGGAGTCGACTACTCCCAGTGCAAGAGTCGACTACTATTTGTACATGAGTCGACTACTCAATATTCACAACCTACAACTGTCAGATTTCTAGCCGTTTTTATAGCCATTGGAGAGGTGTTTTGGGCAATTTGTTTTGATCAGAATGAGCCCTATTTATTGAGGGTTGTTGCTGGGGTTTGGTATGAATTAATTGATCAAATTTCTTAAGAGAAAAAGGTTTTCAAAGTCCAAAAGATTTTGAGTAACAAAACCCTCCTCTTGGCGAAAAAGTTTTCAAAAGTTTCATCTTTCTTGACCCAATTGTTAAGATCTCAAAGAGCTTCATTTTCTAATCATTTGTAGATCCACTATAGCCACAACATTTAGCTCTAGGTAAAAGAAGTTTGTAGGTATTTCTTTCTCACTATTGTGAGCGGTGTTTTCTCTCTTGAGGAGAGGTGTGTGTCTTGTTGAGACGTGTTGTTACATTTGGAACGTGTTTGTAAATCCAAGTGATTAGTGGATTTATGTCTTATTGAAGACGTGGGAAGTGTCTCAAACCAGGATAAATATTTTTGTTTATGATTCTCTCTGTATTTGTACTTACTGTAAACTTGCATTTACTTCCGCTACTATATCCTATTAATGCAAGTTACTATTGTTGATTAAGTTATATAATTAGATAACACTAATTGATATCTTAGGTGGAATTACTATAGGCTTGTTTTATTGTTTAAAGAACACCATCCACATCTCCTCTAGTGTTCTATATGCCATCCAGGGAGGGAGATCCAACACTGAGAAGCTTGCCAATCCATGATTTTTTCATCAATCAGCTTGACAATCTATGTAAAGAAGTGGTGAAGATGGTTTAAGCCTATTTAAAAGACACCAATAGCTGATCAGTTGGACAGTATAATAGAATCATAGTCCATAGTATGACAAAGACCCAAGATGAGCACATTTGACCATAGATGGAGGTAACTTAAAATTATAAATATCTATCAATTTTATGAATGAGACTGTCATTAAAAGAACTCAATGGAACGAGCACACACACGCACTCGCACAAGCGCACATGGGAGCACATGGGAATTAAGTAGGTGAGCATCCGGTATAATGAATTCACTATATTGGTACTCAAAACTCCATTTTTCACTTTTGTTTACGATTAGAATATGAACTATTGATCCATATGTCATGAAACATAGATATATTGACAATGTTGAAGTCTCCCTCTTGTTTGCATAAACATCATATTGTTAGAAATTGAATAGTTTGACACTAGTAGATTTTTTTCTCACCCTAGATCTGCAAGGAAATAGTTTAAGTTCGCAAATTTTTTGGTATATTTGGGTTTTAATTTGCAAATATCAACATGAACGATGCCAAAAAATGGAATGTGTATATTTTAAAGATTGGTGCAAGAATTTTTCTACATTGGCTACTCATCAATCTTAACCTATATATATAGTGTTGAGTATTAAGTGGCATCTGATAATCACATGCATTGGTCGAGGAAAAAGAAAGTCAGCAAGTCACATGGCTTGCTTTTTTCTCGATCAGTGTACGCATGTCACATCAATGTACCTAATTAGTTTTAATCAAGTACCACATGTTTATCATTATTCTCATATATATACACACACATAGGAAAATTTTCAAATGCAAACATTTCGCACGGAATTTTCCGTACGAAAATGTTATTTTTTTTGAAAAAAAATTTCAAGATTTTTTTCCTCCTTCACTTTATGTTATACTCTCCTAAAACATAATGATCGAAAAAAAATGTGATTTGGCTTCGATCAATGTATTACAAAAAGTTGTATTGTTCTAAACCTGTTAAATTTTGTAACGGTTTAATCGGTGCTCAAATCCATATAAGGTTCACACATTATTTTTCCTAGGGTATTTCCTGGGGTATATAATTGTATGGATTAAACATCAAAAAAATGAAAAATAATTGAATAATAATAATAATGTTTTCGCACCAGAATCTATTATACAATTCATGAAGTTTGTCCTACGTGGCAGTTTTGTTCCACGTGGCAGTTTTGTCCCAGTCATATTTTTGGTTGCTAACTGGGACGCCACGTGTGGGTTGGGTGTGGTTCTAGACTTGGGTTTGGGATGTGTTTTTGGTGCTTTTTCGCGTTTTAGTCCCTGTTTTTTCTCTTTTTTTCCTCGACCCTCCTCTCTCTCTCTCTCTCTCTCACCCCCACGCTTTTTGCACTTTGGCGACCGATTCTCTCCGTATTTGCGTCCGGACGACGACTGCCTCAGTGCCCTCCGGGCACGGGTTATGGCTAGTACTACTATATATATGAGATTAATGTGTATCAGGTGCGGCACCTGACCAATTTGGGTCACGTGCGCTGACGTGAGATTAATGTGTATCAGGTGCGGCACCTGACCAATTTGGGTCACGTGCGCTGACGTGGCGGCCAACCATTGGCCGCCTATAAAGCAAAAAGTACTTTTCGCTTTATGGACGCCAATGGTTGGCTGCTACGTCAGCGCACATGACCCAAGTTGGTCAGGTGCCACCTTTTTTAC
Source organism: Scilla litardierei (assembly GCA_030789695.1). Lineage (NCBI taxonomy): Eukaryota > Viridiplantae > Streptophyta > Magnoliopsida > Asparagales > Asparagaceae > Scilla > Scilla litardierei. The sequence goes on along the minus strand of CM061139.1, from coordinate 180,357,489 downwards.
ATTAAATTATATATATAATGTTTCTAGGCTATTAGCGTAAGAAAAATTTCATATGTTGCATCACATAAACATAATTTTAAATTTTTCATATGTTGCATCACAGTTGCATCACAGAAACATAGTTTCTTTATTTTTTTTAAATTTTTTATGCTTGGTGTACACATTTTAAACCTTAAATGTTGGATGAATCTTAGTGAATTTGATCATTGATCACCTCGTTACAAAAAAATATATTGTTCTGAAACTGTTGAATTTGTAATGCTCAGATCAAGAGGCAAATAGTGGGGATTAACTTGATTTTTCTGTAATGATCGTCAATTATGTTGATCAATTTCAAAAAAATTGAAAAAAATAAATCATCAAAAATGTGTGGCAATGCATGAAATTTTTCATGTGCCATCGCATGTATATATTATTCTGTGTGAAATTGAGCCCAAAAGTATGAATGTCAATATTGCGGGTCGTGTCAGGTATTTAACTACCTAAACTTGCCCTGAACCCTCTACAGGTCGGGGCGGGTCTCGGGGCGGGGCGGGTCGGACCGGTCGGATCAAGTCATTATTGTCATCCCTATGAATCCCAAATAAAAATTTTATTTAGGAATTGGGAGATTTTTGATTTATTTAATAATTTAGAATTTGGAATTTGGAATTGGCGCAATTGGGAGAACAGTGAAACAGAGTATGAGTTATGGGTTATTCGCTAACTGCATGGTCCGCATCAAAATAGTACGGTTTTTTAGAACCTCTATAGTTTACCATGACGGGCCGGGGTGCATACAAAGCCCAAGCTTGTCCCGACCCATCTGCGGGCCGGGTCGGGCCGGGTCAAACTCGAGCCGGGCGGGTCAAGTCATTACTGTCATCCTACCCAAAAGTCCAGATGTAGCCTTTGTTGTTGGCATTGTTGGTTTACATGTCACTCTATTTTCAATCTATGTGCCAAGTGCAACTATACCATTAGATGATAACAAACTAACCGATAGCCACAACTTGTTACTTTCAAGATGTCTCGTCTCAAGCGAATCTTAACATTGATTAGTGATTATACAAATGACACCTGCATTCAGAATCATGATGAGTCTTAATGGTTACTCTATATTTGATATGGGATGCATCTGGTTTCATATAGAACACTGGATTCAACTCGATTGGAGTTTGTCTTTATTTCTTTGTGCATGCAGTAAACTCTCCATAAATATATTTGGATTTGCCAACTCTTGACTAGCACATGCACAACACACAATATTAAATTACTAACCGTCAACTTATTAATTGAGTTGTCAAGATGTAAAGCTAATTGGCATAAAATAAAATGTCAAAAAAAGCTTCTGCTACATAAATAAGCTCCAACAAAGATACACTGGTTCAGTAGTATAACTAAATAAGTTTGCATTTTCAATTATAACAAACTACTCATGTTTGACTATGCAAACTAATATAGTTATGCTATCTAAATGTCAAACAAAACATCCAAAAACTTCAACCACAAGAGAAGCACACAACCTCGTTATCTAAGATCCAGGCCAACAACTTGTGATTCTATTTGTTAGAGATTCTTTTAGCTTCATAAGAGTACACAGTCGAGATTTTACTTTTTTATTCAGGGTGTTACATAAACTTGTTTTTTAAGTTTAAAAAATATTCAACCTTGGTCCACATAGTGATATCAAGCACCAGACCAGTTCCTAGAATTTTGCTAAACAATTGCAAAATCGAAATGGTTATCCGATGATACAAAAGAAGCACATTAAAAAGGTACCTCCAAAAGCCTCCTTAGATTTAGGATGCTTGCACTTGTCGGGGTGAACCATCAAAGATATCTTGCGATACTGCTTCTTCACGTCATCAGCTGCCGAATCGAATGGTAAGTTGAGATGCTCAAAAGGATTCAATTTGAAGCACGAAAGTATCCTGTGGTGGCCAAACAATAACTGAGTAAATTTTTACTGTGATTGCAATTAGAAACAATGTTTTTATAACTTTATGGGTTATTTGCATAATAGTATCAAAATAATTTCTACTACTGTCGGATCAAAAGAAAAGAAAGAAAACCAACAATTGGAGCCGACCCAAGATAAGATCAATTGATCAAGAATAACGAAAAAAATAGCTAACTGTATGCATAATCAAATGAACTACGACAAATTAAAACTAATCTACCGATAATATTTGAAGAAAATTGCTCCACATAGAAATCAACCTCGTAAAATAATTAGGAACAACTACTTCATCCAAAAAAAATGAATTGATTTGTGAGCTACCTCAGGACCTCGTTGTCTCTCTCGACCTCCCCGACCTCGGACATGAAACTCTTGAGAAGGATATCCTCATCCGTCTCTTTCGCCATGGCGTCTGAACTTTCCCCGCTCTTTTTTCCTTTTCCCCCTTTCCCCGGCTTTGCTTTGTCGCCGGAGACGGTGAAGAGCCCTCGCTAGTGGTAGAGTTAACGGAGGCCCGTGTTTTTGCTTTGGGTTGGAGAAACAGAGTGCAACCTTTGTTTTCGGTTTGAGAAATAAAGAAGTAAATGTTTAATTTCAGGACACCAAAAGATAAACTACTGCTTATTCGCACGCCATTGGGCCGATTAACGGCCCAAAACATTGGTCGATATGAATAATGGCCCAGTTACGCCATCGTTAGCATCGACTCATGATAATAATCGTAAATTAATTTTTTTCCCTGAACTATGGCCTTGTCTGACTTGAGCCTTGAGCCTTCTACATCGCCTACCACTTGATGTTTTACCAAAGAGAGACAGATGGGCTAGGTTGGGCCAACCCAGCTCGTGGTCTGCGGGTTGTTGGTTCGGGTCCTCTGGATTGGACTTGGCACGACATGGTGCGAGTTAGATACGGGCTGGTTTGGGTTGCCCATGTCTGAGCAGTGTGCTGACCCACATTGGCCAACGCGCGTGGGCCTAGTTAGGTCAGGTTGGCTCATAAGCCAACCCGTAGCAATTTGTTTTTATTTTTTAAAATTTTGTAAATATTTATTAATATTAGCTTTAAAATTATTAATAACACAAAAGTAACCTCTAAAAAATACTAATAACACAAAAATCTACAAAAGAAATTAATAAACATTCCTACGATATTATTAATAAAACTAGAATTGTTTTTTTATTTTAATAGACAACATCAATCTGAGCTTCTTGGTTGTCTACATATCACTCATAACACATAACAAAATAAAAATTATGGATTATGAATCATATATACTCTATGTATTTCTTTGCAATTATACAGCAATCAGTTAATCGATACTCTTCATCATCAGCATGGTCTTCGACCTGTGATGCTCTTTGAACGACTTTTGTTACATTTTCGGGTATAACATCTGAATCTAGAGCTATTGTGTTTTGTTTTCTTATTTCTACCAATTTTGTCCACAAATGAAGCACTCTAAGATGGTTTCATTCGTGATGAATATGTCTAGCTCAATACCTTGAACTTGTGCTAAAAGCTTTTTCTCACATTACAAATACTGTAATGGTTAGCAAATCATGTGACATTGTGGACATCATATGACATAAGGAATTTTTTGTTTTTCCACCAGACTAAAATATCAAATCTAATATCATCCATATCTTTAGTAATGACTATACATGTAAGTATATTTGTAATTAATTCAATGAATTTGAGCTTGAAGATGATGTGGATTCAACCGACTTCCTTTTTGTTACTTATATAGTGGAAAAGGCATCATTGTTGATTCATAAACGTCTATTCGAACATGTTATTACCCTAGTAGTTCAAGATGCATTTGACCACATTGTGTACACTCCAAATGTCGTTAACAAATAATTACTAACATTATTGATATAATCATGTATGTTTTAGCAGAAAAAATACATCATAAAATATTTTTATAAGCACATTAGTACATTCTACTTTAACCATAGTATGTTATAAATGCTTTTATAAGTTTAGCCCATAGACCAACCCGCATGCCACCCATAGGTCGATCGTTAACCCGTGAGTCAACCCAATAGTTAGGTCAACTCGTAAGCCTACTCGCGGTTTGAGCATGTGGTTTAACAAGTCCAAGTTGATCCTAGTTTGGCTTGTGCTTGGGTGAGCTAAATACATATCACTCCTCAAAAAGGGTAGCCCAGACCTCTTGGATGGTTTGACTACGGCGGGTTAAGCCAGCCTGTGACCTGACGTGGACCAAGCTGAACTCGTCCATTAACGGGTTGATTCGTGTGTAACCTGTTCAGACTTGGTCCATCTGCCATGTGTAATTTTAATCGATGGGTCAAGCCTCTCGTTGGCTATCAGTTATTAATATGGGACCCTAATTTAAAATTAAAAATCGGATTACATTTTAATTATATTTCACACGATCTGTAGATTGTCTTTTGTTATAAATACTAGCATAAACCATGATCAAAGATCACGGGTGATTGCGCATGAATATTGCATATTTATTCCCCTCATGCATGTGCATTTTGTGCATATTTTATATTCATTTCAACCCCCAAAACATGCATATTATGAATATATTGAAATATCGGAGCACATCACTCATTTAGGCACAAAACATAATTTTTGTTGTTTATTTGTGCTTTCTCGTATTTTTATAATGAAGATGACGTTCCCACGATTCCAACACCTATTTTTGCAGATGTTTAGGAGTTCGAAAGCACCATCCACAATATCTAAAAGAAAGCAGCCCAAGGTAGGACCAGACGTCTAGCGTATCCGATTTGAAGATGGCAAAACTTCGTTAGTCGCCACTTGTCTAGTGCACACTGACAAAATGTTTAAACAGTGCATCAGACGTCTGGGAAGCGTGCTCCAAACGATTTAACGGTGTGTGGCACAGAAAACAGAAAGTGAAAACAGCATTAGTTGTGCCACCAGATGCCTGAAGAAGGAGGACCAAATACCTGACTCAACATCAGACGTCTAGGCCAACCGATGCAGACGACTAATTATTGCTACCCAAAGCTAGAATCGCCAAGCAACTAGCTAGTTGCCTGGTCGAACAACACCAAATGCATGTGAAGCTCAACTTAATGAACGCCAACTCAGCAGAGCCAGATGTCTAAAGATCCTTCTAGACGTCTGACGGCTTCTTCTTGGCGAATTCTGTAGCGATTTCGGCTGAACGCAATTCACTTTGAGCCGTGGATTTGAGTAATCAATGGGGAAAATCAATTAGGGGTTTAGGGCAGTTTAAAAGTGGTCTTAAGCCTTCATTTTCATTATCTTTGGATGGCCCTAGAGTTTGGAAATGCCATTGCTAGGGTTAGGGCTTGTAGGAGCTCAAGGGGGGGATTGGGGCTTCATCTTCTTTGTCAAAAACGTAGATTTGATTCCTCTCTTCTCCTATCTTGTGTATTTTCGTTTTATTGCATTGTAATATCTATTGGGTGATATTTTGTAGCAAAAATATTTATTTTCTTGTTATAATGAATTAGAACTTTCTTTGAATGTGTTGTGGATAATATAGGGCATTGTGATTTGTCTATTGCACCGTTTAATGTTTATATTATTGAATCTATGGGCATTTATGTTGTATTGCAATGCATTACCCGTCGAGGGGTTTAATAAGGATGGAATGCCGTGAGGCATCTCCTACGTGTGATATATGTTACCCGTGTAGTTGCATTACACGTCGAGGGATCCTAGAATGATGTGTCACGAGGCATAGTCTATATGCATAAGACATGTGAGGGGCCCTAGATTTAATTAGGGTAGTGTGCCACGAGGCATTACTTAGAGATAGAATATAAACCCATGAATCAAATATCTACTTATGATACCGATCTCATTGTGCTTGACAGCTAAACCTTCCGATCCCCATGCCTTGGCCTGGATGCAGGATTGAGTTATAAATCCTCCTGCACTCCACAAAAAGGAATTTCCCCCAAAAGGAACACACGAGTGACTTTGGAATCACCCCACGACACAAGCAAATTCCTCTCTCTCTCTCTCTCTCTCTCTCTCTCTCTCTCTCTCTCTCTCTCTCTCTCTCCCCCATCCCTCCCCCCTCCCCCCTCCCCCCTCCCCCCTCCCCCCCATAGGCCCATAGGCTAACCTAAATTAAGCATCCTAGATCACCACTCATATCACTTGTTCATACCATCTAATTTTGTAGCTTGAGACGGTTCTAGTCTCACCATTACCCTTCCATTTTTAATTAAACTTGTATAATGATAGAGCGACTTGTCCCTGTGGATACAATACCCGACTCATCGGGTTTATTACTTATTAACCTCCTGCGGGAGTAGTACTTTTTAGAGGCAAGCAATGGGGCATTCAAAATATTTCATCGAAAAAATTCAACACATTCAAAATATCTTCCTTCCTAAAAAATAGCCACATTCAAATCGCATCCCAAAATTCAATTACCTCATTCAATTCCGTCCAAAAAATTTGGAGCCATCTTTAAAATATTCTCCCCCCAAACAAATTTTTTTAACCATATTCAAACTAAAATTTAGTTATCCCAAAGAATTTAATTCTCTCAAAATTTTACTTCCCCTCAAACTTTAAAATTTTAGTCTCCCTAAATTTAGTTCAATCGGGATTTAGTTCCCCCACAAATTTTAAACTAAAATTTAGTTACCTCAAAATTTTTAGGCCCCCTTTAAAATTTAGTTTCCTCTAAATTTACTTCCCTACAAAATTAAATTTTAGTCCTCCAAACTTTACTTCCATCCAAATTTAGTTCCCTCCAAAATTTTAAGGGTCCCCCAAAATTATCACAAATTCTCATCCTAACCATTGATTCATTAATATTAAACCTTAACCGTCTTTCTACCAACCTCTTTGTCATAGTCGACAAACTCGTTCAAAAACATCCATCATTTGTATACTAGATAGTCATGCACTGTGACCATACGTCACATGATATTCAAAATATTTCCTTGAAAATTTCAACACACCCAAAATCTCTCTCCCCCCCCCCCCCCCCCTCAAAAAAGATGTAGCCTCTTTCAAAAATATTCCCCAACAAAATTTTTTTATCACATTCAAATTAAAACTTAGTTCCCTGGGAGTATTTAGTCACTCTAAAAATTTTAATTCTCTTAAAATTTAGTTACCAACAGATTTAGTTCTGACCAAAATTTAAAATTTTAGTTGTTCCAATTTAGATACCTCCAAATTTAGTTCCTTAAAAATATTAAATTGAAATTTAGTTCTCAAATTTAGGTCCTCAAAAATTTTTGTACTCTTAAACTTTAGTTCCCTCTAGATTTAGTTCCACCAAAATTTAAAATTTTAGTTCTCCCAAAAGTTAGTTTACTCAAGATTTAGTCCCCCCCCCCCCCCCATTTTAAGGTTTGTTGAGTATATGACTTCTCCCTACTTGGTGTTAATGATGGGCAAACATAAATACTTGTGACTCATCCTCTATTTGCAGTTAATCCATTGCCTAAGCATATCATGAAGATCAATTAGCAATAGATGACACTCAAAGATCAACGAAAGCAAGAAAATTGGATTGGATGATCAAAGATGGTGATTGAAGCTCCTAGAAGACTTCAAGCTCATACTTTGGAAAGAAGAGAGAGTTCTACAATGTAATCTTCTTTATATCTTATAGTGTGTAGCTTAGAAGTAGAACTTTGATGGAGCGCGCACACTCATCTTCATTTCAGTCATAGAATATCATTAGATCAATTTTCCTTTGACACCAATTCATATTTTCTCTAGAATGTGCATAGTATGATCTCAACAGTCGACTGCTGAACATTACAGTCGCCTGTCTAAAAGCAGTCGACTGTGTTTTGTTCTACAGTCGCATGTTATGCACATATCTAATCAGATGATTTTTGGGCTTCTAAGCTTTAACTCTATCAGCGACTGATGTACGTTTCACAGGCATCTGTCCAAGAGACAGTCGACTGCGATCTGTAAATCAGTCGACTGTCTATCATCTGCCCAATGATCATTCCATTTGATCTGGCCAGTCGACTGATGTTCTATTTACAGTCGCATGTTCAAGGACCAGTCGACTGTGAATGCTTCAACAGTCGCATGTCCATGATTCTTATGCAGGACTTGCTCTCTGGAATATTTTATATTCTAGTGCCAGTCGACTGATGTTGTATTTACAGTCGACTGTCTAATGGCACAGTCGTTTGTCTGTGAGCCTCTCTGCAGACTCGACTCTCTGGAAAATGTCAGGGTTTGTGACAGTCGCCTGTAGAAGGAATTACAGTCGCCTGTTGGATTTACACTCGACTGTCTTCTCTGCATCAGTTGCATGTCCTGTATTCCCAAACTTTTTCCAGACTTTCTCAATTTATCATGATTACGGTCAGTCGTCTGTAGAAGGATTTACAGTCGCATGTTGGTTTAACTGTCGACTGTCTACTCCTCATTAGTCGACTGTCCACGTGGTAAGTTACCGTTTGAATTCTCACTTACCCTCTGATACAGTGCAGCATTCGACTGTGGTTTGTTCAACAGTCGACTGTCGCGTGTGCAAATTCTATCCGTTGGCTGTTTCTCAACGGATTTCAAAGGAGCTTTTGGGGATTTTGTTTGAGGGCTTTAGGGAAACTATAAAGGCGGCCTCTACTGTTCCATTGAGAGGTTACTTACTCACTTACTCATTCATTCAAGCTCTTATTCTTTCAAGATCAAAGCTCTCAAAATCCTAAAGCCCTACAATTCCTATCTTTAATTTCTTGCTCTCCAACCTAGAACCAAAGAGAAATCTTCTAGGCATTTGGTGCAGTCAAGAGAAAGGGCTTTCCTCTCTTCTAAGAGAGTCATTCAACACTCAACACACTCTCCTTCAAGTTCTACTTCAAGGCATAGGTGATTGTAAGTGTTGTTTAATTTCATATTTCATAACTTTCGTTATTTGATTTACTCTCGGATTGTGAGCGTGATTTGCTTACTCCCAAGTTGTGGGAGTCAAAGACATCGAGTGTATTTTGATTTCACTTGTAGGGTTACTACAAGTGGGTTTAAAGTGAACCTCAAGGTAGGGTTCTAACTTGAGTATCCGGTTGTAACCGGGTGGAAGGGACGTATGATTACCAGGAACAAGTCGAGAAGTGATTTGGGTAATCCGAACCCTTGAAACATCCTTGCATTTGCATTGTTTCATTCTAGGGTTTATTTTCATTCCGCATTAATTGTTGGTTAGAAATTTAATTTGGTATAACTATCTTTTTAAATTGCATAAACACTATTCAACCCCTCTTCTAGTGTTTTCCTCATAGCCAGGGGCCTTACAATTGGTATCAGAGCACTGGTTTATTGCTATGGCATCCAACAACAACAACGTTCCTCCACCGACTTCGTACGATCGTGATGGTGCGTCAACCGTTTTCGAAGGTCAATCAACGGTGCGTCCTCCGCGTTTCAATGGCACGAATTTCGGCTATTGGAAATACCAGATGGAGACGTTCCTACAGAGTGCTTCTCTTTAGGAGAACCATCCACAAGGAATACGTCGAGCCCACCGAAGAGGATTTCGATAAGTGGACGTCCTCCGAGAAATCTTCCGAAGTCAACAACGCAAAGGCAATGAACGCTCTTCATTGTGCGTTGGACCCGGATGAGTTCAACAAGATATGCACATATAAGAGTGCATATCAAATTTGGAACCATCTCGTTGTTACACATGAGGAAACGAATAAGGTAAAACTTTCTAAACTATATGTTGTCGTGCAAAATTTCGATATGTTTCACGTGCATGAAAATGAAAGCATAGCAACGATGTACGGAAGTTTTATCGACATCACCAATGAACTGGAAACTCTTGGGCAAGTCTACTCCCAACAAGATAAGGTAAGGACGATCATAATGTGAATGGCCTCCAAATGGGAAAGAAGAGCTATTGCCATCGAGGAAGTCAACGACTTGAAGACTTACACAGTCGTGAATCTCATCGGCACTCTCATGTCTTACGAAGTAAGACGGGAGAACCGATTGAAGATTCAAGCTATGATGAATCCTTCGGAGGCGAATAAGAAAGGTTTAGCATTCAAAGCTAATTCTTCATCCTCCGATAGTGAAGAATCAGAAAAATAGATGGACTTGGAAGAAATGGCGCAAATGGCGAAGAAGTTTCAACGCTTCTTTCGCAAAGGTAAATTTCCCTCCAAGAATAAATTTGATTCTACTAATAACTCTACATCTCTTTGTTTTAAGTGTAACAAGCCAGTGCACATCAAGAAGGATTGCCCAATGCTCCGAAACAAAGAGAAGTGGAAGGCACCAAAGTACCACAAGTCAGACAAATTCAAGAAGGACAAGAAGAAAGGACTTGTCGGTACATTTGATGACTCAAGTGGAGATTCCTCAAGCAAATCTAAGGATGAGAAGTGTGAAAGCGTCTACATGTGTTTCATGGCCCGGGAAGATCCACTCTCCGATGAGAGTGATAACGACATGGATGAACCCGAGGTAACAATGGATGAATTGGGTATTGCTAATGAAGAACTATTTGCTAAGTATCAATCTTTAATGCCTAGATATACTAGCTTAAAGAAATTGAATGTTAGCAAGCCATCCATTCCATGCATTATCAACAATGACATCATTGTTGATACACTAACTCTTGAGAAAGCAAATTTGGCTTCTTAAAATGTCACTTTGAGAAATGAGGTGAATACCCTCAAATCTCAACTAAATCAAACATATCCTAAGGATAATAGTAATCTAGCTTCACAAAACACACAATTGGATTTAAAGAATGATTCTCTTAAAACCCAAGTGCACGAGCTCAAGGCACGGGTGTCCACCTTGGATACCAATATTTCTTCTCTTAAGGAGAAATATGAGCTCTGTGGGATCGCATGTATACACAAATATACTAGAAGGGGGGTTGAATAATGTATTATAATAACTTGTTGCAAATAAAACGTTACTAAAATTTGCATAGATGAAACAGAAATTAAATGACAAGTATGAAAAATAAACCAATCACAAACACAAAGATGTATTCTGGTTCGGATCCTTTTGATCCTACTCCAGTCCTCTACTCCCCGTAGAGATTTTCAATCCACTATAATCACTTGCTCCCCACAAGTATTAACTTACAAAAATGGCGACACTCCCCGTGTCCCAAACTTTGTACAATCTCTACAACTAGAGATTCAAACTTTGTTGAAGAAATAATGAAATATAAAACACCTATAGCCTTGGTATGAATATGTAATGGCCCAAGTGCCATATACAGTAAGGTATGTATTTTGGTTTGATATATAGTGTATGTTTGCTTGTATGCCTCCGTGGTGTGTATAGTAATTTAGTTGTGTGCATAGTAATTTCCTACATAGATGGCTATATGGTTGAATATGATATGATTTGGATGTATAAGTGAATGGTATTATGGTTGTTATTATTAATGAATGGCGTTGTAGTTGTTATAATTAGTGTTATTATTAGCAATAGTATTAGCATTATTGTTGTTGATGTTGATGTTGTTAATCTTATTATTATTATTGGTTGGGCACTTAGTTGATTTTTGTAACTAAGAGGTAGTTGGGCTTTGATAATTGGGCTTGAGTTATTTGAAGATGAGAGAGAGATATTTTAGAGGGATGGCAAACTTGTAATAATAGAGGGATTCTCATTTAATTCTCTACTTCATTTCTTCTACAAACTTCTCCATTCCTCTCCAAATCCTTTACTTTTTCCTTCTCCCTTCTTTTCCCCCAAGCTGCCAATATTTTCCCATTCCCCAAATTCTGGTCGAATTCTCCCATGTCACCCCAAAACAAAAGAGAAAGAAAGGAAGAAAAGAGAGGAAAGGGGGGAAAACTCAAGAGGATGAAGAAGGAGCAAGAGGAATTAGGGTTTGGAGCTTGTGATTCATGGTGGAGTTTCATGGATTTGGAAGAGGGTTTCGATTCTCCAAGCAAGGTAGGATTCCATACCCCATTTAGAGTGATTAGAGCATGGTTTGTTTTAAGTATACTTGCTAATTTGATGATGCTGAGATTTGGGGCAGAATTGTTGAAATTTGATTGATGTGTTTCTCTCAAACTACTATAAGAAATATCTTGGAAATAATATATGTTGTACATCTTGATGTTTCGAACAACTTTCATGTTGAACATTTTCCCTACTTTGGATTGTAAACAGCAGCTAAAATTCCATTCTTAAATCATGTCAGATTTTATCCCGTCTGTACACGTTTCAGGAAAACACACATATCTCTCTGCACATTTGTGATAAATTAGTGATCTTGGTCTCGTTGAAAAGAAGAATTCAAGCACTACAACTTTGTATCTTTCCATTTTTTTTGAATCTGCCAGCAATTAGAAGTAATTTGGTCATCAAGTTAGTGCAGTTTCTGTGTGAGATTCCAGCACATGCACGTTTTGGTATAAAATCTGTATTAAATAGAATACTCATCCAAACTGTATGAAAATTGATATCTGAACTCATAAGTTGTATACCTACAACTTTCATTTAGAAGCCTAAGCCCAGTTCTAATTAGAATTGTAATAATCCGCAGTTAAAGTTGGTATTTTCCATAAAAGTTAGTATTGTGCATGCAAGAGCATTATTCAAGCTATGCTTGTTGTTTCATTCCATAATATGGCTAAATAGTAGTGTTGTAGCATAGATGGTATCACATTATATCAAGCAGGAATCCTACTCCACTTAGTGGGTTAGTGCATCATATGTTTTTAATTAGAGGATTGCACTTTCTACAAAGAAGTTAGCATCTTTATCCAATGCTATAAATTTTTATACATGAAGCCCTCTTTCTTAAGTAGGATTCTTTACCTTGTGCATAAATTGTTAATTTATGGTTATTTTTAATAATTGTAGCACCAAGTTATCATTGTTTATGGAGATCATCATAGTAGCTCAAGGATTCTAGCTTGTTGAATGGTTATCTAGTTCATTTGTATGGCTTTAATTTGTGGTATATGCAAGTGATAGCTTGTAGAATCATGTTGGTTCATGTTGGTAGCTTCTACAAATTGTAGCTTGTAGAATTATGTTATTGGAAATAATTTTGTGGCCAATTACAAGTGAACTTCAATGAGGGGAGTATCATGTTGGAAGGTTCAAATTGGTGGGAGATTGGTGTATGTTGTTTACGAATTTTAAAGCCACAATAATGCCTTGTGTTGCTTGTTAATGATGCATTTTGTTTACTAATGCTAAATACTACAATTCATGTTACTAATGCTATACACTAAGGTTCATGTTGCTTTAGTTTCAAAAGTTAATAAAGTCCATGTTGTTGCTAATCCTTAATCCCAATTGATGCATTATGAATAATGGTCCACGTTAATTGTTAGTCTCTACTCACGTAATGAAGTTTTAAGCATATTGGTTCATGTTGCTAATGAATCTCTAACCCAACAATGGTGCTTTATCGAAATTAGTTATGTTGCTTCCCTTTTTGTCATGGATTTTCAATATGCCATCCTTCCTAGTGTATTCTAGTCTTTTAAAATTAATGCATGCTGGCCCTTTTATTTTCCTTATGTCATCCTAAGGCCACACACTAAATTTAAATGAGATGGAATAAACTAGCCTTGTTGTTAAATGCACTTTTGATGTAGCATGCCAACTCAATAAGTAGTATGCCATTCTTACATGACTCTTTTATTTAAAGTTAGTGTGTTAATTAAGTAGTATGCCATTCTTGAGCTAAAGTTAGCACTTTTTATATAGCATGTTGTATTATGCCAAGCTAGTATCTTAATTAAAATTGATGTTTCATTTTAAGGCTCTTTTGTAAATGATGTAGTTTCATTTATACCATGTTCAAAAGTTATGCAATGCTAAGTATGTTCCATGTTTTCATATGCTCCCATAATTAGTGTGCCATGCTTTTATAATTAGTATGTATTATGTTACGGAAGTTACTCCATCGCCATGCTTCTATGTTTATGTACCTTATGCCATGAAGTTTATCTTGTTACTAGCTCTCATGTTAGAAGAATCAATGTTGTTGTATCTATGTTTATACCATGATGCTATAATGTTATGTGTATGCACGTGTTCTACATCAAGATCTTGATATTTCTATTATGCATATGATGTTTTGTGGTGTTTCCATGCTTAAAATGTTAAGACTTAACGTATGGAGATGATGTCCTACTTATCATGCTTATGTTTTATATCATGTGGAGCCTGTGTAACTCCCCTTTTTGCTTATGAGGACAATATGATGAGGATGTTCCATGTCATGCCAAGATAATGATCTATATATGTCATGATGCTGTGATAAGTTGAACTATCTTTACTATGCTAGATTATGTTGTCATTACTTTATGCATAGATACAAGGAAATGTTGGCACTTATGTTATGTGGTGGTGAATTGGAATGGGTTATGTTAATGGAAAGTGCAATGTTTCATGGCTGGTTTCATAAGATGTGGTGATGGCTTGATGAAGTTGAAATGGTTGGTTTCATATGTGGAAATGGAAAGTGCAACATGTGAGAGTGAGATAGTGCTTCAGTCCTCCTTAAGGGAGGGTGACATGGGTTTGGGGAATTCCAAAGTATCGGGTAGGCCTATGGGATGGACTGGTGTGGTGTCTTTGTGGTTTTATGTGGTGGGTACACTTGCACTCCTGACGGGCTAGCGTGGGGAGGAGTGTAGAGTGGTACCCGAGGCTCCTGACGAGCTAGCGCGGCGGGGAGTCCTCTTTGCTCTTCCACACAGTTGGGAGAGGTCCAGTCCCATACGTCGTATCTGGTATTAGGGATTCCAAAGGCTGACAATGTATGTAATTGTTTGACTGACTCTCTTTTGCACTTAGGCATACATGTTGTCATTTGCTGTACTATCGTCACCCCTCCCTTGAGACCCTCTGCTCTGGTGTTGTTCTCTTTTTCCTACGTGTGGTACTATTGTTGCTTTCTTGTACTATTGTTTGCGTCTTTATGTTACGCATGCCATGTTCAGTTGTAGCACTTCCACTTGTAACACTGTGCACCCCGTTGTGACATTAGTGTGCGTTGTGTTTAGGTTGGAGTATGGAATTCCTACTTGGTCACGCTTTGACGTGTTCCCACCCGTAGTTTTCAGGTAGCAGGTGTAGCAGTTGGATTGGAGTGTGGGAGTGGAGGTTGCAGCTGGAGTTAGTTCTAGTTGTGAGTGGATGGTTTTAGTTGAGTTGGGGTGGCGAGGGGTGAGTGGTGCGCTCATGTACTTTGGGGGTTTCTTTGGGGTGAGCGTTGTTTTGTACTGTATGGAATAGTGTGTATGGACCTGAGATATATATGATGGTTCCCTTTCGGCAGTTCAGTGTTTTGGTTTCAGTGTTTTCTCTGAGACTTGTGATGTTCTGTGTATTAGTTGGATGTTGTTTCGAGCACGACATGTACTTTTTCCAGCAACGCGCAGTGGACCTGCTAGCATCATTGTATTGTATTTCCTTCCTCTTTGTAACACTCGCTCTTCGGGTATCCCGGGGAGCGGGGCGTTACAAAATATCAAGAATAAATTCAAAGGATGGTGTTTAAAAAGAGAACTTCAATGTTTCTAAATGTGGAATTTGTGAAACACCCTTGAAGTTCTTTAGTTCTCAAATGAAGAAAGAGATCAGAATTTTCTTACAAATGAGAACACAAACAACTTTTTCCAAGAGAATTAAAGCCTTAATTTCCACAAAATGAAAACAAAAGAAGAGGAAAAGGAGTGAATGAAAAGAGAGAGGGTACCCCTCCTTTTATAGTGTTCAGAAACGGTTTTGAACAGTTCTGAAGGAAGTTACAAACGGATAGAAACTGTCCAGAAAATTTCGGACTCAAACGGTCAAAAAACGGTTTAGTAGGCTATGAAAATTCGTAGTCAACCAAATATGAAAATTGGAAATTTTTGACTTAGGATCAAATGAGTTGGAAGATAATGTAATTTGAAGCTTAGGGATATATGACATATTATAACCAATGACCTGAAGCTATCTAAAAATAAAATTACATCATTCCGAAGATATGTTATCCAAACATAATTTGAGTAGCGAAGTTAGTATTCTCATAGAGTCCTTGTCAAGTGAGCATATGTAATATGAAAAGAGAATGAGCTTTATGTCTGCACATCATAGATAGAGTTAGTAACAGAAAATATAATGATTGTAACATCAAAACCATATGGAGTAGAAGATGGAATATACCAAGTTCCAACATTCTCCCCCTTTTTGATGATGACAAACAATTAAAAGATATAATGTGATTTAATGTGATTATCACTCCCCCCTGAATATATGGCAGATGTTCTCCTCTTTTGTCATCCACAAAAAGTGGAAAAACAAAATTAGCAGGCTACGATTTTTCGTAGTCGACTAATAACAAAATTGAGAGAAACTTGCATGGAAATGAAACAGAATGAAGTAACACATAGACAATATATAACTAAACAATTAACGAAACATATTCGGGGGAACATAGAGCAAACTGGAATACAACAACCAACTTAAACAAACATAACATCCAAACAACCGACAAAATAAAGCAAACAATAACCAAACTGCAGATGTGATGCCAATGAAAAACGACAGAAAAACACCCATCAGTAGTAACCAAACTGAACTTGAAAAGAACCAGCGGTCATGAGGATAATGGACGGTCAAAGGGACGGTCAAAAGCCAATACGATCATGGGGCTGAAGGACTATAGGACGAAGTGCCAGGGGAGGATGGGCGGGGACGGGTACAATGAGAGGGAATGACATTTGGCACTTCAAGAGCTGACAAGAGCTGAGATTGATTAGTTTGGATTTGGTCAAGAACGACCGAGTGCTTCTTCAGAGTTTCATCATAAGTGCTGAACTGCATTTGAATCCCGACGAATCCTTCAGAGATAGTCTCGGTAAGACGATGAATAAGCACGACGTTTGTTTCGCGAGCGGGAGAAATGCCATCCTTCGAGGCAATGAGCTTCGTGCTGGACTTTGGACGGGAAGAGCCTGGAGCGACCGTTGGGGGTGGGAGTGACCCGCAGCTGAGGCTGTGGGGTCTGAGTTTGAGTCTCTTCGGAGTCATCATCACCATCGTCGTCATCGTCTTCGGATTCGGAAGTTGAAGAGGGAGGATCTGGCAGGCGCATGCTGTGGACGGTGAGTTCATCGAAGTGAATATCACTATGAACAAAGTATTCTCCATCCGGGGGATAGAAAAGGCTCGAAGGATAAGGGTAATCGTGGGAAGAGACACGTTTCGCAAGTGGGAAGAACAAGAGATTTCCATAGTGAATGGAAAAACCACCGAAGAGAGCATAGAGGCAATGCTTGATGGATGAACTGAGGTAGTTGAGGGAGCCCGATTTTGGCATGATGTTGTGGATGATGACCTTGTGGAGAAGCCGCGCATCAGGATGAAGTCTCATCGCGGGCAGGTGAGAGAAAAATTTCGGAGCCAATTTTGCTAGGATGGTAGGATTGGTCATAGGAAAAGAGAGAAAGCCACGAAAATCTGGGGGCTGGGCGATGATCTTGGCAATAGTTTTGCCAGAAACAGTGAAAGAAATGCAGTGAACCATGGTTGTGAAGATCTTCTGACCACAGTAGAGGAGGATTCAAGGTTAGTATAGAATTCCTTGACCAGTGAAGGATAGTAGGGGACTTTGTTGTCAAGGCACCAAACATTGTGAAGGCCGACGGTTTCAAGGATCTCGCGGACGTTGAAGTTGTAAAGTGTGGAAAAATCTAGGAACCGTTCAGGATGGAATCGAGTTGCCTCGAAAGAGTGATAGCGAGATTTTACGGTAGAGGAGCGGAAACGAGAGGGGATCTCCGGGTCGGCCATGGTTGGAGGAAGAAACAAGATGTAGAAAGGAAGAAGATGATGAATAGGTTGTAGTGAAAAAAAATAAAGAATTCGGATGATATAAATAGAAAGTGGAGAGGGATGCAAAAACCGAATGGATGCCATGATAAGTTTCAAGTTGAGGAAGTTGCTAAAACTGAATGGGTTACAAAAAAATGAAAAGTTTCAAAAATGAAAACCGAACAGACGCGTAGATGAAGAGACACAAAATAAATCGAAGAGGCAAATATAGAGACGGTTGGAGTGAGCCGTGTTAAATAACCATAAAAAATAATCAAACAAAAGTAGAAGTTAAAAAATGAGAAGAGGACAAAAATTAAAGAGAGTAGGTGAATGGGGTCATGCAAAACATTGAATGGTTGGTGTGTCCCAATGACAATGAAAATAAGAGATAAAAGAAGAGTCAATGCCGAATTTAATAGTGTAGGACGGGTTGGTGGATGAAAGCAAATGTGAAAGAGCCATTTGGAAAATTGAAATCCTCATTCCAAGACAAAGTAATGCAAGACAAATTCCAAGAGATGTAAGAAAGGAGGTCAAATCTTCTGACCGGCATTCAAGAGAGGGAGGTAAGATATTTTTTCTTAAAAAATTCTGTTTTCGAAAAAAAATCATTACCTAAAACCGTATGTAAAATGATATGAGACAAAAAAATGATAACACATGGGTTAAAATAGTAAAAGACAAAAAGATAAACATCAAAAATACACGACAAAAGTCTTTGAAGAATTGGTTGGCTACAAAAATTTGTAGTCAGCTAAAAATAATTAATGACTAAGAAATTATAGAAAAATTCTAAAAATTTAAACGAATTAACATACTTATATATCAAATTCAGATTCTGTAACGCCCCGCTCCCCGGGATACCCAATAAGTACGAGTCTGTAGTGGAAATTCCCAAAGAGGCGGGTGCTACGAAAGAAAACAAACAACACACTTGGCAGGTCAACTGCGCACTGCTGGGATAGTACCTGTAGCATACCAGAAGTCACAGAAACACAAAAGAGACAACAATCCAAACATTGATATACATATATATATATATATATACACATACAAACTGTTTATACAACATCTCTGAACGAGTCTCATATACAATATAGCAACCTACATCTCGCCAAGAGCAAATACACACCTCCAGTCCTCTCACACACTCACATCACTCTCTACTCCAACCTGCAGGACTAGTGGGCCTTCAACTCCATGATCCAACACCTGAAAAATATCAACGGGGACACGTCACAGCGTGACCCAGTAGGATGTCCAAACCTAACTCACATGGTGCACAAAAATGTAATGCCCTAAGTAACAAACTGGAAACTAACTCATGGCATGTCACGGCAATGGCATACGAAAATGTAAATGGTGTCATTAACAAAACACGTACCTGCGGCAAGAGGATAGCCTGCAAAACAAAGTGAGTACGACATATAAGGGTGAACCACATTATTAAGAAACTAAACTTATCGTTGCAACATTTGGACTACAACATATATTACGAGCTTTAGGCCATTAGCATTCTTAGCAAATTAAAGCAATCCCTAACCACTCATGACAACTCTAATAACCAACATGTTGGTTAAAGGGGAAACAATGTCAAGCATTAGTAAATTTAGCCTACCTTCCAAGGAGGTAATTAATCCTTGACAAAAACAAATAAATGAACATCTAGCATAAGTGGGTAATGATGTAATCATGCTACACATAGATTTTCACAGAATACTAACTTTAAATAAGAATACCAAGAAAGGTTCCATCTTTTGCATAGTTGGGCCAATGTACTTAAGGAAAGAACTAACTCTTCATTTATATTTTGGATGACTACATTTTCCTTTAAACATGGAAAACGTGAGAGAAGTAGCAAGTAGGATTTGTGTAGCATTCCTAGCTTAAGTTTTCTAATACTACAGATGTCATGAAAATACTTAAAAATTGGGCAGAGTTTCTTTTGTATTTATCAAGTTTTCCATATACAACATAAATAGTATTTAAAAGGAAACATGACATAACCATAACTCCCAACCACACCATCAACACCACCAACACCACCAACACCACTATAGACATCAACATAACCTTTCCAACTTCTAAATGAGAGCCATTCATTTAAGCAATGTAACAAAGGAGAACAACTTCGTTTACTCCATGTAACAAAATGAGATCTATTCCATTTACCCAATGAAACCAAAATGAGATTAAGTTCATAAAGGGAGCAATTTCATCTTCACGCGAAATGAGGAAAATGATAAAGCTTCCATGTTACAAAATGAGAGCACTTTGCATAATTATTGGAATAAATTATTCAAGCAACATGGAACATAATTATTGCATCAAATAATTCAAATTAGCATCCCAATTCAACCACGAATGCTCCATGGTAACGGGGATGTTAAGATTTCCAACATTCCATAATACTTCCAACAACCCAACATTTCCTAATAACATTAATGATATCACCAATACCAACATCAATATCATGAATATCCCTACTAGCAATACAACAAGATAACAATATTTACTAACTAACAACCCACACTTTCCAACATACCACCATTCAAGCACCAAATACATCCATGGAAACATTCATTCTTTAACGGTTAACCATCACATCCAAACAACCACAAATCACCCAAAAATGCTAAATGATGCCATAATGCATATGATGCTCAAGTAATGCGATGCAATGCGATGAAATGCAATGAGATCCCATGAATGAGCCGGCGTGCAAGTGTATCGTGATTTCTACTCCGATATCAACGTGGAGCCACCTCCACGTGGAGCCACCTAATGGATCAAGAGGTGGCCAACGGCGTGTTCACCCGCCTCCTACCGCGGCACTTTGTCCATGCCCGTGCACTCCACCTCGTGTCCTAATCACATCATTTCACCATCATTCCATATTCCGCATAAAAAAACCAACAACACATTGCCAATCTCCCCTTCTCAATTCATTTTATATGAATCTCGTTATCATACCAAGCAAAATTGAAATAAAAGCTTCCAACTATCCAAAAGGGGGACAATTGCACAAAAAGAGAACAATTTAACATAATTAATGGAGTGAGGCAACCAAGACGACATGAACTGAAACCATAGCATCAAATAATTTCAACACCTCATTTAAGTTCAACACAACAAGAAGTGGAAAGTTAAAGCCTCCAACAATTTCAACAAACAACAACTCAATATGACATGACGGTCCATGTAAATAATGGGGTCATATTTCATTCACACTTCATAAAGCTTTCCATTTTATTTTCTTTTCATAACTTTTCCTTACCAACACTTTACCAAGGCACCAGGGAGCACCAACATCCTAGGCTGAATTAATGGGTAGCTTCAAGCCCCCAATTATATCACTTAATCAAGGTCACTTTCACCATTCAACTCATTATTACAAAATTCCCATTTTCATGCAAGGGTAACTTAATAAAAATTTCCTACACCCCCAAATGATAGCCAAGATGCACAAATACACATCCAAATCCACCTCCAAATTCATTGTTCACACACTTCATCTTAGTCACACAAAGGAAGTTGAATAAAAACATCCAACATGTAAAATGAGGACTATTCATGAGCCCATCTCAATATTCAAGAGCCCATCTTTATCAGCTATTCATGGCCAATTACACATCTCAATTTATTGTTCTCATATTTCACGATGTTCATACAAGGAAAGAAAATGAGTACTAAATTTCCAACATTCAAAATAAAAGCAACTTCTCATAATTGGCGACAATCACTCAAGAGTATTATCAACATAAACATAGTAACTTGTGGTATTATCTACTTCATTACACCCTAACATAACAACTATCCATAGTCAATTTCTCATACGCATTTCATTAGCAAATAATTCATGTGTACCATGCAAAGAAATTAAGTAATAAGGCTTCCAACAATAAAAAAGAGAGCAATTTTGCAAATTTCTTGAAGCAAGGCATTCAAGATCAACATGAGACCTATTTGTAGCATCAATTAATTCAAACATCATTTCAATTCAAATTAGAATGCACCGTACCAAAATTTGCCACAAACCCTAAGATTGCAACTTTGCACTCGAGATGAAAATGAATGAAACATATGAGTAGGGTTGGAATCCTACCTCAAAATCAAGAGAGCCCACCATGGATGCAAGCTCCAAGCTCCAGGATCCCAAATCTTCCTCTTGATTCCTCATCCCAACTCAACCCTAAACAAGGCCCTCTTCCAATTTCTCTTTCAATTTCATGGATCCCCAACCCTCCTCCTTCAATTTCATGAAAACTCCATGCACCCATCACCAAGCCCTAATTTCGAGTTCCCCACCCCCAATTCCTCCATGAATCACCCTCTTCAAGCTCTAGACCCTAGCTCCTTTGATCCCAAGCCCCCCAATCCACAAGCTAATCACTTAGGGTTCTAAAGGAGAGTGAGAGATGGAGTTTGAGCTTGAACAATCAAGAAAATGAGCCCAGGAAATTCGGCCAGCATTTAGTGGGGGTTTTGGGGTAAGGTTTTGGCCATGGAGTGGAGAGTATTTGGTGAAGATGAAAGACTAGAAGCTTAGGGCTTTACTTCCTCTCTTCTTCCTCTTCTTTCTTCTTTTTCTCCACACTTTTCTCTCCATTTTTCTCCCCGAATTTCGCAGCAAGGGGAAGCCTTCATTCATTCGGCCTGGGCTTGGGTGAACGCGGGAGAGGAGGAAGGAAACAAGGAAATTACAAGTTTGCCGTTCTCAATCACGTTCATTTCTGGAATTTGCAGGACAGTCCCAAACAGGGGCAGCTAACTCAATATTTTTGAACTACACTTAAGATTTACTACCTTATGAGTTGTAGATATAGGTGTTATGCATTCACATATCAATTTTCATGATGTTTCACCAAGTATTCAATTTAATACAGAATTTACAGCGAATGGTATATGTGCTGAAATTGTGCTGGAAAGTAAAACAGAAACTGTCCTGTCTTGAGGACCAGATTGCTCCTAAATGCGGACAGATTCAGAAAAATGGAAAACTATAAAGTTGTAGGGCTTGAAGTTAACTTTCCAACAAGACTAAGAACACACCATTTCGTTAAGAATTGAGGGACTGATCACCGTTCCCGTAACATGTGTCAAAACTGTGGAAAAACAGACATGCTGATTTCACAAAATTCCTATCCCAATTTCTAATCTGAATTTGGAAAAGTGGTCAACATGAAAGTTGGAGATAATAGTCCCAAGTTTATGCTGTAAATTTTTCAGGACATTCGTAATTCTAAATTAGGAGAAATCATCAACATTTTAGGCATGTACTTCTGCCCAAATTCCCAGCAGCTCCAAAGTAGCAAGCAAGCAACTTCTACCTAACAATTAATCAAGTCAACATGTTGATACTTGAGGCAAAATAAATCCAAAACATAGCATCAATTAAATTCAACACTTCCTATAAATTCATTCGCATAATTCTCATTTCCATATACAAGAAAGTTGAATGAATGATAGATTCCAACATACAAAAAGAGAGCAATTTCACAAAATAGATTAAACCAACAATAAAAAAAATGGGATGAAACCAACAATTAAACCCTCTTCTCTCATCTAATAGTCTAGCCCACCAATGGAAGCCAAATCAACAGTAACTAATAATAATCCAAACCCAACTCTAGCCACCAAAATAACTAAGGCCTTAACAATAGTAATAATAATATCAATCAACATCATCAATAATAAAAATACCAATACCCAAAAATAATAACAACTTCACAAAAATAACAACCAAACATCAATAATACCAATGTCATTCATTAATAACTATCACAACATCACCAATAATCATGAACATACCGCTTTACTACACATACTCACCAGCTAGAATCGCCAGGCACACTAATGAACACTAATAGCACGCTAACAATAATATCAATTTACTATCAATCCACACACATTCACCCATATATCCAAAGCATATCATAGTCACCTTAGAGCCATACATGTAGGAAATCACTATACACACAACAAAATTACTATACGCACACACGCAAACAGCATTTTACACATAAAGGCATTACAATCTACCCACCTTAAAAATAAAGTTCGTCCTCGAACTTTTTAACTTAGGACATAGCTGAGGGTGAATAGAGATATATAGGGTCACTCTACCCCATCATATAGATAAAGCACATTCATATACCAACACTCTTACTAGTTCAAATACACACAAGTATAACATTTCAAACATACCCACATGCACTGCTATCCTGAGTCACACAACCACCCATGTCACCATGTACACATTGAATACTTGGTGACTTATGAGTAGTGTGTGAAATTGAGTTATATACTTGATTGAGGTGCAGTTAGTGTATCGATGTTGTGTGGTGGCTTTATACCGTATGTGATATGCACATGTGGAGTGTGCAGAGGCATGAGGTGGCCTCTTTATTTGGTAGGAATCCATCCCCATATAGTTTGTTATTCATAAATTTCATCCAAGAATGCTAAAGATGTTGACTTTAATTATGGAGATGCACTTCCTTTCATGCAATTAGTCCTATGTTGTCTTCAATTACTTATGAACAAGCATCCTTTTCATGTTAGACAGATTAATCAACATGCTACAAATTGTTATCTTGCTTAAGTTTTATGTTGCTTTCTATTGTATTAATGTTTATGTTGTTATCTTGCTTAAGTTTTATGTTGTTTTCTATTGTATTAATGTGTTGGGATCAAAGGAGCTAGGGTCTAGAGCTTGAAGAGGGTGATTCATGGAGGAATTGGGGGGGGGGACTCGAAATTAGGGCTTGGTGATGGGTTCATGGAGTTTTCATGAAATTGAAGGAGGAGGGTTGGGGATCCATGAAATTGAAAGAGAAATTGGAAGAGGGCCTTGTTTAGGGTTGAGTTGGGATGAGGAATCAAGAGGAAGATTTGGGATCATGGAGCTTGGAGCTTGCATCCATGGTGGGCTCTCTTGATTTTGAGGTAGGATTCCAACCCTACTCATATGTTTCATTCATTTTCATCTCGAGTGCAAAGATGCAATTTTAGGGTTTGTGGCAAATTTTGGTACGGTGCATTCTAATTTGAATTGAATGATGTTTGAATTAATTGATGCTACAAATAGGTCTCATGTTGATCTTGAATGCCTTGCTTCAATAAATTTGCAAAATTGCTCTCTTTTTGATTGTTGGAAGCCTTATTACTTAATTTCTTTCCATGGTACACATGAATTATTTGCTAATGAAATGCGTATGAGAAATTGACTATGGATAGTTGTTATGTTAGGGTGTAATGAAGTAGATAATACCACAAGTTACTATGTTTATGTTGATAATACTCTTGAGTGATTGTCGCCAATTATGAGAAGTTGCTTTTATTTTGAATGTTGGAAATTTAGTACTCATTTTCTTTCCTTGTATGAACATCGTGAAATATGAGAACAATAAATTGAGATGTGTAATTGGCCATGAATAGCTGATAAAGATGGGCTCTTGAATATTGAGATGGGCTCATGAATAGTCCTCATTTTACATGTTGGATGTTTTTATTCAACTTCCTTTGTGTGACTAAGATGAAGTGTGTGAACAATGAATTTGGAGGTGGATTTGGATATGTATTTGTGCATCTTGGCTATCATTTGGGGGTGTTGGAAATTTTTATTAAGTTACCCTTGCATGAAAATGGGAATTTTGTAATAATGAGTTGAATAGTGAAATTGACCATGATTAAGTGATATAATTGGGGGCTTGAAGCTACCCATTAATTCGGCCTAGGATGTTGGTGCTCCCTGGTGCCTTGGTAAAGTGTTGGTAAGGAACAGTTATGAAAAGAAAATAAAATAGACAGCTTTATGAAATGTGAATGAAATATGACCCCATTATTTACATGGACCATCATGTCATATTGAGTTTTTGTTTGTTGAAATTGTTGGAGGCTTTAACTTTCCACTTCTTGTTGTGTTGAACATAAATGAGGTGTTGAAATTATTTGATGCTATGGTTTCAGTTCATGTCGTCTTGGTTGCCTCACTCCATTAATTATGTTAAATTGTTCTCTTTTTGTGCAATTGTCCCCCTTTTGGATAGTTGGAAGCTTTTATTTCAATTTTGCTTGGTATGATAACGAGATTCATATAAAATGAATTGAGAAGGGGAGATTGGCAATGTGTTGTTGGTTTTTTTATGCGGAATATGGAATGATGGTGAAATGATGTGATTAGGACACGAGGTGGAGTGCACGGGCATGGACAAAGTGCCGCGGTAGGAGGCGGGTGAACACGCCGTTGGCCACCTCTTGATCCATTAGGTGGCTCCACGTGGAGGTGGCTCCACGTTGATATCGGAGTAGAAATCACGATACACTTGCACGCCGGCTCATTCATGGGATCTCATTGCATTTCATCGCATTGCATCGCATTACTTGAGCATCATATGCATTATGGCATCATTTAGCATTTTTGGGTGATTTGTGGTTATTTGGATGTGATGGTTAACCGTTAAAGAATGAATGTTTCCATGGATGTATTTGGTGCTTGAATGGTGGTATGTTGGAAAGTGTGGGTTGTTAGTTAGTAAATATTGTTATCTTGTTGTATTGCTAGTAGGGATATTCATGATATTGATGTTGGTATTGGTGATATCATTAATGTTATTAGGAAATGTTGGGTTGTTGGAAGTATTATGGAATGTTGGAAATCTTAACATCCCCGTTACCATGGAGCATTCGTGGTTGAATTGGGATGCTAATTTGAATTATTTTATGCAATAATTATGTTCCATGTTGCTTGAATAATTTGTTCCAATAATTATGCAAAGTGCTCTCATTTTGTAACATGGAAGCTTTATCATTTTCCTCATTTCGCGTGAAGATGAAATTGCTCCCTTTATGAACTTAATCTCATTTTGGTTTCATTGGGTAAATGGAATAGATCTCATTTTGTTACATGGAGTAAACGAAGTTGTTCTCCTTTGTTACGTTGCTTAAATGAATGGCTCTCATTTAGAAGTTGGAAAGGTTATGTTGATGTCTATAGTGGTGTTGGTGGTGTTGGTGGTGTTGATGGTGTGGTTGGGAGTTATGGTTATGTCATGTTTCCTTTTAAATACTATTTATGTTGTATTTGGAAAACTTGATAAATACAAGAGAAACTCTGCCCAATTTTTAAGTTCAGACATCCGTAGTATTAGAAAACTTAAGCTAGGAATGCTACACAAATCCTACTTGCTACTTCTCTCACGTTTTCCATGTTTAAAGGAAAATGTAGTCATCCAAAATATAAATGAAGAGTTAGTTCTTTCCTTAAGTACATTGGCCCAACTATGCAAAAGATGGAACCTTTCTTGGTATTCTTATTTAAAGTTAGTATTCTGTGAAAATCTATGTGTAGCATGATTACATCATTACCCACTTATGCTAGATGTTCATTTATTTGTTTTTGTCAAGGATTAATTACCTCCTTGGTAGGTAGGCTAAATTTACTAATGCTTGACATTGTTTCCCCTTTAACCAACATGCTGGTTATTAGAGTTGTCATGAGTGGTTAGGGATTGCTTTAATTTGCTAAGAATGCTGATGGCCTAAAGCACGTAATATATGTTGTCGTCCAAATGTTGCAACGATAAGTTCAGTTTCTTAATAATGCGGTTCACCCTTATATGTTGTACTCATTTTGTTTTGCAGGCTATCCTCTTGCCGCAGTTACGTGTTTTGTTAATGACACCATTTACATTTTCGTATGCCATTGCCGTGACATGCCATGAGTTAGTTTCCAGTTTGTTACTTAGGGCATTGCATTTTTGTGCACCATGTGAGTTGGGTTTGGACATCCTACTGGGTCACGCTGTGACGTGTCCCCATTGATATTTTTCAGGTGTTGGATCGTGGAGTTGAAGGCCCACTAGTCCTGCAGGTTGGAGTAGAGAGTGATGTGAGTGTGTGTGAGGACTGGAGGTGTGTATGTAGGTTGCTATATTGTATATGAGACTCGTTCAGAGATGTTGTATAAACAGTTTGTGTGTGTGTGTGTGTATATATATGTTTGGATTGTTGTCTCTTTTGTGTTTCTGTGACATCTGGTATGCTACAAGTACTATCCCAGCAGTGCGCAGTTGACCTGCCCAGTGTGTTGTTTGTTTTCTTTCGTAGCACCCCCCTCTTTGGGAATTTCCAATACAGACTCGTACTTATTGGGTATCCCGAGGAGCAGGGCGTTACAGATTCACTGATGATACCCAAATTTCGTCTAAGTTTAATGAAAGATTCCTATTTCAAAGGCTTAGTCAAAATATCGGAAATTTGATGTTCAGTTGAAATGAAGTTTAAAATAATATCACCTTTTGGAACATGATCATCCAAAAAATCATGACGTATGTCAATGCTTAGTTCTTGAGTGGTGAACAGTATTTTTAGATAAATTATTTGCACTAGTGTTGACACACATAATAGGGCATGTGGAACACTGAATGCCATAATTTGATATAGTTTGTTTTATCCACAAAATTTGAGCACATGCTAAACCAACGGCAATATATTCTGTCTCTGTGGTAGATAATGAAATAGAGTTCTGCTTTTTGCTAAACCAAGAGACTAAGGCATGTCCAAGAAAATGACATGTGCCATTAGTACTCTTTCAGTCTGATTTACAACCAGCAAAATCTGTGTCACTATATGATAATAAATCATATGTGCTAGTTTTAGGATAGAATAAACCATAATCAGATGTATGTTTAATATATCTAATAATTCTTTTCACAGCAGTTAAATTTGAAAATTTTGGATTAGATTGAAAACGTGCACATAAACATATTGAAAACATAATATCTGGTCTACTTGCCGTAAGATAAAGTAGAGAACCAATCATACCTCTATAGAGACATTGGTCAACATCCTTACCATTTAAATCTTTGTCAAGATATGTTGATGTGCTTATAGGAGTATGCTTATCTGAAGAATGTTCAAGTCCAACGCGTTTGATGAGTTCTTTGGAATACTTACTTTGGTAGATGAATATGCATTCATTTATTCGCTTGATTTGAAGACTAAGGAAGTAGGTGAGTTCACCCATATGACTCATTTCAAATTCTTTTTGCATAATGTTAGAAAAATCTTGGCAAAGAGATTTATTAGTAGAGCCAAATATAATATCATCAACATATATTTGAATAATAATTATATCTGAACATATATTTTGGATAAATAAAGTAGAATCAATTTTACCAATAGAATAACCAGAATTCAAAAGATAACTTTTAAGTCTTTCATACCAAGCACGAGGTGCTTGCTTAAAACCATATAAAGCTTTTCTTAATTTGAAAACATGATTATCTAACTTTTCATAATGGAAACTAGGAGGTTGTTCAACATAAACTTCTTCTTTAAGAAATCCGTTGAGAAAAGCACTCTTAACATCCATCTTCTTCTTGTTTATAACCGTGTGCAACCAATCTTGCCTTGTTTCTTATTACTTGTCCAGATTCATCCAACTTATTTTTGAATACCCACTTGGTACCAATAACTGGATGATCTGAAGGTCGAGGAACTAATTCCCAAACATCATTCTTTTGGAATTGGTTGAGTTCTTCCTGTATAGCCATGATCCATGAACTGTCATTACAAGCACCATTAATGTTCTTTGGTTCAATAGATGATAGAAATGCAAATGTGCCATTTGTTCTATCTATCGGCGAGTTTTCACTGCATCTGTCATGTCTCCAATGATTAAATCTGATGGATGATTTGGAACTTGTGCAAATGCTGTTGGAAGATCTGAAACAGACTCAATGATAGGTTGATGGAGTTTCCAACTGTTCCAGTGCCTATGATTCTTCCTTTATTGTTGTCACCAAAGATTACTGAACCTCCATCTTTATATTGAATGGTTGAAAGAAGGTTGATGTTTCCTGTCATGTGTTTTGAACAGCCACTATCTAAGATCAATTTCCCTTTTCTTGGTACCTGAAAAAATAAAATATGAAGCATTGGTACCCTTTTCCTTTAGTGTCCTTGGGATTAGATCTTAGGTAGCCAAACCCAAGTAGAATTTGGCTTTCTTAAATAATTAACAGAATGAACAATAGATTGCATATAATCATAAATGTATGATTTTCTATTATCTAAACATGTATCCTTAGGAACCCATATACTAATTGTATTATGTTTCTTAGGAGATTCAATTGAAATGTTTGAAACATTTCTTTGTGAAGAAGATGTAGAAGTGTTTACTATCTTCGTGTAGATGAATGCATGATTCTTTTTTTGTGGTTTTACAAAAGTTGTCTTTCCAACAAATGAAGATGTGTTAGGAGGTTTAGATATATTCTTATTAGAATAACACAATCCTTGCCTATGATTTGCTAGAAATTGAAAGTAAAGCAAATCAATGAGATTAATCTTGCCTTTGTTAAATTTATTAACATTAGAAGACATCTTATCGTACTTCATCTTTATTGATGAAATACTATTATCCATTTTGGATATCTGTGCATGCAATTCTTGATTCTTAGTTTTGAGAAGATCATTCTCTTTGCTAGGATCCAAGATTTGAGAAGATGTATTCTAAGTGTTTATTGCATCAAATGAAATGCATTTTGATGTTAATTCTTGATGGTCAAGAATAAGATCATCATTGCTTTGTTTCAAAGACTTGTGTTGTGCACTTAGTCTTTTGAAACGAACAAAGAGATCATTAAATGCATCTAATAATTCTTCATTATCAATAGTACTTACATCGCTTTCATCATGTTGTGCCATAAAGCACATGTTAGCATTCTCTTCATTGTTGTCTTCTTCATATGAAGAATCCCATGTTGCTGCGAATGCTTTCTTCATTCTATCAAACTTCCTTTCCTTCTTGGAATGATCATTGTTGTAGTTGTTGGAAGTTTTGTACTTTGATTTGAGGAGTGGACAATCCTTCTTTATATGTCCTGCCCTATTACAATTAAAAAAAAGAGAAAAATCAGAATTTTTAGATTTGAAATTGTTATACTTACCTTTTCTTAAGAACTTCTTAAAGTTCCTTGTGAGGAAAGCAACAACAACATCATCCATTTTTGAATCTTCATCATCTGATGAAGCTTTAAAAGCAATCACTTTCTTTTTCTGGTGTGTTTCTTCTTTCTCGTCTTCTAATTGAACATCGAAGGCCATTAGATTACTAACAAGACTTTCAACATCTAATTTTGAGAGATCGTTGCCTTCTTCAATTGTGGTGATCTTTGGACGTCATTCTGGAGTTAAAGCCTTAAGAATCTTGCGAACCTGTTCAAGTGAAGTGTAAGTCTTTCCAAGAATATTTAAGAATTTATAATATTAGTAAACCTGGTGTTCATTTCTCCAATTGTCTCTTTGTCCTTCATCTTGAACAACTCAAATTTGTGAACCAAAATAGAAATCTTAGTTTCCTTCACTTTACTGGTTCCTTCATGAGTTACCTCGAGTATATGCCAAATATCTTTAGCAGATTTGGCCTGAGATACTCGATTAAACTCATTCTTATCCATGGCACAGAATAAAGAATTCATAGCCTTTGAGTTGTTGGTTGCTGCAGTTTTGTCATTGGCAGTCCAATAAGAGAAGGGAGTTGTTGGCTTTTGATATCATGTCTCTATGATGTTCCATAACGTATAATCCATACTTTGGAGATGAATCTCCATTCTAACCTTCTAGTATGAATAATTGGAACCATCAAATAGAGGAGGACGAACTTGAGAGTTGCCTTCTGGATATTGTGATGAATAGTTGTGTGGAACTGCTGTCATGTTCTGTTCTGCCATCTTTATCCCGCTCTGATACCAAATGTAGGATCGCTTGTATACACAAATACACTAAAAGGGGGGTTGAATAGTGTATTATAAAAAATTGTTGCAAATAAAACGTTACTAAAATTTGCAAAGATGGAACAGAAATTAAATGACAAGTATGAAAACTAAACCAATCGCAAATACAAAGATGTATCCTGGTTCGGATCCTTTTGATCCTACTCCAGTCCTTTACTCCCCGTAGAGATTTTCAATCCACTATAATCACTTGCTCCCCGCAAGTATTAACTTACAAAAATGGTGACACTCCCAGTGTCCCAAACTTTGTACAATCTATACAACTAGAGATTCAAATTTTGTTGAAGAAATAATGAAATATAAAATACATATAGCCTTGGTATGAATATCAAGAATGAATTCAAAGTATGGTGTTTAAAAAGAGAACTTCAATGTTTCTAAATGTGGAATTTGCGAAACACCCTTGAAGTTCTTTAGTTCTCAAATGAAGAAAGAGATCAGAATTTCTTCTTACAAATGAGAACACAAACAACTTTTCCCAAGAGAATTAAAGCCTTAATTTTCACAAAATGAAAACCAAAGAATAGGAAAAGGAGTGAATGAAAAGAGAGGAGGTATCCCTCCTTTTATAGTGTTTAGAAACGGTTCTGGATGGTTCTGAACGGTTTTGAAGGAAGTTACAAACGGATAGAAACTGTCCAGAAAATTTCGGACTCAAACGGTCAAAAAACGGGTTAGTAGGCTACGAAAATTCGTAGTCGACCAAATATGAAAATTGCAAATTTTTGACTTAGGATCAAATGAGTTGGAAGATAATGTAATTTGAAGCTTAGGGATATATGATATATTATAGCCAAGGCCCTAAAGCTATCTAAAAATAAAATTACATCATTTCGAAGATATGTTATCCAAACATAATTTGAGTAGCGAAGCTGGTATTCTCAGAGTCCTTGTCAAGTGAGCATATGTATTATGAAAATAGAATGAGCTTTATGTTTGCACATCATAGATAGAGTTAGTAACAGAAAATATATTGATTGTCACATCAAAACCATATGGAATAGAAGATGGAATATACCAAGTTCCAACAAGCTCGTGTCCTCGTGTGTTATGCGATTTAACAAAGAGAAAAGACAATTGGATGATTTGTTCGCAATTCAATTTCAGGCCACACATCGTGTCGGACTTGGTTATGTGGAAGCAATTGCATCCAATGCTCGCACCTCCTATATTGGTATTACTATAGATTTTGTGAGGCCAACCTCCGGTGCGTTCACAAGTGGTGTCAAAGACATTATGGGTAGCAAACCTACCAAGAAAGCCAACACTTCACCTTCACTCCCTTTTGGCAAGAAACCCGCTAAGGGTGGAAACCAAAAGAGAGTCATGCTTACATGTACACCAACCTTCATCCACGTAGGAAATCTCCTACTTCACAAGTGGACATACATGACACATTGTATGCTCCACACCCACGGACACGTGAAAATCCATACATGAGAAATACTCATGCACGTGACCCTATACACTCATATGCTTATGCGCATCATTCTTACATGTATGCACATCCTCCATATGTCATGCATGCTCCATATGTTTCATACAACATGCATGTTCCTAAGCATGTATACAACCCACATATGTCTAATGCATATCCTCCTCCTCATTTTTATGCTAGAACTCATGTTCCTAAGAAGCATGCACCACATAGAAATCAAACAAATGTGCATGCAACTAGGAAAAGGACTCCTAAAACATACACAATTTGGGGTCCTAAGAACACAAGCTTAAATGATAGGAATGCATATGATGATTCCTATTTTCATGATATTATTAATAGTGGTAATTAAGTTGGGAAGCGGAAGTTCACTTGGACTTGGCTTCCAAAGGGCTAATCCCCTTGGACCCAACAAAAATTGGGTACCATGAGCTTATGATATACTATGTAGGTACCCAAGAAAAAGAAAGAGAGCAATAAAGGTCAAATTAGCTCTAAAAGGAAAGGATGGATACTCGACAGTGGTTGCTCCAAACACATGACATGAGATCCCTCATTACTCTCCGAAGTGATTAGCATCAAGGATGGTGCAACGGTCACTTTTGCAGGTAATCAAAAGGGAACCATCATTGGAGTAGGTATAGTCAGCAATTCCTCCAAACCTTTAATTACTAATGTATATTTAGTTAGTGGTTTGTGTCATAACCTCATCTCCATTAGTCAACTGTGTGACAATGTTACAAGGTTAACTTTGGAGAAGGTTTGTGTAAAATTGGTGATTCTAATTCACATGTTTTATTTACCGGTATTAGGCGTAAAAATATTTATTATTTGAGTTTGCCTAAAACCATAGAACATTTCTTAGTTGCTAATACAAATAAACAACTATTATGACATCGCCGGTTTGGTCAGGTTCATTTTAAGCACTTATATAAGTTAGCTAAGCATGATCTTGTCAGAGGGTTTACAAAAATTGCTTTTAATAAGAAAAACTTTTGTGATTCATGTCAAAGTGATAAACTTAGTAAATCATCTTTCAAACTTAAAGAATGCATAACTTCTAAGAGGCCCCTAGAATTACTGCATCTAGATTTGTTTGGGCCAACTAGAACCGCTTCTTTAGACAATGCTCATTATGGATTAGTTGTCATTGATGACTTCTCTAGATTTACTTGGGTTTCATTTTTAACTAATAAGAATGAAGCTTTTGAAGAGTTTATCATATTTACAAAGATGATTCAAAATTTCTTAAGATCCACCATTATCACTATTCGTAGTGATCATAGAGGAGAATCTGAGAATGAGCCTTTTACAAATTTTTGTGATGACACCGGGATAACTCACAATTTCTCTTTTCCTCGTGCACCACCACAAAATGGTGTTGTAGAGACTAAGAATAGGACCCTAATTGAGTGTGCTCGTACCATGCTCCACGATAGTCATCTTAGACTACAATTTTGGACAAAGGCGGCGCACACTACATGTTATGTGCTCAATAGGATCCTAGTGAGACCCCGAACGAATAAAACTTGTTTTGAGCTATTTTATGACAAAAAGCCACAAGTTAAATATTTTCGTGTTTTTGGTTGAAAATATTTTATCAAGAACTCCTTTGGTAACTTAGATAAATTTTAGCCAAGATCCGATGAAAGAATTTTTGTTGGATATTCCACACATAGCAAAGCCTACCGGATATACAACAAAACCTCTTCAAGGATCAATGAATCACTACACATATCATTTTATGAAGATTTTGATTTTCCTCATGTTATTGATAATAGTGTAGATGCTATATATGATTCTCTAAGTAATGTCAAGATTAATGATTCTATTATTGAGACTAACACTATTAATGAGATTGTTGAAGATGTTCCAAGTGATGCAGGGATTCCCAAAGCTTACCCAACCGTTTGTAATCACCCTCATGACCAAATTATTGGAGATATTGGCATGGGTGTTCGAACGAGGTCAAGAATTGAAGAATTCTCTCATTGCTCATTCGTCTCTACCATTGAGCCAAAGAACATCCAAGAAGCTTGTGAGGATAGCTCTTGGATAGTGGCAATGGAAGAAGAACTCATGCAATTTGATAGAAATGAAGTTTGGGAGCTCGTTCCTCTTCCAAGCGGTCACCAAGTGATTGGGACCAAGTAGATCTTCAAGAACAAGACCGATGAGAACGAGGTCATCACAAGGAACAAAGCAAGGTTAGTAGCTCAAGGCTACCGGCAAGAAGAGGGTATTGATTTCGAAGAATCTTTTGCCCCCGTAGCTAGATTAGAAGCTATTAGATTGCTTTTATCTTTTGCATCTCATAAGAATTTCAAACTATTTTAAAAGTGCATTTTTAAATGGTATTGTTAATGAAGAAGTGTATGTTTCTCAACCACTCGGTTTTATTCATGAAAAATTTCCAAACCATGTTTTCAAACTTAAGAAAGCATTCTATAGGTTGAGACAAGCTCCTAGAGCTTGGTATGATCGACTCAAAACCTTTTTTTTGGATTTAGGTTTTAAAATGGGTGAAGTTGATTCGACACATTTTATTAAGGATTATGAAAATGACATCCTATTGATTCAGGTTTATGTAGACGATATTATATCTGGATCTACTAACTTTATTCTTTGCCAAGAATTTTCTAAGTCTATGAAGGATGAATTCGAGATGAGCCATATGGGTGAGCTCAAGTATTTCCTTGGACTACAATTTCGGCAAATGAAGGATGTGACTTTCATACATCAAACCAAGTACACAGGGGAGCTTATCAAGCGATTCAGGATGGAATCGTCTTCAAGCAAACAGATTTCATGAGTACGACAACCCATCTACACAAGGATGAGAACGAAAAAGATGTAGACGTTCGTCTATATGGAGGTATGATCGGTAGCTTACTCTATTTAATTGCTAGTAGGCCCGATATCATGTTTTCTGTATGCCTTTGTGCTAGATATCAAGCTAGACCTAAGGAGTCACACTTGATCGCGGTTAAGCGAATTTTTCGTCACCTCAATCATTCACTAGATTATGGGTTACTTTACCCTAAATCTAGCACATATGAGTTAATCTCATATAGTGATGCCGACTTTGTCGGATGCAAATCCGATAGGAAGAGTACTAGTGGCACTTGCCGTTTTCTAGGAAATTCCCTAGTTTCTTGGTTCTCCAAGAAACAGAACTCAGTATCATTGTCCACGACTGAAGCGGAATATATTGCCTCAGGTCTTGCATGTGCACAAATTCTTTGGATGAGACACACTCTTAAGGACTATGGTGTCAATTGTGATACGTGCCCTATCATGGTTGATAACCAAAGTGCTACAGGTCTTTCGAAGAATCCGGTACATCACTCCCATACCAAAAACATAGATATGAGACACCATTTTATCAATGATCCTGTAGCTAAGAAGGACATCATCTTAGAGTACATTGAAACCCAAAAACAAATCACCGACGTCTTCACTAAACCTCTTAAAGAAGATTCATTTGTGAGGTTGCGTGGAAAATTAGGGATTATGAGTGAATCTGAAATTTAGGAGTTAACCTTTGTGTGATATCATATTTGAACTCATATCATTATGGTACTTCTCTTATTTTGATTGATTATACGTTTCACATATATTTGTTTTAAGAGATGTATTTGAGTTTTTGATAATTTCGATTGTCTGGTTAGTTTTACGAGTTTTTTTGTGCAAATCTATGGTATTTTTATATTGATTTCATGATTAGATCTGTGTTAGCATATATGTCCTAGGATGAGATGTCTATGTTCTTGGATTCTTATCTCTTTGTGCATCTCTGGACTAGGACAGACGACTGTCATTCCTTTGACAGTCGACTGCCCAACTCAATTTTATCAAACAGCAGACTGCATTTTTCGCATAGGCGACTGATGAATATTTTACAGTCGACTGTCCATGTAACAGGCGACTGCAATTTTGTCATCAGGCGCCTGTCCAATCTTTTGAAAGTCTCTGTTTTTATCATCGAATTTTTGATTGTCTGTCAGTAGACTGATGTGTATGTTATAGTCGACTGTCTATCCGACAAGCGACTGTGAATTACTCACCAGTCGACTGTCTGCCAACCTAAGCCCATCTTTATCCTTTCAACCAGTCGACTGAAGATTGTTCATCAGTCAACTGTCAACTGTTGTGGCGGTTCGTTAACTTGATCTGAGCCGTCGATTTTTCATTCCAACGGCCCAGATTCTTTCGACCCCTCTTTATATCATCGAGAGACGTCGATTCGTTCACTTGTTTTCTCTCTCATCCGTCTGAAAACTCCCTCGTCTTCCTCCTTCGAACTCCACCGTTGATCACTCCTCCGTCGATTTCGCGCCGATTTCGAGGCCTCTCTCCTCCATTCTTTCGATTTCTGAGTCGAATGTCTCCATCTTGATCGTTCATCACCGTTTAGGTATCGCTTTATTTCGTTTATCGACTCGTGCGTACCCTAGCTTCTTACTATCAACATTCATGGATCCAGCAAGTCCAGCTTTGTCAGGGGAGTTCTTGGGCATTTTCGTCGCTGACCAAATTCCCTCACCCTCTGCGGCTGAACCCCCTTCTCCTCCTGCTGAACAGCCACCCCATCCTCCGGCGTCTGTTCCGCTCGAAGATTTTCTACTCGCTCAACTCTGTGATCGAGTCTCTGCGATCGAAAAGCTTGCTTCGTCCATAGATCAGAAGCTCTCACTACATCTTGAGCTTCAGTACAAGTCGTTCTTGCATCAAGGCTTCCCTATTCCGGCCGAACTCCAGGCCATGTTTCCTTCGTCTGAGCATACCCACATTCAGATGTCCACCCTGCTCCAGGCTTCGTGCCTCCATCCACTGTTGTCCAGCCCACTGTCCCTGATCACGTTGTGTTTCCTTCTGCTGGTGTGTCGTCGTCAAAGAGGAAGGCCCGTGTCTACCCTTCTTGCCGCTCCGCCAGATTGATGTTCTGTCAGTCTGGTCGCCCTTCTGACCCATCCGTCATCCAGATTGACTGATATAGACTGCTGCTGATGCTGGATAGACTATCACTATAGGATTATTTTGTTATTTTGGTTGGAGTGTCAGTATGGATCATGTATTTTTGTTTTGGGATGATGTTTGTCTGGATGGTGATGTATTTTGATCACTTTTTGTGGATATACATGAGTGTATGGCTGTATTTTGTGCTCGTGTATCTTTGATCATATATATATATATATATATATATATATATATATATATATATATATATATATATATATATATATATATATATGAAAATGCAGTTACTTCATTTTTCTGTTTCACACATTGTCTCATTTTTTATCTTATATGTGTGGATTTTGTGAAATTGTCTCCTTGTATGCAATATCATTTGTATGATGTGATTAGAGACGATTTTTCCTCTTATAAGCTTGAAATGTTGATATTGGATTCTCGTTCCTTTAGTCAACGTATATCTCGTGTGTTTTATGAGTTTTGGGTATGTATGTCAATAAGATGCCCTTGTGTGATTAGTTTTTCTCCGAAGATTTGTTAGCATCAAATTGAATATACATCATATCTATATACTCTTATGTTAGTACTTATTTAGCACGATTGTTGTTATTTTACTCCCACCTTTTGGATAATGCCACAGGGGGAGAGAAATAAACAGATGCATAATGTATGTGCTAAGTAAATTCTAATTACACTTGAATCTAAGATTGAAGTTGTCTTAGATTCAGGGGGAGTAAGATATAATGAACATGGATTATAAAATCCTAGATTTCATGGATTCAAGCAAATCATTCCATTCATGCATATCTTACTCATTTGCTTCATTTGATCTATAGATGCCCTTATATTTATTGACTAACTTGATTGGCATCAATGTAGGGGGAGTAAGTTTTCTTTAAGCACAATTATTTATCTTTTGTTTATGTTTGTTTCTCATCATCAAAAGGGGGGAGAATGTTGAGTATTGGACTTCCCTACTTGGTGTTAATAATGAGCAAACATAAATACTTGTGACTAATCCCCTATTTGCAGTTAATCCATTGCCTAAGCATATCATGAAGACCAATTAGCAATGGATGACACTCAAAGATCAATGAAAGCAAGAAAAGTGGATTGGATAATCAAAGATGGTGATTGAAGCTCCTAGAAGACTTCAAGCTCATACTTTGGAAAGAAGAGAGAGTTCTACAATGTAATCTTCTTTTTATCTTCTAGTATGTAGCTTAGAAGTAGAACTTTGATGAACTTTGATGGAGAACTGATCACTCCTTATTTTACACCGTTTTTCCGCATGTTTGCATGCCATTTAGATCGCCCAAATCATGTTTTTCACGATATATCGACGATATTGCGATGCTTTTCACGATTTGTTGTTTTTGTCGCATTTCAGGTGATTTGGCGCGATTTGGAGTGATCCCGAGATGCGCTTACTCTAGACGGCCACCGACGACCTCCCCGAGGGGTATTTTGCTGTTGGAGAGGAGCGGAAGAAGAATGGACGTCGCAGGAGCGACGAGGAGGCCAAAACAATCAGATTGGGCATTTTTTGTGTCCCACTCGGCCGAGTGGAGGAGCCACTCGGCCGACCAGCGAGACACTGCTCGGCCGACCCGTTCAGACACGATTTCCATGTGTACTCGGCCGAGCGACGGAGACCACATCGGCCGAGTGACGATACCACGTCCGCCCGAGTGGCGCCCAGACGAAGCCCCTCCAAAATATCGAAGTTTCTGTTTTTCGGCCACCTGAGCTTCAGAAGACCCACTCGGCCGAGTGGTAAACCACGTCCGCCCGAGTGCAGTGAAGCCGTCGGCCGAGTGACGACAACTCACTCGGCCGAGCCGCGCCCGAAGTGAAGACCCCTGAAGGCCCCGACTTACTGGAAAAGTACAGGGTTTCTCACTCGGCCGAGCGACATTTGTCACTCGGCCGAGTGCGATGCGCTGCCTGTAGCGAAATTTGCGGAAAACAGGCTGTGCAGGGGCGTTTTGGTCAGAATTTTTGGACGATTTTTGGGGCTATTTAAGCCCTGTTTTTACCCTAGTTTAGAGAGCCATCTCTTAGATTTTTTGCAGCTTTTTAGATTACTTTTTAGCTTTATTATTGTGATTGGAGAAGAGGAAAAACTTGGATTTTTGTTGGATTAAATTGAAGAACTCCATTGGTTTGCATCTCTCTTCCCTAAAAATTCTATTTTTATTGTTTATCTCAATATTTGTGATGAATTCCATTGCTTATTTCATTGATCAAATTTGTGATATTGCTATGATTTGTGAGTAGTCACCACGTCTTGGGGCGTGGGGATGAACCCTACGAGCCCTATTTCATAATTGTGATGAATTGGTAGAAATTGAGCTAGGATTGTTATTAGAGATTAGATTGGGATCGATTTACTACGGATGGCTAGGTATTCATATCAATTGGGATTTGCAAGAGATTGGATCCCAATTCGATAGGAAACCCTAGAAATCCGAATTGGGTTGGAGTCGGATTTTCGAAGTATCGGTTTGCAAGAGATTGGACCGATATTAGGATTTTCGGGTGCAATTCCATGCCAATACCCGTTTGCAAGAGATTGGACGGGTAGGAACTACCCCAATCTAGATCGTGGACCGAGTTTGCAAGAGATTGGGCTCGGTGCGCGATTGGACGATGATGTTGATCCTAATGCTAGCTTCCCTAGGCTAGGGTTTGCAAGAGATTGGACCCGAACCTAGGAAAGCTATAGACCGGCAACAGCGCGAGAGCGTGAGCTTGGTTCTACATTCAGTTGCAACTAGTTCATCCGAATTCTCATTCTAGCAATTTTAATACCGACGAACCACTCTTATGGAATACGGTGAGTAGCGGGGATTCCCCATTCCCTAGACGTTCTTTGTTTGATTTGATACTTCGCACATTTGTCTGACGATTGTGACAGGATCGCCCAAGGCAATTATCTCTCTTGAATAGCCAGGTTGATTAGGAACAAGCACGGTCATTCGTCCTCCCTGTGTTCGATACCCGCTCGCCGCTATACCGTGCGCTTGCGGGAAAACTACAACCGTCGCTCCGGGACGTGTATCCGGGGCGCGATCAAGTTTTTGGCGCCGTTGCCGGGGAGGCGATTGCGTTTGATCCTTTCTCACCCTAGCTACTTCTTTCTTTTATTTTTGTTTTTATTTTTTCTTTTTTTCATTATTATTATTATTTCCATTACTATTCTTACCTAACCCTTCCACGGTACTAATCATCTCTTTGAAACTCTGTTTTCCCTGTGCATGTACACGAGATCTACGGCAGACCCCGAAGCCTTATTATTTGATCCGGAGATCGAACGTACCGCGCGGAGACTTAGAGCGGAAAGAAGACAATATCCGGAAGGGCGGTTTATGACCAACCCGGAAACTCCCGAAGAATTGGCGGCAAGGATGGCGAGAATAATTTCTATTCGCGATAGGCTTCGGCCTAAGACCTCTTC
Source organism: Scilla litardierei (assembly GCA_030789695.1). Taxonomy (NCBI): domain Eukaryota; kingdom Viridiplantae; phylum Streptophyta; class Magnoliopsida; order Asparagales; family Asparagaceae; genus Scilla; species Scilla litardierei. Next base: position 180,316,090 of record CM061139.1, on the reverse strand, counting down.
TACTACCTCGTCCATTGCCGTGCCGCAGTTGGCGGCTGACAAGAACTTCGAGCTGAAGACTGGATTGGTGGTTTTGATGCAACAAGACCCATTTCATGGGAACGCCCATGAGAACCCCCACTACCACATCCAACTATTCTTGTCAAAGTGCGCCACATTCCAGATGCCGGGGGTCTCCATCGATGCTATCAGACTGCGTCTCTTCCCCTTCACGCTTAAGGACAAGGCACTCTATTGGTTGAGGACGCAGGCTGACGGAGTCTTCACCACTTGGGATGAGTTAGCGGGTGCATTTATTGACAAATTCTATCCGCCATCCAAGACGGTGAAGATCCGGAGCGCTCTCATGTCCTTCAAGCAAGGACCACAGGAGACGCTCTATGAAGCATGGGAGCGTTTTAAGGATTTACAGCATCAATGCCCGCACCACAGTATAGAAGATTGGGAGTTAGTGCATAGCTTCTACAACGGTCTCCAACCGGGGACCAAACAAATTATTGATGCCGCGGCGAATGGTGCAATCTTGTCAAAGACTCCCGAGGAAGCTACGGCCCTAATTGAGGAGATGGCCTCAAACAACCAACAATGGGGCGATGAGCGAGGACACTCCACGTCCTCCTTAAAGCCAACAAGCATCTACGAGGCGAAGGCCGTAGCGGAGCTTACGAGCAAATTTGATTCTCTCCACAAGGTGGTGGAGAGATTGGAGAAGTTCATTACGGAGCCCCAAGGAAGCCCTTCCACCTCCGCGCCGACGAACCAAATGTGTGATTGGCAAGACCAATCTCAAGCCATGTACTCGGGAGGAGAGCAAGGAGAAGGATCCTTGGAGCAAGTACAATATGTTGCGGGGAACCAAGGGTATTGGTCCAATCCGGCCGCAAGAAATCATCCGGGATTCTCCTACGCCAACAACGAAGGAGCTTTGAACCCGCCACAACAACCGCCTAATCAAGCTCGGCCACCACCACCCCAACAACAATATTACCCACCGAGGGGGCCTCCACAACAAAACTTTCAACCGAAGCAACAAGTTCCACCTTATAGGCCTCCCGGATACAACCAAGGGTGGAGGAATCAAAACCAAAGCCCTCCACAAGCTCCGCAACGAACCGACTTCGAAACTAGAGTGGAGGCGTTCATGGTCGAGCAAAATAAGGTGAATGCTACTTTGAAGGCGGGGCAAGACTCTCTTAATACCGTAGTGGCTCAAATATCGGAGCAATTGGCTTTGCTCAATCGGAACACTCAACGATTGCCGGCGCAACCGGAGCAAAACCCACGGGGCAACACCGGCCACATCAACGCCGTAGTTGCCGTAACTACTAGAGGCGGGAAGGACACCACCCCCGCCATGATTCCTACCAAGGAGCCCGTGGAGGAAAGCTTGGAGCCAATTGAGCCAATAGTAGAAGTTGAAAAAGAGAAGGAGCCACATGACGAAGAGAAATCTAGAGCGGAGAAATTGATTGAGGAAAGGCGCTTCATGCCACCGGTCCCATTCCCCCAAAGGCTCGCTAGAGCGAAAATGGAGAAAAGGCTAGCAAAATTTCTCGAGTACCTAAGAGGAGTTAGCCTTAACATTCCCTTCCTTGACGCCATCGTCGAGATCCCCACGTATGCCAAATTCTTGAAGGACTTGATCTCGGGGAGAAAGAGGAAGGAGAAGATCATGCTAGCCGAGGAGGGCTCTTGGTTTACTAAGAGAGAAAAGGAGCCGGCAAAATTTAAAGATCCGGGGAGTTTTCGGATTCCTTGCACTTTGGGCGGCGTTCCTCTTCAAAAGGCGTTGGTTGACCTTGGGGCTAGCGTGAGCCTCATGCCCCTCTCCATGTTCTTGAAACTAAACACCGGGACCAAGTTGAAACCCACCGACATGCGCATTCAATTAGCCGATGGACGGATAACAAGGCCGGTAGGGATTGCCGAAGACATCCCACTTCAAGTCCCGGGTGGAATATGCTTGCCATGTGACTTCGTCATCATGGACGTTAAGGAGGAGGGAGACACCTCATTGATACTTGGACGCCCATTCCTCGCCACCGCCGGAGTCATCGTCGACGTGCGCGAAGGTACCTTAACCTTAAACGTCGGAAACATCGAGGTGGAGCTCCACATTCCTAAGGCTATGAAGCATATGCCTTATCACGAGGAACTTGACTACATGGACCTCCTTGATGAGGTGATAGAAGAGGCGATTCCCCACTCAATTGGCGCCCTTTTTGATGAAGATTTTGAAGAAGGCCCGGATTTAGGCCATGAAGAGAATAAAGATGATTCCCCCGACCTCTCCGGTGAAGAAGATGAAGGCGACGCTGATGTCGCAAGAATTCGAGAGCTCTGCAAGCTCTCGAAATTAAAGTCTCCAAAGAAAGCTCCGCCGGCACGGAGACCGGCATCACCGGTTAAGCCGTTGACCGGAGCAAACGCTAGCTTGGGGGAGCCTCCCCCCAACACTATTCGAGACGAGAGACCACCGCGGGAGAACGCGCCGCCGCCACATCCAAATCCAAGCGCGCTCCCCGGAAAATTCGATGGGTGCATCTCATATGCACCAAACATCCCGCATTGATTGAAAATTATAGGGGGTCGAGCTCACGACCTTAAACGAGCGCTTGTCGGGAGGCAACCCGACGGTTTTTGCTTTATTTTTACTTTTTCTTTATTTTCGTTTTAGAAATTTTTAGTGTTTCGAGTCGTTCGCCCAAAAATTTTGTGATAACGGGTCCTATTTTTCTTGACAGGAGAGGAGATAGGTAGATCCATCATGAGGAGGATGAACGAGACGACGAGGAGCGCCCCAAGAAGGCGCTCGACGCTTAGGAGGAGGATGAAATCGACTGGAGGAAGAAAGACGAAGTTTAGAGCCCAAACGAAGACAAACAGCAGAAAACAAGGCTCACTCGGCCGAGCATACTAGTCACTCGGCCGAGTACAGAAGTTCGTCCGGCCGAGCCGCTCACGAACGAGGGAAGTCTGCTGTACCCAACTCTCTGTCTATTTTCCTCATTTCATTATAACTGCTACTCGGCCGAGTATACATATTCACTCGGCCGAGTGAAACGGATACCCTCCTAGGGCGAGTCATGCCGAGTAGCTTGAGTCACTCGGCCGAATGGACTTACTCCACTCGGCCGAGGCTGGCAAAGCCACTCGGCCGAAGCGATATCGGGGAGGAAACTTTCAATGGTCTCGCTCGGCCGAGTGACCACGTCACTCGGCCGAGTCGTAAGTTTTATTATATAAGGGCCGAGGGGGGCTCATTTTTCGAAATCCCAAAACCCCCAAGCGCCCGACGCTCCAGCTCCCCTCGCCCGATCTCGCTTCGCTCAGACCCTCACTCGCCCGGACGACCTCGCCGCACCGCCGCTCGGTCCGCCACCGCCGGCCGAGCACACGCCGGTGCCTCGCCCGAGTCGCCGCCGGCGGCACGCCGTCCGATCACCTCCGGTAACCCTGTTTTCGCCGTTTTCTCCTCTTTTCGTGTATTTCTTGAGGATCCATGTGCTAAACGCCCCCCTAACCCAAATCAATTCATATATCTATCCATTATACCCCTATTGCTCCATACATTTTGATTATTACTCGCTGATATCGCTTTTTCATGCGCAGGTTGCTTTTTGGAGCTTAGGGGAGCTCAGGGGAGCTTCTACGGGCTGCTCAGGACTTCGTGGAGGCGCGGACTTCGCACGCTTCCACTGCCTAGCACTCGCGGCGTGTTTGGGTATACTCTTTCCATTCTTTTACACGCACCGCACTTTTTTCACTTTTCGGCGCGCGCTCGGGGCCAATATGCCGCCCCGGACACGGCCGCGGTCGACGAGAGCTTCCGCCAAGCGGAAGCGGTCGGACGAGCCCGGCCCCTCCCACTTGGTGGAGGACTCTCCTCCGCCTTCCCCCACACACCCCGCACAGCCTGCAGGCCCCGCACACCCCGCACAGCCTGCAGCGCACCCACAGCCCGCACAGCCCGCACAGCCCGTACAGCCACTCCCCGCCGCTGCACAGCCACCACCACCGGCTCCACTGGTCGGGCCGCTCGGGATCACGTTCCGAGACGACGCACACCGCGCCGTCTTCGACCGTATCTCCCAGCGCTCGATCGTACCCTCCAGGTTTGCACACCTCGCTGACCTTGGACGCCTGGGGGTACTAGAGGGGATACTCACGTTGTACGACAACGTGGGTTGGCGCGACTTCCTTCAGGTGTCGGCGGACACGTTCACCCGCCCGACACTTGAGGTTTTGAGTTCGATCGCCCAGACCGATGAGGGATGCTCATTCAGGTTCATGGATCGAGAGTGCCAGGTCACTCTCGATATGATGAGAGCATTCTTCTCATGGCCCGCAGTCCCCGGAGCCGATCGCGGTTACGGCCCTACCCACATCCCCCCACCTTCCTTCGACGCCGGCGCCTTCTGGGCCCGGATTACAGGCCACCACGCCGCCTTTGACCCTAGTAGGGCCAAGGCCTCGGCCATTGTCCACCCCTGCCTACGTATTGCCCAGCGCCTCATGGCGACCACCTTTTTGGCCAGATATGAGCCGGGCACGATGTCTACGCCAGAGCTTTACATGCTCTATGCGATGACACGTCCCAGAGCTCTATCTAGGGATGGACACGAGCTCGTCCCCGCCGTCGTGATCGACATTGCGGCTTGGTTTTTAGACCGCATCATTGTATCGGTGGGCGCTCGCTCACCGATCTGCTGCGGCGGTCTGATCACCCTGCTTACCATGATGACGGGCGAGGACCTACCAGACGACCTGCGGCGAGTATCGGGCCCCACTTCTTTGTCGATTGATGTCATGGCCCGGATGAAGATGCTTCGTCCGCATGGTGAGCGTCACTGGGTCTGGTTGCACGGCCCCTACGGGGCCGATTACATGATTCTCCCGAGCCCTGCTCGGACCCAGATTGCACCAGCCCACGTTGACTGGCTCCCAGAGATGGATGTCCTCATCCCCGCCGCCTACGTGCTCGAGGCCGAGGAGGCCGAGCAGGCCCACGCTGCCCATGCTGCCCATGCTGCCCCCGCAGACCCTGCTGCACACCCTGCCGAGCCTGCCGCCGACCCTGTTGACCCAGTGGCCCCTCAGCCCATACCAGTCGTTTCCGCTGCTCCTGACACTTCTGTCCCCACCTCTGTCAGTGTCGAGAGTACTTTTGCTGAGCCCACTTCCACCACTGTCACCACTTCCGAGGCTGTCCCCACCACTCCCGCTGCCACCTCTGGCCCTCTGTCCGTGGAGCCTCTTTGCTCCGCACTCCCCGAGCGCCCGCCGACCTTTGTCGAGAGTGGAGAGCCCTCGTTTGCCGCGGTCGTGGAGACCATGGCTAGCATGATCTCCGCTGGGATTGCGCCTTTTGGTCCACACAGTTCCGCCCCAGCGGTAGAGTCCTCTGTCTCCACAGCCGCCGTATTCTCCGAGAGCGTCGTGGCGTCTGTCCACACTTCTGGGCCACTGACCTCTCTTGCCACCTCGTTGCCACTTTTGCACGCTTCCTCTGCTGCCGCTGCCTCTACTTCTCACCAGCCGGCGTCCCGGCCTCACACTGAGGCCAGGCCCACATTTGCTGGCGCGGCACCTTTTGTCCCATTCCCTGCTGAGCCCGTTACATACTCCACACGCGTACGCCAGCCTCGCCCTGCGCAGCCTAGACCGGTGCGTCCCTCTGCACCACCCCCGCCCGACACTGTACTGCAGAGCATTCGTGCTCTTGAGTTGGCGGTGGGCGGTCTCAGAGGTGACCTTAGGACCCTGTCCTCCACCGTCTCTACGATGGCTGGACGCTTTGACCTGATCCCTCAGATCCACTACTGCCTGACACAGATCTTAGAGCGTCTCCCGCGCGTACCCCCACCCACCCAGCAGGTTCCCACACACACTTCCACACACACTAGACCTGCTCCCACTTCCACGCCCACCTCAGCTCAGCAGCCTACACCACCACCACCACCTCCTCCACCTCGGGACGGAGACGGTGCAGCGCCACCTTCTTAGGCACCCCTGATGCCTTAGTCTATTCCTGCCGTTATGCTGCCCGTTTCTGCTGGGTCCCGTTGCATTTTTGTCCGCCCCCCCCTCACTTATTTTGGGATTCTCATTTTGCCGTATCTTTTTATATATCCTTTTTTGGGAGAGGGAGAGTTTTTGGTGCCACATCTATACTCGTATCACTCATATCTGTGCATGCATCACATTAGCATCATATTTATTTCTTTATTTTTCCTCTTATTTTCCTTTTTTTTTTCCTTTTTACCATGCATGCATCCTCACTTGCCCCTCACATTACTTGTCTCTCTGTGTGCCACACTTTGCACATTGAGGACACTGTGCAGTTTAGCTTGGGGGAGTGAGTTCTCACGTTCTTTCTCGTTTTGCCACCTTTATTTTTAGTTTTTCACGCCACTTTCCGCTTTTGCACTTATTTTCACTTATTTTCATCATTTTTTCTCATTTTACCATGCATCACGTTTTTCTTATTTCTCTGCGTGCCGCATTGTAAATAGTTCTATTTTTCCTTTATCTTTATTTCCTTTTTTTCATCTCATGCTAGAGATGAATTTTCTGTGATGATGTCTACGTGGAGTTAGCTTATTCTATATGCATGCTATATTTGTCATGTCTTAGATTTTATTTCTGATATCATATGCTATGACTTGCTTTGCACTTAGAAATAGTAACCCACACTTTTTCCACATGAAAATGGATGAAATTTTATTATTAGCTGAGCCTGAATATTCATATGTATGCTATCACAGAAAACACACCAAGATTCACGCATTGAATGCCTATATCTGGAGTACTGATTTCTTTTCCTTTATCACTTCTATATGCATGAATTGTACACTTCACTTCAGGATGATTGAATGATGACTAGCTATGATATATCTGGATTAGTTAGCTTTTTTGTGATCAAAACTGAGTAGATTAGATTACCCTGCTGAAGTTGTCGTGCATGTCTTATAGAGTGAGCCGAGAGTTATATATATTTCTTTCTCCACAAATCTTGAACATCATTTCTCTACTTTTAAAAAAATCATTGGTGAATCTCCCCTTAGTGATTCTATTTTATGGCATTTCCCCCGCTATTAATTCCTAGCTCCAAATCCCTTCTTCTAAAAAAATGATAATAAAAGAGAGAAAAACATTCTTGTATATCATTATCTCTCTCTGAGTTGGGATCATTGTGTATATATTGCTTATTGCAAAGAAAAAAAAAGAAAAAAAAAGAGAGGAAAAATCCTCAATAAAAGATCCCATCTCACTTTCTTTCTCTCTTCTTTCTTTTCGTTGCTTTTGGAGCTATATATATAAAAAAATGGGGATGTAAATATTTTTGTGCCACCACGCTTATAGATAAGCTTGGGGGAGGGGATCCATTGATGTGTGAGAGAGTGACTACTTGACATTGCACGACAACCTAGGCTAAGTAATATTCTATACTCGGTGAGATTGTTTCTAGCTTTACGAAATCCAGAAATCTAAGCCTAGCGTTCATTTCATGAAATCCATACTTTTCTATTCTCTCTATTCTATAGTGTGATACTCTTATACTCCAGATAGAAAGCGTTCAATTGAAAAGTGTGTGATCTGTGATTTGTATACCGCTTTAAATGATTCAGACGATGTTAATTTTAAAATCATTCCATTTTTCATGATTATATCGTTGTTCGTGGGTTTTCTATTTCTATTTGCACTATTATACTATGATATCAAAATAAAATTCTTTGACATGTATTTCTCATCCGGTGCATGCTATAAGAGTAAGTGAAACCCACGTCCTGAGAAAATGATCTAGCATCCCACCTCTTCGCTTCTTTCCTTCTTTCTTTCTTCTTCATTTTCATTTCGTTTTCATTCTTCTTCGTTTTTCATTTTTTTCGTTTTTCGCCGTTTTCGTTTTCCGAATCCACCGGGTTCGCCTTTTACTTATCTTCCTCGAGGACGAGTAAGAGGCAAGCTTGGGGGATTTTGATCACTCCTTATTTTACACCTTTTTTCCGCATGTTTGCATGCCATTTAGATCGCCCAAATCATGTTTTTCACGATATATCGACGATATTGCGATGCTTTTCACGATTTGTTGTTTTTGTCGCATTTCAGGTGATTTGGCGCGATTTGGAGTGATCCCGAGATGCGCTTACTCTAGACGGCCACCGACGACCTCCCCGAGGGGTATTTTGTTGTTGGAGAGGAGCGGAAGAAGAATGGACGTCGCAGGAGCGACGAGGAGGCCAAAACAATCAGATTGGGCATTTTTTGTGTCCCACTCGGCCGAGTGGAGGAGCCACTCGGCCGACCAGCGAGACACTGCTCGGCCGACCCGTTCAGACACGATTTCCATGTGTACTCGGCCGAGCGACGGAGACCACATCGGCCGAGTGACGATACCACGTCCGCCCGAGTGGCGCCCAGACGAAGCCCCTCCAAAATATCGAAGTTTCTGTTTTTCGGCCACCTGAGCTTCAGAAGACCCACTCGGCCGAGTGGTAAACCACGTCCGCCCGAGTGCAGTGAAGCCGTCGGCCGAGTGACGACAACTCACTCGGCCGAGCCGCGCCCGAAGTGAAGACCCCTGAAGGCCCCGACTTACTGGAAAAGTACAGGGTTTCTCACTCGGCCGAGCGACATTTGTCACTCGGCCGAGTGCGATGCGCTGCCTGTAGCGAAATTTGCGGAAAACAGGCTGTGCAGGGGCGTTTTGGTCAGAATTTTTGGACGATTTTTGGGGCTATTTAAGCCCTGTTTTTACCCTAGTTTAGAGAGCCATCTCTTAGATTTTTTGCAGCTTTTTAGATTACTTTTTAGCTTTATTATTGTGATTGGAGAAGAGGAAAAACTTGGATTTTTGTTGGATTAAATTGAAGAACTCCATTGGTTTGCATCTCTCTTCCCTAAAAATTCTATTTTTATTGTTTATCTCAATATTTGTGATGAATTCCATTGCTTATTTCATTGATCAAATTTGTGATATTGCTATGATTTGTGAGTAGTCACCACGTCTTGGGGCGTGGGGATGAACCCTACGAGCCCTATTTCATAATTGTGATGAATTGGTAGAAATTGAGCTAGGATTGTTATTAGAGATTAGATTGGGATCGATTTACTACGGATGGCTAGGTATTCATATCAATTGGGATTTGCAAGAGATTGGATCCCAATTCGATAGGAAACCCTAGAAATCCGAATTGGGTTGGAGTCGGATTTTCGAAGTATCGGTTTGCAAGAGATTGGACCGATATTAGGATTTTCGGGTGCAATTCCATGCCAATACCCGTTTGCAAGAGATTGGACGGGTAGGAACTACCCCAATCTAGATCGTGGACCGAGTTTGCAAGAGATTGGGCTCGATGCGCGATTGGACGATGATGTTGATCCTAATGCTAGCTTCCCTAGGCTAGGGTTTGCAAGAGATTGGACCCGAACCTAGGAAAGCTATAGACCGGCAACAGCGCGAGAGCGTGAGCTTGGTTCTACATTCAGTTGCAACTAGTTCATCCGAATTCTCATTCTAGCAATTTTAATACCGACGAACCACTCTTATGGAATACGGTGAGTAGCGGGGATTCCCCATTCCCTAGACGTTCTTTGTTTGATTTGATACTTCGCACATTTGTCTGACGATTGTGACAGGATCGCCCAAGGCAATTATCTCTCTTGAATAGCCAGGTTGATTAGGAACAAGCACGGTCATTCGTCCTCCCTGTGTTCGATACCCGCTCGCCGCTATACCGTGCGCTTGCGGGAAAACTACAACCGTCGCTCCGGGACGTGTATCCGGGGCGCGATCAAGAACACACACTCATCTTCATTTCAGTCATAGGAAATCATTAGATTAATTTTCCTTTGACACCAATTCATTTTTTCTCTAGAATGTGCATGATGTGATCTCAACAGTCGACTGCTGAACGTTTTAGTGTCACCTGTCTAAAAACAGTCGACTGTGTTTTGTTCTACAGTCGCCTATTATGCACATATCTAATCAGATGATTTTTGGGCTTCAAAGCTTTAACTCTATCAGGCGACTGCTGTATGGTTGACACGGAAGGACACGCACGGAGTGCACGCCTTCCACTCCCAAGCGTAGGAGTGTCAATGCAATAAAAATAACCGGTGAGTACTGATTCGGGTTCAATATTACATATTTAACCCCCCATTTAGCCCTATTTTGTGCTCATGTGATGCTATATTGCTCTCTAATATATTCGTATTTTCTACACAATTATTTATTAGAGAAAACACTCTATTTGAGCACAAAACAGTAATTAACGAAGTATTTATGCACTTCTTATATTTTTTTTCTAGCTTGGTCTCGATCTCACGATTCCAACGACTATTTATTTGTATTTTTCTGAGACCTGTGCTAATTACTGTGTATTTTTGAAGGCAGAATACCATTTAATTGAAGAAATACGAAGGAAATACATTGAAAATACACAAATACTGTCGCCGCACGAAGTTTGGCGCGCCACGCGGCACGATCTCAGCGCTCCCAGTGAGCATCGGACGGCAGTTGCAGCAATGATGACGCGGCCGCTTCCTAGCCGTCGATCATCGATCGAACGGCTCATACTCACGCTGGAATGAAGCAGCAGAGCGCTTTTCTTGGGGACACGCGGCGATCATCGGGCCTATCCCCGCCACATCCGACGGTCCTGAATTGCCCCGCCTCACGAAATCGGAGGAGCGACGTGCCGTATCAAGAGCGCTGATTTTCGATCGAACGGCTGTTGAATCTCTCCTTCGAAGCAGCGAAGCGGGTTGAAACGTACGGCGCAAATCCGAGATCGGACGGCCGACATTCAACCCACCTAAAACCGCCCAAGATCCAATGGCCCAACAAATGCAGCGGCAGCGGCGAATAATCGACGAAAAAGAGATTTGATTTGGGCAACGTGGGCTTAGGGAAACCACACGATTTAGATTGGACGGCCCAGATTAACCCCGACTCAGATTCGAAATATACGCGGGTGCGAATCTTAAAGCGCCACGCGTCGACCACTGGTTAAATCCCGCTGCGATGAACGGCCATCGTTTGCGGTGGCTGCGGATCGGGTTCGGATGCTATTGGATGCGAATTTTGGAACCCATTAAGGCCAATAAACCCGCAATGCCTCTATATAAGGTATTCCTAGGGGTTTTGGGCATATTCTTGAAGAAGACTGGCGTATTTTGGGCGTATTGGAGGCTCTAGGAGCCGTATTTCGCCAGGGAAAAATTCTGTAAAATTCCAGAGGCTATTTTCTTATTTCCAGAGAGTTTTGGTGTCTAAAATTGAAGATTGGGTGATAAATTTCTTAACTTAAACCCCGTATTTGGTGCTTTTCTATTGTATTTTGCCATTAGATTGATGTATTTTGTTATGAAACTTGTTTATTCTTGCACCATGAGTAGCTAATTCTTATTGTGCATGGTATGGCGTAGTTAGGGGATATTATTCGTGTTTATTTGGTTGTATTCCTTGTGCTAAACCGTTAAACGTCGTTAAAGTTGTAATCTTTGTTCGTAAATTGTCTTTTTCATCTTCTAAAAGAAGTGATTGAGTTGATGATCGCCCCACAAGGGCGAGTTTTGATCTCCCCAAAAGGGAGTTTCACATCGTATTTTTGATCTCTCCAAAATAGAGTTTCATATCGTATTATAACTTTAGCGACGATCTTATTGAATTTTGTGCTTTAACCCCCCAAAAGGGTATCTTCCGATGAATTGCTCCCAAAAGGAGAATTCATTGAGTTATATTGGGTATTTTCCGGTGAATTGCTCCCAAAAGGAGAATTCATTGCGTTATACTTGTCAACCAAATTAATACGAATCATTGATCCTAACGAACCCATACCATGTGCATGCTTTTTATAGATATTTTCTTACACGATTTTCCTTGTTCATATTGTTCACGTATTCACAATTCACCATCACCACCATTTAAAGTGTTTAGTTTCTCTACGTAGATTTTCTATTTGATTTAAGCTCGTGGTTTCAACAGATTTCTCCCGAGGATTCGACCTCTGGACTTCCAGATTATACTACTTGTACGGACTCTTGCGCTTGAGAGAAGCACCTTTCTGGTCCCACCAAGTTTTTGGCGCCGTTGCCGGGGAGGAATGGTTTGTGACTACGGTTTATTTCATTTAGAGGACCTTCGGTGAGATCTTTCCACTTTAATGTATATAAATTTTTGTTTAATTTTATTGTACATAAACTTTTGTTTATTTATTTAATTTTTTAAAAAAATGGAGTATATGAATTTCTATTGCACAAACAATTGGCATGATGCAGAGTATGCTAATGCACACAAACATAGGATGGAGAAGCTCAAGATCGTTAATTTTAATCAAACTGACTGCGAAACTTTCTTTCAGGCCTGGAGGAGGTTCACAGACATAATATCGAGCTATCCGCAGCATGGGTACACAAATGAAGAGCTTATGGAGTCCTTCCTAGATGTACTACGACCACAGCTACAGGAATTATTGGGAGGCATGACGCCGACAGAGGCGTGGGAATACATGGAGTCTCTGCAAGAAAATGAAGAAACCATGGAAGATACTTCAGAGTGCGATTCAACGGAGTCTTCGTGCCTCGATCAAGGGGAGCAAAGCGTAGACGTACCTTTGCAATCCTTGAAAGAGGAAGTTTACTTGCTTATTCAGACACAGGAGACTACATCCCATCAATTCCAAGAGAATTTCCTTGCTCGGAGTCGGCGGATTCAGAAATCCATTGAAAATCTTAATTTGATTGCCACTTGCTTAGAAGAAAATAACTCTTTTGAAATTCGACTTCAAGAATCTAATACGAGTTTATCTTCTATTGCAGAAAAATCGAGCAAGCCATGTCACGTTGAGGACATGAATAAAAATATCTACACGGCAGGAAGTGTGTGCAAAAGAGAGGACGAGTTGGCAATTTTGGATGAACAAGAGGAGGACACAGCTAGGGACAAGAGTTTTGAGATTATCGCCATGGAGCCAGAACCATTCCCTCTTCCAGTTTTTTCCCAAAATCATTTACCCCTCTTCCCAACGACCGAGCATCATACCGAGAGTAGTGCATATCTTTCACGGAGTAGTCGTCAACTTGCTTTAACTTATTTCACCCATTTTGGTGACTACATTTGGAATATTTTTATCAAGAAGAATCTTAGACTAAAATGGATTGACATGACTCATCTCTTGCAGGATACAGGTGAACATCTTATAGAGATGCTGGGAGTTACGTTGCTGGGATCCAGCTTAGTCGTTGGAGGAAGATTAATCACCGAGGATCGCAAGGAGCAAATTGAACAACTTCCTCCACAATTAAAGATTCAGGATCCGCCATTTGATCACGGTGTGTTCTTTCCAGTAGTGTAGATTTTATATGCTTTCTAGGTTGCTTGCTTGAATAAACTCGTACCCCTTTCAACATTGAGGACAATGTCCATCTTTAGTTGGGGGTGTGTATATGAGACCTTAGGATTTTTTTAAGAAGAATAAGTCACCAAATCTCATCATTTTAAAACTCCTTCATATGCCACAAATACGGATGATTACGCATTAATTGAATTCTAAAATTTGTTTGTGGCTTGAGTTAATTATTTTTCCTTCATGGAATTACCGTTAATATGCCATTCATGAAAATTTTCGATTGCTTTGATTAATATCTCGAAATAGTTTGAATTTATTTCATGCATGCTAATGTGATGAAAAAGCTTAAATATACACGATTTATTAGAGAAGTCTTCAAGTTGAAGAGGAATTTAGCCATTGATACTAATGTTTATATTCATATTGATGGGTTTTGAGTTGCTTACAAAAAGAAAAAGAAAGAAAAGAAAAAAAAGAGAAAAAAAAAAATGAATGAATAAGTATGTCACTAATAAATAACTTGGTTGGCTCGAGTAGTACAGCCCGAGAGGTCCTTTTTGGCCTAATGCCCTATTATCGTCTGATTTGGGAGCCATTGACCGGAAACTCGCTCATTTGATGGAGCGATCCAAGTTATACATTTTTCTGCGAATGTTGCTTGATGCGCGTTACGCAGAACTAATAAAAGAAAAGAAATGTTGAATATACTAAGCAACTTCAATACCCATGTCTTGAATGATTGTTTTGATAGGCCAATTCCTTGGAAATGAGAAGACTAGAATATAACGACGTGTTATACTTTCGCTTGCGCAAAACGATGCTTGTATGTTATTTATTCAAATTAAATTAGAGAAAATATTGTGTGATTGATCTTAGGCATGGATTGTGTATATTGATAGTCTAGATCATGTTGGAAAGAGTATTATTGAGCCATGCCATAAGCGATTGATAGAATTTATTGTTTTATTAATCGTCCATATTAATCGCTCTTTTTGCTAGAGACTAGCAAATCGCTAGTTGGGGGGTGTGATTCGGGTTCAATATTACATATTTAACCCCCCATTTAGCCCTATTTTGTGCTCATGTGATGCTATATTGCTCTCTAATATATTCGTATTTTCTACACAATTATTTATTAGAGAAAACACTCTATTTGAGCATAAAACAGTAATTAACTAAGTATTTCTACACTTCTTATATTTTTTCTAGCTTGGTCTCGATCTCACGATTCCAACGACTATTTATTTGTATTTTTCTGAGACCTGTGCTAATTACCGTGTATTTTTGAATGCAGAATACCATTTAATTGAAGAAATACGGAGGAAATACATTGAAAATACACAAATACTGTCACCACACAAAGTTTGGCGGGCCACGCGGCGCGATCTCAGCGCTCCCAGCGAGCATCAGACGGTAGCTGCAGCAATGACGACGCGGCCGCTTCCTAGCCGTCGATCATCGATCAAACGGCTCATACTCACGCTGGAACGAAGCAACGGAGTGCTTTTCTTGGGGACACGTGGCGATCATCAGGCCTATCCCCGCCACATCCAACCGTCCTGAATCGCCCCGCCTCGCGAAATCGAAGGAGCGACGTGGCCGTATCAAGAGCGCTGATTTTCGATCGAACGGCTGTTGAATCGCTCCTTCGAAGCAGCGAAGCAGGTCGAAACGTACGACGCAGATCCGAGATCGGACGGTCGACATTCACCCCACCTAAAACCGCCCAAGATCCAATGGCCCAACAAATGCAGCGACAGCGGCGAATAATCGACGAAAAAGAGATTTGATTTGGGCAACGTGGGCTTAGGGAAACCACACGATTTAGATTGGACGGCCCAGATTAACCTCGACTCGGATTCGAAATATACGCGGGCGCGAATCTTAAAGCGCCACGCGTCGGCCACTGGTTAAATCCCGCTGCGATGAACGGCCATCGTTTGCGGCGGCTGCGGATCGGGTTCGGATGCTATTGGATGCGAATTTTGGAACCCATTAAGGCCAATAAACCCGCAATGCCTCTATATAAGGTATTCCTAGGGTTTTGGGCGTATTCTTGAAGAAGACTGGCGTATTTTAGGCGTATTGGAGGCTCTAGGAGCCGTATTTCACCAGGGAAAAATTCTGTAAAATTCCAGAGGCTATTTTCTTATTTCCAGAGAGTTTTGGTGTCTAAAATTGAAGATTGGGTGATAAATTTCTTAACTTAAACCCCGTATTTGGTGCTTTTCTATTGTATTTTGCCATTAGATTGATGTATTTTGTTATGAAACTTGTTTATTCTTGCACCATGAGTAGCTAATTCTTATTGTGCATGGTATGGCGTAGTTAGGGGATATTATTCGTGTTTATTTGGTTGTATTCCTTGTGCTAAACCGTTAAACGTCGTTAAAGTTGTAATCTTTGTTCGTAAATCGTCTTTTTCATCTTCCAAAAGAAGTGATTGAGTTGATGATCGCCTCACAAGGGCGAGTTTTGATCTCCCTAAAAGGGAGTTTCACATCGTATTTTTGATCTCTCCAAAAGAGAGTTTCATATCGTATTATAACTTTAGCGACGATCTTATTGAATTTTGTGCTTGAACCCCCAAAAGGGTATCTTCCGATGAATTGCTCCCAAAAGGAGAATTCATTGAGTTATATTGAGTATTTTCCGGTGAATTGCTCCCAAAAGGAGAATTCATTGCGTTATACTTGTCAACCAAATTAATACGAATCATTGATCCTAACGAACTCATACCATGTGCATACTTTTTATAGATATTTTCTTACACGATTTTCCTTGTTCATATCGTTCACGTATTCACAATTCACCATCACCACCATTTAAAGTGTTTAGTTTCTCTACGTAGATTTTCTATTTGATTTAAGCTCGTGGTTTCAACAGATTTCTCCCGAGGATTTGACATCTGGACTTCCAGATTATACTACTTGTACGGACTCTTGCGCTTGAGAGAAGCACCTTTTTGGTCCCACCAAGTACCTGGTCGGATCACAGGGACAAGTCGTCCTATATTCACAAAATTGATCGATAAAGAAAGGAAATAGTGTTTTACAACCACCTCGCTAATGGTGGATGAGTGGGAAAAAGTGAGTTGAGTCTACAAATTTGACCTAAATTGGTAGGGTTAGAGAACCAAATGAGGATGTAGGATAGCTAGGCGAGGAGCATGGGTGTGGGTTCACTAAGATCGGCATTGATCAAACTCTAATTACCCTCAATAACTCAATCGGTCATCGGGCTAAGGAAGCCCAATCGGAAAATTTAAAATTCAAGCATACAATAGTTTGCAATAGGGATGGACGTATCATCGAAGCACTAATAAAATTAAGAGCATGGTATTTTCTCAAAATTGTGCCCTCTCGGGTCTTAACCAATCAAATTGTGCCCTAATAATCATCCAACATTAACATGAAATTGTGCAAGAGGCAATTAGGGCAAGAATTAACAACCAATCTCAATGAGTCACAACCCAAGCAAATTAACACTACTCAATCATACTAAACATGAGATTTATAAACAAATTCATCACAAGTTTAATACAAAGAGAGATATCAAATTACAAAAGGGGAATAGAAGGATTTCACCCAAAATCTCTTCAAATGAAGCCTCCCTTCCACTTTAGCACCTCCTCCAAGCTTTCTCCAAGCTCCAACGGCCTCCAAGCCCTAGCTTTGGCTTTGGGGAAGAAGAAAACCCTCAAGCCCTAAAAAAACACCAAGCAGCCGAAGAGATTTCAAAAAAAAACGAACTGCCCTAAAAAAATTGAACTGCCCTCTAATATCACGCAACAGGCGCAATCCCCCTCCAAATAACGGGCGTCCCCCTCTCTATTTTTCACACAGCCCAAAGTGCTGGGTGAAAAATCGGAGCGGGCCGCCTAGGGGTTAATTACGGCGGACCCGCTTCGCATCACCGCCCGCTGTTGCGGGCGGTCTCAATGCGGAAGAAAATAAAACGCCCGGCCGCTGGGCCGGCCCGCAATCACGTTTTAAAATTTTTTTTATTTAATAAAATGTTACGGCGGCCCACAGCCAAAATGCGGAAAAGACCAGTCCCTGGCGCCACATGGCGCCGCATGATTGCGCCACGTGGCGCCCCTCTAAATTTCCTTTAAATGGGGTTTTAAACCTCATTTCTCCTTACAGAAATTGTAGAAAATACTTAGGATGCTCAGATAATTTCCAAAAAATTCTGGAAAATCTTTAAGACTTCCAAGAGTACCTGAAAAATATGAGAAAGAGAAATTAGTCCATTTGATTATGAAATTAATATAATGACTATTAAAAATCAATATTGACCTCCAATAATCTATAAAAAGTATTCACATGCTCAAATAAATCCCAAAAAATGACGATATGATCACAATATAAGCAGAAGCATATGAAAAATAGTAGGAAGCCAATAAGGATGATAAAAACTGTATTTTGTGCAAAGAATGAGAGTAAGCTCCAAAAATGATATGAAATGAAAATATACCCAAAAAGAGCAAGTTTAAGACTAATCTTTAGCACAAAATGGGGGTAGTTAGGGGGTATAAACATACACTTTTCACCCCGAATCACACCCCCAACTAGCTTTTTGCTAGCCCCTAGCAAAATATGCGATAAATTCGGATTGAAGTGAAAAACATGCACCAACTCACAATATCCTAATGTCATACCCCAAATGATATTTCCAAATGATTTCAAAGCCAATATACACAATGTATGAAAGTAAATAACAAATGATACTCTCTTCAATCTAATTCAAAGAAAAGAAAGGAAATAAGCACGTATCACATTCATTAGGATATATCACAAATGGGAAAGTTTCTAACTTTCATGGAAATGACCAAAACAAAAGAAATTCCTCTAAGTGGTGGGAGATGAGATTGCATCACTCATGCTGCTTATTCTTTCATATATATATTCATTTTTTCCTTTTCTTTTCTTTTTCCTTTTTTTTGTTTTTTTGTTTTTGATGTTTATGTTTTGCATTCACGCGATAACGCCATGAAATGCAAACACGTCACCTTTGCATACACCCGATAACGCTATTTAGGCAAAGGGATGGAATGATCCCCTAAATCTCATTTTTGGCGTCCTCTCCAATGTTTCGTGGGGCACCGGCTACTCAATTTGATTAGAAAGAAACATTCACTTATATTACTCTCTTTCTCATTCCAAACATGAATTAGCAACTCATCCACCCACCTCTAAGAAGGAAACAAAACATACACAATTGGCCAAACCCAATCCAACCAAAAACTACACCATTCATCCCAACATAATATTACTTACACCAAACATTTCCCAAATTGTTTCAAAGAGAGCATCACGACATATGAAATAGTTTCATACATGGCATATTAGCATTTGACTCCAAATTGGAAAAGAAATGAAAACGGGCCAATCAAACATCAAAGAAGTTAATACCAAAATGATAATCCGAAAAAATTGCATGGCATGAAAGCATGTAGGGACTACATAAAGCAAGCGGCGTATGGACAAGGATGCCAAAATATGATTTGCAATGACGTTCATGGAATGATGGCAAAATGGAGGCATCTCAAAAAAAAATTTTGCACCAAAATCCTAACAAACCTAAAGATTCTAACACTCTCCCCCAACTTAAAATAAACATTGTCCGCAATGTTGGAAGAGTATTAGATCTCGACAATAGATCCTAAAAAAGATAAGAAAAGTATACGAAAACACTAAAATAAAACATTTATTTATTTACACTATTGGAAAGAACACACAGTGGCAAATGGCGGATCCCGAATGTATAACGGTGGTGGCAACTGCTCGATCATATCCTTTCGCTCCTCCGCGAGCGTCCTTGGAGCTAGGCCTCCACCGGCCTCCTTGGATTCCTCAATGCAACCCCCAGCATCTCCTTTTGATAATATGTGGTATGTAGGAGACGAGTTGCAACAATCCAAGCCATGTCCTCATGCCCTGCAAAAGCATTCCAAAACGGGTCGTCAAAACAAATAAAACAATTTAAATGCAAACGACGACAATCTGAATCAAAAATGTGTGGAAGTGCAAATTGGGATTCAGAAATGCAAGGCATGAGATGGTGGGAACTTCCCTGAAAAATGTCGCTAGGTGTGGCATGATACGCTGCCTCAGGAGGAGGTGGAAGTGGCTGCAGAGAGAAAACTGGAGTAAGAGGGAGCTCGGGCTCAATATATACCATCTCGCAATCCCCGTCACTATCCTCTTCCTCGACATCAACATCAACAATCTCTGTGGCACTCCCCACAACTGGTAACTGCTCCTAACAAACCTCCTCGATGACTGGCAAGTGCGCATCCTGAGGCGAGTGAAGTGACATCTGTGATAGGACTGGAGGTAGACTCGTCTCGGGCAAATCCAAGCACGCATTATCCTCGTCATCCCGGAAATAGTTCATCTCAGTCGTCCTCCCTAAGTACTCAATTGCCTCAACCTGTGAAGCTAACTCTGAAGTGGATTATGGCTCAGGCCCCATGGTGTCCTCGATCTGCTCTCGGCCATCGTGTACATCCGCTTCATCCTCAACCTCAAAGTGAGAAAACATCATGTCACCGTCGTGGTCGACACACACTCCATCATCTGTCTCCTCCGACTCCTCAAAATATAGACATTCAGCTTCCTCTACTTGGCTCCACTACGCCCCATCATCATGTTCTGCTTGTTCCTCCGTAGGGCCGTAATGCAATGAGCCCTCAGCTGGCTCCTCAGGCTGGTCCTGGACCTGCTCGACTGTCTCCTCATACTTTGCCAGGTCCCTCAGGTAACACCATGAATCCTCGATGGAATAATCAAAGAACTCCCCACAGCAGCTCATCTGCACAAAATCCCGCCCAGATGGCGATAATCCTGTGTATAAGATCTGCAGAAGATGATCCTCGTGAAAGCCATGGTGTGGGCACACAAGCACCAAATCAGTGAACCTCTGCCAAGCCTGATGGTAGGCCTCCCATTCAGCTTGGACAAAGCTCGCTATATGATGCTCAATTGCCTGCAGCCCCTGTACCTGCTCCAAAAAAGTAGGCAAAAATACTCGGAGAAATTCAGCCTGAAATGACAATCAAGTAAAATGTGAGTCAAGAGACAATGAATCAAACCAAAGTCTAGCCTCATCTAGTAAAGAAGAGGGAAAAAATCTAAAGTATATGCAATCTCATATATGTTCCCACCAAGACATGAATACATCCACTCTTCAAATTTTTTAATATGTAAATGAGGGTTCTCCCACTCCGAGCCATGAAAGTATGGCGGGAGTGGGATATCCTCCAAATCAATGTCCGAAAAATCTGAAGAAGATGCCATGTTGTTGGTAAAAAAAATTTCACAAAAAAATGAAAATAAACAACCAAACGACTCAATAAGTGGATAATAAATAAACGGAAAGACACACACTAAGAGATAGAAGTATCACACTAAAACTTTCGAAATCAATCAAAAATTGCTAATAATAGAAACCGTTGTCCCCGGCAACGGCGCCAATTGGTTGACACGGAAGGACGCGCACGGAGTGCATGCCTTCCACTCCCAAGCGTAAGAGTGTCAATGCAATAAAAATAACCGGTGAGTACCGGGTCGGATCACAGTGACAAGTCGTCCTATATTCACAAAATTGATCGATAAAGAATGGAAATAGTGTTTTACAACCACCTCGCTAATGGTGGATGAGGGGGAAAAAGTGTGTTGAATCTACAAAATTGACATAAATTGGTAGGGTTAGAGAACCAAATGAGGATGTAGGATAGCTAGGCGAGGAGCATGGGTTGTGGGTTCACTAAGATCGGCGTTAATCAAACTCTAATTACCCGCAATAACTCAATCGGTCATCAGGCTAAGGAAGCCCAATGTGAAAATTTAAAATTCAAGCATACAATAGTTTGCAATAGGGATGGACGTATCATTGAAGTACTAATCAAATTAAGAGCATTGTATTTTCTCAAAATTGTGCCCTCTCGGGTCTTAACCAATCAAATTGTGCCCTAATAATCATCCAACATTAACATGAAATTGTGCAAGAGGCAATTATGGCAAGATAACAACCAATCTCATTGAGTCACAACCCAAGCAAATTAACACTACTCAATCATACTAAACATGATATTTATAAACAAATTCATCACAAGTTTAATACAAAGAGAGATATCAAATTACAAAAGGGGAATAGAAGGATTTCACCCAAAATCTCTCCAAATGAAGCATCCCTTCCACGTTAGCACCTCCTCCAATCTTTCTCCAAGCTCCAATGGCCTCCAAGCCCTAGCTTTGGCTTTGGGGAAGAAGAAAACCCCCCAGGCCCTAAAAACACCAAGCAGCCGAAGAGATTCCAAAAAAATCGAACTGCCCTCTAATATCACACAACAGGCGCAATCCCCCTCCAAATAACGAGCCTCCCCCATCTCTATTTTTCGCACAGCCCAAAGTGCTGTGCGAAAAATCAGAGCGGGCCGCTTGGGGGTTAATTACGGCAGAGTGGGCCGTGGGCCCGCTCCGCATCACCGCCCGCTGTTGCGGGCGGTCTCAATGCAGAAGGAAATAAAACGCGGGCCGGCCGCTGGGCCGGCCCGCAATCACGTTTTAAATTTTTTTATTTAATAAAATGTTACGGCGGCCCACAGCCAAAATGCGGAAAAGACCAGCCCTTGGCGCCACGTGGTGCCGCGTGATTGCGCCACGTGGCGCCCCTCTAAATTTCCTTTAAATGGGCTTTTAAACCCCATTTCTCCTTACAGAAATTATAGAAAATATTTAGGATGTTCAGAAAATTTCTAAAAAATTATGGAAAATCTCTAAGACTTCCAAGAGTACCTGAAAAATATGAGAAGGAGAAATTAGTCCATTTGATTATGAAATTAATATAATGACTATTAAAAATCAATATTGACCTCCAATAATCCATAAAAATTATTCACATGCTCAAATAAATCCCAAAAATGGCGATATGATCACAATAATAGCAGAAGCATATGAAAAATAGTAGGAAGCCAATAAGGACGATAAAAACCGTATTTTGTGCAAAGAATGAGAGTAAGCTTCTAAAATGATATGAAATGAAAATATACCCAAAAAGAGCAAGTTTAAGCCTAATCTTTAGCACAAAATGGGGGTAGTTAGGGGGTATAAACATACACTTTTCACCCCGAATCATTGTACGTTTCACAGGCGCCTGTCCAAGAGACAGTCGACTGTGATCTGTAAATCAGTCGCCTGTCTATCATCTGCCCAATGAACATTCCATTTGATCTGGCTAGTCGACTAATGTTGTATTTACAGTCGACTGTCCAAGGACTAATTGACTGTGAATGCTTCAACAGTCGCATGTCCATGATTCTTAGGCAGGACTTGCTCTCTGGAATATTTCATATTCTAGTGCCAGTCGACTGATGTTGTATTTACAGTCGACTGTCCAATGGCACAGTCGACTGTCAATGCTTCAACTGTCGTCTGTCTGTGAGCCACTCTGCAGACTCAACTCTCTGGAAAATGTCAGGTTTTGTGACAGTCGCATGTAGAAGGAATTACAGTTGCCTGTTATATTTACATTCGACTGTCTTCTCGTCATCAGTCGCATGTCCTGTATTCCTAGACTTTTCCCAGACTTTCTCAACTTATCCTGATTACGGCCAGTCACCTGTAGAAGGATTTGCAGTCGCCTGTTGGTTTAACAGTCAACTGTCTACTCCCCATCAGTCGACTTTCCACGTGGTAAGTTACCGTTTGAATTCTCACCTACCCTCTGATACAGTGCATCAGTCGAATGTGGTTTGTTCAATAGTCGACTATCGCGTGTGCAGATTCTATCCGTTGGCTATTTCTCAACGGATTTCAAGGGGCTTTTCGGTTTTTGTTTGAGGGTTTTAGGGAAAATATAAAGGCAGCCTCTTCTGTTCCATTGAGAGGTTACTTACTCACTTACTCATTCATTCAAGCTTTCATTCTTTCAAGATCAAAGCTCTCAAAATCCTAAAGCCCTACAATTCCTATCTTTAATCTCTTGCTCTCCAACCTAGAACCAAAGAGAAATCTTCTAGGCATTTGGTGCAGTCAAGAGAAAGGGCTTTCCTCTCTTCTAAAAGAGTCATTCAACACTCAACACACTCTCCTTCAAGTTCTACTTCAAGGCATATGTGTGTTGTTGTTTAATTTCATATTTCATTACTTTCGTTATTTGATTTACTCTCAGGTTGTGAGAGTGATTTGCTTGCTCCCAAGTTGTGGAAGTCAAGACATCGAGTGTATTTCGATTTCACTTGTAGGGTTGCTACAAGTGGGTTTAAAGGGAACCTCAAGTTAGGGTTCTAACTTGAGTATCCGGTTGTAACCGGGAGGAAGGGACGTAGGATTACCGGGAACAAGTCAGGAAGTGACTTGGGTAATCCGAACCCTTTAAACATCGTTGCGTTTGCATTGTTTCATTCTAGGGTTTATTTTCATTCCGCATTAATTGTTGGTTAGAAATTTAATTTGGTGTAACTATCTTTTTAAAATGCATAAACACTATTCAACCCCCCTTCTAGTATATTCCTCATAGACAGGGGCCTTATAAGGTTTTTCCTTCAAAACTTTCACAAACACTCATCCTACCCTTTAATTCCTCAAGATTCAATCCCAACCGCAATTCTATCCATTTTTTGTCCTAATTAGCAATCCCATTCAAACACATCTTTCAATCATGTAATAGATTGGATGGTGCATTTGCATAGCTTTTCCATATGAAAAGTAAATTCATTTAAATTCATTTTGATGTTATATTTGAAGTTCTCACAAGTGTTTGCATACATATAGCAATTATGTCTCGGTAGTTAACAATAACAATGTTTGTCCCACTAGGACGTCCTAGTGTTTAGTTTGGAATATGTAATTATTAACCATGTAACCGGTGTAACATTTCACTTGGACATACGGCCCAGTACTAAGTTACTTTATTCGTTGACAACATCATTATTTAGATCAGCTATATGTTTAATAATCAAATGATATGTAAGAGTCTAACAAACAGTTTTGTGCATTAATGCATACCTATAAATTCAATGTACGTGAGCTTGCAACCACTTTGCAAAATTCACCGCACGCATGGCTATCTTCTCTTCATCTTAAAGTTTTGGATTCGATAGAGCTACCTCTTCATCAAATTTCATGCACGTTAAGTTGATATTTACATTAAGTGTGTACGCCTTACCAACATGTATAGATAAAGAATACATAAGAAATGCGAGAGAAGTCAACTTTTACCGGATGAATTTTTCATTCTCTTCACAATTTATAAGCATAATAAATGGGTTGTCTTGTACTCACGATCATCTAGATACATTTCTATGTTCCCCCCCAATTGGTCGCCCTGGATGTATAAATATTTTTAAGTGTCTCATTGCATCTACTTCACCCCATCATTATTTCTGGGAGTCCTATTCCAACGAGTTACCATGTCTGAACGAAAGTAGAATGAGCAGGAAGTCGATATTTCCTCAATAATGGAGGCCTCTGATATTGAACCTTCCACACAAGCTTTATTTTTTTTACCTTTTTCTTCAGACCATACATGTACCTTTCGAAAGGATACATCCATCTATATTGCACATGTCCTCCGACCCTTGCTTCATATGGTAAATGCAACATCAAATGTTCCATAACATCAAAGAATGACGGAGGAAATATCTTCTCTAGTTTACAGATGGTTTCCACAATACTTGTTTCTAGCTTCTGCATATCAGTCACATGAAGAACTGTGGAACACACTACTCTTTACAAAAGTTACCCACCTCAGTAATTACATCCCATATGGAATTATTAAGCATGCCACATATACTTTCAAATAGTTTTATAGGTTAAGTGCATAAAACATCCAAATAGTTTTATAGGCCTTACACTAACACTACATATACTTTCAAATCTTACACATATATTTTCAAAGCTTACAAGAATCCCCAATAACCGACAAAATTAGTTTTTTCAATAAAAATTGGAGCCAATTTCACTTAAACCTAAAATTTAAGAATAATTTATACAAATAATTAATCAAAATAATTTAAATAAACGCTTAAGTGAAAGTGTGACCCATTTTAACAAAAATTTAATCCCTTTAGCTGTCAAGGAAGTTCGTGTAAGCTTTGAAAGTATAATGAGTGTTAATGTAAGACCCAAGAAACTACAATGGTTTTATGTGTAATCAACCCAATGCAACATTAAAACTACCAAATTTTCATGTTTTAAGATCAAAGAAAAAACACATAATTTTCAAGTCACAGTCCACTTTGAAATCCAATCTTCTTTTTCCACAAAACAACCAAACTTAACAATTGTAACCAAACTCCTCTCTTTCCCACACCCTCCCTCCATCTTCATCCCTTTTACCATTCTTTATTGATGGTATATGAAACTCTCTTTACGTTTTTTACAATAGGTACTTGAAAGAATGGTGTTATACGTAGATGTGCAGACCAACCAAAAGAAGGATAGAGACCCAAGGCATGATGTGTTGGGATGGACTACGAACAAAGGCCCACGAAGGGTATGCATAGAGGATTGCAGACTAGCATGATGCTTTGGATATGTTTAGGTCAAAGCGGGTTTAAGCCGAATAGGATTGGCATCAACCTAGCAGGAGAATTTTGTTAGGAAAATAAAACATAAAAGGTGACAAGGTTTAGTCTCATGATTACGAGAATATCCCTAGGATTTGAGCATGTAAGTCACCACAAACGTGAGATTAAGTGTGATGTATTAAGATTATGAAAATACTTTCTTGCTTTTATTATTGATGGTTCGGTGTTGACTTGAGTTTCAGAAGAGTTTAGGTTAGCATCCATCCCATCTTTTTCATTACAAATGATCATTTGTAGTACACAGATACAACATATGACACTATATATGTATATGCAATGAAGGTTATGTTATGGGCTATTCCTCGCTTTACTTAGTTGTTGGTCTGTTTCTTAGTCTTTTTGGTGAACCATATGGATTGGTGAATCATAGGGATTGGTTCAATCTAATCAAGTTAGTTTATTGTCGTCAGTATCTTTAAGATTGTTATAATATAATACATGTTCGTAGAGGGGCCTATGTGTAAAAGCATGTAACTTTTTCCTATACATAATAACAATCAATATGTAAAAAGATAGGTAACTCTCTAACCTATCTTTTATAATTATCTCTAACACTAACTTTGTAGTGGTATCAAAGCCATAATTAGACTTAATCTTCTTCATGTTCTTCTTTAATATCATTCCACACTATCGGTTACAACCTTGATTTGACCTTGCATACATCATCAACTTAAACTACACCTTCCTAATCAAATTCTGACCTCGTTCGATTGATCTTGACTAGATCCCGATAATGACAAGCTCTTCTAACCAGATACTAACTAATTTCAATGCCATCTAGCATTGTCTAAATCATTCTGGCATCTTTCTAATTTGATCTGGAGACTTTGATTAGGCTTGATCTTGAATCGATCTCGTTCAGGTAAGATCGATACAAATCGGACCTACAACTTGACAACAATTAGATCTAGACCATCTTAAAATCTCTACATATGACCTCCCTTTCCTTTTTCATCATCATCTCCATCATCACTGCCTCCTCCTTAGTTTCGATCATCCGTCACTGTTCAACCTTAATCCCATTTGACCTTGACATCAATCAACTCCATCTTCTCCATCTTCTCCATCTTCTTCTCCTTTTGGAGTTGATGAATGCCACTGTTAAAAAAGAAAAACAGAAAAAAAAAAGATCTCTTTGCAGTTACTTATGGCTTTTCTTTTTGGCCTTATTCTCGACAGGGATGATTTGATAGATGGAGATTGTTGGCATATGATTGATTAGAGTGAAATATTGCATACTTTATCCTTGATTTTGTGGTATTTTCATGTGTTTTTGTAATGACCCCAAACTTTATATACATGTATTAATACATTTTTCTGGGCGTATAAATATGCGTATAAATTTTTGGAAGGCTTGGTATAATTTTCTTTAATTTTGTTGATATTAAAATTATTTTTAATAAATTTTGTAGCATCTTTTGGAAGTATTAAATGATGTGTATATAAGTAAATACTTGTATAATGGAGTATACTAGGTATTAATCTATGTATTTCTATTTAATTAAAAATCTAAAATCCTAAATACCCATGATTAGCCACCTCCTAATTGTGATGTGGCATTACCATGGTGATTTTCACCTAACCCTTCATTAGGTGGCAAGCTTAGAGTGAATTAGGGAAGCATAAGGTGGATGAAAGGGGTGATTAAAAGGAAGAAAATTATGGGAAAATTCAGAGAAAAAGAAAGAAAGAATAACTCTCAGCCCCTCACTCTCACGCACAACCATTTGCTGTCAAATTCCCTTCAAAATCACGGGCTAAACCTCAAACCCTAACTCTTTGATCTTTGGAGAAGAAGGACCAAGCTTTATAAAAGGTCTTCTAGGAGAAGAAGGCCCCCAGAAATTTGTAGAAGGACTTGCAGAGGTAGGATTCGAACTGAGTTATGAGGATTAATTTAGATCGCGTGGTTTTCAATTTTTCGTCGCTGTCACATTTGACAGTTGAAAAAACTACACGGCGGTGTGGACCCTCCACACGACCGTATGGTAGTTGCGTCGAGACCACACGGCCTATTAGAGGCAGTGTGGTGGTCGTTTGGCTTTTAAGAGAACCATGCACACGGTCACAGAACGACCGTGTGTAGGAAATTAGCCCACACGGCCGTGTCAAGTCACGACCAGTTGTGTCACTCTTAAGGCTACAGCTACGTCGACTTGGACGCTAGCATAAGTCCAGACCCGACACGGTCGTGTTTTCTTGGCGACATGGTCGTGTCGACCCCCTTTTTCCCCTCGTAAGCATCGACTTAGATGCAAACGACCCAACAACCCACCCACGATACACGGTCGTGCCGTTTGGTGAAATGACCATGTGGACGTGATCTTCATTTTCGCACAAATAGCCCCATGCGACCGTGTGGCTAGAACCACACGACCGTGTGCCCCCACTTATTATCCCTGAGCCACCCCACTCCACACGGCCATGTGGAGTTAGCTACACGACCGTGTAGGTCGTCCCTCTTGGACTTCAACAGCCACTCCACACGACCCGTGTGGAGACACCACACGGCCGTGTAATCCTTGTTACCCCAGTTCTAACAGAACTTTAACCCACTTGTTTTGTTCATATTTTTCTTATTTGAATTCTATGTGGAGGATGTTAATTACTTGATAGTCCATGATTCATTTTATTTGACATGTTGAAATGTTAACTCTTTAATATTTTGAATATGGCGACCATGTTACAAGTTATATCCATGTTGAATTGTGAAAGAAGAATCACATGTTAGTTTTCATCTTGCAAGTATGTTAATCCATGCAAGTTTCCATATGAAGATGAAAAGGAAAAGTGAGTAAATGATAGAATGATAATGAATAAGAGAATGTTAGAATGATGTACAAAAAAGAAAGAAATGCGAAATAATGAAAGAACTGAGTGAGATGAGAGAATGAATTTGGAGACTTCAGTCCATTCTAAAATGGGTGAAGATCTAGATGTGGGTTTTGGGGGGAGAATGCGTGTAAAAAGTAAAAGTTAAGGAGCAGACATATGATGTTATGATTCTCACTCGCTTGTCACACCCGTAAGGGGGGGTGACTAGAGTTAGAGGCCAGTGGTGTACTCGTGATGCACAATTAGGTAGTTGTTGGTTTTCTCCGTTTGTTCCGATAAAAACCGAGAATTGTCTCACTCTCGTAAGTGGGAGTTACGAGAGGCATCTCTAATACTCGTGTAGTTGGTTGAGGTGCCACTTTCCACCCACCTTGTGTGGAGTCCAGCTCCTTAGGCATTCTACCATTTACATGTGTTCCCAAACTTAAATATAACTTATAACTGAATTGCTTTTCAATTTATACATCATGTCACCCATGTTGGTTGTACTTCTCAGTGTTACTTTCAGTTCTTATTTGGCATGATTGTGCTTCTGATGATTAGTCTGTAAAACCTTTTACTTTTAAACCACCCTTAGATAGGAATCCGGTTCTAAAACTGGGTCCTACCTAACCTGACACGCCCCGCTTCCCATTACATTTGGGAGCGAGAACGCGAGCGGGTCCGCATGTACTTAAAGCAAAGAAGTACTTTTTCTTTCTTTCTTCTTTGACTTAAGCACAATAAACGTTTGTGTATTAAGCTTGACAGGTTCTTGCATGCGAATATCAGAACAACACAGAATTTTATTATTACACTTCAGTGTCCAGATTACATGTACACAAATAAGGCCTAACTTGGCCATTACAAATAGTTACATGAAAAGGAAGTACACCTGAATAAAAATACAACACGAATATTAAAATTATAGCGGCGTTGCGAAAAGCATGTCGTTCCTCAGCAGTGGATCTCAGCGTCCGGGTACTCCTGGTAAACAAGATTAGCCTCAATGTATGCTTCTCTGCAAAGTATGTCTCAAAACCTGACGTATATTTCACAAGATAAACAACATGGAAATATACGTCAGCGAGGGTCACTCGGCAAGATATAAAATGTTAAGGAAATGGACTTAGAAATCCTACTGGGTCATGCGTTGACGTGTCCTCTTTATATTTTCAGGTCTTGAGATAGTGACACGAGAGTCAGTACGTGAGCAGCCGTCTACTCCCTCTCCTCAGGTATAGCTGGAGACTACAGATGGAGGATTTGTCAACTTGGACTTCCCTGGTTTAGACTAGGGAGTGTGTTGTACGTGTGTGGACACCTTTTGGGTTTCTTTTGAGGGTGGGATTTTGTTTTTGTTTTACCCCCTTCTGTTGTACATTTTATACTTTTTGTACTTGTACATTACGGATGTATGATGTACCTTCCTCGTAAATATAATGTTCAATACAACTTTTCTTTCAGTACTTGGATTGAAATTTTGTTGGAGCATACTGTCTTACTTTCTGTGTACTATTTCAGTGTGTCGCGGTGGCCTGCATGTGTTAGTTTATAGAAATCACAATTAATGTCTTGTAGTATTTGGACGTTAGGGGCTCGAAGCCCAGTGTCTGGATACTATGGCGGCCTAGTCCGCTACGCGTATTTTGTATTTGGAAGAGGGGGGCATGATAGTTTTCATGATTAATTGACCTCTAGATTGTACATTTCCTTGACATTCAATACATTTTAGAGTTCAATACATTAATTTATGGAATTTATGGAATTTTTATGAGATTTTGTGATGCCTTAATTTCAGGTTAAAGAATTGGAGATGGACTGTCTACTCAAAGTCAACAGACTAGAGATATGCACCCAGATAGCTGGGAGGACTGATATAATGATACGCAAGATCAAGACCTTCCAGTCGTCTGATGCACATAATTCAGTCACCTGGCTCTTATACATCAGGCGTCTGGCTCTTCAACTTCAGCCGACTGAATGATCGTTTTCCAGCCGTCTGATGCATAAGTCTTAGTCTTCTGGAGGCCCTATTCTGAAGCAATTCCTGAAGATCTGACTCTCAGGTTTTTGTGTGCAGACTGGCTTAGCCGTCCGATGCACACGTCCTATAGGCACCAGAAGGCTGACAAGTCCACTTCAAGCGACTGACTGCGACCCATCAGTCGACTAATTCCAACCAATCATGTGGCTAACGGGCTGAATCCAATTTGGACGATTCTGGATGGTGGTCTCGTCCAGTTTTCATCCAACTCGACTAGGCTAGGCACCAGAAGGCTGACAAGTCCACTTCAAGCGACTGACTGCGACCCATCAGTCGACTAATTCCAACCTATCAAGTGGCTGACGGCCTGAATCCAATTTGGACGATTCTTAATGGTGGTCCCGTCCAGTTTTCATCCAACTCGACCCAAACCCACAGCTTAAGCGTTTGATTTAGTGACCGTTGATCTCAGATCAAAGGGTAGAGATTTGTTGGGGGTTTGGGGGCTATAAATAGCCATCTTTCATTATGGTTGGGGGATTATCCATTAATCTAGGGTTTAGTTTTGAGCTGAGCAACAAGAGGCGACAGGGAGAGCTGATTAAGGGCTTGGTAAAAGGAGTTGTTTGGTGATAAAAGCTTGAACTCTATCTCTTTATTTGATATATATAAGATCAAAAACGTTTAGACTCGTACAGAGGGCCTCGGCCTACATTCAGAAACCTCGGCTCTGTTAATAACGAAATGGGCTAAAAGCTCATCGACAACGTCATCGATCTAAAATAGTGGAGTTTAATACTGAACAGAATTGATATTGACGGCTAGGGTTTGGACTTATATAGAGGGAAGTGTATATCTCTATGTATGTCCTATATAAACAAACTTAATTCACGTATGCAATTGATACACATGGATAGATTATTTGACGGCAGAGGCTGACTTGAGCAAAGGTGGATTTTAGGCCCGAAGACTTCTCGACCTCTTAATAAGTTAACTTGTCTGTAGCGTGTAGATTTAATGAGTGATCGATCCTACAAGCAGTCATCCAAGGAGAATCACGATTACATGGTAAAAGGATAACGATAGTCACATTTCCCACCCCATACAAATTTATTGTTTGAAGCTTTTGTGTTGTAACACAAGTCAAATATACTCATTTTAATCAAAAATTCATCTAAGCCCGGCCGGATCAAAATTCTAGGCCCTAGAAGCTCAAACTGCTAAGCACTATTATTATATGAAAACGTTCCGTGTTACTGTGCAATAAAAGGTTACTGCTAGCACACCAATTTGGGCATATATTTAGACTTGACAACAGTAAAGCAGTTCTGCATGCATGTGCTCCTATCATGGATCGGATAGCATAACCATTTGGTCAGCAATTGCGGGAGCCCATTTCTAGTATTACAGACTAGTACGCGACATCAAGTACAACTGGAACAAGTGATGTTTGCATATAACTTCTCGTTCTGACCGACAAAGTTGAACCACGCGTGGTAAGATTCCCGAATCAAATTAGCTTCCTTCAGAGCATGTTTTTGTTACTTTTTCTAGTTTTGGTATCAATGGATGTGCTCCAGTGCATGAATTTAGAGCTTCACGTTCTCAAATGCTGGCGCCTAGAAACATCCACGTACTAAATTTTTAACTCTTCAATCTGTGGCCAAGAAATGCTAGAGTTTTTTAGTTTATATTATTAAACTGCTCCTTAGAAATTCATTCCGATAGCATTTCTCTAAATATTGCGTGATAACTTGGAACAGCTTCTTAAAGCCAATCATAAGAGAGAGAATCTTACGAGAGTTATTGTCATTCATGCTCTTTGCATATCACGTCATTTTTTCGATGATAGAAACCGATGTGTTTTTGTAGGCAGTATCACTTGCAACATGCAAAAATCATGGAAGAATACAGCTGCAAGCTAGCTAGAACAAGCTTTCTATATCTCAAGCCCAACAATTTTCCCCACAAACAGTTTGTGTTTCATATTCTATGGCTCATCATTAAACACATTTGTCTATCTGCTGTGAAAACTGTATGCATTTGGTGAGGTTCGGAATATTTTAGCCTTAACAGCTATCTCATGTCACAGTGAAGTACAGCTTAGAGTGATGCAGGCCATCATACATTAGTTGTTGACAATTATACAAGGTACACTCCAAACTAAAGAATCAATTGCTTGCCATTGATCAACTTGTGGACCGTTGAATCTCAAATTGTTAGATCTATACCAGGGATGGTTCCTTCTTCCTACTTCCTAATTCCTGTCCAGCTAAAATTATTTTTCTAATTCTTCACCTTGGCCATACGTACATTTATCCTTGCAACAGATATAGTTTCTTCATTTATTGATGTGCACATAAAGGAGCTCTTCAGCTGAGTAAAGAAAAATCGGCCACATACATCTCCTACCTTGGGTGACGCAGTGCCATTTAGTCAACAATTGTAGGAAGGGGCGGCGGACCTACATAGGGCCGAGATATTGAGTCTAGCACAAGGGAAAAGATCTTGGAATGTGATATATGAGGTAGAATGTTTAGAGCTTAATTAATATTTAGTTAAATCTCGTACTAATTATACGTGCATATTCTACATGATAGCTACAACCGCTACCGTTTTCATTTGCCCATACGTTAAAAATAATTTGCAAGATAACTTTCCATTCAAATGGCAAGTACAATTAAATATAATCTTTTAGTCCACACATAAAGTTTTGGTTAAGTACAAACTTCAAATCAAATGCAAATGCAAGTTATTCAAACAGTACAGTCTTTTCTCCATCCTTGATCGGTTACTTTCAAATCAAATGCAAGTTAATTAAGAAATGAGGGGAAAGGCACCATGCAATTTATTGTTGTCACTTCCATCGTGTTAGGGTTGATTTTCTATTGCTATAAGTTGGCATTAGTGGCACTAGCTCTAGAGAGTTCAGGTTGTGGAATCAGAGCAGTTTATGAACTTTTTGATTAGTCATATTGTATGTTATGTTGCAACATAATGTTCAACATGCGGGATCTGGAATATTGGTTCGTATGTAAAAACGCTGTTTTGGTCTACAGATCCGTTGTGGTGATCTCAGTTCTGATTTGTAGCCTAGGATCTCGGGGGTCTCTGAATTGGTCGATGGAATATCTTGGTGAGATTTTTCTGTTCCTTGTTACCCGAATTAGTTCCTTAATTGATGGGAGGAGATTTGATTAAATCATTTTACCCGAATGGTTAAATGAATCCTTGATCTATCAGATTTCTTACCCAAAGTGATCCTAAATATATTGGTGGAATATCTGCATTAAAGAGAAAGTTATTTACCCGGAAATAGTGGTTACAAAATCTGAATGGTTTCATATCTGAATGGTATGTACGGTTGAAGATATGTGCGGTCGAAGATTTTATATCTGAATGGTTTCAGATCTTGCATTATTGTTTAGATCTTCTCCAGATATTCGGTTGTATGCTGGTATGCATAAGATTTGCTGACGATGTGATTGAAGGTATCAATTCGCTAATACGGTATGAAAGATCTTATTTATTAGCCATGTTGTATGTTATGTTGAATAATATGATACAACATGAAGTGCAACATGCTGCGTCAGAAGGTTGGAATCGAATGACAGTCTTCAGCGATTATTAAAGGTGGATTACTACAGATCTTTCTATAATCTCTTTTAGTCATTCTGGTATATTTTGTTGAAGATACATTTGGAGGTTGCAATCTCTCGGTTTTATTGTTGAATCGGTTAGAGAGATTCTTGCCTGCAATGTTTTATTGATCGGATCCTTGGAGATACGCGGAACTACTTGCCTGAAGTAGTTCCGAAAATTGTGGGCTGCCGATCCGCATCTGATATGATTGAACGACCTTCCCTATTGGCTCGCGGATTGAGGGGGAGCGAGGTATATCGGGGCGTGCGGTTTTGCTGCTAGGGCACGGCTTTTGCGAAAGTTGATCAAAGAACTCCGGGATGGAGGCCGACGGCTACCAGAGGTAGGAGTCAAGAGAGTTGATTCTAGTCGGTGGTGCAAGGGGATCTTGTGGTTTTATACATCCGGGGACGGAGGCCGACGGCTACACACGTATGGATCGAGGGAGTTGATCTAGTCGGTTATACAAGGGGATCTTGCATGCAAGGAGAGCTTGCGCAAATTGTACTCCACAGGGTTGATTGAGATCACCCCTAGTGGTTTGTTTTGATGGGGAGTTTGTTCCTCCTTATATTACGTGGTATTGGTGATTGTAATCATTAATATTTAGTGGAGTTATTTGATTTTCTCAGCGAGGCCCCACAGATGTAGGTGTGCGCACCGAACTGCATTACCAAGTTGCTTGTGTCACCTTGGTTTCCTTGATTTATCTTTGTGTTTTATTGTTTGTGCATACGTACTGAATTTCACATCGGCATTATGTTCGCCCCGCTGCTAAGGCTAATCTTTAGAAAATATACTTTATATTTTATTGTTTTTTCAGAATGATATGAACTTTGAAAATAACAGAGAAAACTATGTACTACAATGAATACTTTTATGTTTTTAAAAATTAATTCTTTAATACCGTTAACATAAAACTAGCTTAATCTATCTATACATGCTCAAATTACTTCCTCCAATGTTTTTATAAATCTCAAAAGCCACCACAATCATTGAACAATGTTTCAAAAAACTCTCTCCATCTTGTAACGATTTAGAACACTGACTGTGAAATGTGTCAGTCAAGATAATTTTCTACAATTTTAAAAGTGAAGGCAAAATATCGACTTGAAAAAACGATCAAAACATAAAGATAGTTTTATGAAAATTGTACATATGTATTAAACATGGTACACTTCTTACTTAAGACAACAACAAAACCAAAGAACATATGTTGTGATGATAACCTTTTACGGACAAACTCCGTGTCGATCAAACAAAAAAAACAAAAAACCAAAGAATATAAAGACAAGAAGCTCGCATGGTCCTATAGATAGAGAAAGTTATCTGAAAGTGGGTTCAATAATCAAAAGCAGAGGCTTTAGGGTTTGGGGGGAAATGCCTGTCACTTTTCCACCAGTGCAAGCGAGATGTCATCCAATAACAGTGGGGCTTCTCTCTAGCCTAGCCATTTTCCCATTTGGGGTCTAGTCGTCAAATACCATAATTTTTTTTCTTTTTTCTTTGATGATATTATTACCTTTTTAAATCTCACCTCCATTTCAATTTATTATGGACTATGAACTGAAAGCACTTAAAAAATGGTCCCTGGAACTCATCACCATCCAGGGTCCTTTTGGAAAGCAAATTGATCATATATGCTTAAATGCTTGGATTGAAGAAAGAAAGAAAGAGAGAGAGAGAGAAAGAGATAGAGACCGTTCATTTCCAAACCTAGCCATCCCTTATTATTTTTTGCTTTTTTACTTGGTTGCGAGTCGAGCAATTATATGGAACGCAGATCAATCAGTTGCATTGAAAGAAACCCTAGAGTTCTGTGTCTCTACACCATTAGCTCTCATGTGACCAATGACAACCTCAGAAGGTGGGATGGCTAGGTCTAGATAGAGGCGGAAAAAGAGAGAGAAAAGGAAATAGCATGTGCACGCGCGGAAGCAGGAGGGGGAACTGAAGAAACCTACATTATGGAGTTGAAAAAGACGTAACTTGGCAATGCATGCCAATGGATAAGATCGGTCGCCAATGCAAATAAAGATGACGGCATGTATAAAAGGAAACGATTAATTTATTTATTGTTTGCACATGTTTTATCTCTGTATCAAGACAAGAGCGCATCTGTTGTGAACGGTTATTTAACCGTAGTTGGGTGAGATTCTGGGCTATCCTAGAGATAGGCCCATATCGTTGTAAGCCCATATTTGTATTCCCCCAATTGCCTATAAATAAAGAGCTGGAGGCTCCTCTCCCAGTAGTTGATTCATAACACGGTATCAGCACGACTCTTAAAAAAAAATTTCTTTCCACAAATTTTTTTTCCGTTCGTTGCGAAGGCGAAGGCGAAGGCGAGACGGGAGATCCACGAGCGCAGTGCAAGGCTTCCTCCATCGAGGGTCGTCATCCGCGTAGGGCTTCGAGCAACCGTCGTTATATCCGGAGGACGGATATAGAGGTAAAAATACTAAAAACGATATTTTTAATCATACGTACCCCTAGATCTCGCAAGATCGATATGAGGATTATTTGTCGCATTGAAAACGACGGACCGTTCATCCCAAAAACCCAATTTTTAGGGTCAAAACCCTAATTTTTGAACCCTCCGGCGGCTAGCCGTCACCGGAAAACCCCCCCAACCTCGACGGAACCCCCCGGCTGCTCCCCCCGCAGGGGGGCGGCCCCCGCTGCTCCCCCCCTCCAGGGGGGGCGGCGGCCCGCCGCCGGCCCTCCCCCCTGCAGGGGGGCGGCCCCCGCAGCACCCCCTGCAGGGGGCGGCGGCCCCTGCCGTCGTGCCCCCCTGCAGGGGGGGCGGCGGCGGCGCCCTCCCCCCTGCAAACTAGGTTTGCACTTAAAAAAAATCCAGAAAAGCATATGGGCCTGAAGCCCACAGGCCCGGCTGCGGGCTTCAGGCCCACAGGCCGACTTCTTCAAAAGAAAAAAAACAGAAAAGTCTGTGGGGCTGAAGCCCACAGACCTGCTGCGGGCTTCAGGCCCACAGTCAGATTTCTTCCACACAAAAAAAGAAAGAAAAAAGGAAAGGGTCTATGGGCCTGAAGCCCATAGGCCGATTGCGGGCTTCAGGCCCGCAGGCTGTTTTATCTGAAAAAAATGGGGGAGGCAAAGGTTATTAACAAGCCTCAAAAGGCTACTTGCTAGCCTAAAATTTGGTTCGGTGCGCATCTGCACTTTGATCCCTCTAAAATAAATGTGTGTGTCTGTAAATTGAATATATGCATGCTCTTAGCCATCAGTACAGAAAATTTCCTGAGAGCACAAAAAATCATGTTTCAATTTTTTTTGAAGTGTGTACATTCTAAAACACCAAAATCTCAAATATGAGTGAACCCTAAATGGATTTGATATTCGATCCACTCAGCACAATTTTTTTTTGAAACAATTGTAAAGGAAAGGAATTGAATTGATAGTCAAATAACACTGGATTCACTTGATATTTGGCATATTGATCATCCATGAGGTGTAGAACACCTCTAATAAAAAAAATTTTAAAAATGTTTATGTGCATCGGTGCGAAATTTTTTTCTCACGCTAACATATATGCATTATTCTGATACATACACATGCACATATGAGGTTAATGTAGGTAAATAGCCAGTATAGGCGAATATAACGAGGGTCAAATATCGTATGATGCTTATTAGCCAGACGTCTGAACAAATTGACCAGACGTCTATGAACTCTTCATCAGACGACTGATTAATATCTGATAGACTGCATTTAATGCATTGTTAGAATAATTGTCCAGCTGTCTGGAAGGCCTTCTCGATGCTGGGGTTTTCTATCCGTTTCTTTCCGTTACAAAATTTAATGCTGTGACTTTTTGATGTGTATTAGGGGTTTCTCTTGAGCATTATATGTAGGAGATATGAGCATTCATTTTTTAACTCTTGGAATATTAATTCACTCATTGAATTAGAATAAAGCTCTCATCTTCCATAAAGCTCTTAACTCTCTCTCTTGTCAAGCTCACACTCAAAAGCATTGAATGCTTCATCGTCTTAGACAAGATTAGTAAGTGATGTCTCATTCTCATTTAGATCACTAATACACACCTAGCCTTCTTCTTCAAGTAAGTATAATTCAAGGCATATGATTTGTGTATTTATTCCAAGTTGAATTTTTTCAGTTTCTATTTCGTTTGTTGAAGTAACTCTTGGGTTATGACATTGTTTAAAGCCATGTTGTGGGAATAGGGTGATATCGTTGTATTCGATTTACACTTACCAGAATTTGATAAGTGGATTATTAATGGAACTAATCTTAAGTGAGATTATTTGAGGGTTGGTGGAGTGGGATTAAGGGAATCAGGATTTGACTCGGGAATTCGAACCATGGTATATCACCGTGTTTGCGATTGATCAAATTTCTGTGATTGTTGTTATATTCCGCATTGTTGGTTATTAGGGTTTTAATAAAGCCTAAATTCCCTTTTTGTAACGATCGACCTGTTTTCTAGTCGCATTTTGATTGTTGTGTGCCTGTAACTAATTGCCTATTTACCCTAACAAATTACTGTTGGCTAAAAGTTAATTGCTACTTAACTAAATTACTCTTACCATATTACATTTAACCTACCCTATTCAATCCCAACGAAATATGGCGAGATCCAACATCGCCATAATTCAGCCCCTACCTCTAACCAACCTCTTCAATCTGTCTCCCCCTCCACCTTGTTCTTAAACATACAGGAACAACCACAACAACACACAAGCATCATCCCACCACCATCAGCCACCTTTACAATCAAACCCAAATCAGCCACCCACATTCCACCACCACAACAACCCAACCACAAATCAGCCATCACCCTCCTCCATACAACCCAAATCAACAAAACCAGAAACCAAATCAGGAATTGGCGAAACCAAAAATCACAAATCAACCCAATTGGAACCCTATTTCAGAAATCAGTCGCCAATCGCCGCCGTGGGTCGCTGTGACCCCGGATCACCCACGCCGTACCCGTGGAACGCCGTCGTGCCCGATCCGCTGCTGCCGCACCTTCGGATCGCCCCCGCACCCTCGAATCGACCGCCGTCGATCAACCCAGATCGTCGCCCCTGTGAACCACCGCCGCTTGCCGCCCCATACGCCACCGATCAGCCCCAGCTGCCACCCGTACGCCGATCACCGCGCCCGTACGCCGATCGCCGCGTCCCGACCCCAATCCGCCGCCTGCACCCCTGGGAATCGCCAACGCGCGCCGCCTTCGGAACCGCCGCACCGCCCAGGCGCCGCCCTCCGATCGCCATGCCCCCTTGGTCGTCGCCGACCCGAAGTCCGATTCCCCTGCGTGAGCTCCTACAACACAAAAAAAATAAAATAAAGAAAAGAAACAGAAGAGGAGGGAGAACGAGAGAGAGGGGGAGGGGGAATTAATAAGTGTTAGTTTTCTTATTATATAAGTTGTTATAAATATAAGTTATAGTTATATTATTATTTATTATAAGTTATTAAGTTTTTAGGATTAAGTTTTTTTATAGTTAATATTATTATTAATGAGTTAAGTTTTATAAAGGTATTATTTTTAAAATTAAGTTAAGTTAGTATTAATAATTAAGTTATTATATTAATCCTTGTTAGTTTAAGTTATAAATAAATTTCTGTTAAAATGTTAGTTTAAGTGACTAAATTAATAGTTAATGATTAGTTCTCTTAAGTTACTGTTACCTTTTAGTAAGTTAGTGTAATTTATCTTACTAGTTATTGACCATTAGCCTGATATCACAATCTATTGACGCAGATAAAACGTGCCTCACGTTACCACCACCTGGACACCCAAACCCACATCAAGGCAAGTATTTATTATAATTAAATTTGGGACAACTGCTCAAATTAGTGCAAAATACCATTTTAACATGCTCTTACTATACCTGTTGCATCTGGTTAGGAAATGAACATTTTATTAATGTTTATTCATTAAAAGAATAACCTTTCTTACTTTTCATTAAATTGAACCCAAACTGAACAGAGGGTATGACACAACCCTCGAAACATATATGAAACCATGCATCGAACACAGATGTAATGGAACTTAGTCGGTGAATAGACATACACAAAGAGCTGGGTTGGCTACTCCCGTCGATCATATGTGACTAGTCTGGCTCGTGTTCCAGTAGGGTCACATATGACTAGTCTGGCTCGTGTTCCAGTATAT
Source organism: Scilla litardierei (assembly GCA_030789695.1). Lineage (NCBI taxonomy): Eukaryota > Viridiplantae > Streptophyta > Magnoliopsida > Asparagales > Asparagaceae > Scilla > Scilla litardierei. Next base: position 180,275,522 of record CM061139.1, on the reverse strand, counting down.
GACGGTACACTTTGGGTGTGGTTGGTCCATTGCAGCAGGATTCGCAAGTGTGTCTCGAACACGATTACGGCCCCTCCGGTGGAGGCAAGCCATTTGGGAGCGTCACGGTAAATCCCCGGTGATAAGGTGTATCGAGAACATTTTACCTACCCAGGCATGGACTTATCACGAGCACAAATACTCAACTTACAACTGTTTTACTTTTAAAACTGCAAACCCATGCATGCTTGCACTTTACTTTTCTGCACTTATTATTCATAACTGTGTACTAACGCTCTTCTGTCTTTTTAGTTGTTCCTCGTTTCATTACTTTAAATATCTTGCCGAGCTTATTGCTGACATATATTTCAATGTTTTATGAAATATATGTTAGGTTCAGAGACAGAGTACCTTGAGGACCCTACTTTTGAGGATCACATCTAAGAGGTGGACCCCGCTGATCAGAGCTACGAGGACACCGAGATCCTCCATGCGGAGGGCTAGAGCGGACCATTTCTATTTCAGTTTTATTATCTAAATTGTTGTTTTCAGGTGTGTCTGTTTTCAGCAGATTGTACGGCCATGCTAGGCCTTAATAGTTGTGTACTTCGCTTTGGACACTGGTATTTGTAATGTAATGAATATTTATGCCGCTTCTAAGATATTCACATGCAGGGACCTGCTTTTGCTAATTAACGCTTATTGTGCTTAAGTCAAAGAAGAAAGAAAAATAATAAGTACCTCTTCTTTGCTTGAAGCACATGCGGACCCGCTCGCATCCTCGCTCCCAAGTATAATGGGAAGCGGGGCGTGACAGGTTTTAGTGGTGGCCCATGCAGGTCCCGCTCTTCTTGCGAAATACTTCAGAAGCAGTGTGAATATCATCACTAACCAGATCGTCTGAATGACCTTGTACACAAATGTTGAACTTGTTCCTTTTGCAGCATGGCAGGAAGACCGCACACTCGCAACCAAAATGGAACTAACGGAAATGGTACTCCCGACCTCCATAAACTCATGAATATCATGAGAGGAATGTTGAAGACCCAACATCAGCTGATCCAGCAGAGTCAACAGCCTGCACCACCTGCACCACCCCCACCTCGAGCTGAACCCGGAGCAAAGCGATTTCGGGAGCTGAACCCAAAGAGCTTTTCTGGGAGAGAAGGCCCGTTAGCAGAAGAAGAATGGGCCCGAACCACAGAAGAAGACCTGAGTCTTGCCCGCATTGACCATGCAGGCTGGGTAGATATTGCCAAGAAACAGCTGACTGAAAATGCTCGGAACTGGTGGGACACTGAAGAAGCTTGTCTTATCAAGCCCATCAACTGGACCATGTTTCGAGAGCGTTTCGATGCTCAATATTTTCCTCGATCAGCCAAGAGGGAATTGCAGCAATGTTTTGTCAACCTGGAACAAGGCGATCGGACTGTTGACGAATACGATGCAGAATTTTCCATGCTTAGTCGATTCGCCCCCACATCTGGTGTAAGATCCCGAAGACTGTGCTTATCAGTTTCTCCAGGGACTAGACCTGGATATTCAGTCTTCAATGTCTTCAGTGAATCCGACTACACATCAGGAAGTGTTGGATGCTGCTAATAAGCATGAACTTATTGTGAAGCGTGAGAAGGCGCTTTAGATTGGAGGAAGTAGGTGTCCACCGGAGCCACCCAGGGGCAACCTCTGACCTAATCAAACTACACAGTTCAAGAGGCCTGCTGCCCTGGCCAGCAATCGACCCCAGCTAGTGTGCTTCCACTGCAAGCGGATGGGTCACGTCAAGAAGGACTGCAGAGAGCTGCTGAATCAATGCCTGATATGTTGAGCATCTACGCATGCTAACAGAGACTGCCCTCGTCGCACCAACAAGCCGATGACTGCTGGACCTTCTGGGACTGTTCAGTGTGGAGCTCCTGGACCTACTCAGCATGGACCACCTCTGGCCCCACAACAGAAGGCCTTTGCATCGGCGAGGCAGAACCAGCTGAGACGCCAGATCTTCACCATGACAGTCGCGGAGGCTGAGACGGATGAGCAAGTGATTTCAGGTATTACTTAAACCCTTCTTTTATAATGCTTATAATATATGCATGTGTTACTTGTTTATCTTTTAGCTAAGACATTTCCTAAGTACTAGGTATTGTCTTGTTAGCCTCTCATCCAGCCCTATCCCTTTTTTATTCTGGAGCCACTCACTGCTTCATATCCCAAGGATTTGTGGAGAGACATTCTATTCATGTTGACTCTCTACCAAATTGTTTGAGCATCACTACTGCGAGTGGAGTAGTGAGGACTTCTAGTGGCTGTCGATCTTGCCATATAGTGATTCGTGGACACGAGTTGTTCGCAGATTTTATGATAGTCGACATGTCAAACTTCGATGCGATATTCGGCATGGACTGGTTAGGAAACTTCTATACTACTATCGATTGTCACAACAAGAAAGTAGTGTTTGAAATCCCTGATCATCCTATGTTTGAATTCATGAGCGGGGACCGTTCACTTGGGCCTATCAAGTTTCGGGCCAAACCGAATGAACTAATCATTGCATCGATGCAAGTTGAGCACGAGAAACCTAGAGTGGTTCGAGACTTTGTAGACGTATTCCCGGAGGATATTTCAGGATTACCGCCTAATCGAGCTCTAGAATTAACTATCAACCTTATGCTGAACACTCAACCTATTTCGAAGGCTCCTTATCGTATGGCTCCTGCTGAATTGGAAGAACTTCGGAAACAACTCGACGACATGTTGCAGAAGGGATCGATTCATCCCAGCGTATCCCCTTGGGGTGCGCCAGTTCTTTTGGTCAAGAAGAAGGATGGTTCGAGAAGGATGTGTGTGAATTACAGAGAACTGAATAAGGTAACCATAAAGAACAAGTACCAGCTGCCGCGCATTGACGATATCTTCGATCAACTTGGCGGATCGCGAGTATACTCGAACTGGATCTCCGAAGTGTTTATCATCAAGTGAAGGTCAGAAGTGGAGACATCCCGAAGACGACATTCCGGACCAAGCATGGGCACTATGAATTTGTAGTCATGCCATTCGGTGTGACTAACGCCCCAGCAGTATTCATGAACCTTATGAACTTGATCTTCTATGAGTTCTTGGATAAGTTCGTGGTGATCTTCATCGACGACATCTTGGTCTACTCGAAGAATGAAAAAGAGCATGCCGAGCATCTGCAGATTGTACTGGAGACCTTGCGACATCATCGGTTGTACGCCAAGTACAGCAAGTGTGATTTCTGGCTAGATGGAGTCACCTTTCTTGGGCATGTGGTATCAGGAGATGGTATCTCTGTCGATCCGGAGAAGGTCATTTCAGTCAGGAACTGGCCGACTCCTCGATCAGCTACCGACATCATGAGTTTCCTAGGATTGGCGGGTTATTACCATCGATTCATCAAGGACTTCTCGAAGATCGCCGAGCCTATGGCTCGCCTGATGAGGAAGGATGTCAAGTATGTATGGTCAGACCCTTGTGAGCAGGCATTTGGGATATTGAAGGCCAAGCTGACGACTGCACCATTGTTAGCTATACCAGACAGGAATGGAGGATTTGAAGTCTTCTGTGACGCATCTGGTAAGGGCCTTGGATGTGTCCTGCATCAGCATGGTCATGTGGTCGCATATGCTTCTCGATAGTTGAAGATTCACGGGAAGAATTATCCGACTCACGACCTGGAGTTGGCTGTCGTCAGCTTTGCTTTGAAGATTTGGAGGCATGTTCTTTTGAGCGAGCAAGTCAAGATCTACACCGACCACAAGAGCTTGAAGTATATTTTCTCTCAGAAGGAGCTCAATATGAGGCAACATAGATGGTTGGAGCTTATGGCTAATTACGACATCGACCACCAGTATCATCCAGGGAAGGTGAATGTTGTACCAGATGCATTGAGCAGATTACCAGCGATCATGACTCTCTCAGCACAATGGAGACTTCAGCAGGCTATACGGGAGATGGAGGTTGAAGTTATTTTACCCGAGACTTCTGCATCATTGATGAATATGCAAGTTCTGTCTACTATCGTAGATCAAATCAAAGCTGGTCAGACTGGAGATGCGGAGTTACGGAAGATTAGGGAGCAAGTTGAAGCTGGACTACGGACGAATTTTCTTATCCATGAGGATGGTTCCCTGAGATACGGCAGTAGGATCTACGTACCTTCAGGTGATATCAGAGAGGAGCTGATGAATGAGGCTCATAGCTCTTCCAATTCCATTCATCCTGGCGGCGCCAAGATGTACAAAGATCTTCGTCTGAACTTTTGGTGGCATGGAATGAAGAGAAGCATGGCTCGAAATGTTACTAAGTGCCTTATGTGTCAGCAAGTGAAGGCTGAATATCATCGCATTGCTGGACTGCTTCAGCCTTGCCGATTCCAGAGTGGAAATGGCAGCACATCACTAAGGATTTCGTGACTGAACTACCTCAGAGTACTAAGCACAATGACGCGATTTGGATAATCGTTGACCGATTAACCAAATCAGCGCATTTCATACCCTTTCGAGTGGAACAATCTATGGAATTACTTGCTAAAAAGTATATGGAGGTAATAATCTATCCTATACCTTTATAACTTCTTTCTAGTATACGTTGTGATGTGATCGATAATCGTGCAGGAGATTGTTCGATTGCATGGAGTTTTGGTGAGCATCGTCTCTGACCGGGACACTAGATTTACATCTCAGTTTTGGAAGAGTCTGCAATCCAATTTAGGAACCAGTCTGAGTTTCAGCACTGCGTATCACCCACAGACGGATGGCCAATCAGAGCGTACCATCCAGATACTGGAAGACATGTTGCGAGCTTGTATGCTGGATTTCAAAGGCTCGTGGGAAGATCATCTACACCTGGTAGAGTTTTCCTACAACAATAGCTAGCCAGCATTAGCATGGCCCCATTCGCAGCACTCTATGGAAGGAAGTGTCGATCTCCGCTGAGTTGGGATGACATTGGTGATCGAGAATTATTGGGCACAGAGATGATTGTTGAAACAATGGATGTAGTGCGTAACATCAGAGACAAGTTACACCTTGCACAAGACCGGTACACGCATTGGGCTGATGGCAAGCGTCGTCACTTGGAGTTTCAACCAAGAGATCATGTTTTCCTGAAGATATCCCCAAACCGAGGAGTGATACGTTTTGGGAGGCGATGCAAGCTCAGTCCAAGGTTCGTTAGACCCTTTGATGTGTTAGAACGAGTTGGAGAGGTAGCTTATCGCCTAGCTCTACCGCCATCATTGGAGGGAGTACATAATGTTTTCCACGTCTTCCAACTGCGTCGTTACATCAGTGATCCTACGCATGTAGTTGATCATTCGGAGATCACGGTGTGACCAGACCTTACCTATGAGCAGTAGCCTGTTCAGATTCTTGATCGACGTCAGAAGGCGCTCAGGAACAAGGTCGTCGAGCTCGTGAGAGTGATGTGGCGACATGACTCGCCAGGAGAATCCACCTGGGAGCGAGAGGATGAGATACGAAGACGTTACCCCTACCTTTTCCCTGCACTGTAGAGAATTCCGGGGACGGAATTATTATAAGGAGGGTAGGATGTAACGGCTTGTTTTCTAGTCGCATTTTGATTGTTGTGTGCCTGTATTTCTAGAAACAACAAAACTAGTCATTTACAACTTCTAAAAAGGTTGTAATAGGGGTACGACAACTTTTTAACAAACGTTGTAATATGCGAAGTTGTAATAGGGTCGGTTCCTTCGACCACTTTTTCTACATGTTGTAAGAAAATGTTGTAATAGATAACTATTACAACTTTTTTGAAAAGTTGTGTAAACTTCTATTACAAAGTTTAGAAAAGGTTGTGTATAATGATGTTACAACTTTTAATAAACGTTGTGTAAACTTCTTTTACAACTTTTAAATAAATGTTGTGTAAAACCTTTATTACAACTGTTATAAAAGGTTGTGTAAAAGAATATTACAACTTTTTTCAAACGTTGTCTAAACTACCATTACAACTTTTATAAAACGTTGTGTAAACTTCTATTACAACTTTTAATAAATGTTGTGCGAACTTTTATTACAACCTTTATAGAATGTTGTGTAAAGAGATATTACAACTTTTAATAAACGTTGTGTAAACTTTTATTACAAGTTTTATAAAAGGTTGTGTAAAGAGATATTACAACTTTTAATAAACGTTGTGGAAACTGCTATTACAACCTTTATAAAAGGTTGTGAAAACCTCCATTGCAACTGGTCTACTACAACTTTTATAAAACGTTGCGGAAAAAGCACAAAATTAAAAAAATATATACGCAGTTGCAGATATTCCAAATAAACACAAAAAATATTATTCATGAACCACACAAAAAATATTATTCATAAACCACATTCATTGTTCATCTACAAAAACAATCTACCCTAAAGGAGCCAGTTCCATAACCAATGCTAGCACTAGTATAACCTGCACCACTGCCCACACCAGAAGCAGAAACAGGAGAAGAGGAACCTCCCCAAGTGAAACTGCTGTTACCAAATCCTCCCAGAGGCCAAGCACTAGTGTGGACAATTGAGACTGCTGCACAACTCCCAGAGGCCAAGTACTCCAGATATTTTCGTCCGAGTGATCTTCGTCCGCACGTCGACGCGAGCGCTTCTTTATTTTAGTTTTACCGTAGCGTAACTAATTGCCTATTTACCCTAACAAATTACTGTTGGCTAAAAGTTAATTGCTACTTAACTAAATTACTCTTACCATATTACATTTAACCTACCCTATTCAATCCCACCGAAATATTGGTGAGATCCAACATCGCCATAATTTAGCCCCTTTCCTCCAACCAACCTCTTCAATATGTCTCCCCTCCACCTTGTTCTTAAACCTACAGGAACAACCACAACGACGCACAAGCATCATCCCACCACCATCAGCCACCTTTACAATCAAACCCAAATCAGCCACCCACATTCCACCACCACAACAACCCAACCACAAATCAGCCATCACCCTCCTCCATACAACCCAAATCAACAAAACCAGAAACCAAATCAGGAATTGGCGAAACCAAAAATCACAAATCAACCCAATTGGAACCCTATTTCAGAAATCAGCCGCCGATCGCCGCCGTGACCCCCGATCACCCACGCCGCACCCTTGGAACGCCGCCGTGCCCGATCCGATGCCGCCGCACCCTCGGATCGCCCCCGCACCCTCGAATCGACCGCCGCCGATCAGCCCAGGTCGCCGCCCCTGGGAACCGCCGCCGCTTTCCGCCCCTTACACCGCCGATCAGCCACAGCCGCCGCCCGTACGCCGATCGCCTTGCCCATACGTTGATCACCGCGCCCCGACCCCAATCCACAGCCTGCACCCCTGGAAATCGCCGACGCGCGCCGCCTTCGAAAACGCCGCACCGCCCAGGCGCCGCCCTCCAATCGCCGTGCCCCCTTGGTCACCGACGCCCCGAAGTCCGATTCCCCTACGTGAGGGTGGAGGAATTAATAAGTCCGATTCCCTTTGGTCCTGCAACACAAAAAAATAAAGAAAAGAAACAGAAGAGAAGAGGGAGAACGACAGAGAGAGGGGGGAGGAATTAATAAGTGTAAGTTTTTTTATTTATTATATAAGTTGTTATAAATATAAGTTATAGTTATATTATTATTTATTATAAGTTATTAAGTTTTTTTAGAGTTAAAATTATTATTAATGAGTTAAGTATTGTAAAGGTATTATTTTTAAAATTAAGTTAAGTTAGTATTAATAATTAAGTTATTATAGTAATCCTTGTTAGTTTAAGTTATAAATAAATTTCTGTTAAAATGTTAGTTTAAGTGACTAAATTAATAGTTAATGATTAGTTCTCTTAAGTTAATGTTATCTTTTAGAAAGTTAGTGTAATTTATCTTACTAGTTGTTGACCATTAGCCTGATATCACAATCTATTGACGTAGATAAAATGTGCCTCACGTTACCACTACCTGGACACCCAAACCCACATCAAGGCAAATATTTATTGTAATTAAATTTAGGACAGCTGCTCAAATTAGTGCAAAATACCATTTTAACATGCTCTTACTATACCTGTTGCATCTGGTTAGGAAATGAACATTTTATTAATTTTTATTCATTAAAAGAATAACCTTTCTTACTTGTCATTAAATTGAACCCAAACTGAACATAGGGTATGACACAACCCTCGGAAACATATATGAAACCCTGCATCGAACACCGATGTAATGGAACAGTGAATAGACATACACAAAGAGCCGGGTTGGCTACTTCCGTCGGTCATATGTGACTAGTCTGGCTCATGTTCCAGTAGGGTCACATATGATTAGTCTGGCTCGTGTTCAAGTATATCGCGGTACACTTTGGGTGGGGTTGGTCCATTGCAGCAGGGTTCGCAAGTATGTCTCGAACATGATTACGGCCCCTCCGGTGGAGGCAAGCCATTTGGGAGCGTCACGATAAACCCCCGGTGAAAGATGTATCGAGAACATTTTACCTACCCAGGCATGGACTTATCACGAGCACAAATACTCAACTTACACCTGTTTTACTTTTAAAACTGCAAACCCATGCATGCTTGCACTTTACTTTTCTGCAATATTATTCATAATTGTGTACTAACGCTCTTCTGTCTTTTTAATTGTTCCTCGTTTCATTACTTTAAATATCTTGCCGAGCTTATCGCTGACATATATTTCAATGTTTTATGAAATATTTGTTAGGTTCAGAGCCAGAGTACCTTGAGGACCCTACTTTTGAGGATCCCATCTTAGAGGTGGACCCCTCTGATCAGAGCTACAAGAACGCTGAGATCCTCCCTGCGGGGAGCTAAAGCGGACCATTTCTATTTCAGTTTTATTATCTAAATTGTTGTTTTCAGGTGTGTTTGTTTTCAGCAGATTGTACGGTCATGCTAGGCCTTAATAGTTGTGTACTTTTCTTTGGATGCTGGTATTTGTAATGTAATAAATATTTATGCTGCTTCTAAGATATTCGCGTGCATGGACATGCTTTTGCTAATTAACGCTTATTGTGCTTAAGTCAAAGAAGAAGAAAAAATAATAAGTACATCTTCTTTGCTTTAAGCACATGTGGACCCGCTCGCGTCCTCGCTCCCAAGTATAATGGGAAGTGGGGCGTGACACTTTTATTATCATAAAACACTACTCACCAACTACCTAGTATTTCTCCCTATAGTTACAGGTCTTACAATTGGTATCAGAGCTAGATTAGAGCTACACACACATAGGATCTGTCATGGCCTGTTTAGCCCTATACGACGACTGATACGGTAGTTCTCTATGAGCGAGTAGAGGGAGTATGATCAGTTGATAAGATGTGATATGGCGTAAATGTGGCTTGTGGCAGTCGTGTAATTCCGTGAAAAGTGTATGGGCATTTTGGTCATTTGGCCATATGGGTGGAAGTGTGCGTAGAGTGAAGGTGGGTGTGTAAAGTAGTGTCATACTTGTAAATTGTGAAGGAGTGGGTTGGTGTGAGAGGGGCTAGTGTGAAAAGGGATGGGTTTAGTGGCACACCCGTAAATTTTTAGAAAGGATAGGGGCAAAACGGTCTTTTTAACTGAAACCGTTGTGCGTACATACTAATGTTGTATGTGCATAAAGTAATGGCAAACTTGTAAATACTTGGAACTTGAGGGGTAATTTTGGAGGGGTATTAAAGTCTTTTTAGCTTGTGTATGCTTATCCTAAGAAGACTCTAGTTATAGATATTTTGTAGGAAATTTCCATACTCTTTTTTAACTTTCATTTCTTTTTCTCTTTTCATTTTCTATCTCTCTCCCTCCTCCTAGACATGGCCGAACCACTCCCTCCCCCTTTCCTCATCATCCAAGCTTACAAACCCTAATTTAACTTCCAAAAATTCAAGAAGAACCCTAGCCCTTCAAAGAGAAAGAAGGTTGGAAGGAGGAGAAAGAAAAGAGAGGAAGAGGATTTCTTGAGATAGGATTCTAACCTAGGGTTGTGGGTTTTTATTTAGAGTTATGAGTATGTTATGATGATATTTGTAATGTTTATGATCCTGATTTCATGTGTTGTGTGTGCAATAGACCCAAAAGATCCATTCTTTCCTTGTTTTTGCTAGCAAATCACCCTTCCTGAAAATTCAGAAATTCTGTCATGTGAATCTACCTCAATTCTGATCTCTGTAGTTTGATTTACCTTCTGAAAAAAATATGTAGCTGTAGATCTTGAAGTCATACCCCAAATTCATATAAAAATTTTCATATGTTGAGATCAGTAAGTAGGAGTAATAATTCAATGTTTGCAACTTGTCTGAAATTCTGTCAAGATGTACACAGTTTAGAAAAATGAGGATTATTACCTGCACACTCTATGAATTTTGCTGATCTTGGTCTTGTTGGAAAGTTAACAAGTTTATCTAAAATTTCATCAGAGTGCTTATATGTTGAAATTCTAGCTGTAACATGCCTAAAATTGGCTTTCAATACAGGCCCGGAATTCTGTCTGAAAAATAGTCTGGACATGCTGCACCAATTAATTCACTATAAATCACTCAGTCCACATTACTGCATGAAATTTTATGGGTGAACCCAGGACTATCATATCTCCAACTATTATCAGTGAGTTTTGTATAATTCACAAGAGAAATATGTTAAAAATGCTGACTTTCTAGCTGTTCTTGCAATTTCAGCATGCTGGATTGTGTTAGGTGAAGTTGGAATTGTGTGATAATGCTAATTATCCACTCCGAAATACATGAATGATGTTGATGCATGTACGTAAGTTTAGTTATGCTATTGTTTACAAAAATTGATGGTATAATCCTCTTCTTTTATGTGGCGCTCGTTATATGTTTGTTAAAATGCCCAAATGAACTTGAAATTGAAGAAACTTGAGAATAGCCATTATAACGTGTGCGCCATGTAATACCATTGAGAAATTGTGTATGTTCATTGAGTATCATGACACATGACATGTCAACTGGGACGTTTCGATCTGCCCTAAGACGTGTGAGCATCCTGGTATGGGGATGGAGGAAGTTTGTGTATAACTTAACTATAAGGGGGATGGACTGAGAAGTTAGGGAAAGAGATATGTGATATATGATATCTATTCCCACTCGCCTTTATCGGGAGTGGAGGGGACATACGGAGATTGTGTTATTATGTGGAGAGCCTCACTCCTGTCAGGGACGGGGGAGCTGAGAGGCCCGGCGTACAGTGCCCGTGTCCACTGCGTCGTGTGCTGTATTCGTCCCAAATTTGGAGTGAGGTCCAGGCCCTTATCTTTAGGTGATACCCAGGCTTCTAAAGAGTCGCTAACATCTGCTAACTAATAAACTTTACATGTGTTGTTGTTGCACATTTGTGTGTTGCACTTATCACTTTGGTTGCTTGTACTCCTATTGCATTTACACTCATAACCCCTAAATGATTTTTACTGGGCACGTTTTGACGTGCTCACTTTACTTTTCAGGTCTTGAGCAGGTGACACCAGAGCATGATCTCCCTCAGGAGATTTCTTAGACATGAGTGTTTGTTTTGGGGACACCACTCTTTGGGCTGTGTCGTGTAGTGTGAGTTGAGTCGAGTGGTGTGGGAGTTGTTTTTTTGTAGCTGTGATATATGCTGGTGGCCTGTAGTACTTCCCATATATACTTAAGTCTGTTTCACTGTGTACTTGGTACTGGTGTGTAGTTCTCTCCTTGGTTAGGTAAATCTGTGGTTGATGTACTCTCTGTGATGGCTGAATGTGTTCTTCTCTTTTTATATGATTATATGTGATGTATGATCCCAAAATTAGCAATGGCTTGCTTAGTGTGTGTTTTCTTTTCACGCTTGGTGTAAATACCGCGGCTTAACAGACTCCATTCTCCTTTTTCCACGGTATGGGATGTCTTATAAATTATTTGTGGAAATGGGGCGTGAGAGGATCACTTAGAAAAGCTTTTTTACTTCAAAAAAATATTTTGAAAGCACTTTGAAAATAATTAGATTGAGTTAAGTATTGTTTAAAGATACATCTCAATCTTAATGTTTCTGAAAAGGAGTCAACTATTATCATAGTAGGAGTCGACTATTTTGAACTACAAAGTTCTGAATACTTGCTGTAATATAAAAGTAGTCGCGACTACTGTTGTGCAGGGAGCCGACTACTGTTGTGTAGGGAGCCGACTACTAGTCAGGGGTCGACTACTTCTTATATAGGATCGACTACGTACTATGGCCCCAACGGTAAAATTTCACCGGCTCCATGATTTATGAAAGTGTGTCGAATTTGTCCGTTGGAGGGGTAGTTTGGAGAATCTGTCTTGGACAGAATTCGTCCATATATCTACTAGAGTGGCTGAGGGATTTAGAACAAAATTCTTGAGCAAATTTTAAGATTTTCTCAAAAAAATTCAGCTATCTTAGCTTTCAAAATATTTTCTCTCTTTAGGCCAAAGTTTTGATTCTTTCTAAAAAGCTTTTAAATAACCAAAGATTTCTTGGCCATTCTTGATTCCAGTCTTACAATCTTAATCTTGTTCTATTTGAGATTGAATCAAGATTCACTCTTTGATCTCCAAGTGTTTCCAAATTCTATTTGTATTGAGATCAATAGATTTCCTTATAGCCACACAATGCACTCAAAAGAGCTTTAATTTTCATTGGCTATAAGAATGGTGTAATAAATTTAACTACAAGAGAAAATGTTTGTAAAACCCACACAAAGGTATGGTGGTATACACTTGTGGTTGTACTTGTGATTTGTACTTGAAAAACCTGTAACGACCCGCTTTCCAGGGGCCCGTTACTTATTTGATATTTGTGCAGGTCCTGCAGGTTACCAGTGAAACCAAAATAGCCACGATGCAGAGATGTATAAAAATACTCAAATAGTGTCCAATTATTACAATCCATACTGTACAAGATGTCTCAACAAGATACATGAAAGAAAGAAAGTACAGAGGTCAAAATAACTCTGGAAGCTGCGGTCGAACTTTGGTGCTATTAGCTCAGGAGCATCTACCTCCATATGTACGTCGTCTGTGGTGCCACGGAGATGGAACCGTAGGTAAGTCACAACAATTCTAAATATAGAAAAGAAGTAGTGCACAATTATGACAAAAGTAACTACGTAAAAGCAGACCAGAGAAAGTAAAGTACTGAGCAACAACTGTACACAACTGAGTAGTAAAGGCAAACTGAACTGAAAGGAGAGAACAACTGTACTGTGGTAGTGTTAGTGTAAAGCAGACTGAGCAAGTGAAATGTACTACTGATGTAGCTAAAAGTAAGACAAGTAAAGTATTGTGACTGCACAAGTGTGATAAGTAACATGCATGGAACGTGTAAAGTAACGGTGACTGTAATGCGTAAAGTAAAAGTGACTGTGCAAAAGTAACTACACTACGTGACTTAAGTCGGAGAGTACAATATGTGACCATCAAGTCCATCTCTTGCCTGGGCGCGACCCAGACGAATGCCGAAAACACAGGCAGCAGGACATGTATTTTGCCAAAACCCAGGCAGCAGGACGGAATGCCAAAACTCAGGCGACAGGACGGGAAGATAGAACTCCAGTCACTCCCGCACTCTCTCAACTATGAGTTACCCCAAAAACCCCAGTGATGTGTTAAGTGGTCTATGTACATGTTTCTTTCATGATGTTCCATGAGATGTTCCACAAGATATTTCACAAGATATTCCACAAGATGTTCCACATGTTACTAGTCAAACCAAGACAACTGGTTGACTTTCTTATTGAAAACCAGAGAGTAGTAACCATTCCAAAACAGACCGTGCCAAAGAGAACTGAGGATAAAGACAAGTCCAATGACTGTAATACCGATTCCATGCTTTGAGCATGTGGTAGTATTGTTTAACACACAATTTACCCAAGTTGATGGTTGTGTGCTACAACCACCAAAGTTGAAAGTTGGCAAAGTAATCTGAAGTTAGTTACTTTCCTATTAGATTATGTTTCTAGTTCAGTTCAAGTCAAGTAGACGTTCTGAGGCTCTAGGTGGTGTTCCTTAAGTTCATACGGGGACACTAACTAATTTTCTAATTCTAGAATTAGTCGTGACTTACTGATTTCGAGATCGACGTAGCAAGCCGGAACTGGTTCTATGGCTTCTACGGATGTTGGTGCACAAGAATTGGTACCTGCAATCACAAGAACAATTGGTTAAAGAACGCAACATTTCTATTTAATAATTTGGTCGTTTTGATTTTTAAATGGATTGAAACGTCGTCGAAAAGCATCCTAAATTTTTCTATATGATATATATAATGAAAATAATTTTACAGCAGGACAAAATATTTTTTTGAAGCTTTTTGTAATTTTTATAATTTTTAAAAGCTCAAAAATAATTTAAAAACTTTTTTCAATTAGTAACGTATTTATTGAAACATTTATTCTTGATGCAATCTGCATCAGAATGGTTCAAGTGAGCTGTCAAAATGACCGTATCGAAGAGTACTATAGCATATATTTTTCTCACTTATTAGTGTACGTGAAAATATCAAGTTACGGATTTTTGAACGAAAATCACGTATTTAACTTTTAGGGTTAAAAATTAATTTTGGAAAAACTAGGCGTCAGATTGAGATGAAACAAGCGTCAATGGATTCGTTTTGACGTTTTTGATTTTCTGAGACTAGTCTTGTATTTTTTTGAGGTCTATACGAATTACTATGAATTTAAATCCAAAAATATTATTTAATAAATATACGTAAATACGTAAATACGTATTAAAATACGTATTAAAATTTTAAAACGATTTTATCGTCGACGCTTTCACCTTACGATCGCTCCGTCGCTTCGAGGGGGGTGCTCGCGTCGTTGCCGGCGGCGGGTGACGATGCGGATGGCGGCGACTCGGTGGATGGCGGTGGCAGCTCGGCGGAGGCGAGTGGCGAGGGTGGCTGAGCAAGGAGAGCGGGCGGTGGCCGCGAGCGCTCGGAGGCGGGTGCTGTCGGGCTTCGTTGATGGCGCCGAGCGGGGAAGCGGTTGGTGTGCGGCAGTGGCTCTCGGCGGACGTCGTCGGAGCTCGGGGTGACGTGGGAAGCGAGGGAGGCGCTCGGGGGTCTGCTATGGAGCGGCGGCGACGGCGACTTGTTGTGGGGGCGTTGCTGTCGCCGTCGGCGTGTTCGAGCGAGAGGGAGCAGAGGGGGACGGAGACGTGGGCTTGGCGACGGACGTCGGAGACGGGCGTTGCTCGACTTCGGGCTCGTGCGGAGGGCGACGTCAAGATGGCTTGAGCGGGGGTCGAGGCGGAGGAGATTCTCGGAGCGGCGGCGGGGCCTCGAATCAGCGGGTGTGGGTTCGAGCTGCGGAACAGAGGAGGCGACATGGGCGGAGTGAGATGGGTGTAGTCGGAGCTTGGGGACGGCAAGCTTGGTCGGAGCTCCGATGCTCTGGCGATGGGTTCGTCGTGAAAGGTGGGTTTTGCATGGGTGAAGCATTCGGAGAAGATAACGATGAAGAAGGATAGGGTTTGGTTGCCGTGCAGGTGAGAGGTTGGGTTGATATTAAATGGTTTGTGAACGAGATGGAGTGAGGGTGAGTCACTGTGTGTGGGTGGGTTCTGGGCATACTTGAGCCCTTGATGGAGATGAGAGCACGAGAGATTGAGGGGATGGATTTGTTTGGGTTACTGGGGTTCTGGGTTACGTGAGAACGAGGGGTATTATATAGGGGATTAACTTCATATAAAACAAATTAGTTAGTCAATGGAATTAATGTAATTAGGTAGATATTAAATAGGTTAGGTTTATCACTTTAGACTAAGTGTAGATATTTAAGTAACACATGAAACACATGGGCTACTTACGTGTTGGGATGGGTAGGTTAAAGTTAATTAAAATAGTTGATAGGATAATTAGCTAGGTAAACACGTAAGTAGTAGATATAGTAAAAATTTACGGAAATTGCGATTTTGCCCCTACTAGTAAACGTGCCCGAAAAATTACAAAAATATACCCACGGGATCGTTTCGCCGCGAGGATCGCAAAAACGAAGTCCGTTTTGGGGTTTGAACTACGGAGGTATGAGTTTTCGGCCAAAACGTTTAGAAAGCGGGTTTGCGGGTTCTCTATTGATTCAACTTCAGAAAATTATGATATTAAGGTGGGAAGCCCTAAATGATCATAGGATGATATCGTAGAAGTTTGAAAACGTTTTGATGATGATTGTATAGAAAATAAATTCCTTAAGTCAAAACGGTAATAATTGGAAATGAATTTTTATTAGACCATTTAGAGGTATTGGATGGAACCCGAACTTACTAAAATACTTCATAACTAGCCTGATACCTCAAATTATTTTTATAAGAAATTTTTTGAAATCGTAAAACTCCTGACAAACCATTATAAAATAGTTATAAAAAATTTTTTGAAAATAGGTTAAATATGTAAATAGTTGTCTTGATGAAAACATGCCGTTACATTTTACACTTCTTAAAATAATTCCGTCCTCGGAATTTAAAAGATCTTTCTGAAACAAATAATTGATGTTATGAAGAAGCTCAAGCAAATAAATGATAGAAGAGATAGTAATATAGTAAATTAGGTTGTAAATAACATGAAATATAATGTGATAACATAACATCAAGAAAATAAGAGATGTTATATATGACTACATACTATTAACATCACCATAGCTTCCCTAACTATTCCTGAGACCAGTATCATCACAATAGTTACTCTGACTTTCCAAAATTAACATGAGATAATAACATCACATGAAAATGAGCGCTATTATGATGACAACATCTGTTCGAACTTGGAACCTGAGGTGATAAGCCAGTAGCAAGCTATTTAAACCACATAAAACGGAAGACCATAAAGTTTATTCGTGCTACTGGTGACTAACTGGGTCTAGCCACAGATGTTGTTCATAATATATCATGTATCGACTAATCCACGGGTACCAACAACATCAATCTCCATAATGCCCAACCACATGCTAACGTCCAAATCAACGCCCAAAGGTAAGTACAAGGCCAACACCCAAAGTCAGTACTTATTGCCAGTATTCCTTCCATCAATCTCCATAATATCCCACAATAAGGCAAGATCCAAGCCCTCATCCAGAGCCAAGCACAAGGCCTACATCCAACTTCAACACCCAAGGCTAATATCATGCCAATAATCATCGCCATCACTCCTTTCGTAGACCAATACTTGACATTCGCAACACCTAACATTACCCAACAAATGAACAACCAAAAACACACTTTCCCGCAAACCAAAAGGAGTAGACGCAAGATGAAGTCTAAACGAGATCTCAACCTGGGTGAGACCCAGGGCAGAGAGCTCAAGAGAAGCCTAAGGATCACGGCTTCCCAGGATCTCAGCCACACAGCGGTAGCGAGGGTGGCGGCGAGGGTTGTTGCCAAGGCCAAAAATCCCAAAATATATCGTTGGAGGCCCATCGGTGGTTGTCGATCTATGGCGGCTGCGACTGCTTGACGTGGCAGGTGTCACCGGAGTAGGGTGGGGTGGTGGAGCTTCGGGTGAGGTCGAAGGAGCTTGAGGCGAGATGGGTCGAGTTCGCTTGGGGAAGAGGCCGGGAGGAGGAGTGGGTGTCGCCGAGGCGTATAGAAACCCACGGGGTGGCTTGGTGAGGAAGAGAGGATGGTTTTTAAAAAAGACAGGGGCACCGAAAGTCGTTGGTAGGGTAGACGGTTAGGTGGGAATGGGGCTCGAGGTGAGGAAGCGGACAAAGAAAATAAAGAGGGGGGAATGGTAGGTGGAAAAGGAGGTTTAACTCATGGAGAATCGGGCACAAGATAGAAAGTAGGGGCTAGAAGAGAAACACGAGCTCAAAAAGACGCAAACAGCCTACACTTGCACATCAGGTTTGGTTCGTCTCAAAATCTCCAGCACCATCCTCGAATGCTTCTGAGCGTCCTTCGATTTACTTCCGTTGTCAAACTCGAACTTCTGGTGATTGGAAATCGAATGCTACCCTCCTTAAAATAGACGTAGCTAGAGTTCAAGCGAATTAAAAGTAGAAAGATTCTAAGAAGGTCAATCGAAAGGTCATCAAGCTAAAGGAAGGGTGATAGTGATGAAGATCGATGGCGTTACATAATCATGATTCACGTCCTTGCGGTCCAGCGGAACACGGCCAGGGAAGTGACTAAGCCAGAATCACTTACCCCAAGTCTAACAAGGGTGATCCAACAAACTTAGCCAAGCACATTGACCGGATCATGGTCCATTGAAGGAAGCTTATCATTTATATGCGTGCCATCATCAACTGAAGGAAAGGTGATGAAGTAGGTAAATGGTTCAACCTATGGAGAATCACTCTAACTGCTAGCAAAGGAGGTTACTAGGGTGGGTATAACCAAGAATGGAACACGAGTTCCTAAGCAAGGGTTAAGAGTTCAAAGGAAGTGATGAGGATCAAGGAAAACCTAATGAAGATGGTAATAAGGACGCTTTACCCGTATATCCAATACAGGTGAATACTCGAGACATCATGTACTCGAGAGTTCAATTTGAGTATTTTATATTGTACATCCTGATCTTGCTATATTGTTCACGAGGTAGTTAGCGCAGAACTGCGTGGGCCACCAAACCTGTAACGACCCGCTTTCCAGGGGCCCGTTACTTATTTGATATTTGCACAGGTCCTGCAGGTTACCAGTGAAACCAAAATAGCCACGATGCAGAGATTTACAAAAATACTCAAATAGTGTCCAATTATTACAATCCATACTATACAAGATGTCTTAACAAGATACATGAATGAAAGCAAGTACAGAGGTGAAAATAACTCTGGAAGCTTCGGTCGAACTTTAATTGGCGCTATTAGCTCAGGAGCATCTACCTCCATATGTACGTCGTCTGCGGTGCCACGGAGATGGAACCGTAGGTAAGTCACAACAATTCTAAATATAGAAAAGAAGCAGTGCACAATTATGACAAAAGTAACTACGTAAAAGCAGACTAGAGAAAGTAAAATACTGAGCAACAACTGTACACAACTGAGTAGTAAAGGCAAACTGAACTGAAAGGAGAGAACAACTGTACTGTGGTAGTGTTAGTGTAAAGCAGACTGAGCAAGTGAAATGTACTACTGATGTAGCTAAAAGTAAGACAAGTAAAGTACTGTGACTGCACAAGTGTGATAAGTAACATGCATGGAACGTGTAAAGTAACGGTGACTGTAATGCGTAAAGTAAAAGTGACTGTGCAAAAGTAACTACACTACGTGACTCAAGTCAGAGAATACAATATGTGACCATCAAGTCCATCTCTTGCCTGGGCGCGACCCAGACGAATGCCGAAAACCAGGCAGCAGGACATGTATTTTGCCAAAACTCAGGCAGCGGGACAGAATGCCAAAACTCAGGCGACAGGACGGGAAGATCGGACTCCAGTCACTCCAGCACTCTCTCAACTATGAGTTACCCCAAAAACCCTAGTGATGTGTTAAGCGGTCTATGTACATGTTTCTTTCATGATGTTCCATGAGATGTTCCACAAGATATTTCACAAGATATTCCACAAGATGTTCCACATGTTACTAGTCAAACCATGACAACTGGTTGACTTTCTTATTGAAAACCAGGGAGTAGTAACTCATTCCAAAACACACCGTGCCAAAGAGAACTGAGGATAAAGACAAGTCCAATGACTGTAATATCGATTCCATGCTTCGAGCATGTGGTAGTATTGTTTAACACACAATTTACCCAAGTTGATGGTTGTGTGCTACAACCACCAAAGTTGAAAGTTGGCAAAGTAATCTGAAGTTAGTTACTTTCCTATTAGATTATGTTTCTAGTTCAGTTCAAGTCAAGTAGCCGTTCTGAGGCTCTAGGTGGTGTTCCTTAAGTTCATACGGGGACACTAACTAATTTTCTAATTCTAGAAGTAGTCGTGACTTACTGATTTCGAGATCGACGTAGCAAGCCGGAACTGGTTCTAGGGCTTCTACAGACGTTGGTGCACAAGAATTGGTACCTGTAATCACAAGAACAATTGGTTAAAGAACGCAACATTTCTATTTAATAATTTGGTCGTTTTGATTTTTAAACGGATTGAAACGTCGTCGAAAAGCATCCTAAATTTTTCTATATGCTATATATAATGAAAATAATTTTACTGCAGGACAAAATATTTTTTTGAAGCTTTTTGTAATTTTTATAATTTTTAAAAGCTCAAAAATAATTTAAAAACTATTTTTCAATTAGTAACGTATTTATTGAAACATTTATTCTGGATGCAATCTGCATCGGAATAGTTCAAGTGAGCTATCAAAATGACCGTATAGAAGAGTACTATAGCATATATTTTTCTCACTTATTAGTGTACGTGAAAATATCAAGTTACGGATTTTTGAACGAAAATCACGTATTTAACTTTTAGGGTTAAAAATTAATTTTAAAAAAACTAGACGTCAGATTGAGATGAAGCTAGCGTCAATGGATTCGTTTCGACGTTTCTGATTTTTTGAGACTAGTCTTGTATTTTTCTAAGGTCTATACGAATTACTATGAATTTAAATCCAATAATATTATTTAATAAATATACGTAAATACGTAAATACGTATTAAAATACGTATTAAAATTTTAAAACGATTTTATCGTCGACGATTTCACCTTACGATCGCTCCGTCGCTTCGAGGGGGGGTGCTCGCGTCGTTGCCGTCGGCGGGTGACGCGGCGGATGGCGGCGACTCGGTGGATGGCGGTGGCAGCTCGGTGGAGGCGAGTGGAGAGGGTGGCTGAGCGAGGAGAGCGGGCGGTGGCCGCGAGCGCTCGGAGGCGGGTGCTGTCGGGCTTCGTTGACGGCGCCGAGCGGGGAAGCGGTTGGTGTGCGGCAGTGGCTCTCGGCGGACGTCGTCGGAGCTCGGGGTGACGTGGGAAGCGAGGGAGGCGCTCGGGGGTCTGCTATGGAGCGGCGGCGACGACGACTTGTTGTTGGGGCGTTGCTGTCGCCGTCGGCGTGTTCGAGCGAGAGGGAGCAGAGGGGGACGGAGACGTGGGCTTGGCGACGGACGTCGGAGACGGGCGTTGCTCGACTTCGGGCTCGTGCGGAGGGCGACGTCAAGATGGCTTGAGCGGGGGTCGAGGTGGAGGAGATTCTCGGAGCGGCGGTGGGGCCTCGAATCAGCGGGTGTGGGTTCGAGCTGCGGAACAGAGGAGGCGACATGGGCGGAGTGAGATGGGTGTAGTCAGAGCTTGGGGACGACAAGCTTGGTCGGAGCTCCGATGCTCTGGCGATGGGTTCGTCGTGAAATGTGGGTTTTGCATGGGTGAAGCATTCGGAGAAGAGAACGATGAAGAAGGAGAGGGTTTGGTTGCCGTGCGGGTGAGAGGTTGGGTTGATATTAAATGGTTTGTGAACGAGATGGAGTGAGGGTGAGTCACTGTGTGTGGGTGGGTTCTGGGCATACTTGAGCCCTTGATGGAGATGAGAGCACGAGAGATTGAGGGGATGGATTTGTTTGGGTTACTGGGGTTCTGGGTTACGTGAGAACGACGGGTATTATATAGGGGATTAACTTCATATAAAACAAATTAGTTAGTCAAAGGAATTAATGTAATTAGGTAGATATTAAATAGGTTAGGTTTATCACTTTAGACTAAGTGTAGATTTTTAAGTAACACATGAAACACATGGGCTACTTACGTGTTGGGATGGGTAGGTTAAAGTTAATTAAAATAGTTGATAGGATAATTAGCTAGGTAAACACGTAATTAGTAGATATAGTAAAAATTTACGGAAATTACGATTTTGCCCCTACTAGTAAACGTGTCCGAAAAATTACAAAAAATATACCCACGGGATCGTTTTATCGCGAGGATCGCGAATACGAAGTCCGTTTTGGGGTTTGAACTACGGAGGTATGAGTTTTGGGCCAAAATGTTTAGAAAGCGGGTTTGCGGGTTCTCTATTGATTCAACTTCAGAAAATTATGATATTAAGGTGGGAAGCCCTAAATGATCATAGGATGATATCGTAGAAGTTTGAAAACGTTTTGATGATGTTTGTATAGAAAATAAATTCATTAAGTCAAAACGGTAATAATTGGAAATGAATTTTTATCAGACCATTTAGAGGTATTGGATGAAACCCGAACTTAATAAAATACTTCATAACTAGCCTGATACCTCAAATTATTTTTATAAGAAATTTTTTGAAATCGTAAAACTCCTGACAAACCATTATAAAATAGTTATAAATTTTTTTTTGAAAATAGGTTAAATATGTACATAGTTGTCTTGATGAAAACAGGCCGTTACAAAGCCTCAAGTTTGTGATGTCCTCTTTATGAAGAGGTATTGATTGTAATTGGAAAGACCACTTATTGAAGAAGTGTCAAGGTTGTAGAAGCCCTCTACTTTGATGCACTTTGCTCTCTTGGTGAGAGTGGTATAGTGGATGCAGGAAGTAGGCCAAGGGTTGGCCGAACCATAGTAAATCTATCTTGTTTGCGTGTACTTATTGTTTATTATCTCTAATCTTTTATTACTAGTATTTGTGTTGATTTTCGTTGTGCATCTTACTTTGATTTCAAATAGCTAGAGTTGTGATTAAGTACTTAGTGGAGTAACTTCCATAAGAGAATTAGGCAACTTAGTAGAAGGGTTTAAATTTTAATTAAGCATTATTTATCTATATAATACTATTCATCCCCACTTCTAGTGATGCTTACCATCTACAACGATCCAACATAATGAATTTAAGGGTTTTGCAGTTATATAACTTTTTTTATAACGATTTGATAAACAAGCAATACTCATAGTCATTACATGTTTGGTGTCTCATGGGTTTTTTTAATATAAAAATGAAAATGAACGTCTAAAAATAATGGAATGAAGTTCTTTTAGAGAAAGATAGAGTAATTTACTCTTGACTAACTGATGCCAACTGGCTCTCTCTCTCTCTCTCTCTCTCTCTCTCTCTCTCTGCAGGTGCATGTGTGAAGTGCTACAGGTGCATGTGTGAAGTGGTGATTGGCCCTCTAATTACAAGAAAGGAAGATAATAAAGCTGTACGGAACTAGCAGCCAAAAGACTCAACTGTTGGAATGAGAGCGAGAGAAGTAAACACAATGGGGGCGCCAAGCAAAAAAGGACACATCATGTATTCAGTTGCATTTGCATGCTCCCACTATTAAACCTTTAAAGGCTTTAGTTTGCTTCTGGCTCTGGTCAAACTAAGGGGGGAGGTTTGCAGTGATGGATGAGGCAAATAATTGTCCCGTGGGCTTGTGGGTCAGGACACGTGTGCTTAGACCATAGGACAATGGGTTGCAGGCTGCAGTGTACAAACTTTTCAAGGGGTGAGGGAGAGGGTGGTCCTGTGGGAAAAGAGTGAGCGAGAGTAATTGGGGGTGTAGAATGAAAAGGAAAGAAAGCAAAAACCCTAGCCTCCCAGCTCATCATTTCATTCATTTAACAGCAGCATCTTGCTTTATTTCTTTATTTCTTTTTATTTTTTCCCCCTTGTCTCAGACGTGTTAGAGTCTCAATCCACCCAACAATGCATTATTACATATATTAATATATACACTGGAGTTAAGCAGGAGATATGAGCACTGCAGTCCGAAACCTAACTGGTCCATGGTTTCCTTAATTTCCAAGAAAAGTTCTGCAAAATTTAACGGGTTGTAAATCTCACACACACACACACACCACCCCCCCCCCCCCCCCCCCCCCGGGGGGGGGGGGGGGGGGGGGGGGGGGGGGGGGGGGGGGGGGGGTTCGTGTTGTGTCTCCTGTCATCCTTTTAACTGCTCCCATGTGATGTGTGATGTCGCGCCACACGTTTGAATGTTGCGATTTCCACTCACTCTCTTCTTCAGTTCCTGCTCTTTATTCGTTTCTCTCAGAATCTGTCTCTCTCAAAGCTAATTCAAAATGAAATGAGAGAGAGAGAGAGAGAGGAAAAGATACATGCTTCCCAATAAATACCATGCTTTGTGAATCCATTTTGCTCACTGCTGCTACCTCCTCTCCTTCCTTCAAGCTTCAGACATTTGAGCATGTGAACTCCCTTAATTCTGTCTTCATCTTTGAGCAGTACTCTTTGAAGGAGTGTACTTACTTCTCTTAATATTTCATGTGGGATACTGGTGAGCCCACGTTCTTTGATTAGAGTCGTTGGATATTTACAGACTCCATCAACATCTTCATTTAATTTCTTTCCATTCACCATACGAATCATCATGTTTGCTTGTAACCCTGACCCTCACTTTACCATGGAATCAATGTCCTTTTCAGCGCACTTCGATTTCTCCTCCTCACTCCTCCCCTTCTCTCCACCTGTTTTCAACCATGACAGCCCTTTGCATGACCTTATTCTCTTCCCTCCCCAGCTCGCTCCTGCCGATCAAGGCCCCTCGCCGTTAACACCACCAGCAGCTCCGCCTTTACACGTCAAAGAAACGGAGTCGACGCCCTCTAAAAAGAGCACCACTAGCGGTAGTCGCAAGCGAACAACACGAAGGGATCGCCACAGCAAGATAGTAACGGCTCAAGGGCCTAGAGACAGGAGGATGAGGCTCAATCTCGAGGTTGCTCCCCAGTTCTTCGATATCCAAGACATGCTCGGCTTCGACAAGGCCAGCAAGACTGTTAAGTGGCTGATGAAGGAAGCAAAATCCTCAATCGAGAAGCTGAAAGCCGCTGCTAAAGGTAAAGTAGTTCACAGTTTGAGCGGCGGGCGTAGCTCCAAGGTCAGCACCGAGGGATCCACTTCCGAATTGGATCAGACCGATGACATCTCTCAAGTCAAGTCCCCGGCCATTCAACAGGAAGACAACAATACTCCAAAGGCGAAGATGGTAGCACGCCGCCCTTCAAAGAGAGCTGCATACCCATCTTCGCTTTCTAGAGAGTCGAGGGCCATGGCAAGAGCAAGAGCAAGGGAAAGGACAAGAGCGAAGAGCACGATATCCGATCTTCAGAGCGGAAGGCTAGGAGATTGTGGGAGCGAATGGAATGAGTTGCTGTCCTCCAGCTCTCCTGATCTCAAGCCCTCGTTGGATCTTGTTGCCGAGATGAAAGAGCAATGCTCCCCTTCAATCAATCAGGACTCCAAACGACTCGGCAACGGCACTGCAAGAGTGAATGAGCCTTCGGTTAGTATATTGGATTATGATAACACATCTAGCTTGTTCTCTGAAGAACAGTGGGAGTTGAACCACTTCGCTACTCAGTTATGGTAGGCGTAGCCTGCAATTTCTCTACTATGGCCTATTATGAAACAACTTGTTCTTGTAAAATTAATTTCCTTTTAATTTTCACTTTTTTTTTGAATTCTCCTCCTTATTTTCTATAGGGTGTAAATTTGTTTTGTTTGGTAATGGCAATGTCTGTTCTGGTTTCTTGCTCCGGTTGCATGATCAGAAGAATCAAATATCAGCGTTTGATTTGGTTTTCTTCCACGTATAATTAAATCACCATCTTAGATATATTAAAATTCCATCAAAAAGAGAAGAAAATATAAAATCCAATATGTTTTAATTTGCAAGTAGACTTCCTCTTTTTTATTTGTTTTAATTTATTGGGGAGGCAGCTTCTTGAAGCAAAATTTGTTTCTAGTCTGTGGTTAAAATATTATATTTTTATCTTTTACTATTTATTTATATATTTTTCACTCTTACCTTCCGAAAGTGAAAAACCCTAGCAGCATCATCCTCTCTTGCACTTTAAGCGGCATATTGACTGATTGGGAGGGTAATATCTTCTATACTTCTCTCTTTCTCCTCTTCCAATTTTTGGAAGTTCTCCTCCTCCCGATTTCACGTTTTTTGAGCATCTTTCGCAATACCATTGCAAGAAATTCATCTCTTGCTACAATCTTTAATTCCTAGGTTCGTGCAGTGATCCTTTTTACTTTTCTAGCTTCATGGTTTGGTTCTTTCCTGTTGACATATTTCTTAATTTCTCTAGCATTCAATCCATTTGTGTATATATCTTTGTTAAAACATCTTTCTTCTATTCTGTCAAAAGATTATAGAACATGAGAAGACGCGTGTTGTTTTTATCTAAGCTTCTTGTCATTTCTTGCATGATCTATGTCATTTCACCTGCAATCACAAAATTCATCAAGGCATTTTGACCTGAAAACTAATTAATCCGAAAATAAGATGTGGTTAATTTTGTGATTTGTGCTACAAAATCCAGTCCGATGTCTGAGACAATGGTTCCAAACGTATGGATGAGCCGGAGCATGCGTCTGATGTGTCTGATGTATCAGACATTGGACAGTCAGGTGCTTGGCTATGCACCATCAGTTGCCTGTGATATATAATTGAGGAAATTTCTTGCAACTCTCCGAAGTTTGGGCGGCAACTAGCTCAGGCGTCTGGTTGGGGACCAGACGTATGGAGCACATCTTCTAGACGCTTGGTAGGGACCAGACGTCTAGAGCACATCTTCCAGACGTCTGACAATCGGCTGAGTTATTTTCTGGGTCCAATTTCTGACCATTGGATTGAGCTCTTTCTCAATCCAATGGCCGTGATTGTTTGCATCCTTTGGGGGATATTAAACGGGGATGCTTGAGTGATGTTATAGCACCGTTGAGTGAAGAGAGTTATGGAACATCCAAGTAAGCATTTATGAGAGATTAGAAGAGATAAGAACCAAAGAATAGAATGCTAGGGCTTTTGGGATTTCTTGGGTTCTTGGGTCTTCATTTGTCATCTCTTTTACTTTCCTTCGTGAGATTGAAAGTGTGGACTTGGTGTATTCATCCAAGTTATTACTCATTTGAGGTAAAGGAAGAAGTAATGTAAATCTTGTAACTCTTGGTCAGAATTGTGGAATCGTCTCTAAATGCTAGAGTAGGTTTAGTCTTCGACCGAACCAGGGTAACGTCTTGGCCTCATTTACTTTCATGCATTTGTTAATTGTATGCATACTTTGTTTGCTCGATTTGCTCTTGCAAGATCCGGTTAGGGTAAAATTTGTTTGGTTGTTGTGTTGATCATTTTTGTGAGCCCGACTCCCTAGCTAGTTGAGGTTTAATTTGCTATTCTGTGGTGATCTTTTCGGAACAAGTGATATTAGAGCTCTTTGGTTTCTTGTGGAGGTTTCGAGTGGCGAAGATGGTGAGTTCGACATCTCTCACCATAGAAAGGTTTACCGGCCGTAATGATTTTCAGTTACGACAGGTCAGAATTAAGTCCTACATGAAGAGACAGAGTATTGCCAAATTGCCTTTAAGGAACTGCTGCTCAGAAAGCCGAGATGGAAAGGAAGGCGTTTAGTGACATTCGGTTGTTGTTCGTTGATACTGTCTTGATAGAGGTAATCGAAGATGTTTCAGCCAAGGACATTTAGAAGAAGCTAGAAATGTTGTATATGAAGAAGTCGTTTACTAGCTGCGCGCCTTTTTGTTGCAAAAACTCTACACTTTGAGAAAGAAGCCTGATTCGTCAACGAAAGATCACATAGATGAGTTGAACAGAATAATGAATGATCTCAGGGAATGATATTGATAATGAATAGCAAGCGGCTATCCTTCTATGCTCTTTGACTGAGAATTTCTCCAATTTTGTTCGTTCTACGATTTATGGACAAACGAAGCCCACCGTTGAAAAGGTTAAAGAAGCTCTCCACATGGAGATTCTATGTGAAAGGGTCCATGGTAGGGACCTTGGGAGTAACCATGATGTGGCCTTGTATATGATGGAGAGGTTGGACCAGAACGTGGGCCTAGATCACTTCAAAAAGAAGGATTTGATTTAAGTCCAGAGAGTCTAAAGATCAAAGGGACACATATTGCTTCATATGCAAGAAAAAGGGTCATTCGAAGGACCAAGCCCAATGCCATGGCAGTGAAGAAAGGCAAGAGTGACTATGATTCAGCTTCCTTAGGATTTGAGGACATGGAGATACGTGATGGCAAAGGTAAAGATGACAAGGGTAAATCTCATATGTTTGCAATGGGAGTACTTTCTAGTGAGGCACATGTTTCATGGTTGATGCATAGCGGATGTTCTTTCCATAAGCTCCATATAATGGTTGGTTCTCGACGTATTGTTACCAAGAAGACAGGTTCTCTATTCTTATGGGAAACAATGCTGCATGCAAGACCGTGGGGATTGGAACAGTCCGGATCCACATTGACGACGAGATCCTCTGTACCTTGGTGATGTCAAGCACGTTTCGAATCTTAGGAAGAATTTAATCTCCATTGACGTGTTAGACAATAGGGATGCAAGTCAGTCGTTGAGAATGGCCAGCGGATGGTATCCAAAGGAGCCATGGTGGTGATGAAGGGTAAGAAAGTGGAAAAATTGTATGCCCTACAAGGTAGTGCATTGGAAGGCAAAGGCGGTGCCACCTCTTTTAGTTCCAGTGACAGAGATTCTGTAAAGCTTTGGCATTATCGTTTGGGTCATCCATATAACAAGACCATTGATGTTCTCCAAAAGAGAAAATTGATTGGAGCGAGTGAAGAGTGTGGAATTTTGAGAAAGCTATGTTTTCAGCAAAAAGATAAAGTTGCAATTTAGCACCGGAGTACATTCTAGCAATGGTCCATTGGATTATGTACTTTCAGCTATGTAGGGACCATGTCCTGTGACATCAGGTGGTGGTGCAAGATACTTTGTCATCTTCATCGATGCCTTTTCTCGAAAGTGTTGGCTGTCCTTAGTGAAAACTAAGAACCAAACCTTCAAGAAATTCAAGCAATGACAAGCCATGGTGGAGAAGCAAACTAGAAGGACCGTTAGAGTCCTGAGATCCGATAATGGATGTGAGTTTACCTCAAGTGAGTTCATTGGCTACTGCAGATCCTAGAGGATTCGACGACACTATACTAGTTATCCACATTCAAACGAGGTGATAGAGAGAATGAACATGATAATGTTAGAGAGAGTGCGTTGCTTGAGGCACTCGTCTAGATTGGAAAAGGAATTTTGGGATGAGATTATCACGACCGCCATACATATTATGAACCGTGTTCCATTGGCGGCAATTGATTACCATATTTCCGAGGAAAAGTAGAGTGGGAAGATCGGTGACTATTCATACCTTCGCATTGTTTGTTTCTCAGTCTATGCTTATGATAGAGGCCACAAGTTGGAACCGAGGGTAAAGAAGTGCATATTTAATGGTCTGGGATGGTGTGAAGGGATATTGCTTGTGGAATGCAATAGCCCGTAAGGTGTTCTTGAGCCTACATGTCACTTTCGATGATTCTACAATGCTTAGTGCGAAGCAGACTCTGTCAGATGATGAGGAGACACCCGTGGAGCCCGAACCGGAGACGGTTGAACTTCATATCTCACTTCACAAGAGACTGGGCAAGGAGCCTATGGTTGAGGTCCCAGTTGTGGGACATGATGAGGTCCAAGTAGATACCCATGAAGGCTCAGGTACGTGATGAGTTATAGGCTGATGAGGTGCGAAGGTCCAAGAGGACCAAGAATGCACCCGAGAGATTGAGTGCTTGGGACTATACGACATTATCCTTTGATGACATGGCGTCATATGCATTAAATATTGAGCACGAGGAGGCATTGACCTATGGTAGAGCCATGAGCTCAAATAAGGTTACCAATTGGCAAGGTGCGATGGAAGAAGAAATGGAGTCGCTTCACCACAATGACATATAGGATTTGGTTCGTCTACTGGAAGAAAAGCGTGCCATTGGTTGTAGATCGATCTACAAGGTCAAGAAGAGCTCAACCAAAGATAGTGGTGATGTATGGTTTAAAGCCTGACTAGCTAGTGGCTAAGGGATTTGCACAGCGGAATGGAGATGACTACAACGAAATATTTTCTCCAGTAGTAATTAAGACACACTTTCATTAGAGTTTTGCTAGCACTAGTCACATCCATGGACATGGTGTTGGAGCATCTCGATGTCATGACTGCATTAATTTCTACATGGCGAGTTGGATGAAGAAATTTACATGCCCCAATCAGAGGGTTTCATATTAGATGGCAATGAGAGTTTTGTATGCAAATTGAAGAAATCTCTGTACAGACTGAAGCAGTCCTCCAGACAATGGTACAAGAGGTTTGACAGCTTCATGTTGGGCATTGGATATGAGCAGAGCGTGAAGGATCGGTGCGTTTATATGCGCACATTGGATGATGGTTCCCACGTCTATCTTTTGTTATATGTTGACGACATATTGATTACTTCCTGCAACAAGTCTGAGATCAAGAAGTTGAAGCTGGAGCTGGATAGAGAGTTTGACATGAAGGACTTGGGCCCGGAGAAGAAGATCCTAGGTGTGGAGATTAGTCGGGATATTTAGAAGAGTTAGTTGAGGTTGTGTCAGAAAGGGTATGTTTAGAAGGTTCACATCCCTTATTGGATGGAGAGTGCAAAGCCTGTTTCTATACCCCTTGGAGCTCATTTTTAGCTTTTGGTGTTGCAGTCACCTAGTATCGATGATGAGAAGAAGCCGATGTCTCAAGTGTCATATGCTAGTGCAGTCGGGAGTCTTATGTACATGATGGTTTGCACGCGTCTAGATCTTGCACAGGCAGTCAGGGTTGTGAGCATATACATGTCAAACCCTGGCAATGAGCATTGGCAGGCTGTCAAGTGGATTATGCAATATCTGCGTGGGACAGTTGGTGTTGGCCTGCATTTTGGCAAAGGAGATGTTGTGGTACTGATCGGGTTTTGTGACTCGGATTATACATGTGATAGGGACATGCATAGATCTACCACAGAGTACGTGTTCACGTTAGTCACCGTAGAGGTGTCATGGAGATCTGTCCTATAGTTAGTGGTTGCCTTGTTAACCATGGAAGCCACGTTGATTACCGTCGTGGAAGCTGTGAAGGAGGTGAAGTACCTCACGAGTCTGCTACAAGATTTAGTGTGTGGCACAGAGATTGTCATCGGTGTTCAGTGATAGTCAGAGCACCATATATCTTGCCAAGCATCAGGCCTATAATTCAAGAACCAAGCATATTGAGGTGCTTGATTGCTTTTTGGAAGAGGAAAGGCAACTGATAGTGCTTCAAAAGATACCTACAACAGATAATCTTGCAGACATGTTCACCAAGCCAGTTCCTGCCATTAAGCTCAAGACTTGCTTGAGCTTGATCTGTTTGATGGTTTGAGTGTGGTACTGGAGGGCGCATTTCCGAGGACGACGAGTAGGCCCGTGGAGTGGTCGAGGTGTTCTGATCAGGATAGAGCTTGATGGTATTGTGCTGGTGGAGTCTTTGGATTTTACAGCAGCGTAAAGTGTTGTAATTTATACTGTGAAATCCAGTCAGACCTCTGAGGCAGTGGTTCCAGACATCTGGACGAGCCAGAGCAGGCATCTGATGTATCAGACATTGGTTAGTTAGGCACCCGGCCAAGCACCATCAGACGCCTGAGCGAATGAGGTAATTTCTTGCAACTCTCGGAAGTTTGGGCACCGACTGGCTTAGGCGTCTGGTTGGGGACTAGACATCTGAAGCACATCTTCCAGATGCCCGGTAGGGACCAGACAGCTAGATCACAACTTCCATATGTCTGGTAGTCGATTGAGTTATTTTCTGTGCTCGATTTCTGACCATTGGATTGAGCTCTTTCTCAATCCAATGGACGTGATTGTTTGTATCTTTTGGGGGCCTTTAAAGGGGGGTTGCTTGAGAGATGTTAGCACATGGTTGAGTGAAGATAGTTGTTGAGCATTCAAGAGAGCTTTCATGAGAGATAAGAGTCAAAGAAGAGAATGCTATGGCTTTTGAGATTTCTTGGGTTCTTGGGTTCTTGGGTCTTCTTTTATCATCTCTTTTACCTTTCTTCATGAGATTGAAAGTGGGGGCTTGGCATTTTCATCCAATTTATTACTCAGTCTCACTAGAGTGTGGAAGTAGTGTAAATCTTGTAACTCTTGATCAGAATTGTGGAATCGTTTCGGAATGCTAAAGTAGGTTGAGTCTTCAACCGAACCAGGGTAACTTCTTGGCCTCATTTACTTTCTTGCATTTGTTGATTGTATGCATACTTCATTTGCTCAATTTTCTCCTACAAGATCCGATTATGGCAAAGGTAGTTTTGTTGTTGTGTTGATCATTTTGGGAGCCCAACTCCCTAGCTTGTTGTCGGGTTTTCTATCATGTGGTGATCATTTCGCAACAGGTAATATAATTTAATGCATTTGTAAAAGCAAAATAAAAAAAAATCCAACCAAGCTGGAAGGTACATCAAGAGTTTGATATTACTAAATAGGAACTTCAAAACTTTAGCTTTGTGGGCCATTGCTTCGACAATAGCTAGAAATTAGCTGAAAAAGACTATCAAATTTTTGTAAACTTCACCACAAGCTTTTATAATGATTTTAACTTGTAGATAAAAAATTTACAACAAATTTGACCATGTTAAGAAGAACCAAAGCTTCATATAGTTGTATTATATTTATGAACTAGAAAATACCCGTGCACATAGTGCACTGGGGCTGGAAAAAAAATCATGGGGGAAGTAAAGGGCCAAAAAGAAAAAAGAGTGGGTGTGTGTGAAAGAATTGTGTGGGGATAAAAATGCAATTTAATGTGTTTGTGGGGTGGTTTTGGTTTTTATAAAGGGAGTGACAAAATGTAATTAAGGGGAAGGTGTGGATTTTTTTATTGAAGAAACCTATGTGGCATGCCACATGGGACAAAGGTGGGGCCCACCCTTTGTCTCATGAGGACAATGGAAAAGTTGTTACTCCCTATTTTAATATATTGATGTCAACCAATTAAGATTTGGATCTTGATTCCTGAATATAGAAATAATGACAATGGCTATGATATGGAGTGCTGCAAATAAATTCCTAGTTGAAAAGACTTAATATGATCATGTTTTGACATTCTAAGATTGTTCTAGTTAATAATCATATCACTGTTAAATGGATACGTGCTATCAGCACATGAAAATTCATGCATTGACAGCTTATAGATTATTTTAAGCAAATTTCAAGAGAAAAAATTTGTAGCTCGTTGAGCACATTTAAAACTTCAAAACCCCAAATATGATGAACCCTAGGGATATTTGACCATCAATCCTTCCGTTATAAAAGGTTCTATTCTTTCGAACACATTGAATTTGTAAGGAATAGATCAAGAGTTAAATAACATTGGATTCACTTGATTATTTTGGTCTGGTTTGTTTCAGGGTGTTTTCTCACCACGGATTGGTTGACTGGAGGACTGGAGGTCAAGACGATCACGCGGGGCATGCGTGGCCTCTGGAAAGAGGGCGTAGCCGGTTCGGCTCGGCGAGGAGCACGCGAGTCCGAGTGTTGGCATGTCGAAGAGGATCCTCGACAAGGCGACGGCCTCCGTAGGGGTTGAGATGAACGGGCTCGGGGGCGAGCGCATTCGACTCCGGACCAGTTGGGCACCGAAGGGCAGCCTCGGCGCGGCTGAATCTGCTTGACCTGAACAGACGAGAAAGCTCGTCAAGGGGGTCGGACCTTGGTTCCGACCAAGTCCCCTCTGATGCCTAAGTCAGAACGGATCTGAAGGATGCTCGGTGGGATCGGTATGGCTCACGGGGAGGCCGATACGCGAGTCCTCGGGCCGAGCTATGGAGGAGAAATATAAGGTGGAAGACAAGGTCGTGTAAGAGGAATACCTCCGTGTTTTGGATATCCAGGAAGTGCCCTTTTGTACGTTGTACCTCGAGTCTATTTATAGGAGCCTTCCCCGGCCACGTCTCCTCAACGTCCCCCTCTTTCGCCCCGACGATCTGCCACTTTGATGGCGCCTTCATGGGTCATGAAGGTGGGCGTAATGGGCCCCTTAATGGTGATTAAGGGGGTGCGCTTTAAGGGGAGCGGTTAACTCCTGCTGACGTGAGCCAGTGGTGGCGTCCGCTTCGGTCCGAGGCCGTCCTGACTCCAAGTCTTCATGGGGGCCTCGCTGCTTGGCCCGTTCTCCTCCAGGGTTGCGGGCCTGTGACACGGGCCTGTGCCGCTCGGTTTTGGCCCATCCTGGGAGGGTCGTATCAATTGCCCCCATCGCTCGGGCCTTTCAAATTCTGACGGTTCGGTTCAAGTGATTTGATCCGTGTGGAATTGACAGGCGTGTCAGTCGAGACAGCGGCATTGAATGGGGGTCATCATGACGCTGCCTGGTTGGACTTCTCCCGTCCTTGGGAGCGGAATTCGAAGTGTCACCGGCTGCAGGATGTCGCCACGCGTCCTTTGAACGGCCTAGATCTCAAGACGGTCTTTCATATAAAATCGCCGCCCTTTCAGATTTTTTGTTTCTTTTGCGCTTCCTAATTTGATCTTGCTCCTCCGACTACTAACGAATTCCTCTCCGGCTTCCCTCTTCAAATCGTTTCAAGGTAATCTCCTTCTTCCTTCTCTGCTATTTGATTCGCCCAATGGATGCGTTGAGGATAGGGAATTCTGCTCCTGGGTCTGGCAATCCCCCCGCTCCGGGATCTGGCAATCCCCCCGCTCATGGGTCTGGTAATCCCCCCGCTCTGGGATCTGGCAATCCCCCCGCTCCTGGGTCTGGCAATCCGCTCCAGGATCTGGCAATCCCCCTGCTCCGGGGTCTCGTAATCATCCCGCTCCTCGGCCACCCCTCGACAAAGGGAAGGGTCTACTGTTCGAGGATCCGGCCCGTCGGGATGACGCACATGTGGCAGAGGAGTTCGATGTTCCTCCGGTGATCCTTGGGTCTTCATCCACCGTTCCTTTTTCGACGGCCGAGGAGATCAGGGTGAAGTACCTATGCTACCCGTATGGCGTTCAGGTTCCCTTCACCGACGAAAGGATTTGTTTTCCAGGGAGCCGCAAAGTCGGCGTGTACGTCGAGATGTTCCGCATGGGGCTCCGCTTCCCTCTACACTCTTTCATCATCCAGGTTCTGGAGTTTTTGGTGGTGGCCCTGTGTCAGCTGACCCCTTACTCGATCGCAGCATTGGTCGGATTCATCATGATCTATAATGTGCACAGGTTGGAGCCGACCTTGCCCCTCTTCTTCCATTATTTCCGGGTTCAGATGGTCGGCCAGGGGTCGTGGCAACACATCCGCACCCGGACGGGGAGGGAGTGTCTGCTGGGTCTGCCCCGCTGGGTTGGCGACTGGAGTAGGGATTACATTTTCGTCACTTTCCCAGAAGACGATGTGATCTTGACCTGTTGGGGAAGCTTGTGTCAATATGACTTGACACTGTCCCTTTCCGAGGCCGATCAGGCTGCGATCAGGCTTTTGTCGTCGTTGCCCTGGTGGAGAGGTCGTCTGGCCTTTGCTGGACGACCTCCTCCTTAAGAATGTCATGTGGTCCCCTGGTAGGCACTTTTTTCTTCTGCCCTCCTTCTTTGCTTACCCTGATCTTTCTTTCTTCTGCAGATATGGCGGGTCGGGAGTTCGGCCACGACGTGCACGAGCTTATTCGTCGGGGAGCTAATAGCGGGCGCGAAAATCCTTCTTGCCACGTGCCTCGGTGCACGGTGGAGGAAGAGATCCACGTGGCCGACGTCGCAGTGGGGAGACTGGAGTCGACGGTCGTCGCCACGCTGTCACCCCAGGTTGTCACCGATTCCCCGCGGAGCGTCAACTCTGGTTCCGCCCGTGTCAAAGGGGCCGCTGGGGGTACCGAGCAGGGGTCTCGATCCCTGGCTGGGAGCCGCGGGGGAGAAAGGAAGCGCCCTCCTTCGGAGTCTGGAGGGCCCAAAGAGAAGAAGAAGAAGAAGGCGGGGGAGCGCAGGCCCTCGGCGGTGCCTGACCCGCCGATCATCTCGGGGGTGACCCTCCTGCTGGTGGAGGTGGCCGCATCTGCCAGCCAGGCTGAGCAGTCATCGGTCGGTGCGGGGGGGGTGACATGTCCATATTTGAGGCTGGCCCGGAGGTCCCTCCGGAGGGTCGGTCGTCATCGATCGAGAAGTGGCCGTCCAGCTGGCACAAGGTTCCGTCCTCTCGAGGGACCGCTTATTTTTGGAGAGGGTCCGCTCTGATCGCTTAGCGAACTTCCTGGTCTGGCAGCTCCAGCAGGTTGGTCTTTCTCTTACTTCCAACTCCATTTTTTGGCGGTCTTTGCTTATCCCTTCTGTCCTGCAGGCTTCCACGATAGCCGTAGAGACACAATGCCGTGCGGAGCGGGTGGACGGTCTCGAGGTAGCCTTGGTGTAGGAGCGCCTGAGGGCTGAGGCGGCCGAGAAGGCAGCTGAAGAGGCCCGTTCGAAGGCTCATTGTTCGCGGCGTCGGTTGGACGAGCTCACCTCCGAGGTGAGGAACTTGAGGGAGGCCCTGGCAGCTGCCGAGAGGTCCGCTCAGGAGGCAGATGAGGTGGAGAGGGGTTACGAGGAGGTCCTAAAGACGAGGATCGTGAAATCCCTTTGGGGGCGTTCCAGGCCTATAAAGACATCCTGGCCATGAGGATCGTGGGGGCCTTTCGGGATGGGTTTCTGGGGTTCGAGGAGCGGGTCAGGCAGACGCTTCCTCGTCCTCCGACTGGTCTCGAGGAGCACGTTCAATCGGGGCAAGGCGAGGCCCACGGGGATGCTTCTTCCAGGGCCCCAGCACCGTAGGCGATGTATCCCCGTTTTTTGCCCCACCCTTGTAAAGAACAATTTTGGATTCGAAAGATAACTCCTTTTCGTTGAAATTTTTACCTTCTTGTGTGCTGTCGTACTATTGCCCACTTTTGTCAAGTGTTTTCTGGGATTGTGCTTCTGACTCTTTGTTGCCCCCTTCCTGTTGTTCATGCCGAGTCGGCCCACTGGTTTGAGTAGCGGGAGGCTTTCTTTTGGTCGGCTGAGCTATCATCATATCGAGGTGATTGGCCCGCTGGGAGAGTGGCCCCGAACTTTATGGACGATCATAATGATCGTCCTGCTGGGGGTTGTCCCCCAGCCTTTAAGGGCGATCTGAGCGACTGGCCTGCTGGGGGAGTTGCCCCCAGCTCTGTGGTCGATCGGAGCCATCAGCCTGCTGAGAGAGTCACCCCCAGCCTTATGGGGCGATCAGAGCTATCGGTCTGCTGGGGGAGTTGCCCCCAGCCCTGTGGTCGATCGGAGCCATCGGCCTGTTGAGAGAGTCGCCCCAGCCTTATGGCCGATCGTTGTGATCGGCCTAGTGGGGGAGTTGCCCCCAGCCTTATGGCCAATCGTTGTGATCGGCCTGCTGGGGGTGTTGCCCCAGCCTTATGGTCGATCGGAGCGATCGGCCTGCTGGAGAAGCTGCCCCAAGCCTTACGGGCGATCGTTGTGGTCGGCTTGCTGGGGGAGATCGACGTTTTCCTGGTTGACGTTCCCCAGTCCTCCCAGGGTGTTTTCTCACAAACATCTTGTTCTCCGTTGGGTTGGACAGACAGACCTGGGAGAATCGCATCAACTCGCTTGATGATCAGTCTGCCAGGCCAGTGCCAAGGAAATGTCCACGGGTTTTCAGTCGAACGGATGTTCGGTATGCCGAGGGGTTGTCCTTGGTCTTAAGTTAGAATGGGTGATCGTCCTGTTGGGGGACTTGCCTCCAGCCTTACGGTCGATTGGGTGATCGACCTGCTGGGGGAGTTGCTACCAGCCTTATGGTCGATCGGGTCGGTTAGCTAGCTGCGGGGCTACCCCAGGCTTACGGTCGATTGATGGACCGGCCTGCTGGGAGAGTTGCCCCAGCCTTACGGCCGGTTGGGTCGGTAAGCTAGCTGGGGGAGCTACCCTCAGTCTTACGGTAAATCGATGGACCTGCCTGCTGGGTGAGTTGTCCCCATCCTTATGGTTGATCGTTGTGATCGGCCTGCTGGGGGAGTTGCCCCAGCCTTATGGTCGATCGTTGTGATTGGCCTCCTGGGGGAGTTGTCCCAGCCTTACGGTTAATCGTTATGATCGGCATGCTGGGAGATTTGCCCCCAGTCTTTCGGTCGATCGCAGCGATCGACCTACTGGAGGAGTTGCCCCAGCCTTACGGTCGATCGAAGCGGTGGGCCTGCTGGGGGAGTTGCCCCTAGCCTTAAGGGTGACCGTTGTGATCGGCCTGTTGGGGGAGTTGCCCACAGCCTTACGGGCAATCGGAGCGATCGACCTGCTGGGGAAGTTGCCCCCAGCCTTACGGGCAATCGTTGTGATCGGCCCGCTGGGAGAGTTGCCCCCAGCCTTACAGTCGATCGGAGCGATCAACCTGCTGGGGGAGTTGACCCCAGCCTTACGGGCGACCGTTGTGATCGGCCTGCTGGGGGAGTTGCCCCCAGCCTTACGGTTTGATCATTGTGATCGGCCTGCTGGGGGAGTCACCCCCAGCCTTATGGTCGATCGGAGTGATCAGCCTGCTGGAGGAGTTGCCCCAGCCTTATGATCGATTATTGTGATCGGCCTGCTGAGGGAGTTGCCCCCAGCCTTACGGGCGATCGGTGTGATCGACTTGCTGGGAGAGTTGCCCCCAGCCTTACAGACGATCGAAGTGATCGGCCTACTGGAGGAGTGGCCCCAACCTTACGGTCAACCGTGGTGATCGGCCTACTGGAGGAGTGGCCCCAACCTTACGATCAACAGTGGTGACCGGCCTGTCGGGGAGTTGCCACCGGCCTTATGGTCGACCATGAGGTCCGGTGTGGTGGAGCGAAAAGAAACACAATTGCCTCAGTGCGAACTTGCATTTCATTCTTTGAACCGGGGGTACATTTGAAAGGAAAAAAACAAGGAAGATAATGGCGAGCTAGTCTCGCCTGGGGGGAGGAGCTGCGGCAGATTGT
The DNA here is from genome assembly GCA_030789695.1 of Scilla litardierei. Taxonomy (NCBI): domain Eukaryota; kingdom Viridiplantae; phylum Streptophyta; class Magnoliopsida; order Asparagales; family Asparagaceae; genus Scilla; species Scilla litardierei. The sequence continues at coordinate 180,236,949 of CM061139.1, read as the reverse complement.
CCTGCCTTCTCACTCAATAATGCACAAAGCGGTCTGGACAATGTTCACCTTTTTCCTTTGTCCATCTGTTCAGACGTCCCATCTCCGAGGGTTGTCTTTGGGTCGTCGACAAAGTTCTTCAGGTGCCCGCAATTGATCAGCTTGTCTATATCTTTCTTCAGGTGCCAGCATTCGTCGGTGTCGTGGTCATTGTCTTTATGGTACCTGCAGTATTTCTCCTCGTCCCTTCTTCCACCCCTCATCTTCGAGGGCAGCTTGCCGATGTGGCCCTCTTTTTGAGCCTGCATTAGGTCGGTGTCTTGAGTAGCGTTCAGCCTGGGGTCGTGTTTCCTCCTTGCGCTGCTTTCCCCTTGCCTTCTTCTCCCGCTTGTGGTCTTCCGGCTTGCGGCGCTCGCTCTCATCCCGATTGGAGCCCCGCTTGGCCCCCGTGGGGAGACCTCCTTCCTCAGCTGCCAACGCATCTTTCGTCAGCATGTAGCACTCCGCCCGGGCTATTACGTCAACAAGGTCCTTTGCGGGTTTATTGTGTAGTGACTTCTTTAGGCCCCTGTGTCGGAGCCCTTTCTTCAGGGCCGTTTTCACGACCATCTCGGGGCAGCTCTCTACATTCAGCCTCTCAATGTTGAAGCATCTCATGTAGCCCCTTAGGGATTTTCCCTGCCTTTGTATCACATTGAACAGAAGTTCTGAGTCCGGCTTTATTTGTTGGCCGGCCATGAACTGCTTGTAGAATTTCTAGGTGAGGTCCTGGAAGTTGCTGATGGAGCGGTTGGGGAGGCTGTGGTACCAACTCCTGGCGGACTTTCGAAGGGTGGAGTAGAAGCCACGGCAGAGCAGGGCGTTGTCGGCCTCGTGGAACACCATGACTCCCTCATAGTCCATCACGTGATCTTTCGGGTCCCCCGTGTCGTCGTACTTCTCCAAGGTCGGCACCTTGAACCAGGATGGTACCCGTGCATTTGTAATGCTCCTTGCTAAAGGGCATCAGTCTTCCCTGGGGCCTCCCAGGCCTCGACGGCCCACTGGCGCTTTGACACGAGGGCCGGGTTACCTCAGCAAGCTAACGGGGGTTCGGGAAGAATCCGCTCAACGTCCATCCCGACTGGGGATAGGCGTTGGTCACCGAGCGCTTCTCCTCTCTTGGCGATCTTCCCGACCTCTATACCTCCTCTGATGGGGGTTCCTGTTTCTTCCCCGCCGATCCTCGACGGCCCGATTGCTGGGTGATCGTCGAGGTGGTCGCCTGGACGAGGCCATGGTCGACTCGCCTCTGGTCCACTCAGGCCTTCCGTCCGCCTCATCCTGGAGCGAAGTGGGGGTGAGGGATCGCACCGGGACAAAGTTCGGCTTGGTGAACCGTCGCTCTGGGTTGGCGCCCCGACTGCCATGATCGGCGACCACGGCTGAGCATAGTGGATGGCGGGGTTCCTGTCGGTCAAGAATGGCCGTCGAGTGATTGGCTCATATTTTACACCTTTTTTCTGCATATTTGCATGACATTTTGATTGCTCATATTATGATTTTCATGATTATTCAACGATATTCCGTTACTTTTCACTATTTCGTGTTTTCGTCTGATTTCAGGAAATATGGAGCAATCGGTAGCAAAATTGAGTCTAAAGGACTTGCATGGGTGCTGGAGCATTGCCCATGACCATATCAGGGATCCAACGACGCTGGAGGATGAGATGAAGAAGAAGGAGATTGGAAGGATCGACGAGGATGCGAGGAAGAGAAGTTCAGAGTTCAGAAACAGGCCACTTAGTCGAGTAATGCAACCCACTCGCCCAAGTGAATAAGCCTACTCGACCGAGCAAGACTGATACGACAAAGTTTGCCAGCCTGAGTACCGCAATGTACTTGGTCGAGTGGTGAATTCCACTCGTCCGAGTAAGAAAACCACTCGCCCGAGTAGAGGCCAAGATTTTGAAGAGAGCCAAGCCAACTTCTCTGTTTTTTTGGACGATCTGCAGACTGTCATACTCGGCCAAGTAGAATTTGCACTCGGCCGAGTAAGATTCCTACTCGGCCGAGTGGCTTGAGCGCCCAGATTTTCAGACAGCCTCTCACTCTTTTGAGATCTGCTATCATTCCAACAGGCAAAGTATTTTTATGATATTTTTTATGGATAGTAGACTTCATGACGGTTCCAACGCCACCAAGAACGTGCCAATCGTAGGTCAGATGAAATCTGGAGAATTTCTATAAGTTGACACTGCAGTGCTGGAATTGCTACTTGGCCAGAGTGAGAATCTCACTCGGCCGAGTCAACGTGGGTCCAGAACTTAAGTTGCGGCCAGAGCTAACTTTGGGCACGAATTTCAGAGGGTTCTTAGGGTTATTTGCAAGGGTTTTGAGGGGATTATATATAGGGATTGTAGCCATCATTAGAGGGAGTTCATATTATTTTCTTGGAGACTTTATTAGAGGTTAGGCCATGCCCTAGGCCCCCTCTCGGATCTAAAAGCTTGTATTTGGATTAGAATTCTTCATGAAATCTAAGTATCTTTGTTATTGTTATTTGAATCTTTGATTTTATATCTTTTTACATTCAAGCAATGTTTTTTATTGATTCCTATATCGTTATTGCTATGCTTGGTTGATCTTTGTTCTAGGGAAAGGGATGAACCCTATGGATCTAATGCTAGATTTGTGATGAATGAATTTTTATGTTGTTAGAATTGCTAGAAGATTAGAATGTGATTGATTTACTACGGATAGCAAGGAATTTCCATTGATCTAGAGTTTGCACAAGAGTGGGCTCTGATCAATGGAAAGTTCTAGATATTCGATTTAGATTTATAATCAAGATTCACTAGGTTTGTTTTTCAAGAGATTGGACCAAAGCTAGCATTTTTATTATAAGTCTATACCCATATTCGTTTGCAAGAGATTGGACGAATACGAGCTATCACAGTCTAGATCATAACTCAAGTTTGCACGAGAGTGGGCTTGAGTTGTGATTGGACGATGATGTCGATCTTAATGCTAGTGGCTTATATTAGCGTTTGCACGAGAGTGAGCTCTGATCTAGGTTGCTATAGACCTACAATAGCGCGAGAGCGTGAGCTTGGTTCTCTATTTAGTTACGACTAGCTCACCTCAACCCAAGTCTAGTAATATTGAGATTCACGATTTACAATGATGCATGATAATCCGTAGTGGGGATTCCCTAGCTCTAGACTCTTTTATTATATTGAATTTTATCCAACATCTTTATCATCGACACCGACATCCATCACCATTGTCACTACATCACATCATAACCATCTCCACCAATAAACCTCCGTAGTAGAACCAACCTAAGATAGATCGGAGCCAACACCACCTCCTTGTGTTCGATACTCGCTCGCCACTACACCGTGCGCTTGCGGTAAAACTACAATTGTTTTCGGGTGTATATCCGGGAGCGATCACCGAGCCCCTCTACGGGAGGCGCGGGTTGCCTACGAGTTATTGGATGGCTACTGCCAGCGTTTGGAAGTGGGCATTCGTCTCTTGGATGAAGAGATGGAGTTGTTCTTGGGTCACCGAGCGTGAGTCGTCGGTGCCCTCAATGGTGTGGTTGTGCCCGTTTTCGGGTGGAACGTAGCCGCCCTCCTCATGAATGGGGGGCATGCGTCCTACTCCATTGCAGGCGGATTCCATTTCGGTGATGCGGTTGTTTGAAGTGGGTGCTTGTTTGTTTCCCACAGATGGTGCCAGATGTTTCAAGGTGTTTTCTCACCACGGATTGGTTGACTGAAGAACTGGAGGTCAATGCGACCACGCGAGGCACGTGTGGCCTCCGGGGAGAGGGCGTAGCCGGTTCGGCTCGACGAGGAGCGAATGAGTCCGAGCGTTGGCGTGCCGAAGAGGATCCTCGGCAAGGCGACGACCTCCGTAGGGGTTGAGATGAACGGGCTCGGGGGTGAGTGCATTCGACTCCGGACCAGTTGGGCGCCGAAGGGTAGCCTCGGCACGCTTGGATCTGTTTGACCTAAACCGACGAGAAAGCTCGTCAGGGGGTTCGAACCTTGGTTCCGACCAAGTCCCCTCCGATGCCTAAGTCAGAAGGATCTGAAGGATACTCGGTGGGATCGGTATGGCTCACGGGGAGGCCGACACGTGAGTCCTCGGGCCGAGCTATGGAGGAGAAATATAAGGTGGACGACAAGGTCATGTAAGAGGAATACCTCAGTGTTTTGGGTATCCAGGAAGTGCCCTTTTGTACGTTGTACCTCGAGTCTCTTTATAGGAGCCTTCCCCAGTCACATCTCCTCAACATCCCCCTCTTTCACCCCGACGATCAGCCACTTTGATGGCGCCTTCATGGGTCATAAAGGTGGGCGTAATGGGGCCCCTTAATGGTGATTAAGGGGGTGCGCTTTAAGTGGAGCAGTTAACTCCTACTAACGTGAGCCAGTGGTGACGTCCGCTTCGGTCCGAGGCCGGCCCGACTCCAAGTCTTTGTGAGGGCCTCGTCGCTTGACCCATTCTCCTCCAGGTCCGCGGGCCTGCGACACAAACCTGGGCCGCTCGGTTTTGGCCCATCATGGGAGGGTCATATCATGGTTAATATCCATGATGTATACAGCAAAACCTTAAAAAATTTCAACTTTTAAAAGAAACAAGCTTGCAACAAATGAAATTTCTTTCGCTATCAATATATATACATTATTCACTACACACACAAATTCAAATTTTTTAAAGTATTTGTTCTACACAACATGGATGATCACCATACCAAGCATCAAGTGATCCAACGATGCTATTTAACATTCAATCTATCTGTTGTATATTCCACAGTTTCGGAAGAATATTACTTTTTACAAATGGTGGATAGAAGGTCAAATGCTCCTAGAGTTCACCCATATTTAAGTTTTTGGGGTTTTAGAATGTGTGCAACCTTGACAGGAAAATTTTCAAGTTTTTTTAACGAACCCAAGCTGACAGCACATGAAATCTACGCTGTCAGTGCATATACATAATCATTATATACATACATATATGCATACATAGATATATAATTCTTACAAAGAAAAGGGATATAAGAATTCGATGTAGGAAATTTTCTACACCATCCATATAAAACTTCAATTTTCTCTTTTTCAATGATCAACACCGTTCATCTTGATTTACATATCATGGATGATCAAAAAAATCAAGTGAGTCTAACACTTTCTGACCATTGATCCAAGTGTTACAAATTCAATGGGTGTAGAATAATTGAAATTTTTGTAATGGGTGGTCGAGGCTCAAATCCCCCTAGAGTTCATCTATATTTGGGGGTTTTAGGTTTAGAACATGTACAACAACCCCAAATAATAAAATTTTGAAAATATAAAGTGGAATGTGAAGTTTTTAATGAGCGGTGTAGGAAATTTTCTTCACCGAATGCTCACCTACCTTAACCCGTGTGTGTGTGTGTAGTAAGACTATACTCCCTTCAGATGGACCAAATATGTGAATCCATCCAAGTCCATTTTAAAATTAGGCAATCTAAATGAAAAATCCATTCAGTTGAATAATGAGATCTAACAAAACCAAAACTACCTACGAACAAAATTTGAAATGATTTAGACATGTTTTACCAATGTATTAAGTGGTTGCAAAATCAATGTTTTAGAATAGTCATAAAATTGCCTAATTTTGCAAACACTTGATGCATAGATAAAACATGTCCAAATCATTTGAAATTTTGTTTGTAGATAGTTTAGACATGGTAGATCACATCCAGCCAAATCGATTTTTCATTTGGAATGCCTAATTTTGATTCACAAGTTTGGTTTATCTGAATGGAGCCTAGTCTTAAAAATAGTATGTAAACTAGAATTAAAAAACCCAAAGTTAATAATACAATGCAAAAAATAACTCCCCGACAATTTTTTTATAATTTTTTTATCGGAGTGTTGTATACCTCCTTAATGATCCCCACACCAAAAATCAAGTGATTACAAAACTATTTGATCCTCCATCCACCCCTTGCAACTCCAACTGTTTTTAGTAACTTTTGAGACCGTTGAAGTTGCAAGGAGCGAATGGAGAATCAAAAAGCATTGAAATCACTTGATTTTCGGTGGATCATCAACGAGTTGTACAACACTCCTATTAAAAAATGTGGGGGCCAGGGGTAAACTGTGCACATGCATATATAACTTTCATGCGCATGTGCACAGGCACATTCCCCCATGCATATATATAAAAGTATGAGAAAAGAGTTTTATTGATATTTTGTAAAATCCAAACAATTGGATGTGTTATACATATGTTAGTACAAACACTTACCAAAAATAATGAAAATCTCCCTATATTTCCTACCCTATCCGATCATTACAGAAGTTCTATCATTCTAAAACCGTTAAATATGTAATGCCTTGATCGAAATCAAATCCTCCTAGAGTTCACCTATTATTTTTCTTGGTATATATAAATGTATGTATTAAATCATGAAAAAATTCTTAAAAAATTCAAAATATGAACAATCTTCTTGCATGGGGGAGTGGGGTTGATGCGAAAATTTCACACAATGAAAACCTCCCATATATAGAAATATTCATGTGCAACATGATTACGTACGTGTGTGTGTCGATATATGACATGTACCCTAGAGCACTTTCATCTTATAGCTCCTATTATTAACTCATAATTGGACATTGTTATCAATTATATAATTCATCTTAAAGCTCTGAAATGATGCAAGAGTTTTCTCAACCTTTATAACCGACATCTTCAATAGATATTACACACACAGGTGCCATTTGTGTTGAATATCAAGTAAAGAAAGGTTGGTGTCTCTATGTTTTCAACTCGCAAAATCAGAAGATATTCATGCATCATGGGATATCATTCTAATTGAAAATCATATCTCTATATGTTGAAATTGATAAAATTTCCGCATATATTGTAGTGTTTTCAGAGATTGTCTAAAGCAATCATAGGAATATTCTAGCTTTTGATGCCTGGAAAAGAAAACATATAATTAAGAACACAAGACTCTGACAGAGACTAATTATGAACCTTTCTTTACGTGAAATAATAATTAAGAAACATAAACAAGGATATATCTCAATTCACAGATGCACAACGTGCGTCACAATACGCTGTTGCAGTTTTTAACAGAATCCCGTCGAGTTTTGATTCCAATTAATTTAATCTTTATTACCATCGAATTGGATGATCATGGTTAAAATTATATTGTTAAATAAGAGTTTTCTCAGGGTTTGTAATCGACAAAATAATTATGCTAACCTGCCAATACTTATGCAAACTGCTCTTGATAATCATATATGCAAAAATGTTGATGCATGTGCTAAAATGTATTCAGACCCAGCAATGAATCTTAATTTCAAATTTTCTCTGTTTTGGCAACGTCAATATTCTACTTTCAAGCAGGCTTAACTAGATAAGTGCCATAGTGTGGGTCCAGAGAAACAAGAGACAGTTTGTATTCGCAATTGCATCTAAGGTAACTTAAGTCAGGTGAATCTATTTTCTCAAAGACCATGAAAATGTGTGTGCTTGCGCGTGTCGGTGATTTGTGGAGATCATATGTTTCTTCATGTCTTCTCTTTACTACACTTCTCGCGTTAATCACCAAAGTTGGTTGTCGAGGATAAATTTATATGACCACATGGCCAGTTTTGGTGCATAGAATTTGAAAAGGAATCAGCAGAAAGATTATTTCTGAGCCTGGAAAGCTGAAATCATGATAAACTCCAAGAAGCCTTTCAGAATATTATTTTTTGGGAAGTACATAACAGCAATAATGCACGAACGGAGTTGAACACACATAGAAACACTCTCGCACAATTTGTCAGTTGCAGTATATGCTATCCACAGACGAATCTACACAATACCCATAATTATTCCTTCCTTTTGATTTTGTTTCATTACTCCTTCAAACATAGCGAACAGGCTAGACTGGTTTTTTTTTTCTGCTTTAATGGAAGAGCGGAAGTTTTTGTATTCTAAATTAAATCAAACACCACAGCACACTGCCGTGACAATTTATGTAGGCACATACAGATAAATATGGTCTGTCTCTAGCAACACATCGGAGTTCCTCTATTAGGATCAAATGCATAGCAAACAAAAGGATCTCTTGATCCTGACAACGGATGAAACGTACAAAAAAATTACATTATTATCTAGCGCTTCATTTTTCAAGATTGGTATAGAAACCCTAATCTCTTTACCCAAAAGAATCCTCTTGTTTTACAGGTTTCTTTTGTCTCCTTCCCGCTACTGCATTAATGTATTTGTTTAGCAATCTTTTTCAACCCGAGAATTATTAAATGTAATATTAATTGTTTACAATCAATGTGTCATATTTTGACGTGGTTGAGGGATCCATGCTTTAATTAAGTGGAGAACCATTTCCAGTGGTCTATATACTTAATTTTATTCGATTCTTGCCGTCTGTCATAAGATGCACTTCCTACATACGCTAGCAATGTTGGTATTTTTATGAGTACCATTTGTCTTTAGGACCCCTTGCCAGTGTTGTTTTCTCTGTCCGAGCCTCATGCTATTTAAGGCAATGAAAATAGAAATAGAAGTCATAACATAGACTAGGTTCAGAGTAAACTTTTTAAGAACGGGAATATAATTTTAAACATGATTTTGTGTATTCAGCCAACATCTAAAATATGGACAAACACGCATTTGATCTCATGTACTGCTTAAACCTATCTAAGAATTCTCAACATGGGGCATACAACAGAAACCCTAAGATTCTTTTTTTTCTTAGAACTTAGAATAGTTACCAGATTAAATTGAATGAACTCCAAAGCATTTGTACACGAGTTCTTGTTTAAGGTTAGATTCAGCCTCAGTTCAGTATCGAATCTATTGGTTATGTTGCTGAAAGATCATGACCACAGTGACAAATGCAGGCTCGAATTTAACACTTAAAATCTAACACTATACAAATTTTTTTATTTTAATTTTTACTTCTTCTCACTTCAAAACGAGGGTGAGAAAATTAGACGTTTGACCTCACCTCTCTACTGTGAAGAAGTTGGCTCGATTCGGCGCAGAAGAAGCAGTTGTATAGTAGACGAGATATCTTGTGCAGAGGTAACTCGATTGCGCCTGGATTCGACCTATCTAACTCTGCACAAATCAGATACGAGAATACTGGGCATGTGGCTTCGACAGCGCATTTGGTCGTTCGGTCATCAGTTCGAGTCTGAGGGTCGAACGTTTGGTATTGGGTCGATGGGTCATAACGCGGTTAGAGTCCGTGTTCGGTCGATCGGTCGAATGAAGGCTCGAAGGATGAAGGCTCGTATGCAAAGCTCGGCACTTGGGTCGTTCGACACAGAAAGAAGGTCGATCGATCGAAGGGAGCCCATCGGGATAAGGCCCATTAGGAAGCGTCGACTGGCCCACTAGGTTGCGGCGGCATTAATTACGTAGAGCGGTGATTGGATTGGATGCAGTAATTGTCGGGATCCGTATCCGTTAGGAGATCTTAGCCAATGATGACACATATTGTAACCTAGGATTATAAATAGGTGGTTTTAGGTTAGGGTTTCGTGTGGAACACATTGTATCCTTTTGAGAGAGCCGCCATTTGTGAGAGCCAACGCAGAGAGATTGTATTGTGAGCTTTTGGAGAGATCTTGTGTGCTTCTTTTTCGTTGAACGAAGAGAAGATTTGTATTGTTCTCTCCTTTCGTAATAAAGATCATCGGTGTTCCCCCTTGGCTGTCCACGCCTAAAAGCAATCTTGTTTGTGCTCTGTTGTTTGATGCAGATCTTTTGTCCCCGATCTCCACGATCCTACGCCTTCCGATGTGTTTGTGTTGGCAGAGCCGGGCTCCGCCGCACTACAAATTAGTATCAGATATGTAGGACGTTGGAGATCAACGTAGAAGGCGAAGATGAGTAGCGGTGGCAATGACGGTTCTCTAAAGACGTCGACTTTTGGGTATTCTTCATCTTCTCGGACTATTGTGTCTAACACAAAGTTTTAAATTGAGAAGTTTGGTGAAAATATCAACTTCAGTATGTGGAGATGCGAAGTCATTGATATCTTGAACTTGTTAGGGTTTCTATCATGCATAACTAGTTTATACATAGCGAAAAATAGAAACCTACCGAGATCCATGTGTTTCTAATTGATTTGAATAGATTACTAACCTTTGTGACGATCTGAATGTGTCGGACTACAGGTGCTGCTCTACGAACGACCACCCTCAATTGGTATCAACACGCGAACGTCACGAACAGGAATTGCGTGGGTGCTAGCTCCTTCTCCGCAACTAGGGTTTCTCTCGCTCTTTGTTTTTCTCAAAAACGGAAGAGATAGATTGAAAAACGTAAAAACTGAAAATCCTGATTCTATATCTTATATAGAATCTCGCGTTAACCCATTAACACATTTCAGTTATACGACGCTATCTTAGGGATAAGAATCACATGTTGACCCATTAACGCATTTCAGTTATGCGGCGATATCTTAGGGATAATATCTTAACGAGATACAATATCTGACGTCTTAAGATATTTCGTCTTATTACGAATTTCAAATCAAATTCGAAATCATGTTTAAACCATATCCTATCCATTACGGTCTTTGTGTGTGACCCAATAGGCTCATATCAAATTGGCAGTGGGCTTAATCCCATTAAAAGCCCACGAGTCATAATTGGTCTCTAGCAAGACATTATGACTATCCAATTAATATGAATATCGTTAGTCCGATATTAACCTAACCAATAGAACATGTCATAATCCTTTTGTCACACGATATCTAATTTGAACATAAGTCATGTGCAGTGTCATACTTATATTGTTTAAATATTTAATTTCTCACTTTCTAAGTAGACTGATAAAATCAAATGACATTCATTTGAGCACGACCATGCATTTCTCAGTCCTACTTATCGAGGGGCCCATTAGATATCTCTCTCATAGGAGAGGGACATATTCCATCTTGTTCATTCACTTTCCTCTGCATAATTCACATCATGTTCAATCATAACCTTTATGATTATCTGGTTAAAGATAACGTTTGGTTATGTCAAAACATGATGTTCCTTATGTAGGAATCTGTGATGATCTCAGGTCTAAGGATTCTATGGCATAACTATTATGAGATCATTTATGACACTAATCCATGTAATGATCTCATAGCGAGTCTATCCAGTACATGTTCTCCAACAAGTACCTATAAGTTTGATTTGTATCATCACACATATAATTATCTCATAATTATCAACCAAACTCATACTAGTCTTAATTCATTATTAAACATTTAACGATGAATGACTAGGGATGCTTAGAATAACATAAAAAAGCTATTCAAACACAATTATAAAGAAAACATGCCAGCAATATAATAATAATAATAATAGAAACATTTTATAAATGTAAATGACATAACATAAAGATCTAAATATTTGGCCTAGGGCAAAACCACTAACAGAACTAACTTAGTCAAGATATCGCATTAGATGAGAAGCCGCCGGGCATGTCCGATCAGGAGTGGAGAACTCTGAATCGGAGTGCATGTGGTACCATCCGACTGTATTTGTATAAGGAAAAAAAATACCCATACATGGAGGAGACAAGTGTAAGCAAGTTCTGGAAGGAGCTCGATGACTAGTATATGAAGAAGAACATTCAGAACCGGCTACACTTGAAGAAGAAGCTTTTCGATTTGAAGTTAGCCGAGGGGGTTTCTATGGAGGAACACCTCGACTACTACAACAAGCTTCTTACCGACCTGAGAAACATCGACATGAAGGTCGATGATGAAGACAATGTGATGATTCTCCTCAACTCTCTACACATCGAGTATGTGTACTTGGTATCGGTTCTTACATATGGTAAGTTATCAATCACATTTGAAGAGGTGTCCAACGCTCTGACAAGGAAAGAGTTCAGGAAGACGACGTGGACACCTGCAGCTGAGCTTCGAGTGACGCTCTTACAGTCGTAAGGGGTCGTAGTGGTGAGAAGGGTGGAGATAGGAGGGGGTATTTCAGATCCAAGTCCAGAGACAAGACAAGAGACCCACATCGCAAGGTGGTGAAGGACCAATGTGCTTCTATAAAGAGAGAGCACATTGGGTCAGAGACGGCACGAAGACGAAGAAGAAGCACGATGCAACTGCCAACGTCGTGAAGGGCATTGAGGTCGAGGAGCATGTATTGGTCGGTGCTTCAGAGGGTGTGACATCAGATGGTTGGGTGCTCGACTCTGGGTGCTCACTCCATATGACGCCACATCGAGAGTACTTTACGACCTCCAGAGAAGGTGGTAAGTGTACAGTCTTGCTGGGTGATGACCGAACCTGTAGCACGGCACACATCGGGACAGTGCGGATGAGGATGGGCGACGGTGTTATACGAGACATCGAGGAGGTGCGTTTTGTTCCTGACTTAAGGCGCAATCTCATATCGCTCGGCTCACTCGAATCCAAAGGAAGTCGAGTGACCATGGAGAATGGAGCTCTGAGGGTGACCCGAGGAGCAATGATCGTGATGAAAAGGAAGCACCAATGCAACTTCTATTACTTGGATGACTCGGTCGTAGCTGGTACAGCAGCTCTGACTTGTGAGGCTGAGGAGGATGACTCAATGTTATGGCACATGCGACTAGGTCATGTAGGCAAGAAAGCAATACATAAGCTTATCGTTGGAGGTCGTCTAAAAGGGCCAAGACCGGGAAGATCGAGTTCTGCGAGCACTGTGTGTTTGGAAAACAGACACGTGCTTCATTTGGGATGGCCATCCACAATACGAAGGCAGCGCTCGACTATGTACACACCGACGTATGGAGCCCGTCTAGGACGGCCTCATGGGGAGGGAAACACTACTTTGTGTCGTTCATCGACGATTTCTTACGCATGGTGTGGGTGTTTTCGCTGAATTCAAAGGACAATTCTTAGCACTTTCATCGAGTGGAAGAAACTGGTCGAGACTCAGACTGGTCAGTGTGTCAAGTGTCTACGAAGTGACAACGGTGGCGAGTATAGGTCAGATATCTTCAAGAAGTTCTACAGATCGGAAGGGATTCAGATACATTACACCGTTGCTGGTACGCCGGATCAGAATGGGATAGTAGAGAGGATGAATCAGACTTTGCTGGAGAAAGTTCAATGCATGATGTCAACTGCTGACCTATCGAAGGAGTTTTGGTCAAAGGCCCTGGCGTATGCGACTTATTTGGTCAATCGGCTACCATCTGCTGTATTGGAAGGAAGACCTCCTTTGGAGTATGGTAAAAAGCCAGTTTTCGATTATGGATCACTTTGAGTTTGGGGCTGTCCAAGTTACTATGCCGTGAAGGAAGATAAACTCGAGGCTCAAGCCAAGAAATCTATCTTCTTGGGCTTCAATAGTGGTGTCAAGGGATATCGATAATGGTGTATGACACAGAAGAAGGTGATCCTGAGCAAAGCCATAACGTTTGATGAGTCGGCGTTACTGAAGAAGGAGAATGACCCAAAGGTGGAGGTCGAACAGACACAGCTGAAGCAGGTTTTTGACAACGTGGCTGATACTCCACAACGGTCGATCGACGACTCAGATCGACCCACACCAGATGTTGCAGACGTCGAGCTCCAGGCCATCGATGGTGTAATTGGTGGCTCAAGCTCAGTTGATGGAGATAGCTCGTCTAAAAGGATCGTTCAGTCGAAAGATTACATAGTAGTGTCAAGGCCGAGGCATGAGATAAGAAAACCTGCAAGGTACTCGGAGTTGGTCTCATTTGCCTTTTCCGCAATATGTATCGATGTTCCCAACTCATTCGATGAAGTGGAGAAATCCGAAGACCTGAAGTGATGGAGAAGTACGATGGACGAAGAGATGGAATCACTGGCAAAGAACGACACATGGGATCTCGTGGAGCGTCTGACGGGTGAGAATACAATTGGGTGTAAATGGGTCTACACCAAGAAGCAAGGGGGTCAAATCAGGAGATATTTGCTACAAAGCTCACCTCGTAACAAAGGGCTTCGCACGGAGAGAAGGTATCGATTATAATGAAGTGTTCTCTCCTGTGGTGAAGCATTGCTCGATTCAGATCCTATTGGCGTTGGTTGCTCAGTTCGACCTAGAACTGGTGCAGCTGGACGTCAAAACGACATTCTTGCATCGAGAGCTCGAAGAGGAGATGAGATCTATATGGCTCAACCCGATGGCTATGGGAGTTATGACGGTCGTGCATGTCGATTGAAGAAGTCACTCTACGGGTTGAAGAAATCACCACGGCAATGGTATAAGCATTTTGAACGCTTTACAATGGATGATCAAGGGTATGTTCGCAGTCCCTATGATCATTGCGTGTTCTATCGAAAGTTGGTTGACGAGTCCTTCATCTACCTTCTGCTTTATGTCGATGATATGCTCATCGCTTCATCGAATAAAGAGGAGATTCGGAGATTAAAGTCTCAATTGAGTTCTGCATTTGAGATGAAGGATCTAGACGAGGCACGGAGGATTCTTGAGATGGAGATCACAAGAGATCGAAGTGGATGTACTGTTCATCTTTCACAGAGTCGCTATTTGAAGTCTGTTATACAGAAGTTTGGCTGTGAGAAGATGAAGATCGTTATTACTCCGCTTGCACCTCACTTCAAGCTCATTGTCGAGCAATGTTCGAAGAACGAATAAGAGAAGAAGCTCATGACGAGCGTACCGTATGCCAATGCGGTAGGGGCCTTGATGTACGCAATGGTATGTACTCGGTCCGATCTATCACATGCAGTCAGCATGGTGAGTAGATACATGCACAACCCGAGAAGAGAGCACTGGCGAGTAGTGTTGTGGATCATGCCTTACATCAATGGCACAGTCAACGTCGGACTAATATACAGCCGAAGTGTTCATGGTCTGCACACTGTCGGGTATGTCGACTCCAACTATGCAGGTGACTAGGATGGGAGGCGATCGATGACAGGCTATGTCTTCACCCTGTCAAGCACTCCAATATGTTGGTGAAGTATCCTTCAGTCTACGGTGGCCTCTATGGCATTGACTGAAGCGATGAAGGAGACGATAAGGCTGATGGGTCTAATGGATGATCTGGGAGTCTACTAAAAGAGGTACGATGTCCATTGTGATATCCAGAGTGCAGTGCACTTGGCTAAGAATCAGGTCGTCCATGCTCGTACGAAGCATATCGATGTTCAATTCCACTTTGTCAGGGACAATGTGGGAGAAGAAGTAGACGACATCAACTTGTTGAAGATCAGAACAAATGACAACCCGGTGGACATGCTGACGAAGTTTGTATCGTGAGTCAAATTCAAGTATTGTTTGGATTTGCTCAATGTGGTTCCTCAAAGGAGTTGACGTCTGCCCCAGGAAGGGGTCATTGAGGCTCGGTGGAGCCATTTGAGAGTCGAAAGAGTCAGTCAGTCTCAAGAGGAGATAGTCGTAGCTCTGGTGAAGTATTTGGTTCTTCAAAACAAAATGGGGAGAACACCATTCGATGCTCAACCAAGGTCGGTGAGGATCGTTTGTTGGACAGAGGCTCGAATCTCGCCAAGGTGGAGATTTATGAAGAAGTTGGCTCGATTCGACGCATGAGAAGCAGTTGTATAGCAGACGAGTTATCTTGTGCAGAGGTAACTCGACTGCGCCTGGATTCGACCTATCTGACTCTGCACAAGTCAGATACGAGGATGATGTGCATGTGGCTTCTACTGTGCATTTGGTCGTTCGGTCGTCAGTTCGAGTCTGAGGGTCGAACGTTTGTGTCGATGGGTCGTAACACGGTCAGAGTCCGTGTTTGGTTGATCAGTCGAATGAAGGCTCGAAGGATGAAGGCTCTACGCAAAGCTCTGCACTTGGGTCGTTCAACACAGAAAAAATGGATCGGTCGAAGGGATCCCATCGGGATGCGGCCCACTAGGAAAACGTCGACTGGCCTACTAGGTTACGGCGGCATTAATTGCATAGAGCGGTGATTAGATTGGATGATGTAATTGTCGGGATCCGTATCCGTTAGGAGAACTTAGCCAATGATGACACCTATTATAACCTAAGGTTATAAATATGGGGTTTATGTTAGGGTTTCCTGTGGAACACATTATATCCTTCTGAGAGAGCCGCCATTTGTGAGAGCTGTTAGGTTTCATTCATGTCTATGTTGTAAATAGTGGCACAATGATATTTTGCTATCGGTTCTTAATTATCTTGAAAAAGAAAGACGGCTTATCTTGGTCATGTTGGAAGAATTGTTGAACATTATGTTGTATCCTAAGATACAACACGATGTGTCTGTTTGCGGCAATGTGGTATGCGGTATACGGGATCTCGTTGCTGACAACTCGTGATCCCAACTTTCTGTCTCTAACGTTATCTGGTATTTATGATGATTGAATCTGTTAAAGACTTATTTGGAAGTCAATATCTCTCGGTTATTTTGTTGAAGACGGTTGGAGAGAGTTTTGCTCACAATATCTTCCGCAATGGACTCTTAAAGATTTGCAGGATCTCATGCTGTTGAGGGTAGCGGATTTTGTGGGCTGCCTAGCTGGTGCTGCTATGATTGGAGATTTTCCCGTTTGACCCGCGGATTGAGGGGGAGCGTGGTTTATGAGGGTTTGCAGCGGCGAGGGCTAGGTTATGACTTTGGCGAAAATGTTTTGAAAATCTTCCGGAGGGAGGCCGACGGCTACGCACGTAGGATCAAGGGAGTTGATCTAGTTAGTGGTGCAAGGGGAGCTTGCCAAAAATACTCCACGGGGTTGATGGTTATCACACTTTACGGTTTGTATTAAGGGGGAGCGTGTTCCTCCTAGTAGAAACGTGGTTTTAGAGTTTGTACTCTTTGATTATTTTTTAGTTGAGTATTCTGTTTTTCTGGGCGTGGCCCCGCAGATGTAGGAGTGCGCACCGAACTGCATTACCAAGTCTTGTGTGTCTCTGATTGGATTGCATTGCTTCCTTGGACTTGTGTTTTATTACTGTGTACTGAATTTCAAGAGCCAACACAGAGAGATTGTATTGTGAGGTTTTGGAGAGATCTTGTGTGCTTCTTCGTTGGACGAAGAGAAGATTTGTATTGTTATCTCCTTTCGTAATAAAGCTCATCGGTATTCTCCATTAGCCGTCCACGGCCTAAAATCAATCTTGTTTGCACTCTGTTGTTTGCTGCTGATCTTTTGTACCCAATCTCCACGATCCTGCGCCTTCCGTTGTGTTTGTCTTGACATAGCCAGGCTCCGCCGCACTACATCTACATCACGACTAAGTAAAATCTCAATTTCAAAAGGTTAAAATTAGTATATAGTTTTCCACATCTGGGCCTGCATCTTTCCTGGGTCAAAAAACATCCACATATTTAAGAAGGAAACAGTTGCGATTTATTGGCTCCTTTTTTTAAAAAAGATCTATTACTATCATTTTGTCCCACACGACGCAAAGAAAGTAGCCATTTTCAAGATGGAAATTATATTCCTTTTTTAAAAACAAACAAACAAACAAAAATAAGCATCACATCAAGCTTGAAAATTCTGTAGAAGATGCTATTCCATGATGACGCTTAGGGCAGTTCTTATGTTTGAAAGAGGATTCCAACTTTTTCTGTTTGAAGGAATCCACGTTACTTTCAAAGAAGCTGTTCTTTTGTCGTTTGTTACTTTTTGGGTTTCATGCCTATGTGGCATGTGTCAGTAGGAAATTTTAGGGTTTTTTGCAATACATGGAATGAGCTCGGATTACACGGGAATCCCAAGCCACTGGGCCCCTCTCCTCCCAATTGCTTTTTGATTCGTTGAGACTGGCGTGAGAAGCAAATATTAGTCGCCCTTGGCTGCGACTCCGCCTTCTCTTTTATTGAAATTAAATTCAGGCAGGTCAAGTATTAATTAATTCGCTGAGATGGAGAATAAGGGTCATCTAATACTGAGACGGATATTTGCCATGCGGAGGTTAAGTAAGTTTAGATGTAAATAGTACACCAAAATTCTCACAGGCCCTTATGATCAGCGATATCATATAACATGGAGAAAATTTGATTAGGGCAGGATGTTATTCCATTTTGATATTAAATAAGCATGTTACATAGTTAATCCTACGAATTAAATCTCGTTCATTTACTCTTTTGCAGTTTTGGGTGTTCTAAGATAACAAAATACAAACGATATCTGCAGACAAACACAAGAAAATAGCTCGTGAACGAAGCTAGATGTTTTCCGACATATTTAGATGAAGATTAATTCTAATTACCTTGTGAAAAAAATATTGCATGTCAAAAAATCATCAAAAGCAGCGAACCTTGGGTTGAATCCATAGAATGAGAGAGACAGGAGATTTACTTGAGAAAACTGACTCCCCTTGTGATTCTTTTGCCAATCCTTGCACTTTCATCTCTGCAATGGATGGAAATTTCTCAGCTTGGAGATTTCGTAGGCTTGGAGACAAGCTTGTTTTTGATGGGTAATGGAAATTGTTTTTTTACCTGCCTCTGTATCAACATTTCTAAAGGGCCCAAAGCAGCATTTAATCTTTCAATTCTTATATTAAGATATATTTAAAGGGCAATATTCAGCGATAAAATAATCATAATAGTAACCCTAAGCCAAAGCAGTACACAGGACCTTGCCTACGTTACAAATGGCTATTGGCTACCGGCACTGCAGCAGGTACAACAGTACAACTACAGTCGGAGTACAAACGTAGAGAGAATCTGCATGTTGCAATTGAGACTTTATATACCTTCGACGTGATCGGATAAGGGAAAAAAGGAACAGGAAAAAGTTGTATCGAATTATAGTTATGAACGTAAAAAAAGTAGTAGTAATTCATCGTTTTTTTTGCCTGATCTGTTTAGTTATTTCAAACTGTTTGATGAAGAAAGATGCAAGCTAACTAGGATCTATGGACTATGAATAGTCATATATATAAAATTTTAAATTTTGCGAGAAAATTAAAGTAATCCTACCAATTTAATGTAGAAGATATTAAAATATACATTTCCAACCAAAACAATAAAAAACAAGGTAGTTTTATTTCAACGGGCAAAATCTTTCAGCGTCCTTGTAGTGTTCTGGGCAAGAGATCATAATAGGCAAGTAGGGATTGCAGGCCACGGCAGCAGCAGGAGTATCTATCGCAGAATTTTTATGTCTCTTGTACTTTAAGTCGCAAACAAGAGGGGGGGGGGGGGGGGGGGGGGGGGGGGGGGGGGGGGGGGGGGGGAGAGAGAGAGAGAGAGAGAGAGAGAGAGAGAGAGAGAGAGAGCAATTCGTTTCCTCGAAAGAATTGGGAAAATAAAAAAAAATTCGATGTTTGCTTAGTAAGATTTTAAGCCAAAATGTTAAGTGTGCATTTGATTATCACACAACATGACGAAAATCTGCATAAAAATAAACATAAGATTAATCTAGATTCGTATTGATTGGATGTTAAAAATACTAGTCTCACACCAGATAAAATAGAAAAAAAAATCATGTCCATATATAAGTTAATAGTTGAACATCAATCTATTGGGTTAAGTTTTTGGATAAAATATGATTTTAACCATCTGCTTGTTACTCATCACTGTTAAAATATTATGTGCCTCTAGTTCGTGTTCGGAAACTAAGAGCAACATTAATCCTCGTTAAATTAGTGCTAATTAAATTCAACTGCATGCCTCTCATAAGAGAAGGGAGAAGAAAGAGGAACATGAAGCATATGCGAAAATTTTCGCTATTTTCGCATGATACTCACTATTCCTCTTTTTATATATGTTAATTTTGATAAGCTATTGACAAACACATTTATATGTATTTCAACGAAAATATTAATTAACGTCAAAAAGTATAAATTCATTTTTTTTTTGACCAATTTAGTTTATTTGAGATAGTTTGATGAAGAAATCTTGCTTTTAAGTAACAAAGAAGTACAAAAAATCACATAAAATTTTTAAATCTTGTGAGAAAAAGCAAAACTAGAAGTTTAATATAAATTAGGTATGTCTATGCATTTCCATTATTTATAACTTGTGAAATCTAATCTTTCAAACTCTTAGCATGCCATGGAAATATAGGCAAAGTAGTAGGGATGGCAGGCCACTGTAAGCAGCAGTATAACGCACATGCCTACAAATGAGCATGAAGCATGGCGTCGTTTTCTCCCAAAAACAGTAGAAAAATTAGAAATATTTACGTAATGGCGTCTCTGCTTTTTACCCGCCCTGCCCCAGTGCCCTGTCCGTACGAACAATTTTCAAACCGCTAGTGGGGCCCATGTGATAAATGGGACCCATTACTATTTCGCCACATGGTTAAGATGAGTAGCAGCCGTGCAGTAAAATAGAATACAACCATGCTCGCCTCCTACGCTAGCTGAGGAGCTGCGAGTTGTCAGAAGCATATCTCTCCCAGTATTGGTCTTGAAAGTACTTCATGGTTTAGGGACTGTTTTTGGATAGGAGTCGAGGTTATGCTGCCTGTTGACACGCTAATGAGATCCCTTAAGACTGCCATAAATCTCATTTCGATGTGCAATCCAATGCATTACACATTCCTTAGGGACAGGGAAGTAGTGGCACCAATGTGGAACCAATGCAATGCAAGTTTACTCTAAGTTAACGAATTTACTGCCCAATGTCAAGGTTGTTTCGGTGTCTGGGTGGTGGTCCGTTCCCACCCCAAGAATTAGGTCATGGCTTCGATTCTCGCTTCTCGTCAACTTTTTGTCAACCATCATGTAAAACTTGTAGACTAGTGCCAGCATCTTAAGTGTATACCAAGGGCCATTTTCGTCAGGTGAAATCAAGTTGGGAAAATATAGCACGCAAGGGACATGGTAATTTTCACAAATCAAAATTTATTATTGTTTGGAAAGGAAAAAATGTTAAAAATTGTGCTTCCAAACTGTTCTTGTAGTGGCCCCTAGATTTTTCTAGTATTTGGATGCATTGAATTTTTTTTTCTTCATTCTATCATAGAGCAACGTGTTTAATCCATTCTCTGATTATTGATGCACTGTTAAGAAAATTTTGGGACAAGAAATGCGACGACTGTCTTCTTTAACAAATAAATAAAACACAAAGAGAGATAGAGTCGCTCGCCCTTGAATTTCTTAAGAACCCTTTGACTAGGGTTAGTGATGGATACAATTTCTTAAGCACCCTTTGATTACCAAATGACATGGGTTAGATCCTTGATTGGTGCAAAAAATTTTAGATTTTCATTTGACGATGTCCCCCTTTTCATGCTATTAATTATAACATATCAGAGTCAACATCTAATTTAGAAAAGAAAAACAACTAAACAAAAATATATCTTAGTTTAATCTTAAATTCTCACACAAGTCATTGTAAAACAAAGAATTGTCTGAACACACAAGTGAACGTTGTGATGACTAATTAGCGTATATAAATTGTCATGGTTAACTTAATCTACCTAAAATGTTTAGTTACTAAACATGTTTCTTCCATTCCCTTAGATTTAAAAGATTAATTAATTCTTGGCTAGTTCCAATGATTATATTTTTAAATTTTTGGCTTTTATGCAAACGATGCAATCAGTGTAAGTTTCTCGTTCATATCTTCGTTAATATCTGAACGATTTTGCGTAAAAATAAATGCATGTGAACTTTTTTTTGCTTGTTTAACGTAATTCGGTTTGAATCTTCGTAACTTATTTTCGTTTTCATGCAATTAAAATTTGTTTTTGTTTTCGTCTTACTCGATCCTTCACACATGTTGCATGGGTGTTGAACAATGAATGTTATCTCTACTTTGTAGTTCACTTCATCACCTCAAATATAATTCAACGTAATAGAAAACGCATCCTTTATCTCTTTGGACTCGTCGACTTGAACACTATCGCATCTATGTACTCTACGAATGTAGTTCATTGCCTTCTTTCAACGCTGCCCAGCCTTTTCGGTCATTTAATCCTGGTTCCGCCCCTGCTTAGGGACTGATGGCTTCTAAGGACGATTGCTTAAAAGTATTTCAAACGGGTATGATAATAAAATAATTCATGAAACATCGATGTCATCTTACTGTAAAGCGTGATTGGCTTGGGGAAAGACAAGTTCCCGCTCCTCCTTGAATTTGTAAATAAGGCTTGAGGACTGTGGGATTCTTTTTATTATTTTTTTGGTCCAAGTAGATCGAGAGTGATTGACAGTTGGGCAGCTTCCTATTGTTAATCAACAACCATTATCATCATTTTTTTATGAGATTTGCTACCTGCACCGCAAAAAAATGCGGTGCAGGTTATATTTTTACTAAATAAGGTAAAGAAAATTGCATGAATGCGGTTTAAAGTCATTTCAATATCCTGTTCTATGCCTTTTGGGTAGGAAAATAATTGCACCGCAATCATTTGCGGTGCGTTTAGTTGATCTCTTTTTAATTCCCGTTCCCGCTGAAACGTTTGCTTGTTTGCTTTGTTAAATCAAAATCACTCCTTCGGTTATTTGGAGTTGTGCTATAAAATTGTTCGTGCAATTGGTGCACGGAGCAAAAAAATCGCCAATGAACACGGCAGCAATGCACGCGCGGAATCGAGAAGGAGCGAAAAGCATGGGTGTAACGGCCGGTATTTTTCTAGGCGTGTTAAATTATTGTGTGCACGTACTTTGTTCGGATCGTCCGGATGTGCGCGAGTTCTATTATTGGGCGTCGACGCGAGCGCGTCGATGTTTTTAAATGTTACCATGGCATAAGTAATTATCTAATTAAATTACCCCTAATTAATTTGTTGTTTAATCTAACCCTACAATAAATTCCACCGAATATGCTGGTGAGATCCGACACCGTCTTCAATCCACTCCCCCAACTCCAGCTCTCTCCTCCTTCAAGTTGTCTCCCTTCCACTGTTCGTATTTCAACAACAGCAAAAACCCCTCCTTGTAATTACATCCGATTGGAACTCATCACAACCCAAATCAACCAGCAAACAATTCCACCAAAATCAGAACTCAAAATCCCCCCATCAAATTCATCCCCTCAAACAAAAAAAACCAAATTAGTTTCCAAAATCCTCCACCAACTTCATCAGAACCAGAATCACATCAAACCCAAAAACAAACTTCAGATTTCAAACTCAAATCTCCAAAACTCAGATCTGTAAATAAATTTCAGATCAACCTTTTGAAATCAAACAACTTCCTCCTTCCCCTCTCTCCTCCACGCACGCAAGGCCAGCCATCGCCGGAGAGCTGTGCACGCCTCCCTTCAGCTCATGGCCACCAACCCCCAGCCTCCACCGTCGCAAACCCCTTGCGCCACCGTGCCATACACCGTGCAGACCCCCCCCCCCCCCCCCCCGTCCACCGCCGCACGCATCTCCAGCGCCGCGCGCGTGCCTGCGCTGCGCTACCGGAGGTGACCGTCGAAAGCTGCCGCGCCGCGCCGTCCAGCCATCGTACGTCACTCCTCTCCCCCTTTGCGTGAGTGTCCATCTTCCCTTGGTTGTGTGAGCTCCTTCCCATGGCTACTGCAAAACAGTATGAATGAAAGAAAAAGATAAAAGAAAGAATAGAAATAGACAGAAGAGAGAGGGAGTCAAAGAGAAAGTAAAGAGAGAGACAGTAAACAGATAGAGATTAAAGAGAAAGAGAGCTAAAGGGGTAGGGTATTAAATATAATGGTAACCGTATCATTAGCTAGAATTAGGTTAATATTAGTTAATAGGTTGTTAGTATTAGATTTAAAAGTTAACTTATTAGAATTAATTTGTTAGTATTAATTTCAGCTTGATTAATAACTGTTAAATAATGTTAGGATAATATTAGTATAAAATAAGGCTTATCATGTTAATATAAGAGTGTTATAATACAATATAAACATCACTTTAGATAAAGAACCCAATAAAATCAGACGAACCCAATTCAGGGATTTAACTTGATATTTTGATTATCTTGCAACGAGTCTAATTCAGTGATGTGTTTAATCAAAATAGAGAACCAGACGTACCATTACGTAGTACCCGTTAAGACGAACCCAACGACTCCAAAATCGTTGAAATCAGGCAAGTGTACAATTTATAGTGAATTTTGAGGTTAGATGCTCATTTAGTCTTTTGCATGTAAAGTTTTATAACTCAAAATATACACGAGAAATAACGCATGAAATTACTACCATGATGTCTGTGACTGAAAATGTGACCCAACGACATATAACTTGATTGAATAATAGCAAAGAAAGTTAGTTTTCGTGGCATGTTCGTTAAATTCTTATGCTCAACACTTTTGTTGAATTGTAATAAATGTTGATATTTATTGACGCAGATACGTCGCGTCCCTTCCTACCGTTGCTTGGACAACCAAAACTGTCCTAGTCAGGCTGCAGTTTATTATATGCTTGTCGTGCTACCTGCTAAGATTTAAATTGTGACGTCTTGTACACTAAATTGCTGACACATTGACACTAAAACGCACTATGTGAAAAACTAAACTTAAACTTGTACTCGTGTGCGTGTGTGTGGACACCGTTAAGAAAATGAACATCTTTGCTATAACATGGACTGAACAGACAGGAAACAGCTAACTTGAATAAACATGATAGCCGGTTTGGCAACTCACAGAATGATACATGTCGTTGGCTACTAGATGTTACATGTCGTTGGCTAATAGATGTTACATGTCGTTGGCTCATAGACATGCATGCCATTGGCTCATTGTTGGCTATTCTCGTCGGTCACACGTGACTAGTCTGGTTCGTGTTCCAGTAGGGTCACATGTAACTAGTTTGGCTCATGTTCCAGTATATGACGGTTTAGCATCATGGCTCGTGGTCCAGGAAGTACACGTGGGTGGTGTTGGGTTCCCAGGCACTAGCCGGTAGTAAATGGGTCGCCTTCGGGGGGCACTTGAAGGTGGATTCACTTACTAGTCGTCTAACGACGGGGGCCTTAGTCACGGACTTGCACACACAGTTAAACAATTGGAAAAGAAAGTTAACTTACAGAACTGTTGTTACATTATTTAACTGCCACGTTTCATTTTCATAATAGAAATGCATGCTAGTGTAAATTGTTATAACTGCTTTAAACTGCCATATATAACATGTTATATATCTTGCCTTGGGTTCTAAGCTCTTCTTGCAGACCCTTGCTGACATACATCCATGTATTTGGATGTAT
This sequence comes from Scilla litardierei, assembly GCA_030789695.1. Classification (NCBI taxonomy): domain Eukaryota; kingdom Viridiplantae; phylum Streptophyta; class Magnoliopsida; order Asparagales; family Asparagaceae; genus Scilla; species Scilla litardierei. Next base: position 180,211,913 of record CM061139.1, on the reverse strand, counting down.
GTCAGATCCCGAGCTATAGCACCAGGAGGACTAGTTGAGATAGCTAAACCAGTGGACTAAGAGTTGTTGAACTAGTGAACCTTCATTGTACTTCTTTTCATTTCTTGTACGGGTCATAGGACCCACTCTTCTGTTCCTGCATTGTGGTAATTTTGTTTGAGACGAATGAGATTGTAATAATATTTTACTTACCTGTGTTGTTTTTGAGTAATGCAAGCAAGAACCTGCGGGATTTCACACAGACGCTTATTGTTTTAAGTCAGGGAAGAAAGAAAAGCAAAAGTACCTCCTCCTTACTTGCACATGTGGACCCGCTCGTGTTCTCGCTCCCGAGCTTAATGGGAAGCAGGGCGTGACAATGGGTGTGCATGTCGGCAGCGTCGGATGGTAAAAGGAGAGCGAATGCACGGACACCCCAAAAACCAACCCACACAATCAGGACGCGGGACCCACACCGGATTTTTCCAAAGCGTGTGTGCGTATTGTCTTGGGGATTTCGGTTTTTTTATTGGGGTGTGATTTTGGGTGTTTTGGTTTTGGTGAGTGTTTTGGTGGTTGGTGGGGTTTTGGGTTTTTTGGGTTTTGGGTTTAAAGAGGTTGTCCCATGTGGCGATGTGACATTGTCACATGGGACAAATTCAAAAGCATCTCTCAATTGTAATAAGGACTAGAAATAACCCATGCACAAAGAACAAGGACACCCCCGAAAACCAACCCGCACAATCAGGACGCGGGACCTGCACGGGTGTTTCGATGAGGGCACAAACAGGTGAAAATGAGAAGGGTGGGTTTGAGTGTGTGTATTGTCTTGAGGTTTTTGGTTTTTTTGATTGAAGGTGTGATTTTGGATGTTTTGGGTTTGGGTGTGTTTTGGTGGGTTGGATGAGATTTTGGGTTTTTTGGGTTTTGGGTTTAAGAAGGCTGTCTCATGTGGCGATGTGACATTGTCACATGGGACAAATTCAAAAATATCCCTCAATTGTAATAAGGATACCATAGAATGTGACGTAAGTAACTTCTTTTTGTAAAAAAAGAAAAAACTGGCACATCAAAGAAAGTGACAAGCCAACTAATGTGACAGTTTTTAAAAAAATAGTATACACCGCATTTTGTGCCATGTATACATCAGTCCTCTTTATTTGGTTGGCTGTTATGATTGGATTGATTTCCGAAAGAAGGCTAAAAGAATGGATTAATACTAGATATTTTGTTTGAATATACATAATGGGCATCGCGTACGAAATATCTCTTGTACATTTCGACGTGGTACTGTGGAGGAACGAACCCCTCCTCATGCTGCTCCGAGGTCGCCGCCGGCTCCTCCTCCTCTCCATGCTTGGATTTGCGAGGCATTTCACTGAAAGAATAGAAATCGAAGGAAAAGAAAACAAGCAAAGAAGAAGAAACAAATGAAAATGAGGAGAAATCTCATAGAGATTGCTTGATTGATAAACGATAGCCTTACAATAGGAATTTTCCCCTCTTTATATAGATTGGAGATTCTAATAGAATGATGTTAGAATCACTCGCCTCACCCCCTCTCCAGCTGTAGCGACAGAACAAAGGAACGTGCCCTGGCCGTTGAGATCCGACGGCTGAGGATCACACTTTTGGAGATGTCCTGATATCGGACGGCTGAGTTAATTGAACTTAAAGGCTTCAACGGTCCAAATCTCTCCTCCATCCAACGCCTGAGCCTATTCCAACGGCTCCTTCCCCATCTGAATTGTTTGAAGATGCTTCCCGCTGGTGTCATCGTCTACCTCCGCAGCTACTGCCCTCAGCTCCGGTTCCGGTGGCCCCTTCCTCACATAGCTTCCCCCATTTTTCGATCTTGCCTCAAGATCGAAACTTGGAAATCTATTCACCAAATTAATCACAATAGTTCTCCCAGGTAGCTTCCTCTTCTCCCCGCTGCCTCCATTTGATTAACACTTAAGAAACCAAGGCATTCTTGGTCTGGATAGTTCGACAGTCTAGAATCTTGTCTGGCTCATCCACTATCTCGTCAGTATAGCACGGTTTATCAGTTTGAATCACAGCAGAATTTCCTAGCTTTCCCTTCAATTGTGAGACATGGAAAACTGGGTGTATCTTAGAAGTTGGGGGCATCTTCAGCTTGTACGCAACCTGCCCTATCTTCTCTAGTATTTCATACGGACCATAGTATCTAGGACTTAGCTTATTGGGTTTCCTCATGGATGCACTGATCTGTCTATATGGCTGAAGCCTCAAATAAACCCAGTTGCCCACTTCAAACACTCTCTCTGTCCTCCTCAAGTCAGTGTATCTCTTCATTCTCTCTTTGGCCTTCCTCAAATTGTCCCTGAAAAGTTGCATCACCACTTCTCTCGAGAATAACTCTTCATCCACAGTATGCACTCTGGAGCTTTGGGGAACATAGCTTAGCAAATTGGGAGGCTTCCTACCATAAACAGCTTCATATGGAGTCATCTGGGTGGGGGCCTTCCATGTTGTATTAAACCAATACTCCGCAAGAGGGATCCATTTGGGCCATTCCTTAGGTTTATGGCCACAAAAGCATCTCAAATAGCATTCCAGATTTTTGTTAGTGATTTCAGTCTGTCCATCTAACTGAGGGTGGTATGCTGAGCTAAAGGCTAATGTGGTACCCTGCAGAGTAAAAACATCTTCCAAAACATGCTTGTAAAGATTGGGTCTCTATCACTCACAATAGTCCTAGGCATACCATGTAGTTTAAAGACCCCAGAAAAGAAAATCTGAGCTATATCTTTAGCAGAAAAGGGGTATTTGATACTGAAGAAATGAGCATACTTAGACAATCTGTCCATTACTACATAAATGGCTCCCACATCCCCACAAGGTGGCAATCCTAATATGAAGTCTATGGATCTATCTTCCCAAACCTGGTCTGGAGTTGGAAGAGGTTGTAAAAGTCCTGGGGAAGCCACATTCTCTGTTTTGTTTCTTTGGCAAGTGTCACACTCTTTAACAAACTGCTGAACATCTCTTCTCATGCCCTCCCAATAAAACACCTCCTGCAGTCTGTGCAAGGTCCTAGTGGCATCTGAGTGACCTCCTAATGGAGTGCCATGATAATCATTCAACAAAATTTTGACAACCTCCTGATTATTGGGATTCACTAGAATCTTATTCTTATAATAGTATATTCCATCAACTTTTTTTATTTGAGTAGTCTCCTCTCCATCCAACTGTAGTTTCCTCTCCAAAACCTTAAAAAATGAATCCTGATTCACCATGTTTCTGATACCCAATAACCAATCACTTTGAGCGGCTGACAGTTCATAAGCTGAGAAAAAATCTTCCTGCAATGCTTCACATCCTTTAGACTCCCTAGACAAGGCATCAGCTGCTGCATTGCCCCTTCCAGGTTTATATTCCAATTTGTAATCAAATTGTTGCAATCTGACCAGCCATTTACTTTGTATGCCATGGTGTAGTCTCTGACCCAGCAAATATAGCAAAGACTTCTATGATCAGTTCTGATGATGAACCTCCTCCCTAGTAAATAAGGTCCCCATTTTTTTGTAGCAACAATTAAAGCCAATAATTCTTTTTCATAAGTGGATAGAAGAAGGTTTCTACCATTCAGTTTAGAACTCATGTAAGCTAGGGGTTTATTGTTCTGCATCAAAACAGCTCCAATGCCTTGGCCAGAGGCATCACATTCAACCACAAACCCCTTAGAAAAATCTGGCAATACTAATATTGGGGCTGTCACCAAGGCTTCCTTAAGTCTTTGAAATGCCACTCTTGCTTCAGTACTCCACCTGAATTCCTCCTTCTTAAGCATATTTGTCAAGGGTGCAGCTATAACCCCAAACCCCTTTACAAACTTACGGTAATATCCTGCTAGACCCAAAAATCCCCTCAAGGATTTAATGGATTTTGGCTCATTCCAAGCTACTACTGCTTCAATTTTTTTAGGGTCAGCAGCCACCCCACTCCCTGGTATAACATGGCCCAAATAATCCACAGAGCTTTGGCCAAATTGACACTTAGAGATTTTGACATATAGCTGCTGCTCTAACAAGATTTTAAAAACTTCCTCCAAATGAGCCAAGTGCTCATGAATGCATGTACTTTAAATTAAAATAGCATCAAAGAAGACAGGTACAAATTTTCTCAAAACTAACATGAAGACATAGTTCATCAATGATTGAAATGTTGACGGAGCATTTGTTAGCCCAAATGGCATAACCACAAACTCAAAATGGTCGTCATGTGTACGGAATGATGTCTTAAATATGTCCTCTTCCTTCAACCTGATCTGATGATACCCTGAACGAAGATCCAATTTGGAGAATATACTATGGCACCATGGAGATCATCCAGCAACTCATCTATTATTGGAATGTGGAATTGTCTTTAACTGTCTTTGATTGAGAGCTCTATAATCCACACACATCCTCCACGACCCATCTGATTTCTTCACCATGACCACAGGTGACCCATAAGAACTAGTGCTTGGACGAATGACTCCAGACTTCAGCATTTCTCCTACTTGCTTCTCTATTTCTCCCTTCAAAAAATGAGCATGCATGTAAGGATGAATGCAGACTGGTTTGGCCCCCTCCACCAATGGGATGTGGTGATCACATTGTCTTTTAGGTGGTAGGTTTATTGGTTCCTCAAATATTGCTGAATATTTATCAATGAGCCTTTGTAATTCTGGAATTTGCTCCACTGATTGTTGAATGGTCCATTGCTCACAGGCATTAGATAACTCCAATGATTTTAACTGTATTATGTATCCCATTCCTCCCTCCTGCCTTAGTGTCTTCTTCATCTGTTTTTCCCCCACCAACTGGGAGCCCTCCTTAGATCCCTGCCAAGTACACTCCTTGCCTTGGAATTGAAACTTCATCTGCAGCTTCTTGAAGTTCATCACAATGTCATCCAATTGTTCAAGCCATTGGGTACCCAACACAATCTGATTGCCCCCATAGGTAATAATAGGATGTCCAGAGGCACTGTTATATCCTGGCATTTCAACATGACTCCTCTACAAATCCCAGAGCCCTCAAGCTTGTCACCATTAGCTACCACCACTTTGAAGTTTTTTGAATGCTCTACATCCAGCCCTAAACATTTAACTAGCTTTGGGTTAATAAAGCTATGAGTTGACCCTGAGTCAACTAGTACCTGGACTGATTGACCCTTGATACTTCCCTCCAACCTCAGAGTATGGGCTGCCCGTATGCCATTCATTGCATGTAGAGAAATAGCTGCTGAATTCTCTTCTTTTCCTGTATCCTTTCATGACATTTCTGGCCCCATTGTGGGATCATCTTCTTCAGCGGTTTCATAGTCTGGATCTTCTTCTTCATAGATCCCCTCCACACTATACAGTTTATTACATTTGTGATCCCTACTCCACTTCTCATCACAAGCAAAACAAAGATGATTCCTCTTCTTATGTTGTATTTCCTCAGGGGTCAGCTTCATGGAAATAGGGGTATAGTTTCCAGTGTTTCCACTCTTGGCAACCACTGATGAATTGTTTGAGTTGTGGTTGTAGGGTCTTGAAGTTTCTCCTGCCAAGGCATTAGGACTATAACTCTTCTTAGCCAATGTCATCTTCTCTTCAAAAAATTTTGCTAGCTGAATGGCTTGTTGAAGGTCTGGGGGATCCAATGCTGTTACTTCAAAACGAATTTCATCCTTTAACCCTCCAATGAATTTGTCAAGAATGTAGTCTTTAGGTAATCTATCCAAGAACCTCATTACCTTCTCCAATTTCTTCAAGAACTTCCTAATTGTGACCTCCTGCTTCAAACTGGAGAATGCCTGAAAGGGTCTCACCATTTCAGGTGGCCCAAACCGGCTGAGAATAGCTCTCTTAAAGGTCTCCCAATTAGTAAAAAACTCTATGCTATCCTTTGCCCATTCATACCATACCAGAGCTTCTTCCCTCACATAGAACCCACAAATTCCAACCCACTCACTTCTTTCAGTTTTGTAATACTCAAATATTTGCAACACTTGGTTAACCCATTGAATCACCTCTTCCCCCCTGTGAAAATAGGGAAATCAGGTCTCAACCCCTTGGGGATGCAGTCCTTATAATTGTAGTTCTGCCCACTTCGATGGTCAATTGGCACCCCTCCGTTTGAAAGACAAATTTGCAAAATTGCCTTGAGGTCTATTTTCCTGATTTAGGTGGCATGGTATCATTTGCAAAGGGTTTTTTATGAGATCTTCCAGCTTACTTGAAATGGTGTTGATGTCGGTGGAGTGTTTATCATTGATGTCTACTTGCTGTTGTAGTTGATCCTGGATGAGATTCCATTGATGCTGGGTTCGAATTTGATGTTCATGCTGATAATGAATTAGCTTCTTTAAGTACTGCTGCTGCTGTTGAAGGATGAGGAGGTGTGTAGTCTTTTGCCCGTCTTCTACCTACTGAAACCTCTCCGTCCACGAGTCCTCTTCTATCCCGTGAGATTTGTTGTTTGGCCCATCCCATTGATTCGTTGTTGGCTTTGATACCACTTGTGGAGGAACGAGCCCCTCCTGCTGCTGCTCCGAGGTTGCCACCGGCTCCTCCTCCTCTCCACGCTTGGATTTACGAGGCATTTCACTGAAAGAATAGAAATCGAAGGAAAAGAAAACAAGCAAAGAAGAAGAAACAAATGAAGAACAAATGAAAATGAGGAGAAATCTCTATGAGATTGCTTGATTGATAAACGATAGCCTTACAATAGGAATTTTCCCCTCCTTATATAGATTGGAGATTCTAACAGAATGCTGTTAGAATCACTCGACTCATCCCTCTCCAGCTGTAGCGACGGAACGAAGGAACGCGCCCTGGCCGTTGAGATCCGACAGCTGAGGATCACACTTTTGGAGATGTCCTGATATCGGACGGCTGAGTTAATTGAACTTATAGGCTTCAACGGTCCAGATCATGTGGAGATGTAGGGACGAGATTGGATCTCTCCCCCATCCAACGCCTGAGCCTATTCCAACGGCTCCTTCCACATCTGAATTGTTTGAAGATGCTTCCCTCTGGTGTCATCGTCTACCTCCGCAGTTACTACCCTCAGCTCCGGTTCCGGTGGCCCCTTCCTCACAGGTACATTCTATTTATGGCGTAAAAGATTATCCATGATGAAGAACATGTATCGATATATATGCTTTATGATATCATTTTTCTTATTTAGGTAGTACGTTCGATATATATGCTTTATGATATCATTTTTCTTTTTTAGGTAGTACGTCCGAGTCTAATAAATTTAAATACATAGGTAGATTAGATAGTTCATAATGGGATTCTTGTACATATTAAGCATTTTATACCATATATAACTATAAGAAGAGAAAATAGGTAAGGGAAACATTACATGCTTTTAAAATTCTTTTGGAGATCAGTTAAGAAATCAATTAACATGAGACAAGACAGTTTTATAGCTCTTAAGCATTTATTAGACTAATATTAATTTAAATAAGTAATAAATGCATCTTTAAATTATATAAACAATTGAATCATTAACAAGTTCATAGCTTTTGATGTGTGCCTCCACTCAAGGCTTGAATCATTACTCCCACTATGTCGTAGACGGTCCATGGAGCATGATATGCTGGACAAGAGAAGGCTCAAACGTTGCTCAACATTTATCTGGGCTTCATTTCGAGGCCCATACACGGCACAGGGCCCATTTCAGATCTTTGGTGGCCCGCCTCCATCAGGCCACGAGCAAGGCCGGATCCACTAAACTTTTTAACAGCCCAGTAGACTAATTCACGACATTCAGCATGACAGTGCTTGCCCAATCTATGTGCATTCATTCCATTGACTCAAAGATGGAAATCAAGATACCATATACTTGCAAGAAGGCAAAAAAGGTAAAGAAAAATTAAGATCAGTTGCAGGTAGCAGCCATGCTTGTTTTGAACACACCCCTCCTAAATTTCATTCAACAGTTCAGCAGCCACAAACGCCATTTCAGATGCTTCAGTATGGCGCTATATGTACATGCGCACACGCACACAGAAGAAAAAACAAACCTATGCCTGTGTAAGCCTGCAGTTAAAAGGTTGCATCTATTGTATATACAACTAATTCATGCGTTCTATTATCTGGTTGGATCAGTTGCGGTCAGGAATTTATACATCGTACACAGGCATGCGCTCCTCGATCGACACTCGGCAAATGGGGCACTTCTTACACTTATCAGCACAGGACCTGCAATAGATACAATGATGTTGAGAGATGAGTGTTCCCTAACGAACTACCCAAATATTTCTCATTCAAAAAAGATGACACAAGGTAACATCAAAATAGAATTTGAATCATACTTGCATAGGGTGCGGTGACGGCAAGGGAGAAGCACCGTGCATATCTCACCCTCAAAACAAATTCTGCATAGCACTTTCTCCTGAAAAGCAGATAGCGGGAGGAAATGAATAAATAGGTTAATGTTGAGTTATTTCAACGAACATCAGAATAATTTCTAGGTTTAGAAAAGTCTTTGAAGTCACCCCAGCCAGCCACTCTACCCTCTCACTACTTTCTCACTTCTTCACAACATACTGTGTGGAAACGATTTTCATTTTTTTAACTTGTATTTCGGGTATGATGAACTAATTGCAACAGTGAATATCATTCAGGTCCACTACACAAGAACGCAACATACAAAACATGTACAAGATTATAATATGTGACATACAAAACTAGAATCCATGGCATATTAGATGCGTATTCCTATGAACATATGATACAACAGATGCATGCATGCAGCGGACCCATATGTACGTAGGTATGTATGGGAAAACGGTATCAACATCAGCATTGTATGTAGCTATCTACAGTGCAGATCACAAGTAATGGTGGACCATCCTATGGATGATTCCTTCCATTCACCAAGATCTAAACATATGTTAACCTAAGAATTAAAGATCACATGATTTTTGAATTTTGTATCCATGCATCAAATGATTCATACTAAACTTCATGTCAGCAGCAGACAACTGATATAATTTGGCACCAGAGTACAAAGTTTTCACGTGACTTAAACTACCATCCTTTAGACTAATTAAAGCATGCAGACCATGACCCAAAAAGTGTGCATGTATCATCCATAAGATAGTGGGCCGCACCATCCAAGACCCCCAAAAAATAAAATATAAATAAATAAATAAGTAATGCAGCTATGCATTATCACAAGACATGCTCATAGACACGCTCATGCTACTACAAGGACACACAGCTTAAGAACAGATTATAAGAATAGATCGTTGCCATATGAATCGGGAGCAAAATTATTATTCAAGTCAAGATGAGACGTCATACATTTTGAAGCCTTTCATATTCTTGCTGGCTATATTTGGTTATTTCAGATTGTTCTCCCAAAGCTGCTTGTAGCCTCCAAACCTAGGATTCAACAAAACTGACAATTTAAAAAAAACTGTTTGCAACAATTAATATCCTTATTGAAGAAACATCAGTTGTCAACACGCCATGTAAGGACATGCAGGAATTCAGTGTCAAATTTTATAAGAAATGAAAAGGCACCTCCTCAGCAAGATCCTTCTTAGGCATTTTCTTCACAACCTCCGGCGGATAACCACAGAAAGTGTTATATCTAAACATGAAAGATATGAACATCAGAAAGCAAGAAAATGTATAAGATATTTTAATTACATGCAACGGGCAGTCTAAGGTCAGGCAAACATTTCAGTACCATATATGCACAAAAAAGGAGGAATCATGAACCAACATGTCTTGGCTACATTAAGAGCAGAAATCAAAAGGGTTAAAGATAGAAAATAAAGAAATGATTCATTTCAATCAGACTGAATTCCCAAGTATGTAAACAACTACTGTAGTGGAAGTGCTACGCCCACACTCATCCACACTCATGCATGGAAGCGCACACAGTTTTGTCTGTGTTCTCACCAACAGGACTAAATCATATCAGTGGAAAAATACACATTGTCCAACTTAAATGAAAATGTTAAACTTTAAGTACATTTAATCACAAATGACAGTATTGGAGCACCAATGTTATATATGACGCTTGTCACCACGCACCGCCTAGGTATTTTTTTTTTCTTTTTTTCTAACAGCATCGGCATAAAAAAGAAGAGGAGAGAAAGGAGCAGCGAGGAAGAAAAAGATGCAGAAAAGTAAAGTGAAAAATATAAGGAAATATTAAAAATGGCTTTTGTTGCCAACAGTTCATGCCACCCACCTGCCATGCAAGTGTCTTCTGCATCCATGCTGCTTCGCCCAATCCTCTGCCGCCGCCACCGACTTGCGAGGATGAGAGGAGAAGAAAAGAGATGGGGGTTTATGGCTCATTCCCCTTGACTTATAAAAGTAGGTTGGGCAAGAACACCTACTATAAGTTAAGCCCGCTGAAAAAATAAAGGGATATCTCTTATGTAAGGTGTGGTGTTAGAGCATAAGCACAACCTCCCATCTCTTTCTACTATCAAGACAAAGGATTGGGTAGAGTGATGAGAGGCTAACAGCGGCAGGTGATGGCAGTGGCCACTGGAGCAGTGTTGGCAAGCAATTTTTTCTGTTGTTTGTGTTTGTTTGTTTGTTTGTTTGTTTGTGGTGGGGGGGGGTTTGGGGTTTTTTTCTTTTTTCTTTTTTCTTTTTTTTATTTTTTTTTTTTATTTTTTTTTTTTGGGGGAGGGGGGGGGGTGGTTGTACTTTTTTGGATTGTAGCTTAAAACTTCTATCGGAAAAAGCCACAGCCAGGAAACTTAAATGGAAGGGCTATAAAATAAACATAATCTGGATCATTTCTAACACCCAATAGAAATGCAAACAATTTTCAGATTTCTTGCTTGCCATAGACCCTAGACCTGTTAGCAAATTGTTTAGATATATTGTCTATATAATTTTATTTTATTTTTTTTGAAAGGTTAGTGTAAGTCTTTATTCCAAAAATGTAACAGTATATACATTGTGTGGGTAAAGGAAAGGGGAACAAACTAAAGAGAGGAGAGGGCACAGAGGAGAGGGCCCAGGCGCCGTCACTCTTAACATATGTATAACATATGTATAATTTTATTGTCTACATAATTATTAACATATGTATATGTATATACATGTGTACGTGTGCGCGCGTGTGAGCATGTATACATGCATGTATGAGTGCATCATAGTGCAAAATTAAAGTTCTCTGATCATATTCCTAATAATAGGACAGCACGCAACCTTTACACATAAAATTATCATATAGTTATTGAATTTTCCTAGGAATTTAGTCTTGTGTATCAATAGAAACTTTAACATATCTCATTTCTTATATCAAAGCATATGCAGTAATTATATAATTCAAGGCTTCATTTTTCTCCCTTCTGACTCCAATATAGGCCTTATGTGTAAATAAATGTAAATAAATATTTCAGATGTAAACAAGGAGGCCATGTTAGATAAATGTAGAACATGGGAATCAGAACCCAATAAATTTCTGAGAAAAAAGTCTAAATTTCACAAAACTACCCTTAATTTCATGCTTTTCCCCACACAAAAAAAACCATTGTTTAACATTGTAAATTTCAAGAAACTACCTTGAACTCTTTCCAAATAACTACTTTTATTATTTACCGTTAAAAAGGTAACACGTGCTAATCACATGATCAAGAATGATAAAAATGCCCTTTAATAAAAATTACAAATTTCACAACTACCTTTACTTTTACACAATTCCCAAAAAACCGCCATTTAACTTCGTAAATTACCGAAAACTGCTTCAAACTATCTATTTCCCAGTTAGGTCCCCCTAACAAAGCTAATAGTATTTATAAAATAACTTTTTACCATTCTACATATCAAAGGCTAACATGTGGACACTAACAGTATTTGTGGACTCTTCTCTTCCAATTTTCTTTCTCGTCCCACTCTCCCTCCCCACTTCTATATCATCATCCTCCGATTAGGGATCCTGCATGCAACAAAGTTGGCAGTGGTGATGAAGAGATGAACAAAGCAAACAGCGTAGTCCTCGCCAACAACGGAGAGCAAGATCTAAGACAGAAAGACGTCATCCCATTACACATTGTCAGCTAAACAACCACGGCCTCCTCCCACAAACCCCACATTTGGGGGGGGTGGGGGTGGGTTATGTGTGTGTGTGTGTGTGGAGGGGGGTGGGGGTTGGGAAAAGGGGAAAACCCCCTAGAACTGTATGTTGCATAGTTTAAGGGTTTTTTATTTTTAATTTTTTTATTCAAGAAATTCATGTCATTCTTAAACATGTGACTATGGCATGTTAACTTTTTATCGGTGAACTAATACAGTATGGTTTAATTAAAATGGGAGTTTTTTGGGGGAACATGAAAATTCATAGTAGTTTTGTGAAATTCAGCCAAAAATCACATGCTTGAGGCAAAAAAAGTTATTGTATAAATATTGTTAAAGCCGTTAGCGGACTTAACTGAAAAATAGATAGTTTACAATAGTTTCAAGTAATTTACGAAGTTAAGATTAGTTTTATGGTAATCGTATAAAAGTTAAAAGCCAGTTTTATAAAATTTAGCATTATCATATATTGAAATTTTGAGGACATATTTGAGAACAGTTGATATCTGGCATGTCTCAATCTCATGAATGAATCTTTTTTGTATGCAATCTAAAAAGAAAATAAACAATTGAAGCTTCTCACTTCAATTATGTATTAATAAATCAATCAATCAAAAAAGTTAATGTCATGTACCTGACTTAAGAAACATTCTTGTCTCTTATACTCAAAATAAAAACTTTTAGCTTATACTCAAAATAAAAGCTTTCCGACGCAGGTAAGAGTGTCAAAGACAATGTCCGTGGAGCATCAGTGTTTGGTGTTGGACGTGTCTTTAACATGGCCGAGCTCTAAAAAAGTTTTCATGCTATGTAGTTCTGAACCAACTATACTTCACCGTATAGTGCTTCCAAAATATTTCGATCAGAATCATGATTTGATGCTTAATTCATCGGCCCTAAAGCATACACTCATCATATGATTTAATATTGTTTTAAAATCGTAAAACAATTCAAAACATGGTCTGTTCCAATATTCCATTTAGATTTCATTTATTATATCCAACAGGTGGATTTTAGTTCGCTTAATTTTTGGTGTAAAGTGGTTATGTCACACTGTATTCCAAAAGGTCAAGGGTCTAGTGGTTGAAATATTTTTAGAAAATTGTTTGACACATCTATCTCACCTTTCAATGATAGCCGTTTTTATGTGGATCCCTATTCACATGCCCCAAAGGTGCAGAGGAAAGTGTTTAAAAGTCTGAAATTTGCTTGACGTAATAGTCAGGTATCAACCACTGGCTTAAGCTTGTTGGTAAACTGGCTGATGACAATTATATTGTTATTGAGAATTTACCAAAAAGATGGTGTAAGAATATTAAAATTAAAACCCTCAACCCTTATTGCAACTTCACAGTTTTAGCATTGTTCCAAGTATCAGCCAATATATCGGCGTAACTTCCCCATTAATATGATATGGGAATTTTATCACACATCATTTTAGACAGGTTTTTGCAGATATCTGTTGTATTGGCCGGCATATCAAGTCAACATGTATCGACATTTACAGTTAAAAAAATTTTAAGATAATAGTAGTCTGAACCCACACTTTTAGACCCAACCCGCTCATATATAATAGAATCCAATCCTTAAGCAAGCAATTAGGGCCAATTACTCACGAGAAAATGGAGGGATGATTCGACGAGTTAGCGATGGGTATCGAAAAGGACATTGTCAATGTGATCTTCCTTCAGATCTTCATTCTGCTAATCTCTATTCTCTTAAACTCCTCTTCTCTACTCCCAATTTTTTCTCCCTCCACTAATTCATATTCATCTCCTCCTCCTCCTCCTCCTCCTCCTCCTCCTCCTCTCTTCTGCCTGTAGCACAGCAAGAGAATAGAAAAACGAAAGGAAGGAGCAGAAGAAAGACCAAGAGAAAAGGAAACTAACAGAAAGAAAGGAGAAGAAAAGAATGAATAAAAAATAAAAATAATTTATATTGTTGCAATCCCTGCTCTTGTGATTGTTTTTGTCTGATCGTGTGTTTGTTGATGTTGTGTTGCTATGATTTCGCAGCTCCTACCGACTGCCTCTTGAAATAACTTACTTCTTTAAGTACTATAGATTGTTCGGATTTTTTTTGTGAAATTTTAAGAACCTCATCAACTTTGCCTTTTCAAGAACCCCCTATAACGTTTTTTTGCTTACCAAAACTCCTGAACTTTTGTTTATAGTCTAATGGTGTTCAATTATTTTTGAAAAAATGTTTCCTAATTTTTAAACCATAGTATAAAGTTACAATACATATATTTTAAAGTAGCGTAATGATACGATCCGGGGATCGAATCAATCAAATCGATATATTTTAAAGTGGAAAAATGTAAAAAGAGGATTTTTATAGATATGAAATGCGAAGAACTACAAATAGGTTGAGTTTCCTTCGAGACGAAACCCTATCTCCTAGCTTTGGATGTCGGATCAAAGCATAAAAACCTTCTCAATGATGCCTAAAGAGTTTCTTCACAAATCAAGCATAAAATAAAAGAAAGACGGCTAGCCCTAATTTATAGAAAAAGTGGGGATTACTAATCTAGTCTAGAATGACTAGAATACCCCTAGGCTAACCCTCCTACGTGGTACCGCGCCTCCTACGGCGCACGTAAGTAACTAAAGGAGGGGGGGTCCCACCATCATAGCCGCCGGCCCCTATTGGGTGCGGATGCGGGTCAGGTTCCGCATCAATACCCCCTTAAAAGAGCCACCTTGTCCTCAAGGTGGAAATGGGGAAACTGCTCCTGGATCACTCGATATGCCTCCCATGTCGCATCACAGTCTGGTAGCCCCGTCCAGTGTATCAGCACCTCCCTCTGTCCGCGCGGCCCCTGACGAACAGCTCGGACCTCCAGTGGCTCCAGCATCACCTCCATCTCCTCAGTAAGTGTAGGCGGTAGGGTAGAGGACACCATCTGCTCCCCGATGGCTCGCCGAATCTGCGACACATGAAAAACCGGATGTATCGTCGCAGTCGATGGCAACCTCAGCCTGTAAGCCACCTGGCCAATCTTGGCCGCAATCTCAAAAGGTCCATAGAATCTCGCTGATAGCTTCTCGTTCCGCCTCCTCGCTAGCGACCTCTGTCTGTAAGGCCTCAGCTTTAGATAGACCATGTCACCCTCCTGGAAGTGCACATCCCGCCGATGCCCATCCGCCCTAGCCTTCATCACCTGCTGAGCTCGCAACAAATGCTTCTTCAGCTCCTCCATAATGCTCTCCCGCTCCCTCATATAGTCCTCTACCTGGGAGACCGGTGTCTGTCGCTCCCCAAATCGAAGTAGCTCTGGTGGGTCCCTGCCATATAGTACCCGAAAGGGGGTCGTACCTGTTGCTGAGTGGTACGAAGTATTGTACCAATACTCCGCCCAAGCTAACCACCGATACCACTGTCGTGGTGTCTCTGACGCGAAGCACCGCAGATATGTCTCGATGCTGCGGTTCACTACCTCCGTCTGCCCGTCGGTCTGAGGGTGATATGCGGTACTCCTCTTCAGCACTGTACCCTGGACACGAAATATCTCCCGCCAAAACCCACTCAGGAAAACCTGATCTCTGTCTGTGACGATGGAGGCTGGGATCCCATGTAACCGTATGACCTCTCTGGTGAAGGCTGCAGCCATTGAAACAGCCGTGTACGGATGTTTCAGCGGTATAAAATGGGCGTACTTGCTCAACCTATCCACCACAACAAAAATCACGGAGTACCCCTCTGACCTGGGTAGCCCGTCTATGAAATCCATCGTCACCTCCTCCCAGACCCGCTCCGGTAGTGCTAAGGGCTGCAAAAGTCCGGCTGGCGCCATGGCCATGTACTTGTGACGCTGGCACACGTCACAAGCAGCAACCAAATGTGCTATCGATCTCCTCATACCAGGCCAGTAAACCTCCCGGGACATTCTCATATACGTCTGCTGCACCCCGGAATGTCCCCCAACCACCGAACTGTGGAACTCCTGAAATAATGCGGGTATGAAGGTGGACGCCCGCAGCAATACCAACCGCCCCTGATATAATAGTCTCCGACCCTCTAGTGAGTAACCCTGCGGGGCCTCCCCGCCTCCCTGTAGCTGCTCACGAATCAGTCTCAACTCTGGATCGACCTCGGCCTCCTGCAGCATGGGCTCACTGTCTATCCATACCGGCAACGAGAGTGCTCTCAAGTGCACCCCCTCCTCTCTGCGTGATAAGGCGTCTGCCGCCTTATTCTCCAATCTCGGCATGTACTCAATGACGAATATGTACCACACCAGCTTGGATAGCCAGCGTTGGTGCTCCTCTGTCACCAACCTCTGCTCCAATAGATACTTCAAACTGCGCTGGTCGGTCCTGACCACGAACTCCCTGCCCATCAGATACGGCCGCCACTTCTGGATCGCCAACACAATAGCCATCAGTTCCCTCTCGTATACAGACTTCAGCCGTGCTCTAGCTGAAAGCACCTGGCTGAAGTAGGCTATCGGCCTCCCTAGCTGCATAAGGACCGCCCCCAATCCTACTCCTGACGCATCAGTCTCCACCACGAATGTGATGCTGAAGTCAGGCAACGCCAAGACTGGTGTTGTGGTCATCGCCTCCTTCAAGGCCTCAAAGGCCTTGGCCGCTGCCTCTCCCCACTGGAACCCATCCTTCTTCAGCTGATCTGTCAGTGGCCCTGCAATGGTGCTGTACCCCCTCACGAATTTCTGGTAGTAACATGTCAGCCCGAGAAATCCTCGTAGTGCCCTCAGAGTGGTGGGTATCGGCCAGTCTAACATCGCCTCTATCTTCGCCCGATCTGCTGCTACCCCGGCGGCCGACACCACATGTCCCAAGTACTCTATCTGCCTCTGACCGAAACTGCACTTCTTTCGGTTGGCATACAGTTGATGCCTCAATAACTCTCGGAACACCACCTCCAAATGGCCCACGTGCTCCCCCATAGTCCTGCTGTAGACCAAAATATCGTCGAAGAAGACGAGTATGAATCTCCTCAGGAACGACCGGAAGACGTCGTTCATCAACGCCTGGAATGTAGAAGGAGCATTCGTCAAGCCAAACGGCATGACGAGAAACTCATAGTGGCCCTCGTGGGTACGAAATGCTGTCTTCGGCACATCCTCTGGCCTCATCAGGATCTGGTGATACCCCGCCTTCAGGTCAATCTTGGAGAACACCACTGCTCCATGCAGCTCATCTAGCAACTCGTCTATAACAGGGATAGGAAACCTGTCAGCCACTGTCTCCTTGTTCAGTGCCCGGTAGTCTACACAGAAGCGCCAACTCCCGTCCTTCTTCTTAACCAAAAGGACCGGGCTCGAAAATGGGCTAACGCTGGGCTGTATCACCCCCGCCTGTAGCATCTCCCCGACCATCCGCTCAATCTCATCCTTCTGCACGTGGGGGTAGCGGTAAGGACGCACACTCACCGGTGCAGCGCCATCCCTCAGGACTATCGCATGCTCGTGCCCTCTCTCTGGCGGTAGCCCCTGTGGGTCCTAAAAGACCTCCTGGTACTGTCCCAACACCTGCTCCACCTCCTCGGGAACCCCTGCCTGCGGCTCCTGCTCTGCCCCTGCTAATCGGCACTCCACCAAGTACCCCTCCCCCTCTCTCCGTAAGGCTCGAGTGATGGCCTTGAAGGCCACCATCGATAAACATAGGGTCGGGTCCCCAGTGAGCACCAATGTCCGCTCTCCCTCCTCGAACTCCATCCTGAGTCGCTTCCAATTCACCCGCATGTCCCCCAGTTTCTTCAGCCACTGTACGCCCAGGATGATGTCAACATTGCCCAGCTCCAGGGGTAGGAAATCCTCCATGATCTGTACTCCCTGCAAGGTCAGGCACAAACCCTTGCAGAGCCCCTTGCTCTCCTCCATCTTCCCTGTCCCCAGCAGCACGGTAAACTTCTCCTGCGTACTCAGCTGCAGCCCATGTCTCTCCACTATCCGGCTGGAGATGAAGTTGTGGGTGGCCCCACTGTCGATCAGCACCGTCACCGCCGTGTCTCCTAGCTGCCCCGTCAACTTCATGGTGTGGTTCGAAGTGAACCCCACCACAGAGTTTAGGGACACCTCCGCGAAGTCTAGGTGAGACTTCTCCTCATCTACTGGCGTCTCCTGTTCCACCTCGAACTCCTCATCATCACCCACGTACCCCTCCTCGTCGGGCACCATGGTGATCTGCAGTAGGCGGCTCGCACACCTGTGCCCAGGGGTGAACTTCTCGTCGCAACGGAAGCACAACCTCTTGGCTCTCTTCTCCCTCACCTCGGCCTCCGTCATCCGTCGCCCCAGGGTAGCTGGGCGGCCCTCTCCTCGCGTCTCGGGAACGGCCGCAGGTGGTCTCGGTGTCGTGGCTGGTGGAGTAAGGCGGGAGCTCTGTGCCCCCAAGCGCCCCGTATCCGCCTCTCCTCTGTGTGCTTCTCCTCCGCTTTATGTGCTAAGCGAAGGACGTCCTCCAAGGTAGCCGGGCTCTGCATCCGCAACTCAGCTCGTATCGACGGTTTCAGCCCCCTCATGAAGTTCCCGATCATCACCTCGTCGGTAACCCCCTTCGCCCGGCTATTCAACACCTCAAATCTCTCTACATAGTCTCTCACTGTCCCCTCCTGCCTCAGGGCCGACAGCTGCTCGTAGAAATCCCCCCCTGCCGTCTCCTGGAATCGATCCACGATCATCGCCGACAACTCCTCCCAGGTCCGAAAGGGGGACCGGGCTATCTTCCACCGGTACCAAGCCAGAGCCTTCCCCTCAAATTAAATCCCGATGGCCTTCAGGACCTCCTGCTCCGTCAGCCCCATCACCTGGAAATACCTCTCTGCTCGGTAGATCCACCCATCAGGGTCGGTGCCGTCAAAGGTCGGCATCTTCAGCTTCATCAAACCCCAATCTGCGTTGATGTCGCCTAGCTGCCCCCTATCTCCGCCTCGGTCAACACCCCGGACCACCTCGCCACCCCGAGCTGCCCTAGGGCCTCCCCCGTCAACCCCGTACAGCTCCTCTGGCCATGCAGGTCTCTCCCACGCCTCGGGCTGGTGGTAGTGCCCCGGAAACTCTGGTGGCCGTTCAAAATTGGGCCTCAGCCCAGGCGGAATGGTCTCTGCTCTCCAAAACTGGCCCGCCGGGGTCCCAATAGCTGCTCCCGAAGCCCATCCGCCTCCCATAGTCCCCAAAGTCCTCCCAGAATAGGGAACGAACCCCGCCACACCCCCGAAAGGGCGGGACGAAGTCGCCGGGCCCCCAGGTGGGCCGGCCCAGCCCGTCACGGCCTCGAAAGGCCCGGCCCAACTCGCCGGGCCCTGAAATGGGCCGCAGCCCTCTCCCGCACCCCCGAATGGGGGCGCCGCACCTTCCGCAGCCCAGGCGGGGGGTGCCGCCTGCACCCCGGGCCCGCCGGAGTCGGCCGAGGGCCCTGGTGGCCCCGGCGGCTCCACCCAGGCCAGGGAGGGCATGGGGAAGCTCGCCGGGGGCGCCGAGGCCCCCGGTTGGCCGGGCGGTCTCGCCCAGGCATGGGGAAGCCTGGGCAGGGCCGTCGGCCCTAGGGCAGGCCCGATCGGGCCTGCCGCCACTTGTACGGACCCGCGCGGGTCCGTTGTCCCTTCCGCGCCGTCGATTTGATGGGGGGTTGCCGCCGTTGTTCCCGTTTGCCCTAGAGAGGCTGATTCTAGGGTAGATCCGTCCCCCTCTAGGGTTCCCTTGCCTTGATCTCCTCCTTTCGCCATGGCGAGGGCTTGGATCATCTCCTTCAATTCTCGGAGATCTCGTCCTTGTTGCGCGGCATCCGTCCTCATCCCCCTAAGCTCGATCTGGATGTTTTCTTGCGAATGGGCGTGATCCTTGAGTGAATCCCCCATTGTTTTCTTCAACCCTTCGAATCGCTCCTCGATCTCTCAGTTGAGATCCTCCCGTAGCCCTTGAATCCTCTCATCAATCGCATCCGCCTTCGATCGAGTACTCGCCGCCATTTGGATCTAGGGCTCTGATACTAATTTGTTACGATCCGGTGATCGAATCAATCAAATCGATATATTTTAAAGTGGAAAAATGTAAAAAGAGGATTTTTATAGATATGAAATGCGAAGAACTACAAATAGGTTGAGTTTCCTTCGAGACGAAACCCTATCTCCTAGCTTTGGATGTCGGATCAAAGCCTAAAAACCTTCTCAATGATGCCTAAAGAGTTTCTTCACAAATCAAGCATAAAATAAAAGAAAGACGGCTAGCCCTAATTTATAGAAAAAGTGGGGAATTACTAATCTAGTCTAGAATGACTAGAATACCCCTAGGCTAACCCTCCTACGTGGTACCGCGCCTCCTACGGCGCACGTAAGTAACTAAAGGAGGGGGTCCCACCATCATAGCCGCCGGCCCCTATTGGGTGCGGATGCGGGTCAGGTTCCGCATCACGTAACTTACAAATTTTTGTTTCGATATTTGATAATGATTTATTTTTTATTTTTTTGACATATTTGTTTTTTGTTTTTAAAATTAAAATGGGTCTTTACTCTATATAATAGAAAAAAATTTAACTAGAACTCTTTAATAGTGTGTGTGTGTGTTTGTTTGTTTGTTTGTTGTGTTATTTGTAATTTCTTATTAATTTCAAAAAAAATTCATGCATTTTGTAATATTATTTTTTATTTTTTATTTACATAAATGAGTTTCATACTTGATATAATAGATAGTATAATGGATAATATTTCACTACAAAATTTTTTAAAGTAAATAATTATATAATTTTTAAATTTATCTATTTATATAATTATTTATTGTGTTTCATTTTTTCCATAAATTAGTTCGTTATTGGCATAATAAAAAATTTTAATAAAAATTTTTTAAGGTGGATAATTATATAATTTTTAATGATATATTAATTTCTAGATTATTTGTTATTTATTATTTTCTTACATAAATGACATCATACTTGATATAATAAATTATAGTATAGATACTTTTTACTTTTTTATACATCAAAAAGCAGTAAAGCGCGCGTTGGCCAGGTCTCGATCTCATGCCTCCAAGGATCCCGTGCCTCCAAGGAGAGAGGGGTGAGAGAATGGCATCCGAGCAATTACTCGTTGGCTACTTTTTACTTTTCAATAGTAAATAACATGATTTCTAATGACATTAATATCTAAAATATTTTATGTATTATTGAGTGAAGCTTTTGAATATCAGACATTTATATGACTTTTTTAAATGTAATTTCAATTTTTTAAATATGTTTTCATGTATTTTCAAAAAAACCCTAATGGTGATAATGGAAGGAGGTTTTTTGATGAAGCATATCAAAGTTCAGCAAGATTTAGAAAGATTTAGAGAACAAAAAGTCCATATGGTTTCTTGGAAAAGAGGCAAAAGCTCGAGAGGGTTTCTTAAATTTTACCCCTTTTGGTAGTGAGCTTTTTGTTCTTAGTTGGTGTCTTCCTTGTGTCTAATGCTTTCCTACAATGAGCTAATATGTTCGGGTTGATTTTAGAATAAAATTAGCTAATATTGACACCTAGGATGTCATAACCATACTCTAATAATAATAATGTGTGTGTGTTTTCGCACCGTGCGAAAACAATTTTTTTATTAAAAATTCAAATTTTTTTTATGTTTAATCCATACAATTATATACCACATGGAAAATAATGGGTGAACCCTAGGGGATTTGAGCACACATCCACCCATTACAAACGGTTTCAGAACATGAGAATTTGTTGTAATGCCTTGATCGAAGGTCAAATGACATTATTTTTCAACGATTATTTTTTGAGAGGTGTATATCAACATGAAATGAAGGTGAAAAAAATTTCAAAAAAAATTAAAACATTTTCGTACCATGCGCAATGTTCTCATTTAAAGATTTACCTCAACATACATACATACATACATATACATACATATATATATATAATGACCGATATGAGCACTTTGACACTGTCTCATATCCGCCATCTCATTTCTTATCTCATATCTGCTATCTGATATGAAAACTGATATGAAAACCCAGATCCATTACAATCACAACCTGATGTTCAATAACGCAAATTTTATTATAATGGTAAAGGCTTTGATATGATACTAGCGAAACCCAAGTTCAATTACCACTAGCCATACAATTAATAACATGGTAAAAATATAGCTATGCAAAACCCAGGTTCGACCCATCGATGCTCAACCCATGAAAGCGTGTTAGAATATAAAAAATTGCTCTCAACCCTCGCCGTAATCTCAAAGTTCTACTTTTTTGTTTTGATAATGCGCCCATTGAGATCTCAACATGGTTTGCTCCGGTACTATACCAAAGTCCCCATCGCTATACCAAAACGTCAAAGTTACACTGAAGGTTCTAACAATTTGAGTTTTACGAAAATAAACCAACAACCAAAGCATCGATGTAGTTGTACTGGAGTCTTTAAAAGAAACCATATATCATGTTTTTTCAAAAGATTGAAAAAACAATGCATTTACCTCTCTCTATCTCTCCCCCTCCTAAACGTATCATATTCACCATACTAACACTCCACAAAACAATGCGGGATTCTAGAGGTGCCCCTTCCCCCACCACATCCCTGTGTGAAACTTTGCTCCGCATGGCACTTAGCACTATTTAGCACTTAATTCTCACAGTTCCAACTGATGCTAGGCTTTCATACCATTTATTATGCTCCAAACGAATACTTCCCACTTCCCATAGGATCACCCATCAAAAAATCGTTACCAGACAAGCATGATGAACACTGTTTTTCATAATTCCTCTAAAAAATGCTAGCTAGAATTTATTATTACTAGAAACCTTAGCACATAACCATTATGGGACTAGGCCCTTAGTATTTGGGGGTGTGACGGTGGCCCACCAAATTTTACGGTTCAAAGTCTTGGGGTAAAAGCATAATCGAACCATTGAGTTATCTTATTTGCAAGTCTAATGCTTCCAGGATTCATATTGGATGTGATGGCCATTGAAGGGTATACAAGGCTAATATTAAATATACAGGCTAATGCTTGATTTTATGATGTTTAGGCTCCACAGAGGCATCATTTTACAATATAAAAACTAGGAAGGGAGAGGAAAAACAGAAACTGATGCATGCAAGTATTTAGGTTGTATGAAACCAACAGAACACAAGAAGCAGAAATAATGTTCATAAACAGTTTCAACAACATCAGAGACATATTCGTATAAACTATGTCCCGACAAACAAAATACAGTGCTATCATACCCAATGAAGACACTAAGACATTTGATTTAAGCAATGGACTATCCAAATTAAGGAGCTTCAAGTTTGTAAACATGTGCATAAGCCATATCTAAATTCAACAAGAGAAAGAGGTTTAAATGAAACAATTACATCGGTATGATAAATCAGAATAGAGAAAACAAGATCCAGTAACTTCCAATCAAACAGTTGCAAAAGGCTCCAGTTCACCGCTAATCAGGATAGCGAGAAGACTATAAATATAGGCAGAGATCACAATCCCAGACAGTAAATAGAGTGGCATACCCAGCTGATCCATCTTGGAAAAGGCGAGCTTGTTCTTCTTTGCTACCTTCATCAATGGACCACCAACCCAGCAACCTATAACATAAACAAGTAATGTTATGGTAACAGACTATTAAGACAATGGTATGCACTATGGTACCCACACCAATATCGCATAAGTGACAATAGCACAAGGTCATCCTCATGAGACTACAAGAAATGGAAACTTTTACCTTGAACCGTGATGTAGAAAAGCAAAACAATCATTAGTCCTTGATGAAATTGTGAGATATCTTCCAGAAAATGATCCGCTACGAAACAAAAGGACAAGCTTCTCGACTAATCGTGTCATAGCAAATAGGACACCCGCACCTTGCAAAAGGAATAGCGGAGAAAAGAGAGCAAAAATCGGGATGTGACGAGCAGCAGATGGTGTCCCCTGAAATGGCAAAGGAAAAAAGATTTAGTGTAATGGTCCAAAATCTTAGTATGAGTATTAGAAATTTTCTGTAATTTCCATATATTTTTCTAGCAATTTTTTTCAATATTGTATTCCCTCATTTTTCCCTTTTTCCCATTTTCGTTTCTTCTTTTCTTTTCTTTCCTCCTTTTCTTTCCCTTGGCATGCCATGACTTGTAGGGATGGTTTGTTGTTGTTCCTTTCCTTTGGGTTGCCGTGACTTGAAGGGTTAGTTGTTGTTTACCTTTGGGTTACCGTGACTTGAGGGGTTGGTCGTAGCACCTCCTTTGGCTTTGTTCTGTTGGCTTGCTATATGAACTATAGGCCCTTTTGTGGTTTGATCTTGGACATGTGTAGGGTCATGGCGTGGTGGTTTTATATAAATGTATATTAGGGCTAAGTAACCCCCTCTAGGCTGGTAAAACAGTAAAATCATGTTAAATCATGTTATAGTACCAACGTGAATCTGATCCTTCTTGGTCACTTTTATATTTTTCTTTCAGCAAAACTTATTTTCAACTTCAATGGATTTTTAAAATTGTAACGTTTTATTTGTATTAATTTCCTTTGGTAAGTCACGATTACTAATCTTGTGAATTTAATTCATAGCCAAGTAATTGTAAAATTCTAATATAATTGACGTGGTTATCCAACAATTTTTAGGAACTCATAAATTACAAGATTAAGGGCTATGTATTGGAAACAACGGTCTAGAATTTCTTGTTTGATGATAACAAACCTTCATAAATATTTTGATGTATTTGTTAATTGATTTCAGGTTCAAAATGATCAAAGCAATTCAGATAATTAAAGGAGCTCAACTTCATGTGGAACTCAAGAGTTCATATTAAACACAAGTGCTACTAGAAACACAAGTGCTACTAGAGAAAAGAATTGAGAGGATACATCAATCTTGGTTCGGCTGAAAATTTTGATTGGAAGAAGTCAACGGCAATTTTGTACATTAACAATATATAGGTCGGTTGCCTAATACCTATTTAAAGGGCAACAGATTGAGGTTTTTTGGAGCAGCCATATTGTGCAAAAATTTCTTTGGAGGCTGCGTGCACAAGGAAAAAAACAGAGAGGCCGGCCACAACATTGTGTTCACAAGGAAAATTAAAGTCAAGTTGCGGCCACACAAATTGAGCAATGCATTCTCCAACTACAACTCGCGCATGCCCATAATAATTGCCCATACAAATTGTGTTCTCATCAACAACCCACAGCAAAGTAAATAGTTTGTTAGTTTTGTTTTTTTCTTTTATTATTTAAAGTGAAGCACTCCCTTCTTTTCTTTGCATGAGGAAAAAACAAAACTCGTTGGTGCAAACATTGTGCAGAAATAGGGAGACAGCCAAGGAAATAAGAGGGAGGTTAGTTGTTTTTTAATTTAAAGCAAAGCTCCACTTTTGTTTTTGTATGTAGGTGGAAGAAACAAAGGCCAGGCACCATAACAGTTTGTGCACAAGCAAAAGCCAAGCCATAAGCAGCCAGAGGACGTACACAATACCAGAGGAGACAGAGTTCAATTTTGCACAAAAGTTTCGAAGAATCAGTAAATTGCAAAAAGGACCCTGAAGCTCGTGAAGCTCTATTTCACAACATAGACCTCCGATTGACGAACGGTCAGAACCATTGCGGAACTGTTTACGAGCAGATCGACGAGAACACAGCGACGCCACAAACTGAGCACTCTTAAACTTTTTATTAATATTTTTGTGGTTAGTACGATTTGATCTTTTTACTATTTTTATATTAGTTGTGTGGTGAGAGAGCTACGAGGCGTAGTCCTGTGATTCTTGATTCACGGGACGTGGATTGAGGCAGAGTCCAGCTAGATAAATTAGTTCAGTTGAGCATGTGAGTTGCGAGTCTATATAGCTTGTGAGCGTGGAGCATGGGATTCGCGAGTTCTGAGTGTATGTATGCGTGTTGAGACTGATTGATCTATTAGTGGATTTGGGGCTTGCTAAAGTAGGTTGAGGTTCGACCCAACCAGTGTACATCTGGTATTATCTGTGACTAGCTGTGATTTCTGTGGTTTTATCTGCATGTGTGTTGCATGTTTTTTATTTGTCGATCACCTTATTCACCCCCCTCTAGGGTGTACTTTTTGATCCTACACTATGCATACAGAATATTGGAATTACGTGACTTGAACACGGTACTTGAACACAAATATTACACAGCCATTAAGAATGTGAATTGGAATTGATATATAACACCCTATAGACATCTTGAGAACAGTTAGAAAACTAGAAGCAGTCATAGTACCTTGACATCACACTTGACTAACGGGATTTGGTATAACTCACTATCCAAAGGGTGCAGATGCAAATATGACTATTGTAATCATTTTTCCACTCTCCTTCACAGAAGTGGGATGTAGTACAAGTATTCATTTTTCCTCTTTCTTTACGGACCGAGGAGTCGTATGCATTTTTTCTTCTTTTACGGAATGAGTGGTTATAAATACATACAATTTTCCTCTTTTTTAGGGTTGAGGGGTCATACTATTGAGATCATTTTTCCGCTATTCACACTAGTAGCGAGGTTAACAACAGAACATGTTCCTGCATATCATATCATTGGATATGAGTCATAGTCTAGGGTTGGTATGACAATTACATGAATTAGAACCTTTTCAAATAGTAATAATTGCAAACTCTTACGCATACCTTTCTCGTAGTTGTTAGGTTTCGGTTCAGTGTATATTGCGTGTTTATTGTCATGCTTTGCCGGTAAACCGTTTACAGTTTTGTTCCGTAGTATACCTTCACATGCCTTGTATCTTTCTTTATTTTTCACTTGCACATAAACTGAATGCTTGGATATAGATATAATTTACTGCTAATCTAATCCTACATCTCTCAGGTGTTGAACAGGTTTCCTATAGAGTTTTAGAGTTCTAGGATTTACTCTTCTACTCTTTGAGCCATGCCCAGAGATTCTGTGTTAACTCATCTACTCTTTGAGACATGCACAGAGATTCTGTGTTAACTCATTCAGGTATGCTTTACAGTATATTTCTATTTCGCATATTCTATTTTCACTAATAACCCGCAGGACCTGCAGATTCTTGTAATTTGTGATGACCCCCGAAAATCAGGTCGTTACATTTAGGTACTCGTCCATTAATTCCATACGTCTGTGTGTGATGAAGTTCATGTGTTTATCAGTTCTAAGACTAAAGTCTCCGGAGAAAATAAGCATTGATGTGCTTTCCAACACTGGGTTAAAATATTATAGTTTCAAATTTCCATGAGTACTTCACAATGCAAACTGAAAAAAGCTCCACAGTAGATATCATGCAGTTGACTGCATGCACATGCTCTTTAGGCCATTGTGTAAAATCAATACATAATATAGTTGGGAATGTAACCTACGTACACAAAAGTCTTTCTACAATAAACTGACTAGCTAAAATTTATCCAAACATTTCATCGAAAGGTAAAGAAACGTTATTTAGGAAAAATCTCAAAGTGTCCTGCACTTCATATGAACAAGATGTCAGCCAACATTACTTTAACAAATAGTTCTATCGATTTCAGCATAGACGTCTATGAACCATGTGTGCATATTAGAGTAAACTGTGCATTGTTTTTGTTTGTATAAGAAATGAAATAACACTTCAACTTCATTTGCGGACCACATGTAATTCTTCATCATATCAATTTTTTTATGGACATTGCATTTATACTTCATGTCAAGAACACTAAATAGTACAAGCAGAATGATCTCGCAAATCCAGGTCGATGGGAACCAAATCGCATCAACAGTGTTCAAAAAATACCTCTAAACGCATGCATAATAGAATCTGGAAAGCAATTAGTGGAATTTTCATAATATGCCCCCCTATGTCTTGCAGGCCACACAATCTGTCCTGATCACCATCATCCATTGAAGAAAACAATAGGCCACTATTCCAATCACGATATCTAAGTGCCGCTGATGATGAACTTGCTTCCCCGTGATTAGGACGTCTATGTATCATTGGGTTAGACCATTTTGTACAAACAAGAAAAGCAAAGCATTCTGCAATTCTGTGGGAATAGGAAAACAGATATTCAGCAAACGCTGCTGCACAAATGGTTTACAAACAAACTTTGAAAAGAAGACAAATGTTTCATACCCGAAATTTATAAATAAATCCCACCAGCCCAAGGCACCTACGTCACCTGCAATAATTACCAAATTGCTATGACTATGCAATTTATCAACGCAGACTTCATCCATCAAAGATGTGTGTTTAGTCGAGGTGGAAAATAGGGCATCTATGTATTTACACTTTTGTACAAAAGAACAATGTACATATCCAATCCAGATTGCTCACTTAATTTTCATTTAAATAAACATCAAAATGAATCAATGTCATGAATGTGTCCACATTTATACGCTTTTATTTTAGGGTTAAGATAATACTACATCTAAAGCGGCCTCTGGAGACTTTTAATATCAGTTCTCTACTTTTATGAGAAAAAAGCCGACAATAACCAAAAAAATATTGGCATAAATTTCGAAATCAAGAAGCTTGGCAGGAAAAAAAAATCAAAGTGGAGCCTATTGTATTAGCAGGATGTACAATTCCAACACCAACCCTCCATCCCCACCCTCACACACCAGAATGCAAAACAAAAAAATAATAACAACAAAATAATCAAAACACACTGCACCCCATAAAACACCAAGGGCAAACTGAAACACTAATAACGGTCATCATAAATGCATGTGGTACACTACCCAATAATTTGACCTTTGCTGCTTGAGAGCAAGATGAGTAATTTTCAATAACCATCTCATCAGAATATTGTCAGCAACATTCAGTACACACGTGTATGCCATGAACATACGTTCTAGATGAATATTAAGTATTAAAAGTAATAAAGTATTAGCATTTTTACACGTGAGAGGAAGAATGGTCTACTCCAAATGTTTATTTTTAACACAACAGTGTTTGAATGTAGGCACGGTCTTATTTATCAGCAAAACCAAGCCACCTATCATAATGAAGCTGCCTAAAACAAAACAACATTTATAATGGTAGGCCGGTCATTCCATATAGTTTACAGTCACATTATGATGGAGATTATCTTTGAAGATTAATATATGAAAGTTAATCCATTATCACACTTCAATTTGGATATATTCAACATGGGCCAAAATCAAATATCATTTTTCTTGAATTATTGCTTACAGTAACCAAAATTGGAAGCATGTTTTAAAATTATATTTATCATGACATGCAGCTGTCATCTGACACTGTTAACTCAGGTGGGTAACCCTTGAGGGGGGGGAGGTTTGTATGTAAATTTCACAAAGAAAGCAATTATAATGACAGCCATACAACTAGCAAAGTATCATGACAACCAAGACAAGTAAATAGAGAAGAAGGGGATATTAAGAGGCATAAAAAGCAGAGACACCACAATCAAGTCTCCCCTCCTCTCTATTGGATTTTTAATCATTAACACAATAGCAAAGCAACAGAGATTTTCCTTTAAGCAGTTAGTAAATCTCCCGCTCCTTACAAGAACAGTCCATAAAGAGTGCAACTCCTAGACCCATCTTTGACTAGGTTTAAGATTTGCAACACCTGTCCATGCTCCAGGCCAATTGTAGATCTCTCTAGAAAGAACATGATTTCAACAAGAAAACGGAGTCTGTCTCGAGAATGGATTTACAAAACGAAGCTCTATGAAACTAACAAAAGCTGAGAAAGTTGGATAAGTTTAGCTATCCAAAATTAATACACATGATATGAATGATATTCATATTTAAATTGTTATTTATATAACCTCTCTAAAAGGCCTTAAAGAATATACATTGCAATGGTCAAGAAGTTGGTCAGAAGGGTCCCCTGGCTCTTTTTTTTTTTTTTTTTTGAAATTCTGGCAGAAGCACTTCAAATTTCAGATGACGGAAATGGCACAGAAGTCAACCAAATTCTTTCAGAAGCTTTTGAAGATTGGCAACAAAGTGGGTAACAGAAATCATTCTTTTAACGCTGAAACTGGGCCACTCTTTCCGTATAGTTGTCAGACAAATCCACTGGGAGTAGGACAAACCAACAAGTTTTTTATAATTGCATCCAAAGCCATCCGATGGATAAATATAAGACCAAGGAATCTAAGGCCCAAGAGAACTATTAGTTGATTGTGCAACTAATTCTTAAGGATTTGAATGGCCATCTAAATGACAAAATAATAAGGAACTTGATGATTAAACATCTCTAGACCTATATAGCCTCTTCGAACAATTCTTAAATAAATAAATAAGGATTTTAAAGAGTTTGACTTCGATTTTCAATATTCCAGAACAACTTGATCTTTACCAAATGCATCAATTCTCTAGTCTACACTTAGTGCTTTACTGCCTATGCTCATTTGACATTGCCTGATTTCATGATCCTAATATCATTACATCACAACTTGTCTCAACAATTCTTGTTTATTAATAATTATAATGAAAAGATATATTGTGCTCTTAAAACCATGGGGCCAACCAATAAATAGCCTTCTCTTTCCGTAGTTGAATGAAGTAGTAAAGGATGGCGACATCAGGAGATAAATACAAGGGAATTCAGTATTAAGTAGAATTTAACTTAAAAATAAATAGTATTTTTCAAGTAAATATAAGCAGAACATATCAAATCAAATAAAGGGTAGACATTTTACCACATAGCTTAAGAAGTGTGAACGTTGTAGCAGCTACAAGGAAAACCATAGAGATCGCGACCCAAAAGTGCTAAAACATGCAAAGAATAATTTAGAAGCAGAAAATTACAATTTAGCTTAATAGAGATTAAACAAATTAAACACATCAAAAGTAAAGTGAAAATCTTACTTATTTAAGTTGGACAACGAGTTATAAAAAAATCATTCTTCAAGTTAAAACATGAATATTACATAAATATTATGACCAGTCAAACCCTCATTATTTAAAAATTAAGCGAGTTTATGCAAGTTCTAAACAGCACAAACTCCACAAATAGAAAGCTGTTAAGAATAATAGGTCAAAAGCAGATTGATAGTGCCAAACAATGTAGGTAAATCTTCTTCTGCGTGCTTGACTGTACTCTAATGTGTTCTAATATTGAATATTATCCTTGGTAACATTTGCAACAGCTTGCAAGTATAAAACTAGAAGTATGCCTGTCAAATTTTAAATGTATTAAATTGGGTGAAGCCTCAACGTAAATTTTAAAGAGAATTTGGAACTGCAGAGCATGGGGTTGGATAGTTCAACTTCTCCATATCAATACTTTAGCGGCACCCACCCACCCAAACCCATACCCATACTTAGAGCGCAATTAGGTCAAGACAGGTCAAGTTGATCCAATCATTGACCCGATCAGGAGGGGTCAAGTAGACCCAACTGAAGAATCAGGAAAATTTCGGTCGATCAGTGACGTTTTCGTAATTTTCGAATTTTTTAAGGGGGTTTTGTAATTTTCAGCTTTAGGGTTCTTTTTGTAATTTGTTATTTTCAGTTTATTATTTATAGGAGGCTATGGGAATTAGAGAAGGTGAGTCGAATATTAAGTGAAGACTTATTTGAGGTAGAGATTATCCTCCTTTTGTTGTAGAGTACGGCCCCTTCACGAATAGGCGACTTGGGAGAGAGAGTTCCTCTCGAAAACTCAAACCATTATCTTGTATCTCTTTTATTTCAGTTTATCATGATTAAATTTACTATCTTTCTCCCAAATCATCTTTTCTAGCTTTAAAAGTACTTTATTTGCCCTAAAATCCAATCTTTTACTTAAATATCATCTTTTTATCCATCAAAACCAAGAAAAGTCATATCAAGTGGTATCAGAGCATTTGATTCTGGACTCAATGATGGATTGGAAAGAGGCCATGTCCTTGTTGAGGCAAAGGTTGAACGAGATTAATGTGATCTACCACCTGAAGATGGAAGGAATCCACAGCGCCGACCTAAAAAAAGGCGGCACTTTTGACAGAAAATAAAAAAGAGATTCATGAGGCAACTCTTAAGGGAGCGGACTGAAACGGCTGAGGAAGAAGATGCAGAGGCGGCAAAGGTAAAGAAAAAGACGGAACTTTTGGAGGCCGTCAACCTAGATTTGAACAGTGATGACTCCTACACGGATCAGGACGACGACTCCGAGGAGGCAACAAACAACCAGGCGAAGGGCGGTGCACCCTCCCTCCCTTACTTTGGATCGCGGGCTGCCCATGCATGGCTTGTCGAGCCCATGCATGCCCTGCAGCTGCCCTGCAAGGTCTACTGGGCCCCCTGCAGACCCGATGTGCCCTATAGCCATCCTGCAGACCCGGATGGGCCCCCTGCAGGCCCGACTGGGCGCTGCCCCTTGCCTTGCAGACCCAATTGTGCCTGCCCACCATTCCGCGGGCCCGCCAGGGCCTGTTCGCCGTCTTTCGGGGCCCGTCATAGCCTGACGACGTTTTTCGAGACCTATCATGGCTTGATGACACTCCTCAAGGCCCGACATAGCGCGTTGACACTTTTGCGATGCCCCAAGATCCATGGTTTGCACATAGACGGCCTCCTAAGCATTGGCAACAGTGTTTTGTGCAGCATTGGCAACAGTGTTTTGTGCACGAAAAACCTTCAGTCGGGTTGGACGACTATCGTGGCATCATTGAGGGCGGTGAAATACAATCCTTGAGCCAGGAGGACCTTGGCATCCCATTTGGAACAGCGTCGTCCATAGATTTCATGCACCACCTTGAAGACAAAATGGTTTTTCGGGACAGAGTAATGATGGCTCTGAAATTTTGACACATCATGGACATTTTTGTGATTTTCGAATTTCTACGTGGTTTTTCGAAATTTTCAGTTTTAGGATTCTTTTGTATATTGTTATTTTTTGGTTTATTATTTACATGAGATATGGAAATTAGAGAAGGGGAGTCAAATATTGAGTGGAAACTTGTTTGATGAGGAGATTATCCCTCTTTTGTTGGACAGTGACGCCTCCTCTCGAATAGGCAACTTAGGAAAGAGTTCCTCTTAAAAACTCAAAACCTTATCTTGTATCCCCTTTATTTCAGTTTATCATCTATAAAGTTAATATCTTTTCCTCCAAATCATCTCTTCTAACCTTAAAAATCCTTCCTTTGCCCTAAAAATCCAATTTTTTCCTTAAAAATCATCTTTTTATCCATCAAACCCTATAAAAATCCTAACCGACCCACCAAGGTTGGAGCATGCTCGAACATGACACAGAAAAGTTTTAGGTCGAAGATCAAACCCATGAAAAATCCAAGCAACCCAAACGGGGTTTGGGTGGGTTCAGTCCTTGGCAGCAAGGGTTCTACAAATTTTTTGAAAGAAAAGTATACGCTCCAACTGTCCCGCAAAGGTTATATCTTCTGACATTTTGATAAAAATTGAAAGATGCAAACCATTTAACATATGAAATGTTAGTGTTTAAATGTTAGCATTAAATCTACTTATTAGTTTCTAAAAATAATATTCTATAAAAAAATAATTAAATGTCATATAGAACACAGGAATTGACCCATGCCACTTCGTCATTTTAGACCCCCCAAAAAAAACCTGATGCAGCCCATAACAGATATAGGGTTTGGGACTAGATTTAAAGTTTCGTGCTGGTGGAAAATTGGGACTTTGGGGATAAACAGTGTTTGGTTGAGTTGGATATAGATTTCAGGCCTCACACCCACACCCAGATGCCTCACACACCCACTCCTAACTAAAAGCAAGATATTCAAATAAAGGCTATGAGGTTTCTCACAACCAAATTTATGTTTTCTAAGATCAAGCAAACCCAATCTATGATTTCTAAAATCAAACAACTCAATTCATTCTTTGATCTAAAATTGTTCAATACATCTTTATTTAAAGACTAATATGCATGTACAATACATGCAAATCATAAAAATCAAATAAAACAAAAGAAATATCTTAAAATAATAAAAACATGTGCACCACATGCAACCAAAAACTAACTAATCTCATATCATCATGCGGTAGTAGGTCCTCCTACAGGATCCCATCAACTTACCCAGCTATGAAAATTCGCCTCCGGTGAATAGTGCTGGTGATAAGCATTTATAGTATGTCCCGGTTAAGCAGCTTATGTCCCGATTAAGCATCTTGATCTCCTCGATCTGTGTCTAGGTCTAACAAACTTAGGTCATCCTCTTCAACGAACCTAGCAACAACGGAACCTTTTATCGGTTGTCGATATAGCTTCATCCTCTAGAAGGTTCCTGATGTCTTTTGACCGATACCTCCTTTGTGACACAGGCGGTGGCGGTGGAATATGACATATGGGTGGGTGGACTAGATACGATGGGTCAAGAATGATTGCTGGGTAGTCCTCCAGCAGATATCAATTGCTTTGTAAATTGAATTAATGCATCTCTCTCGTGGGATATCCAGCGCATAAGCATTAATGGTTAATCTTTCTCCAGATTCGACATAGTCCCATGTGTCGAGCGTGCAGCTTCTTTACAGTCCTCAATGGAACCTCTTTGGACGAACTCTAAGCATCATCTCGTCCCCAACAGCGATCACACATATTCTCCTATGAAAATATGCCAGACTTGTTACTATCATTGTTATCAACAAATTTTTAACATATTTCATAATGTAAGACTTGGCAGGTGTAGTAGATCTATGTCTTGATGGTAATGGTAATAATCTCTAGGTGTCTTCAGTTTACAACCCCATAACCATCTCAAAAGTACTCAACCTGTAGACAAATTAACAAAACGCAAACAAGACCATAGATAGACACAAATCCCTCCTAGTCAAATGATCACCTACAAAGCAACTTAACAAGTCCCTTAGACTACGGCTCACCACCTCCATTTGACCTTCGGCCTATGGGTGGTCAATCAAGGAACATGCAGTCATACATGACGCAGGCCAAAGACCAGGATTTCTCTTGGCTCCCACCAAGAAGGCTCGAGTACTGCAACGCTCTTCAGTTCAATGTGCTTCAATGGAATATTGGCTTAAATGCAATTAATGCCAGCGAAATAGCAAATAACAAAAGATAAAAAATCGTAGAAGCAAAAGGTTATGGTTACTGTATATGCATTTAGATAGCATGAAAAATAGAAGAATGTTTGACATATGTGAGGACTAGAAATAACCCATGCACATGGCACCCAAAAACCCCACCCAACACAAACAGCACACGAGCCCCACATAGGTGTCTCAATGGGTGCAAAAACCGGGTGCAAATGGGAAGAGTGGGTGTGAGTATGTGCATTATCTTGGGATTTTGGGGGTTTTTTGATTGGGGTAGGTGTTTGGGTTTTTTGGTTTTTGGGTGTTTTTTGGGTTTTGGGGGGAGAGGGGTTTGTTTTTAGGTTTTTTAGGGGTTTTTTAGGGGTGATGGGACATTGTCATGTAGGACAAACTCATGAGCAATGTCCCTCAAATGTATAATACACAAGAAATAACTCATGCATACAGTTCACGGCGTCCAAAAAAACCTCACGGAAAGGATGTGGTGCATGAGCGAAACCGAGAAAGAGCAAGAAGTGTGTGTGCGCGCGTGCATCATCGGGGGTAAAAGGTGGGAAATATCCATGATTGCACAAAAAACCTTTGGGGAGCAAAGTGCAACAATCCCAATGGCAAGGTTGTAATTCATGGAAATGTGTGGGGCATTTAACCTAATGCCCCATAACCACACCCCAAACCAAGCCCAATCTCCCATCCACCTCCTAGTGGGACCATTCGTAGGTGGCACAACCTAGGCCAATGGTTTGTCTTAGTGGGTTTGTCCTAGTAGGACAAACATCCCATCAAAGCCCTCAATTGTATTATAGATGGTCAATTGAATCACTATGTAACAAACATCAATCCAAGAGTCTATAATTTCTACAGTTTCTTTTAACGTAAATTACATACAACATCGCCATGCTATAAAGGCCTGGCATCAAACCTTTTATTCCGCATAGTCTGGCAGTAAACCCCGTTCAATTAGTCTTCACAAATATCCCCTACACCATCAAAGATGTGGGAGAAAACCTCTGTTGTATGATATCCTCAATTATGTCAATAAAAGAGAAGATGTAGAAGTAGTGGTTGTAGAAGAGAGAAAGAATCAATACACCATATAGCTTTCCACCAAACCATATAGAATAGGGGGTCTGCCACATAGAACAGAAGGGTTGCTACTAAATATTACAATTATGATTGTAGTCCATATATATGATTATAGTTAATACAAATCATGATTACAGTTCATATCTATGACGTAACAATTAATTGTGGTGTAATATACATGCAGTATACCAGTGAGTTCCCATGGCTTCAGTTGAAAGAGTTTGGAGCTTTGGTATATTACCTAGTGAGCCTGCCATTCAATACCAAAACCAGTACAGTTTTGATAAGGTAGTGCATGACCTGGTTGCAATATATAGTTTGGAATGCCTTGGGGAACACTACATGAGGTAAAACGTGAGTTGGAGAGCAGGGATGCCAGAGGGAGGCCCTTGCAATTGGAGGGGGTACCTAGAGTAAGGCTCAAGCATGGCGGAACATCACAGTCCGAATTCCAAGATTCCTATGATACAGCATCAGCTGGACCATCTAGAGTATCGGAATTGGTTCCTAAGGGTACTGGAATAAAATGTCCCATCAGCTAAGCGTGAGCCTTCTGGTATCATAGTAAGTTCATACCAGCTTTATGTATAAAATCATCTTTAGGATGTCACTAGAGCTACTTCCAGTTTCTCTGCACTACAGACTTTTTTTACATCTGGCAAAAATCTAATGCTTAATAAAGCACTAAGGATGTATCATGAATTCTAATCTAAACTTTCCCATGAAAGAACTCGCCATTACCTCCATTTTAGAAAATAAAAACTTAAGATAAAAACACTCAGTTACCATATGCAATCAATTGATTCCTATGCATGTTTAAGACGTTCTCATGAGAACACTTGACTTTCTCCTTGCCTTCTTAGCCTGCCTTTGTAAAACTATCTTGATGCTTGCTCATCAAACTTTGATCCTGGTTAAATTCAAGTTGTCTCACCTAAACCATCCCATTAAATCTATAAAATATATGGTAAACTTATAAATCTGAGGGGAACTTTTGACTGAAATTGATATTAATATACAGCAAAAGACTTATAATATCTAGATCATTGAAATATTTAGTGTCGCTGTTGGCCACTAAGGCTTGGATATGGTATGATGAAGGGAATGGGTTCTTCGTGACAAGGCTACACCGCTACGACATTCTTTTTCCGAAGAAAACAAGAAAAGAGAAAAGAGAGCGCGCAAAATAGCTATTAAAGAATAATACATCATTGGCATGTGCAAAAGCTAGTGTTTTTTTCTCTTGGGACTAATTCATCATATAGTGAACTTACAATATTATTACTCAATCTCCAAAAAAAATTAGAATGATCTTAAATTTGGTTTGAAAAAACTCACATTGGCTTAAATTTCATGATATGTGGCTTGTGGTTACTGAAGGTTATCATTGTTAATTGAAAATTATTATCCTCGGGATCAAAATGATTTTGATATTTAAGTGGCTATGATTAATTTGGGGAACAATAGGACATGGCTGAATTCGTAGACCAATCCCAAAAGGTTGCATTATCTTAGTAGAGATGGTCCCAAAATGAAAACACAAAAACATGCATATCCACATGCACGCCTCACAATCACAAGAAATCCATAAATATCAACTACAAGAAAACTTACAGGAAGTGTCTCCCATATAGCTTCATCACTCATACTTTCTTCATCTCCCGGCATTAGAGCCCTACACATTCTGAATAAGGAGTGGAACACAATGTCAAGGTAGAGGATGATAGACTAAACCAAATATAATAAGGCAACATGCTAACTGAAGAGAAATGCTGCAAACAATAAATACCCCCCTTCAAGCTTTAGCATTTTAGCATCTTCTCATAGAATAATAATTATCTTAAAGTAGCGTGATGAGTTAAAATTCGGAGAATGAAGAATGATGTAACGTTTTTAAGCCGGTTCAAACGTAGATACCGTCTTGTAACCCCAGGTTCCATGTTGGAACTGCAATCACTAAATTTACATTCCCACATCAGCAACCAAAATATGACAACTTCAGCAGCTTCTCTATAGATATGCTACATCATGTCAACTTCTGCAATGAACGTTGCACTCTGATCCACCAACAGCAAATGCTCTAATTAGATAATTGGCTTGTTCCCAAATTATCAACCATAACCAATGATGCCGATTGAACAACCACTTGATTGAATCCTCTCTATCATCTCAAAGTTCAACAATTAAAGTGAACCATGATCATGAAACATTGCCAATAACAAAAGAACACATTGTGTTTTTTAGTTTAAAAGAGAAGATGCAGTCCGGTCTTTAACCTGGGACCTCACATAACGCAAGCCCTTTACCACTGAGCTAGGCTTAAGTGGCACTAACTGAAAAAACTAATTTGTCTAAAACAATCATCACCTGCTGGCAGTCCATCAATGCATTTGCTCGCTCAAAATGACAAAGCTCGATTCTGAAAGAGGATGCAACCTACGTATTGTCATCTTTAGACAAACTAATCTTCATCGGACCAGACACACTTCGGATTCCAGTCTGTGTCCTACATATTGAGTTGATGTTGCTTTATGATAATTCTGAGAACTCTCTATCATGCCAACTTTCAATAAAACTGGTACAGCTTTGACTGTCACTCAATTTTCAAAGTCTTAATAGTAGTGATGATCAATATAGAAAAGATTCTTGAATAACTAGATAACCATAAACAAAATAAAATAGATAGACTTGGAAGAAAATTAATTCCTTCATCCAGTCTGAACTTTCAGGACACTCTTAAACTCCTATTTATAGAAGGAAACATTATTCCCAGCCAATTGCAGGTAAGCTCAAAAATAAGTTTTAATCAAGCAAACTAAATTTCATCCAAACAACCCCCATCCTACCCAGAAACAAGTCCAGAAAATCCTAACAAATGTACACCAGAAAAACAGAGTTCCACATAAATAAATTATTTAAAACTTAAAATTACGCCATCCTAGTCTCCATGTCAACCTTTATGAGTTGCGAGCTGAAACCCCTATTTTTATCTATGTGAGGAGTGTATATCACATCACTTAACTTACCGAGATAAAAAAGGTACAAAACCGACAAAAATCCAAAGCTCCCCTTTATAGTAAATACTAGAAATAACCCGTGCACACAGTGCACGAAGCAACCCCCCAACGAAGAGGATGCGGTGAACGCGCGCAACTGAAAACGAGTTAGAAATGTGGGTGTGCGTGCCGATAACGTCGGGGGGCAAAAAGTGCAAAGTCCGGGGGTTAGAATGCAAAAAACCTTGTGGCGGCAAACATGTAAATAAGTGAATTTGGGTGGGTTTTTTTTTGAGGTGATGGCAAACATGTAAATTAGTGGCTTCGGGGTGAGTTTTTGGGTGAGGTGGAGGGTGGTGAGCCCACCTTTGTCCTAGTCACAATTTGCCTCCACCTAGGACAACTTCCCCAAATATAATATAGATGTTTACGGTATTTCTCCTTATGATAATGTGCAGCAATCATATATGATAATGTGCAGCAACGACACCCAGAAGCTCAAGGAATATCAACCTCGTCATCATCTTATTGACGGGTACCTCCTCATTAATCTTAAGAAAAGGAAACATGCTTTGACTGACAGTTTCTTTAGCTGTATTCGGAAGTCTACATCACTTGAAAGATTTCTTCATCTAATTCATCCAAAGCCTTCTTAAATTCAACATCTACCTAAAGCAACCCCCATCCAAGAAGATTATCAGTATAAGTGAGGAAAACCAATATGGGGCAGATCTTGTAATCCATTCAGCCAAACCACTTTCGTTCTCATTACAATCACTGATATACTCCACAAATCTAGTTGGCAAATAAACTTTGAAGATGTAGCAGTCGCTTAAATTCTTGTCTCCTTCCCCCTGTTTAAAACAAATTGTTAGATCCGTGCGCGGCTAAAGAGAGGAGGGAATTACTTTGCGCACAACAAGTCATGGAGAAATTACTTTGCGCACAGCAAGTCATGGAGAAATTACTTTGCGCACAGCAAGGAGGGTTTTCTTATTTTCTATTTAAACTAGGGCTAGCCGTCATTTGTATGCATGCTTGATATTGAGATTATTCTATTGAGCGTCATTAGGAGTAGTTCTTAGATTAAACGAGTGCCGACGTCCTCTTAGCCGTCTTAGGAGGAGAGCGCACCTCTTTTGCGCTCAATTATCGTGTGTTGCTACTTTTTATCTATAAAAATTGTCTTTATATCTTGGTTCCTAACATTTTGGTATCAGAGCGACGAATTTGGCATCCAAGGAAGTGGCTACCACCAAAAAAATTAAAGCTCTGGAGGAGAAGTTCAACGGCGAGATCGAGAGGATAAAGAGATCGTTGACGAGGAACAAGGAGGCCGTAAAGAAATTGACGACATCTATCAACCAATTAACGGCAAATCAAGCGAAGCGCGACGAACAATTTGCAAAGATCTTCTCTCTCTTAGCGGCTATTACACAAGGTGAAGGAAACCCTAAATCGACGTCAAAGATGACATCTTTGAACGAGAAATGTCCAGATCTGAAAATTCCAGATCTGAAATTCTCAGATCCAGATCTGAAATTCTCAGATTCAGATCTTTCAGATCCAGATCTGAAATTCTCGGATCTAGATCTGAAAGTCTCAGATCTGAAATTTTCAAATCCAGATCTGAAATTCTCAGATCCAGATCTTTCAGATCCAGATCTAAAAGTTACAGATCCAGATCTGAAAGGTTCAGATCCCGATCTGAAATTCTCAGATCTGAAATTTTCAGATCCAGATCTTCAAATTTTCAGATCTGAACCTTTCAGATCTGGATTTCTTCAGAACCGCAGTGAAAGCGGTGGAGATCATTTTCATCCTTTTGATCCGGGGGGAGATATGCAATACGTGGAATGGATGGCACACACACTCCATGCACCACCTTGAGGACAATGTGGATTTTCAGGGACGGAGTAATGTTAGATCCGTGCGCGGCTAAAGAGTGGTGGGAATTACTTTGCGCACAACAAGTCATGGAGAAATTACTTTGCGCACAGCAAGTCATGGAGAAATTACTTTGCGCACAGCAAGGAGTGTGTTCTTATTTTCTATTTAAACTAGAGCTAGCCGTCATTTGATGCATGCTTGATATTGAGATTATTCTATTGAGAGTCATTAGAAGTAGTTCTTAGATTAAACGAGTGCGGACGTCCTCTTAGACGTCTTGGGAGAAGAGCGCACCTCTTTTGCGCTCAATTATCGTGTTTGGCTACTTTTTATCTATAAAAATTGTCTTTTTATCTTGGTTCCTAACACAAATCTCTACCTTACTTTTATGGTCTTATTTAATGTCTTATCTACAATCCGGATCTGAACAGAGAAGATGAAATGAAAAGGAGAAGAATATAACATATAGAGAAAAGGATAACAAGCAGACACCAGTATATAATACTGATGTAGCTTTTAAAATAAGAAAGCATCAAATACAACGATGATATTCACATATTGATTTAAACACATATTGATTTAAACAGAAGTTTACTCATCAACAAGAAAACCGTACCTGAAATTGTCCACCAGAATGATCACTTCAAATGCTAACAGCGGAAGGAAAACAATCTTTAGGTTCACAGCAGGGTGATTGTAAACTGTAGACATTTGCAACAAATGAGGAAGGATGTAGATGCAGGATAAGTTATTTCAATATACGTAAACAAGATGTAAACCATCACTTTATCGTGTGTCCACACACAAGCATTTCATTTGATAATATATGATTGACTGAAGTGAAGCACTACAGGAAACTCAATCCAATATATCTCGTTTACCACTTTTGCTATGTAGGTATATACAAAGAAGCAGCTCAAATGCGATAAGTAATGGGGTCGCAACAACAGCATGACAAGGTGCCCACTGTAGAACATGAAATACAAAACCATAATCAGTACAGATCAGGGAAATGACACATAATATAAACTGCAAATAAAATAAGGCTAGACGGAAACAGAAAATTAAAAAACACTCTTCAAGAAAGCACAAGTTAAAAAATCGTACATGACGATCATGAGGCAAAGATGGAGCAGGCAACGAGAATCTTCCACGCGCAACGACAGCGTGAAACAGCCAAAGGGGGGCAAAAATACTCCTGCATATTCAGAGGGCAGTTGAGTGTATCTTCACAACAACTCTAGAATGGTTGATGCTTCAGAGATAATATCATCATGAAGTTA
Source organism: Scilla litardierei (assembly GCA_030789695.1). Lineage (NCBI taxonomy): Eukaryota > Viridiplantae > Streptophyta > Magnoliopsida > Asparagales > Asparagaceae > Scilla > Scilla litardierei. The sequence continues at coordinate 180,169,715 of CM061139.1, read as the reverse complement.
GGAACTAGTGGATAAAGTGAACAGCTTTGAGCATGGGTTAGTTTAAAACAAGAAGTGTATCTCTTTCAATTGTGCAAAAAACAAAAGAAGGATGTCTCTTTCATTATTGCAAAATGCAAACAGAGCAAAAGCCTAGATACATAATACAATTCCCTTATGAACAGTATCATAGCAAGATCACAGAATGATACTCATGATGATTGATAAGAAAAACGTAGAATCAAACAAAAGCTATCAGAGATAACAGTCTCACAATAATTCATGCTATCAAATCATATACATTATAAAAACCACACATCTTTACCATATAACACAAAGGCAGGGGACCGTCAAATTTATGGAAATTTTATGTCACAAGGGTTCTCCCCGTCCCCCTTTCACCTACTCTCACCGGTTAAACATCCTACCTACCCTTTTAAATGATCACAATTCCATTTCAATTAAGACGGATTGTGTCGGACAATATGTAAATTAGTTAAGTTTACATGAGTATAAAGATAATGGTCATTATAGAAAATTATATCATAATCTATAATAGATATTAATATTAATAAATTTAAAGATCATAATTATTTTGAACCTCTAGAATGGCTCTCGATAATTTTGAAGCCTTTTTAGCAGTTATCTTGCCAAAAACAAATATTAGTCATTCTTATTCTAAGTACTGATCCTTCAATGTCTAACGAGACATGAAACGATAGCCATGCTCTTTCTAAGATTAACTTTTGAATTTCCATTATTTGATACTTATTATAAATGAGAATAATGGGTACCATATGACATATGAGGCTAAGCCTCATATGCAACCTTCAAAACTCCACAATCCACTGTTTTCATAGGATCGAAAATGTTATGTTTATTTTTAAAACCCAAAACACCGAATATTGGGTGAAACTGAGAGGTTTTGCCTGTTTATTCACATGTTGCAAAATTTCTATTCATGCAAAACCATTAAATTTGTGACGGGTGGATGAACGGGTAAAACCCCTTGGGTTCACCCGATATTCGGAGTTTTGGTATTTTTAGAAGAGAATAATGGCTATCATACGCCATATGAGATCCTCTCTCATACGCCCTCTCACATAAAGCACCCAAGTACAACCAAGTACAAGCTCATGTGGGCTTGTACTTGGGTGCTTTATGTGAGAGGGCGTATGAGAGAGGCTCTCATATGGCGTATGATAGCCATTATTCTCTTTTTAGAATATGTAAATCAAAATGATCAGTTCCAATCTTCCGGGAAAAAAAGGAGGGTGGAGTGTTGGAGTCGGATATGAGGCTTAGCCTCATTTGTCATATGATACTCATTATTCTTATTATAAATTGTATGATATATTATGATATGCACATATAGATCCAATAATTTTTTAGAATTTTTTTAAAATTTTGTGTGCATTGTAACATTAAGTCAAGCGCCACACAACAACATCAAAAATTACGGCCTATTAATTTGTTAATCTATCTACGTCTACCATCTATTGTGAGCTAGAAAGTTTAAGAAGCTGAACTCATGTATGGTTTCTTATGTCCAACATTAAAAAATAGAGATACATAATTGTGGTGTATCTCAATTTTACCAAGGCTTTAAAAACTAAGATGGTTTCGTACTAAAGAAACAAAAAAAGTTAAAACTAAAAGGATAGAATGAGCTTGTAACCATTCGCGTGCAAAGCACATGTCGGAATCTCGGCATATAAATAAATCCAATGTCTAACAAAAGCATAATTTGCTGTTTTGGTAATTGGCTTTCACGTGTTGTTGATGATACGATTCCAATTTGAATTCAAATTGTTATTTTAGTATTTGAGTCTTTTTACATTTTATTATTTGAGTTTATTTATGTCTTTTTAGATTTAGTTATTTGAGTTCTTTTAGAATTTCATTTTCTAAATGAATTTGAATCTTTTTAGAGTTTTTTTTAAAAGAGCTTGAGTCTTTTCGAATTTGATGTTCTCGTGTTCTTAGGAATGCTTTTATTTTATTTAGGAATCTTTATTTGAGTCTATTTAAGAGCGTGAATACAAGTCAAATTAGTCTTTGTATTAGCCAATAAAAAGGACCGTATATTTAACTTTTAATTATTAAGATGAATATAATTTGAGAAAATTAATGTAAATTTTTTATTTGCCAAAATTAAATCTTTTACATTGAAGTGTGAGAGTGAGCTTGATTTTCTAGGCGTGAGATCTGAAAAATCACCACACAAGAGACATGTGAATCAGTGATCATCAAATTTTCGGGATGCAAGGAACAAAATTTTATGAAATACATGAAATTTACTCCCAAATTCTCCATCATGCCCCTCTTTCTCTCATGTCCCGCATCATATTTGATATTAGAATCAACCCTGACCTTTTTTCTTTTCAACATCATAAGCGTCAATGTCTAGTATTTAGTTAGGATTTAGTTCAAAAAAAATCAAAAAAAAATAAGCAAAAGGAGAAAATCAAAAGGAGAAAAAAAAGAAAAATCAAAAAAGAGAAAAAAATTAAAGAAAAATTAAAAGAGAGAAGAAAAAATTTAGAATAAAGGCATAATGCTGTTTAAAAAAATTTCAAAATTTTTTTTTGTTATTGTATGTATTCTTAATTTCAACATATTTTTCTAATTTCCCAATAACTTCAGTGACTTATGTCAATTTTTAAGATTTTTTACAAGAATTTAAGCCAATTTTGCACACAATCCCATTTTGATTTATTCTGGAACCATTTCAAGCCTGATTACCTATCCATTATAACCATCTGCTAACCAGTTCGAGCTAAAATCAAGTTTGAAATTATCTTATTCGGTTTTGAACAGTTTGCCTACTTTATTGTATATTTTCTATGGTTTTTTCGGCATCACTCAGCTAGAGCAGAGTAAGATCATAATGTCCCATTTTTTTACGGATTCGATGGTTTTCAAAGGTATAATGATTGGAGCATCATATTTTTCACTTGTTGCAACCTAACGGAGAAGAAAGCTCGACTTTAACTTAGGTGAGAAGCCTATTAATGGTGGAAAGAATATGATGAAGGATGAGAATAATGGACATAAATGAAACACAAGTTTCGACATCGGTATCTCCCAAAGCATTAGTCACCTCTACCGCGATCAAATTCAGGGGTTGAATGTAATCAAAGATTTGATGAGATAGTTGACAAAAATTTTCAAGAAATAAAGATAAGTATTTAGGAGTTATGCGATAAACTTTCCAACCCAGAGCAAGGACTACAAGCATAGCCAACAATCGAGATATATTTTGAACCAAATCCACAGTCTCTATCACAAGTTGAGCATGAGTTATAGTGTGAGCCAGAGTCTAAACCAAAGACTTAGTTTGCATCCATACATATGATCGAGATTAAGCATGTGATCAAGTTCAAGCTCGAACCTAAACACGAGCTAAGGCCTAAGCTGCATAATGATTCTACACCAAATATTAGCTTGGATGTCCCACTTGATCTAGTTAAGCACATCGACTTCATCATCCTTGATCCTTCACATCTTACCAATAGGCAGATTATATATATACTTTTATATCTTTTATGATTTAAAAATATTTCACAAAAGATATTCGTCTGCAAATCTATTTATTGTTTTCGATTAAGATTCGCAATGACATCTTTTCTAACTACAAAACCGTGCAAATTTCTATCCGATGGTGTTTTAACACCATTCATCGGGTGATGAAATTCGTAAAACTAGAAAGAATGATGTGGATCCAATTTCAATTTGGTTTCAAACTGGTATTTTCGTATATGAATCTTTTTAGAATTTTTTAGATTTAATTATTTGAGTTATTTTAAAATTTTCTATATCTAAAAGAATTTGAATCTTTTTAGAATTTCTTTTTTAAAGAAATTTGAATCTTTTGAGTTTCATATTCTAAGAAACTCCTTTTTTTATTTAAGAATTTATTTAAGTTTATTTAGGAATTTGAATACGAGTCAAATTAGTTTTGTATTAGAAATATAGTTTTATATTCATGTTTTAATTATTCAGTAAGATAAAATTTGAGAAAATTGGTGTAAATCTTTGGCTTGATATTTTGCTTTGGAGTTTGAGAGTGTGCTTGATTGTCTATGCATGAGGTCCAAAAAATCTCTGTGTAAGCAAGGGCGGATCCACCTTAGAGCTAAGGTGGGCTATAGCCTCGATAATTTTTTTATCAGATTTTTTAATACATGTTTTGTCTAAACCCAGATACATTAGTTCAAATAATTTAGCCCAGTTGTAAACATTGGCCTAAACCAAAGTTGGGCTTGCTTTCTCTTAAAAAACCTAAAGTAGGCCACCACTTACATAATTGGTTTAAACCCGCTAGGCAACAAAAACTAATCAAAATCCTACTTTTCTGTTTCTCTCTCAAGCCACAACCACTCCTCTCTTTGTTTCATCACAAGGATTTATTTTTGTCAAGATGTAAATAAATAAATTTTCTAAAATGTTATGTCAAATTTTTTTTCATGGAGCCATCTAGACATGAACCAAATTCCCTTCTGATACATGTAATGAGTTTAAGCTCAAGTGATGCACTCACGAGATACAATACAACCCAAAGAATACCATTTCCCCATTTCCAAAATTAACATAAGGCTAATTTTCACAAAACAACCATTATCTTTCACTGTTTTCTAACAATACTACCATGAACTCCTTATATTACAAAATGTTACCTGATACTTCTACCAAATAACTGCCTTCTGTTAAATCCATGTTATCCCAGTTAGCACATGCAATCACATGATTTTTTATAACATTTTTGCCCTCTAAGAACATGTAAATTATAGGGATTGGTTTTAAGGTTGAGATGTAGTTCATTTCATCTTTGCTGTTCACCTGCATTAGATGAGGAAATTAAGAAAAGTGAATCATAGAGTATCGTTCTATACTTTAAGGGGTTGATGTTAGTATTGTCGGAAACAGTGAAAGACATATGTGGTTATGTGAAAATCGGGCTTAACATAAGCTCTCCAAAAATAAAAATCACATACATCCCACACACAAAAATCCTTTTTTTAATTGACAACTGTCAGTGAAACCCTCAGCTGCTAACTCAAACAGGCCCCAACTAGGGAACATGACAATCAGGATAAAAATGGAAAGTTCTAAAATCGACAGAAACGACACTAACTTGCTAGTTGCTACGCAAATTGCAGAGATTCGAGGGCTCTGATTGAAAAAATTACCACCAGGAGTAGGTCGTTCGGTGATCGATTTTGAGGGCGAGGAAGATGGTGAAGCAGAAGAGGAGGCCGTGGGCGGCCAGCCCCTTAGCCGATTTCGCAACCCGCGACCAAGTCATCGCCTTTCTCCGATGCATCTCTCTCTCTCTCTCTCTCTCTCTCTCTCTCTCTGCGCTATCGGTGTGGATTAATCTCTCTCCTCTCTCCTCTCTCCTCTCTCCTCTCTCTCGCTCTCTTCTTTTTCTTTTTTTCTTTTTCTTTTTTTGGTTTTTTGTTTCCTTTGTTGTTTGATTTTGAAGTGTGCTGCTCTCCTTTGGAGCAACGGCGGAATGAAAAATACGAAATAAATAAACAATTACATAAAGAAATAATTTTTGAGAGCGATGGAGAAAAAACGAGGGCTGGGAGTTCGGCAGCCAAAAAGCAGAAACAGTATTCTTCTCTTCTGTTTTCGGGGAAGGGCCGTTTTGACATTGTTGCGGATTAGGAGATATTTTTTTTTTACTACTGTTTCTTGGTCTTTTAGATTATTGTTCACGTTAGGTCCTGTCGAATCTAACTATTTGCAATCAAATTTTTTAGAAAAATAACTTCTTTTGCACGTATCGGGTCTTATAGTATTATAGAAATTGCTTGTGTCCGGTGGGGACGGAGTCAGCCGTCGTCCGGACACGGACTAAAACGTGTGTGTGCGCGCGTGCGGAGTGTCTGGGTGTAAAAAGAGGAAAAGCAGAGACTAAAACGTCAAAATAAAAAAATCCTCAAAAACTCACCCCAAACCCAAGCCTAGAATCAGATCCAACCCCAAAAACTCACCCCAAATATGACTGTGGCAAAACTGCCACGGAGGACAAAATTCAAAAAACATTCTCAATTGTATAATAGATTGAGACAATAATTCTTTTTTTGAATTAAATATAGAATTTACATTTCTCTAATCTTAGTTGAACTAATACATCATCGTCTAAGAAATTAACAAAAATTGCCCGTGTTAAAGGCACCTCCTATTTAGGTGTAACTTCTAAGTTTATTAGGTGCGAATGCATTAATCTAACCATATCCATACAAAAAAACAGATGAATTTACCCGCCTTATTTTTGTATGTGCGTTTTCCTTGTAATAAATAATTAGAGCACGGATTAGGGGCACATGTAGGATTATCTATGCGAAAACTGTTTTTAATGACGGGAGTTTTTTCGCTCTGTAAAAAACAACTATGGGACTAATCATATAATTATAAAGTTGGTGGATGGCCATCGCACATTGCTTTAGTGGATGGCCATCAATGTTTTGAAAGTAAGAAGATTCATGTTATTTCAAATATAACAGGCATTAATTCGGTGTGAATCAAACAAAAAGAATTAAGAAAAATATCACCTGGCTACAAAAGAAATTAGTATTGGTACATGTAAAAAAGCCTTTTACACAACACTATCGGACAGCTATTTTCCATACAAATATTTGTGCATAATCCAAGTGAATTAATGTCTGAGATAATGCGCATCAAATAAAGGAAGGTGCATGCCATAATAAATCGTGACAAGGACTGATATGTAATTATGATCAAAATAAAGAAACATCCCAGGGATTTCTCTGTCAAAAAATATATTCGTTTACTATTTTTAAATACAAAGGCTAGGCCTTCACGCTTTCAATCCGCTTTCTTCCAAATTGGGCCAAAGGTGGGGCCCATCGTTGTGGGCCCCGCTGGGTGCATCGCGTACGTCGATTCCCCACCTTGGCTCTATACCCGGTACTTAAAAACAAAGATCGCAAACGGCAACCCCGATGCATGGTACCGAACAGCGAACAGCTGTTTTCACGCTCTCTCTCCGTGTCTGGTCCGATGACGTGGCAAGCAATGTGTCGTTCTTGACCTGAGCCCCACATAATGTTGGGCTAACGTTACGTTTGCTGTTTTGAATGATGAAGGGGATTTGAACATTTGGTATGTGAGATGCACAGAAGGAAGCTTCAATGCACTGCGGCTGCCCAGCGAATCAGAATGGATTGTGTCGGTACATTTGTCGTCTCGTCGAATATTACCTTTTTTTCGTTTTCATATATTTGACATGGTTTTGAGCTTTTTTATGCTAATGGTTGATTTTTTACAAGCACACACACTTTAAGCATTTTAAACAGGGAGACGCGATAAAAAGTAAAAGACTCACCCGACCCCTTGATCATCTCGTAGGTGCTTCTCCTCTCTTACACGGTTAGTTGACCACGCCAGTGGACGTGGTCGCCAACCAAACATTGAAAGGAGAGGCAAACCCCAATCACGGCACACAACATTTGTGTGCGTCTCAATCCTTCCTACTAGTTCTAGACTGCGCTGCTTGATTGATCTGCATGAAATATAAATACTTTAATTAACATCTATTAAGTATTATTGGTCAAAGGTTTAATTATTTCGAAAGGTATAACCTCAACCGATGCCTGATTGCCTGTATTTAACAATTTCAATGGAGTGCGTCGAGCGATCTCCTTTTATTTTATTTTATTATTTTTTTTGCATGGACTTTTCTCTGGATGTCTTGGTGATTTTGTCTTCTTTCTTGAAATTAAATTTCGACACTAATTAATCAACAAGATAAAAAATTAATAGTGGGTTTATTTGTGAGGCTTCGGGCTATGAAGCATATACAAAATAAATGATCTCTTTGTCACACAAATATGAAATGGCCATGAAATAGTTTTGTGCACATGGTGCACGGGGACCTCAGAAAAAACTCTCACACAGGTTGCGAGACCCGCACGAGACTGCAAAGACGAGAAAAGTGTGGGTGTGTTTGGGTATCGTCAGTGGGCAACAGGGAAACGAAGGGGTTAAAATGTTAAAAAAAACTTGGGAGGAGGGGTGCAATGTGGAAAAGGACCTATGACAACCCCGTAAATATGGGGAAGATGTATGGTTTTTTTGGAGTGGTGTCCTTTGGGTTCATGAAAGGACAATGTCAAACATGCAGTAGTGAGAATTGAGGAGGCTTTTTATGTATTCATGTAAATAGTGTAAACATGTTTGTTAGAAAATAGAAATTAAATCATCACCTTTGATCTTGCAGCGGAATAGAGGAGCGCAATGGATCGTATTGAAGATCGCCGACGGAAATTCAATTTCTTTTTCACAGCCAAGATTACTCTTAATCTTCTTCTATTTGTGAGTTGGTAGAGGAGAAATGAATTTAATCAAATGGCTTTTGATTCCATGCTTTAACTCTCACAGCCAATGGGGTATAAATAGGGTTAAAGGGGAGCAGTTTTCTACCGTTGAAAACTCAACGTTAACAAAATAACGTAAGGGTAGTTATTAAAACAAATTTGCATTGGGAACCCTGAACTTCTGTAAATTGCACTTATCCACTAAGGATAACTCAATTTACATACAACCCCTTATTAATATGATATTTGCGATTTACCACATGGATTAAACCCGTCATGGGCGTACCCAATTCCAACATCTCCCACTCGCACATGATGGGATTGTTGTTACAAAAACAACAAGTGAAGAAGACTTCATACTTGGTAATCTTGGTCGTGCGACACATAAACGAATACATGCAATCTTGTTGTGCACTGGTTAGAGATACACAACTACCCTATATGTAATCAATCCTCTAAAGTATATATGTCGCTTATAATACCCCAGGTCTAGTTTGTTGTACTATTCCTGATCCCTCTTTTTATTTACTCTTAAGGACATACTTAAACACATCCATATTAATGTCTCTTAATCACACAGATTGCCCGGCCAGTGAGATCATCAACCTTGATACCAACAAACTTAGCCATTCCTTTGCACTCGATATTCTAAGTCACAACTCAGTTGCTTTCCTAGACATACCCTTTTAGACCGAATCACTCGTGGCCATAAGGAATATGCTAAAGTAGCTATCACCAAGACTGAGACTTTGAATATTAGTCAATAGTCAAAGGGTATAGGGAGGAACCCAATCCTTCAGGGACTCACACAGTGGAGAGGCAGGGATCCACTTTCTCACTTCCCATTATGGTCGACTCCAGCACATGTGGTATGAATCACATGCAACGGTGTATTGTGTATGTCTTTGGAGTAATTTAATCCAACACCGTTCAGACTCCAAGTTAAATGTATTCATACATTTAACACTGAATTTTACAGCAATCAATTGCTCTAAGAATTCGTGTCTGACTCATAAATAGACTTAGATGAACTTTGGGGAATTTGTTCATCTCGGTCATTATTTGTATATATAAGATGACCTCATCTTGAAACTTATTCAAGGCAACTTTTATAGAGGATTAAGTCTCATCCCTGCCCGTTCACCTAGAACGTCAGAGGCGATTGCCTGTGTGAGAAGGCCAATCTACATGCCTATTTGACATACTTTTTCTTATGTACTCTTTTTATGTGTTAACAAATAACACTATTGGGCAAACACACATCATCCAACACAATGAATGAAATAAATATTTTATTGAACAATATCAATATATATTACAGAGTACATACACAAGTATATTTCAATTTCTACGCAATCCTATAGCTTTTACATGTCTTAAAAAAGCATCTCTATGAATGGGTTTAGTAAGAGGATCAGCAATCATTTTGTGCGTAGATATATACTTGATACAAACTATCTTCTCAGCAACAATGTCTATCACAAAATGATATCGTATGTCGATATGTTTGGTACGATATGATACTTTGGGTCCTTGGTGTAAGCTATAGCAGCTTGATTGTCACAGTAGACAATAACTGGTTCTTGCTTTACACCTAAATTCTATAGAAACTGTCGTAACCAAGTAGCTTCCTGAACTCCTAATGAAGCAGCAACAAATTCCGCTTCCATGGTTGATAGAGCTACACAAGTTTGTTTCTTGCTGCACCATGATATGGCCCCATCTCCAAGCAAGAAAATATATCCTGATGTAGATTTCCTCTCATCTACATCTCCCCCATAGTCAGCATCTGTGTAGCCTTCCAGTTTGGTGGATGAACATTCGTAACACAAACTGTAGTTGGTTATACCCTTCAAATATCTCATGATCCTCTTCACAGCCTTCCAATGCTCAGGTCCAGGATTTGACTGATATCGACTTACCAATCCTACTGCATGACATATGTCTGGCCTTGTACACAACATAGCGTACATTAAGCTACCAACTGCACTTGCATATGGCACTCTTGCCATTTTGTTCTTTTCATCTGATGTACTATGACAATCATTTAGACTTAGGTTATCGCCTTTCGATGTTGGAGTTTCGACTGAATTACAGTTAGACATGTTGAATCGTTCTAACATTTTATTAATATATGTTTCTTGCGACAATGCAAGAAATCTTTTAGAACGATCTCTTCAGATTTTTACACCAAGTATAAAATCCGCTTCTCCCTTGTCTTTCATTTCAAAGTTAGATGATAACCATCCTTTTATTGTTATCAAAAACTTCATATCGTTACTAGCTAACAAAATGTCATCTACGTATAATGTCAAGATGACAAATTTGTTTTTATGTTGCTTCACATAAACACAATGATCTTCTTCGATCATCTCGAAACCAAATGAGGTGCCAACTCTATGAAACCTCTGGTTCCATTGCCTAGATGCTTGTTTAAGGCCATATATAGATTTCTGTAATTTACAGACTTTATTTTCTTGACCTTTAATAATGAAACCTACTGGCTGATCCATGTAGATTTCCTCATCTAGTTCACCATTTAGGAATGTCGTCTTGACATCCATTTGGTGAAGTTCTAAATTCATGTGAGCAACTAAAGCTAGAATAAGGCGAATAGAGGCAAATTTAACAACTGGTGAAAAGGTTTCTTCGTAATCTATACCTTCCTTTTGGGTATATCCCTTTGCTACCACCCGAGCCTTATGTCTTTCAATGGATCCATCCGCCTTTCTCTTTATTTTGAGAATCCACTTATTCCCAATTGTTTTTCGATTAGGCAGTAAGTTAACCAGTTCCCAAACTTGGTTAACTTTCATGGAATCCATTTCTTCCTCCACAGCTTTCTTCCAACATTCTCGATCATGACGAGATAAAGCTTCTTCTACACTTTTAGGTTCTTCGTCATCTTGAGGTATATCAATTAAGGCTTCCTCTTTGATTTCAAATCTTCGTCGGGGAACCTTAACCCTTTTGCCTCTTCCAACTGACTCATCAAGCTGAGAATTCTGAATTACTTCTCTTTCGGACACACCGCTCCCACTAATTTCAGGGACTTGAGAAGTATTCTCTTGTACCTCAAATGACCAAATACCCACGAAGTTTGGATCTGCCAACTCATGGAGATCATTACCATTTCTGACTTTGCCTTGTTTAGGGAACATATCCTCTATAAACGTGGCATCCCTTGATTCATATTCTGTGACAGTGCCGTCTTCTTGCTCACCCAATGTCACGACCCGCTTCCCTAAAATGGAGGCGAGACGTGAAAAGGTCCGCACGAGAGTGGAGCTGTGAAGCCCCAAACCCGATAAGCGTCAATAGAAAATAAGCAGGTCCCTGTAACCACAATGGAACAACAATAATAACACAAGGAGAGACTGAAATAAAATCTCACATCTCATAAATTGTCCAACATGAAAATAAGTCCAACATCCAGAAAAGCCACCAGGCTAAAAGAAAGAGTCTAAAGGCCCAGAACAAGGCCAACAAAAGCAACGACATAACAAAGTATAGGTGCTACGCACCGATAACAAACAACTGTCTAAACAAAAGTAAACCACAACGAAGACACTAGGACTGGTCCCCAGTGTCCACGTACTCCCCGTCAAACACAAGCTCGGGCTCGGCGTCAGCAAACACCTCGTCCTCAACAAGGTACTCAGGCTCAGGATCTAACATGTGTCACCCAAAAGAGTAAAGGGGCACATGTCAGCAAGTCTAAAAGACTTGGGTAAGGAAACAGAAAGTAAGGCAACTATCAACCTAGCAGTTTTAGTATGCATGACATGGCAGTTATAACATGAGTGCACAAGTAAGACATGATGAACAATAAGTATAAGAGTACAATTATCGGGACAAGACAAGAGTAGCCAAGCTACTAACAATCTCAATCATTTCACGTTGTTTTGTAGATGTTTACGCCCTTCAGCTGAATGGTACATCATTCACACCGATCGGCACTAAACACTATTCACGTTTCACTGTTGTTTGTAGATGTTTACGCCTTACAACTGCAGTTGCTGATCGGGCAGACTCCCAGTTGAATGGCCGCTTAACCCTTACCCCATCCCACACGTAAACAAGCCAGGGTCCCTGTACATGAGCCCAGCAAGTGAGCCAGGGTTGCCCCGCACGGGAGCTTGTTTCTTAGTTCACAATTCAATATCGAGCGTTGGGGTTAGCAACTCATTATGTTCGCTTCTGGTCACGAGCCAGGAATACAAGTATTGTAGCGAAGCTACGCATTCACGGAAACACTTAAAGGATGCAATGACATGACAATTAATTTGCGTACCGTTAATGGAAAGTAAACATGACATGGTAATTGTGCAACATGCTAAAAGTCGGAACTAGCTTCGTTGTCAAGCTAGTTCCCCAATTTGCGCCTAGGCGAGTATCATTTCGTCGCCTAGCCTCTTTTACGCCTACAACAAGCAAGATGGTCTAAAACATGGCCTAAACCCTAAGTGGCAAGTTTCACTTGCCTAGCACCGGGAATGACGATCACGAAGGTTCGTCTCGCGGATGCAAATCTACGGGGGAAATCGCTGTTATGGGGAAACAATCATCAAACAACATGAAATTTCATTAGGGTTTCATAAAAATACAAATAGGTTATAAAACGTCAAGAGATCGATTTCTTACCGAGAGGAGGCGGAAGAAACACTCCGGAGAACCCTAGGACCAGATCTGGAAACAAATGGAGAAGTTTGGAGAGTTAGGGTTTTTGGGGGATTTTGGGGATTTAGTGAGATTTTGGGGAAGATGAGAGGTAGAATGAGTTGATGGAGGGTTTAGATGATGGATCTAGGGCTTGGGATGAAGGAATAGGGGTTGGAGGAAGATGGGGGCTCATTGGGGGAGAAACTAGGGTTTTGGGTCGAGTGGAGGAAGAAGAAAATGTTTGGGAGGGGTATAAATAGGTTGGGCTGGCGGCTGCCCAGGAATTAGGGTTTCAACACAGATTAGTCGGTCAAAGAGCAACCACTGACCGACTAGTTTGGCAACTAGTCGGTCGGTCGACCAACGCAGACCGACTAAGTGTAAACAGTAACTTCTGAACGAAAATAGGATTTAGAATTAGTCGGTCCATGAACAAATACTGACCGACTAGTTTAACATCTAGTCGGTCGATGAACGTTCTTAGACCGACTAAGAGTGAACAGTATTGATACTAAAATTAAGATGATGTGTTAGTCGGTTAAAGAAGCATTGCTGACCGACTAGTTTGCTACCTAGTCGGTCAACCAACGTTCTTAGACCGACTAACGATAAACAATAACTCCTGAATAATTTAGAAAGCCAACTAGTCGGTCCAAGAAGGATTGCCGACCGACTGGATCGTCATCTAGTCGGTCGGTGCCCCTTCTTACACCGGCTAATAAGCACCAAAAGTTCCGATACGGAGCGCGGGGCCCCGGGATCGATTCCTAAGACTCCTAGGCTTGATCTAATAGTAAGATACGACCGTTATGAAGCCCGTCACGAATGACATACTTCGAAATCGACAATCCTAAGGAAGAAACGAGAAAATACGACGAATCGATCAAAAATGAAAGCTACGGAGACGAAAACCACACATGAGGAGAAAATCCACCAAAACATATATTATATTATAATAAATCCAGATACATGAAAAGCAGTCGTTACATCCTTCCCAACTTAAGAAAAAATCCGTCCTCGGAATTTCCAAACACTCACGAGTCCGGAAACAAAAGTGGGAAACGCTCTCGCATCTCATCCTCATTCTCCCAAGTAGACTCTCCAGGTGAGCCGTGTCGCCACATCACCCTCACAAGATTGACAACCTTGTTCCGAAGCGACTTCTGACGCCTGTCCAGAATCTGCACTGGATGCTGGTTATACGTCATATCGGGGCGAACGGTAATCTCCGAAAAATCCACAGCATGAAATGGATCGCTAATGTATCGACGAAGCTGCGACACATGGAAAACATTGTGAACTCCTTCCAAAGATGGCGGCAAGGCCAAGCGATAAGCTACCTCGCCAACCCTCTCCAAAATGTCAAATGGTCCAATGTATCGCGGGCTCAACTTCCCTCGCTTCCCAAAACGAATCACACCATGATTCGGGGAAATCTTCAAGAACACATGGTCGCCCGGCTGAAATTCCAAAGGACGACGTTTAGCATCCGCCCAATGCTTAAAACGGTCCTGAGCAATTCTCAACCTCTCCCGAATATTCCTGACGATATCCACGGCCTCCACGATCATCTCAGGTCCCAATAACTCCCGATCACCAACGTCATCCCAACTCAATGGCGATCGACATTTCCTCCCATAAAGAGCGACGAAAGGCGCCATGCCAATACTCGCCTGGAAGCTGTTGTTGTAAGAGAACTCCACCAAATGTAGATGGTCCTCCCACGAACCCTTGAAATCCAACATGCACGCCCTCAGCATGTCTTCCAAAATCTGAATCGTCCTCTCGGACTGGCCATCCGTCTGCGGATGGTACGCCGTGCTGAAACTCAGACGCGTACCCAAGCTCTTCTGCAAACTCTGCCAGAACTGAGATGTGAACCTCGTGTCTCTGTCAGACACGATACTCACGGGGACTCCATGAAGTCGCACGACCTCCTGCACGATTCACGTTACATCACTATCCAAACTAGGAAAAGGAAATAAAACGGAGAGTAAAAGAATTTTACCTCCATATATCTCCTCGCTAGCGCCTCAGTGGACTGTCCCACTCGGAATGGAATAAAGTGCGCGGATTTGGTCAATCGATCTACGATCACCCAAATCGCGTCATTTTGCTTCGGACTCCGAGGTAGTCCAGTCACGAAATCCATAGTGATGTGTTGCCATTTCCACTCCGGAATCGGAAGCGGTTGTAGCAACCCGGCCGCACGCTGATGCTCCGCCTTCACTTGCTGGCAAACCAAGCACTTGGCTACACTCCGAGCCATACTCCTCTTCATACCATGCCACCAATAATTCAGACGAAGATCCTGTTACATCTTGGTGCCACCAGGATGCACAGAATACGGCGAACTGTGTGCCTCCACCATCAACTCCTCTCTAATATTCCCAGCTGGCACACACAACCTGGCTCCAAACCTCAGCGAGCCATCCTCATGAATCAAAAAGTCAGTCCGCAGACCGGCTTCCACCTGCCCTCGAATCCTTACCAACTTCGGATCTCCGGCCTGGCCAGCCTTAATCCGATTCACGATCGTCGACTGTACCTGTATGTACATCAACGACGAAGCCTCCCCAGGAAGAACAATCTCCACGCCAGACTCGTAAAAATCCTGCTGCAATCTCCACTGTGAGGTCAAAATCATCACCGCTGGAAGCCTACTCAGCGCATCCGGAACCACATTCACCTTGCCAGGGTGAAACTGCAAATCAATCTCATAATCTGCCATAAGCTCCAACCATCGACGCTGTCGCATGTTGAGCTCCTTCTGAGTGAAAATATACTTCAAGCTTTTGTGATCGGTGAAAATCTTCACTTTCTCACTCAGCAAGAAGTGCCTCCAAATCTTAAGAGCAAACACAACGGCAGCCAACTCCAAATCATGCGTCGGGTAATTCTTCTCATGAACCTTAAGCTGACGAGACGCATACGCCACAACATGCCCATGCTGATGCAACACACAACCGAGACCCTTGCCAGAAGCATCGCAAAAGATCTCAAATCCACCGCTGCGATCAGGCACAACAAGAATAGGGGCCGTCGTCAACCTCTCCTTCAGAATACCAAAAGCACTCTCACAATCACCCGACCAAACAAAAGCAACATCCTTCCGCGTCAACCTGGTCATCGGCTCAGCAATACGAGAAAAGTCCTTAATGAATCGCCGATAATAACCAGCAAGTCCAAGAAAACTCCGAATCTCAGACGCAGACGACAGAACAGGCCACTCTCTGATGGCCCTAATCTTCTCGGGCTCCACTAAAATACCATCTCCAGTCACCACATGCCCGAGAAAAGCAACTCTATCCAGCCAGAACTCGCACTTCGAAAACTTAGCATACAAACGATGCTTCCTCAAAATCTCCAACACCGTCCTTAAGTGCGAGGCATGCTCTTCCTCCGACTTCGAATAGATCAGAATGTCGTCAATGAAGATAACGACAAACTTATCCAAAAAGTCGTAGAAAATCAGGTTCATCAGATTCATGAAAACTGCGGGCGCGTTAGTTACGCCGAAAGGCATAACCACAAACTCATAGTGTCCATACTTCGTCCTGAACGCTGTCTTCGGAACATCTCCCTTCTTCACCTTCAACTGATGGTAACCACTCCTCAAATCCAATTTAGAAAACACCCTCGAACCTCTAAGCTGATCAAAAATATCATCGATGCGAGGCAACGGGTATTTATTCTTGATGGTCACCGCATTCAACTCCCGATAGTCCACGCACATGCGACGCGAACCATCCTTCTTCTTCACCAGCAACACCGGTGCTCCCCACGGAGACACGCTAGGATTAATATAACCCTTCTGTAAAAGCTCATCCAGCTGCTTCCGCAACTCTTCCAATTCTGCAGGTGCCATACGATACGGCGCCTTCGAAATCGGCTGCGCACCTGGAACAAGATCGATAGAAAATTCTAGAGCTCGATCAGGTGACAAACCAGACATCTCCTCGGGGAAGACGTCGCCGAAATCACGCACCACAGCTGGCCACTCCAGCTCCATTTGCATAGCCACAACCTCCACCGGCATGTCCCGAAATCTGACAGGACCAAGCGAACTGCTACCACGACTGAACTCAAATACTGGATGTCCGGGAATCTCAAACACCACCTTCTTCCTTCGACAGTCGATCGTAGCATAGAAGCTCGCAAGCCAGTCCATCCCAAGAACTGCATCATAGTTGATGATGTCGTGGACAATGAAATCAGCGAAAAGCTCATGTCCACAGACCACCAACGAGCAAGAATTGCAACCACGATGCACCGAAATCACGCCATTCCCTGTAACGATATTCCAACTCTTGGGAAGAGGGGACGTCGACAAGGAATGCCTCTCCATGAAGCTCCGAGAAATAATACACATCGATGCACCAGAGTCAAAGAGGGCTCGTGCAGGAAATGTGCAAACCAAAACCACACCTAACAATCAATTTAACATTCAAACCCTAGTCAAGCAAACAATCATGTTCAAACAAACAACACAATCTAACAATCAAAACCAGCTAAGAAAGTAACAGCTAGATTGAGGATTACCTGCGATCACCTCATCCACAGCCTCGCTCTCCACAGCGGTCATCAGAAAAGCCTGCCTCCTTGGCGGAACAGCCTGCCGAAAAGCCTGTCCCTGTGGAACAAGAGCTGCTCCACGTCCAGCAGGAACAGACGCTCGCTGCTGCAACGGCTGAGCTGCAACAGGTGCCCTCCGCAGCGGACCCGCATGCCGACAATCCCTCGCGACATGGGAAGCATCACCACACACCAAACACTCGCCCAAAAACTTCCGACACTGATCCTTGATGCGGCCAGGCTTGCCGCAGAAATGGCAAGTCTTCAGAATAGGCCCTCCTGGCCTCTTAAACTGAGCAGACTGATTAGGCCTGAATCCAGGTCTAACCACAGCTCTCGCCTGTTCCACAGGCCTCTTCCCAGCACCAACAATAGACCCCCTCCTCTGGTTCACGAGCAGCTCCTGCCTCTTGGCTGCTACTAGAACCTTCTGATAAGACTCCCGGACAGAAGAGGTCACAAAACTCTGGAGCTCCGAAGCAAGTCCCTGCAGGAACCTCTGAGCTCTCTCCTCAGCGTCCTGCACCATCTTTGGTGCAAACCGACTCAGCCTCATGAACTCTTGGTGATATAGGTCCACCGACGAGCTCCCTTGCTTCAAATCGATAAAACGCTGCAGCATCTCTTCCCTGGCAGCTTTCGGGAAGAACTCACCCTCAAATCTGGCCTTGAAGGTAGCCCAAGCTATCGGCTCCACCAACATCTTCTCTTCCGCATCCCACCAATTCCGAGCATTATCCTTGAGTTGCCTCTTCGCCAAATCAACCCATCCAGCCGGGGTGATCTTGGCCATCTTCAGATTGTCCTCGATGTTCCGAATCCACTCATCGACAGCCAGAGGACCCTCAGACCCATCAAAATATGTGGGACCCAGCTCCCGAAATTGCTTCGCTCCTGGCTCAGAGCGAGGGGCATCCGGAAGAGCCTGGGCAGCTCGAGCAAGTGGAGCATTCTGGACTTGCAGGAGCACGCCCTGCTGCACTTGCATCATCCGCATCATCTCCCCGTTGGTGGGTTCCCGCTCAGGCTCCTCATCATGAGGGAGCGCACCACTACCCCCACCACGGGTGAATCGTCTTCCTGCCATCTAGTGACACAGAGAACGAATCAGATTAGACTCATAGCTTATGACTCGGACGTCGAACTTAGTTTATTGGACATTCTAATATTATTATCGCTATTCCAAAAATCGCAGTTACAGAAGGACCTGCATGGGCCACCAACAAAACCTGTCACGACCTGCTTCCCTAAAATGGAGGCGAGACGTGAAAAGGTCCGCATGAGAGTGGAGCTGTGAAACCCCAAACCCGATAAGCGTCAATAGAAAATAAGCAGGTCCCTGTAACCACAACGGAACAACAATAATAACATAAGGAGAGACTGAAATAAAATCTCACATCTCATAAATTGTCCAACATGAAAATAAGTCCAACATCCAGAAAAGCCACCAGGCTAAAAGAAAGAGTCTAAAGGCCCAGAACAAGGCCAACAAAAGCAACGACATAACAAAGTATAGGTGCTATGCACCGATAACAAACAACTGTCTAAACAAAAGTAAAACACAACGAAGACACTAGGACTGGTCCCCAGTGTCCACGTACTCCCCGTCAAACACAAGCACGGGCTCGGCGTCAGCAAACACCTCGTCCTCGACAAGGTACTCAGGCTCAGGATCTAACATGTGTCACCCAAAAGAGTAAAGGGGCACATGTCAGCAAGTCTAAAAGACTTGGGCAAGGAAACAGAAAGTAAGGCAACTATCAACCTAGCAGTTTTAGTATGCATGACATGGCAGTTATAACATGAGTGCACAAGTAAGACATGATGAACAATAAGTACAAGAGTACAATTATCGGGACAAGACAAGAGTAGCCAAGCTACAAACAATCTCAATCATTTCACGTTGTTTTGTAGATGTTTACGCCCTTCAGCTGAATGGTACATCATTCACACCGATCGGCACTAAACACTATTCACGTTTCACTGTTGTTTGTAGATGTTTACGCCTTACAACTGCAGTTGCTGATCGGGCAGACTCCCAGTTGAATGGCCGCTTAACCCTTACCCCATCCCACACGTAAACAAGCCAGGGTCCCTGTACATGAGCCCAGCAAGTGAGCCAGGGTTGCCCCGCACGGGAGCTTGTTTCTTAGTTCATAATTCAATATCGAGCGTTGGGGTTAGCAACTCATTATGCTCGCTTCTGGTCACGAGCCAGGAATACAAGTATTGTAGCGAAGCTACGCATTCACGGAAACACTTAAAGGATGCAATGACATGACAATTAATTTGCGTACCGTTAATGGAAAGTAAACATGACATGGTAATTGTGCAACATGCTAAAAGTCGGAACTAGCTTCGTTGTCAAGCTAGTTCCCCAATTTGCGCCTAGGCGAGTATCATTTCGTCGCCTAGCCTCTTTTACGCCTACAACAAGCAAGATGGCCTAAAACATGGCCTAAACCCTAAGTGGCAAGTTTCACTTGCCTAGCACCGGGAATGACGATCACGAAGGTTCGTCTCACGGATGCTAATCTACGGGGGAAATCACTGTTATGGGGAAACAATCATCAAACAACATGAAATTTCATTAGGGTTTCATAAAAATACAAATAGGTTATAAAACGTCAAGAGATCGATTTCTTACCGAGAGGAGGCGGAAGAAACACTCCGGAGAACCCTAGGACCAGATCTGGAAACAAATGGAGAAGTTTGGAGAGTTAGGGTTTTTGGGGGATTTTGGGGATTTGGTGAGATTTTGGGGAAGATGAGAGGTAGAATGAGTTGATGGAGGGTTTAGATGATGGATCTAGGGCTTGGGATGAAGGAATAGGGGTTGGAGGAAGATGGGGGCTCAATGGGGGAGAAACTAGGGTTTTGGGTCGAGTGGAGGAAGAAGAAAACGTTTGGGAGGGGTATAAATAGGTTGGGCTGGCGGCTGCCCAGGAATTAGGGTTTCAACACAGATTAGTCCTATTGGGCTGGCGGCTGCCCAGGAATTAGGGTTTCAACACAGATTAGTCGGTCAAAGAGCAACCACTGACCGACTAGTTTGGCAACTAGTCGGTCGGTCGACCAACGCAGATCGACTAAGTGTAAACAGTAACTTCTGAACGAAAATAGGATTTAGAATTAGTCGGTCCATGAACAAATACTGACCGACTAGTTTAACATCTAGTCGGTCAATGAACGTTCTTAGACCGACTAAGAGTGAACAGTATTGATGCTAAAATTAAGATGATGTGTTAGTCGGTTAAAGAAGCATTGCTGACCGACTAGTTTACAACCTAGTCGGTCAACCAACGTTCTTAGACCGACTAACGATAAACAGTAACTCCTGAATAATTTAGAAAGCCAACTAGTCGGTCCAAGAAGGATTGCCGACCGACTGGATCGTCATCTAGTCGGTCGGTGCCCCTTCTTACACCGGCTAATAAGCACCAAAAGTTCTGATACGGAGCGCGGGGCCCCGGGATCGATTCCTAAGACTCCTAGGCTTGATCTAATAGTAAGATACGACTGTTATAAAGCCCGTCACGAATGACATACTTCGAAATCGACAATCCTAAGGAAGAAACGAGAAAATACGACGAATCGATCAAAAATGAAAGCTACGGAGACGAAAACCACACATGAGGAGAAAATCCACCAAAACATATATTATATTATAATAAATCCAGATACATGAAAAGCAGTCGTTACACCCAAGAAAAAACATAACCCTTTGAGTGTTCAGAGTATCTAATGAATATACTCTTCTTTCCTCTGGGTCCCAACTTCCCATGCTTATGTGAAGTGTCATGTACATAGGCTGCACATCCACATGACTTTAAGAAACTCAAATTTGGACTTCTACCAGTCCAGAGTTCATATGGGGTTTTATGAATCGATTTGGAGGGAACTAGGTTCAAAACATATGCTGCTGTCAACAATACATCT
Organism: Scilla litardierei; assembly: GCA_030789695.1. Classification (NCBI taxonomy): domain Eukaryota; kingdom Viridiplantae; phylum Streptophyta; class Magnoliopsida; order Asparagales; family Asparagaceae; genus Scilla; species Scilla litardierei. Next base: position 180,148,209 of record CM061139.1, on the reverse strand, counting down.
CCCCAATACTTAATTGGTAAGTTTGCTTGCGACATCATGCATCGAACCATTTCTAATAGAGTTCTATTCCTTCTCTTAGCAACACCATTTTGCTGAGGTGTATAAGGAGTAGTAAGCTGTCTTAGAATTCCTTTTTCATTACATAGATCTTGAAACCGATCTGATAGATATTCCCTCCCTCAGTCTGTCCTCAAGGTTTTAACCTTTTGTCCAATTGATTCTCAACTTCATTGAGAAACAATCTGAAGCACTCTAATGCTTCGGATTTATGGGATATAAGGTATACCTTTTCAAACCGAGAACAGTCATCTATAACTGTAATGAAATATGAGGCACCATGCCTAGCCTTCACACTCATGGGTCCACAAATGTCAGAGTGTATTAGTTGTAATGGAGTTTCAACTCGTATTGCCTTTCCAAATGGTTTCCTAGTTGCTTTGCCTGCTAAACATGATTCACATGTAGGAATTTGTATTTTGGTGAGAGATCCCAAAAGACCCTCTTTAGCCAAGCGTTTTATTCTCGCTTTTCCTATGTGACCTAGTCTAGCATGCCATAATAATGTTGCATTACCAGATGTAGCAGATGAAGATGAGGTTAATATATACCCAGAAGAACAATTATTTGTATTAAGAATAGCCAAACCATTAACATAAGAACCAGATCCATAATATTCGTTACACAAACATATATTCAGTCCATGCTGTTGAAATAACAAACTAAATCCAAATCTAGCTAAGGATATTACAGAAACTAAGTTCCGCCTTATTTCTGGAGTATGTAAGACATCATGTAATAGTAAGGTCCGCCCTCCATGCAATTCCAACGTGCACGTACCAACTCCCTTTACTTCCAGCTTGTTGTTGTTGCCAACATACACCCATCTTGTTCCTCCAGGAACACGGCGGTACTCCACATAGTAGTCTCTGTCTCTTGTTATGTGATCTGTCGCTCCTGAATCAACAATTCACCAAGGATCAGGTTCTATGAGCATAACAGAGCTCGACACATATGCATTATGACAAGGAATAGAAGAATCAGAAGTTACCTTCCTTGGCTCAAGAAATTCCCAAGCGAAGTGTCCCTTCTGACGACAGTTGAAGCATATCAACTTATCAACATTCATTTTCTTCTTTTTCTTCTTATCAAATTTCCTCACCCCCTTGGATTTGTTTTTCATAGTTGCATCTTTGCCATGGTTCTTCTTCCAGAACCTCTTCCTCTTGAAGTTTCCTTTCCTGGAACTTGACTCGGTCACGTAGGAATGCGATTGTGGTTTCATAGAATACAACCTTTCGTCTTCCAATTCTGCGTGACGTGCCACATCATCAAAAGTCTTAATACTTTCATTATGTGTCGAGTTAATTTTCATATGTTCCCATGAGCCAGGCAAAGAACGGATCACAGCTTGAACCTGTTGTTCATCAGTGAGGTTGCACCCAGCTGCAGTAAGTTCCTTAATCATTCTAGACATCTCCCGGAGATGTTGCTTAATGGTCTGATTGGAACTCATCTTATAAGTATCAAACTTTATAGTGAACTGACGTAACTTCGACACAGAAGTTCCTCCCAGCCTATCAGATAAGGCCTTCCACAAGTCATGTGCAGTAGGATAATCTTTGTATTCACAAGCAAAGTCATCCTTCATTGAGCTTACAAGAATACCACGTGCAGTGGCATCCTTGTTCTTCCACTTATTGTAAGTCTCAACTGCACGCATGTGCTGGGCGGTGTTACCCTCACCAGGATCTTCCAATTTATGATTTATGGTTTCAATGACCTCTTGTTTCTCCAAGACATACTTGATACGGAAACTCCAGATATTGAAATTGTCTCCATTGAGACGATCTCCCTTATTGAGGTCAGCAATGATGTTCTTCACAGCAGCCATATTTGTAGGATTCTAAGTAATAACTGAAATATAAATAGACATTTAGAAGATAAGTAACTTTGCCCAAAAAATAATTTTGTCAAGTATTTAAATATACAACGATTCAGTTAATAGCACAGAGTCGAAATTTCATAAAATTCCCAATCATCATCCATGACTAAAAAATTTATCGTTAAATTTAAATACTCTTTAAAAATATACTTATATTGTGTTTACTCTTAAACAAATATAAGTCCCCACAAAATATTATCAGAATATCGTATTGCTCCCACTAAATGTATGAGTATAATGTGTCTACAAAACCTCACATATAAGGCAAAAAGTCAGTGAGGCATTTACGCACCAAGGATCAGTTTATGTTTGTGAATTTAATGACATAATAGAAATTATGTGCATCCCATATGATTTCAATGAGCACATGCCCCCAATGAACATATATGACATATGCCCCTGTTAAGGGAAATGAACAAAGTGACAGGCAACAATTAAAGGAAGCTGTGATCATTTTCGAAGTGACGTGGACTGTGCATTGTGCAGAAGTCAGTAATGGCATTAAATGATATGACATCGCAGAGGAGTTTTCTTCCCCCTTTCGTAAAAAAAATTAAGAAGAAAGGAATTGAAGGGATGCAGGAACTAAATCCTGCAGTGGGGGGCAAGTGACGATCGGCCTCCACTCTCTTCGATGACTTGGCCATGGAGTCCGATCTACTACAGGAACAATCGAGGATGGAGATGGAGATTCGGCCACGGCACCCGAGAGGGGGGAGGGCGACGCCCCAACACCAGAGAGGGAAGAGGGCGACGCCACAGCGCCAGGGGCGACGAGCCATGCCCTGACATACTGCGTCGATGCTGGCGAAGCCCAACGAGGGCTGCGCGAGGGTGGCGGTCGATCCTTGGCCGCGACGAAAGGCGGATGTGGCCTCAGGCCTATGATCTACCGGTGTAGTCCCTTATTTCGGCGATTTCTTGAGGACCCTTTCCCCTGAGAATCAACTGCCAGCACTGTCCTTTCACCGACGAACGGTGGTGGGTCCCTCAGCCCGAGAATCTAAACTCTTTGGGAAACCCCCTGTACTTAGACCGTGATCACATGGCCGGCGATTGAAACCCCATGCCGACTACATCGAGCCCTCACGACCACTTGCTCTGATACCAACGTTAGAAAATAGAAATTAAATCATCACCTTTGATTTTGCAGCGGAATAGAGGAGCGCAATGGATCGTATTGAAGATCACCGACGGAAATTCAATTTCTTTTTCACAGTCAAGATTGCTCTTAATCTTCTTCTATTTGTGAGTTGGGAGAGGAGAAACGAATTTAATCAAATGGCTTTTGATTCCATGCTTTAACTCTCACAGCCAATGGGGTATAAATAGTGTTAAAGGGGAGCAGTTTTCTACCGTTGAAAACTCAACGTTAACAAAATAACGTACGTGTAGTTATTAAAACAAATTTGCATTGGGAACCCTGAACTTCTGTAAATTGCACTTATCCACTAAGGATAACTCAATTTACATACAACCCCTTATTAATATGATATTTGCGATTTATCCCATGGATTAAACCCGTCATGGACGCACCCAATTCCAACAATGTTAATTACATAACCAAAAATATCATAGATATATCATGTATGCATGCAATATGCAAAGCAAATTGAAGTATTCCCACAATACTATTTTGAATCAAGTTTTCAAGCTAGAATAATTAGTCTTACAAAATCACGTCAAAATAATTTTCAAAAATAATTATTGATTTAATTGAAAATTTGTTGGCATTGTGTCATATTATTAACTTATGTCAAACTATGGCTAAATAAGTGTGAAAGTGAATCATTCTCATTATGTGTCTCGTAGTGCAACATATCATATCAATGTGATATAATAAATTAAGAGGTATCTAAACACAATTAATATCACATCAATCAAAATATTTAAACAAATATGAAAATAACCACTGATTTTAATATGGACCCCGTGAACTGATGCATGCTTCATAGCATTTCTCTTTGGCATTACCAAGAGATTAAGAGTTGCTGGCGGATGGGGTCCGGTCAACTGTAAATGTGGCTGACGTGGACTCTTCTGTCGAGGTGGAGCATCATCAGCTGGTAAAGTGGACCCCCAGTTGGAAGAATCGGGTTGATGAAGGCTGAGTTGGGAGCACTAGGCTGGAGCTCAATCAATCGTATGGTCGATTGAGACGACCATTAGACCTAACTGCAGGGTCGAGCCTCGAACAATCTGCACCACAGAGAGTCGTCGAGGGGTCGGATCTGGATTTTGACCCAGATCCCCTCCAATGCTTAAGTTAGTACAAGACTTAAGAGTGGCTTGTGTCTGTCAAGATCGACCCACGGAGATTTTTACTTAATCAGTCACCTCAAGACTTTGGAGGAAGAATTATAAGAGTGGAAGAATAATATGTCAGAGTATCTAGTATTTCGTACTGATTAGGGTTCAATATTGCGTATTTTACCCCTCATTAGATGGCATTTTGTGCTTAATTTGTGTTCATTTTGGCTCCGATACACGCATTTTGATGATATCACTTAATTTTGGAGCGTATCGTTTTTATATGCATAAAACCTAATTTTTACAGCTTTTAGCATCTTCATCTTAGTCTTCTATTATTTTCAGTTGAATTTCGTGAAGTCCTGATTCCAATGCATATTTTTCCAGAATTTTTGGAGGTCGGAACAATTTACTGCATTTTTTGGAAGACAGTGTGACTGTGCTGAAAATTTCTGGTCTAGAAATTCTGCTTTTTACCTCTTATGCAGAATTCTGCTATCATTCCAGTGTATATTCCGGCCTAGTGATATTTTTCAGTCATATCACACTGTGTTATGGTTCCATCGTCGCCTGGAACACATCATTCTGAGGTCGGATGATTTTTCAAGAATTTTCACAAGACAGGGTGACAGTACTGAAATTTCTGCAGATTTATGCATTAGTTGCGGGTTGGGGCGCGGATCCGACCCGTTTGGGATATTTCCAAGTATTTACAAGTTTTTCATTACTTTATGCACACACCACTTTAGTATGTACACTCAGCACCTTTGGTCCAAATGACCATTTTGCCCCTCACCTTTCTAAAAATTTACAGAGGTTGCCCTTGACCCCTAACCCCTTTTCACACTAGCATGGATCTCCCTACACACATCCATGCCCATCCATGCATGCATACATGCACTACGCACTCACGTCTAACACATTCCTGTTGTTTTACACACACGACGTCATTCGCACTTCCCCCGCATTCACATTTCGCATTCTCTTCCCTTAACCACGTATTACGGCCCAATCCCCCTTGCACTACGCTACGTACATCGATATCTACGTTTATTTCACGCCTAACCATGTATCGTAGGTAGAAATACCACGTGTGTTCAGTAGAATACACGTATAGTTCAAAATAGGGCATGCCAGATATGGAGCTTTCGCTATTGGCTGTGTGCCCGGTAATAGGTCAATAGTGAATTCTAAAGACATATCTGGAGGAAGTCCGAAAATATCATCGGGAAATACATCTGGAAATTCCTGAACTACCTTAGGCAAAACTATTTCTGCGTCCATCGTCTTCTCCAAGGACGTCGCCTTAAACTTCAAGGGTTCAAGAGCCAGAGTACCACTACAAAAGTCAAACTCTGGGTGGCCAGGAATTCGAAAGACTACCCTCCTTAATCTATAGTCTATGGTCGCATAAAACATCCCCAGCCAATCCATTCCAAATACTGCCTCATAATTTGGTAGTTCGATCACTAGAAAGTCTGCATATAGCTCTCGACCTCCTATCTCCACGGAACAATCTTGTAATCCTGACACAATGCATATCACACCATTACCCATATGCACATTCCACTTAGCAGCAAAAGAATCAACAACTATAGAATGCTTCGCGACAAATCCCTTGGATAAAAAAAATGTGACGCTCCCGAATCAAACAAAGACCAGGCTGGATATGAAGCTACTCTAACCAGTCCTATAATAGCACAGCACAGACAACTAACTATCTAGCAATAGCTAAACATAGAACCATGAAATACAAGGGCTAGGGTTAAGGGCATACCAGAGATCACATGTCCTGAGCGCTCGGCCTCGACCGCTGTCATCTGAAACTGCGACGGCCTCTGCAGGGCAGGAGCCTGCCTCTGAAAGCCGTGCTGTGGAGGTCTCCCAAGAGGTCCCCTCGGAGTAGTCGGTGGTGGCCCCGGCGGTGATGGAAGAGCCAACCACTGCGGTGCCGATGGAAGAGCCCTCGGTTGAGGTGGTGCAGCTGCTACTGGTACTGGTGCCTCCATAGACCGTCTCCGTCCAGGGCAGTCCCTACTGAAGTGCCACATCTCGTCGCAAGTGTAGCATTGTCTGCCCATAACCCTACAATCCTTGGATGCATGCCCAAGCTTCCCACACCTCGGATAAGCAGGCCCCCTCTAAGGTACTGGCGGATATCCTGCTCGCTTAAAGGTCACCTAGTGAGTCGGACGAGGAACAGCTCTCTGTGGTGCTACAGGTCGTCTGTCGATGACTGGAAGCTTTCCCAGACTCCTCAAGTGTAGCTCGTACCGTCGAGCCGCGCTAAGCACTGCCTCGTACGTCAACAGTTCCTGTGTAGCCATAGCCCTTCTGACCTCTGGGTCCAGGCCCATGCGGAAGCGTCTAGCTCGAGTAGCATCTGTCGCCACTAACTCTGGGGCGTATTTGCTCAGTAGAGAGAACTCTGCATCGTATTCATCTACCGTCCTGCGGTCCTGCGTCAGGTGCTCGAACCGCTGCCTCAACTCTTCCCTCGCCTCCCCTGGAAGGTAATGGGCCGCAAACCTCTCCTTGAAGGTTTTCCACTCCACTACCCCTGTCATATGCCTATCATGGGCATCCCACCAATCTCGGGCTTGATGAGTCAACTGTCGCTTGACCAACTCTACCCATGCCTCTGGGGGTATACCAGCCAAAGTCAGGTCATCCTCTGTGTGACGCATCCACTCATCGACCTCTAAGCTGGTCTCTCTGTAAGAAAAGTACACGGGTCTCAAAGATTAGAACTGCTTGTAACTCGGGGCCTTCCGTGCAGGCGCCTCGAGTCCAGCTGCCCTGTCCTCCAACCGCTGCAAGTGGTCCAAGATCCCCATCACAACCTTCGCCATCAGAGCCGACTCTGAAGTCCAGTCTCACAAGCTACCCGAAACTCCAGTCCCTCCGGATCCTCCAGGTGTCCCGTCGCCGCCAGATGTCCCGTTCCCTGCCTCCATACTGCGGAGGAGAAACATCACAAATCTGAATTAGTACCTCATATACATATTGAAGCATCGGAGCATTACCTGTGTCGTCCTTACACAATCGTAGTGTGCGGTGACCTGCATGGGCCACCACAAAACCTGTCACGTCCCGGTGCCTAAAAACAGGGACATGGGTGACGGCCGCGGCACGGGAGTACCAAGCGTTACGGCACTACAAGAAATTAGCAGGCCACTGCAACTACTAGGACAACACAGGCAAATAAAGCAGGTGAAAAAGTAAAGCACGAACTGTAAAGCTCCAGCACAACACAGAATGGTACAACGAGATGGCAATAAGTAACAAGCGGGAGCGTACGAGTGTGCATCACAGACCATCTACTATCAACACACCACAACATCATATACTGTACATATACTACCACCAGAGGCACGGGGCACAAAATCGAAGGGGAAAACAAAAGTGACTGCTCACAAAAGAAACTACCCCGACCCACTACACCCGAGACCTAACTAACTGCTCTGGACTCCTGGCCTGGAAGAGTCGCCCTCAGGGCGTTGGTAGTCCGGCTGGTGAGCTGATGTCACTGGACCTGTACCTGGAGAGTGGGGAAAAGGGGCACGTCACAGCGTGTCTGGTAGGAAACTCAACCACACAAGCCATATTCACAACACTGCACGTAGGTCACTAGTACTAAGTTTGTTAAATTAATGTTCCAAGTTTGGAACCTAAACATCAGGTGGGACACAGGGGAACTGGACCTCACCCATAAGGCGGGTGGAAGAATCTCCGACTCTCTGGCGTGTGAGCCCGTCAGGAGCCCACGTAACACAACCTCTGTCCACGACCCCAACGGGCCATGACCTCGAAAGGCCAAAGGAACCACACCCCCCAAATGGCCACGACCACTCCCCACGGTATGAGGGCCAAAGAAACAACCTCGAAAGTCCATTCCACACTATGTCCACCTAATGCCTGGGTTCCCCCACCCCATTCCCTAAGATGCTCACCCACCTTAAAGTTGAAGGATACATCCCGGGCTTTCATTTTAATCACTTATCAATTAGCATTGCATCGGGCTTAATTGAAACATAATGGTGTAAAATTGAATAGCCATCTATTAATGTAACGAATCAACCAACATTCTCATATAAAAAAGAAACATTGCCATGGGCATTATAACCATCTTCATTAACGCCTTCAAGGCATAAGCAAAATTCACCATTCATCAAATGCTTAAATAGAAACATACGGATATGAAACATAAACTTCAAGCAACTTCCAAGGAAATTTGAACTCAACCAGCCAAGCACTACTAATTAGAACATGCCATAGAAAAACAACTTCAAGTGTGGTTACTAATCTTATTTGGAAGGAAATAGAAGAACAACTAATGTAGAATGAAACAATGCATTAGTTTAGTTTAAACTTTGTAAAATTTAGAAGAGGGTTAATATAAGATTCAAAAATAAATGAAATGTCTTAAGCGTAATTTGTAGAATTTCATAAGGGAGCTACTTAATGATAATTATAAGTGTCTAACCCTAACTTTTTGCTTATTGCTAAGATTGATAAAAACCCTCTTACAAAAATCATGGTTTTGTCATAGAACTTAAGTTTTTCCAAAAGAGTTCTTGAAATACTTCATGTAGTAATTCCTAAGCAGACTTAAACTTACTAATAGGTATATGAAAACTAAAATTCTTATTAAAAATTGAGTGTTCACAAAACTCCTTTACTAAGTTTATGGAAAAACACACTTTTCTATTGGAATGGAACCAAATTGATATGGAAATCAAAGTTTGCATAGATGGGACTTGTAGGAACTTTCAAGTGGTGATAATTAAGGTTCCTACACTCTCTAAAATCATTTAGAGCTTCTAACTTGAAAGTTATCAAAAGCCCTCTTACTAATTTTTCTTTTATACTAATTTTTCAAATGGGTTTTCATTAAAACATGGAATTTTAAGGGAGTTAGCAAGTGGTATTTTTTGTATTGTTCCTAACTTAAGTTTCTAATGCGTAGCATGTTATGGAAATGCTCACGAAAATTTCGTTAGAGTTTCTTTTGTATTTATCAAAATTTTCCAATTACAACATAAGTAATATTAAAGGAAAACATGCTATACCCCATAAATAAAGTCTTGCTCAAGGAATCATAGGAATAATAATAATCAACATCAAAGCATGAAATCAAAAAAACTAAACTAGACCCATGTCTCCATTTGATCCAAATAGCAACTTTTACCAAAGGGAAGATGAACAAAACACAAATTTCAACATGTAGCCTCATATTGGAAGTGTGGTGAGAATCCTACCTTCCTAATGCTAGTGAATGGTTGTAGGAGAGCTAGAGAAGTCCCTTGATGTTGTAGATGCAAGGCCTCCCCTCTTCTTCTTCCAATTTTCCTTCTCTTTCTCTCTTTTTCTTTCTTTTTCTTTGTTTTTTCTTTTGTTTTTTTTTCTTTGCAGGTTTCGGCCCCCAAATGGGGAGGGTTCCACGAAATTGAAAGGAAAAAAACAAATTAGAAAGAAGAAGAAGCTTGTAGAAGAGAAGAGAGGAAAAAAATCTCTAAGGGTTTCATTTATTTACAATTTTGCCATTGCCTAAGCCTCTAATTAAAAGCCACTCAACTTAGTGGTTTAATTACAAGGTTGCCATTACCAATTAGGTTAGCTCATCCTTTTCACTATTTACAAGTAGGCCATTGCCATTTTTGGCAAGTTCCTACAACATCTCTTTAAATAAATACCCCCTCTTTGGGTATAAATGTAAACTAGTTGGACATATAAGTAAACTTGGTCCAAATTAGTGGTTAATGCATGAATTTTCCACATACTTGAAGGAGGAATACTTGTATTATCACTTAGGAGAATTACACGAATCTCAAAGATCCATCCTTATGAACCCGAAAATCAGTTCGAAGTCCGACATCCACTTGTTCTCGGAGCCGTTTCAGCTTCGCATCATCTGACTGTGCAGCCTTGATCCGACCCACCAGGTCGGATCGAATCTACATGCCCAGCATATCAGCCTTATCTCCTAGAGTATCACCTCGATCTCTATCTACTGCAGAGCCCAACGAAGTTGCGGTTGAGTGGTTAACCACATCGCTGTCGGAAGTCGACTAAGAGCGTCTGGTACTACATCAACCTTCCCGGGATGATATTGTAGGTCTATGTCATACTTCGCCATTAACTCAAGCCACTGACGCTGCCTCATGTTGAGTTCCTTCTGGGTGAAGACATATTTCAGACTCTTATGATCGGTGTAGATCTTCACATGGTCACCCAAAAAGATATGTCTCAACAGCTTCAGAGCGAATATCACTGTAGCCAGCTCTAAGTCATAAGTGGGATAGTTCTGCTCATGCACTTTCAATAATCTAAAAGCATAAGCTACGACCCGTCCATGCTGGTGAAGTACGCAGCCAAGCCCTTTGCCTGAAGCATCGCAGAAAATCTCGAATCCACCTGATCTGTCTGGAATTGTCAAGACAGGAGCAGTAGTCAGCCGATGCTTTAATTCATCAAATGCACGCTAACAGTCCTCCGACCAAATGTATGGGACATCCTTCTTAGTCAAGTGTGTCAGAGGTGAGGCGATCTTAGAGAAGTCCTTTATGAACTTCCGATAGTAGCCGGCCAATCCTAAGAAACTCATGATCTCAGTGACTGATCGAGGAATGTGCCACTTCTCCACTGCAGCAACCTTCTCCAGGTCAACCGACACCCCCTCTCCGGAAACAATGTGGCCAAGAAACGCAACCTTAGTTAACCAAAATTGGCAGTTGCTGAACTTGGCATATAGTCGATGCTGTCTGAGAGTCATCAACACAATCCGCAAATGCTCAGCATGCTCGTCTTCATCCTTCGAGTACACCAGAATATCATCGATGAAGACCACCACAAACTTATCCAGATAGTCAAAGAAAACCCGATTCATCAATCTCATAAAGGTCTCTAGGGCATTAGTCACTCCGAATGGCATCACCAAGAATTCATAGTGCCCATACCAAGTTCGGAATGCAGTCTTCGGAACATCTGATCCCCGAACTTTCACCTGATGATACCCGCTACGTAAATCCAGTTTCGAATACACTCGATATCCACCAAGCTGATCAAAAATGTCATCAATCCGAGGGAGAGGGTACTTATCTTTCACAGTCACTTTATTCAAATCTCTATAGTCAATGCACGTCCTCCGGGTCCCGTCCTTCTTGTTCACAAGCAGCACAGGTGCTCCCCATGGTGACACACTCGAATGTATCAATCCTCTATCAGATAGATCAGTTTACTGATTACGTAGCTTCGCCAATTCAGGTGGGGCCATACGATAAGGAGCCTTCGCAGTCGGTTGAGTTTGCGGTATTAGGTCAATAGTGAATTCTAGAGACCTATCGGGGGAAGTCTGAAGATATCATCTGGGAATAAGTCTGGAAATTCCTGAACAACCTTTGGGAAAGTCAGCTCCGCTTCCATCGCCATCTCCAGAGATGATGCCTTAAACTTCAAAGGTTCAAGTGTCTCATTACCGCTACGAAACTCGAACTCCGGGTGGTTAGGGATCTGGAAGGCTACCATCCTCAGTCTACAGTCTATAGTAGCATAAAACATCCCCAACCAATCTATTCCGAATACGGCCTCATAATCAGGTAATTCAATTACCAAGAAATTTGCATATAACTCCCGTCCTCATATCTCAGCTGGATAGTTTCTCAACCTAGACGCACTACATATAATTTTATTACCCGTGTGGACATTCCAACTGGTAGCAAACGAGTCAACTACTGTAGTGTGCTTGGTCACGAATCGTTTAGACAGGAAGCAGTGGGACGCTCCAGAATCAAATATGCAGGATGGGAACCCACTCTAACAATACCTATAGCAGCAAGGCATTAAGAAATATCTAATTACATAACAAACAGCTGGAAAAGGATCCATGTATTTTAAAGCAAGAGTCAGGCTCATACCAGATATCACCTGGCCCGAACGCTCGGCCTCAACTGCAGTCATCAGGAACTGCTGCTGCCTCTGGGGAGCAGGAGGCGTCCTCTGGAAGCCCCGATGTGGAGGACGCGGAAGGGGTCCCTTCGGTGCAATAGGTCTCGGCCCCGGTGGTGCTTGAAGGGCCGGTCGCTACGGTGCTGGTGGAAGAGCCCTCTGCTGAGGTGGTCTGGCGGCCACTGGTGCTACAGGAGATCGGCTCTGGTGAGGGCAAAAGCTACTGATGTGTCCGACCTCTCCTCATGTGTAGCACTGTCTATTCATGACCCTACAGTCTCTTGCCATATGTCCCAGCTTCCCACACTTCCAACAAGAAGTCCTCCTTGGTGGTACTGGTGGAACTCCCAGCCGCTTGAAGGTCACAAGCTGGGTCGGTCGAGGGGCAGTCCTCTGTAGCACAGTTGGTTGCCGGTCACTGGCCGGTAGCTTCCCCAAACTCCTCGAGTGTGCCTCATACCGTCTAACTGCACTCAGTACGGCCTCATATGTCATCAACTCATGGGTAGCCATAGCTCCTCTGACCTCGAAGTCTAGTCCCATACGAAAATGTCTAGCTCGGGTGGCATCTGTCCCCACTAGCTCAGGGGCATACTTGCTAAGTAGGGTGAACTCTGTGTCATACTCGTCCACCGTCCTAGGGTCCTGAGTCAGGTGCTCGAACCGCTGCCTCAACTCGTCCTTCGTGGCCTTTGGGAGGAACTTGGCCTCAAACCGCTTCCTAACAGTCTTTCGCTCCATCACCCAGGTCATGTGCCTCTCCTGGGCATCCCACCAATCCCTGGCCTGGTGGGTCAATTGACGCTTGGCGATCTCCACCCATCCCTCTCGTGCAATACCAGACATGGTCAGATCATTCTCTGTGTGCCTCAGCACTCATCGACCTCTAAGCTGCTCTCCCTGCCCGAAAAGTATACCGGACGCAACTCCCAAAACTGCTTGTAACTTGGCGCCTTCAGTGTAGGCACCACTAGCCTAACCAGCATGTCCTCCTGCTGATGTAAGTGCTCCATGATCCCCATCAGGACCTTTACCAGCAACGCTGACTCCGATGTCCTGTCTCCCGATGTGGGCCCACTACCAGAAGCCCCTCCGGACCCTCCAGATGTCCCGTTCCCGGCCTCCATCCTACGAAGGGAAACAGAACAGATCGATTTAGTACCATAACTAAAGTATTGGAGCATAGCCCATGTCGTTCTTATGCATATCGCAGCGTGCGCAGGCCTGCATGGGCCACCACAAAACCTGTCACGCCCCATCTCCCAAAAAATACGGAAGACAGGGGTGACGGGCCATGGTACGGGGCACCAAGCGTGAATGTGCTGTCAGGAAAGGAAATACGCAGGCCACTGCAACAACTAGAACAACAAAAACTAAAAGTATAACGTACTGCAGAGAAGTAAAAAAAGTGAATGCTCCTACACGACAGAATAAGTACAGCTAAGCGGCGACAGACAAACAGCGGGAGCGTCTAGAGTCACACACAGAAGTGTCTACTAAACTCATCATCATGGCATCATCACAGGGGCTGTGCAACCAGAAAGTACAACCGTAGTTATCCAGTGGGTACAAAAAACTGAGGGGGGTGCACAAAAAGTAACTATAGCTCCTCACCCTCACCCTCGTGACCCAAAACCCACAACAACCACTCACAGCCTAGCTACTCTGTGACCCTGACTGGGAAGTGCCGCCCTCCTGGCGTCTCTGCTGAGGCCGATGACCCGTCATCTCTGGGCATGTACCTGTGGAGTAAGGGGACACGTCACAGCGCGTCCCAGTATGAAAGCTCAACTACACCAAGGCTCTATCTAAGGGTTTACAGTGTCCACGTTACAATCAGTACACACGACAAGGAAACAAACACTGAGAGAGACAATTATTTAAATTTATTTATTTAGATATTTGTTGTTGAAAACCTAGGCCTTGAGTACGGCATAAGGGACTGGGACCTCACCCAGTAAGGCGGGTGGTAAGAACTAGGACTCCCTGCCGCGCTAGCCCGTCAGGAGCCTATGGTAACACCTCCGCCCATTCCCCGCCCCGGTAGCCCGACAGGAGTGCGAGGTTACCCAACACATACCAACACATACCAACACAGCCAGTCCCATCATTTATGCCGACCCAATGCTTTGGTTTTCCCCCACCCCTCCCTAGAGTGCTCATCCACCTCAAAAGTGGAAGGAGACACCTGAGATTTACTTTAAATACTTTTCGATTTTACAAGAATTAGTGGCATGTCAACAAACACGTGGCAGGTGACGTAGACATAAATATTGTCACGTCATCAAATGTAGTAGAAAAAAGCATGAATAATCACTCTTACAAGTAGCACAACATTCATTCATGGATAACGGAATGAAAATTGACATCCCTTCAAGATACAATCTTTAATCAAACACTCCAGCTTGCTGGAACTGACAGGATAGCCACAATGATCAACACATTCCATCTATTTTCCTTGTGAATTTGACAAAACTATCTAAACGAAAGTTGAAGATACAGTAGTACTGGATTCACCCACAAAATTTCATGCAGAATTATGGACTAGATGATTTATAGTGAATTATGTTGTGAACCTGTTCAGTCTGTTTTTTCAGACAGATTTCAGGGTCTGTACTAATTGCTACTTTATGGCATGTTACAGTCAGAATTACGAAAACATTATCAGTGAAAATTGTAGAGAAAGTTGTTATCTTTAAACTGAGACCAAGAACATAACATTCCATAAAGTGTGCAGAGAGTTATACCCGTTTTCGTAAAAGGTATTCAGTTTTGATTGAAACCAGACCAGTAGGCATATCCGAATTTTTCTCAAATCATACAGTTAGAATTTGGGAAAATGATATAACTGAAAGTTGTTCATAACTACGAGATACACAACATATAAATTTTACAAAGCATTCCTAATAGCCCATTAAGCCCAGAACTTAGTCAAAGTTTCAGCTTTTCAGGATAAAATTTTCAACATCAAGAAAAACCAGACCAGTAGGCATATCCAAATTTTTATCAAATCATACGGTTAGAATTTGGGAAAATGATCTAAATGAAAGTTTTTCATAACTACGAGATACACAACATATAAAATTTCCAAAGCATTTCTAATAGTCAATTAAGCCAGAACTTAGTCAAAGTTTCAGCTTTTCAGGATAAAATTTTCAGCATCAAGAACAAAAGTGTTTCATGAAAATTAATCATGTATTAAGCTCAAAATTAAGCATGTAAACATACTACACGGTGGAGTTGAGATTCCTACCTAGGACCTTGAGTATGTTGATTAGGATCCCTCCTCAAGTCTCCTTCCTCCCCTTAATTCTTCCATTTTCCTCTTCTTCTTCTCTTTTTTTCCTGCCCCTTTCTTTCTTTTCTCTTTCCCCCTTTTTTCTCTTTCTTTTTTTGGCTGGTTTCGGTCTTCAAGGAACCAAAACGAATTTCATTTGTTTTTTTTTGGAATTTAAAAATTGAGGAAAGGGGTAGATTAACGTGGAAGAGTGTAGAAGCTCCAAACAATCTACAAGATTGCCATTTCCCTTTTTTGTTGAAATTCCTCTTACTCTCCCTCTTCAAAAAAATGCCCTTTAAGGTGTAATTATAATAACTACCCATGCCATTTAGGGAAACTTTGCCCCAACCCCCCCCAAGGCAAAATTTGCAAATATGCCCTCCTTTGGGTACAATGCAAACCTTGTTGGACAAAAATGCAAACATTGCCAAAACTTGGGCTAATGCATGAATTATCACCAAATATAAACAGAAATATTAGTATTAGCACTTATAGGTGTTACAGTCATGTATCGTAAAATATCATGTTCATCTTAAACTGTTGCATTCATGAAATAATATGCCACGTCATCATTCTTAAAACTGCTAAGTTGCATTCATCTTATAACTGCTTAGGGGTGTGGGGGTCAGGGTACCCTGTTTTTTTCATGTTACCCGGACCCTACCCGGTAAGGGACCGGTTCCTAAAAGTTGGACCCGGAACCTACCCAGTTGAACCCTATACCCGGACCCTACCCGGACCCTATGGTTCCGGGTAGGTTCCGAGTACCCTGTAAAAAAATCTAATTTGTGAGGCATTACGAACAATGATTTCCAAATGATCTGTGCATGACAATTACCTCAAATACGCATGAATAAAAATCAATCTGGAAGTAAAATATTGTCTATAGTCTCTTTCTTCAGTGATAAATGCATACTGACTAGTCATTTCTACTAGATAAAGCTAGACATATGGAAGAATGATTCACGTTTACCTCTACTGCTCTTTTGAACGCATAAGAGAACAATATGATCTTTGATTCAAATGCATTGTTTAATGAACTTACACGTTGCTCAAAACTTCAGGATGCAAGTTGTACTCACTAATATTATAAGTTCAAATTAGATACAGCCAGGGTGGATCACTCTTATATATTTTGATCCTTAATATTATAATATATATATATATATATATAATATCGGTTCCGATTCTGGGTACCCGTTTTCTATAGACGGGAACCGGAACCAGACCCGATACCCGTCGGTTCCAAATTTTCCTACCCGGAACCTACCCGGAACCGATAACTATCTACCCAGAACCTACCCGTTAGGGTAGGTTACGATCGGGTATATGGGTACCATGTACCCATGCACACCCCTATAACTGCTATAATTTACGTTTCCTTGCACAAAAGTCTCACTTTCCTTTTTTGGAGATTTTTGCTGACATGTGCCCATTTCTCTTTGGGTGTCACATGTCAGGCTTTGAGTCTGAGGTAGTTGCTGAGGACTACCAGGTTGCTGACGTCACGCTTGAGGCTTTTGCTGACGTCCAATTCGAGGACACCGGAGACCTACCCTAGTCTCAGCTGGAGGCTTTTCTTAGTTGCTATTGTTAGGTTGTTCGGTGCGTAGCACCTATCTTGTTTTAGTTTCGGCCATGCTTGGGGCCTTTTCTTTCAGACTCTTGTACCTTATTTTATGATTTTATCTCTGGATGTTTGGAATAATAATTTGGATGTTGTTTTGAATGTTGGATATTTATTGCCTGCGTTCACATTATTATTGTTGTTTGTGATGTCCCGCTTCCTAAAAGACACCGGAAGCGAGAACGTTACGCGGTCCGCATGAACTGGAGTGATGAAGCTCGAGTTCAATGAGCGTCTGTGATAAAAACACATTGCAGGTCATTGCGTGCTTTTCAGAACAATAAGAATACATTCAAAAGATAAAAGCCACATTCAGAAATATTAAGTCCATACACGAAATCAAATGACAAGACACAGCAGGGCTAAAGTAGCAACAAAAGAAACGTACACTAAACAACAACAACTGGAAGTAAACTAAAGAAATACGACGACGACGAAGGTCCCTAGTCCTCCGCAAGGAGAGACTCGGCGTCTACGGCGAACTCTGGCTCTTTAAGTCAGGCATCTCGAGAGGATCTTCCTAGCACTCAAACTCGGAATCTGACAAACATCCGAAAACATGAATGTATGTCAGCAAGTGTCAGCAAGAAGAGGTTAGAAACCCAAGACAAGATATACGATTGATATGAATTTTAAAAGACATTAAATAATTAAATGAGATGGCTGCAATAAGTATAACCATGCCAATTATAATGAAATGAAACAAGACATTCCTATCATGCAGTTCTAAACAGTTATAAGAATTCACACTAGCATGTATTTCTATTATGAAAATGAAATGTGGCAGTTAAATAATGTAACAGCAGTTATGTAAGTTGACTTTCTTTTCCAATTGTTTAAGAGTGTGTGCAAGTCCGTGACTAAGGGCCCCGTCGTTAGACGGCTAGTAAGTGAATCCACCTTCAAGTGCCCCCGAAGGCGACCCGTTTACTACCGGCTAGTGCCCGGAAACCCAACACCACCCACGTGTACTTCCTGGACCACTAGCCAGGATGCTAAACCGTCATATACTGGAACAAGAGCCAGACTAGTCACATGTGACCCTACTGGAACACGAGCCAGGCTAGTCACATGTGACCGACGAGAATAGCCAACTAGTAGCCAACGGCATGCATGTTCACGAGCCAACTGCATGTATTTCTATGAGTTGCCAAACCGGCCATCATGTTTATTCAAGTTATTCATTTCCTGTCTGTTCAGTTCATGTTGTAGCAAAGATGTTCATTTTCCTAATGTAACGACCCGCTCTCGGGGGCCCGTTACTTATTTGATAATTGCGCAGGTTCTGCAGTTAACCAGTGAAATCAAAATAGCCACGATGCAGAGATGTACAAAAATACCCAAATAGTGTCCAATTATTACAATCCATTCCGTACAAATATTCCAACAATGATACATGAAAGAAAGAAAGTACACAACTGAAAATAGCTCTGAAAGCTGCGGTCTCATAGTCGAAGTCTGGCGCTATTAACTCAAGAGCATCTGCCTCCATATGTACGTCGTCTGCGGTGCCACGGAGATGGTACCGTAGGTAAGTCACAACAATTCTAAATAAAGAAAGAGAGGTACTGTGCAAGTATGACAAAGCAGACCAAAGTGAAAGTAAAGTAAAGTACGGTGCAATGTCTGTATAAGTGTAGAAAGTAAAGTGTAGGTGTAACAGGCTACTGCTGTAGCTAAAAGTATGAAAGTAAAGTGCGGTGACTGTACTGGCAAGGAAAGTAAAGTGCAAGTACTGTAAAGAAAGTAACTGTAATGTGTAAAGTAAAGGTGACTGTGCAAAAGTAACTACGTGACTCAAGTAGGAGAGTATGATATGCAACCATAAAGTTCATCTATTGCCAGGGACAGTTTTGCCGACGCAGGCAGACCTTGTAGTTTTGCCGACGCAGGCAGACCTTGTAGTTTTGCCGACGCAGGCAGACCTTGTAGTTTTGCCGACGCAGGCAGACCTTGTAGTTTTGCCGACGCAGGCAGACCTTGTAGTTTTGCCGACGCAGGCAGACCTTGTAGTTTTGCCGACGCAGGCAGACCTTGTAGACACAGACATGCAAGTAGATGAACCCCCGGTCATAGCTCCCACACTCTCACTACAATGAGTTACCCCAAACCCCAGTGATGTGTATCCATTACGAGATGTTCCACAAGATGTTCCACGAGATGTTCCACCAGATATTCCACACATGATATTCCCCACGATGTTCCACATGTTGCTAGTCAGACCAAGTCACTGGTTGACTTCCTCATTGAAAACCAGCAAGTAGGATAAAGACAAGTCCAACACCAAAAGCTGTTACTTCCGTGCTTTGAGCACGTGGCAGTGTGGCTAGCACACAATTTACCCAAGTTGAAAGTTGGCAAAGTAATCTTTGGTAGATTACTTTCATTTAGTTCTCTAGTTCGGTTCAAGTCAAATAGCCGTTCGAGGCTATAAGAGTGTCAACGGTTCATACGAGCAGAGTAGACTAGTTTTCTTAAGTTTAGAATATGTCGTGACTTACAATTTTAGAGCTCGTCGTGGCAAGACGAGGTTGGAGCTAGAAGAGCTGGTGTACGAGGATCGGTACCTGCAAACACAAGAAATAATTGGTTAAAGCACGCTACGTTTCTATTTATTATTGTTAAAGTTCCATCTTCCATTTATTAAACTTGATCGTTTTGATTTTTAAAACCGGTTAAAACGTTGTCGAAAAGCGTTCTAAATTTTTATATAGCCTATATATGATAAAAATAGTTTTACTGCAAGAGGGAATATTTTTCTGAGGCTTATAGTAATTTTTAGGATTTTTAAAAGCTCAAAAACTATTTAAAAACTATTTTTCAATTAGTGACGTATTTATTCCACAATTTATTCCGGATGCAATCTACATCGGAATGTTATAAATGAGGTGTCAAAACGACCGTCTTGAAGAGTTATATAACATATATTTTTCTCAAGTATTGGTTTACGTGAAAATAAGAAGATACGGATTTTTGAACGAAAATAACGGATTTAACTTATAGGCTTAAAAATTTATTCTGGAAAAACTAAGCGTCGGATTGAGATGAAACTAGCGCCATTGGGTCCAGAATGTCATTTCTGATTTTCTAGAGGTAGTCTCACATTTTTCTAGGGCTTATATTATTTATTATGAATTTAAGACTAATAAACCTATTTATTAATTAATATAAAATACGAAAATACGAAATTATTGCGTATTTACAAGTTTGCCATCGCGAATTACTTACGCTGCGTTCGTCGACGTTGCATGGGGAGAGAGAGGGAGGGCGACGTGGGCGGAGGGGGAGGACGACGGCGAGGGCGGCAAGGCGGCGGGCTCGGCGGAGGCGGCGGGCGTCTTCGGGGGCAGCGACGGCGGCGGTGGAGAGCTCTCGGAGGCGGAGCGGGCTTCGTGGATCAGCGGCGGTGCTGCTCAGGCGGAGGCGGGCGCTCGGGGTCGCCGGAGGCCGAGGGGACGGCGGAGGATGACGGAGACGGCGGGGTCTTGGCGAGGCAACGGAGCTTCGAGTGGGCTTTGGTGGCGGGCGGAGCAGCGTACAGTGCTCGGCGGAGGGCGTGCGAGAGCGGGCGGCGGACTCGCCGGAGCACGGGAGAAGCTCGGAGAGCAGGCGGCGAGCTCTCGAAGGCGCAGGGGCTGCTGTCGGAGGTGCAGGGCTAGTCGGCGCTCGGTGACGGCGAGGGCGGCCACACGGCGAGGGGTCGGAGCTCCGAGGAGGCGGGTCGGAGCTGCTCGAGAGCGTCGGTGGTTGTCGACGTTTGCTGGGGCGAGGGCCGTCGGACTTCGCTGATAGTGGGGGCTTCGAGCTGCGGTGGGAGCTGACGGCAGAGCGACGATCACCGGAGGGGCGGCAAGGCGGCTTGGGGCTGGGCTTACGGTGGTGCACGGCGATCGGAGCGTTGGTAGGCGGTCGTCCGAGCTTGCTGGATGGTGCGGCGTTCGGGGCGAAGACGGCGAAGGCCTCAGGTGGCATTCGAGGCCAGGGGAGGCGAAGAGGCGGTGCAGCGGGCGGACGAAGTCCGGAGGGCAGCGGTCGAGGCCTCCGGGGGAGGGCAGCGGAGGATAGAGAGGGAGAGTGAGAGAGACGAAGAAGGGAGAGCTGTTGTTTCGAAAAGCCTGGGTGAGAGATAGAGAGAGGGTGACTATGAGTTAAAACGTGAAGAGGGGGGGTTAATTTATAGGCTAATGAAATGGGGGTAGCTGGGGGATCGTGGGTTAGCTGAAGAAAAATGTGGGGTTAGATACGGGTAGATTTAGGTAATTGGATTAGCTAGGTTAATGAAAATTAGTAGGGGTAGGTAAAAGATAATTAGGGTTAATTAGAAAAAAACAAAATTACGAAAATGCCCCTACTAGTAAACGTGTCCGAAAAATTACGAAAACATACCCACGGGATCGTATCGTCACGAGAATCGCGAATACGAAGACCGTTCCAGGGTTTGAGCTACGGAAATACTAGTTTTTGGCCAAAACGTTTAGAAAGCGGGTGTGCGGGTTCTCTATTGAAATGATATCAGAAAATTACGAAATTAATGTGGGAAGCCCTAAATGATCATAGGATGCTACTGCAGAAGTTTGAAAACGTTTTGAAGACGTTTGAATAGAAAATAAATTCATTGACCCAAAACTGCAATATCTGAAAACGAATTTTTATCAGATCTTTTAGAGGTATTTGATGAAATCCGATCTTGCTAAAATACTCCATAACTAGTCTGGTACTCCAAAATATTTTTATAGGAATTTTTGAAATCAGTTTAAGACTCCTAACAAACCATTATAAAATACAATTAAAATTGAATTTTCTTTAAATACTTAATTTGAAAGTATTGGAAAAATACAGGCCGTTACACCTAACGGTGTCCACACACACGCACACGAGTACGAGTTTAGCATTTCATTATGGTGTTTTATTATCATAGTGTCTCATGGCAATCTAGTGTACTTTATAACACAGTTTAAGTCTGCAAGAGTAACACTTTAAAAGAATATAACAAACTGCACGCTTGCTATTGTTCTAAACTAAGGTATATCAAGTTATATGCCGTTGGGTCACATTTTTAGTCCTGAATGTCATGGTGTCGTTTTCATGCGCCATTTCATGTATAAATTTCAAGTTATGCAGCATAGAGTGAAAGTGACATAATAACCATCAGACTTCAAAAATTCATATCTAATTGCACACTTTCCTGATTTCGGCGTTCTTGGTGTCGTTGGATTCGTCTCGACGGGTACTACGCTACGATGATAACAGTTCGCTGGTTTGATTAAACACATATTCAGATTAGACTGTTTTTGATCATACCAACGTTATAAAAAGCTCCTACGACGTCTAATCGATCCGTTTTATTAGGTCTTCTAAATTACGGTGTGGGTTATGGGTTATAGGTAGGGGTACTAACCGTTATGAAGTGAGTGTGGGCAGCGACAGCGATACGTGTGACGTCTACGGTCTGAAACTTGTCGCAGCAACGAGGGGAACGGCGGACAGCAGCTCTGGAGGCTCTGCAGGTCGTTGTGAGGGTTACAGCGAGTCCCAGGGGCTGTCGACGTCAGATCTGAGGCTAGCTGCGAGGATGATAGCCGTAACAAAGGCGCTCGCGTGCGTGGGGAAGAGGGGAACCCCTGGGCTGCGTTTGCACGTGTGAAGGAGGAGATCTGGGCGCTGTGAGGATGAAGGGGTGCTGGGCGGCGCTTGGACGGAATAAGGGGGTCACGCGGCGTTCCGGAGATCTGTGCGCGTGGGGATGTAGGCACGAGATGGGGTGTATCTGGGCGTATGTATGGGGAGCAGGTGGCCGTGCGGCGTTTGTTGCATGAAGGCTGCGAAGGAGAGGCGCATGCGGGAGGAGGCTGTCGCCGGCGTTCGCGAGGCCTGGACGTGGGTCTTACTGCGTCGCGTGGAGATGAAAAAGAACTGGGTGGGGCTGTGGTTTTTGTTGCGTGGAGATGAAAGATAGGGGCGGCGCTGTGCTTGTAGGGAGAAGATAGAAAAAAATGACCTAGGTTTAAATAAAGGATGTAGGGGGCAGGTGAGCCTAAGATTTATTTTACAAGGACATTATGGTTGTTGTGCTTTAGCCTTTAGGGTTTTATAAAATATATTAGATTTGCTTTAGGGTGGCAGCACTCGCGTGAGTAAGCCTTTAGGGTTTAGGGCTTATCTCTTTTTTTTTGTTTAGTCTCTCACTCATTTCTTGCTGTGTGCATGAGTAGCTGTTCGACCATGGGTATGGTACGGCCTAGTGTAGGAAAGGCTATGGTTTAAATTAAGGAATATAATTATATTAGGAAAGGATTTGAATTTTATTAATAGGATTTAATAGGTTTAATTAAGGGAATTAGGGCTAATCAATATGGATTTAAATGGGTCTAATAAGGGAAGCTTATCAAACATTTAAAAAAAGTTTAAATGTCGAATTTGAATTTTGAATCAAAAATCTAAAACAAATTTTAAGAAGAGAATTTTAAAATAATTTACTAGAAAGGATAAGAATAATAATAATAATAAGTATGAAAAGAATAGAAGTGGATACGGGTACGGGGACAGAAACGTCGAACAACGGATATGAAAGGATAATACACGCGGGAAATACAGGTATGATGTAACGATAAAAACCGGTCATTACATTGTTGTTTCATTGCAATGCAAGAATCTGCGAATGGATGAACACACAGACGCTTATCAAACTGTAGCTTCACAGCTTCAAGTCTGAGCGGACCTCTTCGTGTCTCGCCTTCCATACTTGGGAAGCGGGGCGTGACAGAATGTGAAGTTATGGAACTTGAGAAATAGCCATGGATATATTGGTGTCATGAATTATTCTTATGAAATTGCACAAGTCTTACTGAAAATTATGACGCTTGATATGTTAATTAGGATGTCACGATCTGTACTAAGGAGGGTGGACACCCTAGTATGGGGATGTGGGAAGATTGGGTATTACTTAACTATAAGGGACCGGGCTAGAAAGATGGGGTGAAAAGAGATGTGATGTGTGATGTTGTTCCCACTTGCCTTTACTGTGAGTGGAGGTGACTTGGTGCTTGTGCTACTGTGTAGTTCATCACTCTTGACAAGGACAGATGAGCTGAGAGGCCCGGCATACAGTGTCTGTATCCTATGCGTCGTGTGCTATATTCACTCCTAATTAAGGGTGAGGTCCAGGCCCTTATCTTTATGTGATACCCAGGCTTCCAAAAGAGTCACTAATATCTGCTAACTAATCAACTCCATATGTGTTTGTTGTTGCACAATTGTGTGTTGTACCCTTCACTCTGGTTATGTGTACTCCATATGGTATGTATACTCATAACCCCTGAATGATTCCACTACCCTAGTTGGTTTCCTACTAGGCATGTTTTGACGTGCTCATTTTAATTTTCAGGGACCCGAGCAGGTGACGCCAGAGCAGAATCTCCTTCAGGAGATTACCCAGACGTGAGTTGTGACTTGGAGACACTACTCTCCCTTTGGGCTATACCTTGTAGTGTGGGTTGGTAGAGTAGTGGGTGAGTTGTCTTTTGTTGCTGTGGACTGTGTTGGTGGCTTATAGTGCTTCATATGTACTCTCGAGTTAGTTTCACCTTGTACTTGACGCTTGTGCATAGTAGTGCTGTTGAATGCATACTATATGGTTATGTACTTTCTGTGATGGCATTATGTGATTGTTCTCTTTTATATGTCTGTGATATATGATCCCAGCATTCGCAGTGGCCTGCTTCCTGTGTGTTGTCTATTCACGCTTGGTGTAATACCGCGGCTTGTCATACTCCATCCTCCATTTCCCGTGGGAAGGATTGCACTATTGGTTATTTGTGAGAATGGGACGTGACATTCTAGCTAGGGTTTAACTCTTTAGGGCTAAACTTAAAATAGTTTAAGTTGGTTTTCCGCTGTTTTTATGTTTTTTCCGTCCGTCCGACTTAGGCTGGACATCGATTTTATAGCCATAAGGACCCAGAAACGCCATCAGGCCACCCTTATATTGGATTCCGACATGTGGATCCAAAATGAGATTGCTCTGGGGGAGCAAGTAGAGATGAAGCTGCTCGAGGAAAAGGAAAGGTGTGAAGCTAGAGAAAATGAGCTTCAAACTCGACTTTTTGCTTGATCCCAAGAAATTAACGCAGATGAGATCGCGAAGAGGGCTGTTCAAGAATATAGAACAAACTACCCGATCTGGATGAGTTGTATACGAGAGGCTTTGAGTGGTGTCGTTATGAGATGAAGAATCTATTTACCGCTTTTGCAGCCGAGATCGACCAAGTCCCCGTTCATCTAGATGATGATGATGAACCGGGTAGTCTATTGGGCATAGCCGGTCAGGATACGACTATGGAGGCCATCATCCCAGTTGATGAAACCATCGTCGAGACAAGTAAAGTCGATGATGTAGCTGCTTCAGGGGGCAGAGGCATGTCGCTCCAGTTGATGGCCGTTAGATTTCTCACACTCCATTAGGCTTTGTGAACCCCTTTTTTATCAGGGGTGTAAATTTTGGTATAAATTTTGCAAAAGTGTGACAAAAAATGCATGATATTTTGCAAAATTATCTTGTACCTCATTGTATAGGAAGCATTAGCGTCCGTGTTGTCGCTTGGCCCCTTTCAACAGGTCAAGCACCCGCCTATGAGGACGACGATGACTGAGCTGTTAAATCATGCTTTCTTAAATCGTTGGACCAGGTATGGCTGATCGCTCCTTATTTTACACCTTTTTTCTGCATGATTTCATGTCACTTTGATCGCTCATATTGCGTTTTTCACGATTATTCGACGATATCGCGTTGCGTTTCACTTTCTTGTTTTTGTCGTATTTCAAGAAATATGGAGCGATCTGGAGCAAAAATGAGATCAAGTGACTTTTATGCGCACCGGAGCGTCGCCCACGGCCTTATTGGGGAGCTAGCATGTAGAGAGATGTATGCCCTCATGGCTATTTATCTTAATAAACATCTTGTTCAATAAATGAAAGTATGCTTTCTGGTAAAAGATTGTCTGGGTTATTTCAATTTATTAATTACTTAGACTATTCCCTTGGATTCTAAGTTAGGTCACACATGTTTCGTGATGTAGATTGCGATTATGAGAAATGTCTGACCGATATCATCTTGAATCTAAAAAGCGTTCGTGGTCATAGATGTGTCGAGATTGGGACATTGGCACATCAGACAGACCATTGTGTCTTGTCTAGTTGGTCTCATAACCATACGACTTGGCGAAGTCGGAGACAAGGCACAGGTGCTCATTAGAGAATGAGTCAACTGAACGACCCAAACAAAGAGTTATTAAATGGTTAAACATTAACTAACTGTCATTAATAACTCTAAGTGATGATAGGTAAGTTGGTCCTTAGGACTTGAGATCATTATACGAAGCTGTGTGTGAACAGTGTCACTTAGGTCTAAAGATCTAGCTTCGAGGCAATGCCTGCTAAAAGATCTTAGGCTGGGTGACACTCGAAGCATACGAGCTAAGTAGTGATCAATAGAGGATTCGTCTCTTCCGTTAATGGGAAGTTAGTGTCACAGGTCAGTACGGCTCTCGGTAAACCCTTGGCCAAGGTATGTTGTAAGATGTACAACATGAATGTACCAAAGACTGACGTATGCTGATCCACTGCTAGCTAGTGGGGTTGACAGAGTTCCATACCCTAGACTAAGCAAGTGGCATAGTTATAACGAAGGGACTAAAACTGCGGAAATCATCACGGTCACAGTCAGAGTGATCCCGTCGGCACTCTTGCCAACGAGTCTATCACGTAATCGATGAGTCTGAAACAGGGACGACACCTGCTGCTAGTGGTCACTGTCGTCTAGAGACTTCGAGTATCGGCCTGTAGTAAGGGTCAGGCTGTAGGGTCTCACACCGAGTAATATTCATTTCTTAGTAATAGGAAGATCGTATAGAGGAATGCATTTGATGCAATGTAATTGTTAAATTCACAAGTTGGTTGTGATGTTAGGGCATTTGGGATTGGAGGGGATCTCGTAAGGAATCCACAAGATCAAACCGTGTAGGAAACGGAGCTCGTATGAGCCCGAAAACGCAAGAAAGGCAAAAGGAGAAGTGGGTAAGACCCACTTGGATCAAACAGGCGCAGCCCGCTGACCCAGCGGGCGCACCCGCTGGGAACAGCGGGCATGGCCCGCTGATCTCAGCGGGCCGTACGCCCGCCTGGGTGCGCCTTAGCGGGCGCGCCCAAATGCCTTAGGCGGGCGCGCCTTCTAAACTTAGCGGGCACGCCCGTAATTTAAGTCGTTTCTAATTAGGGTTTTGTGAAACCCTTGACGGCTACGAAATGTGAGGTTTTGCTAAACTTTGAGCAATTGGTAGAAGGGTCAAACGAACTCGGATTTCGTCGCCGTTTGTTCCTATGCGTTCACCATTCCTAGCCCTTCGAAATGATAACTTGTATCGTATCTTGCTCACTCGGCCAAGTTTTACCGGTGAGTTTCCGGCAACAGTGCCACAAACTTGGCCATCACCCCGGAAGTACACACACCCGGGACAAACGACGTGTAGTTTTACCGCAAGCGCACGGTGTAGCGGCGAGCGGGTATCGAACTCATGGAGGAACAAATGACAGTGTCTCTTTTCGATCACCTAGCTTTTAAGAGAGTCGAGAATCGTTTGGGTAAACAGTCACAATCGTGCTAATGTCAATAGAAAATATCAAATTAATGAAACGTCTAGGAGTAGGGATCCCCACTACAGACCATCTCTCATCAGTGTGACTCATAGGTTTCGTTATTGCTAAACTTGAATGTGGGTGAACTAGTCGCAACTAAATGTAGAACCAAGCTCACGCTCTCGCGCTATTGCCGGTCTATAGCAAACATAGGATAGGGCCCAATCTCTTGTAAACCCTAGCCTAAGCCGCTAGCGTGAAGATCGACATCATCATTCAATCGTATCTCGAGCCCACTCTCGTGCAAACTCAAGCTACGACCTAGGTTGCGATAGTTCCTATCCGTCCAATCTCTTGCAAACGGATATGGGTATAGATTCACAATTGAAAATCCTAGCTTTGGCCCAATCTCTTGCAAACCAAGTCCGGAGAGATCCAATTGTCAATCTAAATCGAATATCTAGGGCTTCCTATCAATTGGGACCCAATCTCTTGCAAATCCCAATCGATATGAATCCCTAGCTATCCGTAATTATTCAATCCCAACCTAACCCTAATCAATTCTAGCAACAGTTTCACAAATTCATCACAATTCAGAAATAGGGTCCGTAGGGTTCATCCCTACGCCCTAAGACGATGGCACTACTCACTATTCATCATGAAATTCTCAGAAAAATCAATAATAATATCAAGAGAATTCATTGCAATAGAGAAATAACAAATAAAAATTGAGTTTTTGATAGGAAATAGACAAACCAATGAAGATCCAATGATATCCAATGAGAATCCAAATAGAGTAGCCTTTAAATCTCCAAAAAGAAAGCCTAAATCTAATTAATCTAAAAAGTTTTGAAAAGCTCTGAAAAGGCTGCCAAAAGCTCCCCTAACTAGGGCAAAAACTGGGTTTAAATATCCCCCAAAATCGCCCAAAAAAACGTGACCAAACTGCCCCTGCGCAGCCCAGAAATCGCAACTTACGCAGCAGGCGGAGCGGCTCACTTGTCACTCGGCCGAGTGACAGACCCTGTAAGAAAACAGTAAGTCGGGGGGTCTCAGGGTCTGCCTTCAGAGGTGACTCGGCCGAGTATACTTCTTCGTTCGGTCGAGTGGCTTTATGGCTCGGCTGAGTGACTTTCGACAAGATCTTCGAAAAATATAGTAACTTCGGCCTTTTTCTGGACAATTTCTCTGTGCCACTCGGGCGAGTGAGATTTCTCATTCGGCCGAGTGGGATTTCTTCGTTCGGCCAAGTATACGCTGGATTTGACTCTGAGTGCGTATCCGTTCTGGTCGGCCGAGTGGGGCTTCTGGTTCGGCCGAGTGAGTGATCCACTCGGCCGAGTGGCATGATGTAAATGCCCAATCTTCTCCGTTTCTCCTCCTCGTCGCTCCTACGAATTCCTTCTTTTTCCACTCATCTTCCATCGCTGAATGACCCTCAAAAGAGCTGTGGGTGACACTCCTTAGCGCTTACGAACCACTTGATTTCAAAATCGCTCCGAATCGCTCCATATTTCCTGAAATACGACAAAAACAAGAAATAGTGAAAAGCATCGCAATATTGTCAAATAATCGTGAAAAACGCGATATGGGCGATCAAAATGGCATGCAAATATGCAGAAAAAAGGTGTAAAACATTGAGTGATTAGGCTCAATGGTGAGTGAGAATTAATTGATTGAAGTTAGACTTTTGTGAAAGGTATTCTAACTAAATTGAATTAATTCTAATCCCATTCCAAATTGATTGTCCCACATTGCTCGTGACAAAAGAAGCGGAGCCTGCCTCCTATATAAATAGGTGTGCACTCCCTTCTTTGTTTTTTGCACCAAGTCTCTGATTAAGGAGCTTCGGAAAATTTGAGCAAACTTAATCAAGACTTAAAATTATTCTTTTCCTCTATTAATTTTCCTGTCCGCCAACCGAGTCCTAGCAAGGCAACGGGGAGGTCCGAATCTGATTCGAAAGTCTACGACGCAGGTTTACTCAAGTGAAACTTTCTACGGCTAGTGATGGGCTCGGAGGCAAGGTGCGGCTCGGGAGCTGATCCAGTTCGCAACTAGAAGCGACGTAACACGGTTCGAGATGTGGCTCAGATTATGTAGCGCAAGACGGTGCGGAACATCTTACCCGATCCAAGGCAAAATTTCGGGTGAGTTATATTTATATATGCATTTATTTTAAGTAGTAGTTAGAACTTTCTCGAGTTGGTCAGACCCAACTCGAGTCAGTAGATTTTCCTGACTTAGGGAATTTTTCCTTAGGGCAGTAATTATTAAATAGTTTAATAATTGTTCTTCCGCTGCTTATTTAATTTCGTTCGTCCGACTTAGGATGAATATATTAGATAAATTAGCCCTAAGGGACCTTGAAAATCCCAACATATCAGTGCTAGATGATGGGCGGAAGAGGAAGAAGTTCGATAGAATCGACGAGTAGGCGAGGACTAGAAGAAAAGAGCCCAGAAACAGCTCACTCGGCCGACCAAAGCGTGCACTCGGCCGAGTGAAGGAGTGCGTTCGGCCGAGTGAAACAGATACATGACTGCCGATTTTCTAAGTTCACTCGGCCAACCAAGAAAACCCACTCGGCCGAATGGAGAAGCCCACTCGCCCGAGTATGGCAGGGATTTTCTCCCGAAAATCATCCGACTTACTGGAATTTGGAGAAGACCCACTCGGCCGAATGAAGAAGACCACTCGCCCGAATGAAGAAGACCACTCGCCCGAGTGTGACTGGGTGACAGACCCCCAATTTTCCCAGATTCTTTGTTTTTCTTTGGGTTTGTCACTCGGCCGAGTGACATGTTCCACTCGGCCGAGTAGCGCAGTCCGACTGTGTCGCGAATTAGGTTTTTTGGCTGCGCCAGGGGCAAATCTGACAGGAATTTCTGGACGATTTTGACTTGTATTTAAGGCTAGTTTTATTCCTAGTTTGAGGAGATACTTGAAGTTAATTTTGACGGCTATTCTTATTGTAATTCTCAGCTGAGATCAAAAAACGCGCAATTTGGTTTGTTCTTTCTATCTAAAATTCTTATTTTTATGAATTGGTTTCTCTTAACTATGAATTTTGCAATGATCTTATGCTTTATTTCTGAGATTTCTATGATGAATTGTGAGTAGTTCTGCCGTTCTAGGGCATGAGGATGAACCCTATGGATTCGATCTTAGAATTGTGATGAATGAATTGAATTGTTGTTAGGATTGATAGACGGTTAGGTTGTGATTGATTTATTACGAATAGCTAGGAATTTCCATCGATTGGGGTTTGCAAGAGATTAGATTCTAATCGATGGGAAGGCCTAGATATTCGATTTATGTTTATAATCGAGATTTTCTAGACTTGGTTTGCAAGAGATTGGACCAAAGTTAGGATTTTTATTATAAATCTATACTCATATTCGTTTGCAAGAGATTGGACGAATACGAACTATCATAACCTAGATCGTAGCTCGAGTTTGCACAAAGTGGGCTCGAGGTGCGATTGGACGATGATGTCGATCTTCATGCTAGTAGCTTAGGTTAGGGGTTGCACAAGAGTGGGCCCTAATCTAGGTTTATATAGACCGGCAATAGCGCAAGAGCGTGAGCTTGGTTCTATATTCAGTTACGACTAGTTCACCTACATTCAAGCCTTGCAACATTGAGATTCATGATCCACAAGGATAAGTGACGATCCGTAGTGGGGATTCCTTAGCTCTAGACGCTTTTATTATATTGAATTCTATTTGTTATTTGAACGACAGTGACATTATTATCCAAACCATTCCATTCTACCATAAATAGCTAGGTGATCGAGATAGAGTACTGTTAATTGTCCTCCATGTGTTCGATACCCGCTCACCACTTCACCGTGCACTTGCGGTAAGACTACAGTCGTTTTCTGGGTGTATATCCGGGTGCGATCAATGGCTCTTTGAGCTGCGAGAGGAATGCCCTCTCTGCCTGTCACGACCCGCTTCCCTAAAATGGAGGCGAGACGTGAAAAGGTCCGCACGAGAGTGGAGCTGTGAAGCCCCAAACCCGATAAGCGTAAATAAAACATAAGCAGGTCCCTGTAACCACAAACGGAGCAACAATAATAATAAAAGGAGAGACAGAAATAAAATTCTCATATCTCATAAATTGTCCAACATGAAAATAAGTTCAACATCCAGAAAAGCCACCAGGCTAAAAGAAAGAGTCTAAAGGCCCAGAACAAGGCCAACAAAAGCAACAACATAACAAGTATAGGTGCCACGCACCGACAACAAAACAGCAGTCTAAACAAAAGGAAAAGCACAACGAAGACACTAGGACTGGTCCCCAGTGTCCACGTACTCCCCGTCAAACACAAGCTCGGGCTCGGCGTCAGCAAACACCTCGTCCTCAACAAGGTACTCAGGCTCAGGATCTAATATGTGTCACCCAAGAGAGTAAAGGGGCACATGTCAGCAAGTCTAAAAGACTTGGGCAAGGAAACTGAAGGTAAGGCAACTAGCAACCTAGCAGTTTTAGTATGCATGACATGACAGTTATAACATGAGTGCACAAGCAAGACATGGTGGACAATAAGTACAAGAGAACAATTAACGGGACAAGACAAGAGTAGCCAAGCTACTAACAATCTCAATCAATTCACTATTCACGTTTCACTGTTGTTTGTAGATGTTTACGCCTTACAGCTGAATGGTATAACATTCACACTGATTGGTCGCTTAACACTACCCCAAAACCCAGAGTTTACGCCTTACCACTGCAGTTGCTGATCGGGCAGACTCCCAGTTGATTGGCCGCTTAACCCTTACCCCCAATACCCACAAGTAATCGAGCCAGGGTCCCCGCACACGAGCTCAGTAAATGAGTCGGGGTTGCCCCACACAGGAGCTCGCATTCTAGTTCACGAATCATAAACAATTGGCGTAGGGGTGCACCTAGCTGGAAACAAGCATTTCGGGCATTGGCTATCAACCAACACATGGCCCGCTTCTGGAACACGAGCCAGGAACACAAACATTGTAGCGAAGCTACGCATTCACGGAAACACTTTAAGAATGCAATGACATGACAATTAATTTGCGTACCGTTAATAGAAATTAAACATGACATGGTAATTGTGCAACATGATATATGTCGGAACTAGCTTCGTTGTCAAGCTAGTTCCCCAATTTGCGCCTAGGCGAGTATCATTTCGTCGCCTAGCCTCTTTTACACCTACAACAAGCAAGATGGCCTAAAACATGGCCTAAACCCTAAGTGGCAAGTTTCACTTACCTAGCACCGGCGATGACGATCACGAAGGTTCATCTCGCGGATGCTAATCTACGGGAAAATCGCTGTTATGGGGAAACAATCATCAAAACAACATTCATTTCATTAGGGTTTCATAAAAATACAAATAGGTTATGAAAACATCAAGAGATCGATTTCTTACCGTGAGGAGGCGGAAGAAACACTCCGGAGAAACAAGGGACCAGATCTGGAAACGAATGGAGAAGTTTGGAGAACTAGGGTTTTTGGGGGATTTTGGGGATTTGATGAGATTTTGGGGAAGATGAGGGGTAGAATGTGTTGAGGGATGGTTTGGATGATGGATCTTGGGCTTGGAATGAAGGAATAAGGGTTTGGGGAAGAAGGAGGCTCAATGGGGGAGAAACTAGGGTTTTGGGTCGAGTGGAGGAAGAAGAAAACGTTTGGGAGGGGTTTAAATAGGATGGGCTGGCGGCTGCCCAGAAATTAGGGTTTTAACACAGATTAGTCGGTCAAAAAGCAACCACTGACCGACTAGTTTGGCAACTAGTCGGTCGATCGACCAACGCAGACCGACTAAGTGTAAACAGTAACTTCTGAACGAAAATAGGATTTAGATTTAGTCGGTCGATGAACAACTACTGACCGACTAGTTTGACATCTAGTCGGTCGGTGAACGTTCTTAGACCGACTAAGAGTAAACAGTAACTCGACTGTACAGAAGAACCAAGAATTAGTCGGTCTGAGTACAAAACTTAACCGACTAGTTTAACAACTAGTCGGTCGAAAGATGAACTTAGACCGACTAAGAATGAACAGTACTGATACTAAAATTTAGATGATGTGTTAGTCGGTTAAAGAAGCATTGCCGACCGACTAGTTTGCAACCTAGTCGGTCAACCAACGTTCTTAGACCGACTAACGATAAACAGTAACTCCTGAGAAATTTAGAAAGCCAACTAGTCGGTCCAAGAAGGATTGCCGACCGACTGGATCGTCATCTAGTCGGTCGGTGCCCCTTCTTACACCGGCTAATAAGCACCAAAAGTTCCGATACGGAGCGCGGAGCTCCGGGATCGATTCCTAAGACTCCTAGGCTTGATCTAATAGTAAGATACGACCGTTATGAAGACCGTCACGAATGACTTACTCCGAAATCGACGATCCTAAAGAAGAAACGAGAAAACACGACGAAACGATCGAAAATGAAAGTTACGGAGACGAAAACCACAAATGAGGAGAAAATCCACCAAGACATATATCATATTATAATAAATCCAAATACATGAAAACCAGTCGTTACATCCTCCCCAACTTAAGAAAATTCCGTCCTCGGAATTTCCAAACACTCACGTGTCCGGAAACAAAAGTGGGAAACGCTCTCGCATCTCATCCTCATTCTCCCAAGTAGACTCTCCAGGCGAGCCGTGTCGCCACATCACCCTCACAAGATTGACAATCTTGTTCCGAAGCGATTTCTGACGCCTGTCCAGAATCTGCACTGGATGCTGGTCATACGTCAAATCGGGGCGAACGGTAATCTCCGAAAAATCCACTGCATGAGATGGATCGCCAATGTATCGACGAAGCTGCGACACATGGAAAACATTGTGAACTCCTTCCAAAGATGGCGACAAGGCCAAGCGATAAGCTACCTCGCCAACCCTCTCCAAAATGTCAAACGGTCCAATGTATCG
Organism: Scilla litardierei; assembly: GCA_030789695.1. Taxonomy (NCBI): domain Eukaryota; kingdom Viridiplantae; phylum Streptophyta; class Magnoliopsida; order Asparagales; family Asparagaceae; genus Scilla; species Scilla litardierei. Next base: position 180,113,608 of record CM061139.1, on the reverse strand, counting down.
CGGGCTCAACTTCCCTCGCTTCTCAAAACGAATCACACCACGATTCGGGGAAATCTTCAAGAACACATGGTCGCCCGGCTGAAACTCTAAAGGACGACGTTTAGCATCCGCCCAATGCTTAAAACGGTCCTGAGCGATTCTCAACCTCTCCCGAATGTTCCTGACAATGTCCACGGCCTCCACGATCATCTCAGGTCCCAACAGCTCCCGATCACCAACGTCATCCCAACTTAATGGCGATCGACATTTCCTCCCATAAAGAGCGGCGAAAGGCGCCATGCCAATACTCGCCTGGAAGCTGTTGTTGTAAGAAAACTCTACCAGATGTAGATGGTCCTCCCACGAACCCTTGAAATCCAACATGCACGCCCTCAGCATGTCCTCCAAGATCTGAATTGTCCTCTCGGACTGGCCATCCGTCTGCGGATGGTACGCCGTGCTGAAACTCAGACGCGTACCCAAACTCTTCTGCAAACTCTGCCAGAACTGAGATGTGAACCTCGTGTCTCTGTCCGACACGATACTCACGGGGACTCCATGAAGTCGCACAACCTCCTGCACGATTCACGTCACATCACTATCCAAACTAGGAAAAGGAAATAAAAACGGAGAGTAAAAGAATTTTACCTCCATATATCTCCTTGCTAGCGCCTCAGTGGACTGTCCCACTCGGAACGGAATGAAGTGCGCGGACTTGGTCAATCGATCTACGATCACCCAAATCGCGTCATTCTGCTTCGGACTCCGAGGTAGTCTAGTCACGAAATCCATAGTGATGTATTGCCACTTCCACTCCGGAATCGGAAGCGGTTATAGCAACCCGGCCGTACGCTGATGCTCCGCCTTCACTTGCTGGCAAACCAAGCACTTGGCTACACTCCGAGCCACACTCCTCTTCATACCATGCCACCAATAATTCAGACGAAGATCCTGGTACATCTTGGTGCCACCAGGATGCACAGAATACGGCGAACTGTGTGCCTCCACCATCAACTCCTCTCTAATGTCCCCAGCCGGCACACACAACCTGGCTCCAAACCTCAGTGAGCCATCCTCATGAATCAAAAAGTCAGTCCGCAGACCGGCTTCCACCTGCTCCCGAATCTTCACCAGCTTCGGATCCTCAGCCTGGCCAGCCTTAATCCGATCCACGATCGTCGACTGTACCTGCATGTACATCAACGATGAATCCTCCCCAGGAAGGACAATCTTAACACCAGACTCGCAAAAATCCTGCTGCAATCTCCACTGCAAGGTCAAAATCATCACCGCTGGAAGCCTACTCAGCGCATCCGGAACCACATTCACCTTGCCAGGGTGAAACTGCAAATCAATATCATAATCCGCCATAAGCTCCAACCATCGACGCTGTCGCATGTTGAGCTCCTTCTGAGTAAAAATATACTTCAAGCTTTTGTGATCGGTGAAAATATTCACTTTCTCACTCAGCATGAAGTGCCTCCAGATCTTAAGAGCAAACACAACAGCAGCCAACTCCAAATCATGCGTCGGGTAATTCTTCTCATGAACCTTAAGCTGACGAGACGCATACGCCACAACATGCCCGTGCTGATGCAACACACAACCGAGACCCTTGCCAGAAGCATCGCAAAAGATCTCAAATCCACCGCTGTGATCAGGCACAACAAGAATAGGGGCAGTCGTCAAACGCTCTCTCAGAACACCAAAAGCACTCTCACAATCACCCGACCAAACAAAAGGTACATCCTTCCGCGTCAACCTGGTCATCGGCTCGGCAATACGAGAAAAGTCCTTAATGAAACGCCGATAGTAACCAGCAAGTCCAAGGAAACTCCGAATCTCAGACGCAGACGACGGAACAGGCCACTCTCTGATGGCCCTAATCTTCTCGGGATCCACTGAGATACCATCTCCAGTCACCACATGCCCGAGAAAAGCAACTCTATCCAGCCAAAACTCGCACTTCGAAAACTTAGCATACAAACGATGCTTCCTCAAGATCTCCAACACCGTCCTTAAGTGCGAGGCATGCTCTTCCTCCGACTTCAAATAGATCAGAATGTCGTCAATAAAGATAACGACAAACTTATCCAAAAAGTCGTAGAAAATCAGGTTCATCAGATTCATGAAAACTGTGGGCGCGTTAGTTACGCCGAAAGGCATAACCACAAACTCATAGTGTACATACTTCGTCCTGAACGCTGTCTTCGGAACATCTCCCTTCTTCACCTTCAACTGATGGTAACCACTCCTCAAATCCAATTTAGAAAACACCCTCGAACCTCCAAGCTGATCAAAAATATCATCGATGCGAGGCAACGAGTATTTATTCTTGATGGTCACCGCATTCAACTCCCGATAATCCACGCACATACGACGCGAACCATCCTTCTTCTTCACTAGCAGCACCGGTTGTAACGACCTGAATTTTTCCAAAACATTTAAGCTAAATATTTGAAGTAATTTCATTTTTAATTGTGTTTTGTAAAGGTTGATCAGGAGTTTTAAACGGATTTCAAAAATTCTTATAAAAATATTTTGAAACACTAGACTTATTATAAAGTATTTCAGCAATTTCCGATTTCCTCAAATACCCAAAACATTTTTGTTAAAATTCATCTCCCAAAATTACCGTTTTGGCTCGACGAATTTATTTTATATTCAAACACTTTCAAAACATTTTCAAACTCCTGCAGTAGCATCCTATGATCATTTAGGGCCTCCCACATTAATTTCATAATTTTCGGATATCATTTCAGTAAAGAACCCGCAAATCCGCTTTCCAAACGTTTTGGCCAAAAACTAGTATTCCCGTAGCCCAAACCCTGAAACGGACTTCGTATTCGCCATCCTCACGTCAATACGATCCCGTGGGTATGTTTTCGTAATTTTCCGGACACGTTTACTAGTTGGGGCAAAATCGTAATTTCGTTACAAGATTTAGCAAATGAATTTCACTAAATGACTTTTTAACCTCCCTTAATTACATTAACCTAATCAAATTTATTAACCCTAAACATGACTAACACGTGGGAGGGGACACGTCTAAAAAATTTCCTACTTTAGTCTAAAGCTAAACCTAATCACTACCTAACCTATTAAATTCATTTGACTAAGCTAAGGCATTTAATACTCTAACCTATATAAATTAACCCCTAACCCTCTCTCCTCTAAACACAACCCGGGCCTGTATTATCTCTCCTTCTCAATTTCTCTCCCGCTCTTTCTCTCTCCCCCAAGGCCAACCCAATGCAGCCCGCTCCATCCTCTTCGAGCAGCTCGAGAGGCCCTCGCGTCCACGCCGAAGAAGCAACCACCGCTCCGATCTCCTCTCCCCGGCCGTGCTCAGCTTCCCTCTCCCCGCTACGACGGCTGCTCAAACACCCTCCGACCATCGCCTCGCCGTGCCACAGCTGTCTCCGACGAGCACCGAAGCACCGACACGCTCCGACAGCTCGAAGAAGCCGCCGACGATGCCTCCGTGAAGCTCCCGCTGCCGCCGACTGCCTCCCTCCGCTCCACGACCATCTTCGACGCCCTGCTACCCACGACGTCGCCTTCCGAGGCTCCCAGCCCCGCTGCTCCCATCGCCGGCGTCGTTCCCGCCCCTCCTCCTACCTCGCTCTCCCTCCGACTGTCACCGCCCCATGCCGCCTGCTCCGCCCTCCACGGCGAGCCCCGCTCCGATGCCATCCGACCAAAGCAACGCCCCGAACCCATCGCTCTCAGCCCGATCCCACCACAAAGCTCCACCCTCCGGCGAACTTCGAAGCTCCGAGCCTCAGGCAACCCCCTCTGATCTCGCCGTGCCTCGCCGCAGCTTCGCCCATCCACGCTGTCGCCATGGTCCGCCGCCTCCTCGCGTCGCCAACGCCGGCCTCACCGCCATCGGCCTCGCCCTCCGCCAACGGTCGCCGTTGGCCGTTGCTCCGAGCCCCGTATCATGGGTACGTGGGGAATGGGACGAAGGGTAAGAAACATATACGTGATTTTAAAAACGTAATTTCGTAATATATGCGTATTTCCGTATTTTACAAATTAATAATTGAGTTTAATGGTTTTAAATCTATAACTTGAAATACAGTACCCAGAAAAATGTACGGATAGCTCCAGAAAATCAGAAACATCATTCCGGACCCAATGGCGCTAGTCTCACCTCGATCAGACGTCTAATTTTTCCAGAATTAATTTTTAAGCCTAAATTTTAAATACGTACTTTCTTTTAAAAAAATCCGTATCTTGATATTTTTACGTACACTACTAAGTGATAAAAATATATGCTATAGTACTCTTCGATACGGCCATTTTGACAGTTCATTTGCAACTTTCCGATACCGATTGCACCCAGAAGAAATGTTTGAATAATTACGTCACAAATTGAAAATTGGGTTTTAAATTGATTTTAAGCTTTTAAAAATTATAAAAATTAGTATAAACTTCAGAAAAATATTTCCTCCTACGATAAAATTATTTTCCTTATATCTCGGCTATAGAAAAATTTAGAACGCTTTTTGACTACGTTTCAATCCGTTTAAAAATCGAAACGACCAAATTATTTATATAGAAATGTCGCGTTCTTTAACCAATTGTTTCTTGTGTTTGCAGGTACCAATTCTCGTGCACCAGCTTCTCTAGATCCAACCTCGTCTTGCCACGACGAGCTTGAAATTGTAAGTTACGATAGGTTCTAACCTTAGAAATCTAGCCACTGTGCTCGTACGAACTTGTAGCACCGCACTACTACGTGCTCGAAGCACGGAAACATACGCCACTTTCTTGTGTTGGACTTGACTTGGAACATCCCGTGGAACGTTCATGTAAAGAACTTGTACTTGACACAACACCGGGTTTTGGGGTAACTCATAGTTTGCGAGAGTACGGGAGTGACTAGAGTTTGGTCTACCTGTCCTGTCGCCTGTGTTTCGGCGCCCTGTCCTGCTGCCTGCGTTTCGGCAAACCATACTGCTGCCTGGGTACCGGCATTCGTCTGGGTAGCACCCAGGCAAGAGACGAACTGAACGGTCACATATTGTACTCTCCGACTTGAGTCACGTAGTTCTAGTGGAGCTTGCACAGTTACTTCTTTACAGTCATGCACTTTACTTTCTGCACTTGTAGCACTTTACTTTCTGCACTTGTACAGACACTACACCGTACTTTACTTCTGCTTGTCATACTTGTACAGTACTCCTTTTCTTTGTTTAGAATCTTTGTGACTTACCTTCGGTTCCACTTGTGGCACCGACAGACGAAGATCTGGTTGAGGATATTGCTCCAGAGTACGAGGAGCCTGTGTACGACCCAGAGACTGCGGAGTTTTAGTTACTTTTCTGTTGGAGAGTGTATTGTACTATGTATTTCCGTTTCTGCATTTCCTTTCAGTATTTCCTTTCATGTATTGGTGTGAGAGAGTGATGGTTGTTGTTGTACTTTACTTTGGACTGTAATAATGTCTGTAAGCTGGTTTGAGTGTTGTTGGTACATCTCTGCGTTGTGACTATGCTGATTTCACTGGTAAACTGCGGAACCTGCAAATAATCCGAATAAGTAACGGGCCCCTGAGAGCGGGTCGTTACAGGTTTGGCGGCCCACGCAGGTCCGTGCAAAATACCTCGTGAACAGTATAGTAAAACCAGGATGTATCGTATACGATACTCAACTAAGCTGACATTTCTATGGATGCAGGTTTGACACTCGGAAGACGGACGAGAACATCTCGGAGAGCCCCAATGGAGTTGATCTACCTAGCCTTAATAAAAGTCATTATCAAAATCGAAATAAGATTAGTTAGTTGTTTAAAAAAAAATCCTTCAGTGTCGATGGCACCCATATGAATGATGATCTTCCTTCAATGGACCATGATACCGGTCAATGTGCTTGGCTAAATTTTGTTGGATCAACCTAGCTAGACTGGGCATAAGTGATCCTGGCTTAGTCACTTCCCTGGCCGTGTCCGCTGGACCGCAAGGACGTGAAACATGATTATGTTGTGTCATCGATCTTCTCCACTACCAACCTTCCTTTATCTTAATGACCTTTCGATTGACCTTCTTAGAATCTTCTATCTCTAGTTTGCTTGAACCCTAGCTACGTCTATTTTAAGGAGGGTAGCGTTCGAGTTTTCGCTCATCAGAAGTTCGAACTCCTCAGCAGATGCAGATCGAAGGACGTTCAGAAGTATTCGAGGATGATGCTGGAGATTTTGAGACGAGCCAGACGTGACGTGCACGTGTAGACTGTTACGTTTTTGAACTCGTATTTCCTTTCTGACCCTACTTTCATCTCGTACCCAAATTTTTTCCACATGTTGGAATTCTTTCCTGCCTACCACCTCCCCTCATTATTGCCTTTGTCCTCATCCTTGCCTTGAGCCCCGTTCCCGCCTACCCTACACTACCTACCCATGACTTTCGGAAACCCCTATTTATTTCCTTTGTCCGCTTCCCCACCTCGATCCACGTTCCCGCCTAACACCGACGACTTTCGGTGCCCCCTTCTCTTTTTAACCCCGCCTCTCCTTCCTCACCAAGCCACCCCGTGGTTCCCTTTTCGCTCAGATATCGACTCCCACTCCTCCCGGCCTCTTCCCCAAGCGAGCTCGCCATCTCACCCGAAGCCCCGCCAGCTTCCGCTCCACTCCATCGGAAGTCCCTGCCATGGATCGTCAACCAGCCGCAGCCCTTGCCGCCGTGGACCCGCAACCACCGATGGCCCTCCGACGATATGTTTTGGGATTTTTGGCCTTGGCAACAACCCTCGCCGCCACCCTCGCTACCGCCGCTTGGCTGGGATCTTGGGAAGCCGTGATCCTTAGGCTTCTCTTGAGTTCTCTGCCCTGGGTCTCACCCAGGTTGAGATCCCGTTTAGGCTTCCTCTTGCGTCTACTTCTTTTGGTTTGCGGAAAAGCGTGTTTTTGGTTGTTCATTTGTTGGGTGATGTTGGGTGTTGCGAATATCGAGTATTGGTCTACGGAAGGAGTAATGGCGATGATTACTGGCATGATATTGGCCTTAGGTGTTGAAGTTGGATGTAGGCCTTGTGCTTGGCTCTGGATGAGAGCATGGATCCTGCCTTATTGTGGGATAGTATGGAGATTGACGGAAGGAATGCTAGCAGTAAGTACTGACTTAGAATGTTGGCCTTGTACTTACCTTTGGGCGGTGATTTGGACGTTAGCATGTGGTTGGGCATTATGGAAATTGATGGTGTTGGTACCCGTGGATTAGTTGATACATGCTATATTATGAACAACATCTGTGGCTAGACCCAGTTAGTCACCAGTAGCACGAATAAACTTTATGGTCTTCCGTTTTTATAGCTTGCTACTGGCTTATCACCTCAGGTTCCAAGTTCGAACAGATGTTGTCATCATAATAGCCCTCATTTTCATGTGATATTATCATCTCATGTTAATTTTAGGCTACCTGAGAAGTCAGAGTAACTATTGTGATGATACTGGTCTCAGGACTAGTTACGGAAGCTATGGTGATGTTAATAGTATATATTTATAGTAATATCTCTTGTTTTCTTGATGCCATTATATCACATTATATTTCATGCTATTAACAACTTATTTTCTAAATTGTAATCATTCGACTAGTTTTCCATTTTATCATTTATTTGTTTGGGCTTCTTAATAACAACAATTATTTTATTTTATAAAGTTTTGAGAAATTCCGAGGACGGAATCATTTTAAGGAGGGTAGAATGTAACGACCTGAATTTTTCCAAAACATTTAAGCTAAATATTTGAAGTAATTTCATTTTTAATTGTGTTTTGTAAAGGTTGATCAGGAGTTTTAAACGGATTTCAAAAATTCTTATAAAAATATTTTGAAATACTAGACTTATTATAAAGTATTTCAGCAATTTCCGATTTCCTCAAATACCCAAAACATTTTTGTTAAAATTCATCTCCCAAAATTACCGTTTTGGCTCGACGAATTTATTTTATATTCAAACACTTTCAAAACATTTTCAAACTCCTGCAGTAGCATCCTATGATCATTTAGGGCCTCCCACATTAATTTCATAATTTTCGGATATCATTTCAGTAAAGAACCCGCAAATCCGCTTTCCAAACGTTTTGGCCAAAAACTAGTATTCCCGTAGCCCAAACCCTGAAACGGACTTCGTATTCGCCATCCTCACGTCAATACGATCCCGTGGGTATGTTTTCGTAATTTTTCGGACACGTTTACTAGTTGGGGCAAAATCGTAATTTCGTTACAAGATTTAGCAAATGAATTTCACTAAATGACTTTTTAACCTCCCTTAATTACATTAACCTAATCAAATTTATTAACCCTAAACATGACTAACACGTGGGAGGGGACACGTCTAAAAAATTTCCTACTTTAGTCTAAAGCTAAACCTAATCACTACCTAACCTATTAAATTCATTTGACTAAGCTAAGGCATTTAATACTCTAACCTATATAAATTAACCCCTAACCCTCTCTCCTCTAAACACAACCCGGGCCTGTATTATCTCTCTCCTTCTCAATTTCTCTCCCGCTCTTTCTCTCTCCCCCAAGGCCAACCCAATGCAGCCCGCTCCATCCTCTTCGAGCAGCTCGAGAGGCCCTCGCGTCCACGCCGAAGAAGCAACCACCGCTCCGATCTCCTCTCCCCGGCCGTGCTCAGCTTCCCTCTCCCCGCTACGACGGCTGCTCAAACACCCTCCGACCATCGCCTCGCCGTGCCACAGCTGTCTCCGACGAGCACCGAAGCACCGACACGCTCCGACAGCTCGAAGAAGCCGCCGACGATGCCTCCGTGAAGCTCCCGCTGCCGCCGACTGCCTCCCTCCGCTCCACGACCATCTTCGACGCCCTGCTACCCACGACGTCGCCTTCCGAGGCTCCCAGCCCCGCTGCTCCCATCGCCGGCGTCGTTCCCGCCCCTCCTCCTACCTCGCTCTCCCTCCGACTGTCACCGCCCCATGCCGCCTGCTCCGCCCTCCACGGCGAGCCCCGCTCCGATGCCATCCGACCAAAGCAACGCCCCGAACCCATCGCTCTCAGCCCGATCCCACCACAAAGCTCCACCCTCCGGCGAACTTCGAAGCTCCGAGCCTCAGGCAACCCCCTCTGATCTCGCCGTGCCTCGCCGCAGCTTCGCCCATCCACGCTGTCGCCATGGTCCGCCGCCTCCTCGCGTCGCCACCGCCGGCCTCACCGCCACCGGCCTCGCCCTCCGCCAACGGTCGCCGTTGGCCGTTGCTCCGAGCCCCGTATCATGGGTACGTGGGGAATGGGACGAAGGGTAAGAAACATATACGTGATTTTAAAAACGTAATTTCGTAATATATGCGTATTTCCGTATTTTACAAATTAATAATTGAGTTTAATGGTTTTAAATCTATAACTTGAAATACAGTACCCAGAAAAATGTACGGATAGCTCCAGAAAATCAGAAACATCATTCCGGATCCAATGGCGCTAGTCTCACCTCGATCAGACGTCTAATTTTTCCAGAATTAATTTTTAAGCCTAAATTTTAAATACGTACTTTCTTTTAAAAAAATCCGTATCTTGATATTTTTACGTACACTACTAAGTGATAAAAATATATGCTATAGTACTCTTCGATACGGCCATTTTGACAGTTCATTTGCAACTTTCCGATACCGATTGCACCCAGAAGAAATGTTTTGAATAATTACGTCACAAATTGAAAATTGGGTTTTAAATTGATTTTAAGCTTTTAAAAATTATAAAAATTAGTATAAACTTCAGAAAAATATTTCCTCCTACGATAAAATTATTTTCCTTATATCTCGGCTATAGAAAAATTTAGAACGCTTTTTGACTACGTTTCAATCCGTTTAAAAATCGAAACGACCAAATTATTTATATAGAAATGTCGCGTTCTTTAACCAATTGTTTCTTGTGTTTGCAGGTACCAATTCTCGTGCACCAGCTTCTCTAGATCCAACCTCGTCTTGCCACGACGAGCTTGAAATTGTAAGTTACGATAGGTTCTAACCTTAGAAATCTAGCCACTGTGCTCGTACGAACTTGTAGCACCGCACTACTACGTGCTCGAAGCACGGAAACATACGCCACTTTCTTGTGTTGGACTTGACTTGGAACATCCCGTGGAACGTTCATGTAAAGAACTTGTACTTGACACAACACCGGGTTTTGGGGTAACTCATAGTTTGCGAGAGTACGGGAGTGACTAGAGTTTGGTCTACCTGTCCTGTCGCCTGTGTTTCGGCGCCCTGTCCTGCTGCCTGCGTTTCGGCAAACCATACTGCTGCCTGGGTACCGGCATTCGTCTGGGTAGCACCCAGGCAAGAGACGAACTGAACGGTCACATATTGTACTCTCCGACTTGAGTCACGTAGTTCTAGTGGAGCTTGCACAGTTACTTCTTTACAGTCATGCACTTTACTTTCTGCACTTGTAGCACTTTACTTTCTGCACTTGTACAGACACTACACCGTACTTTACTTCTGCTTGTCATACTTGTACAGTACTCCTTTTCTTTGTTTAGAATCTTTGTGACTTACCTTCGGTTCCACTTGTGGCACCGACAGACGAAGATCTGGTTGAGGATATTGCTCCAGAGTACGAGGAGCCTGTGTACGACCCAGAGACCGCGGAGTTTTAGTTACTTTTCTGTTGGAGAGTGTATTGTACTATGTATTTCCGTTTCTGCATTTCCTTTCAGTATTTCCTTTCATGTATTGGTGTGAGAGAGTGATGGTTGTTGTTGTACTTTACTTTGGACTGTAATAATGTCTGTAAGCTGGTTTGAGTGTTGTTGGTACATCTCTGCGTTGTGACTATGCTGATTTCACTGGTAAACTGCGGAACCTGCAAATAATCCGAATAAGTAACGGGCCCCCGAGAGCGGGTCGTTACACCGGTGCTCCCCACGGAGACACACTAGGATTGATATAACCCTTCTGCAAAAGCTCATCCAACTGCTTCCGCAACTCTTCCAATTCTGCAGGTGCCATACGATACGACGCCTTCGAAATTGGCTGCGCACCTGGAATAAGATCGATAGAAAATTCTAAAGATCGATCAGGTGGCAAACTAGACATCTCCTCGGGGAAGACGTCACCAAAATCTCGCACCATAGCTGGCCACTCCAACTCCATCTGCAAAGCCACAACCTCCACCGGCCTGGCCCGAAATCTGACAGGACCAAGCAAACTGCTACCACGACTGAACTCAAATACTGGATGTCCGGGAATCTCGAACACCACCTTCTTCCTCCTGCAGTCGATCGTAGCATAGAAGCTCGCAAGCCAGTCCATCCCAAGAACTGCATCATAGTTGATGATGTCGTGGACAATGAAATCAGCAAAAAGCTCATGTCCACAGACCACCAACGAGCAAGAATTGCAACCACGATGCACCGAGACCACGCCATTCCCTGTAACGATATTCCAACTCTTGGGAAGAGGGGACGTCGACAAGGAATGCCTCTCCACGAAGCTCCGAGAAATAATGCACATCGATGCACCAGAGTCAAAGAGGACTCGTGCAGGAAATGTGCACACCAAAACCACACCTAACAAGCAATTAACAATCAAACCCTAGTCTAGCAAACAACCATGTTCAAGCAAACAACACAATCTAATCAATCAAAACCAACTAGGGAAGTAACAGCCAGATTGAGGATTACCTGCGATAACCTCATCCACAGCCTCGCTCTCCACAGCGGTCATCAGAAAAGCCTGCCTCCTCGGCGGAACATCCTGCTGAAAAGCCTGCCTCTGCGGAACAAGAGCTGCTCCACGTCCAGCAGGAACAGACGCTCGCTACTGCAATGGCTGTGCTGCAACAGGTGCCCTCCGCAGCTGGTTCGCATGCCGACAATCCTTCGCGACATGAGAAGCATCACCACAAACCAGACACTGGCCCAAAAACTTCCAACACTGATCCTTGATGTGGCCAGGCTTGCCGCAGAAATGGCAAGTCTTCAGAATAGGCCCTCCTGGCCTCTTAAACTGAGCTGGCTGATTAGGCTTGAAACCAGGCCTAACCACCGCCCTGGCCTGCTCCATAGGCCTCTTCCCAGCACCAACAATAGACCCCCTCCTCTGACTCAGGTTCAGCTCCTGCCTCCTCGCAGCGACCAAAACCTTCTGATAAGAGTCCAGATCGGAGGAAGACACAAAACTCTGGAGCTCCAAAGCAAGTCCCTGCAGGAACCTCTGAGCCCTCTCATCAGCATCCTGCACCATCTTCGGTGCGAACCGACTCAGCCTAGTAAATTCTTGGTGGTACTGGTCCATCGTCAAGCTCCCTTGCTTCAGATCAATGAAGCTCTGCAGCATCTCTTTCTTCGCAGCCTTCGGAAAGAATTCCTCATCAAACCTGGACTTAAAGGTAGCCCAAGCTATCGGCTCCACCAACATCTTCTCTTCCGCATCCCACCAATTCCGAGCATTATCCTTGAGTTGCCTCCTCGCCAAATCAACCCATCCAGCCGGGGTGATCATGGCCATCTTCAAATTATCCTCTATGTTCCGAATCCACTCATCAGCAGCCAGAGGACCCTCAGAACCATCAAAATATGCGGGACCCAGCTCCTGAAATTGATTCGCTCCCGGCTCAGAGCGAGGGGCATCCGGAAGAGCCCGGGCAGCTCGAGCAAGTGGAGCATTCTGGACTTGCAGGAGCACGCCCTGCTGCACTTGCATCATCTGGAGCATCATCCGCATCATCTCACCGTTGGTGGGTTCCCGCTCAGGCTCCTCATCATGAGGGAGCGCACCACTACCCCCACCACGGGTGAATCGTCTTCCTGCCATCTAGTGACACAGAAAACGAATCAGATTAGACTCATAGCTTATGACTCGGACGTCGAACTTAGTTTGTTGGACATTCTAATATTATTATCGCTATTCCGATAATCGCAGTTACAGAAGGACCTGCATGGGCCACCAACAAAACCTGTCACGACCCGCTTCCCTAAAATGGAGGCGAGACGTGAAAAGGTCCGCACGAGAGTGGAGCTGTGAAGCCCCAAACCCGATAAGCGTAAATAAAACATAAGCAGGTCCCTGTAACCACAAACGGAGCAACAATAATAATAAAAGGAGAGACAGAAATAAAATTCTCATATCTCATAAATTGTCCAACATGAAAATAAGTTCAACATCCAGAAAAGCCACCAGGCTAAAAGAAAGAGTCTAAAGGCCCAGAACAAGGCCAACAAAAGCAACAACATAACAAGTATAGGTGCCACGCACTGACAACAAAACAACAGTCTAAACAAAAGGAAAAGCACAACGAAGACACTAGGACTGGTCCCCAGTGTCCACGTACTCCCCGTCAAGCACAAGCTCGGGCTCGGCGTCAGCAAACACCTCGTCCTCAACAAGGTACTCAGGCTCAGGATCTAACATGTGTCATCCAAAAGAGTAAAGGGGCACATGTCAGCAAGTCTAAAAGACTTGGGCAAGGAAACTGAAGGTAAGGCAACTAGCAACCTAGCAGTTTTAGTATGCATGACATGACAGTTATAACATGAGTGCACAAGCAAGACATGGTGGACAATAAGTACAAGAGAACAATTAACGGGACAAGACAAGAGTAGCCAAGCTACTAACAATCTCAATCAATTCACTATTCACGTTTCACTGTTGTTTGTAGATGTTTACGCCTTACAGCTGAATGGTATAACATTCATGCTGATTGGCCGCTTAACACTACCCCAAAACCCAGAGTTTACGCCTTACCACTGCAGTTGCTGATCGGGCAGACTCCCAGTTGATTGGCCGCTTAACCCTTACCCCCAATACCCACAAGTAATCGAGCCAAGGTCCCCGCACACGAGCTCAGTAAATGAGCCGGGGTTGCCCCGCACAGGAGCTCGCATTCTAGTTCACGAATCATAAACAATTGGCGTAGGGGTGCACCTAGCCGGAAACAAGCATTTCGGGCATTGGCTATCAACCAACACATGGCCTGCTTCTGGAACACGAGCCAGGAACACAAACATTGTAGCGAAGCTACGCATTCACGGAAACACTTTAAGAATGCAATGACATGACAATTAATTTGCGTACCGTTAATAGAAATTAAACATGACATGGTAATTGTGCAACATGATATATGTCGGAACTAGCTTCGTTGTCAAGCTAGTTCCCCAATTTGCGCCTAGGCGAGTATCATTTCGTCGCCTAGCCTCTTTTACGCCTACAACAAGCAAGATGGCCTAAAACATGGCCTAAACCCTAAGTGGCAAGTTTCACTTGCCTAACACCGGGGATGACGATCACGAAGGTTCGTCTCGCGGATGCTAATCTATGGGGAAATCGCTGTTATGGGGAAACAATCATCAAAACAACATTCATTTCATTAGGGTTTCATAAAAATACAAATAGGTTATGAAAACATCAAGAGATCGATTTCTTACCGTGAGGAGGCGGAAGAAACACTCCGGAGAAACAAGGGACCAGATCTGGAAACGAATGGAGAAGTTTGGAGAACTAGGGTTTTTGGGGGATTTTGGGGATTTGATGAGATTTTGGGGAAGATGAGGGGTAGAATGTGTTGAGGGATGGTTTGGATGATGGATCTTGGGCTTGGAATGAAGGAATAAGGGTTTGGGGAAGAAGGAGGCTCAATGGGGGAGAAACTAGGGTTTTGGGTCGAGTGGAGGAAGAAGAAAACGTTTGGGAGGGGTTTAAATAGGATGGGCTGGCGGCTGCCCAGAAATTAGGGTTTTAACACAGATTAGTCGGTCAAAGAGCAACCACTGACCGACTAGTTTGGCAACTAGTCGGTCGATCGACCAACGCAGACCGACTAAGTGTAAACAGTAACTTCTGAACGAAAATAGGATTTAGATTTAGTCGGTCGATGAACAACTACTGACCGACTAGTTTGACATCTAGTCGGTCGGTGAACGTTCTTAAACCGACTAAGAGTAAACAGTAACTCGACTGTACAGAAGAACCAAGAATTAGTCGGTCTGAGTACAAAACTTAACCGACTAGTTTAACAACTAGTCGGTCGAAAGATGAACTTAGACCGACTAAGAATGAACAGTACTGATACTAAAATTTAGATGATGTGTTAGTCGGTTAAAGAAGCATTGCCGACCGACTAGTTTGCAACCTAGTCGGTCAACCAACGTTCTTAGACCGACTAACGATAAACAGTAACTCCTGAGAAATTTAGAAAGCCAACTAGTCGGTCCAAGAAGGATTGCTGACCGACTGGATCGTCATCTAGTCGGTCGGTGCCCCTTCTTACACCGGCTAATAAGCACCAAAAGTTCCGATACGGAGCGCGGAGCTCCGGGATCGATTCCTAAGACTCATAGGCTTGATCTAATAGTAAGATACGACCGTTATGAAGCCCGTCACAAATGACTTACTCCGAAATCGACGATCCTAAAGAAGAAACGAGAAAAGACGACGAAACGATCGAAAATGAAAGTTACGGAGACGAAAACCACAAATGAGGAGAAAATCCACCAAGACATATATCATATTATAATAAATCCAAATACATGAAAACCAGTCGTTACACTGCCCATGTTCGATGACGACTATAACTCGGCTAACGACAAGGATGTCGTTCGATTGCAAGGGGGTGGTCCCTTCGACTTACAGCCGACAACAAGGGTCGTTTGGTTGCGAGCGACATGGCCCCTTCGACTTACGACCGATAACGATTGTGGGTCGTTCAATTGCGAGGGGGTGGTCCCTTCGTTTTACGGCTGACGATGAAGTTCGTTCAGTTGTAAGGGATGGTTCCTCGGCTTATGGCTGACGACAAGGATGCCATTCGGTTGCGAGGGTGGTCCCTCGGCTTATGGTAGACGCCAATGGTGAGTCGTTCAGTAGATAGGTGTGGCCCCTTCGACTTGCGGCTAACGGAGATAGGCGTTCAGTGGCAAGGGGATGGCCTCTTCGACTTACACGACAATGGTGATTCGGTTGCAAGGGGCGTGGTCCCATCGACTTACGGGCGACGACGATGGTGAGTCATTCAGCTGCGAGGAGGTGGCCCCTTTGAATTACGGGTGACGATGATAGTCATTCGGTTGCGAGTGGCATGTCCCCTTCGAATTATAGCTGATGACGATAGTGAGTCATTCAATTATGAGGGATTGGCCTTTTCGACTTACGGCTGACGACGATAGTCGTTCGGTGGTGAGGGGATGGCCCCTTTGACTTACGTCTGATAGTCGTTCCATTGCGAGGGGCATGACCCCTTTGACTTACGTCTGATGACGATGGACGTTCCGTTGTGAGGGGCATGGCCCATTCGACTTACGTCTGATGACGATGGTCGTTTGTTGTGAGGGGCATGGTCCCTTCGACTTACGTCCGACGATGAATGTCGTTCCGTGGTGAGGAGCTGGCCCCTTCGACTTACGGCTGATGGCGATGGTCGTTCAGTTGCGAGGGACATGGCCCCTTCGACTTACGGTCGATGACGATGGTGCGTCGTTCTCACACCCCAATCCTCTATATAACCTGGGTTTTCAAAATTTCCTAGAACAAGTGGAGGGTGGGGTGTTTAACAGGCCACTGTATTGCACCAAGCGTAAAATTGAATTTATCACCAGCAAATCACTGCACATGTTAGGACAGCACAAACAGAAGAAAAAAACTACAAGAGCTCCAACCACAATAGTAATAAGTACTATTTGTCACATAGACATGTACAATTACAAAATACAACTGAGAACATGCACATTATATTCTGATCAAATACAAAGTAAAACTGTAAGCATCTGCCAAGTACAAAAGGAAGGACAATACTATACTACTCATGTACATACAAAAGTCCTCGGGGGGATGACTCACACTCCCTACCTAATCATGTGTGTCTATAGGGTGAGAGTCTCCAACATAGGGAAGCTCCCTCGGCTCTGGCCTAGCAACTACATGCTCTGGTCCTGAAAAACAATGTGGATACATCACAACGTGCACGGTAGGAAAATCAACTTGAAAGGATCATTTTTATTTTAAGCTTATGTTTATGTTTATACTTCTTTTTTTATTTGTTTTTGTTTTTCATTACATAAATTATTAATGTTCTAATAGAACTACTAAGCAACAGTACGACTGTAGTAACATATGAGAAGTAAGACAAGGCGACATTTTCATGTTTTTATTAATTTGGAAACGTGAACACTACGCAATGCACCAGGGAATGGACCTCACCTCAGGTGGATGGCTCTCAGACTACCCCGCCAGTGATACACGAGTATCGAATGACTTTAACGGGGCCTCTCGAACTCTGCACACCCCCTCTCACGAGAGTACGAGTGAGATAAAATCTCTACACCATACATCATCATCTCACAGTACATTGCCATGTGGGCATTACATATCACATCAAATCAATGCAAGTCCAGTCCTGCTATCTGCGTACTATTCATGTCTCCCCCACCCCTTCATTGGATATTTACCCAAGTTAGCGTGGAACAAGTAATCCTGGAACATTTCATTTACAATTTTCATTGCAATGTAGACTACATGGCTACACATACATCCAGCTAGCAGAAAAATGCACCGACAGTCAAATCAGGGGCAGTTATCAGCCATTTTCTTTGTGAATTTGCTAAAACTCATTATAACAAAGTTGTAGATATTGATGTCCTCTACTCAGATACCAAATATCACAAATGTAGAGCTAGTACGCTAATTGATATAAGCTAACCCCCATAGTATGCTGAATCAGTTTTTAAACAGAATTGTTGAGCCTTAAAAAGTTATCATTTACATAAACTTACAGCCGGAATTTCAGAAATGGCAAGCACAAAAGTTGTAGATATTGACGTAAGCTTTCTAAATTGACCAAAATCATAGCTGTTGAATCACTATAGTGGGAGCTCTATCATTTTTAGTCACAGTGTACAGATTTTGGCAGAATCTGATACATCAGCAAATTTCAGTGTTTCAGTCAAAAGCTATACAGAATTAGGCCATGGTTACTAAATGAAAGACGAAGGGGACTTCACAAGCTTTCAGAGTTATCTTTTTCACTATTTGTAGCATCCTAAAATAAGAGTTATGCATGCGTGAAGTTGCAGAAGAATAAAATATTTAAAACAGCACCATCTTAGCAAGAAATTCATTGTAGTAGCATGTAGAGAGTTGCATACAAATTAGTTGCGGGATCTAATAGTTGAAGATAATCCCTAAAGTGTACATTTCAAGTTGGAATCATACATTGTGTGATAATTCCCTTCTCATTTTCCTCTCCTCTTCATTCTTCTTCCTCGTCGTCGTCGTCTTTCTTCTCTTCTTCTTTTGTTTTGTTTTTTGTTTTGTTTTTTTGTCTAATAGATTTTGGCCAGGTTGATGAAAATGAAACAAAGAAAAGAAAAAAGAAAGAAGAAGAATGTAGAAGGATTTAAGAAAAGAAGAGAAAGGTTTAGAAGCTTTTATAAGCTTTTCTCGCTTTCTTTCTTTTTTCCTTTCCTTCTTTCTCTTTTCCTTTTGTTTTCTTTTCTTTTTGGACCATACGGGAAAGCCCGTTAGGAAAAATGAGAAAGAGAATAAAAGAAAGAACGAAGAAAAGAAAGGAAAGCCGATGAAAAAGAAAATAAAAGAACGAAGGAGAAAAAGAAAGAGAGGCCCATGAGAATTTCGTCCAAATGGAAAAATGAAAAGGAAAATAAAAGAAAAAGAGAAAGATTGAGAGAGAAGAGTTGTTTTAAGCAAAAATTGAAAAATTACAGATATGTCATTTTGCACGTAATCAAAACACGCGTACGAAGAAGCGTGGCATTACATCGTACCGTATTTTACGGGGGTTACATCCTACCATCTTTAAATCAAATTCCGTCCTCGGAATTTCCAAGATCATGATAGGAGGGTTGATATACATATATACATATCAAAGGGCGAAAGGGGTACAAAGATAGGGAGATACTACATGAACAAATGTGGGTATTTCTCTCGCATCTCATCTTCACGTGCCCATGTGGACTCTCCCAGAGATTCTCGGTGCCACATGACTCTTACCAGGTCAATGACTTTCATCCTAAACATCTTTTGTTTCAGATCAAAGATGGACACAGGCTGCAGCTCATACGTCATATCTGGGTGCACCTCAATCTCCGATAAATCACGACGTGACTGGTGTCCCTAACATATTTTCTGAGTTGTGATACATGAAATACGTCATGAATGCCTTCTAAAGATGTTGGCAATTCCAACGATATGCAACTTCACCAACACGAGCAATAATTTCAAAAGGACCGATGCATCTTGGGCTCAATTCTCCACGTCGGCCAAAACGTACGGTGCCCCGTGTAATAGCCCTATTGTGAATATACGTGAATGACTACGTATTTTTGGGACGTAAGTGTGCGTATAAAATTTTTTGAGTATTTTTATGATTTTTTTTAAATTTTTGTGCAGTCAATATTATTTTTAACATTTTTTAAAAATCAAATGGATTTAAATAAATGGAGTATATGATGAAAAATACTTGTATGGGGAAGTATACCTAGTATATTAATGCGTATATCTATTTTTCTAAAAACAAAAATATTAAAATTACCATACTAAGACACATCTGTTAGGACCGTCTACCTTGCAATACTAAACAACACACACTAGAGGGGGGTGAATAGTGTAAAGACAATCAAAGTGCTTAATTAAAAGTGACTGAAATTAAGGCACGATAAGCAGCGAAAATTAAAGAGTATGCTCAATAACAACAATTGCAAACACAAAAGATTTTACACTGATTCCCCACATTTTCGTACATCCAGCCACATTAATATTCACTGTACTCTTACACTTTGTAGTGAATACAGTCCATACACATGGGATACCCTACACAAGGGATTTGTTCTACACAAGGACATATCAAACCCTACACAAGGGCTGGTCCACACGGACTCAAACTCCCACAAAGGGAGAACTCAAACCCTACACAAGGGTTAGTCTTACACACGGACACAACCTCCCACAAAGGGAGAAACTAACTCTCACAAAGAGAGTTAGGCTTTCACAAAAGATAAAACAAAGTAACACTTACCTATGCCTTGAGATTAGCATACCAATGTGAAAACGATGGCATGCAGGTGTGGATGACCAAGTGCTTGAGATGAGTTTTGATTGCACTTGTTGATCTTTCTCTCTTCTAGGAATGAATCCTAACACTTCTCAATTGAGTGTAAGAATGAAGAGAAGAACGATGTTCTCCAAGAAAGGAATGATATTGAAATCCATTGGAGAAATTCCATAGAGCGTAGATGCTATAGCATAAGAGGAAGCTATATGAAGGAAATGAAAGGGGAGAGGCTTAATGAAGAGATTATATGATCTTCAAAGTATTCCAAGAGTTCTAAATGAACTAAGTCATCTCATATATATAAGAACCCAAAATAACCCAAAGAACCCAAGCAAAAAAGCCAAGAAATCAGATTTGCAACGACAATAATTTTGGATGAAACAGCTCGGACAGGCGCCTATAGGCAAAGGATCGGGCGCCTGGTGTAACCGCTAGATTTTCCCAACGCTATAATCTGAGCCAGGACAGGTGACTGTAGAAGACTACACGGGCGCATGTACCATTGTGCAAGCGCCTGTAATGGCTTCATTAGGCGACTGACACAAGGGATGGATTTGAGCTGGAAAGTGGCAACTTACGCACTTGTGTACCAGGTGACTGAAGAACAAAGCTCAGGCACCTGAAGGTTGACATGCGTATGTAAACTCTACATTAGTTGACTGTCCCACAAAATGGATTGGAGCTCAAAATACCAAGTTACTCACATTGGTTAACCAGGCGACTTAAGAACAATGTTCAGGCGCTTGTAGGATAACATGCGCATGTCTTTTGTAGTTCAGTCGCATGTACCAAAAGCTCAAGTATAGAGTCAAGCAACTTGACTTGAGCTTGTGCAGAACAGCCGTCTGTTGAAGGATGGCCAGCCCCTGGTGAACCACCAGTCGTCTGCCATGCCTTCATCAGGAGCCTGTTGGAAGTCCAAAAACTCCAATTGAGTATTTGGCATGTGGAACCTATTTGATTTGGTTTCTATGATGATCATAAGATTCACTAAGATGGTAAATACATATGAATGAATGATAGTCCATCTAAGCAAATCATTACATAAGTCATATGACTCAAAAGGAACAAAGCAAGAAATAAAATACATGGATTACAATAGCTTTTCATATAGTCTAGTCTTCAAGCTCTCGATGCCTTGAGGTCCTAGCCACCATCATGTTCCAAGATTTGGCTTCATTAGATGATCTTCATGACTTCATCCAAGCTGGAGCAATCCATTACTCTTGGAGGTCTTTAAGATATCCACTGCATCATCCTCCAAGCTTTATGCGTTGTCTCATCAACATATAATCATTAAGATAAACTGAGACTAAAATATAAGATTTATTAGCACGCTAACATAATGTATTGATCATCATCAAAATAACGTAACTAACAACATCCACCTATGATGTGTCTTGACCTTGCTAATCCTCACCAATTCTCTAGACATATGGCATTTGAGATGATTTTGGGTGATGACAAGGCAAGTAGAGGGATTAAAAGAAGAGAAAATTTGGAGAAAAATCAGAAAAAGGAAAGAAAATGGGGATACCTCTCACTCCCTCAGCTCACGCACCCTCACACTCTCCCCCAGTTCACGCAAGCAGCCTTGCAGCCTTGTTCAATTTCAAAACCCAACCCATAACTAAGGAGTAAGAATGAAACTAGGGCTTTAGCGGGTCTTCAAGGAATAAGAAGGGCCAAAGACCATTTGAAGGACATCAAGAGGTAGGATTCTTAACTGAGCTAGCTAGAATTTTGATTAGGATCGTCGCATGTTAATTATTATCGTTGTCGGAATTGACAACAGGAAGAAACCACACGAGTCAAGGCGTGTGAGGGTCGTTGCATCATCCACACCGTCGTGTATCGACCGTGTGGTGGTCGTGTTAGGACCCTGCGGGGGCTACACAATACATTAGAGGTGGTGAATAGTGCAAGTGCAAGCAAAGTGCTTAATTAAAATTTACTGAAATTAAATCACAATATGCAGTAGAAATTAAAGAGCATGCTCAACAACAACAATTGCAAACACATGATTTTACCCTGTTTTCCCAAACTTGTGTACGTCTAGCCACACCAAATATCCAATATGAATCTCACACAGAGAAGTGAATACAATCTCACACAGAGATACTTCACACAAAGGATTTGGATTCTCACACAAAGAAATCCTTACTCACACACATAGAGACTCGAACTCTCACAAAAAGAGATCTTAACCAACCCTACACAATGGTTCTACTCTCACACAGAGAGTACCTAGCTCTCAAACAGAAATCTAGGGTTTCAAAGAAAAGAAAGTAAAACAAGTACTCTTACCTATGCCTTAATGACGAACTTACTCATTAATGAATGCAAGGCATGGAAGAGATCTCCAAGTGATGAGATTTACTTGAAATGCACTTGGATGATTTCCCTTGAGCTTGACTTCAATGCATGAAAAGGAGAATGAGAGAGTTTGAGAGTGGCTTAATCAATCTCTAATGATTTTCAATAGATCCAAGAAGTTCTAATGAACTCAGCACTCTCATATATATAGGAAGCCCAACTAAACCCTCAAACCCAAGCAAAAAACCAAAATGAATAAATCTGCAACAGATAGATTCTGGCAATTTACGGCATAAACAGTCGACTGATGACCAACTTACAGTCGACTGGTCAACGGCTATAAAAATCCCAATGGCTATAATCTGAGTCAGGACAGGCGAATGTAGAAGACTACACAGGCGCCTGTAAAAGGTGCATGCACCTGAATATTCTTCAGCAGGCGACTGTCACATGGAATGGAAATGACCTGATAAAAATGCAAATTTCGCACTAGCGCCTTCAGACGATAGATAACCAATTCTCAGGCGCTTGTAATTTGACAGGCGACTGAAAACCTCCCATCAGTCAACTAACTTGCAAAGTGGGTTGAAACCCAGAAACTACAAGTTAAGCACTTTGGCACACAAACGAATGGAGAACAAATCCCAGGCGCCTGATGGAATACATGCGCATGTAAAATGAACGTCAGTCGTCTGTTTCCAATAGCTCAAGAAAGATTCAAGAAATGTTGACTTGAGCTGTGCACACCAGTCGGCTGTAGAAGGCTTGCCAGATGCCTGTAGGTCATCCAGTCGCCTGTTATGCCTTCATCAGTCGACTGTGTGAGAGCCAAAAACTCCAGTTTAAGCTTAAGGCAAGGTGAACCTATTGGGATGGTTTCTATGATAATCATAAGGCTCACTAAGATTGAAAATCCATATGCATGAATGAGTTAGTTCATCTATCAAGGCATTACAATAAACCTAGACTCAAAAAGAGAAAAGCAATAAATGAAATAATACATGGATTACCTTGCTTCCCCTAGAGTCTAATGGCTTCAAGCTCTTGATGCTTTGATGCTCCCCACCATCTTCCAAGCGTTGGCACCTCTCGATGAGCTTCCTTTCATCAAGCTCCAAGCTTTGGCAATGCTCTACTAAATGTCCATCCTCATGCTCCAAGCTTTGGCTTCATTAGATGATCTTCATGACTTCATCAAAGCTTGAGCAATCCAACACTATTGGAGGTCTTTAAGATAACCAATGCATCATCCTCCAATCATTATACTTTGTCTCATCAACAGATAATCATTAAGATAAACTGAGACTAAAACATAAGATTGATTAGCACACTAACATAATGTATCGATCATCATCAAAACAACGTTAGTCTTGCACTCAAGAACTAACAGGTCGTTCGACCAATTGGAACGGCACACGGTCGTTCTTCGACTATGTTGCCATCTATTGTCCCCACAAGGCCGTGTCGAAATTCGACACGGTCATGTCGACTCTATAAACACTTTAACGCGTCGACTTAGACATGAACATTGGTGAATGAATATTCCTCAAACAACAAGTGCATCTTTACTTTTTTGCAATTAACAAGTGCATTTTTACTACGAAATTTGGTCATGGTTGTAACTCATTTGCAAAATCTATCTGGCTATCTGATCCAATGCTGCTTAATACATTATCTTGAATTTTACATGAAATATATAACCATTTGAACTAAATTTATTATTGACGAACAAACAACAACTATTTCATACATTGGATTGTTCTTCTTATTTTATTTTTCCCATGGCAATAATTGCGTTCGAATAATAATCTACCAAAATATTCCCCAAAAACTGCTTACATATACTTACCAGCTGAATGATGATCCGACTCATTTTACATTTCCTTCAAACAATTTTAGGTTACGAAAAACCCTAAATCGTTTGATCTCGCAGTACCCTTTCTTTTGATCTATCAAGAAAGCTTCAAATTTCTGTTAGAGCTCAAGAAATCTTTGAAATTATTTGGAAAAACTCAAAACCTAGAGTTTGATTTTCGCACTTTGCAACTAAGTCTGTGTGCTATGAGAAAAGTTCTACCTGAACTCACGGTTGTTCGCGTTGAGCAAATGGACAGGGATGTGCGCGGTAAGCAATTTAGTATGTGTGCAGAGTAATTTTTTTGTCTGTTATGCGCGATGAGTAATTTGGTATGTGCACTGAATCATGATTAATTTGGTATGTGCACGATGTAATTTTTTGGGACAGTTGTGTACAATGAGTAATTTGATATGTATTTAATGTGTGTGCTGAATAATTTTTGACAGATTAGTATTTTGGTGTTCTTGTAAATGAGAGTTTTGTTACCATCAACCCGATTGAGGGGAAAAAAAATCATCAAATCAAGTCAAAAGAAGCAGTACGACGATGCGCCTCCTCCACAAAATGGACGGTTGGCGAGAGCCATAGAACAAATGTGTGCGCGTAAATTAACCAGGCAAACACCGCTCGCCCTTTTATTTTTTTTTTCGTCTCTGTTTTTGTTTCCGAAAAAAGTCTTACTGTTTGTGGGCTTCCCTTTTCTCTTATTTCTCCTCCTCCTCCTCCATGCTCGAGAGATCGAGAGCGAGAAGCAGCTGATTGATTCCTAAACCAACAGAAGATCATAGAAATGGAGACGGCTATATGCGGTCGAATCGCGCTCTCACCGAATCACGTGATAAACTCCAAATCAGGTGACTGGCTTCGCCAAAAAGTATGGGTTCTCTATTTCAATCCAAAATAAGTGGTGCTGTTGCCGGTCTAATTTGAGATGGGTTCTCTAATTTGTACTTGTCCTGTTGAATTATTGTTGAAATTAATTCGTTCCGGGCTTTTTCAAGTGATTTTTGAATATTTTAGCTGAAAATTGTTATCGGATAGTGAAAGTTATGAGCTTGTACAAAAGTGATTCTATGGCTATTAGTGAAACGAGAGAGTTGTTAGTCAAATAAAATTCACAAAATTCACACTCTATTATAGATGAAGCGCTCTTAGCAATCTCTATATCAGGCCCTGACATGAAATTTTTTACAATAACTATACCATGACCACAATAAATATGCAGGCTTCAAAGAGGAGGGCGTGTGATTAACCAGTCCCTCTTTCATTATAATTTCGCAACCGTTTCAAGATCAGCCGTTGGCCATTAGCATTATTCTATCACCAATCTTTCTGGATTATGCCAGTATCTTGCGGTTTTTTCCTTCAAGGATTCTTACCGCACTTTTGTATTTCTCTTTTCTTAGATACCAAATTTACATCTTGTGTTCTAAATCACCACCCTTCCTCCCAAAAAATCTCTTACCAACCCCTTAATTTCCTCCAAGTGAAAACACTATAGAGAAAATGGGAAACGAGGTTACACCTCATGAAATTTTGTACGGTGTCACCTCAAAAACCCACACACTACCTTTTTCGGATCGGAGCCGTTAATGTTGATCACGTATGCTAAAACCCCATTATGCCAAACATCTAGTCATCTTGATGTTATTTGCTTGTTGATCGGATTCAGTTCAACAGATTTATGATAACAAAACTTCTTTTAATGATCCGATCAACAAGCAAATGGCCTCTGGTTCACTGAGCTTATGGCGTGCTGGGATTTTAGCATGTGCAAATCGACATGAATGGCTCTGATCATCAGATAAGTGGCTAGAAGAGGAGGTGTTTGGGGATGACATCGTGTGAAAATTCGTGCAATGTTTGTTTATCTCCAGCTTTGTCAAATATATACGAGCACCCAAAAACGGGAACCAAAAAATCAGGAACCCAAAAAACCTCACACGGAGTGCGGGGCCCACGCACATGTGTGAAGGAGAGAGAAGAGTGGGTGTGGGTATTGTCTTAGATGCAAAAGTGGAAGAAGCTGGGGTTAAAGTGCAAAAGGCTGGGGGAAGTGGAAAAAGGCCCAATGACAAACTCGTAAATTCTGTGCAATCGGGTGTGTTTTTGGGTGTGAGTTTTTTAAGGTTTTTATTAGTTCAATTGCAAAACTATAAATATGTGGGCTGTGTGGCTTTTTTGGGTGAGGGGGTTCCCCATGGGTGACTTGACATTGCCATGTGGGACGAACCCGTAGAGAAACACCCTCTTTTGTATAATAGATTTCTTGTTATCATTGTTCGACCACCCAATTTCATTTCCAGTGACTGACTAGATGTTTTGGCTAACTGATTTAATGCTATTGCTATTGTAGATCAAATTCTTATATGTCACTCTTATGTAATCTATAAAGCTCACACTCATTTGATCCCACAATCACATTGCAATTTGGCACTTGTGTATCCTATACTTCCTCAACAACAACAATTATATATATATATGGGTTAATGTGCCTGAGAACGTGCGCATGCAGAATTACCTGCGCACGCCCCCTCTGTTCGGCATTTTTAAGTATTTTTATGAATTTTTTTGCAGTAGTTAGATAAACTTGTTATGCAGCTCCCCACAAAATATCAGGTCAATCCAACACCGTTTGGGCCTCCGTTCGTCGATTTCAAAAACATTGTGCAAAACTATTTAGAATTCTGGACAGTTTTGCGCAACATTTTTGAAATCGATGAACGGAGGCTCAAACGGTGTTGGATTGACCTGAAATTTTGTGGGGAGCTGCATAACAAGTTTATCTAACTACTGCAAAAAAATTCAAAAAAAAATACTTAACAATGCCGAACAGAGGGGGCGTGCGCAGGTAATTCTACATGCGCACGTTCTTAGGTACATTTTTTTGCATATATATGTATGAAATATATTATTATGCCAAAAAACTCTTCCATACAAAAACTATGAGAAAGGGGGGGTTGATGTTTTTAAAGATCTAAATGGTTGGATATGATATACACATTAATACCCTCATCATCAAAAATCAAGTTAACCTAATCATATGTGACCATCGATCGGATCATTACAAAAAGTTTTATTGTTCTGAAACTATTAAATTTGTAATGGTTGATTGAGTGTCAAATCTCCTAGGATTTTTCTCAAATTTGAGGTTTTATGGTATATATTTGCATATCAATCCCAAGAAAACAAAACAAAAAATAACCAAATTTTTTTGCATCATGTTCTTATATGAGATTTTTCGCACAGGAACATTCCACACTCATACATATATGAGAATAATGTGTATTATATGACATATGACTTAGCCTCACACGTGACTTTAAAAAGTTTACCATTTCATATTTTTTCAGACTATTCGAACCAGTTATTTTGATTTATATATTTTAAAACTTTAAAACACCAAATATTAGGTAAATCTAGGTGGTTTTGCTTCTTCATCCACCAGTCACAAAAAGTTTTATTCTTGAGAATTGTTACATTTGTGATGGATGGATGTAGTAAAATCCTATGGGTTCACACGATATTTGATGTTTTGTAATTTAAAATATGAAGATCAAAATGAACAGTTCGATCATCCAAATCAATATGCAGGGTTGGACTTTTCAAGGTCAAATATAAAGTTAAGTCTCATACGTCAGATGATACCCATTATATATAGATGAAGGGTTTCTTGGGTGAAATTTTCGTACACGGAGCTTGCCAAAGAAGAACTTATTTTTTTAAAGTTTAATCTATACATATATATACCTTAAGAAAAATAATTGATGAACACTGTGAATTTGACACTCGACAAGGCATTACAAATTTAACGGTTTTAAAACAATAGAACTTTAGTAACGATTTGATTGAGGATCAAATATGAGGGATTTCTTAATTTTTTGTATGTGCATGCATTAGCATGCGTAGAACACATCTAACAGTTTGGGTCTTTTAAAAAATATCCTAAAAACTATTTTTGCATAGAGGGCTTTTTGCATATGAAAATTTTCATACACATGCATATACTTACATACATGGAGGTGATATCGATGCAACTGGTTGCATTCATTATAAATAAGCAGACAAGCACTCTTACCTAATATTATTAATAGTAAGTAGGGATACACCACTCTTTAAATGTTCTGTCAAAGTTTTGATGCTAGTGACTGGCTACCTTACACATCATCCCCCTTTATCCAGTCTCAGGACTAACTGTCTCAGGACTAACTGTTAAAGTATATGACATTAAGCACAGTATAAGGAGAATTAAGGTAACTAACTATGTTTCGGTCCTCTAGAAGTGATATAAGTTATTCTGATATTTGCAACGTTGTTAGCATTTATCGTTTTATGTTTCTTAGAGGATGCCATCTGTATAATTTGTTTTTACAGAAAGTACATGGCCCGAGAATTTTAGTTCTAGGAGAATCTACTCGTCACTATTAAATGGTTGCATTATAAACATAATTTATGACATCTTGCACATTTTATGTGCTTTATTGACATCGATAGTCTGATCTTTAATGTGATGCTATTGTATGCATGTTGCATAATTATACTTTTGCTTGCTCACAATGATGAAATCAATACTTTTTTTACAATTCCTTAATGTCCAGTTCATATATTTCGTTTGCATGTACAGATATTTATATGTGCATGCACATCCTTTCACATGCATGCGATAAAGCATACCTATTATACTAGATGATTCTAATGTTTTTTAAATGTACCTCAGTGTTTACTGTGGTTGCTAGTTTATAGTACTGATGACAGGAATTTTCTGTAGTGGACATATAAATGAAAGTTTTAAACATAACGTTTTATGATGGAAACAAAAATAGTTATATTTGATTCAGAAGGATACCCATGGAGCATCTGGTAAAACTTATAACTATGCAGTGGCGGAGCCAGAAAACTTTCGTAGTGGGGGCAAAAACTTAACGAAAAAAATCTTCTTTTTTGAAAAAAAGAAGGGTACATGCAAAATTTATGGTTTCATTGATACAAATTTCTAAGAACAAAATGAAACAAAAAAGAAATCATAATACAAAGAGCCTTTGTTATTTGCATACAAAATGAATTTCAACTATCTAATACTTTGTAATGTGGAAATAAGGATGGGTGAAATAAGAAAGAATGGAAGCTTATGCAACAAAATTCCAGAAAGATTGCATTAGAATTGTTGAAACATGTACACAAATTTTTCGTAAGAAATGGATGATGTGAAAGGTATTTGTTTAATTTAAAAATAGAGCCAAACATATAATCTATATCATCATTTTCAAAGAAGTTGCAAAGAAACATAAAAAGACTAATATATTCAAATGTTAACATTTGTAGAATCCACGTAAAAGTTTAGCAAATGAATATTTTGCAAGATTCAATATGTTGAAGAATAACCATTACGGGTAAGAAGAACATAACAATAAAAAGTTTTGAATAAATTAACAAGAAAATAGAGAAATAAGTTTATAATTAAAAATAACTTGACGATAATATGAATAAAAAGTTCTCTTTCAATCTTTCATCTTTAGTTGAATGTTTCCCTTTAAAAATTTATAAACAAGAAAATGATAAGATGAAAGGAAGAAAGATTAAAGGACTTTTTGTGTAAAATAAATGAGTTGCTTTGTTTTAGAGAAAAATTTGAGCTTTTAATTTGACCATTGTATTTGAAGATTGTAATTACATTTAAATGAGGACTGCACTAAATAGTTGATATAAAGAGATATGTTAGTTAGGTTTCTTTTTTATTGTGTTGACTTTTATTCTTGCATGAAATGGAGGAGCTACACAGGGGCAAAGGGGGGCAAATTAATATGGATACTAGCTAATTAACATGGGGCAATTAAAAGTCAGAATAATTAATATGAATACTAGGCAATTAATAAAGGGGGGCAATTAACATTGGGGCAAAGTCAGTGTCTCAGTGTCTAATATACATCTAATATACATATATACTAGCTAATTGACTATTAAAGAGAATTAACGTGGGGGCAAATATTACTTTTTGATTGGTCAATTTAATATACATACTACATACTAGTTATTTTTTAAAAGTCAATGGGGGCAATTGCCCCCCTTTGCCCCCATGTAGCTCCACCACTGTAACTATGGTAAATTAAGTTGAAATACTTATTCTTTCTTCTCTTTTTGGGTAAGAAGGCTTGTTCACTTAGTAAAATATACTATAAACTCTGACCACCATTTGGTGCTTCAATTTGTAAACATTTAATTTAGTTATTAAGTGCTTCAATTTGATTTTTTTTGATACACAATTTGATTTCATATAATTCAGTTAGTACAGTGACATTAAAAATTGTGTTTTCTTCTGCAAGAAAAAAACAGATTTTCTTTTTCAAGATGTGTACATTCATGGCAAGTAGGCTCAACATTATGTTTTAGTTAATTTTAATTCTACTTAACATTCATGATTAGTTATTCTTTCAGTTAAATTTTCAACAATATAGTTGCCACAGTAAAACAATTCCCTTAGCGGGCCCTTTTATTTTCCAAAATTTTCCGAGGCCACTCACCACATATGTCCTCTTCTCAGATGGAGTTGGACATGATGAAATTTTCAGGATGTTTTGGGTGGGTTTTTTTTCTTTCTTTTTTTGGGTGGTTTTTTTTTTTTTTTTTTTTTTTGGGGGGGGGGGGGGGGGGGGGGGGGGGGGGGGGGCAACTTGGCTTCCTCCCGTTGGTTCCATATATATTAAAGTTGCATGTTCATACTTAGACGCACATATGTCGAGTCAGAAACTATGTTAGTTAGTCTACTTCTTCATTATTCCGTTGATGATAATGTCTTTTTTATGCACTGAAGTTTTGGTTAACTTTGTACGCTTTGAAGTAGATTCTATATTTCACTTAACTATGTAGGTTTTTGATACGATCCACTAAGGGTTTGATGATAAAAAAGGATTTTTAGGGGACATTTGGAATTTTTAGGGCTTTAGAAAGAAGATATGTGATAAAAGAGGGATTTTTATTAGAAATAAACTGAAATAAAGGATACAAAGATAAGAGTTGAGACCTTTAGAGATGATCATGCTCTCCCAAGCCGTCGATTCGAGAGGGGGCCACGCTCTCCAATGGAAAGATGGATAATATCACATCAATGGTTTTCTTCTTCACAATAATCAAGCATGTTGCCTCTCTTAGCTGGCACTAGATTTAAATAAAGAAAAATTACATAAAAGTGCAGATTCACGAAAAAGCCCTTAATAATGAAAATTACAAAAGGACCCTTTGAAATCTGAAAAATCCCAAAACGCTCCTGATGTCTCTTAATGGGCTAAAAGTGCAGATGTATCATTACTCCGCCCCCGAAAAACCACCTTGTCCTCAAGTTGGTGCATGAAATTCATGAACGGTGCTGCTCCAAGTGGATCGTCGAAGTCCTCCTTTCGCTGACGGACTGCGAAAAGTGGAACCCCTTCAAGCATATCCTTCTTGTAAACTTCCTTCCTGGGCATCTCGATATATTTCCATCACGCAGTCCTTGAGCTCCTCCCACGAACATACAGGTCGTCTCTGCTCCCTCCACTGGAACCAAGAGAGCGCATCTCCTTTGAAACAGATGCCAGCCACCTCCAATTTTGCCTCTCCATCAGATGTGCCTCCGCAAAGAATCTCTCAGCTCGATAGATCCAGCCATAAGGACACCCCCTCAAACAACGGCCTTTTCAGTTTTCTCACTCTGCCTTCAGCCCCAAGCCGCTCCTGGTCTACTCGTCCTCTCGTTTGTCGATAGTCAGAGGGAGTGTAATAATTGTCATGTCATACCTCGACATGCCTTCCATAGCCCATCCTAAGGTTGTTGCCTCAGTCGTCATTGCCTCCCCAGTCATGCTCATTAGTCATCAACATTCTTCTCAAAGCCTGGATCCTCATCATAATCGGCCTAAAATTCCTCGTATACTGGAAGTACTTTGCGTCGTCAGCTCTCTGCCGCATACCAAGGTCCATGAAGTCCCGTGACCTCCTCCACATCATCCTCAGGCCCCGGATGAAGCCCAAATTTGTTATCGAAGTCCCGACGGTCTTTCCGCATGTCCTGGGGTCCAGGGTCATCCTTCCAATGCTCAAGGCACATCCGACGGGCCTGCAGCGGGCCTGCAGGACCTACAGAGGCCTGTAGTTATGGGTGGCAAAATAGACCCGACCCGAACCCGGCCTCTTGGGCCGGGTATGGGTATGGACCAATGCGGTCGGGTCGAATTCGGGTCAACCCGACCGACCCGGATAAAAATCTGGGTTGGGTACGGGTTTGACCACTCGACCCGGTTGACCCGTCTATATATTATAAATATATATTAAATGTAATCCAAAGCTTGCATGGTAGCATCAGTGGAGCTCTTGGTTAGCGCTTCTTGTTGCGTCTCAAGTGGTTGTGGGTTCGAATCCTGGAAATCCGAATATCCTCATTTTAAGCTTTCAATTTCAAATAATAATATTTATAAGAAATATATTAAAATACGATTAACTTAACTCCAACAACTATCGTAGCACACTTGGTTTGGGGCATTGTCATATTGCTTCGAGGTTTCGGGATCAAGCCCCTTTAGTTGCACTCGGTGATTAGTGTTTTTTGCAAAATAATCTCTCTCTTTTCACCCCGAACCCGACCCGAACCCGACCCGCAAGACAAACCGGGTCGGGTACGGGTTACCCGGGTTGCTCCCGGGTCGGGTACGGCTTCCCGAACCTTGACCCGGATTTTATCCGGGTCAGGTTCAGGTTTACCCCTATTCGGGTCGGGTCAAATCTGACTCGACCCGAACCCGACCCGACCCGTTTGTCACCCCTACCTATAGTGGGCCTGCAGAGGCTTGCAGTGGGCCATGCATGCCCACTGCAGGCCCCTGCTGGCCTGCAGTAGGTCGCGGAATCTCCCATGACGGCTAGTGTTTCTCCGATCCATGTGATCTTCTTCCGCTCCGTCGGATCCTTTCTCCATGTCAGATAGATGGCCTCCTTTGAACTATTCTTTCGTCTATTTCTTTTTCGCCAAAGTTGCAGCAGTTTGCCCTAAATCTGAATTTTCATCCAGATTTGAACTTTTCGCCAAAGTTGCCGCCTTTAGATCTACGAATTGTTGCATCATGATTTGCATGAAGGTTTCAAATTTTTCATCCATTCGCGTCTTAAGCCCTTTTATCGATGCCTTGCCACCAGATTTGAGATCATCTATAGACTTCTTCAGATTTTTAATTTCGTCATCGTATCTTTCATCCAAAGCTTCAATGTTTTTGGTGGTAGCCGCCCCCATGGATGTCAATATCGTCGCTTTGATACCAATTGATTCGATCCACTAGGGTTTTGATGATAAAAATAGGATTTTAGGGGAAAGGTGGGATTTTTGGGCTTTAGAGAAAAGACATGGGATAAAAGAGGAATTTAATTAGAAATAAATTGAAAATAAAGGATACAAAGATAAGGGTTGAGACCTTTCGAGAGGATCTCACTCTCCCAAGCCACCGATTCGAGAGGGGGGCCGCGCTTTCCAATGAAAAGAGGGATAATCTTACCGTAAGGGTTTTCTTCTTCACAATAATCAATCATGCACTCTCTTCTAGCCGGCCCGAGCTTTAAATAAAGAAAAATTACAGAAAAGTGCGAAAAGCCCCGAATAATGAAAATTACAAAAAGACCCCCTAAAATCTGAAAATTCCCAACACGCCCCTGATGTCTCTTAATGGGCTAAAAGTGCAGATCTATCAGTTTTTTCTGATTATTTGCCTGTGGACATGACATTTCAGAAATCGCCTTAACAGACACTGTGAATTCACTTTATTTTAGTAATAGCTGGTTTTTCTGCTCCAAAGTTTGTGATTTATCACAGTAAATATATTTCGTTGAACTTATCATTTTCTTCCTTCTGAATGTATCTGCTAAATGCATGCCAGATTGACAGCTGATTACCATTTCTTCATGCGTGCTGCAGGGGATAGATTACCCGCACACAAGGGACCATATAGGGCTCGTGGCATTCCTAGGGCAGTATCGGCTACTGGACCAGGTAAAGGAGGTGGATTGTTAGAAAGGCCAACAGTAGAGACAACTACCCCTGGACGTGAATCTGAGTTTGACTTGAGGTATTTGATAGCTCTTCATTTTTGTCCATGTCATTACATTGTTATTGTTCATCGGCGATCAAACTTAAAATGATATATTAGTTTTCACACAATTTAATTATGATGTCATTATCTTAGATGTGGTTTGTTGCCTCGGGTTGTCATCTTTTTAGTGTTTCAGCTTTCTGGTTTGCTTAGATTTATTTAGCCATGTCAGAGTCTGAAGAACTTGGCGGCATAAATTTGTTTAGACTTCTGGTTGTCATCCTTTTTAGGGATTTTCCTCCACAAAGATGTTCGTATATTTATTTACACTGCTATCCCATACTTCAGCAATCCATGTCATTTTTAATTTTATTTTAACCCAAGCTACTTGATGCATGAGCTGGAATGAACCTTTTCATGGATGAGATCAGGATAGCCTTTACTTCATTGGCGTTAATGGTAGTGATAAAATTATCAAGGGCTACAACCGATGATGTCTGATCAAAAGCTCATTCATTCCAATGGGATTAGATGGGCTTTCTGCTGACAACATTTGCAGCACAAGCTGCACTTCAATCAGAAGCTCCCTAACTGTGACTAATTATTGAAATTTACAAGGTTCCCTCGGCTACCTGTTCATTTCCATACAGACAGTGGTTGTGATTCATGATTATCAGTTCTCTTATTAGTGAACTACGCAGCAACCCCATTGCATATTTGGCTATTAAATCAGCATTGTTACTGGATCGTTCTGAGCCATCGGCATTGTGCTTAGATATTGAGTAATATTTCTTGGGCTTTATAGGTCGTGTGGATCATTAGGCTACAACTGGCTTCTTTTATCTTCTCGTCTCGGTATTTCTTTTTATAGGGGAGTGTGATGCGGCGCGCGGGTCTGAGGAGGCGCCCGGGCATGGGTCTGAGGGGGCGCCGGT
Source organism: Scilla litardierei (assembly GCA_030789695.1). Taxonomy (NCBI): domain Eukaryota; kingdom Viridiplantae; phylum Streptophyta; class Magnoliopsida; order Asparagales; family Asparagaceae; genus Scilla; species Scilla litardierei. The sequence continues at coordinate 180,078,447 of CM061139.1, read as the reverse complement.
TCAGGTCTACCAAAGGAGGAGGCGTCTTGGGTCCACCACATGTCCGGTGTCAAACTTGTAGTTTCGTGGCTACAAGGGGGAGTGGTTTAGTAATGAACAATTGGCTAATCCCCCCTAAAGTAAGGGCCGGCCGGCCATAAGGAGCTTATTGTAGAATTATTTTGTGAGTTCGTTTCATACCTAGAACCCTAGATTATTTTCTTGCAATTGTTTCCTTCAATCCCTATTGATAGTTTAGCCCTAGATTAATTGTAGTAGCTTTTATTATTAATTTCAGATCTGAACCCTTTATAGAAATCCTCTTTTATCCCTCCACATCCTAAAAATCCTACCTTTATTCCACAAATAAATCCTAGCAGTATCAATTTGGTATCAGAGCGCAAGATCCATGGTGAACATAATATCCAAGGAGCGGATCGACCTATTGGAAGAGAAGTTGGAAAAGTTTGAGAGCACCATTAGCGAGGTGAGAAAGGAAGCGGCGGAGAGCGTTGCAGAGTTGAAGGAGGCTATGACAGCAAATAGATCTTAGATGATGCAAGAATTGGCGGCGATGATAGCAAATCTGAATCCTAAGCGAGATCCAAGCCCAAAGGAGCCACCTTTGTCGACAAGGAAGGGAAAAAATGCGATCTTTTTCGAAGGGGTTCCGGAAGATGTCGAAGACGAAGGCCTATACCCATACAAACAAGGAAATAGCAGATCGGGAAGATTGGGAGGCGTTTCCGGCCACGTCGGCCACGGGGGGGGGGGGCACCCCTTCGCAGCCCTTGGGGGCCTGCTGAACCCCCAGGAGGGGCGGCCAGTGCCGGCCCGCCCCTCCTGGGCCTCCGGTGGCCCTCTGGGGCAGCGGCGGAGGCCCGCCGTCCCAAATCTGGGGCCGACAGGCTCCGCCCCCCTTGAGGGGCCTTGTCGAGCCTCCGAGGGGGCACTCGAGCCTCGCCCGACCCCCATAGGGGCCCGCCGAGTCACATGGGAACCCAACAGCCCCCCGCCTACTTTCGCGCCTCAGTGGGCCCTGTTTGGAGCCCAACCAGTTCAGGCGTCGTCTTTTCAGCCACAGATGGGGCCCTGAGAAGGATTTCAGTAGCAAGGAGAGCGGCAGCAGCACTTGAGAGGTCCGTCGACTCAGCCCTCGCCCTTCGGGGGGTCATCGGCGATTGGAGAGAACTTCAGGGCACACCGAGGGGGCACCAGAGGGACTATGGACACCTACACGGAGATGATCGGGTAGATTGGCAGTGGGATGGTGCAGACGGAGGCGCACGAGATCCAGCCGGGATATATTCTTGACAGACCACCTATATTCCAGCTGAGATGCCAGGATCAGACACAGGAGAGAGGAGAATTTGCTGGGAGAGTCGGATGAGGAAGCTGAAGATGCCCATCTTTGAGGGAGGAGACCTGGATGACTGGATGTACCGAGTGGAAAGATATTTTGAGGTGTCGGTGGTTCTGGGGAGGACTGGCTACGGGCGGTCGGAGTCTGTTTGGAGGGAGAGGCTCTGGGATGGTTCAGGTGGACACAACAACAGCAGCCTTTTCGGACGTGTGGTGAGTTCACCACCCTTCTGGTGGAGCGTTTTGGCGCAGTATAGTCTGGGGGAGTTTATGAGCGGCTATATTCATTGAAACAGGGGGGAGCGTTGGAGAGTACATTAAGAAATTTGATTCGTCTGCCACCAAGTTCGGGAAGTTTCGGGTAAAGGGCTGAAACCCACGGTTAGATCCGGACTGAGACAATTGAAGCATGTGGGACTGCGAGAGATGATGACCTCAGCTAGGATGATGGAGGACCATCAGGAGACGGAGAGGAGAGCCCATGTGACATGGGGAGGCACCGCTTTTCGCGGGCAGGCTCCAGCAGGGGGACAGAGAGCTACTACCACCCAGGGAGCTACCGCAGTTGCCGCAGACAACAGAAACAGGAGGCCGGAGCCACGACCAGGGGGCAGATACGGCGGATGACCGAGGCGGAGATTCGGGACAAGCAGGCTAAGGGACTGTGCTTCAATATGATGAGAAATTTACTCCAGAGCATCGCTGTGGGGATCGGACCCTCCAGATATTGATAGTGAATGATGAGGAAAAGGAGGACGATGTGGTCGTACTGGATGCTGGAGAGGACGAGGAGCAGGAGCACCAGCACTTGGACCTAGCGGAGGTATCCCTCAATTCTGTGGTGGGGTTCACGCCGAACCACACCATGAAATTGGTGGGACAGGTGGGCGGACAGGATGTGGTGGTGTTGGTCGACAGTGGGGCCACCCCTAATTTTATCTCCAGTAGGTTGGTGGGAGAGCAGAGTCTGCAGCTGAGCGACACCGGGAGATACGGAGTAGTGTTGGGCATATGACAGGTGACACACATCAGCGGCGTCTGTCGAGGTGTGATTGTGACAGTGCAGGGGGTGCAGATTGTTACAGATTTTCTTTACTTGGAGTTAGGAAGCACTGATGTCATCCTAGGGATGAAGTGGCTGTAGACATTAGGAGAAACCAAAACAAACTGGAAACGGTTCAGGTTGGAGTTCCAGGACGAGGGGAGGACAATAGTCTTACAGGGGGACCCCAGTCTCTGTCGTTCTTTAGTGTCCTATAAGGCCATGACATGAGCTTTACATACGACTGGATGAGGCTATTTAGTGGAGCTGCAGGTGGTGACCGCAGGGGAGCAGAGGGAGGACCACAGCCAGTCAGTGGCCCAGAGATAGAGCAGCTTTTGTGCCAGTACGAGGATGTTTTTCAGGCTCCACATGGATTACCACCATCCCGCGATCACGAGCACGCCATTGTTTTGCGGGAGGACGTGTCTCCCATCAATGTGCTACCATACAGATATCTCCAGGTGCAGAAGGACGAGATAGAGAGGTTGGTAGAAGACATGCTACATGCCTGGGTGATTCAGCCGAGTGTGAGCCTATTCTCCAGCCCGGTTTTGCTGGTGAAGAAGAAGGATGGCAGTTGGAGGTTTTGTGTGGACTACATGGCTCTAAACAAGGAAACCATTTCCGATAAGTTTCCCATTCCGGTGATCGATGAGCTCCTTGACGAGCTCCACGGGGTAGCGTGCTTTTCCAAGACTGATCTCAAGTCAGGTTATCATCAGATACATATTATGGTAGCTGACGTGCCTAATACTGCATTTAGGACTCATGAGGGGCACTATGAGTTCCTCGTCATGCCGTTCGGACTGACAAACGCTCCAGCGACCTTCTAGGCATTGATGAATAATGTGTTTCGCCCTTACCTCCGGAGATTTGTCTTAGTGTTTTTTATGACATACTCATATACAGTCGCAGTGTGGAGGAGCATGCGGGGCATCTGCAGGCAGTGTTGCACGAGTTACAAGACCATCAGCTTTGTGCCAATGGGAAGAAGTGCCTGTTTGGCCAACCTACACAGGTAGAGTACTTAGGGCATATCGTCTCAGCTGAGGAGGGTGGTGACAGATCAGGCAAAGATTGCAGCAATGTTAGACTGGCCGTTATCTACCACACTGCGGGGCCTGCGGGGCTTCTTGGGCCTTACAGAGTACTATAAGAAGTTTGTACATGGTTACAGCTCAATTGCATGGCCACTTACAGAGCAGCTGAAGGACAGTTTCCAGTGGGACGAGGAGGCCACCAGGGCATTGAGGCCCTGAAGCAGGCGATGACGACCGTGCCGGTTTTGGCACTACCAGATTTCAGCAGACCCTTTGTGATAGACACCGATGCTTCAGGACATGGGTTGGGGGCAATGCTGATGCATGATCAGAGGCTAATCACGTATTTCAGTCAGACGCTGTCAGCACGAGCGAGGCTGAAATCAATATATGAGAGGGAACTGATGGCGATCGTGCTCTCCATTCAGAAGTGGCGGCCTTATTTACTGGGGATGAGATTTATAGTAAGGACCGACCAGAGGAGTCTGAAATATTTGCTGGAGCAGCGCATGGTCACCGATGAGCATCAGAAGTGGCTCTCCAAGCTGGTCCATTACACCTTCGAGATTCAGTATCGACCATGCTTGGAGAACAAGACGACAGATGCTTTGTCCTGCAGAGAGGAGACAACAGAGGTAGCTGCCATTTTCGTACCGGTTATATTAGACTGGGAGCCGTTGGTAAGAGAGATTGAGGCTGATGCGCGATTAGCACAAATACGAGAGGCACCGCAGCAGGTTTCAGCAGAATTTCCGGGGTACACCATGAGCGGGCAGCGACTGCTTTACCAGGGAAGACTGGTGATTCCCAGGGGGTCCACACATATTCCATTGATATTTCAGGAGTTCCATGGCAGTTCCATAGGGGGGCATTCGGGTATACAATAGACTTATAGGAGGATGTCTAGGGAGCTGTACCGACCAGGCATGAAGCGAGACATTGCTCGGATGATAGCGGAGTGTGACGTCTGTCAGCGTCACAAATATCTAGCCATGGCTCCTGCGGGACTTCTACAACCATTGGCCCTCCCAGAGAGAGTTTGGGAGGATATCAGCATGGACTTCATCGAAGGGCTACCGAGATCAGATGGCTACAATTCTATACTTGTGGTGGTGGACCGCCTCAGCAAGTATGCCCACTTCGTGCCACTGAGACACCCCTATACGGCGGTGGCCGTAGCTACGGTTTTCATGAAAGAGGCAGTCCGCTTGCATGGGTTCCATGCTTCCATAGTATCCGACTGCGATAAAGTCTTCATGAGCAGTTTTTGGCGGGAGTTGGTTCAGGGGACTAAACTGAGGAGGAGCACTGCCTTACACCCACAGACGGACGGCTAAACTGAGGTGGTGAATAAGAGTATGTAGACCTACTTGAGGTGCTTTGCTTCAGACTCACCGAGGCAGTGGGCCAGGTGGTTAGCATGGGCAGAATATTGGTACAAAACATCATACCACTCGGCAGCTCAGAGTAATCCCTTTTGGATTTTGTATGGACGGGATCCACCCCAGTTGGTCTACTACAGTAGAGGTACCACTCTCGTTTCAGATGCTGAGGAGCATCTAGGGGAGCGAGACAAGTATTTGGAGGAGTTGAAAAGACATTTACTGCGAGCCCAGCAGATTATGAAGACTAAAGCTGATGAACACCGGAGAGACGTGCAGTTTGCCGTAGGCGATCGGATTTACCTCAAGCTCCGACCATACAGACAGAAGACGTTGGCCCATCGGAGCAATGAAAAGCTGGCGGCCCGCTATTATGGGCCATTCGAGATTATCGCTCAGATAGGGAAGGTGGCATATCGTCTGAAGTTACCTGCTACATCCACCATCCACCCCGTTTTCCATGTCTCGCAGCTGCGACGAGCGATTGGGGACCATACCCTCTCGCCTACTCCTCCTCCCAGTTTGACAGATGACATAGAGGTGTTGCTGGAGCCACATTAGCTGACTGGAGTTAGACAGATCGCAGACGGAACATAAGAAGTGCTGATCAGATGGAGAGAATTGCCGGACTATGATGCTACATGGGAGCCCCGTGAGGTGATTCGAGACCAATTTTCAGATTTCCACCTTGAGGACAAGATGGCAGTTTTGGGGGGAGTAGTGATGCGGCGCGCGGGTCTGAGGAGCTGCGCGGGTGCGGCTCTGAGGGGGCACCGGTTCAGGTCTATCAAAGGAGGAGGCGTCTCGGGTCCACCACGGGCCTGGGGTCAAACTTGTAGTTTCGTGGCTACAAGGGGGTCGTTTAGTAATTGAACAATTGGCTAATCCTCCTTAAAGCAAGGGCCGGTCGGCCCTAAGGAGCTTATCGAAGAATTGTTTTGTGAGTTCCTTTCATACCTAGAACCCTAGATTATTTTCTTGCAATTGTTTCCTTCATCCATATTGATAGTTTAGCCCTAGATTAATTGTAATAGCTTTTATTATTAATTTCAGATCTGAACCCTTTATAAAAATCCTCTCTTTATCCCTCCACATCCTAAAAATCCTACATTTATTCCACAAATAAACCCTAGCCATATCAGAGTGTGTAACGGCCACGTTCTGTCGTACATATTTTCGTACTTCATTTTATGTATCGTATTGTGCATACTTTTGCGTTTTGGTTTTTATTATATTTTTCCTTAGCTCAGACTCGCGAGCAAACCCCGTTTTCACGACCCTCACGATGTCGCGATCGTCCCAGTATTTTTCTTATAATTTTTGGTCAACACCGAGTCGCGGGCGTTATGGTAAATTTAATGTATATATATTTTCCTATACCTAATATTTTCGAATCCTATTAAACATTCTGTTAAATTTAGATATTTTCGAATTTAATTTAAAATTTAAAACAAACTTTTATAACTAATCATAACTTTATCAAAACTTTGGAATGCAAAAGCAAAATTCTTTTATAATTAATACTCTAACCTCCCCCTCTCACCACGTTCAACTCCATACGATTACCCCCCCAACTCCACGTCATCACCCCATGCACACATTAAGAACCCCACGTCCCTCTCCCCGGATCCGAGAGGATCCCACGCAACTGCCAGCGGAACCCTCGCCCGCAACGACCCCACCACACGTTGATCGCGGCCCGGATACACACCCAGGACGAGACTCGCTAGTCTTACCGCAAGCGCACGGTGTAGCGGCGAGCGGGTATCGAACACGAGGAGGGCAAATGACGGTGTCTTCTTCAATTCAACTGGCTATAAGAACAGTCGAGAAATATTCGCAATAAAGCAGTCACAGTCGTTCAATTGTATAAAGAAAATATCAAATCAATAAAAACGCCTAGGGATAGGGAATCCCCGCTACAAACCGTATCTCGTCATTGTGATTCGTAGGTTTCACAATTGCTAGACTTGAAATTCAGGTGAACTAGTTGCAACTAAATGTAGAACCAAGCTCACGCTCTCGCGTTATTGCCGGTCTATAGCAAACCTAGGGTAGGGTCCAATCTCTTGCAAACCCTAACCTAGGCAAGCTAGCGTGAAGAACAACATCATCGTTCAATCGTATCTCGAGCCCACTCTCGTGCAAACTCGAGCTACGACCTAGGTTGGGATAGTTTCTACCCGTCCAATGTCTTGCAAACGTGTATTGGTATAGAATTGCAATCGAAAACCCTAGTTTCGGTCCAATCTCTTGCAAACCGATTCCAGAGAAACCCAATTGTAACCCAATTCGAATTTCTAGGGCTTCCTATCGAGTTGGGATCCAATCTCTTGCAAGTCCCAATCGGTATGAATCCCTAGCTATTCGTATTAAATCAATCCCAAACTAACCCTAATCAATTCTAGCAAGAATTTCACCAATTCATCACAAATTAGAAATAGGGTTCGTAGGGTTCATCCCTACGCCCTAAGATGATAAAACTACTCACAATTCATAATGCAAATCATTAGAAATTCAATAATTAAAACAATAGAATTCATTGCAATAGACAATATATCAATAAAAATGAGGTTTTTGATAGAAAGAGAGACAAACCAATAAAGATTCAATAGCATCCAACAAAATAGAACTTTTTATCTCTCTCCAAAGAACTAAATCTAATCTCCTAGAAAGTAATCAAAAAGGGCTGCCAAAAGTATCAAAAAGCTCTCTAAACTAGGTTAAAAACTGGGGTTAAATACCCACCAAAATCGCCCAAAAAAATGTGACAAAATTGCCCTTACGCAGCTTGAAAATCGCACTTTACGTTACAGGCAGGGCGGCTCACTCGGCCGAGTGACAAATGTCACTCGGCCGAGTGACAAATGTCACTCGGCCGAGTGACAAATGTCACTCGGCCGAGTGACGGACCCTGACGGATTCTAGTAAGTCTGGACTTTTGGGGGTCGTCTCCTCGGGAGTCACTCGGCCGAGTGACTTTCTTCACTCGGCCGATGGGATTTCTTCACTCGGCCGAGTCGGAACTCGGGGCTGACTGACGGATTACAGTAACTTGGGAATTTTGGTTGCCGTCGTCTTGATGCCACTCGGGCGAGTGGTGTATCCGTGCTCGGCCGAGTGGTCTGGCGATGCTCGACCGAGTACACGCTGATATGGAGTCTGTTGCGTGTCCGATCTGGCCGGCCGAGCGGGCTGTCTATGCTCGGCCGAGTGACTCCTTCACTCGGCCGTGTGGCATGCTGAAAATGCCCAATCTTCGTATTTTTGCTTCCTCGTCGCTCCTACGACGTTCTTTCTTCTTTCACTCCTCTCCAATCGCAGAATCCCCTCAAAAGAGTCACGGGTGACACTCCGGAGTGGGTGCATCTCAGAATCACTCCAACTCGCTCCAAATCTCCTGAAATACGACAAAAATAAGAAATCGTGAAAAGCATCACAATATTGTCGAATAATCGTGAAAAACGCGATATGGGCGATCTAAATGGCATGCAAACAAGCAGAAAAAAGGTGTAAAATATGGAGTGATCACACGTGGCCCCCCTTTGCCTCCTTCTCGTTCTTCTTCTCTCCTCCTTAAAACCCCCAAGGCTCCGAACTGTCTCTCCCCTACAACCCAACTCACCGTCCCTCCAATGCACCAATAACCCGCAGCACATCCCCCTCTCCGACCCATCTCTGACTTCATCCAGCACGCGCCTCCCCCAAGCCGTATGCAAATCATGTCCTCTCTCTCCCTCCCTCTCGCCGTCCCCGTCGACAGCCCGAACAGAACCCGAGGCCCCCCGTCCTCCCCTCTCCATTTGCCAAGTCCGCCACCCTCTCCGACAGCACCCTCACCCTTCCCAGCGCCTCATCCCACTGCCCAACGCCGCACCTCCCCTCCCGTCGCCGGCGAGCCCAGAACCCAGCCCCTACTCACAAGAGCCTGCAGCCCCCTAATCCTCACTCTGACCACATCCACAACCACGCACGGCGCCCTCCCCTTCGTTCCTCCGCCCATCACCGTCAGCCCGCAACCCGCGCCACACCGACACCTCCTCTGTCGTCCTTCCACTCTCTCCCGCAAACACCCTCATCATCACCGAACCCACCGCGCCTCAAGAGCCCGCAGCGCCTCTCCTCAACACGCCGCCGGACGCCACGCTGCAGCAGCCGCCGGACGCTCACCTGCAAAGCCCACGTGAAAAACAAAACGTGTAAGTTACAGTATTAGTTTAATATTAGTTCCTATAACTACATATATCATGTTAGCAGTATATGTAACTCTTGATATAAGACTAGTTGTTAGTTTAAAACACATAAGTTATTATTGTTAGTCATAAATATCAGTAAGTTATGAAATGTAAGTGACTGTTAGTTTATAACATAACATAAATAATTCAACTAGTTTTATAAAAATTAATACTGTAACAATTAGTCTTAAGTTGGTTAGTTATATAAATTCAGTAGGTTAATCCTTATAAAATGACATGTTAGTTGTTAATAAAATTAGTTTATAATGTAATAATAATATCGGTACATTATATATAAGCTATAATGTTAGTAAGTTAGAGTTATAAATTAGTTAGTATACTAAAGACAATATACTTATATTTATAGTTTAATGTCATTTTATTAAGTTAAACTTCTTTAGCTTAATACCATAAACCTGTTGACGCAGAAACGTCCGTGCCGTTCATACCATCTCAACGATCCCAAAATCACTGAAAACAGGCAAGTGTGCGAATTATCGAAGTTTAATGTTCTTAATCGCATTTTCATTTAAAGCTGAAATATGGATAATTGACCCGTGTTATTAGTTATCTTGTTTTAAATTGTTTAATTGTCGTAAGTTATGAAAATGCTGATAATTAATATGATATCATGCTTCACATCATGCTTGTACACATTGTTAGAATTTTATCTTTGATTAGATTAAAATTGCATAGTATCTCAGACATTGATGAAATACTTTGAAAGAACTTGAATTCGTGAACTCGTGCTCTCGAAGGCAAAATCTTGAATTCGTTAACTCGTGCACATTGATTAGGCTGGCTTGTGTTCCAGCACAACATTTGGGGTGGGGGTTAGGGTTGAGCGGCTACTCAGCGTGTGTGCAAAGGTCCCCTTCAAGAGCACCATCTATACGGTGGATGGCGTCAATCACGATTATACCCACCGTGAGAAGGATCGATTCACTCACCACGTCTCAAAGGTGAGGACCTTGAGCATGATAGAGATCATATGCATGTAACTTGAAACAATTATTGTTACTTTACTTGCACATTAGAATTGCCATGACTATCGTGTTGTACTATTCTTAGAACTACCATGTTCATAAATGCTCTGCTTAAATTCCTTAAAACTGCCATGTTTAAAACTGCACTGCTGATTAAATGTATAACTGTGACATTAGAATTGCTAACACCTCTTAATCTGTTTTAAATAATTCGTACACTTTGCCTTGGGCCAACTCACCTTTTACTTGCCAGACCCTTGCTGACATACATTCATGTTTTTGGAATGCATGTCAGATCATGGGACAGCGTATCAGGAGGAGTTGTTTGAGGTGGCTGACCCAGTAAGCCAGGAGTTTGTTGACCCGGAGTCGCTCCCTGCGGAGGACTAGAGACTTGTTCTGTTGCTGCTTTAGTTTTACTTTATCTCTTTGTAGTAGGAGTATGTATCCTTGTTGTAGTTCTTTTGGCCATGCTGAGGCCGTGTTGTTTTTATTTCGTGTACGGACTTTAGATGTGGATTTGAATGTATGAATATTCTATTGTTCTGAATGCATGCTAGAAAACCTGCAAGGTTGTTGTCATAGACGCTTAGTGAACTCGAGTTTCATTGCTCTAGTTCATGCGGACATTCGTAGCATTCTCGTTTCCATCGTTTTTGGGAAGCGGGTCGTTACAGAGTGACAAGCAAGACAACAATACATACTCTAGCATCATAATTTATAAATAGCATGCATCTGATGTTTTGATTAAAATCTGGGGTGTTAGATCATCATCATCATAGCCGTCATCCCAAGATTTAGGGTTGGTTTCATAGACTCAATATAAAGAGAAAAAATAAAATAATAATAATAACAACAAATAAAAAGAAATAACAATAACAATTATAATAATAAAATAATTGAGCTAAGTATTTCAAACCTTTCGGCTGCCATTTCTTGTTATCGATAAACAAAGACCTTTGCAATCTATTTTTTTTTCCCATGAAGGCTCCAATCCCAACTATGTATCTTGTACATGGAATTGAGCTATTCCTTTTGCACGATGTATCTTCAACATGTATTCTTGTCTTAACATCTTGGCAACATGCCCATGTGGATCTTGTTGGCAGAGTTTACCAAGTGTGACTAATTCAATTTCATTTTTTTTCACTTAATTTCATTCATACTGCACTTGGCTAAAAGGAATTGGCGATGTCATGTATAGATAAACATAGTTCTCCCTCCCCATTGCTGGCCTGGAAAGAGGAAATAAGATCAAGGAGGTAGGGCTAGCGTTTGGCTTAGTCTTTGCTTGATTAGTCTTTGCTTGCTTTCCCTTGCAGTCCCTGGGGATCTCTTTGTCGTTGTCCTCTTCATCATATGACAGTCGACTGACTTAACCAACCCATCATTTCTGCTGGCAACTTTGCATACCTCCACTATCTTTGAAGCAGATGTAGCTAAGTGAGGCTTGAAATTTTGTGTAAAATGATAACAGAAGGGTGATTCCTAATTGATTTAACTGACTCTCGATTTCTGTATAAAACGTAACAATACAACAAAAATGAGATCTGCTCATTCTGATGTGGTTGACTCCATTGTAAGTATAGACGGTGCTGGTTTAGTTCCGTTACACTGCTTAGTTCCGTTACACCGCTTGACGTACATTTCCTTTTAGCTATCTGGAATTTATGGAGACTTAGACCAATCTTGAAAGACCACTTTTTTGCTTAAGGATGCCTAACTGCCGCACTGCTCATTCGCGAAGGGACACTGCGAGGTGTGTAGTTTATCTAGAACAGATGCGTCCAGATGCGTCCAACTGATATAAACATGTTAAACCCGTGTCTCATCAGCAAATAAGGGCTTGGGTGAGTGAGAGACCAAGAGAGTTTGATACTTATATTTTGAAGATACACTTCCATGATAATAAAAAAACATACGTAGATATCAAATGGGATATTAAACTCTCATGTCAGAGATATCAAATGGGATGCATTAAACTCGCATGTCCAAGAATCTTGTTTGTCTAAGTGCAATTTGCTTGACCAAGACTCACGTTTATCACGCAAAAACAGAACACATTATGGTAATGTATCATAGAGTTCGTGATCGAGTCGAGAATGGTGAAATCCCTATCAAGAAGTTGCACACCGATAAGAATGCGACGGATCTATTTACCAAGCCGGTGACAAGAGAAAAGTTTAGGCATTGCATATACTTGCTAAACATCTCTTTGTAATAGAGATATGGAAGAGCACTTCTAATCATGATGACGTAGGTACAATTTTGGTGGGTGGTTGAACTTAACATGGTTGAGGTATATAAGACACATTGTTGATCTTAAAGGCATAGAAGAGTTTTCTCGCCAAAATGGAGATTGTTAGAGTTGGCTTCAAAACTCTTTGCTATTTATATGGGTCTTGAGTGAGGAGTAAACTTGGCATTATAATGAGAATGTTGCAACCTTATTAGACCATGTAAATATGCCTTTTCTTTTGGGAGTTTCACGTGAGGGAAAGAAAGGGGTGAGGAAGAGAGCTTAAAAATTGAGAACTTCGTATGAAGAAGAAGCAAGAGGTTGTAGGATTTGGGCTTAAACCTTTATATCGCGCCTTGGTGACTTCATAGTAAAATCCTGTACAATTACTCTTCCTTCGTGGACAGCCTATACGGTGAACCACATAAATCTTTGTGTACTCTTCTTCTCTTGTGTGTGCTTTATTTTGTTTTCTTAATTTTAGCTTATTGTACAACTCAATCTCTCTCATTGCATATATTTGTGTTGTGTTGATTTGTGTAGATACTTGTGTGTGCTTGAGATGGAAGTCTTACCCGATCTAAAGTGCTTACATGCAAATCTTGATTGCAAATCCTTGGATATATGGTTATGGATCATGCGTGGAACGAGTTATATCTTATGGCAACATTGACATATTTCTCTTGTGATTTTTAGAACAATTGATATGGAGATTAATATTCTTGCATATATTATTGAGCAAATAATGATGATATGCTCATTTGTGACACATTCTCTTGAGCTTGAGGTATATATTGGATATCTTGATCAAATACAATCTTTTGATTAATAATCTCTTGAATAAAATGTTTACCATCGAGTCAAAAATTAGAACTTCTCCCCTTATGAGACAGATATCTAAAAATTCAAGAATATAAAAAATTAATGTGATATTGAGTCGCCCTTAGTGAAAGGATATTGCATTCTGTATGAAAATTAAAGATTGATATTATATCTTGTGGTATGCGTTTACCCTTTTTGCTTATGACAAAAGGGGATAAATATTGAAATTGCATATAAAATATGATGACACTAAATATGCTACTCATGACACTTCATATGCTTACATGTTTCTGTTAGGAGATGTGTATGCTCTCGAGGCAATGTATCTCTAATTCAAGCATCTTGTTCGAAATAACGGTAAGCTGTTTGGTAAAAATTTACATATGTAAATAATAATGTAGTCTTCATTAGAACTTAAGTAGAGTTTCGAGACTTAATGCGAGGTCAAACAAATATCGAGATAAAGATCTCGATCATATAGAAGTGCTTGACCTGTAGTATAAGTCTAAAATCGTTCGTAGTCATAGTTGTTTCGAGAAAAGGATATCGACGCATCGGATAGACCGTTGTGTCTTTGTCTTCACCATGGATCGATGAACGATGATCTCGTGATCATTCAGCTTGGCAAAGTCGGAGATGGAACACATGTGCTCATTGGAGAATAAGTATACTAAACGACCCAACAAAAGTTATCACATGGTTAACATAAACTCATATGTCAATGATAACTCTTAGTGATGATAGGCAAGATGGTCCTTATACTTGAGGTCATTGTACAAATCTGTATATGAACGGTGTCACTTAGATATCCGACATAGCTTCGAGGCAAGACCTATCGAAAGGTCTTTGGTTGGGTGACACTTGAAGCGTGCGAGGAGAGTAATGAACAAGAGAGAATTCATCTCTCACGTTTATGGACAGTTAATGTCGTATGTGTTAGTTCAGTCCTTAGTAAAAACTTTCGCCTTAGTATGTTAGAAGAAGTCCAACATTGATAAACTAAAGATCGATGGTGACTAACTCAAGCTATTAGGGTTGACAGTTGACCATACTCTGGTCTGGACTAAGTGACATAGTTATGACGAAGGGACTAAAACTGCAGCATTCATCACAAACACAGTCAGAGTGGTCCCGACAATACTCATGTCAATGGGCTAACCACATATTGATGATACCGAAACATGGACGGAACCTGCTGCTCGTGGTCACTGCCGTCTTGGGTTTCGAGCCCCACATGTAGTAGGATCAGGCTGTAGGGTCTCACACAAAGTGTGACCTTCGTCAAGTAATAGGTAGAATTAGGGAGATTATGCATACGATGTATGTGAATTAATTATGTTGTAAATGGTTTGCGATATATGCCTTAAGAACATTTATTATGTTGGATTAAAGCATATGATGAAAAGGATTTAAAATATGTCTTAAAATATTTGCACGTATATTTTATAATAAAGGAATAGAACAAGCTCAATCAGGTGTCTAGGCATGTCTCAAACCCATTCGTTTTTTGTCCAAGCCTAGTAGGACCGGAGAAAGACCAAAAGAAAGAAGGCAAAAAACAACACAAAACTAGCCCAATCCCAACGTTGGACGCCCCAGCCCAGATGTGGGCCTGGCCCCAGCCCAGGCGGGCAGGCGCCAGACTTGCAGGTGCCTAATGGGTGGGCACGCCCGACCTACTGGCGCCCATCAGCGAGAAAACCACGGGTGGGCCCCCCAGTGGGCCCACATGATTCTTTTGGTGTAGATTGTGATCTGCACAGTTTTGTGCATTTTTTGGCCGACTTTTAACATTCGATTGAGGGGTCAAACAAACTCGGAATTGAGCACCGTTTGTTTTATGCGTTCACCGTTTAATGCTCTTTGATTTAATATATGATATCGCTTTTGGAGTTTAACGGTGAGGGAGGAAAAATTCGTTAAAGTTTGGCCTTCAAAGAGGGCAAACTTGAAATTAATTTTTTCCCTCTAATTAAGTAGTCCCACATCGGTTATTTTGATATTAGGAGGGGTTTATTTTCTATATAAATATGGGCTAACTCTCCTCCTCGAAACTCGCACCAATCTTTGGATCAAGGGAGCTCTCAAAAGTTAAGTGCATACATGGATTGAATATGCCAAAATATTATTCCCTCTTTCTGCCTTTTCACTTCTTTGCTCCTGCTCAGGCTCTAGCAAGGCTACGAAGGAGTTCGGATCTAATCCAGAATCTTGATGGAGGATCCACTCAAGATGAAACTTTCTGGAGCACGTGGTTGGCTCGACGACAAGTGTGTTGCTCGTCTCGGGATGTGGTCCAGCTCAGATAAGCGATTCAGTCCCAACGTGGGGCATTGGTTCGTGAGAATCGATGTTTTGCTAACGTGCAAAACAAAGGTATGTCCTTTATTATTTTACGCATTTAATTTTGCAGTAGTTATATAGATCTATCCACATGGGTTGGTTAGAACCATCCCGAGATAGTAGAGATTCTGGTTAGGGAATTTATTTCTTAGGGCGTTCTTAAAATGGTTTTTAAGATTTTTCTGTTGCTTTATTCTCATTCTTCGTCCGCCCGACTTAGGCCGGACGTCGATTTTAGTCCTTTGAATCCCCAAAAATCCCTACAGTTTCATGTGTGGTAATTGAATTTATATGATTTGTGATTAACGTGTGATAACTTGAGCTTGAACTCACACACTCTCTTTGCACACCACTTATGATTCAAATATGAAAATGTGATTTATTTATGCTTATTTTAACATGCATATATGCATGTGATTTTAAAGCTAATTTCTGACACCATACATTAATGTAGGGGGAGTAAGTATTTCTTTGAGATATTTTGTATTTTATATCAATTGTTTGTCATTATTAAAACAGGTGAGAATGTTGGATATTGAGACACCCTTAGTGTGATTTTGATGATGAACAAACAATTGAGTGTGCTAATCAAGATTTGTGAGTGTGCATGAAATTAAAGATTATCTGTTTAAGTGTTGAGTTCAAGGTTATGAAGCTCACCTAAAGATTCATGAAGATATTCACGATGAAGAGCTCATAGTCAACGTTGGTAATGAAGCCTAATCAAACAACTCAAAGTTCAAGAAGAATCAAAGGCATGGAGATGGTCTTCAAGCTACATCAAAGTTCAAGAGTTGGTAATTTTGATGCATATTTTTGTACGTCCTTAGATTCTATGTTAAAGTCTTGATTGAAACTTCACACACATGAATCACTCTAAAATATTTTGAAAAGTTCTAAAATATTATAAAAGAGTTTTTCCAATGTTTTGTAGCCCATAATACCGATTTCAGACTAACTAGTCAAACAGTAATATACACACGTCGACTAGTGGCTGAAACAAAACTAGGCTAGGGCAGTATCAGAAAACTAGCTGACCACTGTTATAAAACTGGTCAACTAATGGTTACATTGTAGTCCACTAGTGCTTGTAATAGAATCGACCACTATTCTCGGAAATTCTGACCGTGTCAAAATAGTCGACCACTATTGTCCAATTAATCGAATAACATCATAGTGGTCGACAAGTGGGAGAATTATAGTCGAGTATCAACTAGCTGTTAGACTATAAATGTAAGATTTTTCTAGTCGGTGAAAGAGACGTTGGATTGGCAAATTTGGACGTTTTTCTTGGTAAGACATTTTCTATATATATACTAGCAAAATAACCCGTGCACACGTGCACGTGGACTGGGAAAAAATAGTCGAGAAAGGGAGGAAGAATAAAAAGTGTGGGTGTGTGGGTGTGGAGGGTCCAGGGGCAAAAATGCAAAACCCGGAGTTGTATGTGCAAAATTCACCACCTCTTCTCTTATCTCTCAAAATCTCACCACTTATCCAATTTCTTTTGTCCAATTTCTCTTGATAACATTCCTATTTTATAGAATAGATATATGTATATAACATATCAAAGGAGACAGAAGGAGTTGACGGCCAACCCATGATCCAAGGACGTTTTCGTAAACTTTTTGGGCATTTTTGTGAATTTTATTCTTTTAGGGGTTTATGTGTAAAAATGTAAAACTTTGAACTATAATTATAGGCCATGTGTGTGGAAGGATTTTCTAATGCTTATTTTGAGAGATTATTCATAAGAGAGGTGAGATTATCCCTCCACACCGGGAGAGTGCGGACTTCCTTTAAAATTGGCTTCTTGTGACAGTGATCACATCTTCAATTGTGATCAACTATCTTATTAGTTTCAGTTTCTATCAAATAAAAATCAGATTTTCCCTCATATTCATATCAGTTTTTCAGAGTCCTCTTAAGCACTCAAAAGATTTCTTAGGCAGTTTTTCCAAAGCTTTTAAGCAAAAGTTGTCTTTCGTCTTTCTCTTGTTGTGATCTCCTCAAGTTTCATCTTGATATTCTTGAGATCACAATTCGATTTTTTCCTTAGCCACATTCACTCAAAAGCTTCAATCTTGACCATAGAAAGTTGTTACTTCACCAAAGCAACAAGTGTGTGAAATCCTCTAGTGAAAGAGATAGTAAACTTATTATATAATTGCTTGATGAATTTTATTGTACTTGTGATTTCTGGTATAATTTTATGTGGTAGTTTGGATAGTCCTCTACTGAGAGAGGTAAGTGATGCGATCATTACGTATCAGCGGAGAAGACGCAAGGTGAAATCAACGGAACAAAATTAGGCGTCGGACAGTTTTGGAAAGTTTTGGGCTGGATTAATATTTTCTATTTTTGGAAGGTTTTAGTATTTATCCTTATTTGACGAGATCTTCTCATATATATGTTTAGGGCAACCGTCATGTTTTCTTATGCAATTCATGAGTAATAAACCCTAGTTTTAGAGTGTTAGTTCCTAGACCTAGTGAGTTGAGTAGTTTGTAGTCGTAGATCTAGTTTTGGAGAGCCGGCTCCCTCTCGAAAGGGGTCGATTATCTTGTGTTCCATTTTGATTCCAATAAAAACCCCAAATTTCAGCCCCAAATCTATCAAAAACCTATCAAATTGGTACAAAGCGAAGATTCGACATGGCGACGACAAGAACAAGTTCCAAGGTGGAAGTTCTAGAGAAAAAGGTGGGGGATATCGAAGCTATCAAGGAGACGAATGACGCCATTGAGAAGAAGAATGACGGCATGGCGAAGAAGATCGACTCCTTCGAAGGGAAGCTCTCCGATATCGCGGTTATGATGAAGGCGTGGATGGAGAAGCAAGACAACCCACGTCGCGAGGAGGATGAGTCCAAAAATGGCAACTTTTTTGCTCAAACTTCAGATCTAGTGCCAAAGGAACCACCTTTGGACAAGGGGAAAAGCAAGATCATAACTTTGGACGAAGAAACAACCAGAGGAGAAGGCGGTGATCGCGAAGAGGCAGTTCCGGATGAAGCGAGGCGTCGCGAGAAGGCAGTCGGGACCCTAGTCCTCCATGGGGGTTCGGCGACCCCCAGGCCTATTTGCGCAGCCCCAGGAGAATTCCTGGGGATCGCACGGACCCCCATGAACTTCCTGGGGTTCGCGCGACCCCCATGCACCATCATGGGGGCCGCGCGGTCCCCCGGGACCTTCCTGGGGGCCTTGCGAACCCCCAAGTGATTCATGGGGGCTGTGCGGCCCCCAGGCTGCTCCATAGGGGCTGCGAGACCCCCATGGCGGGGTGCAGAAACCCCCCGGCCAATCCTGAGGGAGGGGGACAGCCCCCAGAGCATGGAATGGGGCAGATTTTTATCCCCGAAACTGGTTCAAGTGCTGGACAGTTTTCGAGGGCTGGGTCAGGTACTCGTCAAGGCCCGACGCATCCTCAATACACAACCGGGCAACCTGAAGATCATTTCCAAGGACCATGGACGCTGTCAACCCATTCAGGAGGAGAAGGGCAACCAGCGAGAGCCTGCCAACAAGGAGGAGGATATGGAGACCCTTGGGGTAACCCTTGGGAGCACCGAGGCGCAGTTGGAGATGATGGAGGTTGGGAAAACGGCGTCGTAGGAGGACTATGGAATGACGGGAGAGCCCAACGCAATGCCCATCACCAGTTTCATTTTGAGTTGCCAAGGGGGAGGGCGAATCAAGACAACACGGGGTTGGAGAGCAGGGTCCGGAAATTGAAGATGCATGTTTTCGATGGAGAAGGCCCGTACGCCTGGATCTATAGAGCTGGGAGGTACTTTCAGGTGAATGGATTGACGGAGCCTGAGAAACTGCAGGGCGGCGGGGCTCTGTTTGGATGGGAAGGCCATCACATGGTGCCAATGGAAACTGCAGTGGCGGCAGATCAGACCGTGGGAAGAGTTCAAGGAGTGCTTGCTCGATCATTTTAAAGATACTCATGGAGGGGACTTGTACGAGCAGCTCATGGTTCTGTAGCAGGGGGCACAATGAAGAACTATGTGGAACGATTTGAGGCACTCGGAGGACAGGTGAGGGGTATCCCGGATGCGGCCTTGATGGGAAGCTTCATGAAAGGGCTTAAGCCCAACATTCGGGCTGAGTTACTCATGCAGCGACCGAGGGGGCTGATGGATGTTATAGAGCTGGTGCAGATGGCGGAGGATAAGAACACAGCTAAGCAACACACAAAGGGAGGATGGAGCGGAGGTGCCTTTCGTCCCGCAGGTTAGGCAGGAGGACAGAAGCCAGCAGCGCCAGGGGGACAGGCAGGCGGGCTTCTGGCGATCAAAGAGAAGGGCAGCGTCACAAAGCCTAGTGGGCTGTTTCGGAGGATGACAGAGACGGAGTGGGTGAATAAGAAGGCGAAGGGGCTGTGTCCAATGTGATGAGAAGTACGGTCCTGGACATAGATGTCGGGAGCAAACCTTACATATGCTCTTGGTGCATGAGGAGGACGGAGAGACTGATGTCGAGAAGGACGTGGAGGCGGCGGCAGAGGTGGAGCAGGAGCAGACACATTTGGACGTCGCGGAGGTATCACTCAACTCTGTAGTGCGGTTCACACCGAACCACACTATGAAGTTGATCGGAGAGATATCGGAGCAAGAGGTGACGGTGTTGATTGACAGTGGGGCCACCCACAACTTCATTTCCATCGAGTTGTGGAGCAGTAAGGGTTGGAGTTGGTGGATACGGGTAGTTTCGGGGTGATGATGGGCACTGGCCAGGTGTAGCGTGGAAGAGGAGTATGCCGAGGCGTGGTACTGACCCTCTAAGGGGTCAGAATTGTGGAGGACTTCTTACCGCTAGACCTGGGTAGCGCAGACGTCATTTTAGGGATGAGATGGCTGCAGAGTCTGGGGGAAACCGGGATGAATTGGAAGTTGCTCCGGATCAAGTACCAGGAGGGGGGCAAGTTGGTGACGCTTCATGAGGATCCAGGTCTGTGCCGTTCGCGGGTTTTCAAGGTGATGGCTAGGACCTTACAGGCAGAGGGTGGTGGCTTCTTGGTGGAGCTACATGGTTTAGCGGTGGAGACAACATGCCAGGAAGGGGACATGCCTGCAGAGATCCGACAGGTGTTGGATCAGTTTGGGAGGGGTTTTCAGGAACCTCATGGACTTCCACTACACGAGACCACGAGCACTCCATAGTGCTCAAGGAGGGAGTTGCGTCAGTCAGTGTCCGGCATTACCACTACCCCCAGAGTCAGAATGAGGAGATCGAGAAGATAATGGATGAGATGATACAGGCGGGGGTGATCCAGCCCAGTGCTAGACCGTTCTCCAGCTCGGTGCTACTCGTGAAGAAGAAGAATAGAAGCTGGAGATTTTGTGTAAACTATCGGGCACTGAATAAGAAAACTGTACTCGATCAATGAATTACTGGATGAGCTGCATATGTCAACAATATTCTCGAAGATTGATTTGAAGTCGGGCTATCATCAGATCCGAATGAGGGGGAAGATGTGGAGAAGACGGCCTTCAGGACCCATGAAGGCCATTACGAGTTTCTGGTTATGCCCTTCAGGTTAACCAACGCACCCACAACATTCCAGGCCTTGATGAACAAGGTGTTCAGGTCTTACCTCCGGAGATTCGTGCTCGTCTTTTTTGACGACATACTAGTTTACAGCCAGACCAGGGAGGCACATGTGGAGCACTAGACGATGGTGCTACAGGGGTTACAACAACATCAGCTTTTCGTCAACAGGAAGAAGTGTCGGTTTGGCCAGCAGAGCGTGGAGTACTTGGGTCATATAGTCTCCGCTGATGGTGTCGAGGCAGAGAGTTCGAAGATAGCGACGGTGGTGGAGTGGCCGCGCCCTACCACCTTACGGGGATTGCGGGGATTCTTAGGCTTGACGGTCTACTACAGGAAGTTCGTTAAGCACTACAGCACTATTGTCTGGCCATTGACGGAACAACTAAAGAAGGATAATTTTCATTGGGGGTAGGAAGCCACTGTCGCATTTGAGGCCCTGAAGAGGGCCATGACGAGCGTTCTGGTGTTGGCGCTTTCGGATTTCAGCAGGCCATTTGTGGTGGAGTCCGACGCATCTGGATTGGACTGGGAGCGGTCTTGATGCAGGACCAGAGGCCGGTCGCCTACTTCAGTCAGGTACTATCAGCTAGAGCACGGCTCAAGTCCATGTACGAGCGCGAGCTAATGGCCATATTTCTCGCCGTTCAGAAGTGGATGCCATACTTCCTGGGCCGACCCTTTCTGGTGCGTACTAACCAGAGGAGCCTCAAGTATTTGCTGGAGTAGCAGATGGTTACATAAGAATATCAGAAATGGCTGACGAAGCTTATGTGGTACAAGTTCGAGATCCAGCATAGGCCAGGATTGGAAAACAAGGCAGCTGACGCCTTGTCGAGGATGGAGGTAGACTCTCAGCTGGCGGCTCTCTCGCTGCCAGTATTGCTGGATTTGGAGCCATTAATGAGGGAGATAGCAGAGGATGGGGAGCTGGGCAAGAGTAGAGCGGCGTTACTTCAGGATCCCGCATCACATCTAGGATACATGATGGACGGACAACGCTTACTGCATAAGGGGCGTTTGTGGTATTGAGGAGCTCGACTCACATTCTGACATTGCTACAGGAGTTCCACATGAGTGCGATAGGGGGGTATTCAGGTGTCCTCAAGACGTACCAGCGCTTGAGCAAGGAGGTCTATTAGGTAGGGATGAAGAAAGACGTGGCAGCATGGGTAGCCAAGTGTGACATTTACCAGTGTCACAAGTATATGGCTACAGCTCCTGGAGGATTGTTAAAACCACTAGCATTACTAGATCGAGTTTGGAAGGAGGCCACCATGGATTTCATTGACGGGCTTCTGAAGTCGGAAGGATACATAGTTATTATGGTGGTGGTTGACAGGCTGAGCAAGTACTCACATTTCGTGGCGTTGCGGCATCCGTACACAGCTGTGGCAGTGGTAGCATCGTTTATCAAGGAGGTCATCCGATTGCATGGAGTACCGGAGGCGATCGTTACATACCGGTACAAGGTCTTCCTCACACTTTTGGATAGAGCTGTTCAAGATGCAGGGAACAAAGCTGAAAAGGAGCACGACGTACCACCCCCAAACTGATGGCCAGACGGAGGTCGTCAACCGGAGTATCGAGACATATCTCCGTTGTTTCGTATCGGATGCACTGAAACAATGGGCCAGGTGGTTGGCTTGGGAGGAGTATTGGTACAATACTTCGTTCCATACGGCGGCTCAGACCACTTCTTTTAGGGTGTTGTATGGGAGGGACACACCGCACTTGTTGCATTACGGTCGGGGTTCCACACCCGTCGCTCAGGTGGAGCAGTTGCTAGAAGATAGGGATTAGATGCTTCAGGAGTTAAAGCGTCACTTATTGCGGGCACACCAATTGATGAAGGCCTAAGCTGACGGATACAGGCGAGACATTCAGTTTGCAGAGGATGACATGGTCTACTTGAACATTTGCCTATACTGACAGAAATCACTGGCTCACAGGAGGAATGAGAAGTTATCTCCTCGTTATTTTGGCCCTTACAAGGTGGATGCACGTATTGGGCATGTGGCTTATCGACTGGGGTTACCCCAGACTCAACGATTCATCCAGTATTTCATGTTTCACAATTGAGGCACGCCATTGGCGACCACACACCTTCTGCCTCACTATCGCCGACACTGACAACAGACATAGATGTGCTTTTGGAGCCATCGGAGGTACTAGGGGCTCGCCAGGGACAGGTAGGGGAGCGTGAGGTTCTGGTTAGGTAATCTGGCCTACTAGACCATGAGACGACATGGGAGCCCTACGACGTCATTAAACAAAGGTTTCCTGACTTCCACCTTGAGGACAAGGTGGTTCTTTTGGGGGGAGTAATGATGCGATCATTACGTATCAGCGAAGAAGACGCAAGGCGAAATCAGCGGAGCAAAATTAGGCGTCGGACAGTTTTGAAAAGTTTTGGGCTGAATTAGTATTTTCTATTTTTGGAAGGTTTTAGTATTTTTCCTTATTTGACGAGATCTGCTCCTATATATGTTTAGGGCAGCCGTCATGTTTTCTTATGCAATTCGTGAGTGATAAATCCTAGTTTTAGAGTGTTAGTTCCTAGATCTAGTGAGTTGAGTAGTTTGTAGTCGTAGATCTAGTTTTGGAGAGCCGGCTCTCTCTCGAAAGGGGTCGATTATCTTGTGTTCCATTTTGATTCCAATAAAAATCCCAAATTTCAGCCCCAAATCTATCAAAAACCTATCAGTAAGTTATTGAAGTCCTCTAGTTGAGAGAGGTAATTGAAAAAGTCATCCGGCTGTGAGGCAATTGTAATCTACTCCTTGAAAGTTTGATTAATGGGAAGCTAAGCGGTGCTTGGGACATGACGTAACCCACAGATGGGTGAACCAAGATAATTTCTTGAGTTTGTGCTTGTCTCTATTGTCTCTTGACTTTATCTCTGTTATTACCTATTGTACTGACATCCCTGATGCATATCTTTATTAGCAAGTATTTGAGATTTGTTGATCAAGTTTTAAGAGATGTAACACTCATTGAAACTTAGGTAAACATAGAAGTAAAAGTTTTAATCAATGCTTTTATTGATAACACTCTTCATCCCCCCCCCCCCCCCCCCCCCGCGCGGGGTGGGGGGGTTTATTTGCCATCTTAGGATCACCAACAACGCCTTTTGCCCCTAATGGACCATGTAAATAGTCAGATAACACTAGTTCTTGTAATAGAATCGACTACTGTTCTCAGAAATTCTGACAGTGTCAAACTAGTCGACCACTATTGTCCAATTAGTCGACTAGCGTCATCCTAGCCGTTAGCCTATAACGACAAGATTTTTCTAGCCGTTGGAAGAGACGTTGGAGGGCATATTTGGACGTCTGTCTTGGTCACACATTTCCCCCAAATAGAGGATTTGTATATGAGTTTAATACACATTGATTGAGCAATTTTTGAGAAAATTCTAAGTTTTTCAAAGTCCTCGTAAGCCTTCAAAAGATTTCTTAGGCCAAAGTTGTCAGGAGTTTTTCAAACCCCTTTTAAGCAAAAATTCTTTTTGGTCTTTCTCTTGGTGTGATCCTTAAGCTTCATCTTGATATTCTTGAGATCACAATTTGATTTTTTCCTTAGCCACATTTACTCAAAAGTTTCAATCTTAGCTATATGAAGTTGCAACTCCGTCAAAGCAACATGTTTGTGAAATCATCTAGTGAAAGAGGTAAGCTTATTGTATAATTGTTTGGTGAATTTTGTTGTACTTGTGATTTCTTGTATAACCACATTTATGTGGTAGTTTGGATAGTCCTCTACTGAGAGAGGCAAGTTGTTGAAGTCCGCTAGTTGAGAGAGGCATTTGGAAAAGTCCTCGGGTTGTGAGTCAATTGTAATCTACTCCTTGAAAGTTTGATATTGACCATGGAAATAGTCAGATAGCTGATATGTTTGTCAGTTTTTTTATTTTGTCGACTTCTCGCTCTGACATCAGAAGCCTGATTTTGGGTGCCTTCTGAGCTTACGGGTGGTGATTTTGGCTGTGGGCTACATGTGGTTCTGCATGCAATCAGAAGGCAGCGGAGTTGCCATCAATAGGCCCTCCAATTCTCAATATGGTGGAGAATTTTTTGCTCAGCTGAGAACTCTTCCTACTTCTCAATTTTGGGTAAACCATGCCTCCTCCAAATTCGTTGACATCTTCTCTCATCCACCACAGCAATGAATGTTTGAACTTTGGCTTGTTGCTCTTGTGGTGAAAGAAAGAAACTCATCCATAGGGAATGGGTACATAAACATAATCAGCTAAATACGATAGAACTTGTCAATATGCTAGGTTTAACAGAATTTGACAGTTCCTGACTCTCAAAACCCTTCCTAGGTTTCAAGTTGAGGACGTCCTCCAATGGCACTGAGTGTAGGTAAACCCTTTTGATCGAAAGTTAAGCCATCAGAAACACCCTAAATGAAGAAATATTTAGATTGTCCTGTATGTATTTCAAAAGAATCAAGTGGACCTGTATGTGCCATGATGATGATAGTCTGAAGTTGTTTTTAGAAAAGTATTTGAAATTTGGACTGCATACCGTCTTGCCCAACTGTTATTATCTTCTTTTACCTTCCAAGTAACTAATGTTGGCAAGCTAATCAAGTTACATATTTTGTTTATGGTCTGCAGAAAATCTAGGAAAATGTCCCCTCCATATCGTGTGCTATTGCACAACGACGACTTCAACAAGCGTGAGTATGTCGTTCAAGTCCTAATGAAGGTGATACCTGGAATGACCCTTGATAATGCAGTCAACATCATGCAAGAAGCTCACCACAACGGCCTATCTGTGGTGATCATCTGTGCACAAGCAGATGCCGAGGAGCATTGCATGCAGCTGCGCGGAAATGGACTGCTAAGCTCGATTGAACCTGCAAGCGGTGGGTGTTGAGAGTCAATGGGAAAGGTGAATTTTATGGGCATCTTTATTTAGTAACCAAGTACGCTGCTCATCTGTACATAATCGCTTACAAGAAGAAAAACAAGAAACCATATTCTGGTTGGATGATTATCATATTGTCGATAAATGGATGATATTACTGAAATGCATGGTGAAGACAACTCGCGATGCCTGTGGATTTGGTGTAACCTGTTTAATTTTATATTTCTAGGCGTTCATGTTTCCGATCTGATACTGAATATAGTTACTGGAAGTCTTGAAATGTATTGTTGCCCCTAGAAAATGCTACTCTTTTCACCGTCTTTCTCCTTAAGTCCGAAGTTGAGAAATGGAAGGAGGTAGAAAAGCTCATATTTATTCATCGCCTTCTGGATGTATCTCTGTTATCCATCAATGAAATGCTTCAGTGGGTTTTCATAATTTTTGGACATTTTTCCTGATTCAGATTCGCTTCTTGAACCCCAACAAGAAATACTAAGCAAAAGCAAGCATAACAAAAATTTTTTTTACCTCGTGCAACATCTGGTGACAGTGCGAAAAACATCAACAAATGTATATTAAAAAGGCAAGTGCTTCATCACATCCCTGTTCATATAAAAAATTATTATGCTAATGGAACCATAATAATCTAAGAACAAGATGGCAACGGAACAAGAAGTAAAGAATTTATTAGAAGATGGAAGAATTTATTAGGAATCTCCGGAAAAACCGGGGATTTCGCTTGAGAAAGTTCTCACTGGCCCACCTCCGTCCAATCCGAAGCCTTGGTACATAGAATTTGTAATTTTTAATTAATTTTTTAATTAATTCGGGCAAGTTTTAAGGGTTAATTAATTTGCTTTTACAACCCCGTGGATCGCACATTTAACTTTTCCAACGACTTTTCAACCAATATTTCCAACAAAAAAGCACAACAAAATTGCGTGAAACTCACAAAATTTTCTCACTGTTAGAGAGTAATAGGACTCAAGAGAGAAAGAGACAAGATTTCTTAGCAAAAGAATAAGTCACAATAGCTAAGAGCAATGGTGCTCTATTTATATATCTCATAGTGGGGAGGCCAAAAGCCTCTAGGAGACCAAGGGTCCCCATTACTCTAAGTAATGGGTGCCTAATGAATGGGTAATGAAGGAGGGGAGGCCAAAGGCCTCCCTCATTCATAACACTCCCCCTTACACATTCATCACTTCGGTCTCAGCTACTGAGGCAAGGGGTGGATACTTCTGGATCCAGAGTAAGTGTGTTTGCCTCGTTAAAACCTTAGCTGTGGAAAACCCAGTGGGAAAACCCAACAGCTTAAGGAAAAAGAGTGCAACCCACATGTTACTCCCCCTGATCCGTACAAGCTTCAGGCTTGCA
Source organism: Scilla litardierei (assembly GCA_030789695.1). Taxonomy (NCBI): domain Eukaryota; kingdom Viridiplantae; phylum Streptophyta; class Magnoliopsida; order Asparagales; family Asparagaceae; genus Scilla; species Scilla litardierei. The sequence continues at coordinate 180,051,202 of CM061139.1, read as the reverse complement.
GGTCTTTCAACTGTCGCATACCAATGTTCTTTACAAGCTTTACAAAAGTACATTTAGGCAATGCCTTAGTAAAAAGATCAGCTAAGTTGTTGCATGACTGGATCTGTCGAACTTCAATCTGCTTGTCGTTCTTCTGCTCGTGCGTCCAGAAAAACTTGGGAGAAATGTGTTTTGTCCTGTCGCCTTTGATGTAGCCCTTCTGAAGCTGAGCAATGCATGCGGCGTTGTCTTCGAATAGGGCAGTAGGCTCCAGATCACTGGTCTTCAGGTCAGTGGATTGGAGGATGTGTTGGACGACGGAGCGTAGCCAAAAACATTCTCTGCTCGCCTCATGGATCGCGATGAGCTCTGCATGGTTGGAAGATGTAGCAGTAGTGGTTTGTTTTACCGATCTCCAAGAGATAGCAGTACCTCCGTAGGTAAATACAAAACCTGTTTGAGATTTTGCCGTGTGCGGATCAGAGAGATAACCTGCATCAGCATAACCAAACAATTTGGGGGAGGCACCTCTCTGGTAGTAAAGTCCAAGATCAATGGAACCCTGAAGGTATCGCAGAAGATGCTTTACACCGTTCCAGTGGCGCTTTGTGAGCGCAGCACTGTGTCACGACCCGCTTCCCTAAAATGGAGGCGAGACGTGAAAAGGTCCGCACGAGAGTGGAGCTGTGAAGCCCCAAACCCGATAAGCGTCCACAAATACATAAACAGGTCCCTGTAACCACAACAGAATAACAATAATAACACAAGGCGAGACTGAAATAAAATTCCACATCTCACAAATTGTCCAACATCAACAAAAGTCCAACATCCAGAAAAGCCACCAGGCTAAAAGAAAAGAGTCTAAAGGCCCAGAACAAGGCCAACCAAAAGCAACGACAACAACAAAGTATAGGTGCTACGCACCGATAACAAACAACTGTCTAACAAAAGTAAAGCATAACGAAGACACTAGGACTGGTCCCCAGTGTCCACGTACTCCCCGTCAAACACAAGCTCGGGCTCGGCGTCAGCAAACACCTCGTCCTCAACGAGGTACTCGGGCTCAGGATCTAACATGTGTCACCCAAAAGAGTAAAGGGGCACATGTCAGCAAGTCTAAAAGACTTGGGCAAGGAAACTGAAAGTAAGGCAACTAGCAACTTAGCAGTTATAGTATTAAGTAATGACATGGCAGTTAAGCATGATGCAACAGTTTAAAAAAAGAGAGGCAAGCATGCACAATGTAGCAAAAGCTACCAAATCACTAATCACTTATCACTTATCACTTAGTGCATAGAGAGTCCACCTGCTGGCCAGCTCGTGGCTCAGGCCGCTTATCTCTACCACTATTAATCACTTGTCACTGGTAAACACTTAGTACATAGAGAGTCCACCTGCTGGCCAGCTTGTGGCTCAGGCCGCTTATCTCTATCACTATTAATCACTTGTGCACTAGAGAGTCCACCTGCTGGCCGGAGTGGCGGATCAGGCCAACTCGGGGCTCAGGCCGCTTATCTCTTACCCCACCCATATGTGTCGAGCGTTGGGGTTTCCAACTCACTAAGCTCGCTTCTGGAACACGAGCCAGGAATATAATATTGTAGCGTGCGCTACGCAATCACAATGAATAATCACTATGCAAAGACATGAACAGATATTTGCGTACCGTTAATTGAAATTAAACGTGACAGGCAAAATGCAATGACATGAACATATTCGCGTACCGTTAATTGAAAATAAACATGACATGGTAATTGTGCAACATGCTAAAAGTCGGAATTAGCTTCGTTGTCAAGCTAATTCCCCAATTTGCGCCTAGGCGAGTATCATTTCGTCGCCTAGCCTCTTTTACGCCTACAACATGCAAATGGCCTAAAACATGGCCTAAACCCTAAGTGGCAAGTTTCACTTGCCTAGCACCGGGGATTGACGATCACTTCGTCACACGGATGCTATCTACGGGGGAAATCGCTGTTTTGGGGGACAATCAACAAACAACATGAAATTAATTAGGGTTTCACCAAAATTATCAATAAGTTATGAAAACAACGGTAGAACGATTTCTTACCGAGAGGAGGCGGAAGAAACACTCCGGAGAACCCTAGGATCAGATCTGGAAGAGATTGGAGAAGTTTGGGGAAACTAGGGTTTTGGGGGATTTGGGGGTTTTGATGGGTTTTGATGGAGATTTGGGGAAGATGATGGGTAGATAGAGTGAATGGATGGATTGGATGATGGATTTAGGGATTGGAATGGAGAAATGGAGCTTGGAGGAAGATGGGGGCTGAAGGGGGAAGTTTTTAGGGTTTTGGGTCGTGTTGGAGAAGAAGAAGTCGAATGGGTTGGGTTTAAATAGGCTAGGCTGGCGGCTGCCCAGAAATTAGGGTTTTAACACTGGTTAGTCGGTCAAAGAGCAACCACTGACCGACTAATTAGGCAACTAGTCGGTCGGTCGACCAACGCAGACCGGCTAAGTGCAAACAGTAACTCCTGAACGAAAATAGGATTCTAGAGTTAGTCGGTCCATGAACAAGTACTGACCGACTAGTTTAGCATCTAGTCGGTCGATGAACGTTCTTAGACCGACTAAGAGTAAACAGTAACTGATACAAAAATAATATGATGAGTTAGTCGGTTCAAGAAGCATTGCTGACCGACTAGTTTGCAACCTAGTCGGTCAACCAACGTTCTTAGACCGACTAACGATAAACAGTAACTCCTGAGAAATTTAGAAAGCTAACTAGTCGGTCCAAGAAGGATTGCCGACCGACTGGATCGTCATCTAGTCGGTCGGTGGCCCTTCTTACACCGGCTAATGAGCACAGAAAGTACCGATACGGAGCGCGAGACCCCGGGATCGATTCCTAAGACTCCTAGGCTTGATCTAATAGTTAGATACGACCGTTATGAAGTCCGTCACGAGTGACTTACTTCGAAATCGACAATCCTAAGGAAGAAGCGAGAAAATACGACGAATCGATCGAAAATGAAATCTACGGATACGAAAACCACACAAGAGGAGAAAATCCACCAAAACATATATTATATATATATAATCCAGATACATGAAAAGCAGTCGTTACATCCTCCCCAACTTAAGAAAAAATTCCGTCCTCGGAATTTCCAAAACTCACGAGTCCGGAAACAAAAGTGGGAAACGCTCTCGCATCTCATCCTCATTCTCCCAAGTAGACTCTCCAGGTGAACCGTGTCGCCACATCACCCTCACAAGATTGACAATCTTGTTCCGAAGCGATTTCTGACGCCTGTCCAGAATCTGCACTGGATGCTGGTCATACGTCATGTCGGGGCGAACGGTAATCTCCGAAAAATCCACCGCATGAGACGGATCGCTAATGTATCGACGAAGCTGCGACACAGGGAAAACATTGTGAACTCCTTCCAAAGATGGCGGCAAGGCCAAGCGATAAGCTACCTCGCCAACCCTCTCCAAAACGTCAAACGGTCCAATGTATCGCGGGCTCAACTTTCCACGCTTCCCAAAACGAATCACACCGCGATTCGGGGAAATCTTCAAGAACACATGGTCGCCCGGCTGAAACTCCAAAGGACGACGTTTAGCATCCGCCCAATGCTTAAAACGGTCCTGAGCAATTCTCAACCTCTCCCGAATATTCCTGACGATCCCCACGGCCTCCACGATCATCTCAGGTCCCAACAACTCCCGATCACCAACGTCATCGCAACTCAATGGCGATCGACATTTCCTCCCATAAAGAGCGGCGAATGGCGCCATGCCAATACTCGCCTGGAAGCTGTTGTTGTAGGAAAACTCCACCAAATGCAGATGGTCCTCCCACGAACCCTTGAAATCCAACATGCACGCCCTCAGCATGTCTTCCAAAATCTGAATCGTCCTCTCAGACTGGCCATCCGTCTGCGGAAGGTACGACGTGCTGAAACTCAGACGCGTACCCAAGCTCTTCTGCAAACTCTGCCAGAACTGAGATGTGAACCTCGTGTCTCTGTCAGACACGATACTCACGGGGACTCCGTGAAGTCGCACAACCTCCTGCATGATTCACGTTACATCACTATCCAAACTAGGTAAAGGAAATAAAAACGGAGAGTAAAAGAATTTTACCTCCATATATCTCCTTGCTAGCGCCTCAGTGGACTGTCCCACTCGGAACGGAATAAAATGCGTAGATTTGGTCAATCGATCTACGATCACCCAAATCGCGTCATTCTGCTTCGGACTCCGAGGTAGTCCAGTCACGAAGTCCATAGTGATGTGCTGCCATTTCCACTCCGGGATCGGAAGCGGTTGTAGCAACCCGGCCGAACGCTGATGCTCCGCCTTTACTTGCTGGCAAACCAAGCACTTGGCTACACTCCGAGCCACGCTCCTCTTCATACCATGCCACCAATAATTCAGACGAAGATCCTGGTACATCTTGGTGCCACCAGGATGCACAGAATACGGCGAACTGTGTGCCTCCACCATCAGCTCCTCTCTGATATCCCCAGCGGGCACACACAACCTGGCTCCAAACCTCAGCGAGCCATCCTCATGAATCAAAAAGTCAGTCCGCAGACCGGCTTCCACCATCTCCCGAATCCTCACCAGCTTCGGATCCTCAGCCTGGCCAGCCTTAATCCGATCCACGATCGTCGACTGTACCTGCATGTACATCAACGAAGAAGCCTCCCCAGGAAGAACAATCTCGACACCAGACTCGCAAAAATCCTGCTGCAGTCTCCACTGCGAGGTCAAAATCATCACCGCTGGCAGCCTACTCAAAGCATCCGGAACCACATTCACCTTGCCAGGGTGATACTGCAAATCAATATCATAATCCGCCATAAGCTCCAACCATCGACGCTGTCGCATGTTGAGCTCCTTCTGAGTGAAAATATACTTCAAGCTTTTGTGATCGGTGAAAATCTTCACTTTCTCACTCAGCAGGAAGTGCCTCCAAATCTTAAGAGCAAACACAACGGCAGCCAACTCCAAATCATGCGTCGGATAATTCTTCTCATGAACCTTAAGCTGACGAGACGCATACGCCACAACATGCCCGTGCTGATGCAACACACAACCGAGACCCTTGACAGAAGCATCGCAAAAGATCTCAAATCCACCGCTGCGATCAGGCACAACAAGAATAGGGGCAGTCGTCAACCTCTCCTTCAGAACACCAAAAGCACTCCCACAATCACCCGACCAAGGAAAAGCAACATCCTTCCGCGTCAACCTGGTCATCGGCTCAGCAATACGAGAAAAGTCCTTAATGAATCGCCGATAATAACCAGCAAGTCCAAGAAAACTCCGAATCTCAGACGCAGACGACGGAACAGGCCACTCCCTGATGGCCCGAATCTTCTCGGGATCCACTGAAATACCATCTCCAGTCACCACATGCCCGAGAAAAGCAACTCGATCCAGCCAAAACTCGCACTTCGAAAACTTAGCATACAAACGATGCTTCCTCAAAATCTCCAACACCGTCCTTAAGTGCGAGGCATGCTCTTCCTCCGACTTCGAATAGATCAGAATGTCGTCAATAAAGATAACGACAAACTTATCCAAAAAGTCGTAGAAAATCAGGTTCATCAGATTCATGAAAACTGCGGGCGCGTTAGTTACGCCAAAAGGCATAACCACAAACTCATAGTGTCCATACTTCGTCCTGAACGCTGTCTTCGGAACATCTCCCTTCTTCACCTTCAACTGATGGTAACCACTCCTCAGATCCAATTTTGAAAACACCCTCGAACCTCCAAGCTGATCAAAAATATCATCGATGCGAGGCAACGGGTATTTATTCTTAATGGTCACCGCATTCAACTCCCGACAGTCCACGCACATGCGTCGCGAACCATCCTTCTTCTTAACCAGCAACACCGGTGCTCCCCACGGAGACACGCTAAGATTAATATAACCCTTCTGCAAAAGCTCATCCAACTGCTTCCGCAACTCTTCCAACTCTGCAGGTGCCATACGATACGGCGCCTTCGAAATCGGCTGCGCACCTGGAACAAGATCGATAGAAAATTCCAGGGCTCGATCAGGCGGCAAACCAGACATCTCCTCGGGGAAGACGTCGCCAAAATCACGCACCACAGCTGGCCACTCCAGCTTCATCTGCATAGCCACAGCCTCCACCGGCCTGGCCCGAAATCTGACAGGACCAAGCGAACTGCTACCACGACTGAACTCAAACACTGGATGTCCGGGAATCTCGAACACCACCTTCTTCCTCCGACAGTCGATCGTAGCATAGAAGCTCGCAAGCCAGTCCATCCCAAGAACTGCATCATAGTTGATGATGTCGTGGACAATGAAATCAGCAAAAAGCTCATGTCCACAGACCACCAACGAGCAAGAATTGCAACCACGATGCACCGAGACTACACCATTCCCTGTAACGATATTCCAACTCTTGGGGAGAGGGGACGTCGACAAGGAATGCCTCTCCACGAAGCTCCGAGAAATAATGCACATCGATGCACCAGAGTCAAAGAGGACTCGTGCAGGAAATGTGCACACCAAAATCACACCTAATCAAGCAATTAACAATCAAACCCTAGTCTAGCAAACAAGCAAGTTCAAGCAAACAACATAATCTAGCAATCCAGACCAGATAGGAAAGTAATAGCTAGAATGAGGATTACCTGCGATAACCTCATCCACAACCTCGCTCTCCGCAGCGGTCATCAGAAAAGCCTGCCTCCTCGGCGGAGCAGCCTGCTAAAAAGCCTGCCTCTGCGGAACAAGAGCTGCTCCACGTCCAGCAGGAACAGACGCTCGCTGCTGCAACGGCTGGGCAGCAATAGGTGCCTTCCAAGGCTGCTTCAACCTCGGGCACTCCCTGAGAGCATGGGCGGGATCTCCGCAGGCGATACATTGCCCCAAGAACCTCCTACACGATTCCTTGACATGTCCCTCCTTGCCACAAAAATGGCAAGTCCTCCGAGCAGGCCCTACTGGCCTCTTAAACTGAACAGGCTGGTTCGGCCTGAATCCAGGCCTAACCACAGCTCTCGCCTGTTCCACAGGCCTCTTCCCAGCACCAACAACAGACCCCTTCCTCTGGTTCACGAGCAGCTCCTGCCTCTTGGCAGCTACCAGAACCTTCTGGTAAGATTCCCGGTCAGAGGAGGTCACAAAACTCTGGAGCTCCGAAGCAAGCCCCTGCAGGAACCTCTGAGCTCTCTCCTCAGCGTCCTGCACCATCTTTGGTGCAAACCGACTAAGCCTCATGAACTCTTGGTGATACATGTCCACCGTCGAGTTCCCTTGCTTCAAATCGATAAAACGCTGAAGCATCTCCTCCCTGGCAGCTTTCGGGAAGAACTCACCATCAAATCTGGCCTTGAAGGTGGCCCAAGCAATCGGCTCCACCAACATCTTCTCCTCTGCATCCCACCAATTCCTGGCGTTATCCTTCAGCTGCCTCTTCGCCAAATCAACCCATCCAGCCGGGGTGATCTTGGCCATCTTCAGATTGTCCTCGATGTTTCGAATCCATTCATCGGCAGCCAGAGGACCTTCAGAACCATCAAAATATGCGGGACCCAGCTCCCGAAATTGCTTCGCTCCTGGCTCAGAGCGAGGAACATCCGGAAGAGCCCGGGCAGCTCGAGCAGGTGGAGCATTCTGGACTTGCAGAAGCACGCCCTGCTGCACTTGCATCATCTGCAGCATCATCCGCATCATCTCACCGCTGGTGGGTTCCCGCTCAGGCTCCTCATCATGAGGGAGCGCACCACTGCCCCCACCACGGGTGAAACGCCTTCCTGCCATCTAGTGACACGGAAAACAAATCAGATTAGACTCATAGCTTATGACTCGAACGTCGAACTTAGTTTATTGGACATTCTAATATTATTATCGCTATTCCAAAATCGCAGTTACAGAAAGAGACCTGCATGGGCCACCACTAAAACCTGTCACGACCCGCTTCCCTAAAATGGAGGCGAGACGTGAAAAGGTCCGCACGAGAGTGGAGCTGTGAAGCCCCAAACCCGATAAGCGTCCACAAATACATAAATAGGTCCCTGTAACCACAACAGAATAACAATAATAACACAAGGCGAGACTGAAATAAAATTCCACATCTCACAAATTGTCCAACATCAACAAAAGTCCAACATCCAGAAAAGCCACCAGGCTAAAAGAAAAGAGTCTAAAGGCCCAGAACAAGGCCAACCAAAAGCAACGACAACAACAAAGTATAGGTGCTACGCACCGATAACAAACAACTGTCTAACAAAAGTAAAGCATAACGAAGACACTAGGACTGGTCCCCAGTGTCCACGTACTCCCCGTCAAACACAAGCTCGGGCTTGGCGTCAGCAAACACCTCGTCCTCAACGAGGTACTCGGGCTCAGGATCTAACATGTGTCACCCAAAAGAGTAAAGGGGCACATGTCAGCAAGTCTAAAAGACTTGGGCAAGGAAACTGAAAGTAAGGCAACTAGCAACCTAGCAGTTATAGTATTAAGTAATGACATGGCAGTTAAGCATGATGCAACAGTTTAAAAAAAGAGAGGCAAGCATGCACAATGTAGCAAAAGCTACCAAATCACTAATCACTTATCACTTATCACTTAGTGCATAGAGAGTCCACCTGCTGGCCAGCTCGTGGCTCAGGCCGCTTATCTCTACCACTATTAATCACTTGTCACTGGTAAACACTTAGTACATAGAGAGTCCACCTGCTGGCCAGCTTGTGGCTCAGGCCGCTTATCTCTATCACTATTAATCACTTGTGCACTAGAGAGTCCACCTGCTGGCCGGAGTGGCGGATCAGGCCAACTCGGGGCTCAGGCCGCTTATCTCTTACCCCACCCATATGTGTCGAGCGTTGGGGTTTCCAACTCACTAAGCTCGCTTCTGGAACACGAGCCAGGAATATAATATTGTAGCGTGCGCTACGCAATCACAATGAATAATCACTATGCAAAGACATGAACAGATATTTGCGTACCGTTAATTGAAATTAAACGTGACAGGCAAAATGCAATGACATGAACATATTCGCGTACCGTTAATTGAAAATAAACATGACATGGTAATTGTGCAACATGCTAAAAGTCGGAATTAGCTTCGTTGTCAAGCTAATTCCCCAATTTGCGCCTAGGCGAGTATCATTTCGTCGCCTAGCCTCTTTTACGCCTACAACATGCAAATGGCCTAAAACATGGCCTAAACCCTAAGTGGCAAGTTTCACTTGCCTAGCACCGGGGATTGACGATCACTTCGTCACACGGATGCTATCTACGGGGGAAATCGCTGTTTTGGGGGACAATCAACAAACAACATGAAATTAATTAGGGTTTCACCAAAATTATCAATAAGTTATGAAAACAACGGTAGAACGATTTCTTACCGAGAGGAGGCGGAAGAAACACTCCGGAGAACCCTAGGATCAGATCTGGAAGAGATTGGAGAAGTTTGGGGAAACTAGGGTTTTGGGGGATTTGGGGGTTTTGATGGGTTTTGATGGAGATTTGGGGAAGATGATGGGTAGATAGAGTGAATGGATGGATTGGATGATGGATTTAGGGATTGGAATGGAGAAATGGAGCTTGGAGGAAGATGGGGGCTGAAGGGGGAAGTTTTTAGGGTTTTGGGTCGTGTTGGAGAAGAAGAAGTCGAATGGGTTGGGTTTAAATAGGCTAGGCTGGCGGCTGCCCAGAAATTAGGGTTTTAACACTGGTTAGTCGGTCAAAGAGCAACCACTGACCGACTAATTAGGCAACTAGTCGGTCGGTCGACCAACGCAGACCGACTAAGTGCAAACAGTAACTCCTGAACGAAAATAGGATTCTAGAGTTAGTCGGTCCATGAACAAGTACTGACCGACTAGTTTAGCATCTAGTCGGTCGATGAACGTTCTTAGACCGACTAAGAGTAAACAGTAACTGATACAAAAATAATATGATGAGTTAGTCGGTTCAAGAAGCATTGCTGACCGACTAGTTTGCAACCTAGTCGGTCAACCAACGTTCTTAGACCGACTAACGATAAACAGTAACTCCTGAGAAATTTAGAAAGCTAACTAGTCGGTCCAAGAAGGATTGCCGACCGACTGGATCGTCATCTAGTCGGTCGGTGGCCCTTCTTACACCGGCTAATGAGCACAGAAAGTACCGATACGGAGCGCGAGACCCCGGGATCGATTCCTAAGACTCCTAGGCTTGATCTAATAGTTAGATACGACCGTTATGAAGTCCGTCACGAGTGACTTACTTCGAAATCGACAATCCTAAGGAAGAAGCGAGAAAATACGACGAATCGATCGAAAATGAAATCTACGGAGACGAAAACCACACAAGAGGAGAAAATCCACCAAAACATATATTATATATATATAATCCAGATACATGAAAAGCAGTCGTTACACACTGTGTCTGGCTAGTAGATTAACTGTAAACGCTATATCGGGACGCGTACAGTTAGCCAGATATAGATGTGCTCCAATGGCACTGAGGTAGGGTACTTCAGGACCCAATATATCCTCCCCCTCTTCCAGTGGCCGGAAGGGGTCCTTATGTACATCTAGTGATCTTACGACCATAGGAGTACCTAAAGGATGACATTTATTCATATGAAACTTGCGTAGAAGTTTCTTTGTATAATTAGATTGGTGTAATAGGATTCCACCTCTTAGGTGTTCTATCTGTAAGCCAAGACAATACTTTGTTTTGCCTAGGTCTTTCATTTCAAAAGTATGTTTAAGGCTTTCAGATATCTCTTTGATCTCTGCAGGAGATCCTATGAGATTTAAGTCATCTACATATACAGCTATGATGACAAATCCTGTTCCCGTTCTTTTGATAAAGATACACGGGCAGACTTCGTTATTCGTGAATCCTTGCTGTGCAAGAAAATCACTTAGTCTGTTATACCACATCTTGCCCGATTGTTTTAGACCATATAATGATCTATGTAGCCTTACAGAGAATACGTCCCGAGGTATCTCTTTCATCTCTGGGGGTAGATTAAACCCATCAGGAAGTATCATATAGATATTTTTATCTATATCGCCATATAGATATGCAGTCACAACGTCCATGAGTTGCATTTCTAGGCTTTCCAGAGAAGTTAGGCTGATTAAAAATCGGAAGGTGATCGAATCCATGACCGGGCAATATGTATCTTCGTAATCAATCCCCGGTCTTTGGGAAAATCCCTGGGCTACAAGGCGTGCCTTATAGCGAACGATCACATTATTTTCATCTCTTTTTCTTATGAAAACCCACTTATATCCCACAGGTTTTACACCTACTGGTGTTTGGACTACTGGTCCAAAGACTTTGCGTTTCAAGAGTGAGTCCAGCTCTACTCTTATTGCCTCGTCCCACTTTGGCCAATCATCTCTGCGTTTACATTCCGCTAGAGATCGTGGTTTGACGTCATCGTCAAATTCAGTGACGTGAACGGCAATATCGAACGCAAAATCGTCGTCGACGACTATGCTATTTCTGTCCAGTACTTCTCCAGTACATACAAAATTTAATGATGTTTCTCCTATTGTTTCCTCTGCTGGGGAAATCAGGAGGGGAGAAGTAGCTGGTCTGAGCTCAGCATCCTGTGGAGGGATAATCTTAGTATCGCCAGGAGTCTTCCTCTTTCGAGGAACTTTATCTTTTGAACCTGGTGGGCGTCCTCTTTTCATTTGAGGTACAACCAATTCTGCTGCCGGTGGGCTGCATCCATCTATGGGGATGTCAATCCTAGCTGGCGTATTGGCAGCAGGGACGTGTGAACGGACAATCTTCTGGTTGTCCGTGAATTTATCCAGTAAAAGATGTACTGTATTCTGGATGTGAAGGATCTTCAGGATCTCATCTTCACACAGATTAGTACGCGGATCATATAGGGACAAAGACTTCTGGTCCTAACTAATGGTCTCAGAAGCTTCTGGCTTCTTAGACTGTGTGCCCAGTTTTGGAAAAAATTTCTCATTAAATTCACAGTCTGCAAAACGTGCCTTGAATGCGTCACCCGTCAGGGGTTCAAGGTATCTGATAATAGAGGGCGAATCAAACCCAATATATATACCTAGACGACGCTGAGGACCCATTTTGGTCCTCTGCGGTGGTGCTATTGGGACATATACCGCACAACCAAACACTCTCAAATGAGAGATATCTGGAGGTGCGCCGTATGCTAGTTGCATCGGGGATAAAGTGTGACCTCCAGAGGGTCTTATCCTAATAAGTGATGCGGCATGTAAAATAGCATGCCCCCAAGCATCCACAGGCAACTGGGATTGCATAAGCAATGGACGTGCAATCCATTGGAGTCTCTTTATAAGGGACTCAGCTAATCCGTTTTGGGTGTGAACATGTGCTACAGGATGTTCAACTTCAATACCCGTTGCCCGGCAATAGTCTTCGAAGACTTGTGAAGTAAATTCTCCCGCATTATCAAGACGTAGTTTCTTGATTTGGTTATCGGGGAAATGAGCACGCAACCTTATTATTTGTGCCAATAGCTTTGGAAAAGCTAGGTTGCGGGTGGACAAGAGGCACACATAAGACCATTTGGTTGATGCATCAATCAGTACCATGAAGTACCGAAATGGGCCACTTGAGGGGTGAATAGGCCCGCAAATGTCACCATGAATTCTCTCAAGGAAGCCAGGAGACTCTAATCCCACTTTCAGGAGGGATGGTCTCGTTATAAGTTTTCCCTTGAAACAAGGGAGACATGGAAATTCACCCTTTTGAAGAATCTTCAGGTTCTTCAATTTGTGTCCACGGGATTCAGAGATGATGCGTCGCATCATTGCTGTTCCAGGGTGACCAAGTCTATTGTGCCAGAGTTCGAACTCTGGCAAGTATTGGCACGTCTGGTGCTCAGTCATATTGGCTTCTATTGGTTGAATGTATGTTTGGTAGAGACCCGACGGGAGTCCCTTGAATCGTTCGCAGATGATCTTCCGGTCATCTTTCTGACGAGTTACATACAGATATTCAACCGTATTTTCATCTCTGGTTTCTAAGTGATATCCGTTTAAACGGAAATCTTTGAAACTTACGAGATTCCTGTTTGATTTAGGAGAGAATAATGCATTTTTTATTTGAAGTCTTGTGTTATTTGGGAGCAATATAATTGCTTCACCAGATCCTTCGATTATTTGAGACAGTCCTGAAATTGTGATAACAGGACCGTCATATTTATTTACGCTATTAAAATAGCAATGATCGCGAAGGATTGTGTGCGTTGAGGCACTGTCCACTAGGCACTCAGACATCATCTATATAAGCAAAAACGAAATTTTATTTGAGCGAAAATGTAAACATTCATTCGAAAATAAAAGTTCGTACTTAAGCAAATAAAAGATGAAGATACATTTAATTCTAAAAAGCATAGATAAACGATGGTGCTCAATCGAGAAGGTCGTCGTTCTCGAAGTCTTTTGCAGTAAACATTGTTGGTGGCTGAACAGCCGCCAAGTTTGTTTCAGGTAGAGACTTCTGGCTCGCCTGGTATAGATCCTGGAGGTGGCGAGGAGTGCGGCAGTTTCTGGACCAATGGCCAGTCATGCCGCATCTATGGCATTTATCTTCCCAGTTCTTCTTTGGAAGTGACACTTGCTCGGTGTTCTTTCGCTTCCAAGTGAAATTTCTTTTTCCCTTATTGTTTTTGTTTGTCTGGGGAGCTGCACCTCTTGGTTGCTTCATTATAGCTTTCCCTTTAGTGTTTTTAGCCTTCCTCTTGTTTTTCCACTTCTGGGGAGAAACGTGATGGGCTTCAGGGATAGGGGCAGTGCCAGCTGGACGTAAGTTATGAGTTGCAAGCAGTAAGTCTCGATTCTGCTCTGCCCTAAGTAGGCATGAGATCAGATCGGAGAATTTCGTGAAATTGCGTTCACGATACTGCTGCATGAGGATTGCATCTTTCTCGTGGAACGAGGTAAATGTCTTTTCCAACATGCGTTGTTCTGTCACTTCTTCACCGCACAACTTCAGGCGTGAGGTGATGTTATGAAGTGCAGAATTGTACTCAGCGACGGACTTATAGTCCTGAAGTCTGAGGTTTTCCCACTCATAACTGGCACGCGGTAATATAACATCAATTTGATGTTTATACCGAGCTTCCAGCGCTGTCCACAGGTCCTTTGGATCCTCAACCGTTAAGTATTCGGCCTTTAAGGTCCGATCTATATGTTTCCTAATGTAGATTATGGCTTTCGCCTTATCTACATCGGATACAGTGGTTGTAGGGCTGCTGCTAGTTGTAGCAGAAGCTTCGGCCGCTGCGGGGGCCGAGGAAGGAGCCAAAATGGACCCAAGGAGGGCCATCGAACGCAAGTGGAACTTCAGGTCCACTCGCCAACTCAGGTAATTTGTCCCTGCAGAGTCAAGGACTTTGAAATCGACGCTTGCCAATTTTGCCATTTATCTACGCAATTTAAAATGAGCATGAATTAATTAAAATTAAAAATTCATGCATAAAGAAATAAACAAGTAAAAATGCGGGGATCGGCCAGATACCCAAAAATAAACAGTCCAAAGTTCGTTTACAGTCCATAAAAGGAAAGAAAAATACAACTGCGGAAACCCAAACTGAACTGGGTCCCTATATCTCCGTCTTCATATGATGTTGCATCGAGCTTTGGCTTACACAGTCATGAATCGACTCCTTGCGGTCCAGCGGACGCGGCCAGGGAATTGACTAAGCCAGGACCACTTGTTACCCAGTCAAGCTAGGTTGGTCCAGCAAACTTAGCCAAGCACATTGACCGACATCATGATCCATTGAAGGAGTTTTCATCAATTCTATGTGCTGTTGCATCGAGCTTTGGCTTTAAAATACAAATTTTCTCACTTACAAATTCTCTCAAAAGAAAATAAAAGTGCAAGGAAAGTAAATAGGTATACAATGGCCGATCCCGAAAAACACATTTTTACTGATTTAAACATTCACGCAGTTCTAAATATGCTACATGCATAAAAATAAACAACCACGCATATATCTCAAGCATAACATATGGTAAAGGAAACTAGAAAATATAATTATCTCGTAGACCACGTGGAAACGTCATACACCGTTAGGTTAGTTGACTAACGGCAGAGCGGTCTCAGGATCTTTAAGGTAGTTATATTTTGAAAAAAATAGAATCCTAGTAAACCATAGATAATAATTTGCAAGAGCGATGTTTAAATAAATTTTTCAACATGGACTATATAAACTTGTTACGACCTAAAGATCGTAGCTGCCCGATTCCCATCCAGATCCGCTAACATACCCCATTGACTCACCTTTTCATAAAAGGGCCGCCGCCCCGAAAAGGCCGGGCGACCAGCCAAGCGGGCGCACCTCGCAGCGCTCCACGAACCGGCCAAGGTGAACCACCGCAGCCGCCCGACTCTTAGTCCGCCGCTAACGACAAACAGCTTAGGATAAGGACACGACTGACACGTACGTCACCTGACATCCCGACAAAAGCACCCCCAGGCGGCTAGCCTATCCGACGGTTAGTGCTTTCGGCCCTGACATCCCGACAAAAGCACCCCTTTCGGGCCGACAAAAGCACCCCTGGCGCCGCCTGACAGAGGCAGGCCGGGAACTCCTGTTCCCGACGTCCTTGTCCGAAGCCTCCGCCGACACCGGAGCCAGCTCAGCACGCCTAGTCATCACCCGTCAGGTATAAATACCCCCCCTCCTCTTACGGAAAAAAGGTTGGCTGCAGAATTCTCTCTCTATCTATTATTCACACACGAGTGCAAAGGTCTTCCATATCTTTGCTCTCCCACCTATAGCTCGCCTCGCTCGGTCGACACACCGTTGGTCCGACCGGCGTGACCAGCCCCCCATTTTAAGCCCTATCACTGACTTAGGCATCGGAGGGGCTAAGGGTTGAACCCCAACCCAGCCCTTCTGACGAGTTGTTCGTGTTGCAGGAGAGCTCGCCCATCAACACAGGTCGGTGTCCCCCCTGCCCTTCAACCTGATTCAGCTGCATCCGGCGAGATTCACCCCGTGACCCTCACAGTCGTCGGGATCGACTTCTTCGCCCCACTAATCGCTTGTTAAATAGCCTATCTAAACCCCCTTCTCCATATAACCACCGTGCCCTTGGTTCCCATTAATACAAATTCATTGTACGCGAGTTCCACCTCGTAACAATTGGCGCCGTCTGTGGGAACGAAGGGTCACACCCATGTTAGATTCCATACCGATCCCGCGGAACCCGGACCACGGCAAAGATCCCGTGGGGCAGGAACCGCTCTCCCTACAAATCACCCCGGCGTCCGATCCCCTTCTGGGGATGGGCTCCGAGATTGAACACACTTCAGTCCCCGCCGTTCCGAAGAGCTTCGAGGCCGTCGCTCAGGCCAGGGGAGGCTGTCAGACGGCTGGAACGGGACCTCCGCCCGGCCCCTCGGAGCCCCTGAACGTGAGGCGAAACCTCCACCCTCAGTTCGAGGAGGAGGGGGAGCATAGGGGGCTCGCTGAGGAGATCGCGGCCCAACAAAGGCTCCTGGAAGAGGAGGTAGAAGTTGCGCAGCGGTGGAGGCGCCTGGGGGAGGCGGCCGCCGCGCAAAGGCGTCTGGACGAGGCGGCCGAGACCGCCCGGAAGGCTTACCAGGAAGAGGAGGCCGCCCGCCGCCATCTTCGCTTCATCATCTCGGAGCGCGAGAGGCTGAGGATGGAGAACAGGAGCAACCGGGAAGTCCTAGACGAGGCGGCGACGACCCGACGGCCTGGGAACGGGCGGGACCCGTTGCTGAACAGGTCCCCGCCTGGAGGAGGCGGCCCCTACCACCAGCATCATCCCTCCGATACCCTGCGCGAGGAAGCCGTTTGTCGGCAACTACGCTTCCTCACCGCCGAGCGCGAAAGACTCCTTCGGGAGAATCAAGAACGGATGGAGGCCCGAAGAGAGCTGGCCGGGAGGCGCTGGCGCGGGGAGGACCGTAGCCCACAACCAGTCGAATCCTCGGCCCAAGGAAGGAGTCCCGCCTGGAGACCGTCGGGCTACTCCCCGGGGACGGAGGACCATCGGAGGCCGAGGCGCGACCGAAGCCCGACCCCCGAGTGGCGGAGGGGGGATGCGCCGGATCGCCCAACTTACCCGGAGGAGGCCACGCCACTCGCCCGGTGGATCACTTCCGCCCCCAGACCCGTAAGGTTCAAACCCCCTCACTTGGCCACGTACAATGGGAGGGGCGACCCCCTCACGCATGTGCAACAATACCGGGGGGCGATGGAAGCCCAGGACGTGGATGAGGCGTTCCTTTGCCGACATTTCTCCCAAAGCCTGAGGGACACCGCGCTGGACTGGTACTTTGGCTTGCCCGCGAGGTCCGTAGGGAGCTTCGGCGAACTATCCCATAAGTTCTGCCAAGAGTTCCGGGCCGGGCGAACAAAAAAGAAGCCCTTAGACTATCTCAGCACGATAGTCCAAAGGGAGGGGGAAGGAACGGGAAGGTACCTCCGCCGCTTTCAGGAGGAGAGACGGGCGGTGGTGACATGCGGCGACGAGGTGCTTATGCTGGCCTTCAAGACGGGGCTGCGGACGCGGAGCCTCCACAAATCCCTGCTCCGAGATCCACCTACCGACTATGAAGAGTTGGTAGCAATGGCGGAGAGGCACGCGTTGGCGGAGGAGACTTTGGGTGCAAAGGTTGTGTTCCCCCAGGCGAAACCACCCGCAGATGGGTCCCGGCCGCACCCTCGGCCGAGGCAGGAGGAGAGGGGGCGAGGCCGCGATCAGATGGCCCTACCGCGGCGGGAGCCACCCGAGCCCCGCCCGCTAGATCGCCTTGGCCCGGCTCGCGAGTTCGCTCCGGCGCGGAGGCCCCCCGGAGTCATCCCGAGACCAGAAGACCTCCCGCCGGCGCATTACACGCGACTCAATGCCCCCATGATGGAGGTGCTGGCCGCGGCGACGAGGGCCGGGTTATTGCCGGAGCCTCCCAGGGAGATGAGGACGGACCCGGCGAGGCGGGACCCCCGGAAATACTGCCGATATCACCGGGACCACGGTCACGACACCGACCATTGTTACTCCCTTAAGAGAGAGATCGAACGACTGATCCAAGCGGGTCACCTGGGAAACTTTGTCGCGGGAAGGCGGGAGATGGCGGAAGAGAGAGCCCCCCCGGGGGGAGGGGGACGGGAACCACTGGCGGACCGCGATAAGGAGGAGCCACGCCCCCCAAGGGCGGTCATGCGAATTGAGATGATAACTGGAGGGCCCTCCTCGGCGGGGCGGGCGCCCGCCATCCCGAAGGCCGGGGCCCGACGGGCGATGACGGCGGCCGCCGACCACCGGCCGAAGCGAAGAAGGACACACCGACCCCCGATCACCTTTACCGAGGAAGACTGGCGGGAAGCGCGGAGCCAGAACAACGACGCCCTCGTCGTCGAGGCTCGGATCGGGGCGGTGGACGTCGGCCGGCTCCTGATTGACACCGGAAGCTCCTGCGACATCCTTTTCCTGTCAACAGTCGAGAGGATGGGATGGGGGCGCGCAGACCTAGAGCCCTGCGGGGGCCCTGTGGCCAGCTTCACCGGCCATGAGATCCCTACCGAAGGAACGATCACCTTGCCCATGACTCTGGGGGAGGAGCCGAGGATCGTCACCAAGGAAACGCTTTTCGTCATCGTCGACATCGCATCGGTGTATAACGGAATCATAGGGCGCCCATATATGACGGCCATCGAGGCGCTCCCCAGCCTGCAACATCAAACGATGAAGTTCCGGACCCCGCGGGGGGTGGGACAGGTGCAGGGAGGTCGAGGGGGGCCCAGAAACCACAACCGTGTGCCGTCCCCGCCTGGGGGCCCCGGGCGGACCCCGACGCCTCTCGTCCCCGACGAAAGGGAGGACTTCTGCGACCAGCGGCCGACCCCGGCCGAGGAAGTAGAGGAGGTCCCGATAGCCTCGGACGAGGGAAGAGCCGTCTCCATCGGGACGAAACTCCCCTCCGCCTTGAGGACGGCCCTCGTCGCCTTGCTCCGGGAGAACGCGGACATATTCGCATGGTCACCGGCCGACATGCCCGGGGTGGACCCGGCGGTAATCTCCCACAGGTTGAATGCGGACCCAGAGGCCCGGCCTGTTCGACAGAAGAAGAGGAGTGCGGGGGGCGAAAAGAAGAGGGCGGCCGAGGAAGAAGTAGAGCGGCTCCTCGAAGCCAAGTTTGTTCGGCCGGTGGACTACCCCGACTGGCTTGCCAACGTCGTTCTAGTGAAGAAGCCCAGCGGGAAGTGGCGCATGTGCGTTGACTTCACCGACCTCAACAAGGCTTGCCCGAAGGACAGCTTCCCTCTGCCCAGGATCGACCACTTGGTGGACCACGCGTCCGGTTATGAATTGTTGAGCTTTATGGACGCCTTTTCGGGATACAACCAAATACCGATGGCGGAGGAGGATGAGGAGAAGACGTCCTTCGTCACCGATAAAGGCACCTTCTGCTACACCAAGATGCCCTTTGGGCTGAAGAACGCCGGGGCGACTTATCAACGGATGGTTGACCGAATTTTCGGCCCTCAGGTGGGGCGAAATTTGGAGGTCTACATCGACGACATGCTGGTGAAGAGTGGAAGGGCCCTCGACCACCTCACCGACTTGCAGGAGACCTTCCAGAGGGTCCGCCGATACAACCTGAGACTAAACCCCGCAAAATGCATCTTTGGCGTGCAGTCGGGAAAGTTCCTGGGCTTCATGATAACGAGGCGGGGGATCGAGGCGAACCCCGACAAGGTGGCGGCCCTCACCGGTATGACGGAGCCCCGGACAATCCGAGACTTGCAGCGACTGAACGGCCGGATTGCTGCTCTGGGACGATTCCTGTCGAAATCGGCGGAGAAGTCGCTCCCCTTCTTCAGGGTCTTACGCACGGCCTTTGGCGAAGCTAAAGACAAGAGGAAGGTGATCCCGTGGGACAACGACTGCACGCGGGCGTTCGCGGAGCTGAAAGCCTACCTACAAGGCCCACCGCTCCTCGCACGGCCGGAGGAAGGTGAACCCCTGGGGTTGTACCTGGCGACCACCGAGGAGGCTGTTAGCTCCGTCCTGATCAAGGAGGAAGGAGGGGTGCAACGCCCTGTTTACTATGCCAGTCGGATCCTCCGGGATGCGGAGACTCGTTACAGCCCCATCGAAAAAGCCGCCTACTGCCTAATCACCACCGCTCGGAAGCTCCGACCCTATTTCCAGGCCCACCCCATAACCGTCCACACCAACATGCCCCTCGAAAAGAACCTGAAAAGACTGGAGCGGTCAGGGAGGATGCTTAACTGGAGCGTCGAGCTCAGCGAGTTCGACATAACGTACAAAGCCCGGACGGCGATCAAGGGTCAGGCGCTGGCCGACTTCGTGGTGGAATGCACCACGGAAATCCCGCCGGGGGACCGGATAGAGCAACCATCGGCGCCCACGTCCCCCCGGAGGATCGAGGCGGGCGAACCCTCAGCGCCCTCCCCGACAACAGCGGACGGATTATGGACCATCCACGTCGACGGCTCCGCGACGGGCTCCGGAACAGGAGCGGGAATCGTCATTCAGACTCCAGACGGATGCTCGTTGGAGTACGCCCTACGCTTCGACTTCCCGGCCACCAACAACGTCGCGGAGTACGAAGCCGCGGTTAACGGGTTAAAACTCGCTAGGGCGGTCGGTGCGACGAACGTGTTGCTCCTAAGTGACTCCCGTCTCGTCGTCCAACAGATCCTAGGGGGCTTTGAGGCCCGAGAAGAAACCATGAAGCAGTACCTGAATCGCATCCAGATCGAACTCCGCAAGTTCAAGAAAGCGGACGTGCAACACCTGCCTCGCTCCAACAACCTCCGGGCAGACGCCCTGTCTAAACTGGCTTCCTCCTCAGCGGCCGAGATCGGGAAGGCAATCTACGTCGAAAGCCTGTCGACACCCTCCATCAACGAAGGGGAACTGATGTGCACGGGCACGATGACGTCCTGGATGACCCCCATTATGAAGTATTTAGAGACGGGTGAACTACCCGAGGAGCGGTTGCTGGCTAAGCAGGTGGAGAGACGGGCCCTGACATTTGTGCTCCTTGACGGGGTGCTGTACCGCCGCCGCCGCGCCAATTTCGACGTCCTGCCCTACCTAAAGTGCTTGGGACCGGAGCAGGC
The DNA here is from genome assembly GCA_030789695.1 of Scilla litardierei. Classification (NCBI taxonomy): domain Eukaryota; kingdom Viridiplantae; phylum Streptophyta; class Magnoliopsida; order Asparagales; family Asparagaceae; genus Scilla; species Scilla litardierei. The sequence goes on along the minus strand of CM061139.1, from coordinate 180,030,128 downwards.
CGAGCAAGTCATCCGTGAGGTACACGAAGGCTTCTGCGGAAACCACCATGGCGGACGCACCATCGCCCACAAGATAATGCGCCAAGGATACTACTGGCCGACGATGATCCGAGACGCGGTACAATACGTCAAGAAGTGCGAAGCGTGCCAGAAGTTCTGCCGACGGACGACTGCGCCACCGGCCAACCTGATGCCCATCTTGAGCCCGGTCCCCTTCGCCAAGTGGGGACTCGACATCCTGGGGCCCTTCCCAAAGGCCTCCGGGGGAAGGAAGTATCTAGTCGTCGCCGTGGACTATTTCACAAAATGGGTCGAAGCGGAGCCGCTGGCGCGAATCACGTGGACAGACATGAAGGGCTTCATCTGGCAATCCGTCATATGCCGCTTCGGGATCCCCCGTTCCATAGTCACGGATAACGGAAAGCAGTTCGATTGCGAGGGCTTCCGCGACTTCTGCTCGGGCTGGGGGATCAAACTCCAATTCGCGTCGGTCGCCCACCCACAGTGCAACGGAATGGCAGAGGCCGCGAATAAGTGTATCCTGAACCCGATGAAGAAGAAGGTGGACGCCGCCCTGGGGGCATGGGTCGATGAGCTGCCAGGGATCCTATGGTCCTATCGCACCACCCATAAGGCCTCGACCGGAGAAAGTCCCTTCATGCTAGCATACGGATCGGAGGCAGTTGTACCTGTGGAAATCGGCGAAGAGACGCTCCGGTTAAAACTCTTCGATGAAGAAATCAACGGAGAAGGGCTCGGCCTCAGTCTTGAGTTGATAGACGAGGTCCGGGACAGGGCCCTAACCAGCCTCGTCAAACACAGCCAGAGGATGGCCCGATACTACGACTCCCGGGTGAAACCGCGGACTTTCAGGATCGGCGATTTGGTCCTTCGGGACGCCACCTTCCGCCCCGAGACAGCGCAGCGGGGAAAGCTGGCCGCCAAATGGGAAGGGCCCTACACGGTCGTTGATATTGTCGGACCGGCCACCTACATCCTTGCTACCCCCGAAGGGAGCGAGCTGGCCCACCCTTGGAACGCGAAACATCTGCTGAAATTCTACCAATAGTTGTGAGTTTCCCTTTCTTCGCGCAATATACACATCTACACGTTTTTCCCAACCTTGTTGTTCCTACACAAGCTTTGCAGTTCGCTAAAACTCCGAACCTCTGGGGCAGGGCCAACCCTAGCCACCCAAACCAGAGAAGGGCACGGGCCGGGCTACGCGCCCGCTCCCCCCCTCAAGACCTCTGGGGCAGGGCCAACCCTAGCCACCCAAACCAGAGCTGGGCACGGGCCGGGCCACGCGCCCGCTCCCCCCCTCCAGACCTCTGGGGCAGGGCCAACCCTAGCCACCCAAACCAGAGAAGGGCACGGGCCGGGCTACGCGCCCGCTCCCCCCCTCCAGACCTCTGGGGCAGGGCCAACCCTAGCCACCCAAACCAGAGAAGGGCACGGGCCGGGCCACGCGCCCGCTCTCCCCCCCTCCAGACCTCTGGGGCAGGGCCAACCCTAGCCACCCAAACCAGAGAAGGGCACGGGCCGGGCTACGCGCCCGCTCCCCCCCTCAAGACCTCTGGGGCAGGGCCAACCCTAGCCACCCAAACCAGAGCTGGGCACGGGCCGGGCTACGCGCCCGCTCCCCCCCTCAAGACCTCTGGGGCAGGGCCAACCCTAGCCACCCAAACCAGAGGTGGGCACGGGCCGGGCCACGCGCCCGCTCCCCCCCTCCAGACCTCTGGGGCAGGGCCAACCCTAGCCACCCAAACCAGAGAAGGGCACGGGCCGGGCTACGCGCCCGCTCCCCCCCTCCAGACCTCTGGGGCAGGGCCAACCCTAGCCACCCAAACCAGAGAAGGGCACGGGCCGGGCCACGCGCCCGCTCCCCCCCTCCAGACCTCTGGGGCAGGGCCAACCCTAGCCACCCAAACCAGAGGTGGGCACGGGCCGGGCCACGCGCCCGCTCCCCCCCTCCAGACCTCTGGGGCAGGGCCAACCCTAGCCACCCAAACCAGAGAAGGGCACGGGCCGGGCTACGCGCCCGCTCCCCCCCTCCAGACCTCTGGGGCAGGGCCAACCCTAGCCACCCAAACCAGAGAAGGGCACGGGCCGGGCCACGCGCCCGCTCCCCCCCTCCAGACCTCTGGGGCAGGGCCAACCCTAGCCACCCAAACCAGAGAAGGGCACGGGCCGGGCTACGCGCCCGCTCCCCCCCTCCAGACCTCTGGGGCAGGGCCAACCCTAGCCACCCAAACCAGAGAAGGGGCACGGGCCGGGCTACGCGCCCGCTCCCCCCCCTCAAGACCTCTGGGGCAGGGCCAACCCTAGCCACCCAAACCAGAGGTGGGCACGGGCCGGGCCACGCGCCCGCTCCCCCCCTCCAGACCTCTGGGGCAGGGCCAACCCTAGCCACCCAAACCAGAGAAGGGCATGTGCCGGGCTACGCGCCCGCTCCCCCCCTCAAGACCTCTGGGGCAGGGCCAACCCTAGCCACCCAAACCAGAGGTGGGCACGGGCCGGGCCACGCGCCCGCTCCCCCCCTCCAGACCTCTGGGGCAGGGCCAACCCTAGCCACCCAAACCAGAGAAGGGCACGGGCCGGGCCACGCGCCCGCTCCCCCCCTCCAGACCTCTGGGGCAGGGCCAACCCTAGCCACCCAAACCAGAGAAGGGCACGGGCCGGGCCACGCGCCCGCTCCCCCCCTCCAGACCTCTGGGGCAGGGCCAACCCTAGCCACCCAAACCAGAGAAGGGCACGGGCCGGGCTACGCGCCCGCTCCCCCCCTCAAGACCTCTGGGGCAGGGCCAACCCTAGCCACCCAAACCAGAGCTGGGCACGGGCCGGGCCACGCGCCCGCTCCCCCCTCAAGACCTCTGGGGCAGGGCCAACCCTAGCCACCCAAACCAGAGGTGGGCACGGGCCGGGCCACGCGCCCGCTCCCCCCCTCCAGACCTCTGGGGCAGGGCCAACCCTAGCCACCCAAACCAGAGAAGGGCACGGGCCGGGCTACGCGCCCGCTCCCCCCCTCCAGACCTCTGGGGCAGGGCCAACCCTAGCCACCCAAACCAGAGAAGGGCACGGGCCGGGCCACGCGCCCGCTCCCCCCCTCCAGACCTCTGGGGCAGGGCCAACCCTAGCCACCCAAACCAGAGAAGGGCACGGGCCGGGCTACGCGCCCGCTCCCCCCCTCCAGACCTCTGGGGCAGGGCCAACCCTAGCCACCCAAACCAGAGCTGGGCACGGGCCGGGCTACGCGCCCGCTCCCCCCTCAAGACCTCTGGGGCAGGGCCAACCCTAGCCACCCAAACCAGAGAAGGGCACGGGCCGGGCTACGCGCCCGCTCCCCCCCTCCAGACCTCTGGGGCAGGGCCAACCCTAGCCACCCAAACCAGAGAAGGGCACGGGCCGGGCCACGCGCCCGCTCCCCCCTCCAGACCTCTGGGGCAGGGCCAACCCTAGCCACCCAAACCAGAGAAGGGCACGGGCCGGGCTACGCGCCCGCTCCCCCCCTCCAGACCTCTGGGGCAGGGCCAACCCTAGCCACCCAAACCAGAGCTGGGCACGGGCCGGGCTACGCGCCCGCTCCCCCCCAGACCTCTGGGGCAGGGCCAACCCTAGCCACCCAAACCAGAGAAGGGCACGGGCCGGGCTACGCGCCCGCTCCCCCCCTCCAGACCTCTGGGGCAGGGCCAACCCTAGCCACCCAAACCAGAGAAGGGCACGGGCCGGGCTACGCGCCCGCTCCCCCCCTCCAGACCTCTGGGGCAGGGCCAACCCTAGCCACCCGAACCAGAGAAGGGCACGGGCCGGGCTACGCGCCCGCTCCCCCCCCCTCCAGACCTCTGGGGCAGGGCCAACCCGATGGGGGCCACGTACCCTTGACAAAAAATAATATATAATAAAAATAATTTATATATAAATAAAAGGGGGGGCACACGAACCGGGACAAAATAACATCAATTCCCAAGTCGACGGCCCCGATGTGACTCGACGAAACGAAATGACGCTCGAGAAACACGCCACCATTAATAATGCACACCAACAGAGGACACGCAAGAGCCACCTGACATAGGCGGTTTCCAACAGGCGCGAATTCGAGGAGCCCATTAATAATGCCAGCTCAGCGCAATAAATAAGGGAGAAACGGTCAACAAGATCTGCCTATAAAGAGGCCATCTCCACCGCGGAGAGAAGCAATCGACAGACATGAAAAACCACCCCATGATCCCCCCACCCTCCGGGAAAAGGGCTGAGATACACCGCCCTAACAAAAGAGAGGTCACCGGCCATCAATGGTTCCCGCCGCCCGGAACGGCGGTGCCTAGACCCCCAGCACCACTACCTGGATATTCCGCTTACAAACGGATCGCTATCCGGATATTCCGCTTACACACGGGAAATCCACCTTTCTTACCTCCGTCCCATAAACGGGGACGAGGCGGAGAAAGAATGGCATCCGTTCAAAGTAATCTGGGCAGGCGAGAGCCCCCAGCGCTGGCCGGCCAGTACCTCCTCGCCCTCGACCTCCATCCGAGGACCTCGGCAGGGCTGCATCCCCGACAAGCCCAAACGGCGAGTCCTTGCATGTCAGCTCGCCGATGCACCATCGGGCTCAGAACCCCACCCTCAAACCGAAGCAGCGAGACGTGGGGCAACGGGGGGCGGCCCTATGCTCAAGAACCTCCCCAGGGGGCAAGACGGGGCACGCCGGCTTTCCTTCTCAAAGCCTATACCGGACCGAGGAAAACCCTGTCCGCAGAAAGAGACAAGACAGTGGAGGGAAGGCGGCCTAGTCGGCAAAGTACCCCCCAAAGAGACCTTGCAACACTTCAGCCCAGACGGCGGCCACTCTCCTCCGCGCCAAGATCGGCTCAAGACATAACCGGCCCACACGGCCCGCGGAAGCCCCAAGACCCGGCGGTCATTAGGCCCGTGCGACCGGGCAAGGACAGCTCTAAAGCCCCTCCCCGAATCGGCTCTGACCCGACAACGGGCGATAAGCTAAAACCTGATGTACAAGCTGTGGCCCAGCGCTCATAAATTTAAACGAAAACATTGTTCTTTAAATATCATAGCACGTGTCTATCCCCCTCCGCCAGGCATCGGGCGAGCAACGCGCCGTCCCGCCTAGCTGACCTAGGACGCCCACGAAACCTAGAACGCACGGCCCCGCTCCCCCTGCTCCCTGAAACCCGCCAACAACTCTCCCCATAGCGAAAGGGGGTGCACGGGGGCTCGCCCCGCGTAACCGGTTTGGCCAGACACCAAATCGGGAGACCAATGCGTCCCGTCCCGAACCCGTTTGAGGCCGCCCCAAACGCAACACGGGAAGACAACATCCCCCTCCCCAGACGGGGCACGGGAATGTTGGGGGCATAAGGGGTAATTGCGTAGCTCCCGCAAGAAGCCAATACACGTGACCCGGATCGGACGGGTCGCAAGACAGAAACCCCGAAATATACGCCCCGTCCGGAAAGGACAGCGGCTTTGTCCCGTCAGAACAGCGCCACGATGCGACTCAACGTAACGAAAGGACGCTTGTTCAACACGCCATCAGCAACAACACGCCCCCCAAGAGGCCAGAGGGCCGGATACCGTCAGGAAAAAGTGATTCCCGAAGCGCGTGATTCCGCAGAGCCCATTAGCGACGTTAGTCCACGGCGTTACCCAAGAGAAACCCGTCCGCAACACCTCGCTACAAATACCCCCCTCCAGAGGTCAGGGTAAAGAAGGAAGAGAGACGGGGATTCCCCCCCTCACTCCGGGCATAGAGCGGCCCTAAACGCCCCAACGAGCTACGAAAAAAGCCGATAGTCACCGACGGACCTCACTTCCCCCGATGGGCGCCACAGCCCCGCCACCCCCAACCGGATATTCCCCTTACACGCGGAAGGCCCCGCCCGCCAGCTTGCCTCCTGCTTGTTACTGTATCAAAAGGCGGGTTCAGAAGGCCGTCCGCATGCCGCAACGCCCCAATTAACGCCGTCCCCCTCGGCACCGCCGCCGCCACCTCGTCCTCAGCCTCCCTGGGGTTCCCCCTCGGTGCGCGGGATTCCTAGCGAGGAACTCTCCAGCGCGGCGGCGGCAAGGCAGATCGCGAGGAAGCAAGGAAAGGGAAAGGAAGAAGCTCCACCCGACAAACGAGGGTCAGCTCCTCGGAAGGGGGAACCACCCCGGGACTTCGTCCCCGATCAAACCAAATGGTGGTTCGCGGCGCGTCGGCTCCTCCCCGGACAACGAAGCAGAAGGAATTAAGCGGTCAATAAAAGGGAAAACCGCCCGGCAACAAGGATCTACCCACCCCGATATAGCGGGCGACGAGTATAAACCACCGCCCGTCCCAACCATAGGTTGGGTCACACCTGCTCTCTCACTGTAAATATCACCTAAATCTCCGATAAAGGTTGGTGAATAATATTCCTCCCTATGAACTCCTTCCCTGAGCCCAAGAGCACAACAGCTGGGAGGTCCACCGGGCACAGTGCGGCGGAAGTCCTGCGAAAATCGCAAACATGTCCGATAAACACATCTCAGCAAAAACCACAACCTTCTCAAAAAGTCGGGCTCCCCCAAAATCCGACCCCGCCGCCCCATAAAGCGGCGCGCCGTTACGAGGCAACGCCCCACTTGGTTCCCACTCGGGATGAGACCTCGCGATCCCGCAACAGCGGGCAATACCCCGCGGGAGCAGCGTCGCCAACCCTGAGCGTGGACCCAAGCCCGAGTCAGGTTAAAGGATAATGTCACGCCATCCGAGCCGAGTCGGGCTACCGCCTCAGACTCGAATGCCGGGGGCAATTGTTACGACCTAAAGATCGTAGCTGCCCGATTCCCGTCCAGATCCGCTAACATACCCCATTGACTCACCTTTTCATAAAAGGGCCGCCGCCCCGAAAAGGCCGGGCGACCAGCCAAGCGGGCGCACCTCGCAGCGCTCCACGAACCGGCCAAGGTGAACCACCGCAGCCGCCCGACTCTTAGTCCGCCGCTAACGACAAACAGCTTAGGATAAGGACACGACTGACACGTACGTCACCTGACATCCCGACAAAAGCACCCCCAGGCGGCTAGCCTATCCGACGGTTAGTGCTTTCGGCCCTGACATCCCGACAAAAGCACCCCTGGGCCGTGGCGCCGCCTGACAGAGGCAGGCCGGGAACTCCTGTTCCCGACGTCCTTGTCCGAAGCCTCCGCCGACACCGGAGCCAGCTCAGCACGCCTAGTCATCACCCGTCAGGTATAAATACCCCCCCTCCTCTTACGGAAAAAAGGTTGGCTGCAGAATTCTCTCTCTATCTATTATTCACACACGAGTGCAAAGGTCTTCCATATCTTTGCTCTCCCACCTATAGCTCGCCTCGCTCGGTCGACACACCGTTGGTCCGACCGGCGTGACCAGCCCCCCATTTTAAGCCCTATCACTGACTTAGGCATCGGAGGGGCTAAGGGTTGAACCCCAACCCAGCCCTTCTGACGAGTTGTTCGTGTTGCAGGAGAGCTCGCCCATCAACACAGGTCGGTGTCCCCCCCTTGCCCTTCAACCTGATTCAGCTGCATCCGGCGAGATTCACCCCGTGACCCTCACAGTCGTCGGGATCGACTTCTTCGCCCCACTAATCGCTTGTTAAATAGCCTATCTAAACCCCCTTCTCCATATAACCACCGTGCCCTTGGTTCCCATTAATACAAATTCATTGTACGCGAGTTCCACCTCGTAACAAAACTAATTGTGTTTTTACAAAGTTTTCTCTGAGTTTAAATATGCCAATTTTATATCCCGTTATAAAAAATATAAATATTTCTCATATTTCAAATGCCGAATTTATAAATTATTTTGTGGCTTCGGGCCAAAAAATAGTTTTAATTATATGGGCTTGTGGCCCATTCCGCAGTTACGCATAATCATTTGCCTCTAAATTTTGGCTTCGGGCCAAATTAGAGTTTTAGCTGTTAAAAAAATAAATTTGTAATTGTATGGGCATGAAGCCCAACTCACTGAAATTATAACCCAATGGCCCATATGGTTTATTTTGTGAAAACCCCTAATCTCACTAAAAACAAGAGGTTTCATTGATGTATGTGTTCCCATTGGAAGGTGAGGCACTTTTGACCTGTGGTTATTGGGCTTCTTGAGTCCCTACACCCAATATGATGTCACTTTTGTGAAGCTATGAGGCCACGTATGGCAGTCACTAAGAAAATGTGTTAATCATGCGGGAAAGGTGTAGCAAACATTGGGAAAATTCCAGGGAAACAGTTTGGTTAACTAGAAATCCATAGAGAGCTAAGGGGTGAAAGTTTGCTTTGAACTGTTATGCAATGCACACATATTTCGTTGAACACCTAGTGCACTTCTTCGTATTAATCTTTCTTTAATCAATATCTAACAATTTACATATTTTCTGTAATGTTATACATGATCTCCAAATGTTGTAAAGTGACATGACTATATGGACTATATCAGGTTCTACAGTTAATCTCTCTTCGCATACAAGAATTTATTTTAATCGGATATAGTCCAGTCACAAGAAAAATTTATTCCAGAGTTGGAACTTCATTTCGATATAGTCCGATCATCATTTCGATATAAATGTGATTGATAACAAATTTTTCTTTCTATTATTTTAATTTTTACTTGTATGCAAACATGGTAAAATTTTTTATGTATAGTCCGTTGTAATCTACGGGAATAAGAAGTATACATCTAGATCGATGATCTAGGGACGACAGTAGAAAAGATCCGTAGAAATAAAGATCCGAACTTCCGAACGCTTCCGGAATGCCGCAACGCTCCAACGAATCGCCGCAGCAACCAAAGATTCCTTGCGCGTAGGGGATCAATTTGGTGGGGATTTTAGGCTTGGATTCTTGCTCAAGGAAGAACACGTGCTGATAACGTGTTAGAGAGTAATAGGACTCAAGAGAGAAAGAGACAAGATTTCTTAGCAAAAGAATAAGTCACAATAGCTAAGAGCCATGGTGCTCTATTTATATATCTCATAGTGGGGAGGCCAAAAGCCTCTAGGAGACCAAGGGTCCCCATTACTCTAAGTAATGGGGGCCTAATGAATGGGTAATGAAGGAGGGGAGGCCAAAGGCCTCCCTCATTCATAACACTCACTCCACTTTCCATCAAAAAAAAAACACAACTTAAATTTCCTATCGTTCAAATTTCAACCCCTAAACACTATTACAACTTTCTCAAAAACCCATTAAAAGAAGAGAGTTGCTATCTGCACCCCTAGGAATAGGGGTGCATATTGTGTTTTGTGCCCAAATTAACTTAAAATAGGAAAGAATAGGTTGAGGAGGGAGAGAGGGTGTATTGGTTTTCTAATTTTAGGCTAAATTAAGTAATGCACCCCTAATGCACTTCGTATCTTCGTTAGGGCAGAATCAGTAGTTATCCTTCATACCCAAAAAATCTCCCAAATCAATCTCGACCCTTCCCCTCCTGCAATTCACCAAGCGACCTCTAAAATTTTGTAACCATAGAATCATCAAAACAATGAAGCGCGCCTTCGACGACATCACCTCTGCCGCCAAATCCGTATCCTCCTCCGGGGCATCCGCCTCCGCCGACGACCTGAAGCCTGTCTTCATCTCCAAGGCCGAGCGGGAGAACATCGCTCTCCAGCGCCGCCAGCAGGCCGCCGGCGAGCAGAAGCGCCTCTCCCTCGAGCACCTCCACTCCCTCTCTCGCCCCACCAACAAACCATCCTTTGGCGATGTAGATCCCACTCCATCCTCCAACCACCGCCACCACGATCGCGACAGGGACCACGACCGCAACGACCGAGACCGAGACCGAGACCGAGACCGCGACCGCGATCGGGACCGGGACCGAGACAGAGACCGCGATCGGGAACGGGACCGCGATCTTGATCGGGAACGGGACCGCGATCGTCGGACCCGAGATCGGGAGCGAGATCGAGAACGGGAGGACGATTCTCGAACTCGAGATCGCGCCAGACTTGAGAAGCAATCGGAGCGCGAGCGAGAGAAGGAGCTGGAGGCGATCAAAGAGCAGTATCTCGGATCTAAGAAACCTAAGAAGCGCGTCATCAAACCTAGTGAAAAGTTTCGATTTTCCTTCGATTGGGAGAACACCGAGGATACTTCGAGAGACATGAACTCTTTGTACCAGAACCCGCACGAAGCTCGCCTTTTGTTTGGCCGGGGGTTTCTTGCCGGAATCGATCGGCGAGAGCAGAAGAAGCAGGCTGCGAGGCATGAGAAAGAGACGCGCGAGGAGATTCGGCGAAAGGAGGGGAGGGTGGAGGAGAGGCCGGAAGAGGCTGCCGCTCAGCTGGAGAAAGAAGCGGCGGCTGATTTGTATGATGCTTTTGATATGAGGGTTGATAGGCATTGGTCGGAGAAGAAGCTAGAGGAGATGACTGAACGAGATTGGAGAATTTTTAGGGAAGATTTCAATATTTCATATAAGGGGTCAAAGCTCCCTAGGCCGATGAGGAACTGGGCTGAAAGCAAGCTTGGTACTGAACTTCTGAAAGCTGTTGAGAAGGCTGGGTATAAGTCACCGTCACCGATTCAGATGGCGGCAATTCCGCTTGGATTGCAGCAGAGGGATGTGATTGGGATTGCAGAGACTGGGTCCGGAAAGACTGCGGCTTTTGTGCTGCCTATGCTTACTTATATAACTAGGCTTCCTCCAATGACTGAGGAGAATGAGGCTGAGGGACCTTATGCAGTTGTCATGGCACCAACAAGAGAGTTAGCACAGCAGATTGAGGACGAGACTGTGAAGTTTGCACATTATTTGGGGATTAAGGTAGTTTCAATTGTCGGTGGTCAGTCTATTGAGGAGCAGGGGTTTAAGCTTAGGCAGGGGTGTGAGGTTGTGATTGCTACGCCCGGTAGGCTTCTCGATTGCTTGGAGAGGCGGTATGCTGTCCTTAATCAGTGCAACTATGTTGTTCTTGATGAGGCTGATAGGATGATTGATATGGGTTTTGAGCCACAGGTGATTGGTGTTTTAGAGGCAATGCCTTCAAGTAACTTGAAGCCGGAGAATGAGGATGAGGAGCTTGATGAGAAGAGGATTTATCGGACTACTTACATGTTTAGTGCCACAATGCCACCAGCGGTGGAGCGACTTGCAAGGAAGTACTTGAGGAATCCTGTTGTGGTTACGATTGGTACGGCTGGAAAGACTACTGATCTCATCACACAACATGTGATCATGCTCAAGGAGTCTGAGAAGCTTCCAAGGCTTCAGAAAATGCTAAATGATCTTGGGGATAAGACGGCAATTGTGTTTTGCAACACCAAGAAGTCTGCAGATGCTCGAGCTAAGGACTTGGACAGGTTGGGTTATAGGGTGACCACACTGCATGGAGGGAAGTCCCAAGAGCAGAGAGAGATCAGTCTTGAAGGGTTTAGGAACAAACGGTTCAATGTACTTGTGGCAACGGATGTGGCCGGACGTGGTATTGATATTCCAGATGTCGCTCATGTTATAAACTATGAGATGCCTGGAACCATTGACATGTACACTCATAGGATTGGACGAACGGGAAGGGCTGGGAAAACTGGTGTGGCAACAACTTTCCTTACATTGCATGATACCGATGTGTTTTATGATCTTAAGCAAATGCTTTTACAGAGCAATAGCCAAGTGCCTCCAGAGCTCTCGAGGCATGAGGCTTCCAAGTTTAAGCCCGGGAGTATTCCTGATAGACCACCTAGGAGAAATGATACAGTGTTCGCACACTGAGAAGCCCCCAGGGCAATGGTCTTGTTTTGTGCTTCATTTAGTGACATATGCTCATGACTCTTCTTCATGGCTGGGAGAAGACATCTAGAATCTTAGTTTTAAAGGTACTTATGTTTAGCTAAGCTCGTTAATAGTACGTGTTGTTGTCTTCATTTTGATGTTTATGATCAGAACTCTGAAATGCCGTGGGGTTTTGGTGATATTGTATTTAAGACTCTACAGAAAACTAGTTTATTTCCTTTTAAACATCTACTTACATTTTGTGTTCTATGCGGCCTTCACCATCAGGGATGTTTAATTGAGAAATGGTTCTATTTTTTGCTCTTTTTGTGGTTGATGCTTAGTGTTTCTTATCGATTAGTACTCGATGAACCACCATTTTTTAACCCATAGAAAAATTTTCCCTTGTTTTCGTGCTCCATATGTTTTTTTGATATTGAAGATTCTAAAATGTGAATTGTAAAAACACACACATGTCTATAAATGCATATGTATAATTTTTATTAGGTCACTGTTAGACCTGGCGGGTCTAACCCGCCGGCCCCACCTTTGGGACGGGCCCTTGTAGCCGCCGGCCCCTTTGGCTCCTATTTACGCGCGCGCCCTTAGCCTAGGAAAACCCTAGTTTCTTTTATTTATAGGGCTATCCGTCATTTGTGATTAGGGGTGGCAAACGGGTCGGGTCGGGTCGGGTTCGGGTCGGGTCAGGTTTGACCCGACCCGAATAGGGGTCAACCCGAACCCGACCAGAATTAAGTTCGGGTCAGGGTTCGGAAACCCGTACCCGACCCGGCTGTAACCCGGGTGACCCGTACCCGACCCGGTTTGTCTTGCGGGTCGGGTTCGGGTCGGGGTTTGCCGTGCGGGTCGGGTTCGGGTAGAAAGTAAGAGTAAAAATTCTAATTAATTTGTAAAGAGAAATGAGGAAGAGAGGTCTCGAACTCGCGTGGATGCGTGCGCACTCACAGAACCCAACCACCGGGATAAAGTCTTTGTTGCAAACCAATGGTATTTACTTTCATTATATTGTTCTAAAGCATCATATTCTTAAATTTCAAAGCAAAACTTTGAACAACAATAGAATCTGTTGGGATTCGAAACCGAGACTTGCCCACGAACCAAGCGGAAGCGTTAACCAAGTTGCCAAATGGTGCTTCGAAATGAAGTGTGTATAATAATTATTATATATTAATACTTTTTAACCGGGCGGAAAACGGGTCAAACGGGTTGACAAGGCAAACCCGTACCCGACCCGTATTTTTATCCGGGTCGGTCGGGTCAACCCGGATCCGACCCGACCCGGATTGTCCCCTACCCATACCCGACCCAAGAGGCCGGGTCCGGGTCGGGTCGGGTCGGGTCTATTTTGCCACTCCTATTTGTGATTTGGATGCTTGATATTGAGATTATTCTGTTGAGCGTCATTAGGAGTAGTTCTTAGATTAAACGAGTGCGGACGTCCTCTAGGCGTCTTGGGAGGAGAGCACACCTCTTTTGTGCTCAACTATCTTGTGATTCCTTTGAATTCTCTATAAAAATTGTCTTTTTATCTTGAATCCTAACATTTTGGTATCAGAGCACGTGACGATCCATGGCGGCCACGACAAGATCGCACGACAAAATTGAAGCTTTGGAGGCAAAATTAACGAGCGAAATCGACGGGATCAAGAAATCGTTTGCGGCGAACGATGAATCCATGGCCAAGTTGACGGCTTCCATCAATCAATTGACGGCAAATCAAGCGAAGCACGACGAACACTTCGCGCAAATGATGGCAACCCTAAATCAATTGGCGGCGAACAACAAAGGGGAAGGAAACCCTAAATCGGGGGAAAAGGCGGCATCTTTGAAGAAAGAGAAGGAAAAAGAGGAGCTTTTGACGCAAAATCAACCCTTTTTGGTGGAAGAATTGGTCGAGGACGAAGACGAGGAGCCATGGACGGTCGACTACCGTGAGGAGGTGCGGCGGAAGGCGGTAGCATGCCAAAGGGAGACCGACGGACCTAGCCGACCAGCGAGGGAGTCCCACGGCTCCGGGGAGATGCGGCCAACCCCCCACGACCACTGGGGGGGTCGGCCGCCGCGGGAGAAGGGCGGGGGAGCCCCCCCGCCACCTGCGAGCCCAGGCAGGGGCGGCGGGACCCTGCCTGGGCCCGCCGAGGTTCGGCGACCCTGCCGGACCTCCGACAGGGCCTGTCGGCCCTGCCGGAAGACCGGCAGGGTCTACCGGCTGTTTTCGAGGCTCGGAGGGGGCCGTCGAGCATTCCTGAAGCTCGGCAGGCCCCCGTCGGTTGGCGGCAAGGCGAGGACCCCCCTGGCAGCCGCAGGGGGGTGACAGCTGCAGACAGAACTCCGGGGGTTTTTTGACCCCCGGGCAGCGGACAACAGCTAGGGAGGGTCGCAGACAGCTTTCGGGAGGGTTTTTTGACCCTTCGGGACGACAGACAGCAGCAGAGGACCCACCCGACGGCAACGGACGCGGGAGAGATTATTATTCGGACGGCGGGGGTGGCTACGAGGCGGAGTTCGGCGATGACGCAGGTTGGGACGATTTCAAGGGCCGGCGGGGAGATTACCGTGGAGACTACGGGGTTCGCGGAGGAGGGCCTCCGAGGCGATACGAGGCTCTAGCCGAGAGGAGGCAGCACTACCGTCCGCACCACAGAGAGGAGGCGAGGCCCGAGCAGGGACGCTTTGGAGGAGATTGCAGAGTCTGGAAGCTGAAGATGCCGCTCTTCGCTGGAGAGGATCCCACGCCTGGTTGTTTACAGCCGAGAGGTACTTCGCGGCACACCACATGACCGAGGCCCAGAAGCTGGAGGCGGCGGCCATCTGCATGGAAGGGCGAGCCTTGGGATGGTACCAGTGGAAGGAGAGGCGGCAGCAGATCAGGAGCTGGGAGGAGCTGAAGGACATGGTGCTGGAGAAGTTTAGAGACCCCCGTCTAGGGAACCTTCACGAGCAGCTATTTGCCCTTAGGCAGGAGGGGCCGGTGCGTGAGTACATCGAGAGATTTGAGACACTGACAGGGCGAGTGCATGGGGTGTCGGACGAGTCGCTGGAGGGCACCTTCTTGAAGGGGCTGCGACCTAGTCTTCGAGCTGCGGTGAGGCCATACAAGCCTCGAGGGCTTTCAGAGGTCATCGAGATGGCGCAGATGGTGGAGGACTCCCGAGTTGAGGATAGGAGAGACGGGAACAGCTACAGTGGGCAGATACAGTGGGGCACCACGACTAGGGCAGGCGGAGCAGGGATCACTACTGAGACAATTCAGACAGGGCTTGAGAAGACGGGTGAGCAGAACCCAATACCGGCCGGGGGACCATTCCGAAGGATGACCGATGCAGAGATGAGGGAGAAGCGGCAAAAGTGGCTCTGTTTCAGATGTGACGAGCGCTTCACTCCCGGACACCGCTGTGTGGATCGAAAGCTGCAAGTGCTGATAGCGGAAGCCGATGAGGAAGATGACGTGGAGGACGAAGGAATCGGAGGGGAGGACGACTCCCACTCGGAGTAGCGTCGTCGGTACTTACACCACCTTGAGGACAAGGTGGTTCTTTGGGGGGAGTATTGTTAGACCTGGCGGGGCTAACCCGCCGGCCCCACCTTTGGGCCGGGCCCTTGTAGCCGCCGGCCCATTTGGCTCCGCCCTTAGCCTAGGAAAACCCTAGTTTCTTTTATTATAGGGCTAGCCGTCATTTGTGATTTGGATGCTTGATATTGAGATTATTCTATTGAGCGTCATTAGGAGTAGTACTTAGATTAAACGAGTGCGGACGTCCTCTAGGCGTCTTGGGAGGAGAGCACACCTCTTTTGTGCTCAACTATCTTGTGATTCCTTAGAATTCTCTATAAAAATTGTCTTTTTATCTTGGATCCTAACAGTCACCTTCTATGTAAACATGCGTATTTAAAGGAATATAACATCCCTTTTCCTTTTTTTTGGGCGGATAAGGATTTGAAGTTTTTCATATGAAGATTTAACCGGATCAGAAGACTGAACACGGGAGAACACTTGGTCATGCTGCAAAGTAAGATAAATCTATGGTTTTATATGTGTTTTTGCCAACTGTTTACTAGGCTGGTAAATTTCACCTCGACTTGTCGTCGTGATCATCACTTGGGTGGTGAAGTACTTGTAGACTTGTCGTCCTAAGCTATTGATAACTTGATTAGCGAAGAGTGCAAGGAATCTTGGTGTCATTTTTAATCTCTTTCCATTAGTTTGTATTCTGACTTGTTACTGTTGAATATATGTGAGTCTTATTTAAACAATTTCACTCGCCACCCAGCACAATTATTGAAGGGAATTGTCTAGATTGATCAATGATCCAACATGATGGCTGTTAGAGTAATTTTGTGTTTCTCGACTTCTTAAATTATCCCCTGATTTCCCATTTGTGTGTTTTTTGTATCATACGATTTCCAAGTATATTCAATAAACACATCATTACTAATTTGTCTATATATCAGGAAGAAGAAAAGTAGTGTTCTTCTCTCTGAGGTAGTTTTAGTAAGGATACATTTGAACTTATATGACCAACGACAACTAAATCCGTTTTGACTCACTAGAGAAGCCAAATTTGTACAAGCAGAGGAGTTCATTTCATCAATCATCATGTACATTATATGATTTTAGAACTATTAAGTCCGTATGAATTTAAGGAATATTGGTTCAGACTATATGGATCATGCTAGCACTATGTAGGGATGGCAATGGGCATGCCCAAAGCCCGATTTGGCTTCCAATTGGGCATGCCACATTGACATCCCTACTAATCCTTCAAACAACTAATGAAGGATTAGTAGGGATGGCAACGTGGCATGCCCCATTGGAAGCCCAATCGGGCTTTGGACATGCCCTTTGCCATCCCTAGCACTATGTATATTTAAAGATAGAGAAGCACTTGACGTTGCCACTGTTAGTCACCCTAGTTTTGGGGCAAGGAGAGGGGGGTTTGGGGATGCTTCTTATTCTTGTACCTTTTTAATCGTGTTTCCAGAGGGGTATGGCTGGTGGTGGTAGGGTAGTGCTGTCCTCATAGGTTGCATACAAAGGACTTGCGATGTCCGCATATGTTGATTACATAGAGACTTTATCCAAGCTTTTTTCCCATTTACCTCTCTAAAGGGCCTATCCTCAGTTAAATAAAATGTATACGTCTTAATCACTTCCATCAAAGTTCTTACTTAGATCCCTCTCTCTAGAGCTCGTTGCTTTATTAACTAAGATCCTTTCACTAATCCTAATGGCACATTTATTATTCTTTTGAACGTATGCAAAAACATCCTCTAAATCATTTCTCCCTCATTTTACTCTTAATAGGAGTAACCTCTAGCCTTCTAGGATGCACTCTTCTCTTATTCATCCTCTTAGTTTCACATAAAGAGAGGGAGATCAAAAATAAAATGGTTCCTGCAAATTTCACAGAATATAGCTTGCAAAGTTTCTATTGAGGTTGAGTAGAGCACCACATCCCTCCCCTAGGGCTGTGATACATTCATCCTTTTTCTTGTATTAATGGATATATATGTGAACTTTATAGTGGTAAAATAACTGATTCTTAATGAGTTTTTTTGTTTTTGTAGGACTTCATAATCTATATACGAACAAAGTGTGCAATATGTCCTTTGCTGACTTGTTTCTAAAATATACGCTAACAACTAGTTTAAGCTGATAATAGTCCCACACACATGCTATATTTGTTGGGAGTTCCTAAAAACGTGGCGCCCACCTGATATGAATCCAATTGGACTCTGGAGCATGGCATGTTTCGATGTGGAAGGTTTCTTTTCCCAGCAAGACTTGAAATTGGGATAGACGGACAACCACATTAGATGTGTATGCGGCTTATATCACAGATTTTCAGAAGAAGCAAAGAATGCGGAATATGTAACTGATATATTGACTTCATTTCCCACTTTAGGCCAATGAGAGTGTAGAAGAATTCAGCCTTTAGTTGCTACTTGGTGCTTGCAATTATGGCTTGACCCATCATATTGGTGCTGTTTGAGGAACCTAGAACCATTTTAAAAGTTTCAGATTATTGTGGTAGAAGAATAGCAGAACATGTACCATGCAGGTCTGGGAAGCTCTGCATCATAGACACAAGACTAGGCTGACTAGTAGTTGCTGTTAAATAGCATGAGGAGGTGAGGTGATCTTCAAAGGTTGCTCTGTGCAATTTAGAGAACCTGTAAAGAGTGAGAAAAGTGATATTCATTTGCAATTTAGATTTTAGAGATAGGCGTCAAACACATCAATGTTCTATTGTGGATGTGTATGTGCTGCCTAGACAGGTAATGAAAGGTGATGATTATTTATCAAATTGCAAGTCAAGTTGAAAATGAGACTGACGGTTTCATATGATATGTATTATGAAGTTTTAATGATGGAAGTTTCGCATGGGGAAACTTTATACGGCTATCAACTGGACATAAATCTCATTTGTTCTTAAAATGTTAACATAATCATAAACTTATGGGAGATATTCCCTCTGAGTTGGTTCATGTGAAGTTCTTGTAGGTTTGGTGTCCGGTGATTGTTGAAATGGAGTGCCTCATATCCTGCTTAATGCGTTATGGGAAAAAACATACTGTCAATTTGTTAGGTTTAAAGCTTGATTATTGGCTGGCTAAATGCATGTGAGTTATCATAGCAGTTTTACATGCATTAGCTTGTTTTGTATAGCGGGTTATAATTTTATCAATGCATGCCAGGGTCTAGCCTGAATTAGAAGAGTACAAGAGACAGATTGCTTAGAATATCCTAGCAAATGCACTACTACACAGCTTTAAATTACGAAAAAAAACATATAGCTAATGGCACTCTCTATCTGCAGAATCAAGGGCGGAGCCAGGAATATTTCTCATCCTGGGCTACCGACCAAATGCTTAAAAAAATTCTTACTAAGATCAATTAGCCAGTAATTTCTTACTAGGAATTTCTTACCCACAAATCTCAGCTCTATCTATCATTCAAAAACTAAATCGGTATCAACCTAGAACTCAAACTCAAACTCAATTCAAATTAGATCTCATCGCTGACTTTCTTTTCTCTATCAATGGATACACACAGACACACACACACACAACGAGCTAGCACACACAAATTAAAGCCACTACGATATGACAAATTCAGAATGGACTACGATTATTGCTCGTCATCAACGTCATGAAAGTCTGAGACCAAAAAGGATGAATAGAATGAGAGTGGCAGGTTGTACCGAGATCGTGGCGGTTCTGGTGGACTGGTGGGATCATGGGAGTGTTGCCGCGTGAGGATGAAACTAGCGCAGTGGCAAGCGATGATTTTTTACGTGGACTCTGCAACGGTTTGTGTCGAGGGCACAGTCGCAAAGCCATAGGTTAATTTGCTCTCAGTTTGGGGGTTTTATCATGCTACGCTTTGGGATTTTAACTTGAACTTAACACACACAAAACACATTGGCCCAAAAACTTACCTAGTTGTAGCCCACCTTAGCACAAAAGTGGCTCCGCCCTTGATAATAGCAATTCTCGAATGGCCCTATACGGGCATTTAACAAACTGACTAACCCTTTACATCGAAGGTTAAGGTTTAAAGTAAACCAGGGCATCAAACAAAAATAATAAAAACGATGGGCTTGAAAGCCTAATGCCAATGAAATGAGAGCTTACAAAGTGTAACAAACAACAATGAAAGTAATGAAAGTAACAGGAACATTGCATACTTTTTTAGCAGGTTAAAGAATGTTTGTTGCAGTTTTTTATCTGATTAATGGCAAAATAACAATTTTACCGAATGGCTTATAAAAAATATGAAAATGCACCAGATAGGAGTCGAACATACAACTTCCTACTTACAAAACAGAGCTCCAACAATTGAGCCACATGGGCCACACGTTTTTATCTGATCTCAGTTAGCATGTTATCACATTAGCCTTTGGAATTTTAACTTGAACCTAACACATAAAAAAATTGTTCCCAAAAACTTACCCTGGCTGTAGCCCACCTTAGCCCAAGACTCACCTCCGCCCTTGCTTTTGTCACCCATTCAGAAAATTATGTGAGCACGACCTCTGTGCAAATATCAATAGTGTAGGTTGGGTTAGGTTGGGTTTGACCGGAATTTTTGCTTTTCATTTTTAATGCTATTGTGGGGTTTTTGTTTTTTGGTTTTGAAAATTTTAAAACTATTAATGAACCAATAGTTAGCTCTATGGTGCTCCATATAATTCCCCAGCTTGTTGTTTAAGCATGGTTTCCTTATTGTTCAGTAGTCTTTTCCTTATTTGGTGGAGTTTTCCACATTAAAGGTAGCCAAATAAATATCTTTTTTTGGAAACAGTTAGGACTTTTGATATTATAAGCTATACTTTCTTCTGTATCTAACACTCTTTTTGTGTTGCACCTGACTTCTCTTCATAAGCTTAGACAGAAAATGTAGTTTGACAGCATCATCAGTAGATGTATTTGTTTGTTCAGCACTAATGTGTAGAGTGTCGCCTATTTGTAAATAATTGAATGATTCCGAGAATCCTGGCTTCTGATTGGCCATTTGATAACTTTTAAATACTTAAATGAGATTTATGTTTTCTCTAAAGCATGTCTGGTCTTGTTTTGTTTTAGGATGTTGAACCTGAGAAGAATGCCATTATATCAACCATGACCCACCTTTCTGCTGCAGTTTCCTATTTACTGTGGATTAGGATGTGTCCATTCATGTGATTCACTAGTTAGCATATTTGTTTTCTTTATATTTGATTTTTCTATATTTGATTTTTTTAAAAAGGATGCTCCTATTACACATGGCATATTTTTTTTTGCTTCATGCACTGACTTACATGTTGTCTTCCATAGCAGTTGAACTTAATATATTTGCTCCTACATTGCAGTTTTGCTAACATTCTAAAGTAGCTTAAATGTATCAGATTTGATATCGACGGATATGTAACTGGGTTTGGAAATCCAGACTAGGCAAGAACACACGAACTTGCATCACGTACATCCCCAGTGGTTTCTGCGCACATAGAAGGTGGTGTTACTTGGGTTGGAAAAACTGTTGTTGATTACATGTGATACTTGATATTCTGCCCTATTTAAATATGTTGAGTGATGTAAGCCTCTTAGGCATATCCAAGTTTTCTGCTACATAAATTTTCTTTTCTGTTAAAATCAGAGGCTTAATAATTTTGTACTTTTTTTCAGTGGATCAATATTTACTTTTGACTAACACCTTTGCACATGATTACCTGATATGTTCAGCATTTTTCAGCGGTGATAATAAACATTTTGGAGCACCAATGAACCCTGTAGCTCCTGATCGAGTAGCTGGGGGATGTTCGAGCAGAGCAGATCAGCCGTAGCTGTAGCTGGTGGTCTAGTAGATTTTTCTTTGGGTGAGTAGCTATGTCAGTAATGTGACTGTTTGCATTGCAGCAAATCCAAGCTTTCCTGTTACAGTAAGGTGCATTTACCATGCCATTGTGGGGGTGGATTTAAATTGTACAGATTTGTGGTCTGCACTTAATATCTTTATAACTTTGTTGGCATTTTGATATCATATGCCACAAATACCTAAATGTATATGACTCTTTATGGTCCTTCATCTTTATGTGCATTGTTGGGTTTCACTAGTTTGGGCTTCTTTCAATCTTCATGCGTTTGGGCTTTGGCATGCATGAATTTTTCCTTGTGCACGTTGAGTGTATGTATATGCTTGTGTGTGTATTTTCCCTTGTGCAAGTTGAGCGCGTGTCTGCATGCATGTGTTTTTCCCATGTGTGTATGTTTGCATGTGCAGGTGGAGCGCATGCACGCACGCACATGTTTTTCCCTTATGCAAGTGAAGCATCACTGTATCATGCAGATGTTTGTGGGATGGGTTTTGGGGGTGGTGGCATACTGGGCAAACACTTGTATGGGTTGTAAATGACAGTTTCTCTTTAATACACCCCACATTGCTATATCTTATTTAGAAATACATGAGAAACCTGGAATGATAGTATCACTAGCTGTCTCTGGGTCGCATGCTCAAAAATTGATTCATCAGAAAAGGCTATAAATTTTCTACTCATATGAAATTTGCTTCTGATACGGTCTGTTACCTTGATTGAGTAGCTTGTAACGCACAAGAAAGTCATTACAATGGAAATCGACATTGGCATACATGTCCTGGAATTTATGAAAAGATGGCCTTCAAGCAGATAAATTACTTACATGGGAGGTAAATATGGAGTCAATGTCAGTTTGGTATGCTGTTTTCATATTTTCTAAGTGCATGGTGTTAATGAACAAACAAATGTTTAAACCAAATGTTTTCTGGTGGTCCAAAGCAGTGGTGTGTGTGGGGGTGTGGGTGGGTGGGTTTGGGTTTGGGTTTGGGTTTGGGCTGGGCTGGGCTAAGACTGCATAGGTGTGGGGCAACCTTTAAAAAAGGAGATTTAGGGGATGATAAAAAGAATAGAGCATACCTATGTAGGTGAAGTTGCCGCTGCCATGGCGGTCTCTTCTTGCAATCTGACCATGAATGGGTCAAGTTACTGAAGGTTGGAGCTACAGCTTAATTGTCTGTCAGCTCCTTGCTTTTGCTGTGCCTTTAAATGTTTTTTCTCGGGGTGGGGGGGGGGGGGGGGGGGGGGGATGTGTGGATCTCAAACCCTCTTCTCATAAGGAATTTGGGATATAGCCTCAGTGGTTTCTTCATCACAGAGGTGGCAGCATGGCAGCGAAGGCAATGATACTGCCGTCAAGACCGATGGAAGGCAGAGACGATGAGGCATAGGCTGATTGCTGCTTCTTCCATGCGTTTGTTTCATTTTCTTTTTTGTTCTTTCACCACCAACTTTTAGCACCTAATCAGGGTGATCCGCACCTTCTGCTAGGTGGTTGCTTAAGCTGTCTTACTGCTTTGAAATGCCATATTTGGCTGGACGCTTAGTCAGCTTATGATGCTTTAGGAATTAATCTGAGTATATAAGGTGTGTTCTAATGGGAAGATAAGCTTTTTGCATGAACTAAATGAGGTTTGGCCCCATAATGATCGGGAGCTATACAAAGTGGTTTAGGTCATGATATACTGGTGCATGCCCTTTTGCCCATAAGAATGTCGCTAGGTTCCAAAAAGGAATTTAGAATGTTGCTACTCTATGTTGGGAGACTTTTCTTGCTGTTCTAATTAAGGCTGGATTCCACTTATTTTATCCAGTGCAGATTATTAACTTGGTTTTCGCTAATGTTTTGGATAGTTTTTGAAGAAACCTGTTTAGTTTAACCCATAAATTTCTGTTTGCATGCAATCTTATCCATATTGTTATCAGGGATGACATTGTAAAGCTATTTGGTGTCCTGCATTTTGAAGAGATGAGAGTTGGCGCATCTCATGACAAACTGCTCATATTTTCAAACATTCTCTATTTGTGTTAAATGTCATAAGGATTCAAAATATCTGGTCCTCTGCAACATGAAAGTAAAAATCAAGAGTCTTCATCAGCATGAAAGACCATGAGATGTTCAATATTACTGTATTCAGATATTCTCATATAAATTATAGTAGGTAATGTATTTCAATGGATGTGCTGGGGAAGAGTGTTGAAATTGCAACAAAGTTATCGAACAAGCAATTTGGTTATTTAATGGTCAAATATTTTTGAACAAGCAATTGCTGTTGCTAATCTAATTGTATCTGGTGAAACAGTAGATCCACACTTCTAGTGCATTATTGGATTCACCTTAATTTGTCAGAACCCAATCGTCTTGTTGCACACATGCAAAAATCCGTAGTGCTCCTTTTTGTTTAGATTGATCTTGGTTTCATTTTCTTATTAACGGGGAAATGTATTCTATTTGCATCTATATTTGTTTGTTTCGTCTAAAGAATGGTTATTCACTGTCAAATATGTATATAGGTCTGGACACCGATGGTGGTGTGATTATACCCGGGGGATTCTGTGGCGTCTTTGGTTTCTGACCTTTACATGCAGCTGTCTCTAATATTGGTGCTCTTCCAGTCTCACCAAGTTTCGACACTCCAGGTATTAGTATTTCAATTTTGCAATATTTCAAGAATCTGAGTCAGACACCCTGTTTTGCGGCTTACTTTCAGTCCACTAAAGACGTAAGCATCCAGGACTTTTATTGCCTTATTGTCAATGTACATGCCCTTGTTGCATGGCAACAGCAGTTCAGTTGTCTGATGCTTCTGTTAATTCCCATAAGTTCACATCCATGTTGATTTGATTTCATCTATGGACTAATTTTTACTGCTTTTGTGTGTGAACCAGCTTGAAACAAAATCTGAAGCTGTATTTCAACAGAATTTTTAATGGGAAGCAACTGAAACAAAAGCCATACCTTGCATTATTTTTGAGATGGTGTTGCACTGCACATCATACTTGAGCATACTACCAGAATAGATAAGAACATGATCTGCATGTTAAAGATAAACAGGTTTGTCACTAGTCACATGTAGACCATCTAACTTAAAGAGATGCACGGGCCATCCCTGAGAAGAAAACTTTCAACATTAAACCTTGAGAAATAGCAGCAAAATGCAATACATTGAATAAAAAGATGTGAATAACGATGATTACACAAGTGATGCTTATATCTAGATACATAAAGGGACTATGGGACGGTCAAAATGACCAGGAGGGTAGAACACAGCTGAACGGTCTTTAATTTTGCTTTGCAAATCAAGTTTGTACTGAAAACGAAGCCTCTGTGACCTATTCAGAAGGCAAAGGTCACACTTGATCGTAATACTGGCATTACTTTTTTTTCTAGTCATGATTAATAGCTCCATACCACCAGACGAAAATCCAACCAACTTTTATTGTTGGGTGAATTCCGTTAATACCGTCTGAAATCTGAACTATTGCATGGGTGTAACTAACACCCATAAACTATGAAACTAACAAAAACATGTCATGGTTTAAATTTTTTTGCAGTGAATATAGCATTTAAGAAGTGATTGCGCATATGATCACAGTGATGTTGGCTTCATATCCCCCCCCCCAAACCCCCCCCCCCCCCCCCCCCCCCCAAACAAAAAAAAACAGGGATCTTAAACCAAATTGGACAATCACATAAACAATAGTTTACTGTTTTAAGTTTAGACTAATAGATTGTTGCTACCACAAAACTTTGAGCCATAAGTCAGTTTCAAACACTCTTCCATTACCAATATGGACATATCTGGATTCATATGCATGCATACAAGGCATGATATACTTTGGCATTTTGCACTAGTTATGATTTGGAAGTTTCTTTTGGTACTAAATTCATCAGCGTGCCTTCCAGCAAGCTTATTTATCTTCAGATTTTCCCTCACCATTTAATAGTCTCTTGCAAAAGTAAATAATGTTTATTTGTTTGTTTTGTAGGATGGTTTGCAAAGGATGCTAGCATCTGACGTCGCATGGGCCCTGTATTGCTTCAACTCCCACATGGTGATGCATGGCAGCCTCGACATGTTATTACCGCTGATGATTGTTTTCAGCTGTCAAAAATTCATGCGGCCCGTTGATTCAGGTGGTGATTAAGTCCACAGAGAAAGTATTTGGAAGTATGTGCTAATTTTAACAATTATGTTGATAGACATGGCACTTTTACGTAATTTTTGTCATTTTTTTAGTTTAATGAATTTCCTCATTGATTAACATGATCAATGCTGACTTCAGGGCAAGTTTTGAAGCATTTAAATCTTGGAGACTATCTGTGCTCAAAAGTTACAACCTTAGAAGGACTTCAAAATGAGACGCTGAATGATGATCCAGAAATTTCTTCATTAGCACAACTTGGAAATAGCATGGAAGCGCTTAAAAAGTGAGTTCTAGCTGGATTTGTTGATAGACCATGAGACTTTGGTACTCTATGGTTCTAGTAACGTTTCATTTATTTGTAGCATCCAGTGTTGATCTAGTTGGTATCCTATAGAATTACTTGGCATTCTGTTTTTTTTCACGTCATTTGAATCCATACTTGCATTTTTGAGGTGACGACAGTTTTAGGTTATAAAGATACTTTGCTTTTGAGTTTTGTTATGAATGAAAATAAACATTGAATCACTTTTACTGGGCAAAAGATTGTTTCCTACACCCATTATTGTCATTCCTCTTCTGCTAAAATGGGTAAACATTATTAGGTTCCAAAGAAATATTATCATTGCTGATGCTAAAAAAGTAAACAATTAGATGTATATCTGCAACACTTTGTATGTTTAGAATTGCTCAGCTCTTAGTAGTTGGAACTTGGAAGTAATATAATAACCAGGGACTATGACGGCAAGGTTTACATCATGGTCAAAAAGCTTCTTTCTTGTCCATTTTCAGATTGGTTTTACCCGAGGTCTGTCCAGAACATGACATGTATCGACCTATGGATCTTATTGAATGACAATACTATATACTTGTGTAAAACCCTTTGGTTTGGGTTTTGCTGTTGTTGTTGTTGTTGTTGTTGTTTTTGGTTTTTTTTTTTGTTTTTTTTTTTTTGTTTTTTTTTTGGGGGGGGGGGGGGGGGGGGGGGGGCAATCACGACACAAACATGAGTAAATAACAGAGAAATGAGAGATGAACCACCACTTTATTAATTGCCTACAATGCCCTCTCTTTCCTTTAAATTATAGCAACCTTTCCCAGCAGCTGGAAACCATCCTGTTTTCTCATCATCATGGTTAAGATTCTTGACTGGATATATGTATGGGTTGGAAGTAGAGGATTGATTCAATTAAATTCGGGGAAAGTTCTGATAGCAGTGTCACTTTGGCTATCCTCAGAGCATCAGTTAAGGCTAGATAGTGGATGTATCGATCAGTTCAAATCAGAAATACATGGATCAGATCCAAAAACACTTGATAACTCGACTGGGAGAGAGGGTAGGCTGGAATATTAGTGGTCAGAGTCAACCTGAGTTGAACTTATTGAAGTCACGGAGCATTTGCATATAACCCCCATAACATCTTTGAATTGAAAAAATTTCTACTTTTTACTCATGCAATGAATTCCGTGAGGAGATTTAAAAATCCCAAGAGTGTACTTATGTTGTGCACCTAAATTTTATTTTGTTTTAAGGCCCAAACGAGGCCAACATCTATCTCTGTATTCTATTTTCTGTGATTTAATGCAGCTTTTGAAAGACAACTAAGTGATACCTTATTGCCTATCACCGTACTTAGCATCTTCGATTTTCCTAACGTTCAAAGTAAATCGTCTATAGTTTTCCATCTGGTTTCATGTCTAAGAGCTATTTTTTATATATTTTATCAATATCGAGACCCACACTAAATTTAAAGCCTGAAATTGCGTAAATTGCCGAAGCTGAAACTCCAAGACGCAGACTGTTAAGAAAGGCTTGCTACGAGAATTAACAAAATATTATCTTCCAAATTTTGTTCTCATTTTAAGTCACATCTAGTTACTAGTATTACTAGAAGTGGCAAAAGAACAATTAGAATATGAGTTTATAACTTCATGTGCAATGATTTAAACTTCTCTGTGATGGCTAGCATGATATTTTTACCTTATGTTCAAAATTCCATAAAGCGTAAACAAACAATTGCAGAGTCACTTCTGGTGGTTTGTTAATACCGTTCTTCCGTACGGTCGTGGTTGATTTCCTATCTAAAGTAATCATATTGACACTGCACTTGAGCTGGATGTGTGGGTTAACTCAATACTTACATCTTAAAATCATTCTCCTTAAAATTACTTCTTATGCATCTTTCCCAACTAGAAATCTGTGCAATCTAGATGACAAAAGAAGTAGATCTAGCTTTAAGGTTCTAGATCTAGAGTCTTAGGTGGTGGAAAAATCAAGAGGAGATAAACCTCAGGATTTAGCATAGAAAACTAGGGATTTGATTACGGATAAGATTTGGACCACATGTCCAAGTGCCTCATACACCCAATCTCTAGCTCGTCATGAGAAACATAGATTCAAAGAGTCTTAGGATTCCTCACGAGCCAACCTAAATTTTTTCTCTCAAACGATTTACAAAATTTCTCTCAAATGATTTTCAATTCATTGTCTGAAAAAGTTGTACACTCTTATTTAAAGGCAGTTTTATGTGCACAACACGTGCAAC
Source organism: Scilla litardierei (assembly GCA_030789695.1). Lineage (NCBI taxonomy): Eukaryota > Viridiplantae > Streptophyta > Magnoliopsida > Asparagales > Asparagaceae > Scilla > Scilla litardierei. The sequence goes on along the minus strand of CM061139.1, from coordinate 180,002,325 downwards.
TAAAAATCAACTAAAAACAAATGAAATCTCAAAAAAAAAAACACGAGTGCAACTCATGAAATATTTTAGTTAGATTCTAGTGCTTAGGGTTATTGGCTTGTTTAAGACTAGGGTTGCGTGAAAGTTATAATTGTTGTATATTGTAAATAACGTGTATTTCATCCCCCTTAAATGTTTTCTCCACAGAAACTGAACTAGAGTATGAGGAGGCTCCAGCTTTTAAGGAGTTAGATTTTCCTGTGGAGCGTGTTGATTTTTGAGTCCCAGAGTAGTAAGGAGAGTGTTTACTTTTGTTTAGTTGCTTTCTTTATTGTTTAGTTGCTTTCTTTATTGTTTAGAATGAAAGACCTAGTAGCTTCTCTTTAGTTATGCTTTTGTACCTCTTTTTGAAGGATGAATAAAGTTAATTTTTTTATAATTTTTTTTGTTCACTCCATGTTGGTTTCACTGGAACTTTGCAGGACCTGCACAAATAACACAAATAACGAAAAAATAATGGTACCCGGAAACGGGGCGTTACAACAGTTGAAGAAGAATGTTTACTAATCACATTTTAGTTCATCCCACCTTTTTTTCTTACATTTCCTTACCTTCATCTGGAGGTCTAATTAGTAACTTTTGACTAATTAATCCATTGTCATCAACATCTGTCCAATAGGTGCAGATTTCTTAAGATACTTAAAACTTTTGTTATCGCTTTGCCGCATTTCAATCCAACATTTCTTTTACATACTTCTACTGATAAGCACAAGGTACCATGTGTCGGACCTCGATCTATGATTATACTTGTGATGGAATGTGTTTGTATGTCAGAATTCTCCAAATACGATGTCTGCCTATCTAGTCATGGGTTCCCATTTCAACAATCTTATAATGACCCTTGGAACAAAGATACGACGAAGTCCAAAAATGTAATCAATGTCTGTTAAATATTATTATGCTTTTTTTTCAGTTTAATGGGTTTACTGAGTATTCCTGTACTAAGATTATTTCATGTATAGGGCTTATGCACGTATTTCTATACCTATTTGAATAATATGTTGAGGTAGCTACTACTTAGCTTTCATCGTCACCGAATGCAGATACTGTTGTCATTGCTAATGTTGTTGTAGAAAATTATCAACTTAGCATTAGGTGCGAATCTAATTCAGGACGATAAACTGGATTTCAGAGAAGCCATACATTGTTGATTGCAAACAAGAATGTGATTCGAACAGGTATATTCTTTGTTGCCAATCAACTTCCCATATAAAGGTTTATTACGAATTGCATTGTTTTATTCAAGTAACCTGGAAACTGTAATATACCAGCATAGCATCCAAGTCAGCACTAATAGAACGTGTTCTCAGCAACTTGTTTACTCCCTAAACCTAATTGAGTTAGTGTAACCAGTAAACCAATTAAATTTTTTAAAAATCATAATTACATGCTTTGAACATAGAGGAATATGAGCCTGTGCTATCAGCGCGGGGTCTGTTTTCTGTGATTTAGGGGGGTTAAAAGGCTTTTTTAAATTTTTTTGCAGTATGTTCTACAACTTGTTAATCACCACACCAAATTTCAAGTGAATTCAACACTTTTTGACCCACCATCCATCCGTTTCAAAATAACCGCTCCAAAAATTGGATCGACGCAATCTTTTTAAAATGGATGGAGGGAAGGTCAAAAAGTGTTGGATTCATTTGAAATTTGGTGTAGTGATCAACAAGTTGTAGAACATACTGCAAAAAAAAATTTTAACCCCCCAAATCGCTGTCAGCGCTGGAAAACAGATCATGTACTGACAGCACAGGCCCATATTCCTCTTGAACATAAACAGGTGTTGTTGCAATGAAGAGTGTTAGACCGAAATATTTGTAAATCCAATGTAGGGGGCATTAGAATAATTCTACTCCTAGCAAAAACTTCTACCTGAAACATTACCTTCTTATACACATTAATTGTCAAATGACCATTATCGTTCCACATTTAGTTCTTCACTATGCATGCATTACAAATCAATTATTTCGGAGCCATTCCACCATGTAGGTTGCTAATTTGTATTTAAATTATGATTGTGAGAGCAAGATTTATGTGAGGGCTGTACCTGTTTGCAGTGCACCAACAATCATCAGTAAGATCAACACACGTGTTGACACCCAAAAAAATAATACGGCAACAAGTATGTAGGTAGCAGAACTGGTAGGTTGAGGGATTAAAACAGCCATAAGGGAAATTCCTTGTGAGTTTATTTCAGAAAACAATTTGACCTTCTTTGGTGATGCCATGCAAGTGTTGTTATTCATTACCTTAAAACAATAAAGCTACATCAAACTACATTGAAGTAATAGCTCGCATGTTATGGAGAGTTAATATTACAGTAACATGTTTCACTGCAATCCTTCTGCCTAAGTATCTGGAAATAATTTAAAGTTCCGTTGTATTAAATTGTAAGCTTAACTATCGTGTTTCTTTTGTTGTTTAGAACGTAAAATCTTATTCAAGGCGATTGAACAGCAAGGGAGATGGTGGGCTATTACAGGGAGGCCATGGAAGGTATGCGCATGCATGCATATTTCCTTTCACCGCAAGGTTGGGGTGTTCCCGTGTCGCATGTGGACACGTGTCTATTCCTTTCCTTTCAAAAATTGATTTGATTGTTGGTTCATGGGGTTATTTTTTTGTCCTAGCAGATTTTAGGCATGCCCTTGTTTTGGAGCCGGCCAACAAGACATCAAACCTTGCTACTAGTAGAATAAGGAAATTCCCTTGCTTTGGCCTTATTAAATTTGCTTTGCTTCTATTGATTTTCCGTATATTGGTCGTGTAGCATAGCATATCCCATTTTTGTGACACATTCAACGGAAGCTACCATATTGGAGCAAAGCCTTGTATAATTCGTATATTCTTGGTGCGTGATACGTTGGGTGGCGAAGGTGCGTACACATGGTATTTCTGTTCCAGAGAGAGAGAGAGAGAGAGAGAGAGAGAGAGAGAGAGAGAGGCAACGAGGGTAGAATATTTCTCCGCCAAAGTCCGCCCCCTGATACTTATCTTCAAGCATGCTGTGATCCCTCTGTTTTCTTACCTTGAGAAATCTTCTCACTGTCAGTGCCTTTTTAATTACTAAAGTAACTTTTGTATTGTTTTGCTAATTGCGTGGACAATAAGGTAGTTACCTCAACCTCACACCTGGCACCATGCTCCCAGCTTTACAGAACTGCCATTCCTCCGAAAATATATTTCTCGACGCTTCTAGGAATCTACTTTTAAGAGTTGCAGTCCTCGCAAACTCCTGATTGCCAAAAAAGGGAAAAGCCTGGTATGATAACGATGATGATCGACAGTGACAATTTGCACGATGGAGACATTCTTTCTATCCGTGATGGAGACGCCTGCGTAAGGATCCGGGGGAGGTTGGTAACATGCACATCGACGACGTTGAGGTCGACCGAAGTCGTCGGAGCTGCCTGAAAAATATGCAGTCCTGTTTTGACTTGGCTTCTTAAAGAGGCGAATGCAATGCAATGCAAAAAGTAGGGGATGTACTCAGCGGATTGAGACGCGTGAGGGCTGTGGCTTGTGTTGAGCGTGTGGGATCCACACTCCTCGCTTGCAAGTTGGAGTGCCAAAGTGCGAATCCAACTCTCGACCCCTAGTAATGTTTTTGAAAAGAAAGCATATGATACAATTTCAGAAGGATCTGAAGTGAGGGGAGGGATGAGATGTGGACTTCGTTTCTTCTCCTTTGATCATCCAAGGGACGGATGTTAACGTGAGCTTCCACTTGGGCTTGTTTGGTGGCTGGGCCCCTTTGATTCATGTATGATTTTTGTGATCCAAACTGTTTATACTTTGTTTGGATGACCAGCTGGAAATCACAAGGGGAATTGCTTCCGGCTGTAGGTGCAGTGTACTGCCTCTTCTTGTGTCTTGTTTTGTTTGAAGAGATGCCCTGGCATCACTAGAGTTGCACAATTTGTTAACGTGTGCTATGCTATGAGGATGAGGATTAAACTAAACGTTACCGTGCTTTGGTTTTCTGCCCTGAGATCACTTGAGTTTGAATTTGGTATATGAGACTTGAACTAAAAGTTACTGCGCTTTGGTTAAGCTGCAGCGTATTGGAAAACATTCTGCTCAAAGTATTCCATCTTGTTGGCTCATTGGATCCAACCACATAAACAAACGAGGGGTTTTACTTCGTTATCTCTTATTTCAAGCTTAATTTTATATTTGTCAATCTTTCAATTTGACTGTAGACTCTTAAATTTGTTACACTAAATTACTCTAAAGTTATATTTTCCGTCCAAAATCCGAACTCGATCATGGTTAGTGACACATCATTTAACAGTTAAACTTTCCCGAAGTTTAGATGAACGCTTTTAGGACATGGGGGGAAAGGTAACTTGTTTTTAAAGCCAATACGGTTGAGATAGCAGTTAAGAGAAGGTTAAAACTGGTAATGATTAATTATTGGTGGAGCTAAGGGCCTGTTCTTTTGCTGGAATAGGAAAAATGGAATAGGGAGAAGTTTGTATTCCAAGGAGAGAGAAAATGGAGTTTTGTGTTCTTTTGGGTGGAATATGATATGGAAAGTGGGGTTTGGAATAGAAAGTGGGGTCCACATTCTATTCTTGTGTTCTTTTGGGATTGTGGAGTTGAAATGAAAAAGTGGAAAGGGGATGAGTTGGAGGGGAGAGATAGAGAGAGATGAGAGAGTTGGGCCCACCATTCCTAAGGATTCCATTGTATTCCAAGTAAAACGCTTGGAATAGAAAAGTGCTCATCATTACCAAATTGGAATAGCCACGTAGGATTCTATTCCACGCCCAAAAGAACAACCGCTTGGAATACAACCTTGGAATAGGATGAATAGTACATGAACAGTGTTTCTATTCCCATTCTCGCCCCTATTCCGCGCAAAAGAACAGGCCCTAAAAGGAATATTACTTAGAATTCAAACAAAAAATAAAAAGCAAATACTAATTTGGTGCAAATTAAGTGATTTGAGGAACTGATATCAAACTACACAGTTTGAGCAACGAATATCAAAATAGGAAAGAATGAAAGGACGAATACATAAAAAAAAGCCCCTAAGCAAGTTTATGAGCATGTGTTCAATCCTATTGTAAATTTGAGTGGCAAACATGTAAATAAGTGGTTGTGTGCACAAGTAAAATAGTAGGTGCACAAATCAACTAATACCCTACTAGTTAAAAATCTGACTCGTAAACCTAAAATCGTGAATCAAGATACAGGTTCAAGATGAATCTTGCCACATCGAATACCATTTGGAAAAGAAATATTGTTTATATTAATCCTATGATAAAACTATCCTACGAAAATTGTACCTCTCATGCATATCCAAAATGGATAAGTCGTCCTTTTAAGAGAACGGATATGCATGCACTGATGCACCGTTGCCGTTGGTGAGAAGCGTTACTCCTACGACTCAGCATCACTCACTGACCCATGTGCTATTGACGTAGCAAGTTCATCAACTACGATCACTAATTACAACCATCACTGAGTAAGCTGCTGCGTCTAAATAAAACCAAGATTGAAAATAATTATATTCGATTACTTGAACTGATCACCATTCTTCTCGTTTATAAATCAGCCAGTTTCTTGATCAGTGAGTTACTGTGAGTAGTTTTACCCATGACTTTTGTGCAACAAAAAATTACGTCATGCTATTATATATTAGATCTCTCGTGTATTATTGAATATACGCAGAGTATTATTTATATAAAACGTTAACATCCATCGCCATCCACTTGGAATCTTAATCTAATAGTGGTTGATATGTTTCTTCTCTCGACGGACGGACATCAATCAATTGATTAAATACAATGATGATGATTAGGACTAGTTAGATAGTGACATTATTAGCAGAGGTCTTAGTGACATTAATGTAAGCAGATGTCTTAATGACATGTTATTGTGACATGTTATTTGCGAAAACTCTTTATTTAGTTAGATATTTACTATTTCATTTTTCTTGTCTTTTCTTTTCCTTTTCGTTTTTTTGGCCCTCATTTTTTGTCTACTTTGAGTATAGGGTGCACTTTGCCACCCCTTCCTTCTAATTGGTTTGAAATACCTATGTGTAGAAATAGAGATCTATTATTGTACACTTACCACATACACCAAGTGATAATCTCGCACAAGAAAGGAATTGTGGCTCACGAAAGCTAATTAAGATGCAACATAATGATCTTACCTCAAAGTACATACGTGACGACGCTAACCATTCTTGGTAAGACTTGCTTTTAGTTTTAAAGTTTTTTTTAGGCCGTCTCTTTTTTGTTATGCACTTTTCTTTATTTTTTTCCCTTCTCCGAATGCTCTTATATTCTAGTACTAGAAATAACATATGCACATAGTGAATGTGGACCCAAGAAAAACCCTACACGCATGATGCGGGACCCACACGCAAATGAAAGAGAGAGAAAAACGTTGTTGTATGTGTGTGGGTATCGCTTGGGGTAAAAGGGAGAAATCACGTGTTAAAGTGCAAAAAAGGTTTTTTTTTGTGGGGGCGGGGGAGGCAAAGTGAAAAGACCAATGACAAACCCGTAAATATGGAGAAGAGTGAAGGTCAATTGAATTATATGAAAAAGCAATGGCACGCTTGCAAATAAGGGAAATGTGGGGAAACACACATATAGGATGCGGGACCCGCACGCAACTGTGGGGCTTTTCTTTGGGGGGCTCCACAACATCACCCCAAGCCACATTCACACCCACACCCACACCCACACCCAAGTGTGTCCCACCATGAAGATGTGGCACCCATCCCCCTTGCCACAAAGGATAAAAGTGACATGTGTGACAAATGTCAAACCATCCCACTCGTTTGCAATATAGATTGTTTGTTTAATATTCATGTTATATTTACCAATAAATAAGCGGTTTGAGGGTGCGAGTTCGCCACGTGATGTTTCTTTGATCATATACATGCCATCAGATATCTAATTTATTTATTTTTACTTTAGTAGTTCGATTTTATTTAAAACTATTTTTAATGATGGAATAAAGTAATAAACCTCACACACACACACATATTTTCTGACTCCAACAAGACAGCTTTGCCGTAGCTAACGAGTAGCTCTGTCAACCATCAAAGCTTTTGTTTCTTAGAATCGCTTATGTATTTTAAGAAATACATTTTATTCTCCATCGTAATATCAATTTCTCTTTCCGAGAGGGACTATATACACCTCTATTAGAGGTGTATGGAGGTGACTTGTTGCCAAGAATAGCAACAAAAAACACATAAAAGGCCATACTTCATCGTCTCTTTTAATTTTTTGCTATTTTGGACAATCATCACCTTTATACACCTCAATTTGAGGTGTATATAGCAACTCTCTTTCCTAACACACTTACAAACTAATTTTAAAATACAGATAATAGCTAGATGCATGGCCGACAGGTCTCGGGAGTACATCGGAGGAGGTCAACTTGGTAATTTGGGTTGCTTCTTAATATGGCTACACACATTTAATTATATTTAATCATTGAGGTCATACATATCTAATTAATGTTAATTATATATTTTAGCTTATCCTATTAAAATAGTTTTGAAAATCGTAGCACATAGCCTGGCCCTTTGTATCATCAGCATGTCTCATTTTCTTATGTACCAATTTGGGACTGACTATTACTAATTAATTAATCAACACTTAACTAATTGATTCACCAATTAATAACTATTATTGTTAAGTGTTTACCGAGATTCCCGTCACCAGAGCATTAATAATTGCGCTTCCTCACGTTTCTCGCCGTCCTTTTAGATACGGTTCAAAAATTTAATATCCTGGGACTTTAAACCTAAAATTAGTTATTGTTATAAACGGGCTTTGGGTGGCCCAACCCGTTAGTGGGTATCCACCTATTATGTAACCCTATTGCTATAAATACAGGACTATGGATTCCATAGCCACCAAGTTTACAATACGTTATCAGCACGCTCGAGGCTGAGCCGTACCCCTGCCGACGGACGGACGTGACGCGAACGGACTTCCTTCACCGAACGTCGCTAGATCCGGCGGGTATGATCTAGAGGTAACTTTTCCGTAGATCTAAATTCATGTGCGCATATGTCTAGATCCAAATTATTGGATCAATCGTTGAAAATGAAAATCATCATTTTTATTGTTAAAAATCAACTTTTTTTTACAATAAAAATGCTTTTTTGGAAGATTAAAATTTGTTTTTTCCAATAAAAATCGGATTTTTACCATCTTTTCCCCCCAAAAAACGCCTAAACCCTAGGGGGATTCTCCCTCGCAGCACGGCCCGTAGCCGCCCCGCGACCCCCTACCCCGCGACCATGCCACTCGCAGCGGCGACGACCCCGCCGCGCGCAGCGGCGGGGATCCCCCGCCGCCTGCAGATGGCGGGCCCCCCTCCCGCCGCCGTCAGCAGCGATGGACGAGCCCCGCCGCCCGCAGTGGCCCCCCCGGGTGCGCGCGCATGTCCGGAAACCCTAGCCGCCTGAAGCGGCAATCCGCGCGACCAAAAACCCTAACTAGGGTTTCACCCCGAAAATTCCCTATTTTCAAATGTTTTTTCAGATTTAATTCAATTTTTTTCGTTAAAATCTGGACAAATTACATGTGATTTCATTCATCGCACTTTATCCGGATTATATGATTTTTAAACGTTTAAAAATTAGGAAGATCATGCGACCGCTCTGCCGTTAGTCAACTAACCTAACGGTGTATGACGTTGCCTAGTGGTCCAATAATTTTTAAACGAAAAATTTTCATTTTCCATTATAAACTGCCTGTGATGATTAATTGCCTGAAATGAATAAACTGTCTGTGATGATTAAATGCCTGCTGCATTTTTTCTCTGCCTGCGACGAATGTTCATATTTGCTGTGGTTTTGGATCGGCTAGTTATCACCATCATTTTCCTTGCATTATTTTCCTTTTTTTAAAGAGAGAAAAATGTAGTGAGGATATTTTTGTAAAATTACAAGACCGGCGGACGCCTCAAGAAGATGAAGGACCATTCCAGAAGAATAGGGGCCCCATGGGGTTCCCGAGATGTACTTTCATTTCTTTTTGGGACTGTATGGACTGTAATTAATATGGTGATTAGCGGATCCACGTAGCAAATATCTGTGTCTGAAATGCTTAATTATTTATTTTTCTGCAAAAATATCTAATTATTTCCAATTTTTATACATGCTAGAGAGATAAATGGCCAAAATTGCGAGCGTCGATTTCGACGTATTGGATGCTACAGGCAAGAACTACTTAAGCTGGCAGTTGGACATAAAATTCCATCTGCGAGCACAGGGACTGAGCCATGCCATCGCTGTAGGCGATAAGGTTTCTGATATAGATAAAACGAAAGCAATTATCTATATCAGACGCCATATCGATCGGACCCTGAAGGCCGAATACCTCACGGTGGAAGACTCTTATGAGTTATGAACCGCTCTCGAGGACAGATATAAACATCAGAGAGATATTATACTTCCTCGAGCGCGATATGAATGGGAGAACCTCCGTCTCCAAGACTTTAAGTCTATCGCCGAGTACAACTCGGCGCTCTTTAGCATCACCTCATGCCTGAAGTTGTGTGGTGAAAAGGTGACTGAGGAGCGCATGTTAGAGAAGACGTATACAACCTTCCACGAGAAGGATGTTATACTAATGCAACAGTATCGTGAACGAAAGTTCACGAAATACTCAGAGCTTCTCTCATGCCTTCTGATGGCAGAGCAGAATAGAGACTTCCTTCTGGCCACCCATAACTCACGCCCTACCGGCACTGCGCCTGCGCCTGAAGCGCATTACAGCTCCTCCCAGAAGAAGAGGAGCAACTTCAAAGGCAAACCCCAGAAGAATAAGGCGATGAAGAAGCAGGCTAGAGGACCCCCTCCCAGAACAAACAATGAGGGGAAGAAGAAAAATGTGTGGAAGAGAAAGGACGACGGCCAGACATCTGCCCCCAGAAAGGACTGGGAAGATAAGTGCCATAGGTGTGGCATGACTGGACACTGGTCCAGGAATTGTCGGACTCCACGCCACCTACAAGACTTGTACAAAGCGAGCCAGAAGCAAGCTGAGACAAACCTGGTTGAACAAGAAGACCTGGCACCAATCAGGTTCATCGCTGAGGACTTCTCAAACGATGACCTGCTCGACTGAGGCATTATCTACTTTTTCCATGCAATGTAATTTTTGTTTGCAAAACAATTTACTTTCTGCTTGTTTTAATTCTAGCATGTCGAATGAACTTTTCAGACATTGAATAATTATTCGTAGTATATTTTCTCTTGTGCCTTATACTGCGATATTTTTCTCTTATAACTAGATGACTTACAAATGCCTAGTGGACAGTGCCTCTACGCACACGATCCTCCAAGACATCTGCTTTTTCCAAAGCATTGATAAATACGATGGAACTGTGAATACAATATCCGGTCCATCAGGAATTATTGAAGGATCAGGGGAAGCACATTTTATGCTCCCCAACAAAACACAACTACTAATAAAAGATGCGCTTTTCTCTCCTAGTTCACATAGAAATTTGTTAAGCTTTAAAGATATCCGTTTAAACGGATACCACCTTGAGACGGTGAGTAAACAAAACAGAGAATTCCTGTATGTAACGTCTCATAAAGACGGTGCTAAAACCACCATTGAGCATTTTGAGGGACTCCCGTCGGGTCTCTACCATACAAGGATAAGAGCAATGGAAGCAAACAATCTCGAGCACCAGAAGTGCAATAATCAACCAGAATTCCAACTCTGGCACAGTAGACTAGGACACCCTGAAAGGAATATGATGCGCCGCATCATATCCCAATCCCGTGGAATTAACTCGAAAAGCCTGAAACTACTTCGAAAGGGTGCATCTCCTTGTCCTCCTTGTCACAAAGGGAAATTGATTACGAGACCATCCCCCCTGAAGGTGGAATCTGAGTCTCCGAGCTTCCTAGAGAGAATACATGGTGACATTTGCGGGCCTATTCACCCTGCAAGCGGACCATTTCGGTACTACATGGTACTGATTGACGCATCTTCCAAATGGTCGTATGTGTGCCTCCTGTTCACCCGCAATGTAGCCTTTGCAAAGCTATTGGCACAAATCATAAAGTTGCGGGCACATTTCCCAGATGACCAGATCAAGAAATTGCGTCTGGACGATGCTGGGGAATTCACATCACAAGTCTTCCTAGACTACTGCCAAGTAACCGGCATAGAAGTTGAACATCCTGTAGCTCATGTTCACACCCAGAACGGGTTAGCCGAATCTCTTATAAAGAGACTACAATGAATTGCTCATCCATTGTTGATGCAATGCCAGTTGCCAGTGAATGCATGGGGACATGCCATCTTGCACGCTGCATCGCTAATAAGATTACGACCGTCAGGTAGTCAATCTTATTCTCCGATGCAACTTGCATATGGGAACCCGCCGGATATCTCTCACCTGAGGATATTCGGATGTGATGTCTATGTCACCATAGCACCACCACAGAGGACCAAAATGGGTCCTCAACAGTGACTAGGTATCTACATTGGTTTCGACTCACCATCGATCATTAGATACATAGAACCACTTACGGGGACGCCTTTAAGGCACGTCTAGCAGATTGTGAGTTTGATGAAAGCACTTTTCCCAAACTAGGCATTAACACACAGAAGCCAGAAGCTTCAAAGACCATTTCATGGGACACAAAAACTTTATCCCATTTTGATCCGCGTACAAACCCATGTAAAGATGAGATCCTGAAGATCCTTCAAATTCAAAACACAGTTCACATTTTACCGGACAAATTCACTGACAACCAGAAGATTGTCAGATCACACGTCCCTGCTGCAAATACGCCAGCTAAGATTGACATACCCAACGATGGATGCAATCCACCTGCAGCAGAAGCGGTCGTACCTCAACAAAAGAGAGGACGACCCCCAGGCTCCAAAGATAAGAATCCTCGAAAGAGAAAAAATCCTGGAGCAATAATAACGATACCACCACAGGATGCTGAGCTCAGCCCAGCTACCTCTCCCCTCCTAACAACCCCCGAAGAGTTAAATGTAGGAGAAATATCATTAAACTATGTACGTACTGGGAAGGTACTGGACAGAAAAAGCACAATCATCGATGATAACTTCGCGCTTATTATTGCCACTCACGTCACTGAATACAACGATGAGACCGATCCATACTCTCTAGCAGAATGTAAACGCAGAGAGGATTGGCCAAAGTGGAACGAGGCAATAGGAGCTGGGCTCACTCTCGAAGCACAAAGTTTTTGGACCTGTAGTCCTCACACCAAAGGGTGTTAAACCTGTGGGATATAAATGGATATTCGTGAGAAAAAGAAACGAGAATAACGAGATCGTGCGCTACAAAGCGCGCCTTGTTGCACAAGGTTTTTTCCAACGGCCAGGAATAGACTATGACGATACATATTCTCCGGTTATGGATGCGATCACTTTCCGTTTCATCATTGGCCTATCTACAAAGGAAGGCCTGGATATGCAGCTCATGGACGTTGTGATTGCATACCTATATGGAAATATAGATAAGGACATCTATATGAAAATCCCAGACGGATATAAACTAACGACAAAAATGACAGAAAGACATTGGGACGTCTATTCTGTCAAACTCCAGAGATCACTGTATGGTCTAAAACAGTCAGGTAGAATGTGGTATAACAGACTCAGTGAATTCCTAGTGCAACAAGGATTCACAACAAATGAAGTCTGCCCTTGCATCTTCATTAGAGCAAAGGGAACAGGATTCGTAATTATTACCGTCTACGTAGACGACCTGAACATCATCGGATCTCCTAAAGAGATATGTGAGATATCCAAAAGTCTCACACAGACTTTTGAGATGAAAGACCTTGGCAAAACTAAGTTCTGCCAAGGCTTACAAATTGAACACTTAAGCGGAGAAATCCTGTTACACCAATCGACATACACAAAGAAAGTGCTGAAAAACTTTCTTATGGACAAATGTCATCCGCTTAGCACACCAATGGTCGTCAGATCATTGGATGTTGATACAGACCCCTTCCGATCGCTGGAAGAGGGAGAGGAAACACTGGGTCCTGAAGTATCCTACCTAAGTGCAATTGGAGCACTCATATACCTGGCAAACTGCACGCGTCCTGATATAGCGTTCGCAGTTAACCTACTAGCCAGATACAGTTCAGCGCCCTCAAAGCGCCACTGGAACGGAGTGAAGCAACTTCTGCGCTACCTCCAAGGGTCTGTGGACATGTGACTATACTTCAAGAAAGGCGTATCCTCCGACTTAGTCGGTTATGCAGATGCAGGATACAGGTCTGACCCACACACCGCCAAGTCCCAGACCGGTTTCGTGTTCACGTACGGTGGGACGGCCATCTCATGGAGATCCGTGAAGCAGACATCGACAGCGACCGCATCTAACCACTCCGAGCTCATTGCGATCCACGAAGCTAGTAGAGCATGCTTTTGGCTTCGATCAGTCATCCACCATATCCTCAAGACCACCGGCCTGAAGACGGGAGATCTTGGACCTACCACCATGTATAAAGACAATGTTGCATGCATCGCTCAACTACGAGGTGGCTACATCAAAGGTGACAAGACGAAGCACATTTCTCCCAAGCTCTTCTGGACGCATGAACAACAAGTAAACAACCAGATCGACATCCAGCACATCCAGTCTTGCAACAACCTGGCTGATCTATTCACTAAAGCTTTACCTCGCAGTACCTTTAGAAAACTTATACTAGGGATTGGGATGAGACGGTTGAGAGATTTACAAGCCTGAAGCTTGTACTTTTCAGGGGGAGTTAATGTAGTGCTGTACTCTTTTTCCTTGACTATTGGTTTTTCCCACTGGGTTTTCCATAGCCAAAGGTTTTAACGAGGCAGCTACATCAACTCTGTATCCAGGAGTATCCACCCCTGATGTTATCCATCGATCATGGGAAGTTACAGAGACTTGTACTCTTTTCCCTTAGCCACTGGTTTTTCCCACTGGGTTTTTCTTAGCAAAGGTTTTAACGAGGCAAGTACTCTTAAACTTGGGATCCAGAAGTATCCATAGACCCATGATCAGATAAGCTCTGTGAACCCTGAAGTGTTCATCACGGCTTACAACAATGGATGGATAATGGGAAGTGTTATAAACGGGCTTTGGGTGGCCCAACCCGTTAGTGGGTATCCACCCATTATGTAACCCTATTGCTATAAATACAGGGCTATGGATTCCATAGCCACCAAATTTACAACAGTTATTTACTTGTTTTCGCACTAATTAATTTTAGTAACTTTAAGGCTTTTGGTGGAAAAGTGGCTTTTGAAAAAGAAAAAAGAAAAGAGCCAACAAGCAATTGCTTAGATGTCATTTCCTTCTCACTCCCTCCTGGTAGGCACGTGATCGAGACCCGACCGACACGTACTTTACTGTTTTCTGACGTGTGTGTATATTTTATATATTCACACACGTCTTCTTTGTGTTTTTCCGTTATTTTCCACCGTCCCATATCCATTTTCTCGTGTTTTCTAGTTTTCTTTCAATTTTCCGAGTTTTTGTGTGTTTACAGGAGATTGCCAGGGTAGTGGACATATAACGTAGATATCATAAGTCCCCGGAGTAACAGGAGGAGTCACGCACGATCCAGGGGGCCAAACAACGAAGATTGCTATCTTTCATCCCCCCACCCGATCGGTTGGACACAGCCAACCGACCGGGTGATGCACGTGTGTCCAACCCGGACTGAAGCTGAAGCGAAGTGCAAGGTCAACCGACCGGTTCGCCGACCGGTTCATCACAACGGAGTTCTCGGGAAATTGGAGCTGAATTCTAACCGATAGGGTGACCTTCACCCGATCGGTTCATCTGTAGCGAATTTTACGAACGACGACCCGGGGAGCTCACCCGACGGCCCGCTGACTGTGCCAAGTCGACTGAAGTCTCTGTTCTTTTGGGCAATAATTCCAACCGATCGGTTCACCTGATGACCACATCCCTTCAAACGATGACCCGCTTACGCCAACCGGTCGGGTCATGCGAGCGGGTGAAATTTCTGAAGCTCGCAGCTGAAGCACGTAGCAGCTCACCCGATCGGTTGATTCTTCAACCATCGGGTGAAGTTGATTTATATTAATAGCTTCCTAGGTTTTTAGAAACGAGGGGAGTGTATTTTTTCCTGTTTTTCTCTACTTGTGACGGCTGGAATTTTATTGTTATTTGTAAGTGTTCTGATCTTTATGAAACTTTGATATTATCTTAATAGCATTGCTACTACTTCATTTCAATTGCCTGATTATGATTTCTACGGTCGATTTTCATTTAGATTGCTATTTTTCTATAATGTGTGATTAGTTCCCTAATCTGGGATTTTGGTGGAAATCCCTTCGTGCCCTGATGCGTCCATAGAACTAGGATTTCGATAGGGAATAGGGATTTATTGGTTACGCGGGGTGTTTCATTGTCATCGGCGGGAAAAAGACCGCCTTTGACCGTTGGGCCAAGGGGGAATAAACTTGGCGGTTGACTCCCTAGCTATAGCTCACGCCCTTAGCGTAGACATCGAATCCTAGCACGCGGGAGCGGCATGATGAGATGTCGGGAGTTATCGTTGCGAGCTTTGTGCTCCCGGAGTCAGTCAGTATTAATGGACATGGGAATGCCCACTGAC
Organism: Scilla litardierei; assembly: GCA_030789695.1. Classification (NCBI taxonomy): domain Eukaryota; kingdom Viridiplantae; phylum Streptophyta; class Magnoliopsida; order Asparagales; family Asparagaceae; genus Scilla; species Scilla litardierei. Next base: position 179,986,664 of record CM061139.1, on the reverse strand, counting down.
CGAACCCGGGTAGTCCGGAGTATCATCCTGGGCACCGACCAGAATATCGGGCCCGTGGGACGTTGGTATCACTCTTAGAGGCAACGTCTCACCACTAAACCCGAATTCCGATCGTATTCCTATACACCGGTCGTAATAGTGAGAACACATGATAGGGTGGAAACCGAAGTCCCAGGTTTCCCTTCATATTGTTTATCCTCTGTATTTACATTCCGTGACAAACCAACGATCGATCGGGCTAGCTCACCCGTAGGATAAATTGGTTCCTCTTAGAAACAAGCACAACCACGCCTCCCTGTGTTCGACCCCCAAGCCACACTACAACACCGTGCACTTGCGGTACAAATATTTTAAATCTGGTATCCCCCAATCCAACTGTACATCTGCATGAGAACACACTTAATAGCCAGGGGACGTCAAGCTCTATGGCGCCGTTGCCGGGGAGGCAACGTGTTTGTTTATTTTAGGACATTCAAACCATTGAGTCTAGTTCATATTCCTACATCGCGATAGTTGTCGCATTCTATTTTTTTTTCATTTTTATTTTCTATTTTTATTTTTCTGTTCTTATCTGTTCCTATCCCATACTTGCTTTACGGGTATTTCTTGTTTTTCATGCAAAGGAATACAAGGAGTCTAAACGACTTGATTCCTATCGACCCGAAAATTAACGCCACCCCGAGGCGTCTGGCTGTAGAGAAGAGAAGAAGAGAAGAGTCTGAAGCCATGGGGGAGAATACCCCACCGCATAAGTCCCTGCTGGAGCACTCGATGCCATCCATCGGGTCCACCTCCTCCATTCGACCTCCGGCTATTTTAACCCAGAGCTTCGAGCTTAAGCCATCACTAGTGACATGGATCCAGCAGGATCAATTCTCTGGGGCACCCATGGAGAGCCCTATTGAACATCTGGACTCCTTCCTCGAGAAGTGTGACACATTCAGGATTAATGGTGTCACCACTGAAGCAATCCGACTGAAGATATTCCCATTCTCTCTGCAGGATAAGGCCAAGCAATGGCTTAGGGGGAAGGACACGAACACCTTCAACACCTGGGGGAAGCTCTCGAATGCGTTCTTGACTACGTTCTTCCCTCTGGGGAAAACGATGAAGCTGAGGAGTGAAATCTCCTCCTTCACCCAGGCCATCCACGAGTCCATGCATGAAGCTTGGACGAGATACAAAGAGATGAAGCGGAGATGCCCTCATCACGAGCTTCTAAAGTGGCAGATTATTAATCTGTTCTATAACGGGCTGAAGGATGACTTGAAATCTTCGATGGACGCCACGATTGGGGGGTCCTTCATGTCTAGAAGTGAAGAAGATGCCGGTAATATCTTGGAAAACATGGCATCAAACAATGAGCGGTGGTGTGACGAGCGTGCAACACCTAGATCTGGAGGCATTCATAGCGTCGAGGACGTCGACAAGTTGTCTAGCAAATTTGATTTGCTATCAACCCAGATCTCAGCGCTCATGGTAGGAGCTTGTGGTGCCGGCACCCAACAAGTATTAGTGGTGGAAGCAGAAGTCCTGGGAGACTTCGAGGGTGGTGATATTTCAACACCGGTGGATCAAGCTAGTGCGCTTTTCTTCAACCCGACGGGTAATGCACCGTATCCACTCCGGACTAGCTCCAACCCGGTTTATTCTCCAAATAACCGGAACCACCCCAATCTTAGCTATTGGGCACCCTATCAGCAACCGCAGTAACAAGTATATCAGCTGCCTAGGCAACAACATCAACAGTATCAGCAGCAGCAACAGCCTCCACAGGTGTACCAGCAGTATCCACCAAGGAACCAACAGCCCATGCAGCAGCAACAGCCATATGGCCAGCAGTGTATCATCTCCCCAGTTGAATCCCTCTTGACTCAGTACATTTCAAACTAGGAGAAGATCAATTTGAAGCTAGAAATGGGGCAGAGGGCTCTCACCGACCAAGTAACCCAGCTGGAGTTGCAGGTGACGAACCTTCAAAGGTCGCAAAATCAATTGCCGCCACAACCGGAAGTTAACCCGAGGGGGCAAATCAGACTTTGGCACTAACGCATAAACATGCGAATGTGTCCGCTATCATCCTGAGAAGAGGGACACAAAGTCCTGCGAGAGTGCCCGCTAAGGAACCGGAAGCTCCGTTGGTCGTTAGGCGGCCAATTGAAAAATCGAATGACGACGGAGCTCCGTCACCAAAGAATACGACTCCGGAGGGAGTCCCTGAAGAAGAGAAGAAGAAGGCAGAGGAGGAGAACCTTAGAGTATTCAAGCCCGTTGTGCCTTTTCCACAACGACTTGACAAGGCTAAAATTGATGAAAAATAAGGCAAGTTCTTCGCTATGGTCAAGGATTTGAGTTTGCAGATCCCGTTCCTCAAAGCTATAGAGACAATTCCCTCCTATGCAAAATTTTTAAAGGACTTGGTGACGAGGGGTTCGAGAAAGGAAAAGGTCGTTCTCACGGCAGAATGTAGTGCTCTCATCCAGCGAGCGAATCCGCCCAAGCTAAAAGACCTGGGAAGCTTCTCCATTCATTGTTCGATTGGGGAAGTAAAAATCCATCGGGCGCTCATGGACTTAGGAGCGAGCCTCAGTCTAATGCCCCTGTCACTATACAGGAGGATAGGGATGGGAGACCTGGAGCCCACGTGTATGACACTTCAATTAGCCGATAGATCGGTCAAATACCCGGTGGGAATTGTAGACGACATGCCCGTTAACGTCAGTGGAGTACATGTGCCGGTAGACTTCGTAGTGATGGATATGCCCGAAGACACCCATACGTGCATCATCCTTGGACGGCCCTTCATGGCCACCGCTGGCGTGCTGATAGACGTGAAGAAAGGGAAGTTATCACTTAATGTTGGTGACGAAAAGGTCGAGTTCGAATTAGGGTTATCTATGAAGCACCCCCGGATGAACCTAGTTGCAATATGCTAGACAATGAGAAAGAAAGAGCTGTGGAAGCCAGGGCCTGGGAAATTCTCTCAAGGAATCCCCCCGACAGCTTGGGGGACCTTGAAGAACATGTTGGTCTGAAGAAAGAAGATGTTACTGGAGAAGCGGTTGTCCTACATGTGATCCCTCCCGGATTCCAAAAAGCTCCTCCGACGAGGAAAAATGGGAAAGAGCCCATGGAGCTTACCGGTGATGAGATCCGGATCTTGAAAAGAGTGGCGGTAGACGCCAATATAAGAGAGAAGCCCCTGATACCATCAACGGAGGGAGGATCGTCGAGCAAGTCTACTTGTCACCACCGACGACACCAAGGCCCACCAATTCAGAATCTGAAGGGATGCCAAACTTAAGGCATCACCCCCGTCCACCTTGAAGATCATCTACGGGCGTCGAGCAAACGACGTTAAACAAAAGCGCTTCATGGGAGGCAACCCATGTTCTAAACTCTCATCTTTGTTTTTAGGATTATTTTTAGCTTTATTTTCCCTATTTTGATAAATAAATCCAGCCACGGGAACTTTCGTCGAGAGACTTAGGCCATTTGTGAAATTTTGCAGGAAACAAGCCCTCAACCGATCGGTTGACCACTCAACCGATCGGGTGAGACGTGTCAGACAATGGCCTGTATCTGTTCTCCAGCGAACCGGTCGGGTGAAACAAACTGAGACTGGGTGGCTGATCGTGTGAGAAGTGCAGAAGTCTCGGGAAATTTGGGGATTTAATCAACCGATCGGTTGATATGAAGCATGGTCGTGTGACTGACCGGGTGAGCTGCACGGAAGTCTCGGGAAAAATTGTGAAGCGGCCAACCGATCGGTTCGCCTGTAGCCTCTTTTCAACAAGAATTTTCGACATAACAACCAACCGATCGGGTGAAAACTCAACCGATCGGTTCGACTTAAATCCTATAAATACCCCCCCCCCCGCCCTCACCCGTTCATTTCCCCTCACCCGATTTCGATCTCCTTCGCCATTTCGACTTCTCCAAGCTCCAACCGGCCAGATTCTTCCCCCAACCAACCTCCAACCTCCCTCAATCGATCTCTCCACTTCCTTTCTCCTTCTCTCCATCGATCTCTCTCTCCCCCTCTTCCATTTAACCCTAGAAAAAACCCTAATTTCCACCCGACCTCCCCCATTTTTGAAAATTTGCTGAAAAGAAGTGTCGCGGCTTCACACTCCCTCTCATTGCGCTGCGTTGGGTGATCTACGAGCAAGGATCTTCATCTCTATTGGGTAACTTCGCTCCTTAGCTCCATTTACAATTTTGCCATAGTATTACTATTTTACTCGATTGCCAGTGTTTGTGTGCATTCATCATATCTTGCATACACTAGCATCACACACTCACATGGCCCGTGATCAAGATAAGGGTAATGGTATTATGCATGAGGAGGGGTCGTCTCGCAAGAGATGAAAGACCACACGTCCATCACACTCACGCCCTCCTCCTACATAGCCTACACACCCCAACCCCTACCTATCATCCCTCCTGAGGACCCAATGTTGGGCCCGCGTGGCTATCGTTTTTTGAGTCAAGAACAAAAAGATTTTTATCATAGACTCGATGCACGGGGACACCTATCCACCAAATTTGCCCATGCCCAAACGCTTATCGATCTCGGTGTGTTCACCGAGGTCGAGACTCTCTTCGCCAATTTAGGGTGGTTAGCTTTTTTTAACGCCCACGCACCCTCCTACCTCGCTCTCACACTAGAATTTCTATCTTTCCTTAAGTGTGAGTCGGGGTCGATCGTCGTTTTTAGGGTCCGAAACAAAACTGTCCGTACCCGCCTGGATACTATCAATCACATTTTCAGATTCCCCATTCTTGGGGACGACGCTATCCGTCACTCTGGATACCACCCTGATTTTGACATCGATCAATTTTGGTTTCGCATCACCCTACACGATCACTATCCTCGAGGTAAGGCCAAGGCCTCCTCCATCATTCACCCTGTATTCTGTCTGGCCCACCGAATCATATCTTGCACATTCTTCCCCAGGGATGAGTCCGGAACGGTGACTATCCCTGATCTTTTCATTTTGTGGGCCATGACGTTTGACATCATTCGTGGTGACGACGGGATCGCCTTCGAGGCCCCCCGCATTCCCATTCACGTTGGCGATTGGCTTATCCACAAATTGCTTGACATTAGCCGCGCCGGCAAAGGCAAGTTTTGTTGCGGGGGCCTCATTACTATCATAGCCTCATATCCCCAGTATGGTGTTGTCATCCCCCATGATTTCCCTTCTGCCCCAGGACCCTCACATATAGATCTTGATGTCCTTCTGCATATTCACATGATCAAGCCCCGCTCCAAGTGTCGATTCACTTTTTACTATGGACACTACCCAGCTCCCTATACCATTCTGCCAACCCCCGCTCGCATGACTATTGCTATAGTGGCAGATTGGACATTCCCTCCCGATCCAGAGTATCTGGGGGTTACATCTTCCATTCCTTCCCCAGGGCGCACCTAGACCATCTTCCCCTGCCGCCCACTTAGGCGAGCAGGATATCCATGCGTCCCTGGGAGACTCCGGGGCTGGCCCCAGTCATACCATCCCGGCTCCTGGCCCCATCACTTTCGAGGCTTTGAGTGAGGCCCTTTTAGGCCTAGCCTCTGGTGCCGGCATGACCATTGCCGCTGTCACCACTTCCACCTCCCGTCCAGCCTCCACTTCTTCCGTCCAACGCGCCGCCTCTGTTCGTCTCGCTCTCGAGGCTGAGCTAGCTTCACTGCGCGCTCGCGCTTCGTCCTCTGCCCCCTCAGACCCATCCTCTTCGATCTTCTCTCACCCACGTTTCCTCGCACTTGAGAGGAACATGGTCGCCATCCTTCGCATTCTAACTCACATTCACGGACCACCTCCACCTACACCACCACCCTCACCTCCACCATCACACTCTTCACCTCCCCCATCACACTCTTCACCTCCCCCATCACCCCCTAGGCAACCATCCCTTCCCACCACCACTATTTTCGTTCCTGCCACTTCACCTCCACTCACGACCACCGCCGTCGACCCCACAGATCCACCACCCTCCACTTCAGTCACCCCATACGTGCGGCGCAAGAAATTGCAGGTGCGTTCGCGATCACTTCCCCCACCATCCTCTTCCGTCGCGGTATCTACCCCATCTACCGCCGTATCTACCGCCGTATCTACCCCATCTACCACCGCTTTGGTCGCCATTTCCCCTCCACTCCCCATTATCACCACCACACCACCCATCATCCACACTTCCACACCCATCCACACACATCCTGCACCCCTCTCCCCACTTCTTCGCACATCCCCCACCTCTCCCCTCCGCACCGCTCCATCTTCTACCGAGGAGGATGAGGACGATTCCTCTCCTACTTTTTGATTTCTTTCGCTTTTCCGATCTTCCCCTTGCATATTTCCGCATATTCACGATCATATCTTATTGCTAGCACTATCATATCCAGCTTGGGGGAAGTCGACTTTTGTGTGTGTTTTGTCGTGTCTTTTTTCTGTGTGTTGTGTTTATCTATATATGTCGTGTGGTGTGATTTTCTATTTTTCTTTTTCCTTTTTTCTTTTTCCTCTTTCTTTATTTTTCAGTCTCGTATGAGTGTTTTCCTCGTTTTTCATTTCTCCTTGTGTCGGTGCGTATTTCCCCCCATTTTCATTGCCCTCCCGTATTTACTTTTATTGCATTGAGGGCAATGCAAGTTTCAGCTTGGGGGAGTCACACTTCGTGCGTCGTTTTGTGTCTTTTTCTTCGTTTTTGAGTCGTTTTCACCGTGTTTTTCTTTTTCTTTCTTTCCTTTTTCTCCTCTCTCTCCTAGAGATGACTCCAAATGATGAATTGCCACAGAATCACACACACACCTAGCATGGCTTCGATAATCACATTCACCAACCCTAGGAAGCTGAGTCCTCTTGCATTTCATGCATCGTGGGTCCAATTTACTTTTGTGTGGTCGTGTGTCGTGTCTAGCTTAAGGTGTGCTTCGACTGTGTGATTTTGATTTATATACATGTCCTGGAATGACCCCTAGATTAGCATGTTTCGATTTGAATATGCGATATTTGCTTCTCCTGTCTGCTTCTATATGCATGCTATATTGATATCGTATACTTCATTTCGCATGTGTCGGGATTCCACAGTTAGGACTAGGATAACCCATTTAGCCTATGCTCTGATTAGCGAAGAAAATCTCCCTTGCCCAAGTGTCTAGAATCCGATTTCTTTTTTATTTTACTTGGTGCAAATCCCCTCGTCGTGTACCGTTCTCCCACTTGGGAGTGTACATACATGTATATACCCAAAAGTCCAAAAATAAAAAAGAGAGAGAGAAAAGAAAAACCCAAAAAAAAGAAGAGAAGAGAAGAGAAAAGAAAAGAAAAAAATATATATGTATAGCCAAAAACTCAAAAAAAAAATACATATATCCAAAACCCAAAAAATTTCCCGTGTGAATATTTTCTTACCTACCGAGAATAAAGGGAAGGCGAGAATTTGCACCGAGTGTTCTTCTCCACATCATCTAAACCCCCATCGTTTTCGAAAACACTTGGAATATGGACCCTCTAGCTATTATCTAAGCGATAGTGAGGTGATTTCCTAGTCCCTAGTTGTGGAGTCCCTAATGCAAGATACGATTCGATTCTTACTCTGTTCTATTGTATGCTTGAGCTATCTATTCACCGCTTATTTCAAATCGAGTCTATATTTGGGTCTTTTCTTGGATTTGTGTATATGGAGCTCTATTGCACATTGTAGATAGTAACATCGTCTGCTGGCACGTGACCACACTCACTTGCGCTTCACCACGTGGGCCCACGACACTCGTTTGGACTTGTTTTCCTTGGTTTAGTGTTGTGATTTGTCGTTTGCTTGCTTGGTGTGGCGTTGTTGATTTTGTTGGCCCTGACGGGCGATTTAGGATCTAGATTTCTCTTGTTATCTCTTTCTCTCTATTTTCTCCCTCCAAGCTCCTACTCTCACTCGTCTTCCTCGAGGACGAGGAAGGGTTCAGCTTGGGGGATTTTGATGTGTGTGTATATTTTATATATTCACGCACGTCTTCTTTGTGTTTTTCCGTTATTTTCTGCCGTCCCGTATCCATTTTCTCGTGTTTTCTAGTTTTCTTTCACTTTTCCGTGTTTTTGTGTGTTTGCAGGAGATTTCCAGCATATGAGACACTTAATAAAGATATCATAAGTCCCCGGAGCAACGGGAGGAGTCACGCGCGATCCAGGGGCCCAAACGACGAAGATTGCCATCTTTCAGCCCCCACCCGATCGGTTGGACACAGCCAACCGACCGGGTGATGCACGCGTGTCCGACCCGAACTGAAGCTGAATCGAAGTGCAAGGTCAACCGACCGGTTCGTCGACCGGTTCATCCCAACAGAGTTCTCGGGAAATTGGAGCTGAATTCCAACCGATCGGGTGACCTTCACCCGATCGATTCATCTGTAGTGAATTTTACGAATGATGACCTGGAGAGCTCACCCGATGGCCCGCTGACCGTGCCAAGTCGACTGAAGTCTCTGTTCTTTTGGGCGATAATTCCAACCGATCGGTTGATAACTCAACCGATCGGTTCACCTGATGACCGCATCCCTTCAAACGACGACCCGCTTGCGCCAACCGGTCGGGTCATGCGAGCGGGTGAAATTTTTGAACCTCACAGCCGAAGCACGTAGCAGCTCACCCGATCGGTTGATTCTTCAACCGATAGGGTGAAGTCGATTTCTATAAATAGCTACCTAGGTTTTCAGAAACGAGGGGAGTGTATTTTTTCCTGTTTTTCTCTACTTGTGACGGCTGGAATTTTATTGTTATTTGTAAGTGTTCTGATCTTTATGAAACTTTGATATTATCTTAATAGTATTGCTACTACTTCATTTTAATTGCCTGATTATGATTTCTACGGTCGATTTTCATTTAGATTGCTTTTTAGCTATAATGTGTGAGTAGTTCCCTAATCTGGGATTTTGGTGGAAATCCCTTCGTAGGTTCTCCCTGATGCGTCCATAGGACTAGGATTTCGATAGGGAATAGGGATTTATTAGTTACGCGTGGTGTCTCATTGTCATCGGGGGGAAAGACCGCCTTTGACCGTTGGGCCAAGTGGGAATAAACTTGGCGGTTGATTCCCTAGCCATAGCTCACGCCCTTAGCGTAGACATCGAATCCTAGCGTGCAGGAGCGGCAGGATGAGATGTCGGGAGTTATCGTTGCGAGCTTAGTGCTCCCGGAGTCGGTCAGTGGTAATGGACATGGGAATGCCCACTGACTGAACCCGGGTGTCCGGTGTATCATCCTGTGCACCGACCGGAATATCGGGCCCGTGGGACGCTGGTATCACTCTTAGAGGCAACGTCTCACTACTAAACCCTAATTCCGATCGTATTCCTATCCACCAGTCGTAATAGTGAGAACACATGATAGGGTGGAAACTGAAGTCCCGGGTTTCCCTTCATATTGTTTATCCTCTGTATTTACATTCCGTGACAAACCAACGATCGATCGGGCTAGCTCACCCGTAGGGTGAATTGGTTCCTCTTAGAAACAAGCACAACAACACCTCCTTGTGTTCGACCCCCAAGCCACACTACAACACCATGCGCTTGCGGTACAAATATTTTAAATCTGGTATCACCCAATCCAACTGTACATCTGCATGAGAACACACTTAAAAGTCGGGGACGTCACTTTCAGATTTATCCACACAAAAAAGAAAGTACTGAAAAGTACTAATTTTGCAGAATTCTAACTTTCGGCCCCTAAAAAAGAACGCTCGTGCCTTTTACAACTAGAAAAGGAAAAAATGTAGACGATGCTCCGTGCAGGGGGGCGCCAACAAGGGGGACATTGCTAAGCTAGACAGACGAGACATGGTGGATGTCACGTACATCCCCATAGGTCATGTGATCCCCTAAGAGAGCCCGGCTCAGCCCAATAATGGTCAGCGTGCTCCCTCAGTGACGCTGCTTGACGAGGACGACCCCACGAGCTCGGCCCCTTCAGCCCAACAGTGGGCATTGTAATGACCCTGTCTATGGGGAAAACACTAGAAGGGGGTTGAATAGTGTTTATGCAAATTTAAAAGGAATTTACGCCAAATAAAATGCAATCCAACAAATAGTGCGGAATAGAAAAACAACCCAAAATGAAACACTTGCAAACACAGAGATGTTTCAAGGGTTCGGATTACCCAAGTCAACTCCCGACTTGTTCCCGGTAATCCTACGTCCCTTCCACCCGGATACCTCCAGATACTCAAGTTGGAACCCTAACTTGAGATTGTTGGATCCTGTGGATGGCAAACAACACTAGAAGGGGGGTTGAATAGTGTTGTATAAAGATAAAACTTTTTCGTTCTTTAATCAATCAACACAAAACAAAACCTTCTAATGTTGCCTAAGAAACCAAGTAGAGTGATCTACGCTTGGTTCTTAATCAACTTAATTAATCTTCAAAACAAGTCAGAGATAAAACTCTTCTGGTAGTCGACTCCCTAAGAACAGTAGTCGACTCCCAGAGGGAAATTAAGCACATCTCAATTAAATAAATATTTAATGAAGATATATAAGATTGCATAGAAGTATAAGAGAGAAGCAGATACAGAAATTAATCTTGCAATATATTATGAATGAGTTACAAATGTAATACTCAATGAATCAAGATAAACAAAGTAGAGATAAACAATCACAGAGAGAATCAAACACAAACACAAGGATTTTTATCCTGGTTCCCCACAACCCTGGGTACGTCCAGTCCCCGACCAATCCGGTATGAGATTTCCACTATTGCCTTAGCAATACAAATACCTAGCCTCAACCAGGATTTCCGACCACCTAGACTTGTCTAGGATTTTACCCTTGCCTCACAACCCGAGGACTTTACCTTGCCTCACAATCCGAGGACTTTTCACAAACACCTTGCCTACAACAAGGATTTACAACCACCCTTATCACCAAGGGACTACAAGTAAAATCAAATCCAATACACCACAATGAATTAGTGGAGATTGGTTTTTACACCCAATAATTCTATAGCCAAGATTAAATTTGCAATTGTGCTTAACATGGCTAAAAGAATTTAAATCATTCGTAGATCACACAAAGAATATGAATTTATTCAATGTGATCTAGAATCTAGATGTGTTCTTAGATCACAAAAAGAATATGAAATTATTCAATGTGATCTAGAATCTAACGCAAACACAAGGATTTTTATCCTGGTTCCCCACAACCCCGGGTACGTCCAGTCCCCGACCAATCCGGCACGAGATTTCCACTATTGCCTTAGCAATACAAATACCTAGCCTCAACCAGGATTTCCGACCACCTAGACTTGTCTAGGATTTTACCCTTGCCTCACAACCCGAGGACTTTACCTTGCCTCACAATCCGAGGACTTTTCACAAACACCTTGCCTACAACAAGGATTTACAACCACCCTTATCACCAAGGGACTACAAGTAAAATCAAATCCAATACACCACAATGAATTAGTGGAGATTGGTTTTTACACCCAATAATTCTATAGCCAAGATTAAATTTGCAATTGTGCTTAACGTGGCTAAAAGAATTTAAATCATTCGTAGATCACACAAAGAATATGAATTTATTCAATGTGATCTAGAATCTAGATGTGTTCTTAGATCACAAAAAGAATATGAAATTATTCAATGTGATCTAGAATCTAGATGTTTCAAAAATCCTTTGAGAATAAAAAAAATCAAAGAGAAGGATTTTGAAAACCAATTTGCAATAGCCAAATAATAATAATGATCTTAAAAAAATTGTAAAAGAATATAAGCAATAAGATCAGAAATTGAAAAACCGATTTGGCTATGAAGAACTTTGAGAGCGATGAGAACGATGAGATCTTTTGAGAGAATAAGAATTTTGCTCAAGAGTAAATTGGTGAGAAAAATGTTCTCATAGGGTCTCTATTTATAGAGCCAAAGGAGAATTCAAAATAATTCAAATCAAGTTTGACTTCAGCCCAAAAATCAAGCAATGAATAAATGAGAGAGTGAATCAAGGAATTCTGGTCGCACAGCTGGTAGTCGACTCCCTAACTTTGGTAGTCGACTCCCAGAGTGTCTCAGAGAATATCTGCTACTACTGGTAGTCGACTCCCTAACTTAGGTAGCCGACTACCAGACTATCTTTTCTGGTAGAAGACAGAAATCAGTGTAGTGAACTACTGGGTGTTTGTAGTTGACTACAAATTGAAACTTTAGCTTTTATGAAAAGAATGCTCTCAAATAAGTTTAAAATGAGTTTTAAAAACATTTTAGAAAATCATTTTATGTGTGTGCAAATTCTTCTTGGCTTTGACATAATCCTAAGAAAATGAAAAACAACTCACACACTAGACTCTATGAAGAACTTGAAGCTATGGTTGAGCTTGAGCTAGTTGCATATGCTTCGCTTGAATTTGAGCTCCTCTTTAGCTTTAGCTTGAGCACATTCTTTGAGCTTCATCTTTGAACTCTTCTTGTGCTTGAGCTTTGAAGTTGCGAGCTAAATTCATCTTCATCTTCTATGTGTGTGGTTGAAGTTCTTCTTCTCGGAGTATGTTTCGAGCTTCAATTAGCTTATTGCACAACCTACACACTTAAGTAGTATGATTAGTAATTTAATAACATTTGGTGTGATCATCAACAAAACAAACCACTTGGGGTGGGACTATATTCCCATCAGAGATTTCTTTAAAACCCACTTGTAGCAACCCTACAAGTGAAATCGAATACAATCGATGTCCTTGACTCCCACAACTTGGGAGCAAGTAAAACCACTCTCACAACCGAGAGCAAATCTCAAATAACAAAAGTTATGAAATAATGAAAACAACTCTTACAATCACCTATGCCTTGAAGTAGAACTTGAAGGAGGAGTGTGATGTGTGTTGAAGAGCTCTCTTGGAAGAGAGGAGAATGCCTTTCTCTTGACTGCACCAATTGCCTAGATGATCACTCTTTGGTTCTAGGTTGGAGAGCAAGAGATCAAGATTTGGAAATACTTAGGGCTTTGGATTTGAGAGCTTTGATCTTTGGAAATGAAAGCTTGAGAGATTTTGTAATAGCTTAGGTAGCATCTCAATGGAACAGTAAAAGCCCTATTTATAGGTTTCTCAAATCCACAAAATAGTTTAGGCAAAAACCCAATTGAAATCCGTGAAAAAAATCTCAACGGATAGAATCTGAACTCGTGACAGTCGACTGTTGAACAATCCACAGTCGACTGTTGCACAGTCAGCAAGGGTAGGTGAGAAATCATAACGGTAACTTACCACGTGGACAGTCAACTGATGAAGTAAAGACAGTCGACTGTTAAACCAACATGCGACTGTAATTTCTTCTACAGGCGACTGGCCGAAAGATAAGTAAGATAGAATAATACTGGAAATCTCACAAGTAACAGGACAGACGACTGAAGTAAGGAATACAGTCGACTGTTTATCAGAACAGGCGACTGTAAATCCTTAAACAGGCGACTGTCAAATACTCTGAGAATTTCCAGAGAGCAGAGTCAATAAGTTGGCTCACAGACAGACGACTGTTGAAGCATACATAGTCGACTGATCCAAGGGACAGTCGACTGAATATTCAACAGTAGTCGACTGGCCGTGAAAGACAGATCAAACTAGTTTGGGCAGAAGGATATATAGGCGACTGATTTACAAAACACAGTCGACTGTCTCCAGGACATGCGCATGTGAATCATTCATCAGTGGCCTGTGCAAAATAATCAGAGAAGGCCCAAAACTATATTGTAAAAGTCTGTGCATAACAGGCGACTGTCGAACAATACACAGTCGACTGTTTTTGAGACAGGCGACTGTAAACTGTTAAGCAGTCGACTGTTACAAACAATCCTTGCACAACCAATAGAGAAATGAATTGGAGTCTAAGGACGAATGGTCTAATGATGTCCTATAACTGAATGTAGATGTGTGTGAGTGCTCCATCAATGTTCTACTTCTAAGCTACATACTAGAAGAGAAATAAAGAAAGTTACATTGACGAATTCTCTCTTCTATCCATCGTATGAGCTTGAAGTCTTCACGGAGCTTCAATTATCATCTACGATCATCCAATCCATTTTCATTTTCCTTTCAATGATCTTTGTGAGTCATCCATTGCTAATAGATTTTCATAATTGTCTTAGGCAATGGATTCACTGCAAAATAGGGGATTAGTCATAAGTATTTATGTTTGCTCATCATTAACACCAAGTAGGGAGAAGTCCAATACTCAATATTCTCCCCCCTTTTGATGATGACAAACAAACATAAGCAAAAAGATAAATAATTGTGCTTACGAAAACTTACTCCCCTTACATAGATGCCAATCAAGTTAGTCAACAAATAATAGGGCATCTACATATCAATTGAAGCAAATGAGTAAGGTATGTATGATTTTAAATCAAGAAATCTAGGAATTAAAATCCATATTCAATGTAATCTTACTCCCCCTGAATCTAAGGCAACTTCAATATTAGATTCAAAGTGTTAGAACATACTTAGCACATTCATTATGAATCTTGTATGTTTATTTCTCTCCCCCTATGGCATTATCCAAAAAGGTGAGAGTAAATAACAACAACAATAATCATGCTAAATACGAACTAACAACAATCAATGAGTATAAAGATATAAGGAATCAAAGACGCATGAAAGCACATCATATACTTATGTGAATAGAGGAATTGAAGTCCAATATCAACATTTTAGATATACGAAACAAAAATAATTTCAAAAAAATTTCATCTTATCAGAGATAGCATGAAATAACCAATATCAAATTCACATTATCTCAATAAAACATCAGAAGAGAATAAATCATTAAAGGAGACAATGAGGCAATCATCACACAGATAAGATAAACATTATAGCATAGTGTGATACAAGAGAAAACAACAACATCATATATATATATATATATATATATATATATATATATATATATATATATATCAAAGTGATGTGAGTACATAGCAAACAGACAAAAAAATATCCATCATGATCACACAAGAATACATCATGATAACATCGAAGTACATCACCATACAGATATAAAGACAACATCAACAACATCCAGACACAGAACATCATCATACAGCTGAATCACTCAACCCAAACAAAAACAGACCACACAAGACAAAGTCTAGGTCTTCAGGCGAGTGAACAAAAGCAACAATAGCAATCTCAGTCGAGGTGAATGACCGAAGGGTCCGAAGGGCGACCAGAAGAGCGGAACAAGAGCCTCGCAGAACGTCGGGTAGGAAAAGCAGGAGTCTTCCTCTTGGAGGACGATGCACGAGCGGCAGAAGATTCCGCATTAGCAGGAACAGGAATCTGGGCACAGGGGGTCGGGACAACAGAAGAAATATGCACAAAGCTTGGAGGTGGAGGAACACGAGCAGGGGCAGTGTTCTCAGATATCGCAAACAGAGCCTGAAGCTCGGCGGGGATGGCAAATCCATGACGCAAAAAGGATTTGAACTGAAGCTCCAACAGAAGGTTGAGCTTCTCGTCAATAGAAGTGGAAAGTTTCTCAAGAGCAGTGACACGATCACACAGTCGACTAAGAAGAAAGTACTCGAGGGGAACAGAAGGTGGAGAACGAGGAGGAGGAACAACTGGCTGAGAAGTGTGAACATCATCATCCTCAGAAGGGATAGGGTCACCAAACACGAAATGCAAGGGTTCTCCAGAATAAGGAGGAGAAGATGGAGTCGGATCAGGCTTCGGTGAAGGAAACGGCTCATCAAGGAAGTCGAGAGAAACTTTAGGAAAGAGATGATCAAAAAGAGCCATGAGCTTATTTGACCGATCGAAAGCTAGGTCAAGCAAACGAGAGCACGAATCCGGCGAGAAACAGATCAAATCACGAGCAGCTCACGAGCAACCACGCGAAAAGAGAGGTTGAGTTCCCACGAAGAAGATCCGAGGAAAGATCTACAGGAAGTCAAGAGAATATCGAGCGGGAAGTCGAGAAGTTGCAATCGGAGGAGAGAGAATCAAAGGCTGAGAAATGAACGGTCTGTCTCTATATAAAAGTTGGGAAAATAATCTGGGCCGTTGGATCCATGAATCGACGGCTCAGATCAAAGCACTTGAACCGTCTCAACAGAAGACAGTCGACTGATGAACAGAAGTCAGTCGACTGGATGAAGTGATAGAAATAAAGCTCGGAAAGAGGGGCAGTCGACTGGCAAGTAACATGCAGTCGCCTATCCATTGGACAGTCGACTGTAAGGTATGCTGCAGTCGACTGGTTGAGAATCAATAAACTTCATCAAAACAACAGAGAGCACTGTAAAATTTCGACAGAGAGAACCGTCGCCTGATGACTACAGTACATTCGCCTGTTAAAATAACAGTCGACTGGAAAACAGTCATCAGTCAGCTGTGCGAAAGATACAAATTCTCAGACAGAGATGAAAGAATAGGGCAGTCGACTGTCGAAGGAAAGACAGTCGTCTGTCCTGGTCCAAAAATGCACAGTGAGATAGAAATCCAAAGGATACGAACACTCACCCTAGGACCTATACTCTAATCATACACTCGTCATAAAAACAATTTAAAAAACACTACATCAATTGAAACACAAATCAACAGAATCAATCTCAAGAAACTCAAGAAATCACATAGATCACAATTTGCCTTTCTTAAACACATATAAATGATATATCACAAGAACATAGGCAACATGATGATATGAGCTCAAAAAGTGTTATAACATGTATATTGAGCTTCTAGATTTCAGATTCACCCATAATTCCTAATTCTCCACGCAACCTCATAAATGAATCTTCTTTAAGAGGTTTTGTGAATATGTCGGCAATTTGTTTTTGGGTTTCAATGTACTCTAAGATGATGTCCTTCTTAGCTACATAATCATTTATAAAATGGTGTCTCACGTCTATGTGTTTGGTACGGGAGTGGTGTACCGGATTCTTGAAAAGACATATGGCACTTTGGTTATCAACCATGATCGAGCAAGTATCACAGTTGACAACATAGTCCATAAGAGTGTGTCTCATCCAAAGAACTTGTGTACATGCAAGACCCGCGACAATATATTCCGCTTCAGTCGTGGACAATGATACCGAATTCTGTTTCTTAGAAAACCAAGAGACTAAGGAATTTCCTAGAAAATGACAAGTGCCACTAGTACTTTTCCTGTCGGACTTGCATCCGGCAAAGTCGGCATCACTATATGAGATTAACTCATATGTGCTAGATTTAGGGTAAAGTAACCCATAGTCTAGAGATTGGTTGAGATAACGAAATATTCGTTTAACCGCAACCAAGTGTGACTCCTTAGGTCTAGCTTGATATCTAGCACAAAGGCAAACAGAAAACATGATATCGGGCCTACTAGCAGTTAAGTAAAGTAAGCTACCGATCATACCTCGATATAGACGAACGTCTACATCTTTTCCGCTCTCATCCTTGTGTAGATGAGTAGTAGTACTCATGGGAGTCCTTTTGCTCGAAGACGATTCCATCCAGAATCGCTTAATAAGCTCCCCTGTGTACTTTGTCTGATGTATGAATGTGACATTCTCCATTTGTCGAATTTGCAATCCAAGGAAGTAGGTGAGCTCTCCCATGTGGCTCATCTCAAACTCATCCTTCATAGACTTGGAAAATTCTTGACAAAGATTAAAGCTAGTAGAACTGAAAATAATATTGTCTACATAAACTTGAATCAAAAGAATGTCATTTTCATAATCTTTAATGAAGAGTGTAGAATCAACTTCTCCCATTTTAAATCCTAAATCCAAAAGAAAGGTCTTAAGTCGATCATACCAAGCTCTAGGAGCTTGTCTCAACCCATGGAATGCTTTCTTAAGTTCGAAAACAAGGTTTGGAAATTTTTCATGAATAAAACCGGGAGGTTAAGAAACATAAACTTCTTCATTGACAAACCCATTTAAAATGCACTTTTAACATCCATTTGAAATAGTTTAAAATTCTTATGGGATGCAAAAGACAAAAGCAACCTAATAGCTTCTAATCTAGCTACGGGGGCAAAAGATTCTTCGAAATCAATACCTTCCTCTTGCCAGTAGCCTTGAGCTACTAACCTTGCTTTGTTCCTTGTGATTACCTCGTTTTCGTCCGTCTTGTTTTTGAAGATCCATTTAGTCCCAATGACTTGGTGACCACTTGGAAGAGGTACGAGTTCCCAAACTTCATTTCTATCGAATTGCATTAGTTCTTCTTCCATTGCCACTATCCAGGAGCTATCCTCACAAGCTTCTTGGATGTTCTTTGGCTCAATGGTAAAGACAAGCGCAATGAGAGAATTCTTCAATCCTCGACCTCGTTCGAACACCCACACTAATATCTCCGATTAGTTGGTTATGGGGATGATTGCGAATGGTCGGGTAAGCTTTGGCTATACCTGTATCACTAGGAACAACTTCAACAATTTCGTTAGAAGTGTTAGTCTCAACAATAGAATCATTAATCTTAACATTATTAAGAGAATCACAAAGAGTATCTACACTATCATCATCAACATGAGGAAAATCAAAATCTTCTTAAAAAGATACGTGAAGAGATTCCTCAATCGTTGAAGAAGTTTTGCTGTATATCCGGTAGGCTTTGCTACGTGTGGAATATCCAACAAAAATTCCTTCATCGGATCTTGGCTCAAATATGTCTGAATTACCAAATGTGTTCTTTATAAAACATTTTGAACAAAAAACACGAAAATATTTTACTTGAGGCTTTTTATCATAAAACAACTCAAAACAAGTTTTGTTCGTTCGGGGTCTCACTAGGATCCTATTGAGCACATAACATGCCGTGTGCACCACCTCTGCCCAAAATTGTAGTCCAAGATGACTATCATGGAGCATAGTGCGTGCACACTCAATAAGAGTCCTATTCTTTCTCTCTACAACACCATTTTGTGGTGGTTCCCGAGGGAAGGAAAAATTATGAGTTATCCCGGTGTCATCACAAAACTTAGTAAAAGATTCATTCTCAAATTCTCCTCCATGATCAATATGGATAGTGATAATGGTGGATCCTAAGAAATTCTGAATCTTCTTTGCAAATTTGGTAAACTCTTCATAAGCTTTATTCTTATTAGTTAAGAATGAAACCCAAGTAAATCTAGAAAATTCTTCAATGACAACTAATCCATAATGAACATTACCTAAAGAAGCGGTTCTAGTTGGCCCAAATAAATCTAGATGAAGAAGTTCTAGGGGCCTCTTAGAAGAAATCCCTTCTTTAAGCTTAAATGAAGATTTACTTAGTTTACCTCTTTGACACGAATCACAAAAGTTTTTCTTATTAAAAGCAATCTTAGGAAAACCTTAAACTAGATCATACTTAGCTAACTTATATAAGTGCTTGAAGTGAACATGACCAAAATGGCGATGCCATAATAGTTGTTCACTTGTGTTAGTAACTAAGCAATGTTCTACGGTTTTAGGCAAGCTCAAATAATAAATATTTTTATGCCTAATACCGGAAAATAAAACATTTGAATCATAATCAACAATAGTACACTATCCTTCTCCAAAGTTAACCTTGTAACCTTTGTCACAAAGTTAACTAATGGAAATGAGATTGTGACACAAACCACTAACAAGATAAACGTTAGTAATTAAGGGTTTGGAAAGATTACCAACGATACATACTCCTATGATGATTCCCTTTTGATTACCTCCAAAAGTGACCGTTGCACCATCCTTGATGCTAATCACTTCGGAGAGCAATGATGGATCTCATGTCATATGTTTGGAGCAACCACTATCGAGAATCCATCCTTTCCCTTTAGACCAAGTTTGACCTTTATTGCTCTTCTTCTTTCTCTTGGGTACCTATATAATATACCATAAGCTCATGGTACCCAATGTTTGTTGGGTCCAAGGGGATTAGCCCTTTGGAAACCAAGTCCAAGTGGACTTCCGCTTCCCAACATAATTACTATTTCTAATCACATCATGAAAATAGGAATCAACATAAGCATTCCTATCATTTAGACTAGTGTTCTTAGGACCCCAAATAGTGTAAATCTTGGGAGTCCTTTTCCTAGTTGCATGCATATGTGTTGGATTTATATGTGGTGCATGCTTCTTAGGAACATGATTTTTAGCATAGAGATGTGGTGAAGGATATGCATTGTACATTCTAGGATGATATGTATGCTTGGGAACATGCATGTTGTATGAAGCATATTGCTTATGAATGACATGCGAAGGAGGTGCATACATGTAAGAATGATGTGTATTAGCATACGGGTGTATAGGAGCACGTACATGAGTATTTCTCATGTGTGGTTGTGTACGTGTCCATGGGTGCGGAGCATAAAATGTGTCATAATTATCCACTTGTGAAGTAGGAGGTTTCCTACGTGGATGAGTGTTAGTGTACATGTAAGCATGGCCTTGCTTTTGGTTTGCACCCTTAGTGGGTTTCTTGCCAAAAGGAAGAGAAGGTGAAGTGGTGACTTTCTTAGTAGGTTTGCTACCTATAGTGTCTTTGACACCACTTGTGGATGCACCGGAGGAAGGCCTCACAAAGTCTATGGTGACACCACTATAGGAGGTGCGATCATTGGATGCATTTGCTTTCACAAACCCAAGACCAACACGATGTGTGGCCGGAAATTGGTTTGCTAGCAAATCATCCAATTGTCCTTTTCCCTTATTGAATCTCACAATACGGGAGGACATGAGCTCATATTTCTCCTTTAGAGAAGAAATGTTGGTATCCAAAGTGGACACCCGTGCTTTGAGCTCGTGCACTTGGGTTTTAAGGGAATCATTCTCTAAACCAAATTGTGTTGTGACATGTGACTAGATCACTATTATCCGTTGGATGTGTTTGATCTAGTTGAGATTTGAGGTTAATCACCTCATCTCTCAAGGTGATATTTTGAGAAGCTAAGTTTGCTTTCTCAAGAGTTAAAGTATCAACAATGGTGTCATTGTTGATGATGCATGGAATGGATGAATTAATTACTAACATTTGATTTCTTTAAACTAGTGTATCTAAGCATTAAAGATTGATACTTAGAAAATAGTTCTTCGTTAGCAATACGAAGTTCATCCATTGTTACCTCGGTTTCATCCGTGTCGGAATCACTCTCATCGGAGAATGGATCCTCTCGGGCCATGAAACACATGTGGGCGCTCTCACCCTTTTCATCATCGGAATCGCTTGACGATTCTTCACTTGAGTCGTCGAATGTGCCTACAAGTCCTTTCTTCTTGTCTTTCTTGTTCTTGTTGGACTTGTGGTACTTCGGAGCCTTCCACTTCTCTTTGTTCTTTAGCATTGGGCAATCCCTCTTGATGTGCCCTGGCTTATTACATTTATAGCAAAGAGAGGAAGTAGCATTAGTAGACTCAAAAAGTTTATTTGAGGAAAACTTACCTTTGCGGAAGAAGCGTTGGAACTTCTTCGCCATTTGGACCATTTCACCCAAATCCATCTCATCTTCCGAATCTTCGCTATCGGAGGATGATGAATTGGTGTTAAATGCCAAAGCTTTCTTCTTGGCCTCCGAAGGATTTATCATGGCTCGAATCTTTAATCGGTTCTCTCGTCTTACCTCATAAGACATGAGAGTCCCGATAAGATTCACAACCGTGTAATTCTTCAAGTCATTGACCTCCTCGATGGCGATCGCTCTCCTTTCCCATTTGGAGGTCATTCCCATGATGAGCTTCCTTACCTTGTTAGGTTCGGAATATTTTTGGCCAATGGCTTCCAATTCATTTGTGATGTCGGTGAATCTTCCGTACATCGAAGTAATGGTCTCATTTTCCTGCATATGAAATAAATCGAAGTTTTGCATAGCAACATATAACTTTGAAAGATTTACCTTATTCGTTCCCTCATGGGTAACGATGAGATGGTTCCAAATTTGATATGCACTCTTACATGTGCATATCTTGTTGAACTCATTCGGGTCCAGCACACAATGAAGAGCGTTCATTGCTTTAGCGTTGTTGACTTCGGCGGACTTCTCGGAAGTCGTCCATTTCTCGAAATCCTCTTCGGTGGTATCGACGTACTCCTGGTGGAGAGTTCTCCAAAGTGAAGCACTCCTAAGGAATATCTCCATCCTACACTTCCAATAGCCAAAATTAGTACCATTGAAACGTGGAGGACGTACCGTAGATTGACCTTTGAAAAGTGTGGACGCTCCATCACGATCGTGATTTTTGTACGAAGTCGACGGAGGAACGTTGTTGTTGTTGGATGACATAGATATAACCTTGTGCACTGATACCAATTGTAAGGACCCTGTCTATGGGAAAAACACTAGAAGGGGGGGTTGAATAGTGTTTATGCAAATTTAAAAGGAATTTACGCCAAATAAAATGCAATCCAACAAACAGTACGGAATAGAAAAACAACCCAAAATGAAATATACGCAAACGCAGAGATGTTTCAAGGGTTCGGATTACCCAAGTCAACTCCTGACTTGTTCCCGTTAATCTTACGTCCATTCCACCCGGATACCTCCGGATACTCAAGTTAGAACCCTAACTTGAGATTTCCTTAAAACCCACTTGTAGCAACCCTACAAGTGAAATCGAATACAATCGATGTCCTTGACTCCCACAACTTGGGAGCAAGTAAAACCACTCTTACAACCGAGAGCAAATCTCAAATAACGAAAGTTATGAAATAATGAAAACAACTCTTACAATCACCTATGCCTTGAAGTAGAACTTGAAGGAGGAGTGTGATGTGTGTTGAAGAGCTCTCTTGGAAGAGAGGAGAATCCCTTTCTCTTGACTGCACCAATTGCCTAGATGATCACTCTTTGGTTCTAGGTTGGAGAGCAAGAGATCAAGATTTGGAAATACTTAGGGCTTTGGATTTGAGAGCTTTGATCTTTGGAAATGAAAGCTTGAGAGATTTTGTAATAGCTTAGGTAGCATCTCAATGGAACATTAGAAGCCCTATTTATAGGTTTCTCAAATCCACAAAATAGTTTAGGCAAAAACCCAATTGAAATCCGTGAAAAAAATCTCAACGGATAGAATCTGAACTCGCGACAGTCGACTGTTGAACAATCCACAGTCGACTATTGCACAGTCAGCAAGGGTAGGTGAGAAATCATAACGATAACTTACCACGTGGACAGTCGACTGATGAAGCAAAGACAGTCGACTGTTAAACCAACAGGCGACTGTAATTTCTTCTACAGGCGACTGGCCGAAAGATAAGTAAGATAGAATAATACTGGAAATCTCATAAGTAACAGGACAGACGACTGAAGTAAGGAATACAGTCGACTGTTAATCAGAACAGGCGACTGTAAATCCTTAAACAGGCCACTATTAAATACTCTGAGAATTTCCAGAGAGCAGAGTCAATAAGTTGGCTCACAGACAGACGACTGTTGAAGCGTACACAGTCGACTGATCCAAGGGACAGTCGACTGAATATTCAACAGTAGTCGACTGGCCGTGAAAGACAGATCAAACTAGTTTGGGCAGAAGAATATATAGGCGACTGATTTACAAAACACAGTCGACTGTCTCCAGGACAGACACCTGTGAATCATTCATCAGTGGCCTGTGCGAAATAATCAGAGAAGGCCCAAAACTATATTGTAAAAGTCTGTGCATAACAGGCGACTGTCGAATAATACACAGTCGACTGTTTTTGAGACAGGCGACTGTAAATTGTTAAGCAGTCGACTGTTATAAACAATCCTTGTACAACCAATAGAGAAATGAACTGGAGTCTAAGGACGAATGGTCTAATGATGTCCTATGACTGAATGTAGATGTGTGTGAGTGCTCCATCAATGTTCTACGTCTAAGCTACATACTAGAAGAGAAATAAAGAAAGTTACATTGACAAATTCTCTCTTCTATCCATCGTATGAGCTTGAAGTCTTCACAGAGCTTCAATCATCATTTACGATCATCCAATCCCTTTTCATTTGCCTTTCAATGATCTTTATGAGTCATCCATTGCTAGTAGATCTTCATAATTGTCTTAGGCAATGGATTCACTGCAAAATTGGGGATTAGTCACACGTATTTATGTTTACTCATCACTAACACCAAGTAGGGAGAAGTCCAATACTCAACAGGCATTCCCCAACTACAGGGATAAGCACCTGCAGTCATAACTGCGTGGCTTCAGGAGGACGGGTCGCCTCTTCACTCCCCGAGCTGTTGCTAGTAGGCACACACCACGCCCATGACTTGCAATTTTATCTGGGGGACCGCATGACCTGTCTCATCAGACGACACACAATCAACTCTGTCATGGAGAGACGACACACACCCACCTTGTCAGGTAGCGCACAATTGCCTTAGTCAGCAGATAGTTGTGACGACCACTCCGCGTCCGACGAGACCCCTGATAGCTTTGTCACAAAGAGACAAAGGAAGGGGGTCCACGAATATAACTAATCCAGTTTTTACTTGGGAAGCCTGCCCGACCCGGCCTTCACATAGTTGAACGTGGACAATCTCCTCAAGGTCGACTGTCTCGGTCGTATGGTCCAAACAACCCGCAAGTCAGCAGAGACGTGATTACAAGGAGAGGAGCCACGTCCCCTCCAATCCCATGTCAGCGTTTAATGTCAGCATTACACAACCCACTTGTGTCACGCTAGAAAAACACTCCTATCAGAAGGCACGCCGGCAGCATGCACCACATGTTAATGACATGTCATAGCAGCACATGTATAACAAGCGGTCAAGACCTCTACGTCCCATCGACAGTTGACATGTTGGTGGCCGATGAGAATTGGGGGCTATCCGATGTGGCGCAAGGGTCCATACCCTCCATCCAATAAAAGGAGACCGACATCTCGTTCATCAGGTACACGAGAAATACATAAGAAAAGCCTTAACATTTTTCATTCCCACCAGCGACGGCTACGTACGGCCGGCACCCGTCCTTCCCCCGCTTGAATCTAACTTGAGCATCGAAGTCTGATTGGAGGGCCACTTCCCCCCCTTCGGTGAGACTAACGAGATTTTGTCCGTTTCAAGCGATAGCGAATGACTTTTCCACCTCATCCGACGAAACCATCCTATCCGGACCCCCTGTTGCGAGATTGCTCATCCCTGAGGCCTGATTTGGGCCCAGCGAGAATCTGTGCATCAACAATATATGTTCTACTTGATATAATATTTCAAATGTGATGAATTTTTTATCTTCTATATATTATATGTACTACAATTATCTATTATACAAATGAGGAGGTTATCTCATGTGGCATGTTTGTCCTATGTGACAATGTCACATCGCCACAAGGGACATCCACCTCACCCCAATGATCCAAAAGCCACAAAACCCCCACAAATATATCCTCCATTCAAATAACACCCAAAAACAAACCCAAAGAACACACCCCAAAAATCAAACAATATCCAAAATCAACCCCAACTTTACACTTCCCAATCAAAAAAATACAAAAACCCCACAAACGATACCCACAACCACACACACTCATTTCATTTGATTCGGGTTGGGTACCGCGTCCTGATTTTGTGGGGTTTTAGGGGGGTCCCCGTGCACTGTGTCCACATGTAATTTCTAGTAGAGTTGGACTATATACAGGGGCGGACCCACGTTGTCACACCCCCCCCCCATTTTTTCAGTACGAAAAATTTAAGCTAAAAATGTATGAGAGCAGCAGGATTTGAACCTGCGTGGGTGAAGGACTAAGCATTTTCACGTTTGTGCTGCTAACCACACAGGCAGTTGATGCTTATGTTAGTCTTTTATATATTAATTTTATTAACTGCAAACAAACTGCAGCGCATGACACCTAGGTTTTTGGGCCGGATAAATAAATAGAAATGGTAAATAAATAGAAATTGTGACTATTGCAAAATGATGGGCGAATGTCCTAATGAATGATTCATTTGGATCGACTAGCAAGAAAGATGAAACGTCCTGAAATGACGTCGGTAGAGACTTCACCCTGCCCTTGCCCCCCAAGCCCATCCTGGTTCCGCCCCTGATTATATACATCCCAGTTGAGGTATATAGATGAGATAGTTTGCCAAAATTGACAAAATAAATCCCATCACAGGTCACCTTTCTTTCTCTTTCTTCTAATTTTTTGCCATTTTGACAAAATATCCCATCCATTCACCTCAACTTGAGGTGTATATAGCAAATCCCGTCCTAATATGTTTATATGAGAGATTTCTTATATATGATCTGATATCTATTATTTTCTAACTGTTGAGAGATCAACTCTAGAGACTCATAGGAGACAAAAATTTTCTTGCAATGGGAATGAGTAATTATGGCAAAACCTTTATTCACATCTTCATTGTAGTAGCCCAAGAGTCACCCACTAAAGGCTTAGTGGAGTGGTGCTGTAAATGGAGGGATAAATGAGGAGGGAGCCAAAGGGCCTCCCTCAACTCATAACACTCCCCCTTATCCATCCATTACTCTAGGACTTGGCCTATGAATTCTTCAGGATTTATAAAGCTAGTCGGATGGATACTTCTGGATCCTGAGCCACTGCTTGCCTCGTTAAAACCTTAGCTGCAAAAAACCCAACGGGAAAAACCGTCAGCTTAAGGAAAATGACACCTAACAGGTGACTCCTCCTGATCTATACAAGCCCTATGCTTGTAGATCTTTCAGCTGTCGCATACCAATGTTCTTTACAAGCTTTACAAAAATACATCTGGGCAAAGACTTAGTAAAAAGGTCAGCTAAGTTGTTGCAGGACTGGATCTGCTAAACTTCGATCTGCTTGTCCTCTTTTAGCTTGTGCGTCCAGAAAAACTTGGGAGATATGTGATTCGTCCTGTCACCCTTGATGTAGCCCTTTTGAAGTTGAGCAATGCACGCGGCGTTGTCTTCAAACAGGACAGTAGGCTTCAAATCACCAGTCTTCTGGCAAGTGGAGTGAAGAATGTGTTGGACGACGGAGCGTAGCCAATAACACTCTCTGCTTACTTCATGGATCACAATGAGCTTTGAATGATTGGATGACGTAGCTGTTGTGGTTTGCTTTACCGATCTCCAGGAGATAGTAGTACCTCCTTAGGTAAACACAAAACCTGTCTGTGATTTTTCCGTGTACGGATCTGAAAGATAACCTGCATCGGCAATACCAAGTAATTGTGGGGAGGCACCTCTCTGGTAGTAAAGTCCCAGCTCTATTGAACACTGGAGATAACACAGGAGATGCTTTACTCCGTTCCAGTGGCGCTTTGTAGGTGCTGTACTGTATCTGGCTAGGCGATTAACTGCAAACGCTATATCGGGACGCGTACAGTTAGCCAGATATAGAAGCGCTCCAATGGCACTGAGGTAGGGTACTTCAGGACCCAGTATCTCCTCCCCCTCTTCCAGTGGCCGGAAGGGGTCCTTATGTACATCTAGTGATCTTACGACCATAGGAGTACTTAAAGGATGACATTTATCCATATGAAACTTGCGTAGAAGTTTTTTGTATAATTTTATTGGTGTACTAGGATTCCACCTCGTAGGTGTTCAATCTGTAAGCCAAGACAATAATTTGTTTTGCCTAGATCTTTCATTTCAAAAGAGTGCTTTAGGCTTTCAGATATCTCATTGATCTCTGCAAGAGATCTTATAAGATTTAAGTCATCAACATATACTGCTATGATAATGAATCATGTTCCCGTTCTTTTGATAAAGATACACGGGCATACTTCATTATTTGTGAATCTTTGCTGTGCAAGGAAATCACTAAGTCTGTTATACCACATTTTGCCCGATTGCTTTAGACCATATAATGATCTTTGCAGCCTTACAGAGAATATGTCCCGAGGTATCTCTTTCATCTCTGAGGGTAGATTAAACCCATCAGGAAGTCTCATATAGATCTTTTTGTCTATATCGCCATATAGATATGCAGTCACAACGTCCATGAGCTGCATTTCTAGGCTTTCCAGAGAAGTTAGGTTTATTAAAATCGGAATGTGTTCGCATCCATGACTGGGAAATATGTATCTTCATAATCAATCCCCGGTCTTTGGGAAAAACCCCTGTGCTACAAGACGTGCCTTGTAGCGAACGATCACATTTTCTTCATTTCTTTTTCTTATGAAAACCCACTTATATCCCACAGGTTTAACACCTACTGGTGTTTGGACTACTAGTCCAAAGACTTTACGTTTCAAGAGTGAGTCCAGCTCTACTCTTATTGCCTCGTCACACTTTGGCCAATCATCTCTGTGTTTACATTCCGCTAGAGATCATGGTTTGATGTCATCGTCGTATTCAGCGACGTGAACGGAAATAGCGAACGCAAAATTGTCGTCGTCGACTGTGCTATGTCTGTCCAGTACCTCTCCAGTATGTACAAAATTTAATGATGTTTCTCCTATTGTTTCATCTGCAGGGGAAATAAGGAGGGGAGAAATAGCTGGTCTGAGCTCAGCATCTCGTGGAGGGATAATCTTATTATCTCCAGGAATCTTCCTCTTGCGAGGAACTTTATCTTTTGAACCTGGTGGGTGTACTCTTTTCAATTGAGGTACATCCAATTCTGCTGCTGGTGAATTGCATCAATCTTTGGGGATGTCAATCCAAGCTGGCGTGTTAGCAGCAGGAACGTGTGAACGGACAATCTTCTGGTTGTCCGTGAACTTATCCGGCAAAAGATGTACTGTATTCTGAATGTGAAGGTGTAAGGATCGCCTTACCCTTGCAATACTAACAACAGCACGCTAGAGGGGGGTGAATAGTGTAATGGCAATAAATTGTCCAATTAAAATTAAACTTACAAATGCGGTATAATAAATGCAAGAGGAAATAATTGACACAATCAATCCAAACGCAAACACAAGATTTTACCCTGGTTCCGCAAAACTTGGGTACGTCCAGCCACACCAATATTCACTATATTCCCACAAAGAGAAGTGAATACAAATCTCACAAAAAGATACCACACCAAGAGGATTTTGCCCTACACAAGGACCCAATCAACTCTACACAGTGGTCAAACTCCCACTCTGAGAATTAGGGTTAGCCCTACACTAGGACACCAAACTCCCACTAAGAGAGTTACTCACACAAAGAGAGTTGTTTCCACAAAGAGAATATCCTAATCCCACAAAGAGATAAACTCCCACAAAGAGAGAAAGACTAATTCCCACAAAGAGAATTAGTGTTACAAGAATCACCAAGTAAAATAAATACTCTTACATATGCCTTGAGATGCTTACTCATAGATGAATGCAAGGCATGGAAGAGGATCTCCAAGTGTTGAGATTGGCTTGAAAGCACTTGGATGATTTCCCTTGAGCTGGACTTCAATGCATGAAGAGGAATGAGAGCTCAAAGAGGGAAATGAGAGAGTTTGAGAGTGGCTTATTAAACTCTTATGATTTGCAATTGCATCAAGAAGATCTAAAGAAGTCAGCACACCCATATATATAGGAACCCCATATCAACTCTCAAAACCCAAGAAAACAGCCAAAAGCACAAGACAACAACGACTAGAAACTGGGCGAAAACGACACCGATAGTCGACTGATGATCAAAAGACAATCGACCGATCAACGGCTAGAAAATATCTAATGGCTATAATTTGAGCCAGGACAGTCGACTGATGAAGTCGATACAGTCGACTGTAAACAGGACAGGCGCCTGTAAAACCTTTAGCAGGCGACTGCTGCAGGGGATGGAATAAAACAGAGAGCTGCACTCTTTCTCCAGATAAGCATACAGGCGACTGATGTGAATAATACAGTCGACTGTAAAACCTTCATCATTTGACTGCTGCAGAAGATAGAGAAAAACAGAGAGAAGCAGTATATGCACTTACGCTACTCAGACGACTGTTGACCAATCCACAGGCGACTGTAAATATACATGCGACTGAGCATCAGTTGACTGTTGCGTAAAGCTCAAGTAGAGTCAATAGAAATGTTGACTTGAGCAGTGCATATCAGTCGACTGTAGAAGGATCGACAGGCCACTGAAAATCACCCAGTCGACTGTAAATCCTTCAGCAGGCGACTGATGGAAAGCCAAAGACTCCAAATAAGTCTTTGGTCAAGATGAACCTTTTAGGTTGGATTCTATGATAATCCTAAGTCTCACTAAGATGGCTAAATACATATGCATGAATGAGTAGACCATCTGTCAAGGCATTACATTAACCTAGACTCAAATGAGAGAGAAATCAATAAAGGAAATATTACATGGATTACATTGCTTTCCTTAGAGTCTAAGTCTTCCATCTTGATGCCATGACGCTCTCCATCATCTCCAAGCTTTGGCACCCCTTGAGTCCAAGCTTTGGCCCTTCTCCACTTGATGTCCATCCTTGCACCAAGTGTTTAGTCTCCAAGAAAGATATTCTTGAAATGAAAACTATGAGACTAAAACAAGAGAGTCATTAGCAACAACATAATGTTGTGATCATCATCAAAATAAGATTGGTATGAAACATCAATACTCAACAATCTCCCCCCTTTTGATGATGACACACATTATGTAAAACACAAAGAAATAAAGCACAATGCTAATGAGCTCCCCCTACTTATATGCACCAATTAAACAATGAGATACACAATAGTAAAAACTCATTATACCAAATAAAGTCATGGTGACATATAATAGGCATGGATTGTAGGGATCCTGTCTATGGAGAAAATACTAGAAGAGGGGTTGAATGGTGTTTAAGCAATTTAAAACGATTGTTACACCAAATTAAAATGCTAACCAACAATAAAGTGCGGAATTAGATTTGAACCCAAATAAGAAACAAATACAAACACAATTATGTTTCTAGGGTTCAGATTATCCAAGTCACTTCCCAACTTGTTCCCGTTAATCCTACGTCCCTTCCACCCGGATACATCCGGATACTCAAGTTAGAACCCTAACTTGAGATTTCCTTAAAAACCCACTTGTAGCAACCCTACAAGTGAAATCGAATACAATCGATGTCCTTGATTCCCACAACTTGGGAGCAAGCAAACCGCTCTCACAACTCGAGAGCAAATTCAATATACGAAAATAATGAAATATGAAAGCAACACTTACAATCACCTATGCCTTGAAGTAGAACTTGAAGGAGTGGTGTGTTGTGTGTTGAAGACTCTCTTGGAAGAGAGGAGAAAGCCCTTTCTCTTGACTGCACCAATTGCCTAGAGGATCACTCTTTGGTTCTAGGTTGGAGAGCAAGAGATCAAAGATTTGGAATTCTTAGGGCTTTGGATTTGAGAGCTTTAAACTTTAGAATGAAAGCTTGAGATGAAAACTTGGAAGAATTGGTAACCTCTCAATGGAACAGTAGAAGCCCCATTTATAGGTTTCTCAAATCCACAAAACAGTTTAGGCAAAAACGCTTTTGGAATCCGTGAGAAAATTCTCAACGGATAGAATCTGAACTCGCGACAGTCGACTGTTGAAGAAACCACAGTCGACTGTTGCACAGTCAGCAAGGGTAGGTAAGAATTAGTAACGGTAACTTACCACGTGGATAGTCGACTGATGAAGCAAAGACAGTCGACTGTTAAACCAACAGGCGACTGTAAATCCTTTTACAGGCGATTGGCCGAGAAATGGTAAGCAGAATGAAATCTAGAAATCCTGTAAGATAACAGGACAGACGACTGATACAGATAATACAGTCGACTGTTAATTAGAACAGGCGACTGTAAATCCTTATACAGACGACTGTCAAATACCCTGAGAATTTCCAGAGAGCAGAATCAATAAGTTGGCTCACAGACAGACGACTGTTGTAGCATACGCAGTCGACTGATCCAAGGTACAGTCGACTGTATATAAAACAATAGTCGACTGGCCGTAAAAGTTAGATCAACGAAGTTTTGGGCAAAAGATAAACCGGTGACTGATTTACAAAACACAGTCGACTGTCACAAGGACAGGCGCCTGTGAATCGTTCATCAGTAGCCTGTGCGAAATAAACAGAAATGCCCAAAACTAGATTGTTAAAAGCTTGTGCATAACAGGCGACTGTAGAACAAAACACAGTCGACTGTTTTTGAGACAGACGACTGTAAAACGCTCAGCAGTCGACTGTTATAAACAATCCAATCACAAGCACAAAAGAAATAGATTGGGGTCAAAGGACAAATGATCTAATAAAGTCTTAAGACAAAAATGATGATGTGTGTGAGTGCTCCATCAATGTTCTACTTCTAAGCTAGATACTAGAAGAGATAAAAGAAAATTACATTGACGAATTCTCTCTTCTATCCATCGTATGAGCTTGAAGACTTCATGGAGCTTCAATCATCATCTACGATCACCCAATCATGTCAATTGCCTTCAATCAACTTTGAGTGTCATCCATTGCAAGTAGATCCTCATAATTAGCTTAGGCAATGGATTAACTGCAAAATAGGGGATTAGTCACAAGTATTTATGTTTGCTCATCATTAACACTAAGTAGGGAGAAGTCCAATACTCAACATTCTCCCCCTTTTTGATGATGACAAACAAACATAAACAAAAAGATAAATAATTGTGCTTACGAAAACTTACTCCCCCTGCATAGATGCCAATCAAGTTAGTCAACAAATATTAGGGCCATTTACATATCAATTGAAGCAAATGAGTAAGATACGTATGATTTTAAATCAAGAGATCTAGGAATTAAAATCCCTATTCAATGTAATCTTACTCCCCCTGAATCTAAGGCAACTTCAATCTTAGATTCAAACTATTAGAACATACTTAGCACATTCATTATGAATTTTGTATGTTTATTTCTCTCCCCCTATGGCATTATCCAAAAAGGTGGGAGTAAATAACAATAACAATAATCGTGCTAAATACTAACTAACAACAATCAATGAGTATAAAGATATATGGAATCAAAAAATCTCATAAAAGCACATCATATACTTATGTGAATAGAGGAATTGAAGTCCAATATCAACATTTTAGATATACGAAACAAAAATAGTTTCAAAAATACATCACATCATAGATAGCATGAAAAAATCAATATCAAATCCTATATTGTCTCACAAGCATTTCATAAGTGAATAAAGCATTAAAGGAGACAATATGGAAAACATCACACAGATAGGATAATCAGTTATACAAGGTGTGACACAAGATTAATCAGCAACATCATATATATATATAACAAAGGTTGTGAGTACATATCAGATGGACATCACCATGTCCAACCAAAATACATACATCAAGATCACAAAAAATAGTACATTATGACAACATCGAACAATATCATACAAAATATCCATCACATCATCCAGATAAACGCTTAATCCTCCAAACATAGTGAAGACCCACTCATCTTTATCAAAAACAGATTAAAACAGAATCTATGTCGTCGGGTGAGTGAGCAAACAAGCAACAGCTGCATCATCAGTCAATGTGAATGATGGAAAGGTCTGAAGGACGTCCAGAAGAACAGAACATGAGCCTAGCAGAGCGTCGGGTAGGGTAAGCAGGATTCTTCCTCTTGGAAGACGATGCACGAGCAGCAGACGAATCTGCAGGAGCAGGAACAGGGGTCGGGGCTACAGGGGTCTGGACCAAAGAGGGTATAGGCACAAAGCCTGGAGGAGGAGGAACACGAGCAGGGGCAGTGTCCTCAGACTTGGAATCCAGAGCCTGAAGCTCGGCAGGGATGGGAAATCCATGACACAAAAAGGATTTGTACTGAAGCTCCAACAGAAGGTTGAGCTTCTCGTCCATAGAAGTGGAAAGTTTCTCAAGAGCGGTGACACGATCACACAGTCGACCAAGAAGAAAGTCCTCGAGGGGAACTGAAGGTGGAGAACGAGTAGGAGGATCAGCTGGTTGAGAAGTGTGAATAGCAGCATCCTCAGAAGGGATGGGGTCACCGACGGTGATATGAAGAAATTCTCCAGAAGATGGAGGCGAGGTCGGAACCGGATCAGCGGGTTGAGACAAAGGAGCCGGATCATTGAGGAAATCTAACGAAGTATTAGGAAACAGAACACGGAAAGAATCCATGAGCTTACTTGAAACAGACGATTAGGTCAAGAAAGCACATGCAAGATTCCGACGAGAAGACGATCAACACACGAGCAAACACGAGCAACCACACGAGGGAGGAAAAACCGATTCGCCACGAAGAAGATCAAAAGAGAGAGATCAATAAGAGATTTCGAGCGGGAAGTTAAGTGTATTTCAGTTGGAGGAGAGAGAAAAACAATAGTCGAAGTGAATCGTCTCGAAGTATATAATAAATAGGGAATAAATCTGGGCCGTTGGATCAAAAAATCGACCGCTCGGATCAAAGCAGTGAACCGTCACGAACAGTAGACAGTCGACTGATGAACAATAGTCAGTCGACTGGATGAAGTGATAAGAATTAGTCTCAGGAAGACAGAAGTCGACTGTTGAGTAACATACAGTCATTTGTCCGATGGACAGTCGACTGTACTATACACATCAGTCGACTGACTAAGAATCAATAAACTTCATCAAAAAGACAGAGAGCTCTGTAAAGTTTCGACAAAGAGAACAGTCGCCTGATGACTAAAGTACAGTCGCCTGTTAAAATAACAGTCGACTGGAAAACAGTCATCAGCCGTCTGTGCGAAAGATACAAATTCTCAGACAGAGGTGATAGAGTAGGGCAGTTGACTGTCGAAGGAAAGACAGTCGTATGACCTGGTCCAAAAATGCACAGTGAGATACAAATCCAGAGAATAAGAACACTCACCCTAGGACCTATACTCTAAACACAAACTCATCATAAAAACAATATAATACGATAAATCGATTGAAACACAAATCTCTAAGAACAATCTCAAAGAAATCATGAAATCACATAAATCGCAATTGCCTTTCTTAAACACATATGTAGCATATATCAAAGGAAGAAAGACAATATGATGACATGAGCTCAAAAGGTGTTATAACATGTATATTGAGCTTCTAGATTTCAAATTCACCCATAATTCCTAATTCTTCACGCAACCTCACAAATGAATCTTCTTTAAGAGGTTTTGTGAAGATGTCGGTAATTTGTTTTTGGGTTTCAATGTAATCTAAGATGATGTCCTTCTTAGCTACATGATCATTTATAAAATAGTGTCTCACGTCTATGTGTTTGGTACAGGAGTGGTGTACCGGATTCTTGGAAAGACATATGGCACTTTGGTTATCATCCATGATCGAGCAAGTATCACAGTTGACACCATAGTCCATAAGAGTGTGTCTCATCCAAAGAACTTGTGCACATGCAAGACCCGCGGCAATATATTCCGCTTCAGTCGTGGACAATGACACCGAATTCTGTTTCTTAGAAAACCAAGAAACTAAGGAATTTCCTAGAAAATGGCAAGTGCCACTAGTACTTTTCCTGTCGGACTTGCATCCGGCAAAGTCGGCATCACTATATGAGATTAACTCATATGTGCTAGATTTAGGGTAAAGTAACCCATAATCTAGAGATTGATTGAGATAACGAAATATTCATTTAACCGCAATCAAAGTATGACTCATTAGGTCTAGCTTGATATCTAGCACACAAGCATACGGAAAACATGATATCGGGCCTACTAGCGGTTAAGTAAAGTAAGCTACCGATCATACCTCGATATAGACGAACGTCTACATCTTTTCCATTTTCATCCCGAATCACTTTATAAGCTCCCCTGTGTACTTTGTCTGATGTATGAAGGTGACATTCTCCATTTGTCGAATTTACAGTCCAGGGAAATAGGTGAGCTCTCCCATGTGGCTCATCTCGAATTCATCCTTCACTGACTTAGAAAATTCTTGACAAGGATTAAAGTTAGTAGAACCAATAATTATATCGTCTACATAAACTTGAATCATGAGAATGTCATTTTCATAATCTTTAATGAAGAGTGTATAATCAACTTCTCCCATTTGAAAACCTAAATTCAAAAGAAAGGTCTTGAGTCGATCATACCAAGCTCTAGGAGCTTGTCTCAACCTATACAACGCTTTCTTAAGTTTGAAAACATGATTTAGGAATTATTCATGAATAAAATGGGAGGTTGTGAAACATAAACTTCTTCATTGACAAACCCATTCAAAAATGCACTTTTAACATCAATTTGAAATAGTTTAAAATTCTTATGGGATGCAAAAGATAAAAGCAACCTAATAGCTTCTAATCTAACTACGAGGTCAAAATATTCTTCGAAATCAATACATTTCTCTTGCCGGTAGCCTAGAGCTACTAACCCCTCTTTGTTCCTTGTGATCACCTCGTTCTCATCCGTCTTGTTCTTGAAGATCCATTTGGTCCCAATGACTTGATGACCACTTGGAAGAGGAACGAGTTCCCAAACTTCATTTCTCTCGAATTGCATTAGTTCTTCTTCCATTGCCAATATCCAAGAGCTATCCTCACAAGCATCTTTTGATGTTCTTTGGCTCAATGGTAGAGACAAATGCGCAATGAGAGAATTCTTCAATCCTCGACCTCGTTCAAACACCCACACCAATATCTCCAATAATTTGGTTATGGGGATGATTGCGAACGGTCAGATAAGCTTTGGGTATACCTGCATCACTAGGAACATCTTCAACAATTTCGTTAGTAGTGTTAGTCTCAATAATCGAATCATTGATCTTAACATTACTAAGAGTATCACAAATAACATCTACACTATCATCATCAACATGAGGAAAATCAAAATCTTCATTAAAAGAAACATGTAGTGATTCCTCAATCGTTGAAGAAGTTTTGTTGTATATCCGGTAGGCTTTGCTACGTGTGGAATATCCAACAAAAATTCCTTCATCGGATCTTGGCTCAAATTTACCTAGATTACCGAAAGTGTTCTTGATAAAACATTTTGAACCAAAAACACGAAAATATTTTACTTGAGGCTTTTTGTCATAAAACAACTCAAAACAAGTTTTGTTCATTCGGTGTCTCACTAGGATCCTATTGAGCACATAACATGCGGTGTGCACCGCCTCTGCCCAAAATTGTAGTCCAAGATGACTATCATGGAGCATAGTGTGTGCATACTCAATAAGAGTCCTATTCTTTCTCTCTACAACACCATTTTGTGGTGATGCCCGAGGGAAAGAAAAATTATGAGTTATCCTGGTGTCATCACAAAACTTAGTACAAGATTCATTCTCAAATTTTCCTCCATGATCACTACGGATAGTGATAATGGTGGATCCTAAGAAATTCTGAATCTTCTTTGCAAATTTGGTAAACTCTTCATAAGCTTCATTCTTATTAGTTAAGAATGAAACCCAAGTAAATCTAGAAAAGTCGTCAACGACAACTAATCCATAATGAGCATTACCTAAAGAAGCGGTTCTAGTTGGCCCAAACAAATCTAGATGAAGAAGTTCTAGGGGCCTCTTAGAAGTAATCCATTCTTTAAGCTTAAAGGATGATTTACTAAGTTTACCTCTTTGACATGAATCGTAAAAGTTTTTCTTATTAAAAACAATTTAAGGAAAACCTTTGTCTAGATCATGCTTAGCTAACTTGTATAAGTACTTGAAGTGAACATGACCAAAACGGCGATGCCATAATAGTTGTTCACTTGTGTTAGCAACTAAGCAATGTTCTACGGTTTTAGGCAAGCTTAAATAATAAATATTTTTACGCCTAATACCGGAAAATAAAACATTTGAATCATAATCAACAATAGTACACAATCCTTCTCCAAAGTTAACCTTGTAACCTTTGTCACAAAGTTGACTAATGGAAATGAGATTGTGACACAAACCACTAACAAGATAAACATTAGTAATTAAGGGTTTGGAAAGATTACCAACGATACCTACTCCTATGATGGTTCCCTTTTGATTACCTCCAAAAGTGACTGTTGCACCATCCTTGATGCTAATCACTTCGGAGAGCAATGAGGGATCTCCTGTCATATGTTTGGAGCAACCACTATCGAGAATTCATCCTTTTCCTTTAGAGCAAGTTTGACCTTTATTGCTCTTCTTCTTTCTCTTGGGTACCTATATAATATACCATAAGCTCATGGTACCCAATGTCTATTGGGTCCAAGGGGATTAGCCCTTTGGAAGCCAAGTCCAAGTGGACTTTCGCTTCCCAACATAATTAC
Organism: Scilla litardierei; assembly: GCA_030789695.1. Taxonomy (NCBI): domain Eukaryota; kingdom Viridiplantae; phylum Streptophyta; class Magnoliopsida; order Asparagales; family Asparagaceae; genus Scilla; species Scilla litardierei. Next base: position 179,948,680 of record CM061139.1, on the reverse strand, counting down.
CATTATTGATCACATCATGAAAATAGGAATCAACATAAGCATTCCTATCATTTAGGCTAGTGTTCTTAGGACCCCAAATGGTGTAAGTTTTGGGAGTCCTTTTCCTAGTTGCATGCACATTTGTTAAATTTCTATGTGGTGCATGCTTCTTGGGAACATGGTTTCTAGCATAAATATGAGGTGGTGGATATGCATTGTACATACGAGAATGATATGTATGCTTGGGAACATGCATGTTGTATGAAGCATATGGGTTATACATGACATGCGGAGGAGGTGCATACATGTAAGAATGATGCGTATGTGCATACGGGTGTATAGGAGCACATACATGAGTATTTCTCATGTGTGGTTGTGTACGCGTCCGTGGGTGTGGAGCATAAAAGTGACATAATCATCCACTTGTGAAGCAGGAGGTTTCCTACGTGGATGAGTGTTAGTGTATATGTAAGAATGGCCTTGCTTTTGGTTTCCACCATTAATGGGTTTCTTGCTAAAAGGAAGAGAAGGCGAAGTGGTGACTTTCTTGGTAGGTTTGCTAGCTATAATGTCTTTGACACCACTTGTGGATGCACCGCAGGAAGGCCTCACAAAGTCTATAGTGACACCACTATAGGAGGTGCGATCATTGGATGCATTTGCTATCACAAACCCAAGACCAACACGATGTGTGGCCGGAAATTGGTTTGCTAGCAAATCATCCAATTGCCCTTTCCCTTATTGAATCTCACAATACGGGAGGACATGAGCTCATATTTCTCCTTTAGAGAAGAAATGTTGGTATCCAAGGTGGACACCCGTGCTTTGAGCTCGTGCATTTGGGTTTTAAGAGAATCATTCTCTAAACCAAATTGTGTGTGACGTGTGACTAGATCACTATTATCCGTTGGATGTGTTTGATTTAGTTGAGATTTGAGGGTTTTCACCTCATCTCTCAAGGTGACATTTTGAGAAGCTAAGCTTGCTTTCTCAAGAGTTAAAGTATCAACAATGGTGTCATTGTTGATAATGCATGGAATGGATGACTTGCTAACATTTGATTTCTTTAAGCTAATGTATCTAAGCATTAAAGATTGATATTTAGCAAATAATTCTTCATTAGCAATACGAAGTATTGGATCTGGATCCTAGCCTAGAAGGGGGGTGAATAGGCTTATAAAATAATTCGTGCAACCCACGAACAAACTCACGCAGTTATAGCAGCAACAGAGTAAATAAAATGCATACACAGAGTACACAGCAGATTTACCCTGATTCGGTCGTCCCAACAACCTACTCCTGTCCCCAAAGCAGATACTAGTATTGAATAATGCAATAGGTACAAAACCACAAGTTAGAGCACGCGCAGAGCACCCTCTACGTCTCTACACTCGCCAGGCTCTCAGTACCCCACACACAGTGTTTCCTCTCACTATCAATCCTAGTAATGCTTTCTACCAGCTAGTCCCAAACTAGCTGGGTCCCATTTGTCTAGCCCTAACCAGACAAGTCCCAAAATAGTCACAAAAGATGGTAAAGTTTCCCCTACAGAGAACGTTACACTAAGACACAAATAAAAGAGTTTAAGGGTTTAGAAATGCTCAGTTTGTGTTCGTGTATGCGTCTCTGTCAATCAGCACATCGTCAGCTCCAATCTGACGCAAACGGTGTCTCAATCCGACTCCTGGATGTCAAGTTGTGCACTGGTCTGTGCGTAAAGCAATTACAGTTCAAATCCCAAATATAGTCGGTCTGTGCGCTCAGCAACTCCTTTTAAATCAAGCGGTCTGTGCGCAAGAAGTTCAGTTCATCTCAAATAAATCAGAGGCATGTGCGCAAAGTAAACCACTTAAATCCCAATTCCACGTCATCACTTATGCGGGCTTCTTTTCGAATTTGCTCGCTCAATCTCAGCCGTTGACGATTGATGATCACGGATCCACAGCCTTCGATATCGCTCCGTCCACGTCAGCGTGATGATATCGTGATATCGCTTCTCTCCGCCTTCGTCTAGGGCATGCAGGGTCGGTGTTCAACTTCACCGGCGACAGGGACTTCGTGCGGCGATGGTACTTCGTCTTCGACAGCGGGCGGTGATGTCTCCGAGCTACCGGCGACGGGAGGGCTGTTCTTCAGCTTCGACGCCGGCTTCGTCAACTTCTACGGCGACGGGAACTTCAGGGCACGATGTATCCTTCTTCGACAAACTTGCAGCAGCAGCGTCTTCTCAGCGAGATCTTCTTCGGAGAGCTCCTAGAAATTGTTTGCTCCGGTAATGGCTTCGCAACAGCGGCGGCGTGCTGCTCTTGATGGCGGGCGACTTTGTCACGGCAGCGTCGAGTTCTTCCTTTCCTCGGTGACTTCGAGCGGCGAATTCGTGATGATGCAGCTTCAGCGGCGTTCTCCTTGTTCCACGACGATGGCGGGCTTTCAGTGACGGCAGTGACTCCTTGTTGGCAGCGGCAGCTTCTCATTTTGTGGCGGCGACAACTTCGTGCAGCGCCTCTCTGTTGATACTCCGACGGGGACGACGATTGCTTGGAGATCTCTACAGCTTCGACAATGGCGAAAATGTGATTGCGTGGAGCACTCTCTAGGAAGAAGGTGATGGCCGTGGATCTCCTTAATGGTGGCTTCGAACAGCAATGAAGGCTTCGTCACTTTTCCTCGGGCTGATGCAACTAGCGACGAGTTCTCTAGGGCTTTGAAAGATTTTGGAGATGTAGGTGAAGGCCAAAAAATATTTGGGTGAAGCAAAGCGTGATTGGAGTTTTAAATAGGATTTTTTTTGAGAGAGGCTGTAGTTTCTTTTGATCGGAATTTTGTAGCCCTCTGAATATTTTTTCGTATGCTGCCCTATTGAAATATTGTAGCCTCACAAATTTTTGTTGCCCTCTCTTTATTTTCTATGGTTGCCGTAACCCTAGCTTCCTTAGTATGTTTTCTTATATAGGGGAGGCCAGGGTATCTCTTGGAAAGATATCACATCCTCTAAGAGATATGGATTGAAACCAATTTTGAATTTGAATTGGATTTGAGTAGGAGATTTCTTGATGAAGATTTTGTGGGATTTTTGACTTGATATGAATAAGGATAGGAATTGGTAGAATTAGATAATTGCAAAGCTAGCTAAATATTTTGACCAAGTCCACCTCATCCCATATAGGACCAAGTCCAACTCATCTCATATTGGAACTAGTCCACATTACTTTGCGCACAATACTTCATTCTATCTACAGTTGCTATATGATTAGCAATTTCCCCAAATGATGAAAGAATCATCGTTTTGCCAATCCTGAAACACACTAAGCACACACGTCAGATATAACAACACGTTTGTCATCATCAAACCAAGCTCCTAGATCGTTGCTTCCAACAATCTCCCCCTTTTGGTGATGACAAACCCATGAAAGATTTGAGCAATAAGTATGGGTGTGTGAAGTGTGTTGAAGGGTGTAATGCAATATGATGTATGGATGAGTCATTCAAGCAAGACAATCCAAGCTCATAGGATTTCGTAACACGACTTCTCCACCTTAGTATAAGTGTAGTGATATAGAAAATAAAGTACACGAGGAGATTCAATTTCAGAAAATCAACCAAATCAATCCACATTTTCCAATTTTTCATGAATATCACTAGGATTGATTTTTCCCACCTCATCAAAGATGAGTTCAAGTGACCGAACCCCAAAATATGGCCTAAAAGGACTTTTAAATGTGGGGTGTCATTGCTTGACGAGTTATATACACCAACACTAATGATTACCCATTTAGCATAAGTTGGATACTCGTGGGTTGTGTATTAGCCATGAAGTGTATCCATTTTTCATACGGAGCAAATATATTTTTTTTCAATTTTTTTGTTGCATTTGCAATCCATTTGTGCTCAATTTTTATTCATGGCTAAACACTTCATATCCCTTAGAAAATTCAGAAATTAATCATTCCTACATTCACTTTCCATTATTCTTCAAAAGAATCTCCAAAAGCACTAAAAAGTCAATTATCGTGAAAGTGCAAATGTAGGTGTAGAAGTCAAATTCGAAATTTATGAGACATGTTATGGCTACTAAAAAGAGAACAACATGTTCATGTAGCTACAACAATAATGAATTAACTTCTACAAAGGATAGACTTGAACATTCATACAATACCACTTAAGATAAATCATAAAGGGTATTCTTTTAAGATCAATTTTTTTAAAAAAAAATTTCAGAAATAAACACATTAAAAATCATGCAAACAAGCACACGAGAAAAAAATAAATCAAGCACAGAAAAAAATCTATGAAAGTATGCAATGAAATGCAAAGAGGGAAGAGATATATACCTTCGCGTCGCTATTTGGCTAAGGAGCTAGAAATATAATAGACTTTAAAAATTTGCTCCTCGCGAAACCTCCATCACACCTACATGAAAGGTGTTAAGTGTGACTTTGGAATCCAACAAGGTCCACTAGTGTTAGCCAATATTGTTTTAGGAACCCACACTTGTTTAAACTTGATATTTGTGTTCCTAAATTTACAATAATATGATATGTGGCATACACTATCACAAGTAAAGCACTTTGCATATTTGTTCTTTGCAATAGAGGGTACATTGTTAGAGATGTATGATACCAAATTGAAAAATTTAATGGGTATCAATCACTATCCCATGCTCCCCCTAGATCATAGAAAAGGTCAAATTTTGACTTCTAGGATCTAATACCAATTGTAAAGAAGGAGATTAACAATCTCTAACAATTGAGGTAAATACCGATTGTAGAAAAAGAATCTTGGAAATAATCCTCTTTATAAATTGATATACAAATAATAGAGCCATGGGCCTAAGGTGTATCAAAGCAATAGATATGGAGAAATCAAGCTTTAATGATACACAGTGATATTGCCAAAAGGAATATAACAAGAAACAACTTGGCAATATCTAAGGGGTTTGGTTTGAGACCACAAATAACCAATTGTAAAAAATGATCTCAACCACACCTCGAAATGAGAGTCAAAATATTTTTTAAAATATTTTAAACATACTACATATTAACTCCCACATTGACATACTTATGGATCAACAAATGCATGTATGTCAATGTATTCCCCAAGATTCCTATTTTCATGAAAAATAATATTTGAAAAACATTTTCAAAATCATGAAACACACACAAACAATGGGTATGCTAAAAAATATTTAAGCACAATACCAATGCAATATGCATATGTGTGAGGAACCTAAACATTAGGGAATCAAACCCAAGAGGAGTTTGATTTCCTAATGTAATCACATGAGATGATCACATCCCTAACTAGAGAGTTGATGTAACTATCCCTCTCTTGCACACTAACCTTAGTGGGAATCCATAAACTCGAGGATTTCCTAGGCAAGGGTTTTGCCTTTGCAAGAGGGATGGATGTGGCATGCTTAGGTATAGAAACGAATTTCTTGGCATGCAAAAAATGAGGATTTTGCTTCTTAGCAAAAAATGAAGAGTCTTCATTCTTCCTCATCACCTTGTGATTTACAAGCTTCTTGTTGATGTTATTGTTGTACAAGAAAGAATAGTAATTCTTCTCAGGTGCTTTAGCAATATTTCTTGTATTTGCACCGTAAGAGGAATTAGAAGTGGGTTTGGGTACTACATTTTAAATATACCCCAAACCTCCTCTATGATTTGCCGGATGTTGTTTTTCAAGCAAATTGTGGAGTGAATCCCTAGAATACATAAAGCTTTTGAGCTTTCAGGATTCCTCTTCACATTTCAACGTAAGTTGTTGAATGTGAGTTTCTAAGCTAAGGTTTTGAGCAACAAGATTATCATTAGTCAAACTCAATTCCTTAACTTGAGAGCGAAGTTTGTCTCTCTCACTAGTGTCACAAACATGCAACACATCATGAATATTTACACTAGTAGATTCTAAAGCATGCACCCTACTCATATCATTCTTAAGATTAGCTTTCATTTTACCATAGGAGTTGATGCACTTGCTTGCCAAGTTAAAGGCCACAATGAAGCGGTATTCGAGCTCCTCGTAGGATAGCTTCTCCTCCTCAACTTCCTCATTGCTTTCCTCCTTGACTTCCTCATCGCTTTCCTCCTCGCTTGAGCTTGACGAAGACTCTTCCCCATTAGCCATGAAGCACATTTCTTCTTCGGAGTTGAGCCACGCATCTATCTCTTCATCACTTGAGCTATAGGAGATTGATGAAGAATCATCAAAAGCTGTGAAACAACTGTGATCGTGCTCCTTGTCATCCTCTTCTTCATCACTTGATGTGTCCACATCGGAATCATCAAACGTACCAATAAGTCATTTCTTTTGGTTTTTGAACTCGGACTTGACTTTCCAATACTTCTTCCCTTTTCCCTTATAGGTATCTTTGGTGGGTTTGGAAGGACATTCATGTAGGATCCTGTCAAACCAACGACGTTATGATCGAATAATAACATAGACTTACGTTAGCATATGCTGCGCCGTAGTCTCTGTACTTCACCCTCGGATTCGCCACAACGGTCGATACTTCGTCACGGAGGATCGAAGTAGCGTTTCACCGCCTAAATCTCTATTTAGAAGAGGATTTTAATGGAAGGGAGAAGAAGAACATAAGTTGCCTTATGCAAACTTATGGCATGGATGGAATGGAGTAAATGCCTTACCCTTGGGTCCTATTTATAGGCTTTAGGGGTAGTTATTGTAGGAAATAACTAAATATAAGCCTATTAGCCTATATTAGCACATTTACTTATCCTCTTCTTCATTCACTTATCAAGTGACTTTATGCACTTATAAAGTGACTTTTTCCACTTATCGAGTGGTCCTTTTCACACGAGAAAAGGTTCCATTCGCGCACGCTTTCGTGCATGTGACATCTGAGGTCCATAGGCCCTCATACTTCCCCTCATGGGTGTATATATGTCGTCCATATCCAACATCTCCCACTCACACTTGAGGGGATTGTAAGGAAACATATTTTCCTTTAGCTCTTCTGTTTATCATACCGAGAAATAGACCGTGTGACCGTCATGCGCATAGAGTCCGCTGTTGTGCACTTGTTAGAGATACACAACACTCCTCGAGGTGCAAAGTTGAGTAGATCAACGCATGCTTTACCCTAGATTATTTCTTCACATTTCTTATACTTTATATTCAACAATTGAATCCCATCTGGATTACAATTGGCTGGCCAGCTTTGAATCTCTAAAGTCCAAATGTGAATATGAAATTAATCTTCCTCTTCTTGCGATTCTTTCGATCTTGACTTGACTTGCTTTTCTAACATGCCCCGCCGGACCGAATTGACCATAGTCCATAAGCAACATGCTAAGATAGCAATCACCCAGTCAAATCTAAAGGAACCAATTAGAGTCCTTAAGGGTAACGAGTTAAGACCCATGTGGTATTTGGGTCTCACATAATAGTAAACACAATTACTATTCTAACCCAATGGTCAAATGCATACGTAGTATGAATACGTATTACAACATCACTCCTTTCCCAGGGAGCGTATGTCTTAATGATGTTGTAAGGATGATGATCAGACACCACAATGTCTGATTTTGAGTCCCTTTTACTACTCAAATAATCTTCTGGACCCACATCCTGCATAAGACAGATAGGATTTAAGAATTCTCTTAGATCTTTTGTAAGCATCCATACGATGCAGATCTTTCATACGACCATTTTGTTTAAGTCATGACTCTAAATCATCCGTCTGACGATTTTGACTTTAAACATGTCTCATCTTTATTTTATCCGTCTGATATAATAAAGGCGGTTGCTCATGTGAGAGAGCCAACCTCAATCTGTCCGACATACTAGAAAATATAGCTGAGATTTTAAAATGTACACAAACATTTTCTAGAAACTCATATGCAATGTTGAAAAGAACTTATTCTTTTATTAAATTTGATCTTTTACAGACATGGGAATTTACATTGGTACAACTCAGCTCTTACGCAATCCTTGAGATGATAAGTGTTTGTAAAACACATCTCTGAGGATCGCCTTCGTAAGCGGATCAGCTATCATCTCATGCGTAGATATGTACCTTATGTCTACCTTCTTGGTCTTATCATAGTCTTTTGCAAATTTGTAGCGGATATCAATGTGTTTGGTCTTACAATGGAATTTTGGATCTTTGACATAGGCTATAGATGCTTGACTGTCGCTGTGTATTGGTACAGCACCTGAGTCACTTGCATCAATTAGCCTGTCTAAGAATTTCCTAAGCCAAACAGCCTCTTGGACTGCCATACTAAATGCTACAAACTCGGCTTCCATAGTTGAAAGTGCGATGCAGGATTGTTTCTTGCTACTCCAGGATATTGCACCAGATCCGAGTAGAAAAACATATCCTGAGGTCGATCGTCGCTCATCGAGATCACCAGCCCAATCAGCATCAGTGTAGCCTTCGAGCCTCAAGGCATCTCCTTGATAGCATAAAGCATAGTCCGCAGTTCCTTTAAGATACCGCATTATCCTCTTAACCGCTTTCCAGTGTACTTGCCCTAGATTGGATTGGTAACGACTTACCATTCCAACGGCAAAACAGATGTCCGGTCTTGTACACATCATAGCGTACATAAGACTACCAACTGCACTGGAATATGGAACTTTTTCCATAATTTCCTTTTCCTTTTGGTTCTTTAGACATGATTTCAGACATAAATTATCGCATTTGCTTATAGGAGTATCAATGGACTTGCAGTCTTGCATATTAAAACGTTCTAGAACCTTCTTTATATAAGTCTCTTGTGAAAGAGAAAGAAGTTTCTTCGAACGATTCCTTGAAATCTTAACTCTAAGGATATATGCGGCTTCTCCCATGTCTTTCATCTCAAAAACTGATGAAAGCCAAGCCTTGATATCCATCACAAAGCCCTTGTCATTTCCGGCTATTAAAATGTCATCTACGTATATAGACATAATAACATACTTGCTTTTAATCCTCTTGATATATACACAGTTATCTTCATCAAGCATGGTAAAACCATTTGATAAGACAACTTCTTGAAATCGTATATACCATTGCCTCGAGGATTGGTTAAGACCATATATGGACTTACAAAGTTTACAAACCTTATGTTCGTTTCCTTCTTTTACGAACCCTGTTGGTTGTTCCATATAGATCTCCTCGTCCAATTCTCCATTGAGAAAGGCAGTCTTTACATCCATTTGATGTAATTCAAGGTCTAAGCAAGCTACCATAGCCAGAATCAGGCAAATCGAGGTAAAACGAACAACAGGTGAGAAGGTCTCTTTATAGTCTATCCCTTCCTGTTGTGTAAAACCTTTCACGACAAGGCGAGCTTTATATCTGTCTATAGAGCCATCAGCCTTATGCTTGATCTTGAGAACCCATTTGTTCCCAATAGCTCTACGTCCTCTAGGTAAATTAACCAAGTCCCAGATTTGGTTAACTTTCATGGATTCTAACTCCTCCTTCATCGCTTCCATCCATTTGTCTTTTGCAGGGCAAGATACGGCCTGTTTGAAAGTAGCAGGCTCGTCATCTACTTATAGTAAAGTCATAAAGGTTTGCGGAAATTCATCCTCAAATCTTAGAGGAGCTAACCTTGTACGACTCCTACGTCGTATTTGAGATTCTTCAAGTCCTTGTTAACTTGAATTTAGATCAATTCTAATATCACTCCCACTTGGAATATCGTTAGAATTGCTCCCACTTGGATCATTATTCCCGTATGGAATAGGATCAGCATCATTCGTATCATCCATTGGTGAAGGTAGAAACGTATTTTCTTCTTCACCAAGAATTCTCCCACTCGAATGAGGTAATCCTTCTTGATCATTAATCTCAAATAGAGATAAGTCCTGACTTATCTCGTCCTGTCTTGGAAACTCGTTTTCCAAGAAAGTGACATCCCTCGACTCAAATTCAATTAGACCTCCATTGTCTTCCTGACCAATGAAAACATAACCTTTGGAGTTTTCTGCGTATCGTAGAAAGATACATTTCCTTCCCCGTGGCCCAAGTTTGCCATACTTATGGGAGGAAATATGTGCGTAGGATGCACACCCCCAAGGTTTCAAAATGTTTAAGTCAGGAGACCTTTGGTTCCACAACTCGTAAGGAGTGGAGCTAACTGATTTCGAGGGTACGCTGTTCAAGATGAAAGTGGCCGTCAATAATGCATCGCCCCAAAAGGTGATTGGCAAGTTAGCTTGCGCCATCATTGAACGGACCATTTCCATTAAAGTCCTATTCCTCCTTTCTGCAACACCATTTTGTTGCGGAGTATAAGGCATAGTTACCTGATGAACTATGCCCTTTTCATCACAAAGTTCTTTAAAACTTGTTGATTGATATTCACCGCCCCTATCGATTTGCAAGACCTTAATCTTGCGATCTAATTGATTTTCCACTAAACTCATATAGCTTTTAAAGCAGGTTAATGCTTCACTTTTGTGGGAAATCAAATAGATATGTCTGAATCGGGTGAAGTCATCAATAAAAGTGATGAAATAGGACTTCCTGCGTCTTGTATTGACATTCATCGGACCACATATGTCCGAATGGATGAGCTGTAATGGAACCTCGGCCCTTGTGCCGGTTCCAAACGGTTTGCGACAAGATTTCCCTACAAGGCAATGTTTGCAGGTCGACATATCGACCTTTGAAACATTGGATAGAAGGTCACGTTTGACAAGTCTATCCATACGCGTTGGTCCAATGTGACCAAGCCTTGCGTGCCAACAAATTATATCTGACTCATAAGTCGAAGAATTTGCAATAAGGAAATTTTCATTACAAAATGAGGAGTCATACATTATATTTAATACAATAAATCCTTTGAAAACATATCCAGTACCAATTAAAGAATTATTACATAACAAGTCCACTTTACAATCATGAAAAAACCAACTATAACCCAGACCCATTAAAACGACCACAGAAATAATATTCCTTCGAATATCCGGAGCGAAGAGAACATCATGAAGTAGGATAGTGCGGCCGTTGTCCAGGACGAGCTTGCACGTCCCAACGCCTTTCACTTCAACACGTGTGTTGTTTCCTACATAGATCCACTTCGTTCCTTGGGATATCCGGTGATACTCCACGAAGGACCGTCTGTCCCTTGCTATGTGGTCGGTGGCACCTGAATCAATTATCCAAAAAGGATTAGATTCTACAAGAAATATTGAACTAGAAACACATATGTAACTAGTATTATTGCAAGTTACCTCGTCATCTCCACTCGTACATGAACGAGCATAGTGACCTAACTTGTTGCACTTGAAACACTTGATCTTCTTCAAGTCCTTTTTCTTGTGCCATTTCTTGTGCCCACCCTTGTGTTTGGGTTTCTTGGTAGACTCAGGTTGCTTATTACGTTCGTTAGTAAACTTCGAACGATTTTTCTGTTTCTTTCCCCCGTGTGATGAACTAGCAACCATGTGCACTTCTGCACTTGGCTTGGCGACCGCAAGCCGCTCTTCCTCTAACTCGAGGTGCTTAGAAACATCACTGAAGTTCTTGATGCTCTCATTATGAGTGAGATGCATCTTCATTTGGTCCCACCCATTTGGCAGGGAACGTATGACTGCTTGGATTTGTTGCTCATTAGTGAGCACATGACCTGCATCCTTTAACTCTGAGATTAGATTCGCCATATGTCGCAGATGTTTCCCCATGGAATGATCTGGACGTTTCTTGTATGAATCAAATTTTATAGTTAAAGAACGAAGTTTGGACACCGAGGTGCCACCAAACTTCTCCTCAAGCTTGGACCATATGTCCATGGCTAGGTCATGCTCTCGGAAGATTCGTAGTATGTCGTCTGCCATACTTGACAGCAACTTAATGCGAGCAATCTTGTTCTTCCGAGACCAAGCATCAAAAGCTTCCTTGTCTCTTCTATGTTGGGCCGTAGTGCCCAACTCTGGTTCAATCATTTTGTTCTTTATAGTTTCGAGCACATCTTGCTCCTCTAGAACATATTGTATCTTTATGGACCATAGTTTGTAATTATCGCCGTTGAGTTTTTCACCTCTGTTTAACTCAGCGACAATGTTCTTTGAAGCGGAAGACAATTTAGCTTTAAAATGCTGCAAAAGATATGAAAAGAAAGGTTTGATCAAAAACATTGCATTAATTTCATATACATAGTCATCATATTGTTACATTTTCATGATTCATTAGTCTCGGCCTACGGACCGACCAGGGAAATGGCTAGTCCATGGTTCACTACCCCCAGACTGAGCTGATGCGTCCCACAAACTAGTCCAAAAGACCACTGGTCAAATCATGATCCATTGAGATGCTGAATCAATCGAATGTGGAAATTTTCGGACTAGTTTAATATCACTCTGATCGCGTCCGGGCGTACACCCTAAAGAGCGACCGTGTAGTCTTACCGCAAGCGCACGGTGTAGCGGCGAGCGGGTATCGAACACAGGGAGGACGTATGATAGTGCCTTCTCCGAACAACCTGGCTATGGGGACAGAAAAGTAGGAAATTGCCTTTCGGCGATGTTGTCACAATCGTCAAACAATGTAAAAAGAGATATAAAATCAAATAAAGACGCCTAGGGAATAGGGAATCCCTGCTACTCACCGTATCTCGTCATTTTGATTCATCGGTTTCACAATTGCTAGGGTAGAATGTCAGGTGAACTAGTTGCAACTGAATGTAAAACCTAGCTCACGCTCTCGCGCTGTTGCCGGTCTATAGCAATCTAGATTAGGGCCCAATCTCTTGCAAACCCTAGACTATAAAAGCTAGCATTAGGATCAACGTCATCGTTCAATCGCATCCCGAGCCCACTCTCGTGCAAACTCGGGCTACGACCTAGGTTGGGATAGTTCCTACCCGTCCAATCTCTTGCAAACGGGTATCGGTATAGAATTGCAACCGAGAATCCTAGTATCGGTCCAATCTCTTGCAAACCGATACTAAGGAAACTCAATTTCAACCCAATTCGGATTTCTAGGGTTTCCCATCGAATTGGGATCCAATCTCTTGCAAATCCCAATCGATATGAACACCTAGCTATCCGTATTATATCAATCCCAAACTAACCCTAATCAATTCTAGCAATAGTTCTACCAAATCGTCACAAATCAGAAATTGGGCTCGTAGGGTTCATCCCCACGCCCTAAAACGTTAAAACTACTCACAAATCATATTGCTAATGGAAGAATAATCAATAGAAACAACAATGAAATTCATAGCAATATTCAAAATAGCAATAAAAATAGGATTTTTAATAGAGAGGGAGACAAACCAATGTAGCTTTCCAAGAATCCAACAAAATAACACTTTTCTCTCCTCTCCAATCACAAGAATTAAACTCTAAAAATCTAATCTAAAAAGGCTGCCAAAAGCAATAGAAAAAGCTCTCTAAACTAGGTTAGAATCTGAGGTTAAATACCCCCCAAAACTGCCCAAAAATTCGTGACCAAACTGCCCCTGCGCAGCTCCAAAATCGTGATTTCCGCTACAGGCAGCGCTGCTCACTCGGCCGAGTGACAAAGGTCACTCGGCCGAGTGAGGGACCCTGACGGATTCCAGTAACTCTGGGGTCTTGGGGGTCGTCACATCGGGCGTCACTCGGCCGAGTGAGTTGTAGGCACTCGGCCGATGGGCTATCTTCACTCGGGCGGACGGCAATTGCCACTCGGCCGAGTCGGGCTTCTGCTGCTCAGACTGACGGATTAGAGTAAGTTGGCTCTTTTTGATGGCCGTCGTCTGGGTGCCACTCGGGCGGACGGGATACGTCACTCGGCCGAGTCAGCTTCTGATGCTCGGCTGAGTGCACGCTGATATACTGCTTGGAGCGTGTCCGATCTGGCCGGCCGAGCGGGGTCTCGTTGGTCGGCCGAGTGACTCCTTCACTCGGCCGAGTGAGATACTGAAGATGCCCAAATTGCGTATTTTTGCCTCCTCGTCGCTCCTACGATGTTCTTTCTTCTTCTGCTCCTCTCCAATCTCAAAATACCCCTCAGGGAAGTCGTCGGTGACACTCCGGAGTGGGTGTATCTCGGACTCACTCCAAATCGCTCCAAATCTCCTGAAATACGACAAAAAACAACAAATCGTGAAAAGTATCGCAATGTTGTCGATAAATCGTGAAAAAACGTGATTTGAGCGATTCAAATGGCATGCAAACATGTGGGAAAAAGGTGTAAAATATGGAGTGATCAAAATCCCCCAACCTTACATCTTACTCGTCCTCGAGGAAGATAAGTAAAAGGCGAACCCGGTGGATTTAGAAAATGAAAACGATGGAAAAATGGAAAACAAAAAAAGAAAGAAGAAAGCGAAGAGGGAAGCTGCTAGATCATTTTTCTCAGGACATGGGTTTTGCTTACTCATATAGCATGCATCGAATGCAAAACACATGTCAAAGATTTTTATTTCGATATCATAGTATAATGGTGCAAATAGAGATAGAAAACCCAAGAATATCGATATAGCATGAAAAATGGAATAATTCTAAGATTAACATCGTCTGAATCATTTAAAGCGGTATACAATATCGCAGATCTCACACTTTTCAATTGAATGCTTTCTATGAGGAGTATAGAGGATATCACACAATAGAGTAGGAAGAATAGAAAAGCGTGGATTTCATGAAGTGAATGCTAGGCGTAGATTTCTGGATTTCGTGAAGCTAAAACAATCTCACCGAGTATAGAATATTACTTAGCTTAGGTTGTCATGCACCGTCAGGTAGTCACTCTCTCACACATCATTGGATTCTCTCCCCCAAGCTTATCTATAAGCGTGGTGGCATATACAAAACTATACTTACACTCCCCATCTCTATTGATGCTCCAAAAGTAAAAGAAAATAAAAATAAAAACAAAAAGAGGGAAGAAAGAGAGAAGGGGTATGAGATGGGATCGTTTTGAGCTTCCTTTCTCTTTTCTTTTCTTTTTTTTTCAAATCTTTTTCTTTTCCTCTTTTTTTTTATTTAACAGCATTTATACACAATGATCCCAAATCAAAGAGAAGGATATACAAGTATTTTTTTTGGATTTCGGGAAATTTGGAGCTAGGAATTTAATAACGGGGGAAATGCCAAATACTAGAATCGCTAAGGGGAGATTCACCAATGATTTTAAAATAGAGAATTAATGTTCAAGATATGTGGAGAAAGAAATAAATATGTCTCTCAGTTCACTCTATAGGACGTGCATGACAACTTCAGCAGGGTAATCTAATCTACTCGGTTTCGATCTCAAAAAAGCAAACTAATCCAGATTTATCATAGCTAACATCATTCAATCATCCTGAAGTGAAGTGTACAAGTCATGCAAATAGAAGTGATATAGGAAAAGAAAACGGTACTCCAGATATAAGCATTCAATGTGTGAATCTTGGTGTGTTTTCTACGATAGCATACATATGAATATTCAGACTCGGCTAATAATAGAATTTCATCCATTTTCATACGGAAAAAGTGTGGGTTACTATCTCTAAATGCAAGGCAGATCATAACATATGATATCAGAAATAAAAGCTAAGACATGACAAATATAGCATGCATATAGAGAAAGCTAACTCCACGTCATCATCATCACAGAAAAGTCATCTCTAGCATAAGATGAAAGAAATAAAGATAAAAGGGAAAATAAAACTATTTACAATGCGGCACACGAAGAAAATAAGAAAAGCGTGATGCATGGTAAAAAAAGGAAAAAGTGATGAAAATGAGTGCAAATGCGAAAATGGCGTGAAAAAAAAACTAAAAATAAAGGTGGTAAATCAAAAAGCGTGAGAACTCACTCCCCCAAGCTAAAGTGCACAGTGTCCTCAATGTGCGAAGTGTGGCACACCGAGAGACGTGAAATGGGAGGGGGTGGGGATGCATGCATGATAAAAAGAAATAAAAAGAACAAAATGAAAAATATGATGTGAATGTGATGCATGCAAGGACAAGAGTGATCCAGATATGTGTGTGTCACCAAAAATACTCTCCCTCACTCCCGGAAAAAGGATATAGAATGATATGATCAAAAAGTGGACAAAAGTAGTGATGGGAGGGGGGGTGGTCAAAAATATCATCAGGACCAAGCAGAGAATGGGCAGCAAAACGACAAAAAAATCGGAGGCATCAAGGGTGTGCCTAAGCTGGTGGTGCTGCGCCATCTCCGTTCTGAGGCGGAGGTGGGGGTGGTGGTGGTGGTGGACGTGGAACAGTCTGCTTGGTGGGTGGTGGTTGTGGCAGTCGCTCGAGGATCTGTGTCAGGCAATAGTGAATGCCGGGAAGTAGCTCGAGGCGCTGCTGCATGGCGGCGACTGTGGAAGACAAAGCCCTAAAATCGCCCCGGAGTCCAGTCAACCCCCCCTCAAGAGCGCGAACGCTCTGAACTAAGGCGTCAGGGGGTGGTGGAGCGGAGGGACGGACAGGTCTAGGCTGGGCTGGTCGAGGCTGTCTAATACGGGCGGTGTATGTGATCGGGACAGCAGGCATTGGTGGTAAGGGTGCTGTGCTCACTAGTGGATGCCCAGCCTCAGTGCGAGGCTGGGACGTAGGCTAGTGTGAGGGGGAAGCAGCATCAGTGGGAGTGGAAGACAGAATCGGTAACGAGGCGGCAAGAGAGGTCAGTGACACAGACGTGGGAACAGATGTCACGACACTCTCAGAGAGTACGGCCGCAGTGGAGACAATAGGGTCAACCGCTGGGGAGGCAGTGTGGGGTCCAAAAGGCGAAATCCCAGCGGAGATCATACTGGCCATGGTCTCCACGACGGCAGCGAAAGAAGGCTCTCCGCTCTCAACAAAAGTAGGTGGGCACTCGGGTAGCAGAGAAGTGAGTGGATCAACCGACAAGGGCGCAACAGTGGTGGTGGCAGTGGTAGACGTGGTGGGCGTAGGCTTAGCAAGTGTACTCCCGACACTGGCAGAAGTGGGGACAGAAGTGTCGGGAGCGGCAGAAAGTGCAGGCTCAGGCTGAGAGAATACAGGGTCACCTGGCGGTACAGGGTGTGCAGGTGGTGTAGGCTCAGCTCCTTCGGCCTCAAGTACGTAGGCGACGGGGATCAGGAGATCCATCGTCGGAAGCCAGTCGTCGTGTGCTGGTCCTTAGTGTGTCTGAGCGGGGCTCGGAAGGATCATGTAGTCAGCACCGTACAGACCGTGCAACCAGACCCAGTGTCGCTGACCGTGCGGACGAAGCATCTTCATCCGGGCCATGACGTCTATCGATAATGCAGTGGGGTCCGGGGCTCATCGCAGGTCAGCCGGAAGGTCCTCGCCGGTCATCAGGGCTAGCAGGGTAATCAGGCCGCCGCAACATATCGGGGAGCGAGCGCCCACCGATACGATGATGCGGTCCAAAAACCAGCTAGCGACGTCAATCTCAACGGCGGGGACTAACGTGACTCCATCCCTATCAAGAACTCTGGGGCGAGTCATCGCGTAGAGCATATAGAGCTCAGGCGTAGACATCGTCCCAGGATCGTACCTCACCAGAAAGGTGGTCACCATAAGGTGCTGTGCTATGCAGAGGCAGGGGTGGACTATGGCCGAGGCCTTGGCCCTACTAGGGTCAAAGGCCTGAGGTAAACCTGTGATCCTGGCCCAGAAGGCGTGTGAATCGAAGGATGGGGGAGGGATGTGTGTGGGGGCGTAGGCTCGGTCGGGTGTGGGGACTGCGGGCCACTGAAAGAATGCCCTAAGCATATCGAGAGTGATCTGACACTCTCGATCCATGAGTCGGAAGGAGCATCCCTCAGCGGTCCGGGCGATCGAGCTGAGCACCTCGAGTGTCGGACGGACGTAGGTGTCCACCGACACGGAAAGAAAGTCCCGCCAACCCACGTTATCGTACAACGTGAGCATCCCCTCAAGTACCCCCAGGCGTCCTAGGTCTGCAAGGTGTGCAAACCTGGAGGGTACAATCGAGCGCTGGGAAATGCGCTCAAAAATGACGCGATGTGCGTCGTCTCGGAACGTAATCCCTAGTGGCCCGACAAGTGGAGCCGGTGGTGGCAGTGGGTCGACTGGGAGTGGCTGTGCGGGGTGAACGGGGTCTGCAGGTTGTGGCTGTGTGGGGTGAACGGGGTCTGCAGGCTGTGGCTGTGCGGGGTGAGGTGGTGTAGGCGGAGGAGAGTCCTCCATCTCGTGGGAGGGACCGGGCTCATCCGGCCGCTTCCGCTTGGCGGAAGCTCTCCTAGACCGTGGCCGTGTCCGGGGCGGCATAGGTGCCCCGAGTGCTCACCAAAAACAGAAAAAGTGCGGCGTGCAAAAATAAGTGGAACGAATATACCGGAACGCGCCGCGAGAGCAAAATAGTGGATGCGTGCGAAGACGCCACCTCCACAAAGCCAAAAACGCTCCCCTAAGCTCCCCAATATAGCCTGCACATCAAACGAAGATATCAGCGTGTAACATTCAAAATGTATAGGGGATTAGGGGTATAATAGATCAATATTGAAGTTAATTTGATTTAGGGGTTCGATTAGCACATGGATCGTCGAAAAATACAAGAAAAAGGAGAAAATAGGGCGAAATGGGGCTACCGGAGCTCGGCCGGCGGTGAGATCGTCGCCGGCGACTCGGGCGGAGGGGCGGCGGTGTCGGCCGGCGGTGGTCGGCCGAGCGCAGCAGCGGCGAGGTGATTCGGGCGAGTGGGGGTCGTAGCGGGCCGAGGGATTCGAAGAGACGCAGCGGGATCGGGCGATGAGAATTTTGGGCGTTTCGAAAAACGCGCCGACCCGATGCGACTTAAATAGGAATGGTTACGACTCGGTCGAGTGACTATGTCACTCGGCCGAGTGAACGTAACGGAAATATTTTAAAAACTCCTCCCCGCTTACGACTCGGCCGAGTGGCTTTGCCACTCTCGACCGAGTGGAAAAAGTCCACTCGGCCGAGTGGCACAAGCTACTCGGCAATACTCGCCCTAGGAGCGTATTAGTTTCACTCGGCCGAGTGAAGATATATACTCGGCCGAGTGGCAATTATACTGAAATCAAGAAAAGAAACAGAGAGTTGGGTACAGCAGACTTCCCTCGTTTGTGCGCCGCTCGGGCGGACGAACTTATGTACTCGGCTGAGTGGATATTCTACTCGGTCGAGTGACTCCTGTTTTCTGCTGTTTGGCTCCGTTTGGGCTCTAATCTCTGTTTTTCTTCCTCCGGTTGATTTCTTCCTTCTCCTAAGCATCGAGCGCATTCTTGGAGCGCTCTTCGTCGCCTTCTTCATCCTCCTAATGATAGATATCCCTTTCTCCTCTCCTGTCAAAGAAAAATAGGACCCGTTATCACGAATTTTTCAGGCAAACGACTCAAAACACTAATAATTTCTAAAACAAAAATAAAGAACAAAGTAAAAATAAAGCGATAACCGTCGGGTTGCCTCCCGACAAGCGCTCGTTTAAGGTCTTGAGCTCGACCCCCTTGGATTTTCAATTCATTGCGGGATGTTGGGTGCATATGCGATGCACCCGTCGAATTTACCGGGAAGAACGCTCGGATTTGGATGTTGTGGCGGCGTGTTCTTCCTCAGTGCTCCTTCGTCTCGGGTAGTGTTGGGGGGTGGCTCCCCCAAGCTAGTGCTTGCTTCGGGCCTCGGCTTCACCGGTGACACCGATTTTCGTATCGGTGGAGATTTCTTCGGAGTCCTCATCTTTGAGAGCTTGCAGAGCTCCTGTATTCTTGCGACATCAGCGTCGCCTTCGTCAACTTCCATGGAGAGATCGGGGGAGTGCTTCGTCTTTTCTTCTTGGCCCAAATCTGGGCCTTCCTCAAAATCATCCTTGAATAGTGCACCGATGGAATGGGGGATTGCCTCCTCAATGACCTCGTCAAGGATGTATGAAAGATCATCCGGCCATCCCTTAAGCAGATATATTCTACTTATTTCTCCCATAGGGACTCCCTCGGAATAATGCTTGAGCCTTTGTCCATTTACTTTGAATGTGGCTCCGTCTTTGCTTTCCAACTCAAAAGCTCCTCCCGGTTGTATGTGCTTGATGGTGAAAGGTCCGGACCACCGTGACCTCAATTTACCAGGAAATAGTCGGAGCCGGGAGTTATATAGCAAGACCTTGTCTCCGACTTTGAAGTTCGTAACAGTTATGCGTGCATCGTGGAGAATCTTGGTCCTTTCTTTGTAAATTCTCGAGCTCTCGTAGGCATCTCTTCTAATCTCATCAAGCTCGTTGATGTCCAAGAGTCGCCTCACCGCCGCACTCTTATAATCGTAATTGAGGGTCTTGATGGCCAAATATGCGCGGTGTTCCAACTCTACCGGCAAGTGACAAGCTTTCCCATAAACAAGTCGGAATGGTGTGGTGCCAATGGGAGTGCGAAAGGCTGTGCGATATGCCCATAGAGCATCGTTTAACTTCATTGACCAATCCTTTCTAGATCGATCTACGGTCTTCTCGAGAATTTGCTTGATCTCTCTATTCGAGACCTCCACTTGGCCGCTCGTTTGGGGGTGATATGACATGCCAACTCTATGGTTTACCCCGTACTTCTTCAGTATGGCTTCGAACTTGTTTTCTATGAAATGGCTCCCCCGTCGCTTATCAAGGTACGAGGCACCCCGAAGCGTGGGAAGATATTCTGCTTGAAAAATTTAGAAACAACCCTTGCATCATTGGTAGGGGTAGTGATTGCTTCCACCCATTTGGAGACGTAGTCAACGGCCAATAGGATATACTTCTTACCGTTGCTTGACGGAAATGGTCCCATGAAGTCCACTCCCCAACAATCAAAAAGCTCAATTTCTTGGATGGGCCTCATTGGCATCTCATTACGTTTGGAAATATTCCCGGTCCGTTGGCATCTATCACACCCCTTCACAAAGTCGTGGGTGTCTCTGAACATTGTTGGCCAGAAGAATCCGCTCTGCAAAATCTTAGCGGTTGTCTTAGAGGCGGCATGATGTCCCCCGCATGGCATACCATGGCAATGCAAAATGATAGACGTTGCCTCCTCCTTAGAAACACACCTTCGAATAACACTATCTTTGCATATCTTGAAGAGGTATGGATCTTCCCAAAAATAGCTACGGACCTCATGCAAAAATCTCCTCTTTTGTTGCGTGGGCATCCCTCACGGTTTAATTCTACAAGCCAAGTAATTGACGAAGTCCGCGTACCAAGGCACTTCCCCGGGCCTTATGGTGTATAGCCTCTCATCCACGAATGTGTCGTCGATAGGTAAACTCTCATCCTCCTTGTCGCGAATAAGCCTAGACAAATGATACGCCACAACATTGTCCGTACCTTTCTTGTCTCTGATCTCCAAATCGAATTCTTGCAACAAGAGTATCCACCTAATTAACCGAGGTTTGGCCTCCTTCTTGTTTAGAAGATATTTCAATGTCGCATGGTCGGTGTGAACAATCACCTTGGAACCAAGGAGGTAGGAGCGAAACTTCTCGATGGAATAGACGACCGCTAGAAGCTCTTTCTCGGTAGTTGTATAGTTTTTCTGCGCGTCATCCAATGTCTTGCTCGCATAGAATATTGCATGAAGCTTCCTATCTTTCCTTTATCCCAATACCGCTCCAATGGCTTGGTCGCTAGCATCACACATTAGCTCAAAGGGAAGGCTCCAATCCGGTGGTTGTATGATGGGTGCGAAAACTAGTGCTTCCTTCAAGGTATTGAAGGCTTGCAAGCATTCGCCTGAAAAAATAAAAGGAGTATCTTTAGCAAGCAAGGACGTAAGAGGTCGGGCAATCAAGGCAAAATCCTTGATAAAGCGGCGGTAAAACCCCGCATGACCAAGAAAGCCTCTAATGCCCTTAACATTAATAGGAGGATGGAGTTTCTTGATTACCTCAATCTTTGCCTTATCTACCTCAATCCCTCTCGAGGAGACAAGGTGCCCAAGAACTATACCTTCCGTGACCATGAAGTGGCACTTCTCCCAGTTCAGAGTTAGATTATTTTGTTGGCACCTTTTAAGAACTTTAGTGAGATTAGCCAAACACGAATCAAACTCGCTCCCATAAACCGAGAAATCATCCATAAAGACTTCCATTATATTTTCAATGTAATCGGAAAAAATGGATGCCATACATCTCTGAAAGGTTGCGGGAGCATTACAAAGACCGAAGGGCATCCTACGGTAGGCATAAGTACCAAAGGGACAAGTGAAAGTGGTTTTTTCCTGGTCATCTTCGTGCAAAGGGATTTGGAAAAATCCTGAATACCCATCCAAAAAACAAAAGTATTTATGTTTAGCTAGGCGTTCGAGCATTTGATCAATGAAGGGCAATGGGTAATGGTCTTTTCGGGTGGCTTTATTTAGTTTTCTATAATCTATGCACATTCACCATCCCGTGACAGTGCGAGTAGAAATGGGTCCTCCTTTATCATTTTTTATAACGGTCATCCCCCCTTTCTTGGGGACGACGTGAACGGGGCTTGCAGGATTTTCTGGGACCCTTAGGGCACAAAAACTCTAGTCCCGTCCTAAGTCGGACGGAACATAGACAGAAATGCAGCGGAAAATTTTTATGTTAATCTAATTAACATGTAATCCTAAGGAACCAGACCCTATTAGCCAGGAACTCTGCCAACTTGGGGTGGATCTGACCACCCCAAGAGGGATCTAACTACTGCGAATAATTAAATGAAAAACTTAAACACATACCCGGAATCTCAGCCCTGGGGCAGGCGAGATGTTCCGCACCGTCTTCCGAGCTGCTCCCGTCCCACGCCGAGCCGCTCCTTGAACCGCTCCCCGAACTGCTCCTCGAACCGCTCCGCATCCCGATGCGATCAATCCCATTTCGCCGAGCCAACCACGCGCCGAAGAAAGTTTTACGCGAGTGAAACCTCCGCCTAGATTTCGGATCTAAATCCGAACTCCTTTGCGGCTTTGCTAGAGCCCTCAGGAGCAAGGCAGAAATTTATAGGGAGAGGAGAAATATTAATTCAGCTTAGATCCGAGCGTGCTCCAACATTTACGAGAGCTGCTCAGATCTAGAGCTTGGGACGAGTTTGGAGGAAGTGGGGAGGCCCCTATTTATATAGGCGGCGGACTCTCCCCTTTTCTCAAAATCCGATGTGGGACTAATAATTGAGAGTTAATTAAATCAAGTTAGTTTGCCTTTCACAAAGGGCAAAATTTCTTGAATTTTAACTCCCTCAACGTTGAGCTCCAATGTTGGTACAACCTACCAAATCGAAGAGGGTTCAACGGTGAACGCGTAGGAAAAAACGGCTCGTCAATCCGAGTCCGTTTGACCCTTCAAACAATTGTCCAAAGTTAGCCAAAAGTCATGCTTCTCTTAGAAACGTAGCCGTCAAGAAAATCCCAGGTTTCAAAAAACCCTAACCAGAAAATTCGGGCTTGGTGGGCCTCCATTTTCGCTGGTTTCAGCCCAACAGTTTGGGCTGACTTGTTTTGGCTATAACTTGTGCATTTGGACTCCGTTTTTGACGCGGTTTGAACCTGCGTTTAGAGCGGGACGATCCCGTCATCTAGGTAACCTTTTCAACGTGTTTATTTAATTAAATATAGTCTTAAACAATTTAAGACACATTTAATCTCTTTTGCATCATATGCAAATTAGTCCCTATCTAGGCTTAAATTTTCATTTGCATCAAATACAAATGATCCGAGGGCATATTCCTCTACATCTCCCACTTGCACTCAGGATCATTTATCCCGAATGCAGGAGATGATTGCAAACATCTTTTGCAATATTTTATCCCTTGCATCAAATGCAAATTATTCTCCCTAACTAATTTCTACCTATTACTAGACGAAGGTCGTACTCTGTGTGAGACCCTACAGCCTGACCCTTACAACAGGTTGGACTCGAAGCCCTATACGGCAGTGACCACGAGCAGTGGTTGCCGTCCCTGCTTTAGGAATCATCATTATGTGGTTGACTCATTGACATGAGTATTGTCGGGACCACCCTGACTGTTTCCGTGATGAATTCCGCAGTTATAGTCTCTTCGTCTAAACTATGTCGTGTAAGTCAAGTCTAGGGTACGGTCAAACTGTCAACCCCAATAACTTGACTCCGGTTAGTTTCTATCGATCTTTTAGTCAAAAATGTTGGTCTTCTTCCAACATACTCTGGCCAGAGTTTTTACTAAAGACCGAACTAACCCTACGACACTAACTCCCATTGACCGGGAGAGACGAATCCTCTCTTGGTCATTACTCTCCTCATACGCTTCAAGTGTCACCCAATCAAAAACCTTTCGACAGGCCTTGCCTCGAAGCTAGGTCATTTGATCTAAGTGTCACCGTTCACGCACAGGTTCGTCAAAATGACCTCAAGTCAAAAGACCAACTAGTCTATCATCACTCAGAGTCATCATTGACAGATTGGTCAATATAACCATATGATAACTCTTGTGGATCGTTCAGTGAACTCATTCTCTAATGAGCACCTGTGTCTCGTCAACGACTTCGCCAAGTCAAGCGATCATGAGATCATCGCCACCGCTATACGGTGAAGACTAAGACACAATGGTCTATCCGATGTTTCGATATCCTTGTCTCGAAACATCTACGACCACGAACCCTTTTAGACTTATGCTACAGACGGTCAAACATTTCTCCATGATCGAGATACTCATCTCGATACCTGTTTAACCTTGCATAAAGTCTTAGGACTTTACCTAAGTTAATGTCTAATGTTAACAACAATATAAAATAACTTAGATAAATTATTACCAAACAGCTTACTGTTATTTCGAACAAGACGTTTGTGCTATTCACACACAGATATAGATTGCCTCGAAGGTATCTTCTCTCAACATCTCACACTTGCACTCAGGCCCATTTATCTCGGTATCTAATACCGTTTTTACACATAAATTTTCCCGACTTCATGTGGTAGAGCCTTCGTGAGTGGATCTGCTAAAACCGTCTACACTATAGGCTTAAGGGGCTTCTATGTTCATATTAGACCAACCATTTGAATCTCATTCAAATAATTCATTTGGTCTGTCGGAATCCATAATATTTTTATTTACTTGGATCTTATCCAGTTCATCGTACCTTACGATGATTAGTTATTGGTCATTTCAATTTGCTCATATCTATTTCTGACAAAGTATCAAACTCTTTTGATCACTTCGTCAAAAATATATGTTCCATCTCTTTGATGCCTCGCATGTAATTTATACGCTCCCACTGACCTTGAAAACTTTCTGGTTAATTCATATAAGTTGGTCCGTCTAAATCATATTTAGAAAAAACGAACTTATAAGTGAATGTTCCAATTTTCATGGTCAACTGAGCGTTTTACATCGAGCTTGGTCCGAGTAGATCTGTGCACATCTACTGGTGAGACAGTTTCAACATAATCCATTTTATAGGAATTAGGATGAAAACTGTTCTCGACCAACACGATTGCACTTCACTATTTCCTTTTCTGCACCAATCTTTCAACTTAAAGATTTACTCGCAGAAAGTGAGGAAACATTTTCCTTGTGCACGCAAACTAAATTCCAAAATTTATTTACGCACACGGACCTATTCTGATTGCATCAAGTTTTTAAATCGGAGTTACTTCTCCGAATTTCATCCCGGAAGTTGACTAAGTCATATCAGTTATGATGTCTAACTCGACTCTTCGTCTTACGAGATTCAAGTAATTATACAACTTCTTAATGATTGATTTTATGAATATCTTATTGATAATGTCCTCACAGAACATTATCAAAACCTAGGCATTACTATCTGGGACTTAACCCAGAAGGAGGACTTAACTCAGAGTCGTTTACAATGGATCACACCAAGTCTAACTAAGTGTGATTCATACCTTTTAACACACGGATGTGTTAACAGACTTGACCTGAGAGAAAATCACATTTTCTTTTAATTACACAAGATTTTACGTAGCTAAGTATTTGACCATTCGATCTAATCGAATCAATTTAAATACTTTTGTCATTTCGTTCTTTATTTTATCAGACTTGTGTTTCATCAAGAACACGTGTCTTAATAAAATATACGAATAACTTAATTTGGTTAATCTAGACTCGGGTACATCAGTATGTACCAGGCTGAGTTCGACAACTCATTCTCTCACTGTCTCACAGATGGGTTTCGGTCATTATATCTAAGAGGATAAGACTCACAAGTGTCCGTAGACTTCATAATACGAGAGGTCAGACCCCTCTTTATGTGACTTGTGAAGCTTAGTCTCTCGATACGGCCTAGTCTATTTTGTCATGTAAGTTTGCTACTATCTTGTGTATTTATATATATTAACATTTAATACATATATTATCATTATACAATTTACTCATTGCTTCAAAAGCAATGTGACGACATTCGTCAAAATGTGTTAAACTTCTGTATAACAATAATCATGAAATCGTGACATCAGAGTATGTCGCATTTTTATTTCCTCCTACTTATGCCTTTACTAATGATAAATTAAAATATTTAACTCGATTGACTTTCCAGTGTGCCTTCTTCCTTTTCTAAATCACATTTAGATATTTAAATGGCCCAACATAAATGAATAGCTATGCAAGCGACTCATGTATCCAAACGCTTGAGAGTTGAAATCTTGAGTGTAGCTCAAGAAGTTGCTTGTCTCAAGATCCGGTTGGGATACATAGTCTTGCACCACTCATGCACTCGTATTCGACTCAAACGATTTGATCGAATTCTCGAACTTTGCGGATCAGAATTGTTTGTCCATACAACCTTGAGGGTAGCTCGACAAGTTGTAAGGAGAAACATACTTCGAATATCCTATATGTTCAAGCTGCCTCATATAGAGACGAGTGACATGTTGCGTGAATTTATTTGTTGGACCCAGAACTTAATGAAATCATATTTCTTAAGTCTGTTCTTTAGAAGGTCATTTTAATGTCAACGAGAATATAGTTTTGATTCTATCAATTAGAATTTAACTTGATATTCAATTAATCAACCTATTTGACCAATTAACTGATTCCATTAAAATTTATATTTTGATTCCTTCGGTAAACATAGTCTTGCCCTAGTTTAGCATATGTTCAATATTAAATATAGGTAGAATGGCTTTTATCTATCTATATCCTCCCACTATTTTTACGATCGTTTCAAAGCTTAATAACGAACGATTTAATCGAATTAAAATTTAGTGAAAGAGGGATCCAATCATCCTGAACCTCACAACCTTGAGGAGACTCAACAAGTTGATTGGTTCCATGATTGGTAGACTAACTCTTAGTCAATCACATCACATGTGACTCCCTATCGTTTTTTACCCACAGTCACTTATGATCTTGAGGAGACTCAACAAATCATAATGATTGGTCTAGTCAGACCCTTGATTTCGTGTCCAGATTTGACTTAGATCGATGCTCGAGGAGACCCGACGTATCGATTTGGGTCAAGTCTAGACTACATCACATGTATGTTGGAGTTTGTTCCTTAAAGATAAACATGTCATAGCTTGAGGAGACTCAACAACTATAATTGTCTTCTTTGAGTTACCAAGCTCCAAAATCAAGGAGGGATACGGATTAATCTTTAATAAGATTTATAACGCATTGACTAGATATAGTCCGGGGTGTCATACAATCATGATTCGCGACATTGCGGTCCAGCGGAACACAGCCAGGGAATTGACTAAGCCAGGATCACTACCCCTTAGACTAGTAAGGGTTGATCCAGAACTCTTAGCCAAGCACATTGACTGGATCATGGTCCATTGAATGAAGCTTGTCATTTTTGTATGTGTGCCATAGACTAAATAGCTTTTATTAACAACTAATTAATCCTATCAACTAGTTGCATCCTTAAATACAAAATTTTAGGATTTGTTTAATAACTTTTATTAAGTCCTTATCAACTATAAGGTTCACGTGCTATCCTAATCGTTATTAGGATTTTAATAAATTTATTAACCAACGCTAAAAGCGAAGTCCTTTAATGATTTAATAATAACAATTAAAATTAAAAATTCATTAAAAGGACTACCCTAATCAGGAATTAGGTCTTGAAGTATTGTTAATGTTTTATTAAAACATAGCATGTCATTAAAATTCAATTAGTAAATTTTAATCATTACTTAATGGCTAAACTAAAGGGTTGTCTTGTGTTATCAAATAAGGGACAAGAAGACATAGCCATTAAAATTTACACTAATTTTATCGCATAAAAAGTGTACAACTATTTAACAATTAAATAGACTAAAGTTTATCGCATAAACAATTTTAGCATGCATACTTAAATTTAACATTTAAATTTAAAAATACGATTTTTAAAACATTTTATTTTATCTCATAAAGCAAAAGCTTGTTTAAAAATCATAACATTTGCATGCTACTTTAAAATTTTTATCGCATAAAATTTTTTTTAACTTTTTAAAATCAGTTTTTAAAATATCTTATAAATTTATAACATCATTTAAAAAATTCCATGTTTAAAATTTATCACATAAAATTTTAAACAACATTTTAAACTTATCGCATAAAGTTTTAAAGCTTTAAAACAATTTTAAAATTTATCACATAAATTAAAAAATTCCATTTTAAAACTTACATGTTTAAAATTTATCATATAAAATTTTTAAACAAAAAAAATAATTTAAATTTATCGCATAAATTTAAAGAAAACATTTTTCTGTAAAAGCATTCAAATAATAAATTCGCAGTCCTAGATCAGCATACAGAGATGGCTCTGATACCAATGCAGGATTTTCTGGGACCCTTAGGGCACAAAAACTCTAGTCCCGTCCTAAGTCGGACGGAACATAGACAGAAATGCAGCGGAAAATTTTTATGTTAATCTAATTAACATGTAATCCTAAGGAACCAGACCCTATTAGCCAGGAACTCTGCCAACTTGGGGTGGATCTGACCACCCCAAGAGGGATCTAACTACTGCGAATAATTAAATGAAAAACTTAAACACATACCCGGAATCTCAGCCCTGGGGCAGGCGAGATGTTCCGCACCGTCTTCCGAGCTGCTCCCGTCCCACGCCGAGCCGCTCCTTGAACCGCTCCCCGAACTGCTCCTCGAACCGCTCCGCATCCCGATGCGATCAATCCCATTTCGCCGAGCCAACCACGCGCCGAAGAAAGTTTTACGCGAGTGAAACCTCCGCCTAGATTTCGGATCTAAATCCGAACTCCTTTGCGGCTTTGCTAGAGCCCTCAGGAGCAAGGCAGAAATTTATAGGGAGAGGAGAAATATTAATTCAGCTTAGATCCGAGCGTGCTCCAACATTTACGAGAGCTGCTCAGATCTAGAGCTTGGGACGAGTTTGGAGGAAGTGGGGAGGCCCCTATTTATATAGGCGGCGGACTCTCCCCTTTTCTCAAAATCCGATGTGGGACTAATAATTGAGAGTTAATTAAATCAAGTTAGTTTGCCTTTCACAAAGGGCAAAATTTCTTGAATTTTAACTCCCTCAACGTTGAGCTCCAATGTTGGTACAACCTACCAAATCGAAGAGGGTTCAACGGTGAACGCGTAGGAAAAAACGGCTCGTCAATCCGAGTCCGTTTGACCCTTCAAACAATTGTCCAAAGTTAGCCAAAAGTCATGCTTCTCTTAGAAACGTAGCCGTCAAGAAAATCCCAGGTTTCAAAAAACCCTAACCAGAAAATTCGGGCTTGGTGGGCCTCCATTTTCGCTGGTTTCAGCCCAACAGTTTGGGCTGACTTGTTTTGGCTATAACTTGTGCATTTGGACTCCGTTTTTGACGCGGTTTGAACCTGCGTTTAGAGCGGGACGATCCCGTCATCTAGGTAACCTTTTCAACGTGTTTATTTAATTAAATATAGTCTTAAACAATTTAAGACACATTTAATCTCTTTTGCATCATATGCAAATTAGTCCCTATCTAGGCTTAAATTTTCATTTGCATCAAATACAAATGATCCGAGGGCATATTCCTCTACAGGGCTAACCCATCTACTATCAGAGATCGGATAGATAATTCCAGCATCAAGCAATTTTAGGATTTCCTTTTTGACCACCTCCTTCATGTTGGGGTTGAACCGCCTTTAAGGCTCTATGGAGGTGGCATCAGTGTTTTCCAAATGGATCCTATGCGTGCAAAGCCTAGGGCTTATCCCCTTAAGATCGGAGATAGTGTAGCCAAGGACATCTTTGTGGTTCCTAAGGACTTCTAAAAGTCTCTCAAGTTGATCTTGGGTGAGGTGTGAGCTAACTATCACTGGAAAGGTTAACCTACTACCCAGGAAAGCGTACCTTAGTTTTGGCGGTAACTGTTTAAGCTCTACCTCAAGAGATGCAGTACTCTCTACTTCATCAGCTCGCATGAGTTTGGCTTCTCTTTCGACATCCGAGTTTAGCTCATGTTCAGGCGGTCTGCTCTCATGTGAAGACTCAGACTCACTTCTTAGTGAGGACGATGCATCGGAATAGACGCTCTCCAATTCTGTGCTAGCATCGTCAAAACCTCCACTCTGCCCCGGTTCGTCCCTGGAATCAAGAAATACGTCAGCAGATTCATAAAAGCAAGAGTGGGGGTCATAGAGTGTAACTCCCTGAACATCGGTTTGCTCGAAAGATTCTTCGGGAGTATAGGACTCTTCGACACTTGTTCGACTGTCTTCGAAGTATAACTTGTCGTCCCTCACATCAACTCTGATATTGCCCCCGATAGTCCCTTCCGGGGAGACTTGATCCATCACAAAGCTAGCAAACAATTGTTCGTCGGGGTCCTTGATATCGATAGCAAAAGCTCCGGTAGCGTGGACCTCATCGACAAGCTCCTTAAGGAGGTCTGTGAAGGAATCATAATCTCCCTGACTAGATTCAGTTATCGACATTGCATCCCCCTATTACCTGTTAAGATCTTATGCAAAATACGGGGAGAATATGCAAATATGGTGCAAACAGAGTTAGAAAGGAATATAGAAGAAAGTAAAGAAAGAAAGAAAGGTAACCGGGTGGTCGATATCGAACACCGTCAAAATGCGCCGTCCCCGGCAACGGCGCCAAAAACTTGATCGCGCCCGGGCGTACACCCTAAAGAGCGACCGTGTAGTCTTACCGCAAGCGCACGGTGTAGCGGCGAGCGGGTATCGAACACAGGGAGGACGTATGATAGTGCCTTCTCCGAACAACCTGGCTATGGGGACAGAAAAGTAGGAAATTGCCTTTCGGCGATGTTGTCACAATCGTCAATCAATGTAAAAAGAGATATAAAATCAAATAAAGACGCCTAGGGAATAGGGAATCCCCGCTACTCACCGTATCTCGTCATTGTGATTCATCGGTTTCACAATTGCTAGGGTAGAATGTCAGGTGAACTAGTTGCAACTGAATGTAAAACCTAGCTCACGCTCTCGCGCTGTTGCCGGTCTATAGCAATCTAGATTAGGGCCCAATCTCTTGCAAACCCTAGCCTATGCAAGCTAGCATTAGGATCAACGTCATCGTTCAATCGCATCCCGAGCCCACTCTCGTGCAAACTCGGGCTACGACCTAGGTTGGGATAGTTCCTACCCGTCCAATCTCTTGAAAACGGGTATCGGTATAGAATTGCAACCGAGAATCCTAGTATCGGTCCAATCTCTTGCAAACCAATACTAAGGAAACTCAATTTCAACCCAATTCGGATTTCTAGGGTTTCCCATCGAATTGGGATCCAATCTCTTGCAAATCCCAATCGATATGAACACCTAGCTATCCGTATTATATCAATCCCAAACTAACCCTAATCAATTCTAGCAATAGTTCTACCAAATCGTCACAAATCGGAAATTGGGCTCGTAGGGTTCATCCCCACGCCCTAAGACGTTAAAACTACTCACAAATCATATTGCTAATGGAAGAATAATCAATAGAAACAACAATGGAATTCATAGCAATATTCAAAATAGCAATAAAAATAGGATTTTTAATAGAGAGGGTGACAAACCAATGTAGCTTTCCAAGAATCCAACAAAATAACACTTTTCTCTCCTCTCCCATCACAAGAATTAAACTCTAAAAATCTAATCTAAAAAGGCTGCCAAAAGCAATAGAAAAAGCTCTCTAAACTAGGTTAGAATCTGGGGTTAAATACCCCCCAAAACTGCCCAAAAATTCGTGACCAAACTGCCCCTGCGCAACTCCAAAATCGTGATTTCCGCTACAGGCAGCGCTGCTCACTCGGCCGAGTGACAAAGGTCACTCGGCCGAGTGAGGGACCCTGACGGATTCCAGTAACTCTGGGGTCTTGGGGGTCGTCACATCGGGCGTCACTCGGCCGAGTGAGTTTTAGGCACTCGGCCGATGGGCTATCTTCACTCGGGCGGACGACAATTGCCACTCGGCCGAGTCGGGCTTCTGCTGCTCAGACTGACGGATTACAGTAAGTTGGCTCTTTTTGATGGCCGTCGTCTGGGTGCCACTCGGGCGGACGGGATACGTCACTCGGCCGAGTCAGCTTCTGATGCTCGGCCGAGAGCACGCTGATATACTGCTTGGAGTGTGTCCGATCTGGCCGGTCGAGCGGGTTCTCGTTGGTCGGCCGAGTGACTCCTTCACTCGGCCGAGTGAGATACTGAAGATGCCCAAATTGCGTATTTTTGCCTCCTCGTCGCTCCTACGACGTTCTTTCTTCTTCCGCTCCTCTCCAATCTCAAAATACCCCTCAGGGAAGTCATCGGTGACACTCCGGAGTGGGTGTATCTCGGAATCACTCCAAATCGCTCCAAATCTCCTGAAATACGACAAAAAACAACAAATCGTGAAAAGTATCGCAATGTTGTCGATAAATCGTGAAAAAATGTGATTTGAGCGATTCAAATGGCATGCAAACATGCGGGAAAAAGGTGTAAAATATGGAGTGATCACACTCCCACTTGGAAAAATCCCACTTGGAATGATATTATTATATTTGATAAGTTACTTTCGAAAAATATTGAAGATGTTGCTGTAGAATCGGAAAGGTCTCTACGATTCCAATCACCATCTAGAACAACTTTCAATATTTCCCCCTCACTTATCAAACGATAGTACTCTTATACTATTTTGCAGCGAAAAAGCGTTTTTGAAAAACGTATTTTGAAAAGATATTTTTCAAACGTATTTTGCAAACGAATTTTGCAGGACCTACACCCCATTACAGGGTGACGTAGCTGAAATATTTCGACAATTCCCCGGCCATTGCTGGGGTCGTGTCGTGGCCGTGCCAAGGCCGAATTCTTCTTCCTTCCGAAGAGAGAGTTGCCATCGCAACTTGGCCAAGGCCGAACACCCATTGAGGGGAGTTTTCTGCAAGCCACTGCCACCGGCTCCCGTATGGATTCAGGCGCTTCCCCATACAGGAGAATTTTGCCGCAGACAACTGCCGTCGGCTCCGTAGAGACCGGCCATGTAAGCCAACCCCCTCCGGTCATGCTAGCCCCCCCTTCCCCCATCAAAATACAGGGCCAACCGGGGCTTGGCCCTGGCCGAGGCCGGGGCCGGCAGTGACCGTGGCCCTGGCCTGTACCAGGGCCGGCCGCGGCCCTGGCAGAGGCCAGGGCCGGCCTTGGCCTGGCCTGAGGCCAGGGCGCCGGCCCTGGCCTCTGCCAGGGCCGGCCAAGCCCCTGGTCTGGCCATGGCCCCGGCCAGGGCCGGCCATGGCCCTGGCCCCCGGCCAGGGGGCCGGCCATGGCCCTGGCCCCCGGCCAGGGCCCTGGCCCCCGGCCAGGGCACCGGCCATGGCCTCTGCCAGGGCCGGAGGGCCCTGGCCTGGCCAGGGCCCCTTGGCCCTGGCCTGGCCGCGGCCAGGGCCTCCCAGGCCCTGGCCCTAGCCTGGCCTGGGCCCCCTGGCCTTGACCGAGGCCGGCCAGGGCCTCCCTGGCCCTGGCCGTGGCCTGGCCCTGGCCCCATGGCCATGGCCGGCCTTGGCCCATATAGCCATGGCCGGCCTCCCCCTTGCATGGGGTTGGCCGCACACCCCCACCGGAGGGGTGGCCGTGGTTGTTTTTGGCCGTAGCCAACCCCCTCCGCATGGGGAGGGGGGATGCATAGCCTCCATGGCCCATATGGCCATAGCGATCTTGCACCAAAGGAATCTTCTTCTCCGATGAGAATTTGCAACCGCCATCTTCTTCTCCAATGAGACACCCGTTCGTCGAGAAAGTAGTTATACTTCAATGGCCGTATGCCAAAATGAAAAATAACACACTTTCAAGGCCGCAAACTTCATGCTCCACATGAAGAGAGTTCACATTCCCTATTGAATGGAGACTCAGCATCCATGAAGAGTGCGAGTTTGGCGAGATGAACGGTCAGTTCTTCCCGTCACGGAGAGTTCCTGCCATATCCGTAATGACAGAAGACCCTAACGTGAAAAGAACAACTGCTGTGATTCTCTCTGTCACGATGCGCTCCTACCATATCAATAATGGTAGGAAACCCATTCGTGAAAAAGACAACGCCTCGTTCATCGGTGTGACCGGGGCGACGGTTAGACCGGGGCGAACCCGTATGGCTCCGATACCAATGTAGGATCCTGTCAAAACAACGACGTTAGGATCGAATAATAACATAGACTTACGTTAGCGTATGTTGCACCGTAGTCTCTGAACTTCACCCTCGGATTCGCCACAACGGTCGATACTTCGTCACGGAGGATCGAAGCAGCGTTTCACCGCCTAAATCTCTATTTAGAAGAGGATTTTAATGGAAGGGAGAAGAAGAACATAAGTTGCCTTATGCAAACTTATGGCATGGATGGAATGGAGTAAATGCCTTACCCTTGGGTCCTATTTATAGGCTTTAGGGGTAGTTATTGTATGAAATAACTAAATATAAGCCTATTAGCCTATATTAGCACATTTACTTATCCTCTTCTTCATTCACTTATCAAGTGCCTTTATGCACTTATAAAATGACTTTTTCCACTTATCGAGTGGTCCTTTTCACACGAGAAAAGGTTCCATTCGTGCACGTTTTCGTTCATGCGACATCTGAGGTCCATAAGCCCTCATACATCCCCTCATGGGTGTATATATGTCGTCCATATCCAACAATTCAGTAGCAATATGACCTTTTCCTCTACAATTGAAACAAATAGAATTGTTAGACTGGGAGGCAAACTTTGACGAAGATATACCTTGTTTGTCCTTGAGGAATGCCTTGAAATTCTTGAATTGCTTGGCAAGCTCGATGTAGTCATCGTCGCTAACATCTTTTTATTCATCATCTTCTCTCGGATCTTCCCGTTGGAAGTTCTTTCTCCACTTGAATGACTCCTTCTCGACATGGAGTGCAACCCCCTTTTTCTTCTCGGGCTTGGTTGGTTGAACTTCTTCCTTATGTTGAAGTAACACTTCATGAGAAATCTCCAATGTATGCCAAATTCCGTTGGCCGATTTGCACATGGAGATACGGTTGAACTCATTCAGAGTGAGGGCGCAATGGAATGCATACATAGCCCTTGCATTGACTCTGATCGAGTCCTTCTCCGCCTTAGTCCTAGAAGCCGCGGGTGAAGTAGACTCCTCAAATGGCAACTCCGTGATGTCCTAAAGGTCTTGACCCTTCATGTAGATCATCATCCTGATCTTCTAAGTAGGATAGTTGGTTCCGTTGAAGAGCGGGGGTCGATCGGTAGATAGACCTTCTTCATGAGATGTGGATGAAGCGTTGAATGTCATCGTTGCAGTATGCTATAATCTCGCTCTGATACCAATTGTAAGGATCGTCTTACCCTTACAATACTAACAACAACACACTAGATGGGGGTGAATAGTATAATGGCAGTAAATTGTCCAATTAAAATTAAACTTGCAAATGCGGAATAATAAATGCAAGAGGAAATAATTGACACAATCAATCCAAACGCAAACACAAGATTTTACCCTGGTTCTCCAAAACTTGGGTATGTCCAGCCACACTAATATTCACTTTTGTGTGTATATAGTACTACTAACATATTATTATATAAATAAGCTATCATATGAACTAACATATACACATCATCTAATGTATGTATTATAACTAGTCATAACCCGTGTCCGCGGACACGGTTCATTTAACATTTCTCCCGCGAAATCATTGTTCCCCGAAAAATTATTTACACCGCCAAAATTTAACAGAACAATAAATTAGCGTAAAAATATTTAGTGGCACGGGCACCTTCGGCGCGGGCGTCTTCGGCGTGGAACAACAAATTCGACGTCGAACAACAAATTTGGCGCCCGCGCCTTTGGCGCAGAACAACAAATTTAGCGGGCGCCTTCGACGCAGATAAACAAATTTAGCGGGCGCCTTCGGCGTGGGCGCCGAACCTATTTCCCCGGCGAAATCTTTGTTCCCATAAAATTATATCAACAGTCAAAATTTAACATAATAATAAATTAGCGTAAAAATATTTAGCGGCACGGGCACATTCGACGCGGAACAACAAATTCGGCGCAGGCGCCTTCGATGCGGAACAACAAATTTGACGTCGAACAACAAATTTGGCGTCCCCGCCTTCGGCGTGGGACGGGACAACAAATTAGCGTAAAATAATTTAGCGGGGGCGCCTTCTGTTATTTCCCCCGCGAAATCTTTGTTCCCCGAAAATTATTTTCACAGCCAAAATTTAACAGAACAATAAATTAGCGTAAAATATTTAGCGGCACGTGCACCTTCGGTACGGAACAACAAATTCGGCGCAGGCGCCTTCGGCGCGGAAAAACAAATTCGACGTCGAACAACAAATTTGGCGTCCGCGCCTTTGGCGCGTGACAACAAATTAGCGTAAAAAAATTAGCGGGGCGCCTTTGGCGCGGGCGCCAGAACAACAAATAGCAGGGGTTTTTACGCTAATTTGGTGTTCCGCTAAATTGTTTTACGCTAAACTTTTTATTTTGTTTAATTTAATGGAGCATGATTCTCCACAATCTTTCCCAAAGCATTTTTAATTTCAAAGTTTAAGTTTCCAATGCACTTTCCCCCAAATTTAATCTCCACAATCTTTCCCAATGCACTTTTCTACTCAAATTTAATTTCCACACTTTTTCCCAAGGCACTTCTAATTTCAAAGTTTATGTTCCCAAAGCACTTAACCCCCAAAATTTTCACAAAATCCATTCTCAACCATTGATTTACCAAGATCAAATCTCAGCCACTCTTTATCTTGTCCTAGTCAGCCCTAGAATTCAAAAATCACTGTCAAATGTATAATAGATACTCTAGCATCTTATATATACGCATACTAGCTACTATAACGTAGTGCTAGCAAAACAAGTGTACCGACAGTTTAATAAAACTAATATTATAAAAACTAAAATAAAACTAACGTACACATGTAAGCTAATATTATAAAAAATAAAAACAAACACACACATTACTAACAAACTTACGTTTTGTTGTACACGCGAGTTTACAGGTGGGGGCGACTAGCGGTGAGTTCGACGGCAACGCGGGGTGGTCCGGACGGCGGAGTTGTCAGTGAGCAGCAGTGCCGGGCATATGAGGTGGCGCGGTGTTAAGGGAGGAAGGGGACGGTGGCGGTCTGGAGCGGGGTGGTGGTCGGCGACTAGCGGGTTGTCGGGGATGTGTTGGTAGGGTCGGAGGGCTGCTCGGCGTGTCTGGGCCGAGGAAAGAGGTTGGCGTCGAAGTTGTGAGGCTGTCAGAGGTGGACGTCGGTGTTTGCTGGAGTAGAGAGGAGTCAGGGTTTTGTTTTGGTGGTTGGCGGTGGAAGGGAATGTCGCGGAGTTGTCGGCGAATAGGGAGCTGATGGTGGTTGAGGGAAGGTGGCAGGGCTGAGGGGAGAGTCGGGGACGGTGGCGAGTTCGTCAGGGTTGCTGATGGATGGCGAAAGTGTAGTTGGTGTTGATGGAAATTGAAGTCCACCCCAAGTGATTTTGATGATGAGCACACCAAATGAAAGCTTAGTGTACTAACTACACTACACTTAAGATGTGCAGAATTTGCGAAGCTCTACTCATACTCAAAGAAGCACACTTCAACGCTCAAAGACAAAGACGAACATGACTAAACTCAAGTGATGAAGCTCAAGCTCAAACAGAACAAAAAGCACAAAGAGAAGCTCGCTTTCGCTTCACCAAATTGATCAAACTTCCGAAGACATGTTCTGAGTCCATAGTGAGTGTGTCGTGTCTTTTTAGGGTATTTGTTAAAGCCATATCAAATAGACAAAAACACACACACACACAAACAATTTCGAAAATACTTTTAATTATCTTCAAAATATTTTCGAGAGCTTTTTTTTTCTAGTACTCCATAATTTTCGTAGTGAAACTCCACGCACCCTGGAGTTAACTACTCGTCTGACTAGAAGAGCAGCAGGAAAAACTCCTCTGGGAGTCGACTACCAAAAGTAGGGAGTCGACTACCTGTCAGAGATCAAGAACTCCTGGAACTCTCTGGGAGTCGACTACCTATATGAGGGAGTCGACTACCAGCTGTAAATTTCAGACGTTTTTGAATTTGAATTTTGAAATCCTTTGAGCAATTTACTCCGTAATTTTTGGGACAAAAGTCAAACGATATTTGAAATTCAAATCTCAGTTTTTCCCTATAAATAGAGCTAAATTCTTTGATGAAAAACACAACATTGAAAATCAATCTCTTGTGAAAACTCTCTTGAATTCAAAGCTCTCATTTTTCTCTCTAGCCAATTTGATTTTATTTGATCTTGCAATATTCTTTTATAAATTCTTTTGAAGATCATACTCTTATTTTTATTGGTTAAAACCTTTTCCAAATCCTTACTATTATTCTCTTTATTTTATTTAAAGGATTTTTGAAAAGTTCTAGATCACAAAGAACTTCTCTCGTATCTTTGTGTGATCTAGACTATCATTCTATCAAGCCACTACACAAATTTGTCTAAACTTTGATTGGCTAT
Organism: Scilla litardierei; assembly: GCA_030789695.1. Classification (NCBI taxonomy): domain Eukaryota; kingdom Viridiplantae; phylum Streptophyta; class Magnoliopsida; order Asparagales; family Asparagaceae; genus Scilla; species Scilla litardierei. The sequence goes on along the minus strand of CM061139.1, from coordinate 179,909,981 downwards.
AGAATCGGGTGTATAAACCAATCTCCATCATTTATTGTGGTGTATTGGATAAATTCTCACTGTGTTGATTGTTGGAACACTAGACAAGTCTAGTTGTTGCCAGTTGGAAAGTCCTCGGTTTGTGAGGCAAGAGTAAACCCTAGACAAGTCTAGGTGTTGTGGTTGGAAATCCTAGTTGAGACTAGGTACTTGTATTTGCCAAGGCAGATAGTGGAAATCTCGTACCGGATTGGTCGGGGACTGGACGTACCCGGGTTGCGGGGAACCAAGATAAAAATCCTTTTTGTTTACGATTGTTTTCTGTGATTTGTTATCTTTCTTGTACAAGCATTCTTTACTTATTAAATGTTCATCTGTGTAATTCATTGTTAACTTATTGTAAAGATTGTCTCTTTAATTTCCGCTGTGTATAAATCTATTTGTAAAGATCTATTTGTCAAAGTTATATTTATCTGATGTTAATCCAATCTCTTTCATATTCTTGTTAAGATTGTTTTGTTGATTAAGAACCAAGCGTAGATCACTCTACTTGGTTTCTTAGGCAACATTAGAAGGAATTTATTTGTGTTAATATCGTTGAGCGAAAAAGTTTACTATATACATAACACTATTCAACCCCCCCTTATAGTGTTGTTTGCCATCCACAGGATCCAACACTTGGTATCAGAGCGAGGCTACAAAAGTGATGGCGTCAACATCTTTTCACTCTGAAGGACTGAATACCATGCGACCACCTCTATTCAACGGAACCAACTACGCTAGCTGGAAGATCCGAATGAAGACTCACCTAGAGTCATTAGACATTGAAGCTTGGACTATTACCAAAGTCCCGTACATCGCACCCACCGACGTTGAGTTTGGGAAATGGTCTGTCGACGACAAGAAGAGAGCTAATCTCAATGCAAAAGCAATGAATGCTCTGTTTTGCGCTGTTACATGAAATGAGTTCAATCGAGTCTCCCAATGTGAGACAGCACATCAAATATGGCATACTCTTCAGGTAAGTCACGAAGGAACTGAAAAGGTAAAAGAATCTCGCATAAACGTTTTACATTCAAAGTTCGAATCTTTTAAAATGGAAGAAGGAGAGAGTATCACCGATGTGAATACTCGTTTTATTAATATTACGAATGAGCTTGCAGGACTAGGAAAGAAACTTTCCGAGTATGAACAGGTAATGAAGATACTAAGATCCCTCCGACCCGAGTGGAAGGGAAAGCCTACGGCCATTCGAAAAGCCCATAATGTGAAAGACCTCACCATCGAAGAACTAATGGAAAATCTCATGGCATATGAGATTGAGCTTGAAGAAGACAAGAAAATCGAAGAAAAGCCAAAGAAGAAGAATCTTGCGTTCAAAGCACAAGAGGAAGATTCCGACTACACGGACAAAGAAGACCATATCGCGTTCATCTCAAAGAACTTTAAAGAGTTCATCACTAGTAAGTATGGAAAACGATCTTTTAGACCCACTAACGGTATTATTTGTTTTGGTTGCAATAAACTAGGGCATGTCAAGAGAGACTGTCCATTGGAGAGAAACAACCGTGATTCCAGAGATCGTGGGAAGAACAAAGACAATAATGAGATGCGAAACAATGTAAGAAACAAGTTTCGACGACCAAAGAAAGAAGCTTATGCAGCCTTCGACCAAAGCGACGAATCTTCATCCGATGAATCCTCAGAAGAAGATAACGATGAAAGAAAAGAGACGGCACACATGTGCTTCATGGCATCTACATCCTCCAAGGTAAGCTCGCATCATGATTCATCTAGCGATAATGAGTCATCGTCAAGCGATGATGAAGACTTGGATTATAGGGGAGCATATAAGGAGCTATGCAAAATGCATGAAAAACTCATTAAAGAACATAGAAAAACACTTAGAAATATCAAAAGAGATACTAAAGAAAAAGAAGAAGTCATTAAAGAAAATAGTCTTCTTAAAGAAAAGAATGATCTTCTGCAAAAAAGATATTTCACAAGTAAATGAAAAAGTTGAAAATCTAAATAATCTTCTCGTATCTGTCAAAGATAAATATGACGCTACGATGAAAATTATTGAGAATTTCAACAAAGGAAAAGGGAAGCTAGATAGTATAATAGATAATCAAAAAACTTCATCTAGCAAAACCGGACTCGGTTATGATTCACATCATACCAAGAAACAGATTAAGCATACTAGGATGCATCATTCTAATGATAATGTCTTGAGCATCTGGGTACCAAAGAGATTATCTGATCAGCGAAAAGAAAGGTACGCTACTAACTTTGTTCAACAAATTCGTTTTAACAAAAATTATAAATATGTTGTTCATGAAGGAACTAAACCGTATTGGGTTTGGTTTCCTAAAGACTAACTCCTCGGACTCAAAACCAAAGAGTACCATAAAACGCTTATTTTTTTTCAGGTACTCTAAAAGGAGGAAAACAATGAAGAAATTTCAAGAAGTCAAAACGGCTGAATCAGAACGAAAGTTTTTTTTTAATTATTATATATATATATATATATATATATATATATATATATATATATATATATATATATATATATATATATATATATATATATATATATTCAAATATGTTGTAATGAGTTAATATGTGTATATGATTGTGTTTTACTCTTAAAATATTTTTTTCAGAAAGCACACTCAACCTGGATCAAAATCTCCACGGGATGAGAAAAACGACTCAACCCAGCAGGGAGTCGACTACCTACAGGAGGGAGTCGACTACCCGTGCGAAAATTTCTGGGTTGCTCTTTTTTTTGACTAACTCCTAATGGGTTCTATTGAGTGGATGGGTCAAGATCCGTTAAGACAACTTACCCAATAAGCCTAAAACTCATCCTAGCCATCCAAAACTTGATCTAAAGGCCCTCTCTTCTCCCCATCTCTTCATCCAAACAAACAAAACCGAAGGAAAACCCTAGAGGTAGCCGACTCCCCCCCCCCTTTCTCCTCCTCATCTCTTGATTTCTCACCTTGGTGCTTGGACTTTTTGGAGCTATTTTCTCATCCTCCTCCAAAATTACTCAAGGTAAAAATTTTCTTACTCCATGATCTTTCAGTAATTCATCTCTCTTGGTTATCTAGTAGTGTAAAAATGTTGTTTTTTTCTTTTACTCTATCTAGATGCCTATCAAGGGGATTTTCTCCAAGAAGAGGAAAACTACTACAGAAGTTGATTCTGAAAAAGAAACTATCCTACCCTATCTTTTCAAATCAACTACCTATGAGCATTTTGTTAAGATCTCAAAGAAACCAATCTTGCATGAACGATTTGTCAAACTTCATGATGTTATCAATTATGGCATTGACAGTCTGTTAGATTTTCAAAACTTAGCAAACTTGTTCTCTTCTGAAAATGTGTACCTTTGTTATCCTAGGCTTGTTCATCTTTTCTATGCAAACATGGACTATGATCTTGTGAAAAGTCGTTTCATAACAAAAGTTCTTGATACTAAACTTGCTATAACTGTCAAATCCCTAGGAGAAGCCCTAGGAATCCCATACTCTGGCATGCTTCTTGACAAAATCGAAATGACTGATGAGAACATTCTAGAAAGAATGTATTTGCCCGGTAGACACTTTCAAACCAAACTTCCATTGTCACGACCCGCTTCCCTAAAATGGAGGCGAGACGTGAAAAGGTCTGCACGAGAGTGGAGCTGTGAAGCCCCAAACCCGATAAGAGTCCACAATACATAAACAGGTCCCTGTAACCACAACAGAATAACAATAATAACACAAGGCGAGACTGAAATAAAATTCCACATCTCACAAATTGTCCAACATCAACAAAAGTCCAACATCCAGAAAAGCCACCAGGCTAAAAGAAAAGAGTCTAAAGGCCCAGAACAAGGCCAACAAAAGCAACGACAACAACAAAGTATAGGTGCTACGCACCGATAACAAAACAAATGTCTAACAAAAGTAAAACACAACGAAGACACTAGGACTGGTCCCCAGTGTCCACGTACTCCCCGTCAAACACAAGCTCGGGCTCGGCATCAGCAAACACCTCGTCCTCAACGAGGTACTCAGGCTCAGGATCTAACATGTGTCACCCAAAAGAGTAAAGGGGCACATGTCAGCAAGTCTAAAAGACTTGGGCAAGGAAACTGAAGGTAAGGCAACTAGCAACCTAGCAGTTTAGTATGCATGACATGGCAGTTATAACATGAGTGCACAATTTAAAACATGGCAAGACAATTTGTACAAGGGAACAATTTATCGGGACAAGACAAGAGTAGCCAAGCTACTATCAATTCAATCAATTCACATTTTGTAGGTGTTTAAGCCCTTCGCTGAATGGCATAGCATTTCAGACCGATCGGCACTAAACACTACTCAAAACCCACACGATATGGAGCCTGGGGTCCCCGCACATTGAGCTCAGCTAGTGAGCCTGAGGTTGCCCCGCACATTGAGCTCGCATTCTTAGTTCACAATTCAATATATCGAGCGTTGGGGTTTCCAACTCATTATGCTCGCTTCTGGTCACGAGCCAGGAACACAAGTATGGCGTAGGGAACACCTAGCCGGAACACACAATTCGGGCATTGGCTATCAACCAACACATGGCCCGCTTCTGGAACACGAGCCAGGAACACAACATTGTAGCGAAGCTACGCAATCACAGCAATACCTAAAGAATGCGAGGTCATGACAATTTATTTGCGTACAGTTAATTAAATTAAACGTGACAGGCGAAATGCAATGACATGAACATATTCGCGTACCGTTAATTGAAAGTAAACATGACATGGTAATTGTGCAACATGCTAAAAGTCGGAACTAGCTTCGTTGTCAAGCTAGTTCCCCAATTTGCGCCTAGGCGAGTATCATTTCGTCGCCTAGCCTCTTTTACGCCTACAACAAGCAAATGGCCTAAAACTTGGCCTAAACCCTAAGTGGCAAGTTTCACTTGCCTAGCACCGGGGATGGCGACTACTCCGTCACACGGACGCCAATCTATGGGGAAATCACTGTTATGGGGGAAACAAGCACCAAACACTTGAAATTAATTAGGGTTTCATAAAAATACTAATAGACTATGAAAACATAGAGGAATCGATTTCTTACCAAGAGGAGACGGAAGGAACACTCCGGGGAACCCTAGGATCAGATCTGGAAAAGATTGGAGAAGTTTGGGGAAACTAGGGTTTTGGGGGATTTGGGGATTTTGATGGGTTTGGGTGAGATTTTGGGGAAGATGAGAGGTGGATGGAGTGAATGGTTGGATTGGATGATGATTCTAGGGCTTGGAATGGAGAAATGGAGCTTGGAGGAAGATGGGGGCTGAAGGGGTAAATTTTTAGGGTTTTGGGTCGTGTTGGAGAAGAAGAAGTCATTTGGGTTGGGTATAAATAGGTTGAGCTGGCGGCTGCCCAGAAATTAGGGTTTTAACACTGGTTAGTCGGTCCAAGAGCAACCACTGATCGACTAGTTTGGCAACTAGTCGGTCGGTCGACCAACGCAGACCGACTAAGTGCAAACAGTAACTCCTGAACGAAAATAGGATTCTAGAGTTAGTCGGTCCATGAACAAGTACTGACCGACTAGTTTAGCATCTAGTCAGTCGATGAACGTTCTTAGACCGACTAAGAGTAAACAGTAACTGATACAAAAATAATATGATGAGTTAGTCGGTTCAAGAAGCATTGCTGACCGACTAGTTTGCAACCTAGTCGGTCAACCAACGTTCTTAGACCGACTAACGATAAACAGTAACTCCTGAGAAATTTAGAAAGCTAACTAGTCGGTCCAAGAAGGATTGCCGACCGACTGGATCGTCATCTAGTCGGTCGGTGGCCCTTCTTACACCGGCTAATGAGCACAGAAAGTACCGATACGGAGCGCGGGGCACCGGGATCGATTCCTATGACTCCTAGGCTTGATCTAACAGTTAGATACGACCGTTATGAAGTCCGTCACGAGTGACATACTTCGAAATCGACAATCCTAAGGAAGAAACGAGAAAATACGACGAATCGATCGGAAATGAAATCTACGGAGACGAAAACCACACAAGAGGAGAAAATCCACCAAAATACATATTATATTATATCCAGATACATGAAAAGCAGTCGTTACATCCATGTAACAATCTTCGTTATCCGACAGGATCTTGGCTAATATATTGTCTTATAACATAACTCAAAAGTCTGGGAGCCATGCAGCCCTATCTGAGAAACAAGCTAAGTGCATCTATGCCATCCTAGGTAACATTCGCATTAATTGGGCCAAAGTGATTATGGATTCTATCCTAGCCTCAGCTTCTTCTGATAGACCCTCCTCCACTCTTTCTCATGGGCACTATCTTACTATATATACTATTCATTAGCTACAACGTGCCACTAGATCATGAAACATCCATTCTAGAACCTGCTCGTGTCTTTGATGTACATGCTCTTGGGAGAATGAATCTCCATCATGACCTTGATGAAAATGTCCCTGAAGAACAAATTGCTGCCGAAGGAGGATCATCATCCTCAAGGCGAGGTAAGAAAGTTGTCATTTCAGATTCAGAAGAAGAAGGAGAAGAAGAAGAAAAAGGAGGAGAAGAAGAAGAAGAAGAAGTTCCGGCATACATTCTTGAACTTCAGGAAATGCTTCTGAAGAAGATTGGAAAATTGAATATCTCACAAGAGAAAGGATTTGAAGATCTCAATCAAAAGGTGGACGACCTCAAGGAGATCGTCGTGAAAAGCAACAAGATGACTGAGGAAACGCTTGTTATGATCCTTGAAGAGATCAAGGAACTGAAGAAGAACAGCGGTCATCCTTAGCTTCATGAACTTAGCTTCATAAACAATGGTTCTCTTCCAAAACAATGATTCTCTAAAAACTATGGCTTGTAATAACTTTTATCGTGTGATGCTAGCTATTATGAAATTATCTACTATGCAATACTTAGTTGTTTCTATGAACTAACATCTCCCTTGCAGGCATATGAAATTGAATTCCTCTCCTAATTATTTTATATTCTGTAGAAATTATTTCTTTGTTTTTGTTGATGACAAGGGGGAGAAAAATATATGAAATGCAAAAATGAAATTATATGAATTGTATTGCTAAACAGCTTCGATGCAGGGGGAGAACCGCATCAAAGCAGGGGGAGTAAGTATACTTAAATATTTTCATCTTTAACTTACTTCATTTTTTTTCATTTGGGTGTCATCATCAAAAAGGGGGAGAGTGATGGAAATTGAAGTCCACCCCAAGTGATTTTGATGATGAGCACACCAACTGAAAGCTTAGTGTACTAACTACACTACACTTAAGATGTGCAGAATTTCCGAAGCTCTACTCATACTCAAAGAAGCACACTTCAACGCTCAAAGACAAAGACGAACATGACTAAACTCAAGTGATGAAGCTCAAGCTCAAACAGAACAAAAAGCACAAAGAGAAGCTCGCTTTCGCTTCACCAAATTGATCAAACTTCCGAAGACATGTTCTGAGTCCATAATGAGTGTGTCGTGTCTTTTTAGGGTATTTGTTTAAAGCCATATCAAATAGACAAAAACACACACACACACACAATTTCGAAAATACTTTTAATTATCTTCAAAATATTTTCGAGAGCTTTTTTTTTCTAGTCACTCCATAATTTTCGTAGTGAAACTCCACGCACCCTGGAGTTAACTACTCGTCTGACTAGAAGAGCAGCAGAAAAACTCCTTTGGGAGTCGACTACCAAAAGTAGGGAGTCGACTACCTGTCAGAGATCAAGAACTCCTGGAACTCTCTGGGAGTCGACTACCTATATGAGGGAGTCGACTACCAGCTGTAAATTTCAGACGTTTTTGAATTTGAATTTTGAAATCCTTTGAGCAATTTACTCCGTAATTTTTGGGACAAAAGTCAAACGATATTTGAAATTCAAATCTCAGTTTTTCCCTATAAATAGAGCTAAATTCTTTGATGAAAAACACAACATTGAAAATCAATCTCTTGTGAAAACTCTCTTGAATTCAAAGCTCTCATTTTTCTCTCTAGCCAATTTGATTTTATTTGATCTTGCAATATTCTTTTATAAATTCTTTTGAAGATCATACTCTTATTTTTATTGGCTAAAACGTTTTCAAAATCCTTACTATTATTCTCTTTATTTTATTTAAAGGATTTTTGAAAAGTTCTAGATCACAAAGAACTTCTCTAGTATCTTTGTGTGATCTAGACTATCATTCTATCAAGCCACTACACAAATTTGTCTAAACTTTGATTGGCTATAGAATCGGGTGTATAAACCAATCTCCATCATTTATTGTGGTGTATTGGATAAATTCTCACTGTGTTGATTGTTGGAACACTAGACAAGTCTAGTTGTTGCCAGTTGAAAAGTCCTCGGTTTGTGAGGCAAGAGTAAACCCTAGACAAGTCTAGGTGTTGTGGTTGGAAATCCTAGTTGAGACTAGGTACTTGTATTTGCAAAGGCAGATAGTGGAAATCTCGTACCGGATTGGTCGGGGACTGGACGTACCCGGGTTGCGGGGAATCAGGATAAAAATCCTTTTTGTTTGCGATTGTTTTCTGTGATTTGTTATCTTTCTTGTATAAGCATTCCTTACTTATTAAATGTTCATCTGTGTAATTCATTGTTAACTTATTGTAAAGATTGTCTCTTTAATTCCCGCTGTGTATAAATCTATTTGTAAAGATCTATTTGTCAAAGTTATATTTATCTGATCTTAATCCAATCTCTTTCATATTCTTGTTAAGATTGTTTTGTTGATTAAGAACCAAGCGTAGATCACTCTACTTGGTTTCTTTGGCAACATTAGAAGGAATTTATTTGTGTTAATATCGTTGAGCGAAAAAGTTTACTATATACACAACACTATTCAACCCCCCCTTCTAGTGTTGTTTGCCATCCACAGGATCCAACAGGTGTTTACGAGTTTTGCATGGGCTTGGGTTCTTTTGACTGAGGTGGGCGGAGGAAGATGGTGGCGGACTGGGGTAGAGGAAAGTCGCGGTGGTTGTTGAAAGGCTGAGGGGCGGAGGAAGATGACAGCCGCGGGTCTACAGTGAATCGAGGAGCGACTGCAGACGGTGGTTTGAGGGGATCGCCATGAGCTTTTGAGGGAGGGCGAGGACGTAGGTTGCGACTTCGGTGGTGTCGTGGATCGGTGTTTGTGGTGGGGGCGGTCAGAGTTTTGGTGGTAGGAGTCGCCGGAGATGGCGAAGGTTCGGCGGTGGAGGCTGTTATTGAGGGGGAGAAAGGAAGAGCGTGGAAGAGCTGGAGTTGCCAGGGTTGAGGTAGGTGCTGGCGGCTGTCGAAATGGTGTGGAAGGTCAGAGTTTTGGTGGGCTTCGTGGTTGATGGAGGAGGCTCGGGAATGGTGGAGTTGCGGTGGAGGAAGGTGAAGTTGGGGCTCTTGAAATAGGGTTGCATGTGAGGAAAAGGACGTGTGGGGGCGTCTATGAGATGTTGTGCATGAAGATCGCGCGAAGCTAGGGGACGTGCATCGGTTTGTTTCCGAGTATCAAGCATGGGTTTAATTCGGTTGGGATCCTCTTGGGATTTATGCGCGTGGGCTCGGGCTACGTGGAGGAGTGGGGATGGTTGCGATTGGTTGGTGAGATTACTTGAACGAGATCGTGCGAGAGGAGATTGGTTGATTCGTTCGGTTGAGATCCTCTGGGGGACTTGCGGGGAGAATTGTTGGAAAGGGGAATGTGGGTTATTTGTTGGGATAATAGCATGAAAATGGGGGTAAGTTAATATATGATTAGATTCTAGTTAGGATTTAAGCTATTGTTAGGGAGAAGAATTTAATTAGGAAGTTAGAAATTTAGTTAGTGTAATTAGATTTAGTTAAGATAATTAATATTTAGAGAAATATTATTGTTAAAATATTGATTTGATAAGATTTAATTAGGATATAGGAAATCTTTAATTAAGATATTTATTAAACCCATTAAGATTTATTAATATCTATAAGATATGATCGGATGTTAGGAAATTCAATATGGTTAAAATGTTCGGATTATTACAATTTTGCCACTGCACATTAATGATGTCTAAAAACGACAAAATTAGGGTCAGCGTAATCATGAAGTCGAGTGGATCACTAATACGGTAACAGATCATGCATTCAGGCTACGACAATAAATTAATGAAATCATAATACGATTAATCACATAGTTCAATACATCAATAATGCACGTATGAAATACGTACGATAAATACCGATTGTTACATCGGGCTGCTGGGGGAGTGGCCCCTAGCCTTACGGTAGACCAAGTCTCTTTCAACGGCGCCCAGATTGACAAGCGATGCAAGAGCATTGGAAGAGAATCTGTAATGACCGGTGTTTGTAGCTACGATGGAGTCCAGTGTTATCATGTTATGCCTATCTTTTTTGTTATTCTTTACTCGTTATGATTTATATTTTTATATTAAGTTAGCTAACAATAAATATGTTATAATTATTTTTCTAAATTCAAATTTTCAAAATGTTTAATTTTCATTTCAAACTTCAACAACTTTCAAATTCAAATGTTTAAATTCCATTTCAAATTTTAAACTTCCAAATAGATTCCTAAATTTAATCCTAATAAAACCTATAGCTAATTAGGTATATTATCTAATCAAATCCCATTAATCTCTCCTTGATTATTATGAAATCAATTCAAAATCTTTTCATTTTCCTTAACAGTAACACCTACCAAAAGAGAACCCCCCATTATTTTCATTAAATCCACCTCTTGAATTGGCAGCACACACGACCATGCACACACACACACACACACACACACACACACACACACACACACACACACACACACTGTAACGACCCGCTCTCGGGGGGCCAGTTACTTATTTGATATTTGCGCAGGTCCTGCAGTTAACCAGTGAAACCAAAATAGTCACGATGCAGAGATGTACAAAAATACCCAAATAGTATCCAATTATTACAATCCATACTGTACAAATGTCCCAACAGATATACATGAAAGAAATAAAGTACATAGCGAAAATAAAACTGAAAGCTGCGATCTCGGGGTAGAACTCTGATGCTATCAACTCAAGAGAATCTACCTCCATATGTACATCGTCTGTGTTGCCACGGAGATGGAACCGTAGGTAAGTCACAACAATTCTAGCAATAGTAGTAAAAGTTGTGTACAAGTATGGGAATGAACAGACTATGGAACTAACTACGTTCAGAAAGTAAAGGAACAACAGTCATATATGCAAGTGAAATAAATAAAGTGTGAGAGCAGTAACGATGACATGGCATATATGTAAAACAGGTAAAGTAACATCAATAGTAAAGTAAATAGGCATGTGGAGTAAAACAAACAGGTAGCAAGGTAGTAAAGCAGGCTAAGTAGGTGAAGTAAAGTACTGGTGACTACACAGGTGTAGTAGGCAAAGTGCGTGTAATGCGTAAAGTAGAGGTGATCGTGCAAGCTATACTAGAACTACGTGACTCAAGTCGAAGAGTATAATATGTGACCATTGAGTTCATCTCTTGCCTGGACGCGACCCAGACGAATGCCGAAAACCCAGGCAGCTAAACAGGATGCTGGCGAGCAGCATATATGTTTGTCGAAACACAGGCAGCTAGAAAGGATGCCGGAACCCAGGCAGCTTGACATGTAGATTGAACTCCAATCACTCCCGAACCCTCACAAACTGTGAGTTACTCCAAACCTCAGTGATGTGTCATGTGAATCTAGTACGTGTTCCTTTCATGATGTTCCACGAGATATTCTACAATATATTCCACATGATATTCCACAAGATGTTTCATAAGATGTTTCACAAGATGTTCCACACATGACATTTCATACAATACTTCGTTAGCATTTACTGAGTAGTAAATGGCATGCAGCAGGTGATGTGTCCATGAGCAATCGTTCCACAAGTGTACACAAAGTGTATGCGTAGTTTTGCAAGTGATGAGCATCAAAACATGGTAGACAAGTGTATATGAGAGTTATAAGTTTACGTGCAATTGAAGAAACTCATTTGAAGTTAGTTAGAATCAATGGTTGTTCTGAGACTATTTATAAGCATCCTAAGTTCATGTTTTTACACCGGCTTAACTTCTAAAACTAGAATTAGAGTGACTTACTAATTTCGAGCTCGTCGTGGCAAGACGATGTTGGAGCTAGAGGAGCTGGTACACGAGGATTGGTACCTGCAAACACAAGAAACAATTGGTTAAAGACTACACTATTGTTTTATCTAATTTTCTTAACAGTTATACTTAACTACCGATTGACTATAAAATTAAGTCAGCTCCAAAAACAACATTTTCCGAAGCTTCGCATCATAATTCGAGAATTTTTGCAACCAACTCAAAAAGCCACAATCACAGAAAATTTAAGCCAATCTCAATCAAATTTTAATTTCAACAGAAAACGCAATTTTTCGAGACATTCATTAAAAACAATAGATTCATAAAGATGAACCGTAATATGTTTATCAAATAAACTTTGAGTGTAGAACACTCAATCATTGTTTTCACTTGGAGGAATGATACATTTTATTCAACTAAAATTGAGTATCAACTCCTTCTCGATCATGTCTCTCGAAGTCTTTGAACGGCCCTAGCTGCAACGATTGCTCAGATTGCCGACCGTCCTCCGCACTTCTCCCAATCTTCGCTTCATTTTAGCCACCTGTATACATTACACAGATGTCTCAGTATCTCATACTATGTGATTGGAAATAATTACGCTTCATTGAATTTAATTTGTTGTACCTGAGGTAGAGGCATCAGTATGCCTAGGGCTGTTGACGAACAGAACGTTCGACGAACTACTCGTGAACAAGCTCGGTACATGTTCGTTTACGTTCGTTTAGGAAACTTAATGAACAAGCTTGAACAGATTTTTAGAGCTCGGCTAGTAAACGAACAGGGCTTGTACCTAACTGTGTTCGTTCATTTATGTTCATGAACAAGCTCGTTAAGTGTTCGTGAACAAGCTCGTTAAGTAATGTTCCTGAGCAAGCTCGTTAAGTGTTCGTGAATGAACCTGTATCGAAAATAGTAAATTTAGAAAAATACTATATTTTTTATTATGCCTGGAATGGATGCTTGTAATGGGATCTATGGAGCTATTATGCTGGATTTATTTGTTTTTGTCTTGCAAATCCTTTTATTTAATTGATTTATTCATTGGCAATTATGTTTACATATTATTATTCCTAATTAAAAAATTGACGTTCGTTTGTTTGATTGAAAATCTGTTCATGAACAAAATTGATTGTGTGTTCACGAATATGTTCCTGAACATGTTCACGAATAAGCTCGATAAGTGTTGTTAACGAACAGAAAGTTCGATTAACTACGCGTGAACAAGCTCGGTAAATGTTCGTTTACGTTCATTTACGTTCGTTTGGTAAGCTTAACGAACAAGCTTGAACAGGTTTTTAGAGCTCGGGTAAACGAACAGAGCTTGAACTTGGATTTTGTTCATGAACAAAACCAAGCTCCCTGTTCAAGCTCGTTCAAGCTCGTTCGTCAACAGCCCTAAGTATGCCCATTCTTCTTCTCTGCAAGATAAATCTTGCAGTTCCTCTTCCAATGGCCAATCTTATGGTAATGGAAGCACTCAGATTTTGACGGGGCCCCTTTGGTCTTTTTCTTCCCTTTCTTCGCCTTCACAGGTTGCAGGACCTGCCTCTTCTTACCCTTGCCTTTCGGCTGGTCGGAAGAAGCAGAGCCAACAACCAATGCAGTCGGCTTCTTCTTAATCTCCTCAAACTGCCTTAGCATATTGAGGAGACCATGAAGATCTGTTTCAAGACTGTTCATTATAAAACCAGTGATGAAAGACTTAAATTCAGGAGTTAAAGACTTAAGGATAATGTCCACGGACATCTCATTATCCAGGACAAATCCTAACTGGGCGGCGTCATCTACGTACCCGATCATCTTGATGACATGATCTTGTACGGGCCCTGCCTCCATCTCTGTGTCCCAGAGATTGCTGGTGGCTTCGAACTTGGCAGCTCTAGACCGCTTGCCATATAACTCTTGTGCATTCAGAAGCATACTTTGAACATCCATATGTTCATGCTTCCTCTGTAGTTCGTTACTCATCGAAGCCAGAGTAAGGCACATGGCCTTCTCTGCCTCCCTATGGTATAGCTTATAGGCTTCCTTTTCCTCGAAGGTCGAATCGTCATCGGGCTTCTCCGGAGCGTCCTCGAACAGTACGTATCCAATCCCGGCTAGAGAAAGGACTAACTTAATGTTCCTAAGCCAGTCTTTGTAGTTCGTTCCATCGATCACGTTTTTCTCTACTATATATCTAAGACCCGAATCCATTCTGCAATTTTATAGATACTTTAGTCAGTATATGTTCGTTGTACAGTTTTAATAGTTTTTAATAAAACTATATTCTCCCACTAAATTTATTAAAGCCATAATAATAAACAATTTATTATATAATAACATTTGTGAGAGAGGGATCCGATTACCCTGAGTCTGACAACCTTGAGTGTGTCTCAATAAGTTGTCCGACTCTGCAGTCGGTAGACGAACTCGTCGTCAATCATATTAAATATGATTCCATATCGATTTTTACCCCTAGTCATTTGTGATCATGAGTGTGCTCATCCGGATCACAATGGCTAGCCTAGTCTGACCCTTGTTTTCGTGTCTAGCCTGACTTGCCCCGCCGATCGGTGTATGCACGACACGTCGGTTTGGATCGGGACTTAGACTACATTCTTGGTTAGACTTATGCTGGTGCTCGGTGGATGAGACAACGGTTTTAGTCAGGTCAAGATGTCAATCAAGAAATCGGTTCCAATAAGATTGACATGTCACGGCTTGAGTGTAGCTCAACAACCGTAACAGGTTTCTTACAGTTGCCAACTCATAAAACAAGGAGGGCTACGATTTATCTTGAACAAGATTGTTATCGTATTTGACTTAGGTATTGTCGATGGACTTACACAGTCATGAATCGACTCCTTGCGGTCCAGCGGACGCGGCCAGGGAATTGACTAAGCCAGGACCACTTACTACCTAGTCTAGCTAGGTTGGTCCAGCAAACTTAGCCAAGCACATTGACCGACATCATGATCCATTGAAGGAGTTTTCATCAATTTTATGTTCGTCCAAACAACTAAATGTCTTTTAATTAAGAAACTAGTTAATCCTTATCAACTAGTGGATCCTAAAATTCGAAATTTTATGGATTGGTTGAACAATTTTTATTAAGTCCTTATCAACTATAAGGTTCATTCGTTCAACGTGCTACCCCAATCTAATTAGGATTTTATAAAACAATTACAACATATTTCAACATTAGTCTTTTATGAAAATCATCAATTAAACGATTTAATGAAATGATTGACAATCAAAGGGACTACCCTAATCTGGTATTAGGTTTTGATGTTGTTTTTGTTTATAAAACATAACATATCACTAGTTTTATTAAAATTTCATCTCATAAAATTTTAATCATTTAATGGCTAATCTAAAAGGGTCCATGAATACATTATTCAACATGTCCATTAAAAGAAAATGAAACAACTAATTTATCCGCATAAAGAAAAGTTTCATTTAGTGACATATAATGAGTATTTGCAAGTTTAAAATTATCTACATAATAAATAACACGCAAATCTAAAATTTAACAATTAAATTTAAAGATCAAAATTTAAAGCTTCAAAACATTTTATCACATAAAACTAGGTATCATAAAATTATCAAATAATTTTAAAGCCTAGGCTTTAAAATTTTAATCAATCATTTCTAGGATTAAAATATCGCATAAATAATCTACAAACATATATGTAATTTTAAAAGAAACTAGTTTATCCCATCATCTTATGAAAAATAAAATATTTCTTTAATATACATATTATTGAAGAAATTTTAAAATTTTTTTAAAATCATTAGAATTGTTTTTAAAAGCTTTCTAATAAAGTTTTTAAAATTTCTAGCCTTTATGTAACTTAATAAAATTAATTTCCAAAATAAAATATTTCTTTAAAGTTACATAAACATTTAAATGCTCGAAAAATTATTATATCTCATAAAAAACTTTTATAAAGCATTTAAACATTAGAGACCCATTTAAAATTTATCGCATAAAATTAAATTTTCCCAAAAAAAATTCGTGGTGCAAAAACAATTTTTAAAACACAAAACAATTTTAAACTAATTTTAACATAAAGCTAAAATAGTTCGTATGTTTAAAATTAAGCAATTTTAAAGATTTAAAAGACATCGCTTAAATATATCAAAAGCATTACCTTGCTCTGATACCACTGTTGGGATTTTGGCGGACCCTCAGAGCTCGGATCTGTGTCCGTCCTAAGTCGGACGGGCCACAGGGGCATAAAAACACAGCGGAATAAAATTACTACTAGCTAAACAATTTAGCTATGCTCTGAGGAAGCCAGAACATAACCCGATCTATGCCAACTTAGGGTGGATCTGACCACCCCAAGAGGGATCTATTCTATAGCGACAAAATTAAATCTACACTAATAATTGCTTAACCACATAACCAGTATCTTGACCCTGAGGCGGGTAAGATGTACCGCACCGTCTCTGACGCTCCTTGTAGCCGAACCGCCTTGACTCGATCCAGCCGAGCCGCCTCGCACCCTCGAACCGATCCGCCCGGGCCGACTCCCGCCTCCAAGCCGATCACACGCGGTAGAAAGTTTCACTTGAGTAGACCTGCGTCTTAGACATCTGGATCCGAATCCAAACCCCCTTCGTAGTCTTGCTAGGACTACTCCAGAGAATAGGAAGAAGAGAGAGAGAATAGTTAGTCGCCGATCGAGCTTGCTCTAAAATTCTGGAGCTACTCGATCGAGGACTTGGTACATTTTTCAACGAAGAGAGTGCACCCCTATTTATATAGGGAGCCGGCACTCCTCTTCTCGTTGTGAGCAATGTGAGACTATTGCTAATTAGAAGAAAATTAAATTAAGCTAATTTAGCTTAATTTGTAGTTTAGTGAGCTTTCATAAAAGCAAACTTTAACTAATTAATTCTCTTCGCTCATTAAACTTTAGACACCAAACAAACTATCAATCCAAAGGGCTTCGAATGGTGAACGCGTAGGAACCAACGGCGACGAATTTCGACTTTGTTTGACCCCTCAAACAATTGCCCAAAGTTGGGCAAATAATCAATTTTCTTAACCGTCATTTGGGGTTTCAAAAAAACCCCTAGAATAACTTAAGTTGCGGGCGCGCCCGCTAGGCTTAGCGGGCGCGCCCGCCCAAGGCAAGGGAGGTGGGCCGCCCGCCCGCT
Organism: Scilla litardierei; assembly: GCA_030789695.1. Classification (NCBI taxonomy): domain Eukaryota; kingdom Viridiplantae; phylum Streptophyta; class Magnoliopsida; order Asparagales; family Asparagaceae; genus Scilla; species Scilla litardierei. The sequence continues at coordinate 179,892,722 of CM061139.1, read as the reverse complement.
GGGCAGCGGGCGTGCGCCCGCTGCTGCTGCGGGCCGTGCCCGCTGCAAGCAGTGGGCGCTGGCCCGCTGCAGCCAGCGGGCTGCGCCCGTTTGCCTTTGCGGATGGGCTTGTTGGCCCAGTGGGTCCAACCCACTTTGCCTTGAACTGTTTTCGCATTGCTGGGCTCGTTTGAGCTCCAATTTGGACACTGTTTGAACCTGTGTTTAGACCGAGACGATCCCGTCAGTCTGATAACCCTTTCTAATATATTTGTTCCTACTAAATTTTTCGTAACCAATTTACGACACGTTTAATCTTTTATTTGCATCAAATGCAACATTGTCCCTATTGCTATTACGACTAATTTTCACAACAAGCTTTGTGAATATTAACTATTCAATATCATCAAATGAATCTCTCTCAATTAATCTTCCTATTACTAAGACCACTACTCAGTGTGAGACCCTACAGCCTGACCTTACTACAGGTTGGGGCTCGGAACCCCTAGACGACGATCACCATGAGCAGTAGCTGTCATCCCTGTTTCAGAATCATCATAACGTGATCGACCCTTTGACAAAAGCATCATTGGGTTTACATTGGTTGTGTCAGTGATGAATGCCGTTAGCTATAGTCCCTTCGTCAAGACTGTGTCCCTGTTGGCCTAGGGTATGGTTTACTGTCAACCCCATTAGATAACATTGGTCAGTATACGGCGGTCTTTGTTGTATTCACGTTGTACTTCTTACAACGTACCCCGGCCGAGGATTAACACAAAGATCATACTGAGCCTGTGACACTAACTTCCCTTTAACGGAAGTGACGAATCTTGGATACAACGATCTAGAATTTATAGTTTGATGATGACAAACAGGCGTGAACGTTTTGATGTGTTTGATAAGTGTTTCCAGGTTGAACAGAGCTCGGGATAACAAAATGGCAATTTGGTCATTCTGGAGATAAAAGGCATTTTGGGCGCAAAATAAACTTTGGTCAAATAAGCTTACTGTGGCATTTTTGTAAATAGATGAACTAGGTTTTTCTTAATACCCTGTATATATCTGTGGCCGGCCATTCATCAAACGGGCCGATCTCCAATAATATCAGGCGGCGGCTGCTGGATGAACCAAGAAAAAAAAGGACAATTCGTACTCTCCCATGGCATTCTTTTCTCAAAAATCAAAGGTACCCAAGTCTCTCTTTTTTGGTTCTTCTCCATTGAAATTTCCAGAAGGCTGCAAACATAAACTCCCAACAGCCTCTTGATTTTTAATTCTCCACTTCACATTTCTTTTGAGGGTTTTGTGATTGCAGGCCGGCCATTTGAAAGCACAGGGCACGCACTAATTTTTCAAAAAATCAAAAAGTCTGAGAGCACCAAGTTTTAGTATATTCTCAGTTTGAAACCTCAGTGCATTTTATCTTTGTTTTCTTTTGAAAAGTTTAGTCAACTGAGCCGCACAAACAATATGGGTGCACAGAGCCGCCGGCCTCATTTGTTTTAGAAAGGGTGTTTGGTTTCTTTTTTTTTGACAGAGCAGACATTTTTTAAGAAGAGTTTTTTTTTAAAACAAATTTTTGTGTGCACTTGTTGGCCGAATTCTGTGTGCAGACATTTTTTTTGTGAGCAAGAAATAATCTTTTGATGCTGCAGATTTCTTTGTGCTTGCAAAGAATCCTACCACGTGAAGGAGGCTGCCGAAATTGTCTCTGTGGAGAGCAAATCAAAAGAACCACATTTTTTTGTTTGCCACTTTCTTTACAGGCGCAAGATTCAAAGAGCACAAGATCTCAAATAAAGACCTCTTCATCAAAACGAATCTTACTGAGGGCGCACGCAAATATTTACTTCACAATTTCCGAGAGCCCAGGCAAATTGAAGCAGGCATCAAAAGGGAGTTGCATAATCTCTTGTTTTAATTTTTAATTCCCTACTTACTCTTTATTAGTTTGCACGTGTTTGGTTCTCTAATTTCCTCACTTTCGTTTATAGGCAGAGAAGCTGATTGCTGCAAGCTTTGAAAGGGATACAAGCCACAAGCTATGAGAAATAGACACCAAGTCCGCACGCTTTCAGAAACAGATCAAAGATTCACAAGTCGCAACCTCTTCGTGCCGTAGTTTCAGATTTACATCAATTTCAGAGGTCCAAAATTTTCAGAGCATATTTCAAGGCTTGCCGAGAGACTACTACTACTTGCCAGACGACATCTGGCCCGTGCTGATTGACGAAGACGACATCGCTACACGATCTGAGCATTCTAAACTCTCTTGTTTATTATATTGTGTAGTATTGTGTTAGATCTTCGTAGGGGAAACTTTACCATCTGTGTTACTTTTGGGGACCTGACGACTTTGGGAGTCGTCACGGAGGGAGAGCATCTGACTAGATTGGCAGTGTAGAGCACGTGGTGTGCGTACGAGCTAGGTGAGAGTAGATTTGGGATCTTGACTCTTTGTAGCTGTACAGGATTACACATCTATCTAGTATTTGCTTTCAGTGGCTGGAGTATGTCGTGGGGACGACCGAACAAGGGTATATCTGTGCGTACTCTGTGATTGCTATTTTATTACCCTGATGTACCTATAACTGCGTGTGTTTTCTCGTGGGTTGCACGAGAATTTTTTATTAGCCTATTCACTCCCCCTCTAGGCTACGATCCAGATCCAACAAGTGGTATCAGAGCCAGTTTAGAGGATCTAGTCTAGATTTTTTATGACCATGAATATATCTGATTGTGCTTTTGCTGAAGGTCAGTCTATAGCCCGTCCCCCTAAGTTTAACGGTGTAGACTTTGCATATTGGAAGACTAGAATGAAAATCTATTTAGTGTATGAAGATTATGATGTGTGGGATATTGTTGAAAATGGTTATAGTCTACCCACTATTAAAATTGAAGACACTGTTATGATTAAGCCTAAAGACAAGTGGGATTTAGCTGATAAAAAACTTTATACTCTTAACGGTAAAGCTATGAATGCGCTTATATACTCTCTTGATAAATCTGAGTTTAATCGTATCTCACATTGTCTAACTGTGCAGGAAATCTGGCATACTCTGGACGTGACACACGAGGGAACATCGTAAGTAAAGGAATCCAGACTTGCGTTGCTGAGCACTGAATATAAGAGCTTCTGCATGCTACCAACAGAATCAGTTAAAGACATGTTTGCGAGGTTCACAGACATCGTCTACAAATCCAGTTCCCTCGGTAAGTCATAATCTAGCCATGAATAGGTACGAAAGATCTTAAGGGCGCTACCAAGCTCGTTCAGGCCTAAAGTCACCGCTATTCAAGAAGCTAAGGACTTATCAACAATGAAAGTGGAGGACTTGATATGGAACCTGATGTCACACGAGCTTGAGTTGCAGAGTATAGAAGCCAGAGAGAAACCTGAAGAGAAGACCAAAGCTTCCACACCATTAGCTCTTCAAGCTAACGACGACGATCTTGATGAAGAGCAAGCCCTAATGGTCACAAACTTCAGGAGATACATTCAGACTGATCAAGGAAGAGCTGAGATGGAAAAAAGGTTCATTCGTTCTAATAATTCCAATTTTGTTAGAAATTCCTATGATCAGAAAGCTATTAATAGAAGTGAATGTTTTAAATGCAGGAAGAAAGGGCACCACATAAAAGATTGCCTACAACAACACACAGCTCAAGTTGCAAAAGGAAAAACGAAAGTGCTGACGTGTGACATGGATAGCGAAGCTGAGGAGGAGGATGAGGAACATGAAGCCCACTCCTGCATGGCATTAATGGCCAAACATAATGAGGTAGGATCTCCCACTAAAGCTGAATTGTTAGAAATCTTGAAAGGAATGCAAAATACTATTAATGAGCTAGAAGCTGATGTGGATAGTTATAGGAATGATAACTTTGATATGCAACAATCTGAGTATGACATGTCTAAGGAAATTGAAAAACTGAAAACTGAAATTGTTGCATGTAACACAACAATTGACATGTTAAATAAGGAGAAAGCTAGCTTGCCTGAAAAAAAATGATTGTCTTTCATGTCCCTCTTTATTAAAGGATATTAGCATGTATAAACTAGATAAGACAAAGCTTGAAGTTGAAAATGAATTGCTTTCTGAAAAGATTAACATGCTAAATCTTGATCTTAAAGAAAAAATGAGGGATTTTGAAAAGAAAGAAGAGGAAAACAAGCAAGCTTTCATTAGTAAATGCACTTTGCTTGTGAATGAAAACAATATCTTGAAATCCAAAGTCACCACTCTAGAATTGTCATTAAAGAGATTTTCCATAGGAAAACAAAAATTGGATATCATTCTAGGAAATCAGTTGTATGGCAATAATAGACGTGGCCTTGGATTTAGCGCTAAAAATGTTGAAAAGCCTAAGTATAAAAAATTTCACAATGTGCCTTCCATTGCTAAAAATGTGCATGCAAAGTGTTTTACATGTGATAGTGTTGGCCACACATCGTATCATTGCAAATATAGGAACTCCAATATTAAATTCAAACAAATATGGGTTCCTAAATCTTTATTGACTAACACTAGTGGACCTTGTTGGATTCCAAGGTCACACAGAACATCTCTTTTGTAGGTGAGACGGAAATTTGGCGAGGAGCGATAAATTGAGAGTCTTATTATTTTAGCTCCTTAGTCAACTAGCGACGCGAAGGTATATCTCATTCTTTGAACTTAATGCATACCTTCATAGCATTTTTTTGTTAACATTTTTGTGTGCTTGGATTTTCTTTGTTTTTGTTTTTGTTTGCTTGATTGTTTTTAGTGTGTTTTTAGTTCTTTATAAAACCAAAAATAATAATAATAATAAAAAGACAAAAAAATGAGCTTATTGCATATCTTCCTCTTTGCATCATTCTAGTGCTGCAACTGAATGATGATCATATCTATGTAGAAATTGTAGTATTATTATTTTGGCTACATGCGTATGTTTTATTTCAATAATAGCCATGCCAAGTTCAATGCTTTAATAATATGATTTCTACACCTACTTTCACTTCCACGGATATTAGACTATGTCGTACTTTTGGAGATACTGTTTATGAATATTGGAAAGTGAATGTAGGATGATTATTAACTGAAAAATCTAAGGGATATGATGTGATTTGCCATGAATAAAAATTGAGCACAAAACAAAGAAAATGAAAAAAAAATGAAAATTGCTCCGTATGAAAAATGGATACAATTCATGGCAAATACACTACCCACGAGTATCCAACATAAGCTTTATGGGTAAACTTTAGCGTTGGTGTTTTTACTCGTCAAGCAATGTCACCCCCACATCTAAGAGTCCTTTTAGGCTATGTTTTGGGGTGTGATACCTTGAACTCATTTTTAATGAGGTGGGAAAAATCAATCCTAAATGATATAAAGTTATTTGGAAAATGATGGATTGATTTGGTTGAATTTGTAAAGTTATCTCCCTTTGTACGCCTATGTTTAATAATTGCATTTACACGATGGTGTTGAATTCTAATTATTACTATCGTTGGATTTGGAGCGCTAATTATAGAATGACGGCATGCAAATGCTAGTTATAGTTAATAATGCTCTAGTTTTGCATGTGGTATGCTTTAATCTTCATGAATACACTTTTGATGATGACAAAGGGGGAGAAAAGTGTTGACAAAGATTTGATTTGTGGTAATGTTGGCACAAAATACGGTATTATTGGTTTAAGGGGGAGCATTGAAAATACATGAAAAAAGGGGGACCTTAGAAAGGGGGGAGCATGGTAGACAAACTGGTGTTATTTAATTGCATGCTTGCGTGCTTGAACATCATGTATTACTTGCTTTGCATACACCCCTACACTACACTTCACACACGATGATATTCCTAAAAATAGTCAAGGGCAAATCTCTTTTGGTTTGTCATCATCAAAAGGGGGAGATTGTTGGATACAACGATCTAGAATTTATAGTTTGATGATGATAAACAGGCGTGAATGTTTTGATGTGTTTGATAAGTGTTTTCAGGTTGAACAGAGCTCGGGATAACAAAATGGTAATTTGGTCATTCTGGAGATAAAAGGCATTTTGGGCGCAAAATAAACTTTGGTCAAATAAGCTTACTGTGGCATTTTTGTAAATAGACGAACTAGGTTTTTCTTAATACCATGTATATATCTGTGGCCGGCCATTCATCAAACGGGCCGATCTCCAATAATATCAGGCGGCTGCTGCTGGATGAACCAAGAAAAAAAAGACAATTCGTACTCTCCCCTGGCATTCTTTTCTCAAAAATCAAAGGTACCCAAGTCTCTCTTTTTTGGTTCTTCTCCATTGAAATTTCCAGCAGGCTGCAAACATAAACTCCCAACAGCCTCTTGATTTTTAATTCTCCACTTCACATTTCTTTTGAGGGTTTTGTGATTGCAGGTCGGCCATTTGAAAGCACAGGGCACACACTAATTTTTCAAAAAATCAAAAAGTCTGAGAGCACCAAGTTTTAGTATATTCTCGGTTTGAAACCTCAGTGCATTTTATATTTGTTTTCTTTTAAAAAGTTTAGTCAACAGAACCGCACAAACAATATGGGTGCACAGAGCCGCCGGCCTCATTTGTTTTAGAAAGGGTGTTTGGTTTCTTTTTTTTGACAGAGCAGACATTTTTTAAGAAGAGTTTTTTAAAACAAATTTCTGTGTGCACTTGTTGGCTGAATTCTGTGTGCAGACATTTTTTTTGTGAGCAAGAAATAATCTTTTGATGCTGCAGATTTCTTTGTGCTTGCAAAGAATCCTGCCACGTGAAGGAGGCTGCCGAAATTGGCTCTGTGGAGAGCAAATCAAAAGAACCACATTTTTTTGTTTGCCACTTTCTTTACAGGCGCAAGATTCAAAGAGCACAAGATCTCAAATAAAGACCTCTTCATCAAAACGAATCTTGCTGAGGGCGCACGCAAATATTTACTTCACAATTTCCGAGAGCCCAGGCAAATTGAAGCAGGCATCAAAAAGGAGTTGCATAATCTCTTGTTTTAATTTTTAATTCCCTACTTACTCTTTATTAGTTTGCACGTGTTTGGTTCTCTAATTTCCTCACTTTCGTTTACAGGCAGAGAAGCTGATTGCTGCAAGCTTTGAAAGGGATACAAGCCATAAGCTATGAGAAATAGACACCAAGTCCGCACGCTTTGAGAAATAGATCAAAGATTCACAAGCCGCAACCTCTTCGTGCCGTAGTTTCAGATTTACATCAATTTCAGAGGTCCAAAATTTTTAGAGCATATTTCAAGGCTTGCCGAGAGACTACTACTACTTGCCAGACGACATCTGGCCCGTGCTGATTGACGAAGACGACATCGCTACACGATCTGAGCATTCTAAACTCTCTTGTTTATTATATTGTGTAGTATTGTGTTAGATCTTCGTAGGGGAAACTTTATCATCTGTGTTACTTTTGGGGACCTGACGACTTTGGGAGTCATCACGGAGAGAGAGCATCTGACTAGATTGGCAGTGTAGAGCACGTGGTGTGCGTACGAGCTAGGTGAGAGTAGATTTGGGATCTTGACTCATTGTAGCTGTACAGGATTACACATCTATCTAGTATTTGCTTTCGGGGGCTGGAGTATGTCGTGGGGACGACCGAACCAGGGTATATCTGTGCGTACTCTGTGATTGCTATTTTATTACCCTGTTGTACCTATAACTGCGTGTGTTTTCTCGTGGGTTGCACGAGAATTTTTTATTAGCCTATTCCCCCCCTCTAGGCTACGATCCAGATCCAACAACCAATCCCATCTTAGTCGTCTGCTCGTCTCGAGAGTTTCGGGTGCAACCCAAACTAAGATCTTTCAGCAGGCCTAGCCTCGAAGTTAGATCATCGGTCTATGCTACACCGTTCATTCACAGGTTCGTACAGATGACTTCAGGTCTTAAGGACCAGCTTACCTATCATCACCCTAGAGTTATTAAAGACAGTTTAGTTAAAGTTAACCATTTAACAACTCTAAGTTGGTCGTTCAGTGAACTCATTCTCCAATGAGCACATGTGTCTCGCCTCTGACTTCGCCAAGTCGAATGACTATGAGATCATCATTACCCTACGGTAAGACTAAGACACAGTGGTCTATCCGATGTGTCGATATCCAGTTCTCGACACATCTATGACCACGAATCGTTTAAGACTTACGTTTCTATTCGGTCGCTTACTACTCATAATCGAGATCTTATCTAGATACGTAAGGACCTAACTATAAGTCTATGGACATTATCTAAGTATATTAATATAATTGATTTCATACTTAGAATAATGGACACCATCTATAACATGAACACGACGTACACTAAGGATAAATTGCCTTATGGGCATATATCCTCCTACACTTCTCACGTCAACTTAATAATCAAGCCTTGATGCTTTAAAAATTATCTACTCATTCTCATGATCACCCTAACTCATACCACCCCGTCCTAGCTACTCCCATCTACCACTCGTCTAAGTTTCAGATCCGATAAGTACTCATGTCCATGTGTATAATTTCATCCAACTAGCATTTCCATTGAGTCCTTCACGCATTGGTATTATAAATAAGTCTTGGACACCTCGTTCTTTTCATCTGAAAGAAATCTAATCTAATATCTTTGTGTTCAAAATCAATTAATCACTGCTACATCATATCTTATCTCACTCTATGCCTACCCGCAACATAAACCTATAACAATAATAGTTAGTACTAACAATATTATAACAATAAAAAATAACACTCCCGAAGAGGAAAAGGAAAGAAGGAAGTTTAAGGCCAAAGACATATTTTAAAATATTTGGAAAAACGTGTGGAGTTGTGGTATTGGATGAGGAAAAATAAAGGGTTGTGATCTTCGTGGGCTAGTTTCAAAATTTTAAAGATTTGGTTTAAAAGAAAACAAAAGTTTTGATACAATCACATGCGGCCAAAGATAAGCTATACTATAATACGAAAGACTAAGTCTAAGGAGTTGCCTGCTATGACGCTATCCACACCTATATGAATACCATCATTCAGACAACTCCATATGTATATCACGGACCACACTGAGTATCCACACATGACACAAAGGACAATCATTAAGATCCTAAGGGTAGCACACTCATATAGGTCCACATGCTCTACCTATAAACATACTCCACAACGACATCACAAAAACTAATGGGCCCACTTGCAAATACAAGCACTAATGTCTACACAACAGAAAGGAAGCCAAACCCAATAGTGTACCGTAATAAGATCGGAAGGAACGAGTTCAAATAAGGCGAGATAAAAAGGTAGCTGGTTGGGTGGGACAAAAATATTGCTCAAAATAATTAAATAGATGAAAGAAGAATTATGTGTAAAATATGGTATCATATACTTTTGTACTTATAAAAAATGTGTAGAAAAAGTGAGCAGATGGTAGAAAATTACGACTCAGAAAAAAAGAGTTAGACGAACGAAAAAGAGGAGGGTGAGGTAGCGATTGTTTCGCAAATGAAAATAGGTTTATACAAATTTTTTTTGAAATATGAGCACGATGAACATAGAACTAATATATATAAATTGAAGTTCTCTTTAGTTTAGGAAATATTCTAAAAGTACGTACGGTAAGTGGTTAAAATAAATTTCGTAGTTTAGAAAAAGAATAATATATTGAATTATCAAAAAATGGTAACAAGGTTTTCAAACTGATATACGAAAGATACCGATTAGAAAATGGTTATGAGATAGTAACTAAAAATTTCGACCAAGAAGGTTTCAAAAACCGTGAAAGAATTTTAACTTAGCAGAAAGTAGGAAATTTAAATATTTAATAAGGGTTTTCAAAGAAGTTAAACTGAGCGAAGAATTTAATAATGAATTTCGAAAATATTTTTAAAGGAAGCAGGATTTGCAAGGGGAGAGGTTCTAAGAATTAACGATAATCGTCATGAAGCGATCACGTGAGTCGAGGGCAAGGAAAATGATCGCGTGATGGATACACCTAAGACATGATTCATGAAAGCTACGATGGAATTCTACAGTCGATAACGCAGAAGTGTAATGATTGGAAAGATGGTAGAAATCAGAGATTCCTAATTATCGGGCCGTCTAAAGATCAGGAGAACTCAGCACTAAGACTTTCTAATAAACTAGATTGTAATAGAGAAATCTCAGGGAAGGGCCCTAAGAGAATCAAGATTACGCTCTGCTAGGCCCGAAGTCGATGGACCCAAGCGAACGACTAAAAGGACTCAAGAAATCTAACATGGTCAGAGCCGGGTGAGAGGCTACTAGGGCATCCTAAGACGAGTATGACTAAATCTTAACCAAGGCGCCTGACTATCAAACATGGAGGTCTATCTAAGTCTTCCTACCATCTAAGATAAGAAAAACCCAATTTAAACTTGTACATGTTAAACTAGATATATTAAATGAATGAGGTACTCTTATTGTTCCGAACTTTTTGCAGAACCTACATGGGCCATCACTAAAACCTGTCACTTCCCGCTTCCCAAAACGACGGAATCGAAACGTGACTAAGGTCCGCTTGGGCCGGAGCTGTGAGGCTCGGAACCAATAAGCGTCTGTAAGGGGGTACCATTTAAAAATTACAGGTTCTTGCATATATATAATTCGGAACAACAAAAGTACAGAAAGAAAGGATGCATTCATTTTATAAAAGAGACAATATCCAGCATATGAAAAGTCTAAAAAGAAGCCTAAGCATGGCTGCAACTACAGAAAAGGAAACTAATGGTGCAAAGCACCAAACCTAGACAAAAGTAAAGTGGTGCTACTCGCCCAAAACTAAAAAGTAGTAACCTTAGGAAGTCCGCAACGGTGGAGAACGTCTGAGTCTGGTTCTCATCAGGTACGTCCTTCGGTCAACGTCCTCTGGCTCCAAGTACTCAAGTATGTCTGGCTCGTCCACGGACTCTGGCTCAACACCTGACGTACAGCACCCAAGAGAAAAGGAACTGTACGTCAGGTAAAGTCTACAAGAAAGGGGTGAGAGACTCTATTGCAAGTGTAAGGTAATTTAAGAGCAACATTTTACTGGTTGATTAACATGCTTGTTATGACATGGCAGTTATACTATGCAGAAAGTAAAGCGGTGCAGGAAAAGTAAATACGACAGACAGTAGCCGTAGCGTGTGCTACCGACTACGGTACTAAGCTAGATGTGATAGGACAAGACAAGACAAGACATGTGTGACTCGAAGGGTTCACGCCTTACGATTTGAGGGAGATCAGACCCTCTCCCCGTGCGACCACTCAACCCTACCCCGAACCCAAGTGCTCAAGACAAGACTAGACGGGGATCACTCTCGCTTGGAGAGCATCCGAAACACCTGTAGGCTTTTGTAACAGGGATCACTCTTGCATGGAGAGCATCTGAAACGCCCGTAGGCTTTTTGGAACACGGGGATCACTCTTGCGTGGAGATCATCCGAAACACCCGTAGGCTTTTTGTAACACGGGATCACTCTCGCGTGGAAACGCCCGTAGGCTTTTTGTAACACGGGATCACTCTCGCATGGAGAGCATCCGAAACGTCCGTAGGATTTTTGTAACAGGACACGACATGACAAGTGTAAGGAATAGTTCTTTCTAGGGGGTCCATATGCACGTACACACAGAATATCCCTAAGGTGTCAGTGTGTGTTGTTGTTTGTGCTTAGACTTCGTCGTCAAGTCTAAGCTGTTAAGGGGATCCCAGACGCTATCATTTCACGTCCGGTTCTCTTTAAATGTACTTTAACTTTCTAGGAGATGGCCTGAACGTGGCCGAAAGTACACAAGTGTAAACACTTGCCTGCGGTGGTGAGTGCGTCGTCTGTTCGGAGTGTCCCGTCGAAGCGGTGCGTCAGCGAGGGTCCATCTGAAACGGTCAAAGGTGATGTCAGGACACGTTTTTCATCATTCCTATTAGAGTTCATTTCTAGGTTCAACGAAGCTATCCTAGCGGTCAAAGTTACGTTTTTGTTTTGGTTTAGCCTAATCGACAATCTATCCTATGTGCACAGATATTCAGTCTTTCGTCGATGTCTAATATTTTGCAACGTTTTAAAGGAGCAGAAATGAAATTTAATTATTGTTGACGATTTTTAGATTAAGTTTCCGATTTGCTACAGTGAGGATTCTTACTACGCGTTAGAGGACTAACCTTTTTGACGTTGATCGAAAAGCGGATGTCGGGTCTGAACGGCGATGGATCGGTATCATCTGCAACGTCTCAGCCGCAGGTAGCACAGCGAGACACTTCCGAACAGCGAGGTGGTGGCACGAACAGCAAGCAAGTGGCGATCTCTCTCCCGTTGCGGGTAGCACAACGGATCTTCATGACGGCGGAAACGTCGGGAAGAAACACGTGAGTTCAGTGACATGCGTGAACTTCGTAGGGTAGACGAGGCTGCCGGGGATTGAAAGAGGTCAGTGGAGATTGCTCGGCCCGGTAGGTGGTCGACGGCGTTAGCACACGGCGGTGGGCGACCGTGAGAACACGAAGAGGACAGATTCGTGCAACGGTCGTTGTCGCGTGTCGCAGTGGAAAAGAAGCGACCAGAGGAGTTAAAGGAGACTTGCAGTAGTTAAAGGGGTTTAAGGGGATCTAATGGTGGTGGAGTGGTCGTCGTAAGTGGTCGGAGATGGCCGGGCGTCGGCGTTGAAGAATAGTGCACAGATCTGTCAAAAACAGCCGCTAGGGCTTGGTTTCAACGGGTTTTCAAGGCGTTAAAGATGAGGAAAGAGAGTAAGGGGAATTGCAGATGATAGGGGGTTCGAGAGGAGTCCAACAGTGGTAGGGTGGCCGACGGCGGAGGCCGAAGGTGGCCGGGCGTGGCGTTTTTCCGGCTTTGGACAGATCTGTCCAAACTGCCGTTTGTGTTGTATTTGAGAGTGTTTTGTGGGAGATAGAGAGTAGATGAAAGTGGGAGAATGGTTGCAGGTGATAGGAGGGTCAAAGGGGAGTCAAGTGGAGGCGACGGCGGTCGGAGGGGGCAGCCAGAGCGGCGGCAGCGGTCGTTTTCCGGTGATCGCGCATAGTAGGAAGAAATCCGGCCTGGGCTGTGTTTGTGAGGGTTTTTGAGGGCTTTGGAGAGGGAGAGAGGGAGGAGAAAGAGGTGGAGGAGATGACCGGAGTTGAGGGTAGTCTGGTGGTGGCCGTCGGCGGCGAGGAGAAGGCGCAAGGGAGGAAGAAAATGCGGCCAGGTATGGGTTTGTGCGGTTCTCCTCTAGGGCTTGGGGTTTGAAGAAGAGATGTTGCTAAATGCATTTTAAAGAGGGTATGATTTAGAGGATGACTAGGAGAGAGGGTGAGTGAGGAGGTGTATAAAGTGGGAAAAAGCTGGGTGCATGTTGTAGCAGAATCAATTTTCATGATACGTACAAATCCCATTAAGATTTGGATTAGCAATTTGAATTTGAATTTGATTAGGCATAATGTGCTTGATTTTGATTAGTGAATTGATTGGGCTAAGGGTGTCAGAAAATTACGAAAAAAATATCGGCAGGACCATGATGAAGAGAGGCTCAGGGGTACGGTGGTCAATCATGCGTTTGGTCTACGAAAAATGAACAAAAAATAAAAAGTTCCGACGACTAAGTCTAAAGCTACGACGTCTCTCCAATCAACCTAATTTGTGGGAGAACGACCCATGAAATGACATTCACTAAAAATCCCACAAATAACTACTCTTCCATACAGTCACAACAACCTATCACATCGTTTAGTCCGGATCCAAGAAGAGGCCAAATAAAGTACGCGCACGAAAAGAGTCGTACGCGCAGAAAATACGAACGGTCGGAAAGCAGCCGTCACACACAGGACAATGAGCTCATGCCCACACCATCACCCTTCCCGGAATCCACTGCAGAGGAACTACCGGGAAAAACTGAAATTGAAAATAAATGTTGTACGTACTGTGGAGGTGTTGGACAGATAGAACATAATTATCGACAATGTATTCACGTATCATATTGCCATATACATCGCAAAAGCGATGATGTTTATAAAATATCATTCCATACTCCGCTTCTAACATGCAAATGTAGAGATTGGCTAAATGTGGAACGATGCAATAAAAGATGAGCTGGACTCACTTATGAAATGTGAAATGTTCGGACCTAAAGTCCAGACACCAGAAGGTGTCAAACATGTGGGTAAAATAAGTATTGCACAAATAAGAATAATAATAATAATAATAAATACAAAATCGTATGCTATAAGGTACAACCTATAGCCCAAGGAAAATTTCGCTGAAAATAGGGATTGAACAAATTAAAATGAGCATGACTCATAAATGATGCATCAGTCTCCCTAAGTTATCAGATGCGATTACCTTACGATTTGGCAAATGAAATCTTGGATATGCTGTTATAAGATGTTGTGACGGCATACCCTTGTGCATATCTTGGTAAAGATAAATTCAACATTTCCTTAAATGCCTGAATAGACTTCGGGACGTCTATTCTATAGAAGAAAAACAACAAGAATAATAATAAATGTACAACCAAGAGAATCACTTGACAAATCAATGATTCTTACTGAGGGTTGTCTTTGCATCTAAGCAAAGAACGGGATTTGAGATCATAGTTGTAAATAACTAATATCTCATCCGATCTTCTGAAGAGAAAACCGAAATATCTGTTCAAGCCTGACTTTTAAACATGAAATAAAAAGACCTAGGTAAATATAAAGTCCTGGCTCATAGAATCCTGTTACATACGTCCAGAAGTGCGTTGGAGAAATTAAAAAGACCATTGTCATCCAAAGTTCACATATGGTAGTATACTTAATGGATGTACAAAAAGAACCCGTCCGATCGCTGAAAGAGGTGAAGGATATAACTGGTCCTAAAGTCCGTTATCTCAGTGCAATCAGGCACTCCTGGCTAACTGCACGTGTCCCGATATAGCAGTTGTAGTAAACTCATTAGTCAAAGATAGTTGGCACCTTAAAGGGGCCATTAGTCTGGAGTTAAGACTTCTGCGCTTCCTCAAAGGGTCAAAAGATTTGGACTTCAATATGTAGTATCATCCTCCAATGTTTATGCAAATGCAGGTTACAGGTCCGGTCCCTATACCGAGAAACCACAGAACGAGTACCCACAGTGGGATGACCATCGACTGTAGATCTGCAAAGAAACTTATGAAGGCAATATCATCCTATCATTTCGAGATCCTCACCACACCAATGGTGTATTTGAGGGCGCCTACTGGTACATCACATCCCAGTGACGATTGGGATAGAGGCTGGTATTGTGGAGCTGACCACATAGGCTAAAGACCACAGCAGAGGCGACGATACTAAGCACACCTCTCCAGAGTTTTTGGATTCAGCAGCTGTTTAATTGTGATAACTTTGTAATCTGTGTATATTTTCAAAATGTTGTAAATAGGAGTGATGCGATAAGCCTAAGAGATCTGAAAGCCTAAGAGCTTTTACTGGTCAGGGGGAGTTGAGGGAATTTGTACTCTTTTCCCTTAGCTATGGTTTTTCCCACTCGGTTTTCCATAGCCAAAGGTTTTAAGGAGGCAAATCACATCAACTCTAGATCATGAAGTATCCACCCCTCTGTGATGCTCAGAATCCAGAAGTATTCATTAGCAGAGTCACGTGTACAAATCAGGGGGAGTTAAAGAGCGTTTGAACTCTTTTTCCTTAACTATGATTTCTCCCACAGGGTTTTCCATTGCTAAAGGTTTTAACGAGGCAAACCTCACTAACTCAGGATCCTGAAGTATCCACCCCATGTGAGACTCTTATTACGCTCAGAATCCCGAAGTATTCTTGAGCAGAGTCCACACATATGGCTGGATAAGGGGGAGTGTTGTGAATGAAAATACCAGAGTCGGTTAGGATTGCGGGTATCTTAGAGATACGCCCATATCTATGTATCATATCTTTCTACTCTACTATCCTGCCTATAAATAAAAGGCTGGGGGTTCCTCACCTAGCAGTTGATTCATAACACTATTTTTATTCTTATTTTTAAATTTTTGTTATGAATAGGCCCATGAGGCCCATTGGGTATCCAGCCCACCATTGAAAGCTATAAATAAGAGTGTAGGGGTGCTCTTAACCCCATACACCTATTTCCCTACTTTTCCCTTCACAACACGTTATCAGCACGATCACGCTCGTTGGAAAAGGCGGCGACGCACGAGGAAGGAGATCCATCAACCGCTCAGTCTAAGAAGATCGTAATCTTCTTAACGGGGAGCGAAAAGGGCATCCTTCACCAACCGTCGTCTAGATTCCCTCGTCCAATCTAGAGGTAAATATCAAAACTTTTAGATCTAAACTTGCGTTTTCACGTAGATCTGCATGTCTTAAGATCAAAAAGTTTGAAAACACGGTAAAAATCATTTTTTTTATTTAGATCCGCATGTCTAAAAACAATAAAAATCAGTTTTTTAAGAGATCTAAAAGCTAGAAAAATCAGTTTTTTTACTCCCAACCTTGATCCATACCCCGCACGCCCGAAGGGCGAAACTGCGGTGCTCCACGAGCGCCGCCGGCGGTAAACGTCGCGGCCTGACGTCGCGGCCAACTGCCGCGGCTGCATGCCGCGGCCCGCAGCCGCGGCCAGCCGCCGCGACGGCGAGCCGCGCGGGCCCCCTAGGTTTTTCGGAAACCCTAGCCCTAAACGGGCCAATTTTTCGGGGGAGGCCCAATTAACCCTAATGGGTTGTTTTCATGGCCCAAAAAGCCTGAAAATTAGCCCATTTACACAATAATTTTTCCTTTTTTATTTTTGGCCCCAAAAGCCCAAAATAATTAAAGAAATCTTAAACGTTATAAAAAGGGTTAAAGC
Organism: Scilla litardierei; assembly: GCA_030789695.1. Classification (NCBI taxonomy): domain Eukaryota; kingdom Viridiplantae; phylum Streptophyta; class Magnoliopsida; order Asparagales; family Asparagaceae; genus Scilla; species Scilla litardierei. The sequence goes on along the minus strand of CM061139.1, from coordinate 179,875,984 downwards.
GGAATATAAAACATTAAAAATATGGATCAAAGGTAAAAAAAATTTCAAAAATAATTTTTAGCACATCTATTTAGATTATTTAATTAATCTTTACATGCCTGTGAAATGATTATCTGCGTGGTTGTATATTTTCCATATATTATCTGCGTGGTAGGCTATGTTTTTAAGGATCAGCCAGGTTTCCGACATCTTTTCTTTTCTGCAATTTTTTCTTTTTGAGAGAAATTTGTAAGTGAGGAAATATATGTAAAAAAAGAAGACCGGAGGACACCAAAAAGGAGCTGAAGGCGTATGCACAAAGAAGAAAGTGGCTTCTCTCTGAAGTTCCCAAGTTGTATTTATTCTTTCATGCAATTTTTGATGTAACTTCGGACTGTATTTTTTTAATTTCGGCGTCGGCTGGCTGATCCCCATAGTCCTAAATTATTTTAATTGCTTATACATTAAATGCATGGATGCTAACTATTTTCATGCTATGTTAATGTTACAATGAAACTGTTAAAAAGCATGCGTGGATGTTAATCTCTTTTAATTATTCACGTTATGGAACTATTAAAAAGCATGCGTGGATGTTAAGTTTTTCCTTATTAATTCACGATATGAAAATGTTAAAAAGCTTGCATGAATATTAATTCTCTTTATGAAAATGGTAAAAATACATGCGTGGATGTCTAATTGTTTTTACAGTTTAATAATCCATGCTGTTTTTATATTGCTAGATTGTTCAATGGCCAGACTTGCGAATGTCGACTTCTCGATCCTGAAGGCCGATGGGTCGAACTACTTGAGTTGGCAGTTGGACCTGAAGTTCCATCTGCGATCTCATGAGTTCAGTCTCACACCAACTGAGAAGACAACAACAAGTACTGCCCCAGCCGACAAGGATGCTTCTAAAGAAGCACCTCATACAGAGGAAGTTTCCGATATACTAAAGGCGAAAGCCATTATAAATATCAGGAAACATTTAGACTCGACCCTGAAGGACGAGTATCTTACTGTAGATGATCCTTGCGAGCTGTGGGACGCACTTGAAGAGAGGTACATGCATCAGAGAGATGTCATACTCCCCCGTGCGCAGTACGAGTGGACTCACCTCCGCATACAGGATTACAAATCCGTAGCGGAGTACAACTCAGCACTCTTCCGTATCACCTCACGCCTGAAGTTGTGTGGTGAAACGGTGACGGAGAAAATGTTGCTGGAAAATACGTTCACGTCTTTCCACGAGAAGGACATGATCCTTATGCAACAATACCGTGAGAGGAAGTTCACGAAGTACTCTGATCTGCTTTCATGCCTGCTGATGGCTGAACAGAACAGAGATTTGTTGGTTGCTACTCACAACATGCGCCCTCCTGGCTCCGCTCCACTGCCATCTCCTGCAGAGGCACACTTCCAGTCTTCCCAGAAGAAGAAGATGGACAAGAAGGCAAAATTCCAGAAATGGAAAGAACAGAAGAAGCGGAAGAAGGCCACTCCCCAAGCTCCTCCTCAGAACCAGAAGTTTGTGGAAAAGAAGCAGAAGTGGACGTCAAAAGGTGGTACTCCCAAGAAAGACTGGGAGGATAAGTGCTCCAAATGCAGAATGACGGGCCACTGGTCCAGAATCTGCCGCACCCAGAAACAGCTCCAGGACCTCTACCAGGCAAGCCTCAAGTCTCGAGCTGAGACAAACCTAATTCAGAGCGCAGCGTTGCCAGAGACCTCATGGACTCCTGAAGACTTCATGGGAGATGACACTCTCTAGTTATGGACCATTTTTATCTACTAGCAATGTATCTTCTTTTCATGCATCGTATCTAGTTTTTATTCCATGTCAAAACAATCTTTTGAACATTTTAAAATGAAAGTAGATCTTTTCTTTTTCATATTATTTACTGCTTAAATGTCTTTCTTTATATAGATATGGAATCAATTTGCCTAGTGGACAGTGCATCGACGCACTCGATCCTTCAAAACATAGACTACTTCACGAGCATAAGTAGTTACTCTGGTCCACTGAGAACAATCTCAGGACCAGCTAATATAATCGAAGGATCAGGGGAAGCAATTATATTGCTCCCCGGTAACACACAAATCACACTTAGGAATGCGTTATACTCCCCTAAATCCATTCGAAACCTCCTAAGCTTTAAAGATATCCGTTTAAACGGATATCACTTATAGACGGTCGAGGAAAATGAAAGGGAATACTTGCTTGTAACGTCTCTTACAAATGGTTCAAAACCCATTGTGGAACGTTTCAAGGGACTCCCCTCGGGACTCTACCAAACAAGTATACAAACTCCAGAAACATCAATGGCGGAGCACCTGCAGTGCCCACAAACACCAGAATTTCAACTCTGGCATAGTAGACTAGGACGCACTGGATCTGTTATGATGTACCGCTGTCACGCCCCGCTACCCAGTATACTTAAAGGCGAGGATGCGAGCGGGTCCGCATGTGCTTAAAGCAAAGAAGAGGTACTTATTTTTTTCTCTCTTCTTTGACTTAAGCACACTAAGCGTTTAATTAGCGAAGGTAGGTCCCTGCACGCAAGTATCTCAGAAGCAGCACAAATATTCATTACAATACCAACGTCCAAAGCAAACACACAAACAGTTAAGGCCTAGCATGGCCGTACAATCCGCTGAAAGCAAACACACCTGAAAAATAACAATACAAATAATAAACTGAAATATAAATGTCCCGCTCTAGCCTTCCGCAGGGAGAATCTCAGTGTCCTCGTAAGCCTGATCAGCGGTGTCCACTTTTAAGACGGGATCCTCAAAAGTAGGGTCCTCGAGATACTCTGTACCTGAACCTAACATATATTACATAAAACATTGAAATATATGTCAGCGATAAGCTCGCCAAGATATTTAAAGTAATGAAATGAAGAATAATTATAAGGGACAAAAGAGTGTTAGTACACAGTTTATAAAAAATAAGTGCAGAAAAGTAAAGTATGAGCATACATGGGTATTTTTGTAGTTAAAAGTAAAGTAAAACAGTTGTATGTTGAGTATTTGATTGTTTGTGCTCGTGATAAGTACATGCTGTTGGATCCTGTGAATGGCAAAAAACACTAGAAGGGGGGTTGAATAGTGTTGTTCAAAGATAAAACTTTTTCGTTCTTTAATCAATCAACACAAAACAAAACCTTCTAATGTTGCCTAAGAAACCAAGTAGAGTGATCTACGCTTGGTTCTTAATCAACTTAATTAATCTTCAAAACAAGTCAGAGATAAAACTCTTCTGGTAGTCGACTCCCTAAGAACAGTAGTCGACTCCCAGAGGGATATTATGCACAGCTCAGTTAAGCGAATACTTAATGAAGATATAAACGATTACACGGAAGTACAATAGAGAAGTAGATAAAGAAATTGATCTTGCAATGAGTTACAAATGTAGTATTCAATGAATCAAGATAAACAAAGTAGAGATAAACAATCACAGAGAGAATCAAACGCAAACACAAGGATTTTTATCCTGGTTCCCCACAACCCTGGGTACGTTCAGTCCCCGACCAATCCGGTACGAGATTTCCACTATTGCCTTAGCAATACAAATACCTAGCCTCAACCAGGATTTCCGACCACCTAGACTTGTCTAGGATTTCACCCTTGCCTCACAACCCGAGGACTTTACCTTGCCTCACAATCCGAGGACTTTACACAAACACCTTGCCTACAACAAGGATTTACAACCACCCTTATCACCAAGGGACTACAAGTAAAATCAAATCCAATACACCACAATGAATTAGTGGAGATTGGTTTTTACACCCAATAATTCTATAGCCAAGATTAAATATGTAATTGTGCTTAACGTGGCTAAAAGAATTTTAAATCGTCTGTAGATCACACAAAGAATATGAGTTTATTCACTGTGATCTAGAATCTAGATGTGTTCTTAGATCACACAAAGAATATGAAATTATTCGATGTGATCTAGAATCTAGATGTTTCAAAAATCCTTTGAGAATATAAAAAAAATCAAAGAGAAGGATTTTGAAAACCAATTTACAATAGCCAAAAATAATAATGATCTTAAAAACAATTATAAAAGAATATAAGCAATAAGATCAGAAATTGAAAAACCGATTTGGCTATGAAGAACTTTGAGAGCGATGAGAACGATGAGATCTTTTTGAGAGAATAAGAATTTTGCTCAAGAGTAAATTGGTGAGAAAAATGTTCTCATAGGGTCTCTATTTATAGAGCCAAAGGAGAATTCAAAATAATTCAAATCAAGTTTGACTTCAGCCCAAAAATCAAGCAATGAATAAATAAGAGAGTGAATCAAGGAATTCTGGTCGCACAGCTGGTAGTCGACTCCCTGACTTTGGTAGTCGACTCCCAGAGTGTCTCAGAGAAGATCTGCTACTACTAGTAGTCGACTCCCTAACTTAGGTAGTCGACTACCAGACTATCTTTTCTGGTAGAAGACAGAAATCAGTGTAGTGAACTACAGGGTGTTTGTAGTTGACTACAAATTGAAACTTAGCTTCTATGAAAAGAATGCTCTCAAATAAGTTTAAAATGAGTTTTAAAAACATTTTAGAAAATCATTTTGTGTGTGTGCAAATTCTTCTTGGCTTTGACATAATCCTAAGAAAATGAAAACCAACTCACACACTAGACTCTATGAAGAACTTGAATCCATGAATGAGCTTGAGCTAGTTGCATATGCTTCGCTTGAATTTAAGCTCCTCTTTAGCTTTAGCTTGGGCACATTCTTTGAGCTTCATCTTTGAACACTTCTTGTGCTTGAGCTTTGAAGTTGCGAGCTAAATTCATCTTCATCTTCTATGTGTGTGGTTGAAGTTCTTCTTCTCGGAGTATGTTTCGAGCTTCAATTAGCTTATTGCACAACCTACACACTTAAGTAGTATGATTAGTAATTTAACAACATTTGGTGTGATCATCAACAAAACAAACCACTTGGGGTGGGACTAGATTCCCATCACTCTCCCCCTTTTTGATGATGACACCCAAATGAAAAACATATGAATAATATGAAATAAAAACAATGAGTAAGTGTACTTACTCCCCCTGCTTAGATGCGGTTTATTATTCATTCATGTTTTTGCTTGCTTCACTTTTTCTCCCCCTTGTCATCACAAAAAAAACATAATCGTATACATACCAAGTGAAAAAAAATTTCATAGGCTCCCCCTTAAAATTTGCATCATTGTAGTTGGGTCTCCCCCTTAATGTATGCATGGATTTAGAGATTCATTGGGAGCTCTTCTACTAATCCCGTATAGTTTTGGTACCTGAAAATCAAACAAATAATTTTGGTACCCTTTCTTTGTGGGTCCGTGGGATTAGTCATACGTAATAATGTAATCATCAACCAAGAGGAAACCAAACCCAGTTGGGTTGAGATTTCCCATAAGTAAATTTATAATCGCTACAAAAATGAACATTGTTCATAAAACTAGAAATGTACTTGTCTTTCATTTGGACGGTTCCAATTTTGGGAATCCAAACTTTGACATATCCATTTTCAGTTTTAGGAACTCTAGCTTGATGATGAGAATTTCTAGCATTTTGATTGGTCATGTTATAACATAAGCCATGTTTGCTAGATTGGGGTCTTTGTGATCTAATCAAGCTATCTAATTTTTCTTTACCTTTATTGAACCTAGTAACATTATTAACCAAGTCCTCATGCTTTGCCTTAATGGCGGTCATGTTCTTTTCTAAGTCTCTAAACCTATTTCCTAGGTCTTTGAGTTCTACATTGAGCAACCTATTCTTTTTAATTAAATCCTTATTGTTGCTAATCAATTTTAGGTTCTCTTCTCTAATCTTTTCTAGTTCTTGATTAGTAGGATTAGAACCACAAGATTTATGCATCTTTTTGAGAGTTAAAAGCTCTTTGAGTTGGACCTCATATAATGCACAAATTTTATGAAATTCCTCCTCATAATCAATTTCATCATCATCGCTACTATCGCTATCACTAGAGGAATGGTAGGAATTTACCTTGGGGTCTTCTCGTGCCATGAAGCACATGTAGTTCCGCTCGTTCCTTTTGCTTGCTTTTCCTTCATTTTCGGATGATAATGAGCTATCAGAATCCTCTTCATCATCGCTTCTATCCCAAGCCCCAAAAGCTTTTCTATTTGGCCTTTTGCCTTTATATGAGTTCGTTCTCTTATCTCTGTTTTTCTTTAGAGGGCATTCATTCTTCATGTGGCCTGGCCTATTACATTCATAAAAAATAACATCATTAGTGGAATTGAACTTACGGTTGTAGGACTTACGTGCTTTTAGGATTTTCTTGTATCCTTTGGAGATGAGTGCCATTTGTTTCTCCATCTCATCTTTGACTTCATTCTCGGACTCCTCTGTATCCGATGTTGCTTTGAATGCAAGGTTCTTCTTCTTTTCACCGTGTTCCTTGGTCTTTCGCTCTTGCAGTTGGAGTTCATACGCCATTAGATTGCCGATGAGCTCTTCCAAGGTTAGTTTTGAAGTGTCGTTGCCTTCTTCAATGGCCGAAGCTTTGGATTGCCATTCGGGAGTGAGGGATCTAAGGATCTTGCATACGTGATCCTCTTGTGTGTACTTCTTTCCCAATCCCGTAAGTGTGTTAACGATCTCCGTAAACCTCGTGTACATCTCCGTTATGTTCTCGTCTTTCTCCATCATAAATTTTTCATACCTGCCAGCTTAAAGAGAAGATTTTGAAGATTTAACTTTTTGGTTACCTTCATGTGTTACCTCATGAAGTTTCCATATTTGGTGTGCGGAGGTAGCCATGGAGATGCGGTTGTACTCCGTTGTGTCAAGGCCGCAATATAGAGTGGACACCGCCTTGGCATTTAGAGAGACTTTGTCCTTCTCCGTCTTGGTCCACTTTTCTTCCTCAAGAGTGGGTTCTTCATAAGGATTCTCCACTATCTTCCATAGATCAAAGGAGATAGAGAGAAGGTACATTCGCATCCGATTCTTCCAAGATCCATAATTTGATCCGTTGAGAAGTGGTGGTCTGCTGGAAGATTGTCCTTCGGGGAAATGATTGGTTGACGCCATCTACAACCTCGCTCTGATACCAAGTGTTGGATCCTGTGGATGGCAAACAACACTAGAAGGGGGGGTTGAATAGTGTTGTTCAAAGATAAAACTTTTTCGTTCTTTAATCAATCAACACAAAACAAAACCTTCTAATGTTGCCTAAGAAACCAAGTAGAGTGATCTACGCTTGGTTCTTAATCAACTTAATTAATCTTCAAAACAAGTCAGAGATAAAACTCTTCTGGTAGTCGACTCCCTAAGAACAGTAGTCGACTCCCAGAGGGATATTATGCACAGCTCAGTTAAGCGAATACTTAATGAAGATATAAACGATTATACGGAAGTACAATAGAGAAGTAGATACAGAAATTGATCTTGCAATGAGTTACAAATGTAGTATTCAATGAATCAAGATAAACAAAGTAGAGATAAACAATCACAGAGAGAATCAAACGCAAACACAAGGATTTTTATCCTGGTTCCCCACAACCCTGGGTACGTCCAGTCCCCGACCAATCCGGTACGAGATTTCCACTATTGCCTTAGCAATACAAATACCTAGCCTCAACCAGGATTTCCGACCACCTAGACTTGTCTAGGATTTCACCCTTGCCTCACAACCCGAGGACTTTACCTTGCCTCACAATCCGAGGACTTTACACAAACACCTTGCCTACAACAAGGATTTACAACCACCCTTATCACCAAGGGACTACAAGTAAAATCAAATCCAATACACCACAATGAATTAGTGGAGATTGGTTTTTACACCCAATAATTCTATAGCCAAGATTAAATATGTAATTGTGCTTAACGTGGCTAAAAGAATTTTAAATCGTCTGTAGATCACACAAAGAATATGAGTTTATTCACTGTGATCTAGAATCTAGATGTGTTCTTAGATCACACAAAGAATATGAAATTATTCGATGTGATCTAGAATCTAGATGTTTCAAAAATCCTTTGAGAATATAAAAAAAATCAAAGAGAAGGATTTTGAAAACCAATTTACAATAGCCAAAAATAATAATGATCTTAAAAACAATTATAAAAGAATATAAGCAATAAGATCAGAAATTGAAAAACCGATTTGGCTATGAAGAACTTTGAGAGCGATGAGAACGATGAGATCTTTTTGAGAGAATAAGAATTTTGCTCAAGAGTAAATTGGTGAGAAAAATGTTCTCATAGGGTCTCTATTTATAGAGCCAAAGGAGAATTCAAAATAATTCAAATCAAGTTTGACTTCAGCCCAAAAATCAAGCAATGAATAAATGAGAGAGTGAATCAAGGAATTCTGGTCGCACAGCTGGTAGTCGACTCCCTGACTTTGGTAGTCGACTCCCAGAGTGTCTCAGAGAAGATCTGCTACTACTGGTAGTCGACTCCCTAACTTAGGTAGTCGACTACCAGACTATCTTTTCTGGTAGAAGACAGAAATCAGTGTAGTGAACTACAGGGTGTTTGTAGTTGACTACAAATTGAAACTTAGCTTCTATGAAAAGAATGCTCTCAAATAAGTTTAAAATGAGTTTTAAAAACATTTTAGAAAATCATTTTGTGTGTGTGCAAATTCTTCTTGGCTTTGACATAATCCTAAGAAAATGAAAACCAACTCACACACTAGACTCTATGAAGAACTTGAATCCATGAATGAGCTTGAGCTAGTTGCATATGCTTCGCTTGAATTTAAGCTCCTCTTTAGCTTTAGCTTGGGCACATTCTTTGAGCTTCATCTTTGAACACTTCTTGTGCTTGAGCTTTGAAGTTGCGAGCTAAATTCATCTTCATCTTCTATGTGTGTGCTAGAAGTTCTTCTTCTCGGAGTATGTTTCGAGCTTCAATTAGCTTATTGCACAACCTACACACTTAAGTAGTATGATTAGTAATTTAACAACATTTGGTGTGATCATCAACAAAACAAACCACTTGGGGTGGGACTAGATTCCCATCACATGCCTGGGTAGGTGAAATGTTCTCGATACACCTTATCATCGGTGATTTTATCGTGACGCTCCACACAATGGTTGCCTCCACCGGAGGGGCCGTAGCGTGTTCGAGACACACTCACAAACCCTACTACAATGGACCAACCCCACCCAAAAGTGTTCCGTCATCTACTGGAACACGAGCCAGACTAGTCATATGTGACCCTACTGGAGCACGGGCCAGACTAGTCACACATGACCTGACGGGAGTAGCCAACACGGCTCTGTGTATGTTTGTTCACTGACTAAGTGCCATTACATCTGTAGCCGATGTATGGTTTCACCCCATCTGTATTCGATGGTTATACCCCATCTATATTCGATGGTTTCACCCCATCTGTAATCGATGGTTATACCACATCTGTATTCGATGGTTATCACATGTGTGTTTGTAACATACTTGTTTTTCCCAATTAATTTTAGCTTGTTAACATGCAGATAGTAAAAGCAGTCCCAATTAAGTTACAAGCATGTTGCAAATCGTTCTAAATGATCAACATTGATATGACTAGTCCATTTAAATTAGAAAGCAACAAGAATGAAAACAAGTTAAATGGGCTACCAGAAATTTACAAGTACATCAGATTTAGCACTAAGTTGGAACGGACAGATTTGCAATTCATTACTAAAAATACTTGCCTTGATGTGGGTGTGTGTGTGTGCCAGGCGATGGTAACGTGATGCACATTTTTCTGCGTCAATAGATTGGCGATATCAGTTCCATGGTTATTAACCAATTATAAGACATCAAATCAACCTATTAAAACATTATTAACTAACCTATTTAACGGAATTTGTTAACCACTTAAACTGATTAAGACGGTGATGAAAAGCGTTCTAAATTTTTATATAGGCTATATATACTAAAAATAGTTTTACTGCAAGAGGGAATATTTTCTAAAGCTTATAGTAATTTTTAGAATTTTTAAAAGCTCAAAAACAATTTTAAAACTATTTTTCAATTAGTAACGTATTTATTCAACAATTTATTCTGAAAGCAATCTACATCGGAATGTTGCAATTAACCTGTCAAAATGACCGTCTCGAAGAGTACAATCACATATATTTTTATCACGTATCAGTGTACGTGAAAATAAGGAGTTACGAATTTTTAAAAGAAAGTAACGCATTTAAAATTTTGGCTTAAAAATTAATTCTGAAAAAACTAAGCGTCGGATTGAAATAAAACTAGCACCATTGGGTCCAGAATATTATTTTTGATTTTCTGGAGCTAGTCTCACATTTTTCTGGGGCTTATATTATTAGTTATGGATTTAAAACCATAAACACCTATTTATTAATTAATAAAAATACGAAAATATGAATTAATCGCGTATTTACAAGTTTGCCACTGGAGATTACCGTCGCCTCTTCGTTATCCTCCATGTGCATGGACGACGGGGGGTGTGTTGTTCGGCGACGGAGGGAGGCGGGACGGTGGGGCGACGGCCTCGGGGAGGCGAGGCGGCGTCACGGCGGCGCGGCGACGTGCCCGAGGCGGCGGTCTCCGGGAGCAGATGGCGACAGCGTGCTCTTGGGCGGTGTTCTTGGGTGCTCGGAGGGGCGGAGCTCAGGCGAGCAGTGCTGGGAGAGGCGGCGGAGTACTACGAGAGCGGGGGCGGGGTCGGAGCTCGTCGGGGCGATGCCGGAGGCGAACGGCGGCGGGATGACTGCGTACGGGCGGAGGAAGACGGCGGAGCTGCTCGGGGAACGGCGGAGCGGGTCGTGGCGGACGGTGAGCCTGGGGAGCGGCTAGGGGGACAGTGGTTGAGGGTTTGAACAGTAGGAGCGCGGGCGAGAGCGTGAGAAGAGAGAGATCGAACGGGGCTTCGGGTGTGTGTGGGAGTGTAAGCTGAGAACGAAATGGTGAAGATGGGTTGGGTTTGATTCGAAATGAGATGGAAAAGCTCAGTGGACCTGCGTAAAATATTTATAGGGCTTAGGAAAACACAGTGAATAAAATAACAATTATTATTATTAGAGGAATGAATTTTGGGGTGGGGGTGGATGTCGCATCCGAGCTACCAAAGTGGATGGGGAGACACGGGTTAGATTAGTTAAGGGAATTATGGTTAATTGGGTAATTGGTAATTAATGATAATTAAAAACCTCATTAGCGAAAGTAATTAGTAAAATACACATACGAAATTACGATTTTGTCCCTACTAGTAAATGTGTCCGAAAAATTATGAAAACATACTCACAGGATCGTTTCATCGCGAGGATCGCGAATACGAAGTCCGTTGCAGGGTTTGGGCTACGGGGATACTAGTTTTAGGCAAAACGTTTAGAAAGCGGGTTTGCGGGTTCTAGGTTGAAATGATATCAGAAAATTACGAAATTAATGTGGAGAGCCCTAAGTGATCATTGGATGCTACTGTAGAAGTTTGAAAACGTTTTGAAGACGTTTGTATGGAAAATAAATTCATTGAGCCAAAATAGCAATATCTGAAAATGAATTTTTATCAGATCTTTTAGAGGTACTCGATGAAATCCGGTCTTACTAAAATACTCCATAACCAGTCCGGTACTTCAAAATATTTTTATAAGAAATTTTTGAAAGCAGTTTTGTTATAAAACTCTTGACTACATTTATAAAGAGATTTTAAAATGTTAAAAATACGTTAAGCACGTAAATTGAAGTGTTGAAAAATACAGGTCGTTACAACCGCATCATAAAAAGCACCAGGGGAATAGACTTGAAGAACCTGAAGATTCTTCAAAAAGGTAAATTCACATGTCCACCATGTTACAAAGGTAAACTGATTACGAGACCCTCTCCACTGAAAGTGGACCTGGAATCTCCAAGTTCGCTGGGAAGAATCCACGGAGACATTTGTGGGCCTATACACCCATCAAGTGGTCTGTTCAAGTACTTTATGGTCTTGATTGACGCATCTACTAAGTGGTCACATGTGTGTCTACTGTCCACCCGTAACCTAGCACTGTCTAAGCTTTTAGCTCAGATAATGAGGTTACGAAACCACTTCCCAGACTACCAGATAAAGAAACTTCGTCCGGAAAATGCGGGGGAGTTTACGTCACAAGTCTTTCTAGACTATTGCCAAGCACAGGGAATTGAAGGCGAACATCCTGTAGCGCATGTTCACACCCAAAACGGGTTAGCAGAATCTCTAATTAAGAGACTGCAATGGATTGCTCGTCCATTATTACTTCAATCCCAGCTGCCAGTGAATGCATGGGGTCATGCAATTTTGCATGCTGCATCTTTAATAAAATTAAGACCTTCTGGAGGTCAGTCATCTTCTCCAATGGAACTAGCACTTGGAGCCCCACCAATTGTCTCACACTTGAGAATATTTGGTTGTGCAGTATACGTCCCCATAGCACCACCACAAAGGACAAAGATGGGTCCACAACGTCGCCTAGGCATTTATGTTGGGTTTGACACCCCCTCCATAATTAGATTCCTAGACCCCCTTACGGGAGACGTTTTCAAGGCACGTCTAGAAGACTGTGAAGTTGATGAAACATCATTTCCAAGACTAGGCTCACAGAAAAAGAAGACCGAAGCTTCAGACTGTATCACTTGGGATACAATGACATTATGTCACTTTGATCCGCCCACAAGCCAGTGTGAGGAGGAGGTCCTGAAGATTCTCCACATCCAAAACACTGTCCATCTCTTGCCGGACAAATTTACCGACAAACAGAAGATTGTCAGATCACACGTCCCTGCTACTAACACTCCAGCTAGGATTGACATACCACAAAATGGATGCAATCTGCCTGCAGCAGAAATGGTCGGACCTCTCAAAAAGAAAGGGCGACCACTGGGATCCAAGGACCAAGTCCCTCGAAAGAGTAGGACCCTTGGCAATGGTAAACAAATACCACCACAGGATGATACTGTAAGTCCTGCTACCCCATCTCTCCCAAACTCTCAAACAGAGGAAAAATCGGGAGAAAATGAAGTTTCGATACACTATGTACGAACTGGGGAGTATTGGGACAGAAAGAGCACAACCATAGATGACACATTTGCGTGTAATATTGCCATCAACGTCGCGTACTACGACAATGATATTGAACCACGCTCTCTGACAGAATGTCAAAGCAGAGATGATTGGCCAAAGTGGAAAGCGGCAATAGGAGTGGAGTTGGATTCACTCACCAAACGCAAGGTCTTCGGACCTATAGTCCAGACACCAAAAGGTGTAAAACCTGTGGGTTACAAATGAGTATTTGTTAGAAAACGAAATGAACAAAACGAGATCGTTCGCTACAAAGCAAGGCTTGTAGCGCAGGGTTTTACCCAACGTCCAGGGGTGGATTTTGAAGCCACATACTCCCCGGTCACAGACGCGATCACCTTCCGATTCCTCATTGGCTTAACAGCCCAAGAGGGTTTATATATGCAGTTTATGGACGTCGTGACTGCATACCTATATGGCAACTTAGACCGAGACATCTACATGAGATTGCCTGACGGTTATTCTTTGCCTGCAGCACTAAAAGAGAGACAACGTGACGTCTACTCAGTGAAACTGCAAAGATCATTGTATGGTCTAAAACAATCTGGAAGGATGTGGTATAACAGACTGAGCGACTTCCTTGCTAAACAAGGATTTACAAACGACACAGTCTATCCTTGCATCTTTATAAGAGCAAAGGCAACAGGATTTGTCATTATAGCCGTCTATGTGGACGACTTAAACCTCATCGGATCTCCTGAAGAGATCACCGAGATTTCTAGAAGTCTAAAAGAAACATTCGAGATGAAAGACATCGGAAAGTCAATATTCTGTTTAGGTCTTCAAATAGAGCATCTTAACGATGAGATCATGTTACATCAGTCAACTTACACATCGAACTTACTGAAAAAGTTTCAGATGGATAAGTGACACCCCCTCAGCACCCCAATGGTCGTCAGATCATTGGATGTGCATAAAGACCCCTTCCGGCCGCTGGAAGAGGGGGAGGAAGTACTAGGCCCTGAAGTGCCATATCTGAGTGCTATCGGTGCACTCCTTTACCTGGCTAACTGCACTCGCCCTGACATAGCATTTGCAGTCAACTTACTAGCCAGATATAGTGCTGCACCTACACAAGCGGCATTGGGCCGGAGTTAAGCATCTTCTGCGCTACCTCCAAGGGTCCATAGACTTAGGTCTATTCTACATGAAAGGGGCATCAACTGGTTTTGTTGGTTATGCTGACGCAGGTTACAAGTCAGATCCTCATTCAGAGAAGTCTCAGACCGGATACATGTTCACATATGGCGACACTGTCATATCCTGGAGATCTGTAAAGCAGACCATGACAACCGTTTCATTCACTCACTCAGAACTGCTAGCGATCCATGAAGCAAGCAAAGAGAGTTTCTGGCTACGCTCTGTGATCCAGCACATTCTCACCTCCACCGGCCTGATGACCGGCGTACTTGCACCTACTACTCTCTATGAAGATAATGCAGCATGCATAGCCCAGCTACATGACGGCTCATCAAAGGCGACAAGACAAAGCATATCTCCCCCAAGTTCTTCTGGACGCACAACCTTCAGAAGCAAAAGCAGATTGAGGTACAGAAGATCCAATCATGTAATAACTTGGCGGATTTGCTTACCAAATCCATGCCTACTAGTATCTTTGAGAAACTTGTATATGAGATTGGGATGAGGAGAGTGAGAAAATGTAAACCGGGTCAGGGTGAGAGGACTATGAACTCATAGATATATATGAGACTGATGTATAGATTCATAGGAAATCTGCAAGCCTGAAGCTTGGTCAGATGAGTGAGAGTCAATTGCAGAGTTGTACTCTTTTCCCTTGGCTACTGGTTTTTTCCCACAGGTTTTCCGTAGTCAAGGTTTTGACGAGGCAACCTCATTGACTCTGGATCCTGAAGTATCCACCCCTAGACACATCCCTAAAACCGGGGAAGTTATGGCTTAACTGTTCTTTATTTAACAAGGCAGTTATCCTAACTCGAATTCTGAAGAATCCACCTCTTATTCAATGTTGGTTGGATAATGGGAAGTGTTATGAATAGGCCCATTAGGCCAATTGGGTATCCGGCCCATCATTGAAAGCTATAAATAAAAGGGTATGAGCCTCTTAACCCCTACACCTATTTCCCTACTTTTCCCTTCACAACACTTTTAACTTTTTTCCAAAATTTATAAATATTGCAGTAACGTTGGACAGATGAAAGAAAGCGAAAATAAAAAGAATAGAAAAAAGGTTTAGAGGTGTTGTGAATGGGTATTTACTGGGTTGGATGAGTTATTAGGCCAACCCAAGTGTTTGGACCCATATCTGTATAAGCCCACTTGTATTCTCCCCTTTGGCTATAAATATAGACCTGAGGGCTCTCCCCTCAGCAGTTAATTCATAACACGTTATCAGCACGAGCCTCTAAAATTTTTTTTCAACAAATTTTTTCCGTTCGTTGCGAAGGCGAAGGCGAAGGCGAGACGGGAGATCCACGAGCGCGGTGCAAGGCTTCCTCCATCAGGGTCGTCATCCGCGTAGAGCTTCGAGCAACCGTCGCTATATCCGGAGGACGGATATAGAGGTAAAAACTCTAAAAACAAAGTTTTTTAATCATACGTATGATTACCCCTCCCCTAGATCTCACAAGATCGTTATGGGGATTCATCGTCGCCTTGAAAACGACGGATTATTCTTCCCAAAAATCAAATTTTTAGGGTTTTTGGATTTTTTCAAACCCTAAATCAAGCCCCGCCGGCGGCCTCGCCGCCGGCAACCCCCCCCCACCCCCACCCCCCCCCCCCCCCCCCCCGCCCGCCACGCCGTCCCCCCATAGGGGGCGGCCGCCGCCGCACCCCCCTTGCAGGGGGGGCGGCGGCGGCCCCTGCCGCCGCCCTCCCCTGCAGGGGGGGCGGCCGCCGCCGCTCCCCCCTGCAGGGGGGCGGCGGCCCCCGTGGCCGCCCCCCTCTCTGCGGGGGGGCGGCCCCCGCCGTCCCCCCCCCCCGCAAGGGGGGCGGCGGCCCCCCCCGTGCCCGCCGTCCCCCCCCCCCCCCCCGCAGAGGGGGGGCGACGGCCCCCCTGGCCACGCCCCCCTCTGCGGGGGGCGGCGGCCCCCGCCGCTCCCCCCCCGCAACGGGGGCGGCGGCCCCCTGGCCGCCCCCCCCCCCCCCCCCCCCCCCCGCCTCTGCGGGGGGGGGCGGCGGCGGCGGCGGCGCCCCCCCGGTAAACCCTAAACCTGATTCAAAAAAAACACGCAGAGCTGTGGGCCTGAAGCCCACAGCAGATCTGTGGGCTTCAGGCCCACAGAATTCAACACACAAAAAAAATTATTCAGATCTGTGGGCCTGAAGCCCACAGCAGATCTGTGGGCTTCAGGCCCACAGATTTCCCAAAAAAAGCCAGATCTGTGGGCCTGAAGCCCACAGCAGATCTGTGGGCTTCAGGCCCACAGATTTTCATCAAAAAAAAAATTTGGGGGGAGGCAATAGGGCTATAAATGTGCCTCAAAAGGCAACCTATTAGCCTAAAAATTAATTTAAAATGGGGATTCAAAGGCACAATATTCGTGAAAAATCACGGTAAATTACGGGACAAATATCGGGCAGACAAGGGCGTTTTGGGGATTTTTGGGGGACTTTTTGGGATGCCGAGGGAGACTTTTCCCTCTGACAAAGAAAATGTTAATTTTGGGCTCTTAATCAATTTGATTGATTAAACCCATTTACTTTACAACCTATGCATCGTATTCTCTTTTACATGCTTTACATCTCTGGCAAAATTATGTGGATATTATTTGCGTGGTTGTACATTTTATTTAAAAACTTAATAATTAGGAAGATCCTGCGACCGCTCTGCCGTTAGTTACCTAACCTAACGGTGTATGACGTTGCCCAGTGATCCAATAATTATTAAGTGATTAAATATTGCTTTATCCTCATATGAATAAACTGCCTGTGATGTCTGTGGATGAAAATGTTGATGAGCACAATATTCTTGCATGAATTGCTAAATGTGGTTTTTGGATCGGCCGTTTAGTCCCACAGTTTATTTCCCGCACTTTTCCTTTATTTTTGAGAGAAATTGTAGTGAGGAATTTATGTAAATGTCAAAGAAAGAAGACCTACTTCCAAGGAGTCGGAAGCTACGCTTGAAGACGAAGATATTAAATGGGACCCACGGGGTTTCCAAAGTTGTATTTTCATTTTAATTCAAGCTGTAAATTTGTATACTTTGGACTGTGGACTCTTGGACTCTTTCTTGTGGGACTGGCCGATCCACACATTTAGCTTTTCATTAAATATTGCTTCCGCATGAAAATATTTTTCTGGTTAATTATTAATTCATGCATGTTTGTGCTCTGCTAGATAAATGGCTAAAATTGCAAGCGTTGACTTTGAAGTGCTGGATGCATCAGGCAGAAACTATCTAAGCTGGCAGCTAGATGTTAAGTTTCACCTGCGGGCCAAGTCCCTCATCACTGCTGTGACTGAAAAAGAAAATGTTAGCGATATAGAGAAGGCGCAAGCCATCATCTATATTCGCCGCCATGTGGACAAGACCTTAAAGGTTGAGTACCTTACGGTCGAAGATCCACTTGAGCTATGGACCGCCCTTGAGGACAGGTATAAACATAAGAGAGATGTTATACTCCCAAGGGCGAGATATGAGTGGGAGAACCTGAGACTGCAGGACTTTAAGTCCATTGCTGAGTACAACTCAGCACTTTTTAGCATCACCTCACGCCTGAAGTTGTGTGGTGAAAAAGTCTCAGAAGATCGCATGCTGGAAAAGACGTATACGTCTTTCCATGAAAAGGATGCGATACTTATGCAGCAATACCGTGAACGTAAGTTCACCAAGTATTCAGAGCTGCTGTCATGTCTCCTCATGGCCGAGCAAAACAGAGAGCTTCTTCTCGCCACTCACAATATGCGCCCTCCCGGCACTGTCCCCCTACCAGAAGCTCACCATACCTCTTCCTTCAAAAAGAAGAGGGACAATAAAAGAAAAGAAAGACCACAGAAAGGGGGGACAACAGAAAAGAGCCAAGGGCCCACCACAGCAGCGCAAGAATGAAGGGAAGCGCAAGTTCACCTGGCGCAGGAATGATAACAAGAAAAACAATGCACCCCCCCCCCCAAGAGGGACTGGGAAGACCAGTGTCACAGCTGTGGCATGACAGGCCACTGGTCTAGAGTGTGCAGGACCCCAGTGCATCTCCAGGAGCTTTATAAACAAAGCAAGAAAAAGAATGCTGAATCAAACCTGGTGGCTGCAAATAATGCAGTCAAATTTACAGCAAAAGACTTCGAGTCAGATAATCTGCTTGATTAGCCTGTTATCATTTATCTTAGCATTTCTATTGTATGAACATTTTATTTCATGAGAGCTTTTATGTATCTTCAATTCTGTTGAATAAAATTTAGCTTTTCTGAATGCAAATGTTTACTCATCTTTTTTTAGATGGAATGCTCTCATGACTGCTTAGTAGACAGCGCGTCAACACATACGATCCTTCAACACAAATGCTATTTTCATAGCATTATCCCGTATAAGAGCCCTGTCAACACAATTTCAGGGCCATCAGACATAATTGAAGGTTCTGGGAATGCAACCTTGTTGCTCCCCAATGGAACAGAACTAAAAATAAAAGATGCACTTTACTCTCCGAATTCCAAGAGAAACTTACTAAGTTTCAAAGATATCTGTTTTAACGGATTCCACTTGGAAACAGCAAATGTCAAAGAAAATGAATTACTGTATGTAACGTCTCAAGAAAATGGAGTTAAAACCATTCTTGAACGCTTTGAGAGCCTCTCATCAGGTCTCTACCATACAAAAATTCGGAGAGAGGAAGCAAACCTGACGGAGCACCTGAAGTGTCCAACATCGGCCAAATTCTTACTTTGGCACGATAGACTTGGCCACCCTGGATCTGTGATGATGCACCGCATCCTAGCACAATCCCATGGGCATAACCTGAAGAACCAGAAGATTCTTCAGAAGGGAGAATTCCCTTGTGTACCCTGCTTTAAGGGTAAATTAATAACAATGCTATCACCACTTAAAGTGGATATTGAGTCTCCTAGCTTCCTTGAAAGAATACACTGAGACATATGTGGACCTATCCACCCCCCTAGCGGGCCTTTTCGGTACTTTATGGTACTGATTGATGCATCTTCGAAATACTCGTATGTGTGTCTACTTTCAACCCGCAACTTAGCTTTTCCAAAGCTTTTGGCACAAATAATAAAGTTGCGGGCGCATTTCCCAGACAACCAAATAAAGAAAATATGTCTGGATAATGCGGGGGAATTTACCTCTCAGTCATTCCAAGAATATTGCCAGGCAACGGGAATAGAAATTGAACATCCGGTGCCACATGTTCACACCCAAAATGGGTTAGCTGAGTCGCTAATTAAAAGACTCCAATGGATCGCACGACCATTGCTGATGAAATCCCAGTTGCCGGTGGATGCATGGGGACATGCAATTTTGCATGCTGCATCACTAATAAAAATTAGACCCTCAGGAGGTCAGAGTCTATCTCCAATGCAACTCGCATATGGAACGCCGCCGAACATCTCTCACTTGAGAATCTTCGGCTGCGCAGTTTATATCCCATTGCACCTCCACAGAGGACCAAGATGGGCCCTCAACGTCGCCTAGGTATCTACGTAGGGTTTGACTCACCCTCCATTATAAGATACCTAGAACCCCAAACGGGGGACGCTTTCAAGGCACGCCTTGAAGACTGCAATTTTGATGAGACGTATTTCCCCAAAATGGGCCTAGACATCGAAAAGTCTAGTGAAAAGCAAATGTTGACGTGGGATACAAAAAGCTTGACCCACTACGATCCGGTAACAAGACAATGTGATGATGAGATCCGGAAGATCTTACACATCCAGGACACAGTCCATAGATTACCGGACTCGTTCACTGACAACCAGAAGATTGTCAGATCACACATCCCTGCTGCGAATACTCCAACTAGGATTGACATCCCGAAGGATGGATGCAATCCACCTGCAGCAGAAGTGGCTGCACCTCAACAAAAAAGAGGCAGACCACCAGGCTCCAAGGATAAAAATCCAAGAAAAAGAAAAATATCCGGAGACCTTGGGACGATACCCCCACAGAGAAACGAGTGTTGAGTATTGGACTCCCCGGATTTGGTTTTGGATGATGAGCAAACATAAATATATCATGAACTAACAATTTGTGAGTGCAGTTATGGAGATCATCGTCAAATTCACGAGAACACTCAAAGCGACATATTAAGACTTCTCAAAGCTCGTATTCAATGCCTAAAGCTTCGTTGAAGCTTTTGGACCTTTTTGGAAGTCATGAAGATTTGATCGGAGCTTTCGAAGACCGTTCGCTAAGGTTTATTTTATAGTCTTTTAGCTTCGATTTATAGAATGTTAAGCCTTGAGTAATTCTTACATGTCTATCTTCATATCGCTCATATCTTAGAGCTAGGATTATCTTAGAAGCCATTAGAAACTTTCCCGAAGCCTATCGCTTCTTCCCTCGGCTTCTAGTGCATCTTAGTTGGTTCAAGTAGAGTCACCAACCGACTAGATGACGATCTAGTCGGTCGGCAACTCTTCATGAACCGACTAGATGTCCTAACTCATTTCAGCTCAGCCATGTCGATCAGTTAGTCGGTCAAAGAAGGTTCACCGACCGACTAGATGACGATCTAGTCGGTTAGGAATCCTTCTCAGACCGACTAGTTGAGCTTGCCTCTGTACAGCCTGAGTTACTGTTTACAGTTAGTCGGTCCAAGAACATTCATCGACCGACTAGTTGTGAAACTAGTCGGTCAGCATTTGTTCTTAGACCGACTAGTGTAACTTGTATTCAGCTTCGTGCATTTCACTCTTAGTCGGTCAAAGAACACTCACCGACCGACTAGTTGGCAAACTAGTCGGTTGGTAAGTCTTCTTAGACCGACTAGTTCATGTTGCCTGGAAATCACTCTTTTGGCTGTCGAGCTGTTAGTCGGTCCATGTTGAATCACCGACCGACTAGTTGATGAACTAGTCGGTCAGTGATCCTTCTTAGACCGACTAGTCTGCTTCAGATTTAGATCCGTTGGAGTTTTGAAAGCGACGTTTCTCTCTCTCTTTTCTCTTGATCCTTTAAATACCTGAAGGGGTTATTTCATAGGATCCAAGGCTGCTATTTCAGAGTTCTATTGATTCAAAGAGAAGCTTTCAACTCTCATCTTCAAGCTCTCCCATTATCAAGAATCTCTCCCTCACTCTCATTCCTCTAGAGAGATTCATTGGTTGTGAGCCTTCCAAGCCAAGGGCTTGATTCTAGGTCATCCATCTCATCCCTAGGCTTCCATTGCTGGTCATCTTCTTGAAGCTAGGGTTTGGTGACTCTTCCTCCATCAAAATCCTCTTTGCCCTAATTTGGTAAGAAATCTCAAGGCATAGGTATTTTGTTGGTAAGCATTTCATTTCAGTTATATTTGAATTGTATACTCTCGGTTGTGAGAGGTTTTGCGTGATCCCGGGTTGTGGGAGTCACGGTCATCGATTGTAGGTCGATTGCGCTTGTGAGGTTTTCGCAAGTGTTCATATTGGAAATCTTGAGTTAGGGTTTCTAACTCAAGTATCCGGAAGGGATCCGGGTGGTTGGGACGTAGGATCACCGGGAACAAGTCGGGGAGACTTGGGTGGATCCGAACCCATTAAACCATTGTGTTTGCGTTTGCATTATTTCTTGATTGTAGTTATTCCGCATCGTTGTTTGTTAATTGCACGATAATTAGGAATAACACTCCTTATTATTTAAAAGTACTATTCACCCCCCCTCTAGTACATGTGCAGTAGCTGGTAGGGCACTACAATTGGTATCAAAGCCAAGTTCAAAGCTACACATAGCCAAAGTTCAAAGCTATGACGAACAACGACTACAACGTCTTCAAGAACCGCGATGGAGCTTCTTCAGTTATGGAAGGACTATCCTCAGTCAGGCCTCCACACTTCAACGGTACCAACTATGGGTACTGGAAATGCCGGATGCAAATTTTCCTCCGGAGCGCTTCACTATGGAGAGCCACCATGACGGAGTATGTCGAGCCTTCCGAAGAAGATTTCGCGAAGTGGACTCCCGCGGAGGTCGCCGCGGAAGTAGCCAATGCCAAGGCAATGAATGCCTTGAATTGTGCGTTGGAGCCCGAGGACTTCAACAAGATATGCACATGTAAGAGTGCATATCAAATATGGAACCAACTCCTCATATTGCACGAAGGATCGAGTACGGTAAAAGATTCTAAACTCGTCGTTGCTAATAAAGAATTTGAGTTGTTTCATATGGAGCAGGGCGAAACCATGAAGGAATATTACGCTCGCTTCGTGGATATATCAAACGACTTGGAAGCTCTTGGGAAGGTCTATACCCAAAAGGAGAAAGTCGCGAAGATTATCGACGGTCTTCCATCATGTTGGGAAAAGCGTACCTTTGCCATCGAGGAAGGTAATGACATGAATAAATATACCGTCGTACAACTAATGGGTACCTTGTTGTCTTACGAGGTACGCAAGGATAGTAAGATCCGAATGAAGGAAAAGATGAAAGCGTACTTGAAGCAAGATGAGCCAAAGAAAAGGACGATTGCCTTCAAGGCCGCTCCATCTACCGATGATGAAGAATCGGAAGACGAATTGGACATAGAATCCATTGCCCGTATGGCAAGGAAGTTCGATCGATTCCTTCGAGAAGGTATATCTTTGAATAAATCTAAAGTTAGTTCGACTAATGCTTCTACTCCCGTGTGTTATAAATGCAACAAGCCAGGACACATCAAACCGGATTGTCCTCTCTACAAACACAAGAAAAAGGGGAAAGCATCAAAGTACGACAAGTCGAGAAAGTACAAGAAAGGACTTGTTGGCACATTCACCGACTCCGAAGAGGATTCCTCAAGTGGAGAGTCGGATGATGGAAGAGTGGAGAAAGCAAAACTTTGCTTCATGGCAAATGAGGCAAAAGATCGAAAGTCCTCCTTCGATGATAGCGAGGATGAAAGCGAGGATGATAGCGAGGATGAAAGCGAGGATGGTAGCGAGAATGAAAGCGGAGAACCTACTATTGATGAAATGAGGTTAGCAAACCAAGAAATTTGGTCTAAATTTACTAAGTTAGTAGATAGATATAATAAGACCAAAGATGAACTTGTGAACCTCCAAACCTCTCCTAAGTCTACCATCACCAACAATGACACCATTGTTGAGACTCTCGCCAATGAGAAAGCAAGTTTGCTTGCTCATAATGGTTTGTTGAGAAATGAGGTGAAGTCCCTCAAATCTCAACTTGAGCATGTTCGTGTTGAGGATTCGGATGAACATGTGATAGCGGATTTGACGTCTCAAAACTCAACTTTGAGTATTGAGAATAAGAATCTCAAATCACGTGTTTATGCACTCACATCGCAAGTATCCACTTTGGATGCTTCTTTGCATTCTCTCAAAGAGAAGTATGAGTGCACGTTAGGCCGTATCAATGATTTCAATAAAGGTAAGGGCCATTTGGATAATATCCTAAATGACTTACTTCCGGCCAAACACCACATTGGCTTGGGGTATAAGATGGGAGACTCATCCAAATCGCCTACCACCTTTGTTAGGCCGACATCCGATGCCTCGACGAGTGGGAGCAAACACCTCATTGGTAGTTCTCCTACCAATGGTGCTTCCACTTCGTACACACCCCCGATTGGAAAGAAACCCACTTTGGGTAGACCTCCAAAGAGGGGTCATGCATTTTTGTACTCACATGCTATGCCACGTAGGAACACACATCCTACTCCACCGGTGCATGAAAATATTAATGATGATTTTTATACTCCGCACCCACGAGCACGTGCAAACACTCATATGAGACACCCACGTGCACGTAATCATGCTCATGCACATCCTAATGCTTATGTTCAAACATCTCATCAACATGTGCATGCCTACTCTCATAATCATCCTCATGCATACACACCTCATGCTTATCCACGTATGTATGCTACACCACATCATGGATCTCATGCTCGTCATAATGCTATTGCTAGATCTCATGCTCCTAGACCACATGCACCACATAGAAATCAACCTTTTGTGCATGCAACCACTAGGAAGAGAATTCCCAAAATTTACACTATTTGGGGTCCCAAGAACACTAGCAATCATGATATGAATATTTATGTGCAATCCTATATTAATGATGTTATTTTGAATAATGATTATGTTGGAAAGTCAAGTTCCGCTTGGACTTGGTTTCCGAAGGGTTAGTTCCTTTAACTCTTCAATGCTTGGTACCATGAGTTTATGATCATGTTATGGGTATCAAGGCATTTGATTATAAAATTGATTTTGATTACATTAACTCATGGGTTACAATTATTTTAATTTCGTATTTCAAATTTTTTGTCTAACCCATTGGATCCAAAAGGGTTTTTGGATACCAAAATGAAGTTTTCTAGGTTCAATCCACCGTGGGATACCAACCCTACCAACTCCTCGATTTGCGAAGACTTTCATTCAAACGGAGTTGATGGTGCTTAGGTAATGCACCAATGTAGGGGGAGCTTAATGTTGTAAGTATAATATTACATTTGGTATCCATGAGGGTTGAATGCATGCTTGGTTAGAATCTATTTCTTTACATTGGTATCATTTTGTTTCTCCTAGCATGATAGAATTGTGAATGCCATAAATGCTTTGAAATTCTTATCTATTTTTGGCATGACATGTTTTAAAAGTTATTATGATGATTTTCGTATTACTTTTATCACATTGTCACTTCTCATCGCACACTTCACTTAGTTTTGATGTGCTTTTACTTTATGTTCATTTTCGATCGATATTGTGTCATTTGATATTCTTTGATGTGCACCACTCTTCTGATGGTTCATTCCTTTGTGCACATTTTATGTATGTCTCTGATATTGATTTCGTCGCTCGACGATTTATTTTGAATCAATAGCTTTAGTTGTATGAAAACATAGAATTGTTTTCCATGCACTAAAATAGCTATAAATGTTGATATTGGAGAGTAAATTCATTTCTTCAATAAGTGAATTTACATTTGATATTTTGATGATTTAAGTTTTCGATTTTCGACTATGGTCTCATTGACACGCTTTGATTTTATTCGAATTTTATTTTGGTGTCATATGACACGTGGTCGTATTCTTAGACTCCCATGCTTAATGAATTATTTGGACATGATTTATTGTCATTGGCTTCCTCCCGCTCTTTTTGGATTATGCCAAAGGGGGAGAGATATAATAATGGCATAATAATGGCATGTGCTAAATGATAATTTACCATGAATCTAATTTGATATGTTAGATTCAGGGGGAGTTAAGATATAAAAATGGATTACAAATCCTAAATCTCAAATATTGGATTTGCATTTTTACTTTCCTCGTCTGCTTGATGTATGTGCTTATTATTTCATATTTCCTCGTCTGCTTGATGTATGTGCTTATTATTTCATATGGAACTAATGTGTCATCAATGCAGGGGGAGTAAGAATATTTCATTTAGTTCATTATTTTTTATTATTATTTATGTTGGTTTGTCATCACCAAAAAGGGGGAGAATGTTGAGTATTGGACTCCCCGGATTTGGTTTTGGATGATGAGCAAACATAAATATATCATGAACTAACAATTTGTAAGCGCAGTTATGGAGATCATCGTCAAATTCACGAGAACACTCAAAGCGACATATTAAGACTTCTCAAAGCTCGTATTCAATGCCTAAAGCTTCGTTGAAGCTTTTGGACCTTTTTGGAAGTCATGAAGATTTGATCGGAGCTTTCGAAGACCGTTCGCTAAGGTTTATTTTATAGTCTTTTAGCTTCGATTTATAGAATGTTAAGCCTTGAGTAATTCTTACATGTCTATCTTCATATCGCTCATATCTTAGAGCTAGGATTATCTTAGAAGCCATTAGAAACTTTCCCGAAGCCTATCGCTTCTTCCCTCGGCTTCTAGTGCATCTTAGTTGGTTCAAGTAGAGTCACCAACCGACTAGATGACGATCTAGTCGGTCGGCAACTCTTCATGAACCGACTAGATGTCCTAACTCATTTCAGCTCAGCCATGTCGATCAGTTAGTCGGTCAAAGAAGGTTCACCGACCGACTAGATGACGATCTAGTCGGTTAGGAATCCTTCTCAGACCGACTAGTTGAGCTTGCCTCTGTACAGCCTGAGTTACTGTTTACAGTTAGTCGGTCCAAGAACATTCATCGACCGACTAGTTGTGAAACTAGTCGGTCAGCATTTGTTCTTAGACCGACTAGTGTAACTTGTATTCAGCTTCGTGCATTTCACTCTTAGTCGGTCAAAGAACACTCACCGACCGACTAGTTGGCAAACTAGTCGGTTGGTAAGTCTTCTTAGACCGACTAGTTCATGTTGCCTGGAAATCACTCTTTTGGCTGTCGAGCTGTTAGTCGGTCCATGTTGAATCACCGACCGACTAGTTGATGAACTAGTCGGTCAGTGATCCTTCTTAGACCGACTAGTCTGCTTCAGATTTAGATCCGTTGGAGTTTTGAAAGCGACGTTTCTCTCTCTCTTTTCTCTTGATCCTTTAAATACCTGAAGGGGTTATTTCATAGGATCCAAGGCTGCTATTTCAGAGTTCTATTGATTCAAAGAGAAGCTTTCAACTCTCATCTTCAAGCTCTCCCATTATCAAGAATCTCTCCCTCACTCTCATTCCTCTAGAGAGATTCATTGGTTGTGAGCCTTCCAAGCCAAGGGCTTGATTCTAGGTCATCCATCTCATCCCTAGGCTTCCATTGCTGGTCATCTTCTTGAAGCTAGGGTTTGGTGACTCTTCCTCCATCAAAATCCTCTTTGCCCTAATTTGGTAAGAAATCTCAAGGCATAGGTATTTTGTTGGTAAGCATTTCATTTCAGTTATATTTGAATTGTATACTCTCGGTTGTGAGAGGTTTTGCGTGATCCCGGGTTGTGGGAGTCACGGTCATCGATTGTAGGTCGATTGCGCTTGTGAGGTTTTCGCAAGTGTTCATATTGGAAATCTTGAGTTAGGGTTTCTAACTCAAGTATCCGGAAGGGATCCGGGTGGTTGGGACGTAGGATCACCGGGAACAAGTCGGGGAGACTTGGGTGGATCCGAACCCATTAAACCATTGTGTTTGCGTTTGCATTATTTCTTGATTGTAGTTATTCCGCATCGTTGTTTGTTAATTGCACGATAATTAGGAATAACACTCCTTATTATTTAAAAGTACTATTCACCCCCCCTCTAGTACATGTGCAGTAGCTGGTAGGGCACTACAACGAGCTCGTGTCTATACCCTATCCCCTCCCGGAATCCACTGCAGAGGAACTGCCGGGAGAAACAGAAATATCACTAAATTATGTACGTACAGGGGAGGTATTGGACAGAAAGAGTACAGTCGTCGACGATGACTTCGCGTTTCACATTGCCATTCACGTCGCCGGAAGCGATGATGATTATGAACCACACTCTGTTGCTGAATGCAAACGTAGAGATGATTGGCCAAAGTGGAATCAGGCAATAGAAGCCGAGCTGGACTCGCTTCAGAAACGAAAAGTCTTTGGGCAAATAGTCCAGACACCTACCGGTGTCAAACCTGTGGGATACAAATGGGTATTCGTCAGAAAAAGAAACGAAAATAATGAGATCGCACGCTACAAAGCTAGACTTGTAGCACAGGGATTTTCCCAAAGACCGGGTATAGACTATGACGAAACATACTCCCCGGTCATGGATGCGATCACGTTCAGACTCCTGATAAGCTTAACAGCAAAGGAAGGCCTAGATATGCAGCTAATGGATGTTGTGACTGCGTATCTATACGGCAATCTCGACAAGGAGATCTACATGAAACTTCCTGATGGCTTTTCAATGCCTGCTGAACTGAAAGATAGACCTCAGGACGTCTATTCTGTTAAGCTACAAAGATCATTGTATGGTCTCAAACAATCAGGAAGAATGTGGTATAATAGACTCAGTGAGTTCCTTGTTCAACAAGGATTCACGAACAATGAAGTCTGCCCTTGTATCTTCATAAGAACAAAGGGAAAAGGATTCGTGAAAATAGCTGTCTACGTAGACGATCTGAATCTCATAGGATCTCCCGAAGAGATCACTGAGATATCTGTAAGCCTAACAAAAGAATTCGAAATGAAAGACCTAGGTAAAACCAAATTCTGCCTTGGCTTACAGATTGAACATCAGAAAGACGGAATTCTATTACACCAAACCACATATACGAAGAAAATGTTGCAAAGATTCCATATGGACCATTGCCATCCATTAAGTACACCTATGGTAGTACGATCCCTAGATGCACATAAAGACCCCTTCCGGCCGCTAGAAGAGGGGGAGGATATACTTGGTCCGGAAGTTCCCTATCTGAGTGCCATCGGAGCACTACTATATCTGGCAAACTGCACGCGTCCCAATATAGCGTTCGCAGTAAATTTGCTTGCCAGATACAGTGCAGCGCCTACGCAGCGCCACTGGACCGGGGTAAAGCACCTTCTGCGCTACCTCCAAGGGTCTACAGATTTGGGACTCTTCTACAAAAATGGAACATCCTCTACACTTGCAGGTTATGCTGATGCAGGGTACTTGTCTGATCCCCACAAAGCAAAATCACAGACTGTGTACGTGTTTACCTACGGAGGGACAGCCATTTCCTGGAGATCCATCAAGCAAACCTTGACGGCGACCTCATCCAATCACTCGGAGATCATTGACATCCATGAAGCAAGCAGAGAATGCGTATGGCTACGCTCAGTCATCCACCACATCTTGTCTACGACCGGACTGAAGACTGGAGACCTCGAGCCCTCTACCATGTTCGAGGACAATGCTGCTTGCATAGCTCAGCTACGAGGTGGCTTCATCAAAGGCGACAGAACGAAACACATTTCACCAAAGTTCTTCTGGACGCACGAGCTACAGAGAGATGGCAAGATCGACATCAGACAAGTGCAGTCATGTGACAATTTGGCAGATTTGTTCACTAAAGCCCTTCCTACTGCTACCTTTAGAAAACTTGTACATAGGATTGGAATGAGACGCCTAAGAGATCTGAAAGCTTGAGAGCTTGTACAGATCAGGGGGAGTTTGGCAGAGTTTGTACTCTTTTTCCTTAACTATGGTTTTTCCCACTGGGTTTTCCATAGCCAAAGGTTTTAACGAGGAAAATCTCACCAACTCAGGATCCTGAAGTATCCACCCCATGTGAGACTCATACAGGCTCAGAATCCTGAAGCATTCATGAGCAGGGTCCACAACTATGGCTGGATAAGGGGGAGTGTTGTGAATGGGTATTTACTGGGTTGGATGAGTTATTAGGCCAACCCAAGTGTTTGGACTCATATCTGTATAAGCCCACTTGTATTCTCCCCTTTGACTATAAATATAGACCTGAGGACTCTCCCCTCAACAGTTAATTCATAACAAGAGGGAGATATTTTTCTCAGTGATTAATTGATACCACTTTCTGATTCCCCTCTCTCTCTCCCCATTTGCTTTGATGTGCAACCTCTCAACCCAATCCCCATCCCATCCCATCCCCATCTTCCCTCCTCAAATTCACAAACTAAGAAACCTAAAAATTCTGACGGTGGAAAAAAATGAAGAAAGAAATGAAGAGAGAGCATCAAGAGACTAGCGGAGAAGGCAGTGGTGGTGGTGGGATTCCGCAACCTCCGATGATGATGAGAGGAAAGAGCAAGATGATGGAAGAAGAGGCAGACGCCGGCGTCGACGAGCTACTTGCAGCTCTCGGTTACAAGGTTCGGTCGTCGGACATGGCCGACGTCGCACAGAAGCTGGAGCAGCTGGACATGGTGATGGGCACCAGCGCCGCCCAAGACGATGCTATTGTCTCTCAAATCGCCTCCGATACGGTTCACTACAACCCATCGGATCTCTCCACGTGGCTCGAAAGCATGCTCTCCGAGCTCAACGCACCGCCGCCGCCTCTCCCTCCTTCGCCTCCGCTTCTTCCGGCGCAGTCTTATCCCAATCCATTCGATTTCTCTGCCCCTTCGTCTTCCTCTATCTTCGACTCCCCTGCTGCAGCTGAGTCATCCACCGTCTCCACTGAGCTCAAACCTGTATATGGATCAGATCCTCCGGCTGCTGCTGCTACTCCTGACGGATCCGGCAGAGATCGGAAGAGGATGAGGACGATGCCCACTTCATCGTCTTCGTCCTCTTCTCGTGGCGGCAGCGGAATTTCCCATCCGATGGCGACCTCAGCGAAGACGCCGGCGACGGCCGAGGTCTCCTCGCTGCCCTTGGTGGTCGTGGACTCGCAAGAAGCTGGGATTCGACTGGTCCATACCCTGATGGCTTGCGCCGAAGCAGTTCAGCAAGAGAATTACAAAGCATCAGATGCTCTGGTCAAGCAAATCTCGGTCCTAGCCGCCTCTCAGGGCGGCGCCATGCGCAAAGTCGCCGGATACTTTGCCGAAGCACTCGCTCGCCGGATCTACAGGCTCCATCCCCAACAAGATTGCTCGCTTGAATCGGCTTTCTCCGATATCCTCCAGATGCACTTCTACGAGAGTTGCCCTTACCTCAAATTCGCCCACTTCACCGCGAATCAAGCAATCTTAGAGGCCTTCGCGGGCTGCCGCCGCGTCCACGTCATAGATTTCGGCATGAAGCAAGGGATGCAGTGGCCGGCCTTAATGCAAGCGCTCGCCCTCCGTCCTGGAGGCCCGCCGTCATTCCGCCTCACCGGAATCGGACCGCCACAGCCCGACAACACCGACGCCCTTCAGCAAGTTGGGTGGAAGCTCGCTCAGCTCGCCGATCAAATACACGTCGATTTCGAGTACCGAGGGTTCGTAGCAAACAGCCTCGCCGATCTCGAACCCTATCTGCTCGAATCATCTCCCAACTCCAAGAATGGTTCAGATTCCTCTGATGAGATCGAAGCGGTGGCCGTGAATTCGATCTTCGAATTGCACAGGCTCTTGGCACGTCAAGGCGCAATCGAGAAAGTATTAGGCACAGTGAAGGCGATCAAGCCCAAGATCATGACGGTGGTCGAGCAAGAAGCGAACCATAACGGCGGTTCGTTCGCCGAGCGGTTCACCGAGGCCTTGCACTATTATTCGACCATGTTCGATTCGTTGGAGGGCGGGGCTTCGGCCGACGCGGTGAGCTGCGGGCAGCAGGATCAGGTGATTTCGGAAGTGTATCTGGGCCGTCAAATCTGCAACGTGGTGGCCTGCGAGGGGGCCGAGCGGACCGAGAGGCACGAGACGTTGGCCAAGTGGAGGAACCGTTTAGAGCAGGCCGGGTTCGAGCCTGTCCACTTGGGTTCGAACGCCTTCAAGCAGGCGAGCATGCTCCTGGCGCTTTTCGCCGGCGGCAATGGGTACAAGGTAGAGGAGAAAGAGGGGTGCCTCACCCTCGGGTGGCACACCAGACCGCTCATCGCCACGTCAGCGTGGCGGGTTGCTGAGGCGTAAGAGGATGGTGGGCTTGATCTAGGCCGTTGGATCCGGGGAACCCCGGGGACCAAGCGGGGGTGATGGTATGGTGGGGGCGCGGGTGTAGATTAAAAGGCGTTAAAATGGTCCAATTACTTAATTACGAGCTGAATCTGATGAGGAACTGGGCCGAAGCACCGTACCATACCTTGGCTCACAAGTCGATGTTTTAATTCCGTGTCTGTTTTTAACTTTTTTAAATTACGCTCTTATTTTTGCTTTAGGTTTTTTTTCTTTTTTTGTTGTGTTGGACGTCTTTGGAAAATGGTGCGGATGTGTATGTATTTATCTGTAATCTAGGGGTTATTATATTAAAATAAGGACGATGAGGGAGATATTTCTAACTTCTGAGGACTAATTTTACTGAACCTCTTTGAGATATGACTTTTTTAAAGAGAAAAATGTGTATATGTTGGGAAGGGATTTACTCTTTTGCCACAAACTAGGCTGCCCACAGCCTTATGTGGATGTGGAGTCCACACCTGTGATGTGCGATGGTCGGCTTATATTGTGGCTAAGGGCTGTTCTTTTGTTGGAAAGTATAAAATGAGAAAGTTGAGAAGTGTGGAATCCGATGAGAGAGAAATTTGGTGTAGTATGTTCTTTTGTTGGAAAGTGAGGTTGGATTGTGGAGTTGGAAAGTTGAGGTGGGGCCCACTCCGTGTAGTGTATTCTTTTGGTTGAAGAAAGTTGTGTAAAGAAAGTTATGTGGGGTCAACGCGTTGTTAGAATTAAATGAGTACTAATTAATTAATTAATTAATATACTAATTAGTTAATCCGAGGGGGCACATTGCTTCACTCGTTGCAGCCTGCAACAGAAGGAAAAAAAACAGAAAAAGAGAATCCTTGCTTGCGATTGGAGAGGGAAAGAGTATGTGACCCACAATATGTGAGAATCCACTGTAATCCGAGCTAAATTCTCTGAATTCAAAACAGCGCATGGATTCCTACTGACACTGTCCACATAGGACAGAAATCTCAAAAAAAGTAAACCACAAAAGAACACGAGTAAGAAAGTGAGTGTGG
This sequence comes from Scilla litardierei, assembly GCA_030789695.1. Taxonomy (NCBI): domain Eukaryota; kingdom Viridiplantae; phylum Streptophyta; class Magnoliopsida; order Asparagales; family Asparagaceae; genus Scilla; species Scilla litardierei. The sequence continues at coordinate 179,843,460 of CM061139.1, read as the reverse complement.
ATTCTGAGTAAATAGTGCCGAATTCGGAATTTTTATCCAACATTTGGACAAAAGAACATGCCCTATGGAGAAAATCTTCTTATTGGCTGGCTACCTGACCCAGTTAATCTCTTTTTTAATTACGCCCTCATTAACCTCTTTTTTTAAATTCTTCCAAAAAGTAATATGCCTTATTTTCAATAAGCCGATTTAAGTTTATTTTAAACGAATAACGGAGCATTTCATTAAATTTAAAGTGTGCATATTTCATTTTTTAACTAAAATAAATAATTTGTTTTTACCCAACATTATAACTTTTATTATTGATGTTGTGGAACAATGAAGAACGGCCTTAAGATCAGCCCAGCCGATCAAGGCATGTATGATCAAAGGCCAAGTAAATAGTCCGCCGAATCTCCTTAATGAGAATTACCTCAGAGAAAGCTCGTCGAGGCTTAGGGAAGCTCGCCGAGGTTTTGATAAGCTCGCCGAGGCTCAGAGAAGCCCACGCCTGCAGAGCGGCAAACTTGTCAAACGAACCAAAGAGAAGAGCCCTCCGACTGATCGCACACGATCTACACCAGCTCGCCCCAAAGGTAGCTCGCCTAACTCTCTGTCCAGAAGAATCGTGCCCAAGGAAGGACTCGAGACTTCAAGATGGAGGCAACCCGTCCCAAATATCTCTGACAATCTCACGCTTGACAGTTTCACGCCTAACAGTTTCACGCCTGACAGCCTGCCAATTGTGCGCCTGACAGTTTCGGCTCTGACATCCTCAGCCGACCTTTGGACGCCCTGACACCGACAGCTAAGCTAAAGCAACCGACTCCAACAGCTTATAAATACACCCTCTTTTCTAACGACAAAGTGGTTGGCTAATGAGTAAGAAATCCTAACACTTCTATTTACATTTAAGGTCGAATATCATTCATATATTCAGGCCTTCCACACAAGTCCGCCACGCGAGTGTCGATCTACCTCTAAGATCGTCCAGCGTGTCCGACGTTCTCCAAATAGTCATCTATTGACTTAAGCATCAGAGAGGCTCTCGGTTGACAGCCAAGCGAGCTTTTCTGACGAGGCGCTCTTATTGCAGGAAGCTCGCCTCAGCTACCCGCGGTCGAAGCGACCCGCGGCGACCTTCACCAATTGACGTGCGACCTTCATCAAACGAAGGGCGGCCTTGAGATCTTCCTCCTCAAAGTGCTCTTGAATGCGTGATTAGCCTCGTCTACACCCCAAACACTTGTAATCATTGTAACCGCGATTCCCATTTTAATACAAATTCATTGTTAGCGGATTTTACCCTGCAACATTTGGCGCCGTCAGTAGAAAGAAGGGTTACATCCATGGCAGACCCCACACAAAGTCACCGCAGTCATCGTAGCGGTAAACAGCCAATGCTCGAGTAGACCCCCTCTCCTAGGAGGTCCTCCCAAAGAGATGCGCCCCTTAAGGGGCCAGACGCTACCATCGAGGCCGCGGCCCATGGCTTCTATCAAAGCTTTGAGATCTTCGACAAAGTAATGAAGGACATGGCTCCGGCAAAATCTACGAGACGGCCTCCAACACCATGCCCCTCCAGACCCCTCAGTGTGAAGCGAAACCTCCTCCCAAAATTTGATGAAGAATACGTCGGGCAACTAAAGTTAATCTCATTTCCAAAGTAGTGTGCTATATACAACAACAAAGTAGACGTGCATATAATTATTCATACCAAATATAACCAAACTCAGGAGAAAGAGATGTGACAAATGAGTTAATTGCAATGTATCCAATCATTTTTTCTCAAAAAAGAAAAGGATGTCACGTTAGAAAAACTATCAGGCCCTCTCATATTACACTTCTTTTCCTTTTTTGATAAAAAGCTTATATACACTGCATTTGATGCAGTGTCTATAGTTCGGTTCTTTAACATTTTTAATAAAAATACACACACCCATTTACAACCCTGGATGGAACAGGGGTGTATATGGCCCATCTCTTTCCAAAATTAAAAAAAAAATTGGAATGGTTTGACCGTTTCATGTTACTGTGGAATGCAGCATCCGAATTTGTACCACGATACGGTTTTTTGCCGTTTGGATAAAAGAGAAGGTCCTTTTTTTTTACCTTCCTCTTTTTTAACCCTAGTTTTTTTGACGGGACCCTGTAGTGGTGGTAGCAATAGCTGTCCAATCAGTATCAGGTGGCCTGGCTATCAGAGGGGGATCGAAGTGGGCCTTCGGACGGGACATGGGGGCCCACCACTAGATAGGGGAGACGACATGTGCGGCTGAGAGTTACCGGGCCGGCGGCCCAATCTTGAATGAGAAAGCGTGTGGTCAAATAAAGGAGTGGGGGGTGTGGGCCTAACAGGGTTGAGGAGGTCGACCATGCCTCAACACGTCTCTCCTCCAAATTTGATGATCCGCGTCACGTGAGGAACAAATTGAAATAGGTGTGCCCCAATTTTTACTGTATGAACCAAAATTAACCGTGCCCATTTGGTTTTTGAACAGTTAATGGATTATAAGAGGGAGTGGTTGTATAAGCGAAAACGAATAGTTCAAACTCCGTCGTGTTTTCGCGAAATTACCATAAGTTTTTTCCCCATAAGCATTCATGCTATGTGTTTCAGAGTGTTTTCTCACTACAAAGCGTTGACCGTGGAGAGCCCGGTCAACGTGATCAAGGGGCCCGCTTTGGGTCCCTCGGGGGCTCCGAATCGGTGCAGAAGGGGCGAGGGGAAGCCTCGGCCCTGGTTGAGACGCTCGGCCTCGGACAGACGAGCGCGTCCTCGGAAATAGGACGACGAGGGGAAGCCTCGGTCGTCCGGCTAAATGCGTGTTCGACGAAGGGCGAGGGGAAGCCTCGGCCCGGGTCGAGACGCTCGGCCTCGGTGGTTTGCGCTTGGCTTCGGCGATCGAACGACGAGGGGAAGCCTCAATCGTCCGGCAGGTTGCGTGGTCGGCGAGGGGCGAGGGGGAGCCTCGGCCCGTAGATCAGCTGTCCACCTGCGTAGACGAGAACGCTCGTCAAGGGGCCGGACCTTGGTTCCGGCCAAATCCCCTCCGATGCCTAAGTCAGACAGAGATCTGAGAAAGGAGGCCCGGCGGAGACGGTCCGACTCGTGAGGAGATCGTAACGGCGTCTCTCGGCGCGAGCGGGGGAGGAAGGAGATGAATTGGGGGAACCAGGTCGTTGATGGAGTACCTTAGGTTTTGTTACATCAGATGCGGTCCCTTTCTTCTTCGTCCTCCTAGCCCTTTTGTAGAGCCCCAGCGTGATTGCCTCGGGCCCACGTCCCGCGCCCGCCCTCGATCGTGCCCCCTCAATCCGCCCCCTCGCCGCCGCTCTCTTCGCCATGCCAGCACCTCCCCATTACCGCCATTTAGTGGTCGCGCGTCTGGGGGAGCGGTTTCCGCAGGAGTGGGCGAGTGATCGGCGGGTTATCGGGGCCGGGTCGGATCGACATTCGAGAGGATCCCTTATAGGGCCTTTGTTGAGACGGGCCGGTATACGTTGATGGGCTCCCGGCCAGCGATTGGGCTCCTGGGCTCGCGTCTTTTTGGGTCTCGGTCAAATAGGCGTAACAATTGCCCCCATCGGTCGGGTTGATCGGCCTCGGCCGGTTCGGCTCGGCCGATGTGACTTCTGCCGATTTTGACAAGCTCGCCAGTCGATGCCGACTCATTTATTAGTCGTCATCATAAGTTGGCTCGTTCGATGCTTTTTAAGGTGCGGGTTCCGAAGCGCCGTCGGCCTTCAGATGCTGCCACGTGTAGCTGCAAGCTTATCCCCTCCGCTCGCGGGGTCGTCTTAAGTTGAGAAGCCGAGGGGCTCGTGAGCCACCATCCCGCCGCTTTCTTCTTTGCGCCGATCCCTATTCTGCCTGAGTTCTGCCTCATGTCGTCTTCCTCTGCCACGGGTTCGGTTCGGTCGGAGCGCGATGTAGCTCCAGGTTCGGCGGGTGGCACTCCTTCGGCGATTAGTCAGCACGGGGATGATCTTTCAGGGGTTCCCTCAGAGGTCTTGGCGTGGCCTTCGTCGATCTGTGCCACCGCCATCGGGAGCATGCGCTCCTCCTACCTGCTTCCGCCCTACTCGGCTCGTGCCCCTGGGGCTGACGAGCGGATCTGCTCTCCTGGTCCCAATGAGGTCGGAATATATGAGAAGTGTTTCCACTTCGGGCTTCGTTTCCCGCTTCATCCTTTTATCGTTGAGTTCCTTCAGGCCCACAATGTGTGCCTGTATCAATTCTGTCCCAACGCCGTCGGGATCCTCGTCGGGTTCGTTGTTGTCTGCATGCTGAAGGGTGTGGTGCCCTCTCTCCGCCTCTTTGCCCAGTTCTACCGCCTGAGCCTCCACCAATCGGGGGCGTGGATTTACATCAGCGCCCGCACGATGATGTCCCTGGTGCTGGGGTTGCCGAGCTCTTTGAAACGCTGGAAGGGGGAATACGTATTCGTCACATTCCCCTCGAGTGTACCCTTCCCGGTTCGGTGGGAGGCGGCCGGTGCAGTCATCCTCGATCTGGGTGAGCCGACGGTCGCTGAGCAGCAGACGGCGAGGGACATGCTGGCAATTCCTACGAGGGAGCGCTCGATCGACTTCCTCTTTAGTGACCACAATTTGCGTAAGACGGTGTGGCCCCTAGGTAAGCTGCTCCGAGCGTTCGTCCCTCGAGGCCGTCCAGGTTCTGCTCTGTCTCTCATTTCTTCTTTGAGTGCAGGTGGGTTCCCTCTCGGTCCTTCTCCTGCCAGCGCTCTCGTGCAGGTCCCAAACCCGGATCCGCGTAGAAGGGATCATGTGTTGGCGGTCCGGAAGAAGCAGCGGGTTGTGACCACGACCGGAGGCTCGAAGCGGAAGAAGATGTCGTCTCCCTCTCTCCCCTTGCAGGGGTCTTCCAAGAGGCCCCGTGAGGAGGTCGAGGGGATCGATGTCCAGCCGACTGCTGACCGACCTCATCCTGCTCCTGTTGAGGTTGCCTGGCCGTGGGCCGGCCATTCACCTCTCCCGGACGGCTCTCTCCCTGATGCTTACAGTCGGTATCTTGGTGCGTTCCGCTCCGCTCCTGGCGAGTTCCCTTCGTCAGGGGAGGGTCTTCTTTGTCCACGCTTCCCAGTGGGGGAGAAGGAGTCGGTGTTTTCGAGCCGTGGAGCCGCCGCTCGAGTGGCCGAGAATTGTTGTCTCCCTCCCGATCAGGTGGTGTTGGACGGAGTCAGAGGTGATTGCTTGGCTACCTTCGTGATCCAGGCTGGTCAACAGGTAGCGTGTCTCCGCTTGTCTCCCCATTCTCCAGCTGCTTTTGCCGTCTTACCTTCGTTGCTTTGGCACAGTTGTCCTCGGTGGGCCTCTCGATGAGGCGCCAATTCGCGGCTCTCCCCAAAGCCAAATCCGAGGCCGGGCTAGGCCCTGAGGTCCCCGGCGAGGAGGAGGAGGAAGCCGGTCAGTTGGAGGAAGCGCGAGTCCAGTCCCTGGACTCCCGCGTAACCGAGCTGTCCTCTGCCCTGGAGGTGGCGGATCGTGAGAGAGCCTTGGCTCTGGCCGCGAAGTCGGAGGCCGAAACACGGCTCGCCTCTCTTTTGAAAGGTGCCGATGCGTCTGGAGGAGTCAAGCAGATCCCCGGCCCGACTGCTGCCTCCGAAGCCTCAGAGCTCTCCGATCGTCTGGATGCGACGGAGGAGCAGGCGAGGGCCCTTGCAGCCCAACTTGGCGAGAAATCCCGGGAGATCGAGAAGGAGAGGGCGGAGCACCAACGCCAGATCGAGACCTTAGAGGCCCGGGTGCGTGGGCTCGAGGAGGTGGATCCGGCCCGGATCGCTGAGGATGCCGTGGCGGAGTATGCCACCTCCTTCGTGGAGGTCGCCTTGTCGAATGCGTTCGAGAAGGGCTTCGCCCGGTGTCAGTCCGAGATCCAACTGAAGTTCCCGCTCTCGGGGGTCAACTTCGAGACTCTCCGGATGTACGACGCCGAACAGAGTGTGGGGAAAGACCCTAGTGGACCGCCAGCCTGTGGCTCCACTGGTGCCCCCAGAGAAGGATGAGGGAGGGGAATGCCCCTCGGCCTCTTTCTGTTTATCTTTTGGCTTTATCTGGAAAGGAATGAATTTAAAATAAATTTATTTCATAGGAAATGATACATTTACTGAAAGTACTTGCGTAAATGTTCTGTATTCCAAGTGTGAGTGAGAATCCTCCCCTCCATATCAGCTAGTCGGTAGGCTGCGGGTCCGAGGACCTCGACGACTTTGTAGGGTCCCTCCCATCTAGCCGCGAGCTTCCCTTTGCGAGCGGTGTCAGTGTTGAAGCCCGCTTTCCGGAGGACCAGGTCCCCGAGATGGAAGCTTCTTCCCCGTACCCGAGCGTTGTAGTATCGGGCCACCTTCTGCTTCTGGCGGATGATGGTGGCCAATGCCTGCTCCCGTCGCTCGTCGAGGAGCTCCAGACTGAGCTCCAGGCCCTGCGAGTTCCTATCTTCGTCAAAGTATTTGATTCGGAGAGATTCTTCGCCCAACTCGACCGGTACCACCGCCTCGGCCCCATAGGTGAGCATGAACGGGGTCTCGCCAGTGGCCTCCTTGTGGGTCGTCCGGTATGACCAGAGTATCCCGGGGAGCTCTTCTGGCCAGCTCCCTTCGGCGTCTTTCACCTTCTTCCGGAGGGGCTCTATGATGCACTTGTTGGCCGCCTCCGCCATTCCGTTGGTCTGGGGGTGCGCTACAGAGGCGAAGAGAAGCTTGATTCCCCATTCCTCACAAAAATCTTTAAACCCTGCAGAGTCGAACTGCTTCCCGTTGTCCGTGACGATGGCCCGTGGCACTCCGAATCTGGAGATGATGGAATTCCACACAAAGCTTTTTGCTTTCTTCCAAGTGATGGTGGCCAGCGGCTCGGCCTCGACCCACTTAGTGAAGTAGTCAACCGCCACAATCAGGTGCTTCCGCTGCCCTCGTCCCGGTTTAAATGGTCCGAGGATGTCGAGCCCCCATTTCGCAAAGGGGACGGGGCTCACGATAGGAATGAGCTCTGACGGGGGTGTCGAGATGTGGTGGGAGTACCTCTGGCATTCTTGGCATCTTTGGACGTAGCTTGCTGCATCCTGGGTCAGGGTTGGCCAGTAGTATCCCTGCCTCAAGATCTTCTGGGCGACTACCTTGCCCCCGTGGTGATTCCCGCAGATCCCGTCGTGAACCTCCCGTAGGACGTAGTCAGCCTCCTGCGGTCCGATGCACTTCAGGTATGGGAGGACGTCCGTCTTGGTCCAGCGTCTCCGGTAGAGTGCTCCTTCATGGATCACGTACCGGAGCGCCTTTCTCTCCAGGGTTCGGCGTTCGTCCCCGTCGGTCGGTACCTCTCCATGAGTGAGGTACCGGCTGATCGGGTCCATCCAGGTGGGTTCTTGGTCGATCGCCATCACCTCGTGTTCCTCCGTGCTGGGGGACTGCAGGTTCTCCACGTAGATGGTGCGGCCCAGCTCCTTTGGCGAGGAGGAGGCCAGCCTCGACAACGCATCTGCCCGCGCATTCTCTGATCGTGGGAGGTGCAAGACTTCCACGTCCTTGAACTTGGACATCGCCGCTCTGGCGACAGGGAGGTATCTCTGCATCGCCTCCTCCCGTGCCTCGTAACTCCCCAAGAGCTGGTTGACAATGAGCTTCGAATCGCTGAGGAGGCGGACGGACTTGGCCCCGAGCTCCAGGGCCAGCCTCAGGCCGTTGATCACTGCTTCGTATTCCGCCACGTTGTTCGTGGCTGGGAACTCGAACCGCAAAGCGTATTCCACAATGTTCCCTTCCGGAGATCGGATTGCAATCCGGCCCCGCCCCCTGACTGTGTGGCCGACCCGTCCACATGAACTATCCATGCTCCTGGATCCCCTGACTGAAAGTGGTCAGCCGAAAGAAAGGACATGGGTTGAGCAATTACCGTCGCCGGGCCTTCTTCCTCCGGGGGGCCATTTCCTTCCGTTGTGCACTCGGCGATGAAGTCGGCCAGGGCCTGCCCTTTGATGGCCGTACGCGGTTTGAATCGGAGGTCGAACTCGCTCAGTTCCACTCCCCAGTTCAGCATTCTTCCCATTCGATCGAACCTCTTGAGGTTCTACTCCAGTTGCGAGTCGGTCAGGATCAGTATGGTGTGGGCCTGGAAATAGGGTCGGAGCCTTCGTGCTGAGAGGACGAGGGCGTACGCCAGTTTCTCCATGGGCGAGTATCGCATCTCCGCCCCCTTCAAGACCCGGCTCGTGTAATACACCGGCCATTGCATCCCACCGTCCTCCCGGATCAGCACCGAACTCACGGCTTCCTCCGCGCACGCCAGGTAAAGGCTCAGCGACTCCCCTTCCCGTGGTTTGGACAGGAGAGGAGGGCTGCGGAGATACTCTTTGAGGTCCCCGAACGCCCGGGAGCAGTCTTCGTCCCAAAGTATCGCCTTTCTGTTGTTTGGAGGTTCCGCGATCGCTTTCCTTAGGACCTTGAAGAAGGGGAGCGATCTTTCCGCTGATTTGGAAAGGAATCGCCCCAAGGCCGCGATGCGCCCGTTCAACCTCTGTAGCTCCTTGATCGTCGTCGGCTCGCGCATGTTGATCAGTGCCTCGATCTTGTCGGGATTAGCTTCAATACCACGATTAGTTATCATAAACCCTAAGAATTTGCCAGATCTTACCCCGAACGTGCACTTCGCGGGGTTGAGCCGAATGTGGTGCCGCCGCAACCGCTCGAAGGTCTCCCGCAAGTCGGCGATGTGGTCTTCCGGTCGCCTTGACTTGACGAGCATGTCGTCGACGTAGACTTCTAGGTTCCTTCCGATCTGGGAGCTGAAAACCTTGTTGACCATTCTCTGGTAGGTGGCCCCCGCGTTCTTCAAGCCAAAGGGCATCTTCTTGTAGCAGTAAGTTCCCCGGTCCGTTGTGAAGGCTGTCATCTCTTCGTCCCGGGGGTCCATCTGGACCTGATTGTATCCGGAGTAAGCGTCCATGAAGCTTAGCATCTCGTACCCCGAGGCGTTGTCCACCAGGTGGTCGATGCGCGGCAGGGGATAGCTGTCCTTGGGGCAGGCCTTGTTGAGGTCACTGAAGTCCACGCACATTCGCCACTTCCCGTTGGGTTTCTTGACCATCACCACGTTCGACAGCCACTCCGGGTACCAGACCTCTCGTATGAAGCCGGCATCAAGGAGACGCCCCACTTCCTCGGAGGCTGCCTTCATCTTCTCGCCGCCCAGGTTGCGCTTCTTCTGCCTAACCGGCTTGAAGTTGGGGTCGGCGTTGATCTGTTGGACGATCACCTGGGGGTCTACGCCGGGCATGTCTTCTGGTGACCAAGCAAAGATGTCCAGGTTCGCCTCCAGGCATTCGATCAGCTGATCCCTCAAGTCCTGGCTCGGCCCTCTCCCGATCGAGACGAACCGGCCCTCGATGTCCGTGACCGGGATTTGCTCCTGCTCCTCCGCAGGGGCGGGCCTAGGCCCGCTCCTTAAATCGAGCGTGGCCATCCGGTCGGCTAGGCGATCCTCGGGACCTTCCTCTGCCAGTTGATAGCAGGTGCTCGGTCTCCCCGCGTCGCCTTCGACTTGCCCCATTCCCCCCGGCGTTCGGAACTTGATAGTCTGATGGAGGGTCGAGACTACCGCGCTGTAACGACCCGCTCTCGGGGGCCCGTTACTTATTCGGTTTATTGCGCAGGTTCCGCAGTTTACCAGTGAATTCAGCATAGCCACAACGCAGAGATGTACCAACAACACTCAAACCAGCTTACAGACATTATTACAGTCCAAATTAAAGTACAACAACCAACACTCTCTCACACCAATACATGAAAGGAAATACTGAAAGGAAATGCAGAAACGGAAATACATAGTACAATACACACTCCGACAGAAAAGTAACTAAAACTCTGTGGCCTCCGGGTCGTACGCAGGCTCCTCATACTCTGGAGCAATCTCCTCAATCTGATCTTCGTCTGTCGGTGCCACAAGTGGAACCGAAGGTAAGTCACAAAGATTCTAAACAAAGAAAAGAAGTATTGTACAAGTATGACAAGCAGAAGTAAAGTAAAGTACGGTGTAGTGTCTGTACAAGTGCAGAAAGTAAAGTGCATGACTGTAAAGAAGTAACTGTGCAAGCTTCACTAAAACTACGTGACTCAAGTCGGAGAGTACAATATGTGACCGTTCAGTTCGTCTCTTGCCTGGGTGCTACCCAGACGAATGCCGGTACCCAGGCAGCAGTATGGTTTGCCGAAACGCAGGCAGCAGGACAGGGCGCCGAAACACAGGCGACAGGACATGTAGACCAAACTCTAGTCACTCCCGTACTCTCGCAAACTATGAGTTACCCCAAAACCTGGTGTTGTGTCAAGTACAAGTTCTTTACATGAACGTTCCACGGGATGTTCCAAGTTAAGTCCAACACAAGAAAGTGGTGTATGTTTCCGTGCTTCGAGCACGTTGTAGTGCGGTGCTACAAGTTCGTACGAGCACAGTGGCTAGATTTCTAAGGTTAGAACCTATCGTGACTTACCAAAATTAATACCGTTGTAGTAAGCCGGAAGAGGATCTAGGGCTTCCTCAGAAGTTGGTACACCAGGGTCTGTACCTGCAACACAAAATACTTATTTTAGAAAATCACGACTTTTTCCTATTTAATAATTAGGTTAGTTTGATTTTTAAACTCGTTAAAACGGTGTCGGAAAATATTTAAAATTTTTATATAAACCTAAAATAATTATTTAGATTTTACTGCAAGAGGGGAGAATTTTCAGAAGCTTCTGTAATTTCTTATAATTTTTAGAAACTCAAAACTAGCTTAAAACATGACTTATTTAACTGACGCGTATTTTCCGTAATTTCTTACGGGATCAATACAAGTCGGAATAACTTGAATGAATAGTCGAAACGACCGTCTCAAAGTCTATTATCACATATAATTTTATCACATATTTTAGTGTAGGTAAAACCAGCGAGTTACGATTTTTAGAATGAATTAAACCTATTTAATCTTTAGGTTCGAAAAATCATTCCGGAAAAAGTAGGCGTCTGGTCGAGGTGAGACCAGCGCCAATGGCTCCGAAATGTCGTTTCTGATTTTCTGGGGCTATCCACACATTTTTCTGGCCCCTGTATAATTAGTTATGGATTAAAAACCCTAAAACCTCATTTATAATTATTTAAAATTACGAAAAACCGAAAAGTTCTTAATATTTACAAGTTTGCCCTAATGCAAACTCACGCTGCTTCGTGAGTTATCCGTCGACGGGGGCTTCTGTGCTCGGGGGCGGCGGAGGAGGGCGCGGCCTCGGCGACGGCGGCGTCTGGGGGGATACGGTGGCGGTGGCGGAGCGGCGAGGCGGCGGCGGGAGCTCGAGCTGCGGCGGAGCGGGCGGCGTGTGCAGGCGACGGCGGCGCTGGGGGGGTTCTTGCGGCGGCGGAGGCCTCTGGAGACGGCGGCGGCGGCGGCGGGGGGCGCTGGCGACGGCGACGACGGCGGAGCAGCGGTGAGAGGCGGTCGGAGTTCGTCGGGCGGCGGTTGGTGCGGCGCTGGAGGCGGCTGAGCGGCGGCTGCTCGTGGGGTGCTTCAGAGGAGATGGCGGAGGGGCGGCAAGCGGCGGTGAGGTCGCTGGAGGCACGAGTGAGAGAGGGCTGCCGTTGGCTTTCGAACGGGAGGGAGAGTGACAGAGGGAGAGAGAGATGGGTTACATGTTGATTTTCGAAAGGGAGAGCGAACGCCTGGGAGAGTGAAGGAATTAGGGTGATTTAAATAAGTAACGTTTATTAATAAATTATTTAGGGGGTGTTAAACGTTAGGTTTAGTCAAACTTAATTAAGGTGTTAGGTATAGCTTTTTTGACAAAACGTGGAAATTAGCCAACCCATGAAACACATGGGTTGCTAACGGGATGGGTTAGGTAGATGATTGGGTAATTAAGATAGGTTAAAAGTAATTAGTAAAAAGTAAAACCCCCATTAGTGAAAGTAATTAGTAAAATACAAAAATGAAATTACGATTTTGCCCCTACTAGTAAACATGTCCGAAAAATTACGAAAACATACCCACGGGATCGTATCGTCGCGAGGATGGCGAATACGAAGTCCGTTTCAGGATTTGGGCTACGAGAATACTAGTTTTTGGCCAAAACGTTTGGAAAGCGGGTTTGCGGGTTCTCTATTGAAATGTTATCAGAAAATTACGAAATAAATGTGGGGAGCCCTAAATGATCATAGGATGCTACTGCAGAAGTTTGAAAACGTTTTGAAGACGTTTGTATAGAAAATAAATTCGTCGAATCAAAACGGTAATTTTGGAAGGTGAATTTTAACAGAAATGTTTTGGGTATTTGAGGAAATCGGAAATTGCTGAAATACAATATGATAAGTCTAGTTCTCTAAAATATTTTTATAAGAATTTTTAAAGTCAGTTTTGTTAGAAAATTCTTGACTAACATTTATAATGTAAAATTTATTCTTAAAAATACATATAAATACGTAAATTGAACTGTTGAAAATTACTGGTCGTTACACGCGTCGACGGCGTTGAGTAGGGGTCGGCCGATGATCCCATTGTATTCCAACCCAATCCCCAATACGATGAATTCCACCGCCAGGGTCACCGAGTCTGGTGCGTTTCCGAGCGTTACCGGGAGATGGATCGTGCCGATGATGGGGGTGGAGTGACCCGTGAATCCAACCACGGGACCTGAGCGAGGTCGTAAGTCTTCTTTCCGCCACCCCATCTTCTCCAGGGTTGACATAAAGAGGACGTCACAGGAGCTGCCGGTGTCGACAAGCAGCCGGCGTACCATGGTAGTGCCTATGACCACTGACACCACCAAAGCCACGTCCGAGCTGCGCGCCGTTACTGACGCACTCGGTCTCCCGACCGGTGGGGTTGGGGAGGGCTTGATTCGGGATATAAATTGCATGTTTTTACCCCTAACTATCCCCATTTTGTGCTAAAGATTAGGCTTAATTGTGCTCTTTTTGGGTATATTTTCATTTCATATCAATTTTAGGGCTTATTCTCATTCTTGGTACAAAATACGGTTTTTATCGTCGTTATTAGCTTCCTATTATTTTTCCTATGCTCCTGCCATTATTTCGATCATATCGCCATTTTTTGGGATTTATTTGAGCATTGGAATATTTTATATAGCTTATTGGAAGTCAATATTGTGTTTTTTAATAGTCATTATATTTATTTTCACATCAAATAGACTAATTTTTGCTTCTCCTATTTTTCAGGTACCCCTAGGAGTCTTGGGGATTTTCCAGAATTTTTTGGGATTTTTCTGGGGCTTTTAGGTATTTTTTGTGAATTTATTGGAGGAGAAATGGGGGTTTAAATCCAGGAAAAACACAAGAAATCAAGGGGCGCCACGTGGGCCAATCAGATGGCGCCATCGGGCCGCTCTCCGCGTCTTCAGCTCCCCGCGCGCGCTGATTTTAAATATAAAAAAAAAAGATTTTTTTTTAATTGTGCGGGCCGGCCCAGCTTGGCCGGCCCGCCGAAAAATCAAGGCGGGCTCTCAGCCCGCCCGCTCGTCGAGCGGGCGGATGTCACGCCCGCCCGCTCGTCGAGCGGGCGGATGGCGAGCGGGCCGGGATCCGACCCGGCCCGCTCCGCTTTTTTTGGCTTCCCAGCGCGCGCGCGGGTTTGGGCGCGGGTCGGGTGCAAAAACCCGACCCGCAATGGCTAAAGGGGGCTGAGTGCGAAAAACACAGGGGGAGCTTCGATTTTTGGATTCCAGCTGCTGTTTGGGGCGATTTTTAGGGCTTGGGGAGTGCTCTTCCTCCCCAAAGCTTGGGCTAGGGCTTAGAAGCCATTGGAGGGTGAAAAAGCTTGGTGGAGGAGCAAATTGGAGGAGGCTAGGGCTCGTTTGGGGAAACCTTGGTGAAATCTTTCCTCTCCCATTTTGTATTTTTGTATCTCTCATTTTGTAATGAACATTGGATGAATTTGTCTATGAATATCATCTTGTTTAGTATGATTGAGTAGTGCTATTGTGCTTGGGTTGTGATTCATTGGGTTGGATGTTAATTTCTTGCCCTAATTTCCTCTTGCCCTATTTTGAATGTTAATGTTGGATGTTTAATTAGGGCACAAATTTAATTGGCTAAGTCCCGAGAGGGCAAATTTGAGAAAAATCCATGTGCTTAATTTAGTTAGTGCCTTGATAATATTTCCATCCCGATTGCAAAATTGTTGTGTTTTTAAAGCTAAATATTCCGATTGGGCTTCCTTAGCCGGATGACCGATTGTGTTATATGTGGTAATTAGGACTTGATTAACGCCAATTTTAATGATCCCACAACCCATGCTCTCTCTCCTAGCTATCCTAAACTCCACCTTTGGCTCTCTAACCCTACCAATTTAGGTTAATTTTTGTTTTCACCACACTTTTCCCTCCACTCATCCACCGTAATTTAGGTAGTTGTTTTACACTTTATTTTTCGTTATCGATCAATTTTGTGAAAGTAGAACGAATTGTCCCTGTGATCCGACCCGGTACTCACCGGTTATTTTTATATTGCATTGACGCTCCTACGCTTGGGAGCGGAAGGCGTGCACTTGCGCGTTTTTCCGAGTCAACCAATTGGCGCCGCTGCCGGGGACAACGGTTTCTAGTAGTAGCAATTTTTGATTGATTTTGAAACTTTTAGTGTGATACTTCTATCTCTTAGTGTGTGTCTTTCATTTTCTTTATTTTCCACTTATTGAGTCTTTTTGCTTGTTTATTTTCATTTTTCTTGGAATTTTTTTTTATGAACAACATGGCATCACCTTCAAATTTTTCGGACGTTGATTTGGAGGATATCCCACTTCCGCCATACTTTCATGGCACGGAGTGGGAGAACCCTCACTTACATATTAAAAATTTTGAAGATTGGATGCATTCATGTCTTGGTGGGAATATCGATGATGATTGCATATATTTTAGATTCTTTCCCGATTCTTTACAGGATGATGCTAGACTTTGGTTTGATTCATTGTCTCTGGACTCACATTTTACTTGGTTGTCATTTCAGGCTGAATTTCTCCGGGTATTTTTGCCTATCTTTTTGGAGCAGGTACATGGGCGGCAGGCCATGGAGCATGTAGCGAGCTTTATCCAGGCTGAGTGGGAGGCCTACCATCAGGCTTGGCAGAGGTTCACTGATTTGGTGCTTGCGTGCCCACACCAGAGCTTTCACGAGGATCATCTTCTGCAGATCTTCTACACAGGGTTATCGCCATCTGGGCGAGATTTGGTGCAGATGAGCTGCGGTGGAGAGTTCTTTGATTATTCGACCGAGGATTCTTGGTTGTACCTGAGGGACCTTGCAGAGTGGGAGCAGACTGAGCCATCTGGAGAGCCGTCACTTGGTCATGAGGATGATGGCCAGTCCCAGTTTCCACTTCAGGATGCAGAGCTGCAGGTCCAGTGTCAGCCTGAGAAGCCAGCTGAGGGCTCATTCCAGGGCGACCCTATGGATTATTTAGAGAGACCTGTGAAGAGGGTGCATTGGGGCCAAGTAGAAGAGTTTGAACATGTATATATTGAGGAGTCAGAGGAGACAGATGACGGAGTGCGTGTCGACCACGACGGTGACACGATGCATTTTCACTTTGAGGTTGAGGATGAAGTGTATGTGCATGATGGCCGAGAGCAGATTGAGGACACCATGGAGCCTGAGCCACATTCCACTTCAGAATTAGCTTCACAGGTTGAGGCAGTTGAGTACTTGGGGAGGACGACTGAGATGAACTATTTCTGGGATGACGAGGGTGATGCGTGTTTGGATTTGCCCGAGACGAGTCTACCTCCAGTCCCGTCACTGATGTCACTTCCCTCGCCTCAGGATGCGCACTTGCCAGTCATCGAGGAGGTTTTCGAGGATACATTTCATAGTTTGGGGAGGTCTGCGGAGCCTACATTTTCTGATAGCGAGGATGATTGCGAGATGGTTTACGTTGAGCCTGAGCTGTCATCTCCTCCAGATTCTCATCTGCAGCCACTTCCACCTCCTCCTGAGGCAGCGTATCATGCCACATCTAGCACCGCATTTCAGGGAAGTTTCCACCATCTCATGCCTTGCATTTCTGAAGCCCAATTTGCACTTCCACATATTTTTGCTTCAGATTGTCGTCCATTGCATTTAAATTGTTTTATTTGTTTTGACGACCCGTTTTGGAATGCTTTTGCAGGGCATGAGGACATGACTTGGATTGATGCAGCTCGTCTCCCACGTGATCCATATTATCCAAAGGAGATGCTTGGAGTTGCATTGCTGGAATCCAAGGAGGCCGGTGGTGGCCTAGCTCCAAAGCAGCTGGCGGAGGAGCAAAAGGATATGATCGAACAGCTACCACCACCGTTATACATTCGGGATCCGCCATTTGCCACGGTGTGTTCTTTCCATGTAGTGTAAATAAATAAAATTAAAAGTTAGTTTGCTTTTGCATTTTGCTTTCGTATGCATTTCTTTTCTTTTTTTAGGATCTTTTGCCAAGATCTAG
Source organism: Scilla litardierei (assembly GCA_030789695.1). Taxonomy (NCBI): domain Eukaryota; kingdom Viridiplantae; phylum Streptophyta; class Magnoliopsida; order Asparagales; family Asparagaceae; genus Scilla; species Scilla litardierei. Next base: position 179,827,004 of record CM061139.1, on the reverse strand, counting down.
TACTCTCCCAACATTGAGGACAATGCTGATTTTAAGTTGGGGGGGAGAGTGTTAGAATCTTTAGGTTTGTTAGGATTTTGAGCCTAATTTTTTTTTTTTTTTGAGATCCCTCCATGTTTCACCACATTCCATGAATGTCATTGCATATCATTTTGGCCTTCTCGTTCCTACGCCATTTGCTTTATGTAGTCCCTACTTGCTTAATGCCATGCGATTTTTCGGATTATCATTTTGGTATCAAATTCTCGATGTTCGATTGGCACGTTTTCATTTCTTTTCCAAATTGGATTCATATGTTAATATACCATGTATGAAGCTATTTCATATGTTGTGATACTTTCTTTGAGATAATTTGGGAAAAGTTTGGTGTAAGTGGTCGCATGAATTTGGATGAACGGTGTGGTTTTTAATTGGATTGGATTTGGCCAATTGTGCATGCTTTGTTTTCCTCTTAGGAATGGGTGGATGAGTTGCTAATTTGTGTTGGAAAATGAAAAAGAGAGTTAGTATAAAGTGAATGTTTCTTTCTAATCAAATTGAGTAGCCGGTGCCCCACGAAACATTGGGGAGGACGCCAAAGATGAGATTTAGGAGATCATTCCGTACATTTGCATATATAGCGTCATCGCGTGTATGCAAATGTGTCGGTGTTTGCATTTATGGCGTTATCGCGTGAATGCAAAACATAAACATCAAAAACAAAAAAAAGAAAAAAAAAGTAGAAAAGAAAAGAAAAATGAATGAAAAATGAAAGAATAAACAACATGAGTGATGCAATCTCATCTCCCACAACTTAGATGAAATTTTTTTTTTTTTTTTTTCGTTTTGGCCATTTTCATGAAAATTGGAAATTTTGACATCGTGATATTTCCCGATACGTGTGATACATGGCTTATTTCCTTACTTTTCTTTGAATTGGATTGATGAGAGTTTCATTTGTTATTTACTTTCATATATTTGGTATATTGGCTTTGAAATCAATTGGAAATCTCATTTTTGGAGTATGCCATGATGATATCGAGGATTTGGTGCATGTTTTTCAATTTTATCCGAATTTATCGCGTATTTTGCTAGGGACTAGCAAAAAGCTAGTTGGGGGGTGTGATTCGGGATATAAATTGCATGTTTTTACCCCTAACTATCCCCATTTTGTGCTAAAGATTAGGCTTAATTGTGCTCTTTTTGGGTATATTTTCATTTCATATCAATTTTAGGGCTTATTCTCATTCTTGGTACAAAATACGGTTTTTATCGTCGTTATTGGCTTCCTATTATTTTTCCTATGCTCCTGCCATTATTTCGATCATATCGCCATTTTTTGGGATTTATTTGAGCATTGGAATATTTTATATAGCTTATTGGAAGTCAATATTGTGTTTTTTAATAGTCATTATATTTATTTTCACATCAAATAGACTAATTTTTGCTTCTCCTATTTTTCAGGTACCCCTAGGAGTCTTGGGGATTTTCCAGAATTTTTTGGGATTTTTCTGGGGCTTTTAGGTATTTTTTGTGAATTTATTGGAGGAGAAATGGGGGTTTAAATCCAGGAAAAACACAAGAAATCAAGGGGCGCCACGTGGGCCAATCAGATGGCGCCACGTGGCGCCATCGGGCCGCTCTCCGCGTCTTCAGCTCCCCGCGCGCGCTGATTTTAAATATAAAAAAAAAAGATTTTTTTTTAATTGTGCGGGCCGGCCCAGCTTGGCCGGCCCGCCGAAAAATCAAGGCGGGCTCTCAGCCCGCCCGCTCGTCGAGCGGGCGGATGTCACGCCCGCCCGCTCGTCGAGCGGGCGGATGGCGAGCGGGCCGGGATCCGACCCGGCCCGCTCCGCTTTTTTTGGCTTCCCAGCGCGCGCGCGGGTTTGGGCGCGGGTCGGGTGCAAAAACCCGACCCGCAATGGCTAAAGGGGGCTGAGTGCGAAAAACACAGGGGGAGCTTCGATTTTTGGATTCCAGCTGCTGTTTGGGGCGATTTTTAGGGCTTGGGGAGTGCTCTTCCTCCCCAAAGCTTGGGCTAGGGCTTAGAAGCCATTGGAGGGTGGAAAAGCTTGGTGGAGGAGCAAATTGGAGGAGGCTAGGGCTCGTTTGGGGAAACCTTGGTGAAATCTTTCCTCTCCCATTTTGTATTTTTGTATCTCTCATTTTGTAATGAACATTGGATGAATTTGTCTATGAATATCATCTTGTTTAGTATGATTGAGTAGTGCTATTGTGCTTGGGTTGTGATTCATTGGGTTGGATGTTAATTTCTTGCCCTAATTTCCTCTTGCCCTATTTTGAATGTTAATGTTGGATGTTTAATTAGGGCACAAATTTAATTGGCTAAGTCCCGAGAGGGCAAATTTGAGAAAAATCCATGTGCTTAATTTAGTTAGTGCCTTGATAATATTTCCATCCCGATTGCAAAATTGTTGTGTTTTTAAAGCTAAATATTCCGATTGGGCTTCCTTAGCCGGATGACCGATTGTGTTATATGTGGTAATTAGGACTTGATTAACGCCAATTTTAATGATCCCACAACCCATGCTCTCTCTCCTAGCTATCCTAAACTCCACCTTTGGCTCTCTAACCCTACCAATTTAGGTTAATTTTTGTTTTCACCACACTTTTCCCTCCACTCATCCACCGTAATTTAGGTAGTTGTTTTACACTTTATTTTTCGTTATTGATCAATTTTGTGAAAGTAGAACGAATTGTCCCTGTGATCCGACCCGGTACTCACCGGTTATTTTTATATTGCATTGACGCTCCTACGCTTGGGAGCGGAAGGCGTGCACTTGCGCGTTTTTCCGAGTCAACCAGGGCTCTCCGGCCCTTTCCTCGCGATCCTCCTCGCGTCGGGCCCGTGCCCGTTCTTGCCATCGATGACGGGCCCTGCCGCCTCGCGTCAGGGCCTCGTTCCCCTTTCGCCGAGATGAGGGAAGTCGCGTCATCGCAGATGTGGTTTGTTTCTTCGTGGGACTGTTCGTTCCCACAGACGGCGCCAGATGTTTCAGAGTGTTTTCTCACTACAAAGCGTTGACCGTGGAGAACCCGGTCAACGTGGTCAAGGGGCCCGCTTTGGGTCCCTCGGGGGCTCCGAATCGGTGCAGAAGGGGCGAGGGGAAGCCTCGGCCCTGGTTGAGACGCTCGGCCTCGGACAGACGAGCGCGTCCTCGGAAATAGGACGACGAGGGGAAGCCTCGGTCGTCCGGCTAAATGCGTGTTCGACGAAGGGCGAGGGGAAGCCTCGGCCCGGGTCGAGACGCTCGGCCTCGGTGGTTTGCACTTGGCTTCGGCGATCGGACGACGAGGGGAAGCCTCAATCGTCCGGCAGGTTGCGTGGTCGGCGAGGGGCGAGGGGGAGCCTCGGCCCGTAGATCAGCTGTCCACCTGCGTAGACGAGAATGCTCGTCAGGGGGCCGGACCTTGGTTCCGGCCAAATCCCCTCCGATGCCTAAGTCAGACAGAGATCTGAGAAAGGAGGCCCGGCGGAGACGGTCCGACTCGTGAGGAGATCGTAACGGCGTCTCTCGGCGCGAGCGGGGGAGGAAGGAGATGAATTGGGGGAACCAGGTCGTTGATGGAGTACCTTAGGTTTTGTTACCTCAGATGCGGTCCCTTTCTTCGTCGTCCTCCTAGCCCTTTTGTAGAGCCCCAGCGTGATTGCCTCGGGCCCACGTCCCGCGCCCGCCCTCGATCGTGCCCCCTCAATCCGACCCCTCGCCGCCGCTCTCTTCGCCATGCCAGCACCTCCCCATTACCGCCATTTAGTGGTCGCGCGTCTGGGGGAGCGGTTTCCGCAGGAGTGGGCGAGTGATCGGCGGGTTATCGGGGCCGGGTCGGATCGACATTCGAGAGGATCCCTTATATGGCCTTTGTTGAGACGGGCCGGTATACGTTGATGGGCTCCCGGCCAGCGATTGGGCTCCTAGGCTCACGTCTTTTTGGGTTTCGGTCAAATAGGCGTAACACTATGTAAAAACTTATGTTCGGTTTTCTAACTGAAATGACTATTCCGAGTTTCATTTTTAAAGCTTGAAAAATGCAAATGTTACAAATTAGTCATTTCATTGTGAAGACAGGAGAAATAAATATTCATTGCAGCTACAAAATCGATCAATGCTAGTTGTTGCACGACAAAAAAAACTCGTGTTAAATGTTAAGGAACTGTATTTTAAATGAGGTTGTAAAAGCTTCAACTCAAGAAAAAAAAGATATTGAAAAAGAGAAAGAACATGCAAAGAAAATAATGTTTTCTTATTTTTCTTGTTTTACCAATACTTGAGACAACCTTCTCTTTAAAGAAAATATAACCATTTTCCTCTGGTAAGCTACTAAATTGATGTGAGACCATCCTTGCTCTAGTCTTGTTTTCAAGGGAAAATGCGGGGACTTTTGTTTTAGGTCTTCAAATTCACATCCCAAATTGCACCAAGCCCCTCACAGCTCATGTGTGGGGATGATGTGGCACACTCTTTCACCCGTCACATAGGACAAACCTTTGTCCTAGTGGGATTGGGACAAAGGTTTGTAAACATCACCCATTTGTATAATAGCTACTAGAAATAATCCGTGCACATAGTGACGGTGACCCAAGAAAAAACATACACACAGAATGTGGTGCATGCACGCAACCGGTAAAAGGGGAAGTAGAGTGGGTGGGTGGGTGTATCGTCGGATGGAGACGGAAACCGCACGGAAAAAGATAGAGAGGTGTGGGTGCGGGTGTGGGTGTGTATCACCGGGGGTAAAATGGGTTAAATTTTTTGATTATAAACAGATCATATCAGATTAATTAGCTAATCAAATAGAGGACTCAATAGTCAATGGATAGAATTTGAACAACAACGACAATGAAGGGTTGGTCCACGAAATATGAACGGAAGACCGAATCTTTTTCTGAGGAAGACTCGTTAGTCAATGAAGAGAATGCATACAACAATGACAATGAATGGTTTGTCCACGAAACATGAAGGTGAGAATGAGTCTTGATATACCTCTAAACAATACATTTTCGTTACGATGGGTTTGGCGATCCGATCCCGATTAATTGATCTCGATTTTATCTGCTCTTGAAACAAGCATCAAGAATATTATATGATTGATTCTTATGGGTACACGTAGAGAAGCGTATACGTTGGGGGAATAAAGGAATAAAGGAATCAAGAGAGAGAAAATTTGAGTTTTGTGTTCTTTTGGATGAGAAAGTGGGAGGAGAAAGGGGAGGAGAAAGGAATTCCTCATGAAATCTCTCATTTTAGAGTTTCTTCAAAAGAGGGGAATAGAGAGGGAAAGGGGTTTTGGGAATCCCTTTACGCTGGGAAAGCAAAAGAACGGGTTTGGAGAATCCCAATCGGTTTTCCCCCTAAACACTGTTCACAACAATGAAAAAGTGGGATTCCCACTCATTTACACTCAAAAGAACAAGCCCAACGATAAAATAGTGATTAGGACCCCGATTACAAGCAAACTTTGTGTAATCTTCACCACCCAAACTTGGACAAACTCTTTGGATATGTGTGCTTGTCACTTTTTGGATGGTATCAATTATAAGCCATGGAAATCCAACCAAATATATGTTGTGTTCTAGCTTATTAAGTAGGGTAGGACTCATGTCATTGGGCCCCATCTCTCTCTGTGAGAGAGAGAGAGAGAGATATTGTTCTTATCACTTGGGTTGTAAGCTAGGGCAAAGCTAGAAGAGGGAATCATGGTGTAGTGAGAATATATCATGGTGCAAAGCAATTGGAGGAATCTAGGCCAGATGTGGGTTAGGTGGGGGTGGGTCCAAGGCCCTGGCCCTCCTCTGTGCACCCCTGTTTTCATGTCTACTCTGAAACAAGAAAATGTTTGTAAAAGCATTGGATATGATCAGTACAAAGTCCATCCTTCATCAATCTAAAAATGTTTCTAACCAATGTAAATTTGGCGAGTGCAGTGAAGTGCTAAGCCAGTAAAAAAACAAGCGCAGGTGAGCAGTTTAAAGTTCAGGGTCATCCTGTCGGCATGATCAACCTCTGTACAATGATACAATACATGTCACTGTTCAGTGTTCCCTGCAGCAATCTCTCAACTGCCTAATTCAAACAGCACGGGCGTCGTGCTACTGGCCACTGCTTCACTTTGACTGCTTTCATTGAAAAAGTTCCATTTCCGAAGGAGAACAAAAACAGGAAGCTAAAAAAGGAGAGGAGAGGGAACACTGTGCATGGTGTAAAGATGAAATCTGTAGCTTCGAAGCTGGAACTGTGCTGTGGGTAGAAACAGCTGGATGTGCTGTTTTGTATCTGGAAAGATTTCAGGGGGATTACAGCAGTGTTGTAACCATCAAGAAGAAAGAAAAGAAGAAGGGCCGTGTTGTCAAAATCATAATAAAAATACGTTATTGGTTCATTGGAATTGGTGCGGCACTCAACTCAGTACCCAATCTCTCTGACATAATTGGATGTTGTTTTGCAAGAGCCATACTTTCAGCGTCCTGTCAGATTTGGTATTGACACAGTTACAACTTACTCCTTTGTTGACGTAAACGGAGGATTTAAGTAAAGAGAATTGCTAAATACACCCCTAGTATAGGGGTGTATGTGATGATTTTGTGCTAAATATGGAAATAATTTCAAATCATCATGTCAATTCACTTTATCTCTCACTTGCTTTTTACCATTTTTAACACTTAATCATCATATACACCCCTATCCTTAGGGGTGTAGATAGTCTGTCTCTAAGTAAATTGGGGCGGGGGTTCCATGCAATTATAAACATCCAATTATCTATGTACAATGAATCCATATACCTCTTGATTCCGTGTAGGGGGGTGACAGTTTTCTAAAAGTGAAAAGAAATTAAGAGAGAGAGGAAGGGAGATGTGATCCGTGATTTGAATTTTTTTCCATTTTTGGAACATAGTTACATATATACACCGAATTTTTGGTGTATATAGCAATTCTCTTATCTACATTATTGTTGATGCAATACTGTTGCACCAGCTGTTGACGTGGGAATCTTTGCAATAGAGAACCCGAATAAGATTTCGTCGGGCCGAGGTCCTCCTCCGGCGCGTGCCCGCACACACACAGAGAGAGGGGGGGTGGGGGTGGGGGGCAGCGTCAGGAATAGCCCTACGATTCGCCTCTGATGCTTAAGTCAGTTCCATGCAGGATGAAGGAGGTATGTAGGTGTAGTTGAGCATTATGCATTGTGTACATCGTGTAGGAGATAATCTTCTGTTTTTGAAGAAGCCGAGGGGTCAGTTACGCCACATCAGGAGAGTTATTGGGATTCCCGGTTTCCCGACGTAGTTGGTTTCCCCAAATTAGGCCGGTCATTACGCATGTGACAGGCAAGTATTGAACGACATCCATTTGCAACGATTTAGAGGGAGCGCGGCTCATCCGCCTGAGATCGAGATCGAGCACCTGCTTAATGGTGGCTTGACTTCACGTAGATGTGCACCATTAAATTTTTTCCATGCATGGTTGGTTGGTCGTCCGTCGAAGATCGTGCTGCCTTAGTCACACAGGCTGACCTCGACAGACGGGTATGCCCTTGGGTTATGAGGCTGAAGGAGCCGGCCTCGGGTCGAGGTCATCCTTATAGAGCGTAGCTGCTAGGGAGCCGGCCTCGGGTGCCGAGGTCGTTCTTATATAGCCTAACTGCTAAGGAGCCGACCACGGGTGTCGAGGTCGTCTCTGTAGAGTGGGGCTGTGGACTTGGCCAGGTCGACCTCTGCTGAGGATGTGGAATGCCCACACATAGTAGATCCCATCTGCCGGGACTTGGCTGGGGGCCACCGTTGGCGGGAACCAGAACAAATGTCATCTACAATTATTAATGCGTATTAATAGAGAAACTTTGATCCCAAAACAAGTAATGAAGCAAAATTAGATTGCAAGAATCATTAACAGAAAGCACAGGTACATGATGGCACTCAGGTCAAGTGCGATGGTGACACGTAACTTGGCTCCCCGGATCACTGTTCTCCTTAGAAGTATATCTCATCAACACACAACGAGGGGCTTGCCTGTTGTAAGTCTTACCAAACATCTCGTACGATAATCTTGCGATAGCCATGCGGCACAAGTGTGAAAGCCACATAGGAAAAATAGATCAAATATCGACTCATATTAAAACTATAATCGATACTTAATAAATGAATGTGTATAGCTTTTGGAATAAATGAATGTTTAAAATAAACAAATTTTTTAATACAAAGAGAATACCAAGAACGTAAACATATCATTAATGAAATACGGGACTCAAATTCTTTAAATTTTATTTTAATTAAAATTCCAACAACTCAGCACCTTCCTTTTGCCGATGATGAAGATGCAAGAAGAACCACAAGTAGCGAAGCTCTTGCTTCAAGCACCTAGTTATCAACTCCTTAACACTCTTGTTAACTATGACAAATATGATGTGCAGATTCCATGGCACTCAAGAGACAGACATACCCAGATCCATCTTCCCACTATAAACACTACGCCATCAGGAAGTAAATATGAATTTACATCAAATTTCATGGTTTTATCAAACAAAGGAAATAATGTATGTGGTCCGAAGAACTTGCACTCTTCGAAGAAAAACAGCGCGGTGTTCCTTTCTCCCTGTGTTAATGTGGTCAACTGCTAATTCTTGGCAAATTTTTTCGAATAAACAGAGTGTTGTTAGCGACCGTAAGATTCTTCTTCATCAGAGTCCGAAACTCCCAGCATGGCAAGAGCCAAGTGACCCCCCATGATATCACACTTCTCTGGTGGTTGGCCATGCAACTGGGAACCAAACGGGCCTGGAAGTAGACAACTGTTGCTGCCAGTGAAAACAGACCAGTCGGTGCTGCAACTGAACTCTTCTTCTGCTTGCAAGATCTCGATGACCTGATCGATGCTTGGCCTTGTTGATTCTTCGCTTCGTGTACATGCAGCTGCTGCACGAACCATGCGGCTCATCTCACCCCATCGGTAAGACCCTGGTTTCAGCCTTGGGTCAATCAATTTCTCCATGGCTCGCTCTCCTTGATGCAGAAGGGGTTTCGCCTGCCAATGTTTTGTAATGCCATGTCAATAGTATGATACCATCATGCCTCTGAATCAGGTTTCTTGAAATGTCATGCACAGAAGGAAAACATGCATGAAAAATAGAACGAGTATATTTTTGGTTTTCATTCGGTTCAATAAGGGCGAATGGATTGCCATGGGCAAGGATGGATTTTTGTTTGAGATCTGCTAAATGCATGACCACAAAGTGTAACCTAAAGGCCAAGCCAAGTAGCTGCAGGGATATAAAACTAAGAAAATGAGTCGAAGCTCGATGAAACGGTGTTCCTTGTGAATCGTGATCCTTCAAACAGCATATACATGTATTTGCGTACGCTGATAAGAAAATGCGATGAACCTGAAAACCGCACCAGATCATATCTAACCTGAAAACCATGAACCACAAAACGACTGTAAACTCGGTCATTTTTAGTGTTCAAAGGAACAGCTATCTTTTAAAAGTAACTGTGGGACTTTGCAGAACTCAATGACAGCTAATTGAACTGATAAAAATTACCGTAAAACCTTTCATGCATTTGATGTTTGTGAAACCTAAGTATATCCCCAAATAACGGAAGATATGCCATTGTCATGGTTTGAAGATCATTTGATACATCTTGGCCACTCCGTAGCCACACGTTAGAGACTTCTCAAGCATATCCTAAATTATATATGTTATTTTTAGCTTATGAAACGAATTGGCACTTATGTCATACATTTTTCACGCGCTTTTTAGTTCACATTGCATGTTTGAGATGTATAATTACTTTTATTAGTGTTAATATTAGAGAAGAATATATTACTGTACCGATAATATTATTGATAAATGAGGAGGCAAAAATCTCTATTTATACAACTTGCGAAGGATTCATATAAAAACTCTACTATAATAGACCCTCGTAATTAGACCTAACGAATAAAATTCTAATTGCATTTGTCTTCCTGAACACCCACTCAAATATAGGTGGATCAACCTTGAGTTTGGCAAGTAATAACTTGATATGAGCCTCGTGCTGGTACATGCCTCCATGCTGTATTGCTTGGGTTGCACTAGTGCAATACGTCTGATATGGATATAACATGGGCATGTAGAAGACAAATTCTTAAAACGGAAGATATGAATATGCTGTTAACAAAAAAAAACAAAACTAAATATGGCTGAGCAAGGTTCCAAATCTTAATTTGGGTTATGGTATCGGCCAGTGGTTCATAGAATAGGTATCAACAGCATGAGATATCGAACAGTAGATATACTGTAGGCATCAATTTTTTTATCTCAAGCCCAGGTGTGGGTGCATGTCGAAATTCACCTTAAGCAAGTTCTACATATATGCATGATACAATAGCACTATAGTACTGGGTCGAAAAAGAAAAAAGAGGAGGAAAAAAGGTAAAGAGAGGAGACATGCGTTTTATTTCAATTACTTGGACATGATTGTTGGAGACAGTGTCTTTTTAGAATTTGGATGGAGAGTTTAATTTGCCTTTCGGGAATTTAGTTCCATTTGTGTGGTTTTTGGGAATTTTGGAAGTTTTGGATATTTAGTTCAATTTTTTGAGAATTTTGGAGACAATTTGTTTGTTACTTTTTAGGAATTTGAGTTAGTTCAGTCTAGTTATTGGAAGTTTTCATTTAGTAAATTGGTTTTCAAGAGTTTGATTTGATATGGTTTCAAAATTTAGGGAGAAAGCGTAGTTTGGTCTCCAAGAGTAGGAGAGTTTATTTGGTCTGGTTTAATTTTTGGGATTTTTGAGGATAACTTTGGTTTGGTTCTTGAAATTTGAAAAGCTCTTCCCGCGACACCGTCTTCATAAAATTGTCATCACCATTGTCATTAAGATGTTCGTTGAAAGTTATTATTCGTTGTTTAACAATTTGTACATGATATCAATTACCCTTCATCAAAAAAAATTTGTACATGATCGTTATTTGATGAAAGCTATAGAAAGTTATTGTTGATTGTTAACATCAAGACGGTTGAAAGTTAAAGTTATCATCGTTGAGTGCTGATTGAAAGTTATTGTTGATTGTTGGTTGGTTGTCTAACGCGTTCTGCAATTTTGGCCTATCAGGGGTGTTTTCGTAAATTTTAGTTTTCTAATAGGTTTTTCGTAATGTTCAGTTTTAGGGTTATTATTTCTTCAATTTTGTATTTTCAGTTTATTATTTATAAGTGAACTAGAAGGATTAGGGAGGGGGGTCGTATCGTGTTGAATCTTGAGAGAAGACTCTTTTGTAGGAGGTTGCGACTTTGCCTCGGATAGAAGCTTGGGAGAGCGGGCATCTCTCGAACATGGCCAAGGGAGAACGAGTTCCTATCGAAAGAACTCAACCTATCATTGTATCTATTTATTTCCAGTTTTCATCAATAAAAATTCCAACTTTCCCCCAAAATCACTCTTTAACCCTAAAAATCCCACTTTTTCATTAAAAATCTCACCTTTCTACCAAAACTATAACTTTCTACGTCAAAACACTATCGGATCTTATCAATTTGGTATCAGAGCTTAGATATTGATGGCAGAAACTTTCAAGGAATGACATCAAGCGTGGTAGGAGCAGATGAGGAAAGAGAAGACGGCATCAGATGAAAAATGGATGTCGTTCAGAACCACGATGGTTCAAATATGACACTAGACAAACTCTCAACTAGCAGAGAAACTTTCGAAGATATTTCGCCTAAAACTAGATCTGCTAAAAGAGAAAATCCGTCCCAAAGATGGTCCGGGCTTCAGATCTGAACTCCAGCGACGACATCTCAGATCCGAAGAAAAATGCGACATCTTTGGATCCGAAAGGAGAAAAGGACGTCAACTTAAAGGCCGATCCGCAACCGAGTATCGAGGATCGGTACAAGGGGAAAGGCGGCGGGCTCATCTACCAGCCCCAGTGGCTCGTTGGCCCCCCAGGGAGACTGGCCGAAACTGCAGGCTACCCTGCAGGTCGACGACAGTCTTCAAGCCAGCAACCGCTTGCAGGCCAGGCCGAGCCTACAGACTTCCCAACATGCCAGCCCGGCCCTACAGACCTGGTCGAACCTATAAGTATCCCTGCAGGCCCGACCGAGCCTCAAGGTAGGCCTGAAGGCCAGGTCGACCCTGTAAGCTGCCCTGCATGGGCTGCCCGTAGGTCTGCAGACCCGCTCGCGCCTGCTCGCAGCCCTGCTAGGCTCGCCATGGCCCAACGACGCCTGTTGGGGTCCGTCATGGCCCAATGACACCCTTCGGGGCCCGCCATAGCCCGACGATGCTGTCGAGGAGCCCCATGGCCTATAGTTTTCAGTCAGACGACCTCCTGAGTTTCAGCATTCGTATTTTACTATTTTAGGCACGAAAGACTTTTCGAGGAGCTTGACAACTATCGTGACTTCCATCCGGATTTAGCGGGGTTGATGAAGGCCTTGGCTGGCACTACGATGGCAGATGCATGCAATGCTACGGTCCTTCCGAATGCAACAACAATGACGGAGGAAACCAATCGTATCCTTTTGACCCAGGAGGATGCATGCAACTCACTTAAGCGCATATGACCCATGCACTTCATGCACCACTTGAGGACAATTTTCGGGGGCAGTGTAATGATGCGTTTTGCAATTTTGGCTCATCAGGGATGTTTTCGTAATTTTCGGGTTTCTAAGGATTTTTTCGTAATATTCAGCTCTAGAATTATTTCTGCAATTTTGTATTTGCGTTTTATTATTTATAAGAGGCTAGGAGGATTAGAGATAAGGTCGAATCGTGTTGAATCTTGAGAGAAGAGACTATTTTGTGGGAGGTTGCAGCTTCGCCTCGAATAGAAGCTTGGGAGATCGGTCCACTTCTCGAACGTGGTGAAAGGAGAGCACGTTCTCTCGAAACAATTCAACCTATCCTCGTATATTTTTATTTTCAGTTTTTCATCAATAATAATTTCATCTTTCCCCAAATTCCATCTCTTTAACCCTAAAAATCGCTCTTTTCCATTAAAAATCCAACCTTTCCACCAAAACCCTAACTTTTTCATCAAAACCTTAGCTGAACCTATCATTGTCAATGGTGAGTGTTGTCAATAATTGTTGGTTAATGTTACTTGAAAATGGTTGAAAGATGCCTTTTGTTTAAGATACTTTTGTTCTTGGATTGGTTTTGAAAGGTATTTTGATTAAGAGTTGGTTTGATTTGACTCTTTGAGAGTTGGATAGGCATAATTTGAATGTTCCGAAGTTCGATTTGGCACAATTTGACTTTTTCAAATGTCATGTTTTTATAAGAATTTTGGTTTAGTTTGATTTTCAAAAGTATGGTCATTATTATTGGATCGTAATTTGCTTGGAAAATTGTCTTGAGTCTAGATCTCAAGAGAATATCCAAGTTTGATCCAAAACGTGTATCACTGAAGTTTGTTTGGGAAGTTGGTTCGTTTCTAGATATCAGAAGATTTAATTTGGTCTTTAAAATTTTGGATGGCTGGGCATTGTCACATAGAGATCTTAAGGAAAGTTCTAGTTTGAATTTTGGGAATTTTTTTAATGTTAAATTTGGTTTGGTTTTGGCTTAAAGAGGTAGGTTTGCTTTAGCCTGATTTTGTCAATTAGGTTTGCTTGAGGATTTTGAAGAATGTTTGGTTTCTTTTGGTACTATGATTTTGGATAGCTATTTTAGTATTAAGAATTTAGATTTTGATTCCAAGCATATATAGAGCAAGTTTAGTTTGCTTTTAAAGAAATTTGGTTGGTTTCATTTGGCTTTTGGCATTTTGCATATTGGTTTCTCCTTTAGGAGTTTTATAGAAGGAAATTCAAGGTCTAAAATTTAATATTGTATTGTATTTCATATAATAATTAAAAATCTCATTTTTACAATCAAAATCAAGATTCAAAATATTGATATCTAATCGAACCAATTGAAAAAGAGAGAAACTGTTGCATTAGACGAGAAATGATCAACGAATAAATGAAACATTTACTGAAGATGAAGGTCTATGTGCAACAATTAGGTTAGGCTAAGACAATCAATAAATACAATCTGACACATTTGATACTTACATGGATTTAAATATTGACTGATACGACCAATAAATCGTTATCGGCTCCCGGCCAATATGATACGATGATTTTTGGCAGAAAACCCTTAATATCCAAATTTATCGGAGGATAATCCCGATATATTGGGCAATATCGGCCCAATATAATAAAGGCCATTACTGTAAATGGTGTGTTCGCAAATTTTTATAAACGTGTTTGGAACGATTCGATTCAAACTCATTATATTAAAACGCAACGAAACTCAGCACTCTCACTCGCCCGCGTCGCTCTGTCTCGCTCTCTTAGCCCTCGTCGCCCGTTCTCATTCGACCTTCGGTAATTTAGGGTTTTATTCAGTCGAGTTCAAGGAAAATCTAAGCTAAATAAAAAAAGAAAATATTTGTTATCTATTTACAGATTATTTGCGATTTTTAATTATTTTTATTTTTCTTCTTCCATTTTTTCTTCGATCTTATCATTTCCTCTTTTTCTTCTGGCATATTCTTCTTCCTTTTTCATCTTCGATATCCTCTTCGTTTTCTGTCTTTATTCTTCTTCTTTCTTTTTTACATGGTTGATTCTTCTTCTTCTCTGTTCATGTGCTTTGTGCGCTGTCATGCTGGCTCATGTGCTCTACTATTCTCTCTGATGGTCACGTGCTCTACTATTCTCTCTGATGGTCACGTGCTCTGTCACTGTGTCTGATGGTCTTGTGCTCTGTCACTCTGTCTGTCACTCTGTCTACGGTCATGTGCTCAGTCACTATGTATGCGGTCTTGTGCTCAGTCACTCTATAACTAATATGCAATTCAGTGACTTCACATAGCAGTGAGAGCATTAGAGCACAATTTACAGGTTTGTAATTCTGGGATGAGTTTGAAACTGAGAATATTTATTTCGATGACAAAATTGTTCTGAGAAAATAATTAATATTGTTGGGTTGAAAAATATTATTTCGATGATGCCATTGTTCTGAAAAACTATGAAATGTACATACATAGATGATTATAAAATAAAATTGATTCCAATTAATTTTTGTAATCAAGTATGGGCCAGCTTGACAGCCTATTGCCTTATTGGAGATATAACACTTGGATTGGTTGGGGGTTCATGCATTCACTTGTATACTTGGATAACTTGGCTAGTTGGCCTATTGGATTATTGGATAATGAATAATGTCCCTTACAGGCAACCAGATACCGCATAGTCTTGATTCTTGAATATAAAGATTGACACGATGATATTGCTTTTGGGCTACAAATAGAGACATTGTCTTCTGATTCCGGACTATATGATATTTACATGTAAATCACCCAATTATTTACAGTCATGCGTTATAACGGTTTAATTTTTTATAATATGTTTTAATTTTTTAAAGTATTTGTATCATAAATTTAATTTAATAACTTTCTAATGTTTGTCCTTTTTGATAATAGATTTTGAAAATATCTTCTGAAGCATCTAGCAAGGCATTATTCGTCGCGGGAACAAATTTTTAGGATCATAGGGAGAAATTGACATCTAATAAAGTGAGATACAAGTTTTGTGAGGATGTCATCAACGTTGATATTAACTGTTTCAAACCCCATCTTGCAGGAAATAGAGGAAATGTTGCTCCTTGCATAAAAGTTACTGAGGATTTTAGGCTGAAGGTCATTGCTGTATTACAAGTCACACAGTCATCGAAAGAGGTGAAGGAATCAAAGCTTCAAGCTCTTAAATGTGAGGTGGTTATTGAAGATGCGGTTGTTAAAGTGGAGTCCTCACATAAAGCAAGTCAATGTCCTATAAAAAGGTTCAAAGGACCGATGAACAGGTATGTATAACTACAGGTTCAAGAAACATGGAATACGAAGTAGCTAGAAAAGGAGAAAGGAAAAGTGATGCAATTCACCTTTAATGAGTAGTGGAAGAAGAAGGAAAGAGAATATGCGTGCGAGTAGATCACACGGTGTATTTTTTAGGGATGATTACCATTCTCTTTGGTGGATCACCCATCTTTTAGGCAGATGGTGTAGGTTGTGAGCAAATATAGACCTAATTCGAAATGTCATACTTCCTATGAGATAGCTGCGGAGTATCTTTCCAAGAAAGTTGCTTCTAAAAAGTAGTAAGTTTTCTTGAGACAAGTAAACTGCATGGTTGTAGTCTTCTAACAGATTGTTGGGTTGACAAGAGTGGTAAGAACATAATAAACATTGTCATTCATGCTTATGCTGGAACGAAGTTATATGATTCTGAGAACACATCTAATGATGAGCATGATGACAAATATATTTATGATTTGGTAAATGCAATAATTAAGAAGTTGGAACAACAATCTGTCGTTAAAATTGTAACCAACGCATTGAACAATAGGGTTACATCGAAGTTCTTAGCTATGAGGCGTCCCTCTATTTTCTGGACTGCCAGTGCTGCACACATTGAACCTTCTATTGTAAGATATTGGAAAACTGAAGCCTATCTGCAATATAATTTTAGATGCAAGGGTCGTCATAGGCAACATATATGCCCACACTATTGTGCTTGATATGATGAAAGAGAAGATTGGGGACGATTTTGTTAGGCCCAATGTTACCTGTTTTGCTACAGCTTTTTTGCCATTGTAAAACTTGCAAGAGAAGTTAATTTGAAGGCTGAATGGGAGGAGTTAAAGTTCTCCAAGATAGCTCGAGCAAGAAGAGTATAAATCTAATATCTTAAATCTAATTTCTTTTTGTTATTTAGTTCTCATATTTTCGTAATTAAGAGTTAAATAACTAAGTGATGTTTTTGATTAAATTTGTCCTTTGTAAGTATTTACCATCATCAATAACCGTTCATTTTGAAAGAACATGACACCGGGTTTGAAAATTTATGATCATATCGTCTACGTTCTTTGAAGGACAAATAACAAACTCCACAATGGAGTGGTTGTGTGGAGACATGGACACGTACAAGAAAGAGATCGCGATTAATATGAAGCATGATGAGAAAAAGGTCAGCTGATCTCCATTCTAATTGATAAAAGATGGAATAACAAGCTCAAGACTAATTTGCACATGACGGTTTATTTGTTGAACCCGTATTTTTATTATCAAGGACCGATGCTATTGATAGAGATGGTGCATTTGCCGATGGTTTCACAGAGTGCATGTTCAGGATGTATGCCCATGATACTAACATGCAAGACAAAATTAGCTTTTAGTTGCCGCTGTAAAGCGGATATTTTGATAGGAAAGTAGCACAAAGGCAAGCAAAAAAATCATGTATTTGATTCAGGTATTACTAAGAAACACATCAATTTCATATTCCTATTATAGCAGTTTTTGATAGTTTAAACTTTAAAGTTTAAACTAAAAGGAATTTGAATTTGGTTTTTTATTTTTGGTTAATTGATGGCTTCTGCATGGTGGCATGATGCCTGATTTAAAGATGGCTATGAGAATTCTGGGATTAATCACTAGCTCAAGTGGTTGTGAAAGAAACTAGAGAGTTTTTGAGATGGTAAAACTTTAAATAAATTTTCTTTTATATCATCCATTAATCATATATATTTCTCATGATGACTAATTGGTTATTGTATTTTCATTAACAGATTCACACGAAGAGAAGAAATAGACTAAGTACCGATAAATTAAAAACTTAGTTTATGCCAAATTCAATGTCTTACTGAAAGAAAGAATTGAGAGCAAAAACACATATATTATATCTGCTAGTTCTATTATGGAGGACAAGGTGGCCAAATGAATGTCTCAAATACCGGTTAATGCTTCTATTGATTCAGATAAGGAGAATGATGAAGATCTTTCCCTTGGAGAAAGGCTGACATAAAGGTGAGTTGAAGAAGCGATGGGGCTGATCCAACGTCAAGGTCTAGTAAAAGATTAAAGAGTACAAAGAAAAGAAAAACCATCGTATCATCGTCATCAAGGGAAAGAGGAAGAAGCAAATGCTTGAAGACAAGGAAGCTTTAGATTCTGATTCATGGATCTTCACAGAGTCATTTTTAATATAGTTCTGATTCTGATGCGAAAGAAACTGTATTTGTTGAAACATTCGTGCTAAAGACGTGCGTAAAATGATCTTATTATATAATGTAGAGGTAAGTCACTCTTTTTTGCATCTTTTAATTCATTTTCAATTCATGCAGTATTTTAAGTTTTAATATTTTGTTAATTTGTAGACTTGTACATACTCGTATGTAGTATTTTAAGTTTGCTTTAATTTTAAGGAGTTTATTGATGAGTGAATATTTTATATGTTTTTAGTGGGAGATACTCATGCATTACATCATAATAAATCCTACTTTATATGTCACTTCATCCCATTTTTATTCATTTTCACTCTCTGGATGTTCATGTGCATTTCAGGTCAATATCATGCTATTCGGAGTTAAATGGAGTCAAGAAGTGAAAAGAGGAAGCGAGGTAAATCAACGGAATCAAAACAATGAAGTTTGAAGAAAAATGAGCCCTACACAACCATGTAATATCACACATGGTCGTGTGCAAGAACGCAGCCCAGTGGCCAAGGAAAAGGAGCACATAGTCGTGTGTAGACCACACGACCGTGTGAGGAGACACAAATGAAGACCCCACACCACTGTGCACACGGTCGTGTGGGCCGTGTAGAGAAGGGCTGAACTAGAGTTACTACACGACCGTGTCATCTCAGACACTGTCGTGTAACTGATGAATGTAGAAAACCACAGTTTGACAGCTACATTTACACGGTCGTGTAGAGCTTCTACACGATCGTGTCGAAGCCAATCTTCTGAGGAAATTCCATGGGTCACCTTATGAACTCTAGGCCACACCACAGTGTCGTTTGTTCGACATGGTCGTGTAGCTGCTATCTGGGTCAGGTTTTACCTGACCCATTAGGGTTTTTATGGGATTGTATTTAAGCTTCTTGGGATGCGCTGACTTGAGGGAGTTTCGGATTTTTCTAGATTTTTATCTCCTTCCCCAGCAAATAGTTTAGGAATAGGAGTATGGTTAGGTTAGATTTGTTTTGGCTTTTCTTTTCTTGAAGCTGTGTGTATTCCTTGAAGATCTTGCATTGCAACTTCATGTGCTAAGTATTTCTTCTTTTTATATGTTTTATATTTGCTCTCTTGTGATCTCTTTGTGATCTCTTTGATGTATATTAAGTAATTTTTATTTAAGGCATGATTGAACCCTATTGGAGGATTGAATGTGAATTGAGTTAATTGTTTAGCCTTTGAATATCCAATTAGGGTTTCGTCTTGGACATTCTATTAGCAATATATACTATCTATGTCGCCAACGACAGTTGGACGTAGATTAGAGCCTCTAGGCGATGACCGGATTTCTACCCACGACAGTGGGGTGAATGAAAGTTGAGGAACATTGTTGTGCGTTATGCACCTATCGTGTGTGACAAATTACTAATGCCATGCCATTAAGATATTTTCTCGTATTCACAATATAGAAATATCTTACGACCATAGTCACTATCACCACCATCATCTCTTACGACTATAGTCAACTATGTTTTATCATTATACCTCCTCCTCATAGTCAATCACCACCATCATCTTAACCTAAAGTAATCCATGCTCCAAAATTGAATCCTAACCCATCTCCACCTCCACCCTCATCCTTACCATTATCGACTTCTCCATCTCTTTGTTATTATTGTCATTGCTATCACAACCTCCCTTCTTATTTCTCAGTACCACCACCATTGTCATCCCCTCCAATGAAATTGTATCTCCATCTCCACATCTGATATACCATGTTTATTATATTTTATTTAACATTTAGATGTTACTTAAAAAGAAAATTTTATTACAAAGCATAGTTAATTAAAATAAGTCTATTTAGGAGGACTAAGTAGAAGGGGATCACGAAATGCTTACACAGCCCCATTTTTAGCAAAATACTTCACGATGTTGACTCTCAAGGTGTTAAATTGTAGATTTAAAATGCACTTAGGCGAAGCTTATAACTTCCGATAGTAAGAGTGTTTACTATAATATACCATAAACTCCACATAGAAGACGACGGAATCGTATCTCCATGTTACATGATGAGGCTGGGGGTTGGGTTATGGATAGAGATGCTCTCCAACTTCATTTCACGGATTTCTTTACAGCTCTATTTCGACATGAGGTGTGCACCAGGTTGGCTCTTCCTCATCTCTGTTGTCCCTTGTCCTCCAGCCATAGAGACATGCTTGAGCGATAGGTTGTGGAAAAAGAAGTTCAAGAAGATTTATTCTAGATGAAACCTTGAAAATCCCCTAGAGTTTATGGAAGATGGATTTTACGCTACTGTGTATCAAAAAATCTGGGCCTCAGCGAAGGAGACTTTGCTAAGCCGGTGTCGGATGCTTTGGTAAGAGAGGAATTTCCTAAGGGGGTTGTAAGACTTTATTAGTTCTTATTCCTAAGGTCCAACGTTCAGAAAAGGTCCAGCAATTTCGCCCAATCAGTTTGTGTTGTGTTCCTTACAAATTGATTACTAAAGTGCTGGTCAATAGGCTTCGACCCTTCCTTAGTGACCTTGTTGGGCCTCTACAAGCCAGTTTTATCCCATGTATGCAGGCGTCAGACAACATTCTGGTGGCACATTAACTTATCCATACCATCAAGAAATTTAAGAGCATGAATGGGGGTTTCGCCTTAAAAATTGATTTGGAGAAAGCATATGATCGTGTACATTGGGACTTCTTGGAGGAGACATTAACCCTCTTTGGACTTCCGCCATCTTGGGTCAAGTTGATCATGTTTTTGTCTCTTCTTTTGAACTTTTTGTGATGTGGAATGGTGAGATTTCTAAGTGGTTTTCGCCTTCTAGAGGGCTACAACAGGGTGACCCTTTATCCCCTTACTTATTCGTATTATGCATGGAAAGACTTGGCATTCTTATCAACGAAACTGTTGTGGATAAATCATGGACACCTATTAGCATTGGAAGAGGGGGTCCTGCCATTACTCATTTGCTATTTGTTGATCTCTTTTTATTTAGAAAAGCCACTATGCGGCAAACTCAACGAGTTCGGGAAATTTTGGATATCTTTTGTACCTCATTTGGGGCCAAGGTGAGTTTGGAGAAGTCGCGATGTTATGTATCTCCAGCTGCAGGACATCGACATATATCGCATGTGTGTTTGTCCTTGGGAGTCCATGCTACCACAGATCTGGGGAACTATTTGGGTGTGCCCCTTATAAATGGTCGAGTTTCCAAGGACATTTTTCGAGGGATTGTTGAAAAGGTTAGTTCCAAACTCTCTGAATGGAAATCGAAGCTATTAAGTTTGGCTGGTAGAGCCACATTGATCAGCTCAATTACATCTGCTATTCCCACTTATTCGATGTTCACTGCTCGTCTGCCACAACATATACTATTCAGTGGCGTAACCAGGATTTCATACAAAGAATTATATTTAAAAATATTATTAACTTTCTACCATGTGTTTGATGTCAAACAAATGTCACCATGTTGCAAGTTCGATGGAAGTTTTTTACTTATTTTTTTATGGTAGTTTGGAAATTTTTTCTAGGGAAATAATTAGCATGCTCACGAGGCCACACTAATAATGATAATATTGAGAAATGAAGGTGACAAAGTCATTCCCACATAAATGTTTTACTCGGATTAAAATAATAATAAAGACATTAAATGTTTATTAAAAATCAAAGAAAAATATCGAAAAACATTCTATACTAAAATAAATATCAACTTCAATGCAAACCCCAATTTTGCTTCTTAAAAAAATTTACACTAAATGGTAATACAGCCAACCCAAAATAAATTGGTAATTTGATATCTTAGTTTGAGATCTTAGAACATGAAAAGTAAATCGAATGGATCCGATCGTCAAAAAAGGAGAAGGGGCTGTTTGCATGAGCTAGCCAGCTAATACGCATATTGCTCCATGTAAATTTACTACTTTTCACAATTTTGTTGATCAGGATCTTCCAAAGTGTATAAACATGCAAGTCAATTAGAACATTGACAATGTCAAATATGTAAAAAACCGAAAGGTTTAAAAAGAAAAGGGGAATATAAAATTGTAGAAAATATTGGTGTCTTATGTAATTAGAATATTGAAAGTGCCAAATATGTAAAAAGCCGAAAGGTTTAAAAAGGAAAGGGGGAAATCAATTTGTAAGAAACAGTGGTGTCATAATGCAATTAGAATATTAGACATGGTCAAATATGCAAAAGGCCAAAAGGTTAAAAGAGGGAAATCCGCAATTTTAACTGCCAGAACCAAGACTTGAACTTGGGACTTCCAATTTAACATACTGACGTGATAACCAAACTCCCGAAAACAAGATAATGTTGTTGCTGCATATAAAAGAACTTTGTTTATTCTTGCCCTGGGCAGCTGCCCAGGGCAACTCCAATGTAGTTACGCCCCTGATACTATTACTTAGATTGACAAGCTGAATAGATCCTTTCTCTAGGGTGGTTTAGAGGGGAAGAAGAAACTTCATCTGGTTCTTTGGAAGGAGGTTTGTAAGCCAAAGAAACTTAGAGGCCTGGGGATTCGGTGCATGGCTTGGCATAATGATGTTCTGTTGCAACGTTTGGCTTGGCGATTTTTAATGGAACCGCATTCTCTTTGGGTTCAGCTCTTGAAGACCAAGTATAAAGTACATAATGACATACTCTCCAATATTTCTAATGTGGACAAGATGCCCTCTTCTTGGTCATATTCCTAGAGAAGTTTAGTACATGAGATGAAGAGTTTGAAGGCCTTGTGAAGCGGGTTGGTGATGGAACTAACACCAAATTTTGGACTGATAACTGGTTGGAGAAGCCACTGTCGATTATTGGTTCTCCTCCATATGGTGTGGATATGAATACTACGTTTGTTCACGAATTTGTCTGTAATGGTTCCTGGGATGTGACGAAGTTATTACAGTTTGTCCCAGATACTATAGCTTAACAGATTTTGTCTTATCCATTATCGAATGTCACTACTATAGGGGGACAGATACATATGGCGCCTCACATCTGATGGACAATTTACTTCTCAGCCTGTGTATCGCCAGTTGTTGGAGAACCATAGTCTACTCTTGGTTGATCACCATACCTCAATCTGAAAGTTGCCTCTTCCTTCTCGGTGGCTTCATTCCTTATGGTTAGTATTAATGGACAGGATTGTGACCAATGCTTTGTGGTTTCTCTAGGGTATTGCAGATTCAGATATG
The DNA here is from genome assembly GCA_030789695.1 of Scilla litardierei. Taxonomy (NCBI): domain Eukaryota; kingdom Viridiplantae; phylum Streptophyta; class Magnoliopsida; order Asparagales; family Asparagaceae; genus Scilla; species Scilla litardierei. Next base: position 179,803,812 of record CM061139.1, on the reverse strand, counting down.
TGCGCTCTGTGTCTTAGCAGCAGAGACTAACATACATGTTCTACAAGATTGTTCCGAGGCCAAAAAGATTTGGACTACTTTCTTCCCTCTTTCGACGGCTGATAAATTCTCTGTCTTTCCTTATCAGAATGGCTGCAGGAATTTTTGAATGTTTCGATTCACCCCCTTTCTCAAACCATTCTATTTGCAACTTGTTTGTGGAAGATTTGGGGTGCCAGATGTAGAAGGATGTTTTCAGACATACAGTAGAAAGTATTGAGGATACTTATTATGTTCAACAAATAACCTTTCTTGTAGCAGAGGTAACATAAGTATATAGTACAACTAAAGCAGTTTGTTCAGTTCCATTGATAGTTAAGTGGTGCCCACCTGATGCTGGAGTAGTGAAACTTAATGTTGATGGGGCTAGCAAAGGGAATCCATGAATTTGAGGGGGTGGTGGGCATCTTTCGCAATGACATGAGTGGATGGCTCATTGGGTTTTCGGCATATGTTCGGCACAGCACTAATATTAATGCAGAGGTTCAAGCTATTTCATTTGGGTTAGATCTGGCTTGGCATCGAGGATACTTCAATATTGTCTGTGAATCATACTCTAGAGTCGCTCTAATGCTTTTTGATTCGACTGGTGTTTCTTCACATCCTTGAGCTTGATACTTGATATACGGGAGCTTATTCCCCGTTTTCATTGTTGTGTCTTGCAACATGTTTTTTGAGATGCTAACTTCTGTGCTGTTGCATTAACCACCATGGGTTGTTAACTGGCAAATGAATTTCGGATCTGGGAAAGGCCTCCTACCATATTATCCCAGCTGCTCCTGCTTGATGCTAGAGGACGGGATGTCTTATAGGCTCTACTCTCTGATAATTTGTAACGTGTGTTTATTTCCGATGAATAAAAAAACTCTAATGATATATATATATTTCCTCTTGTTCACGAAGAATGTAACTGTTCATACTTGAAAATATAGTAAACATATGGAGCTTCTATCATTTAATGTCCCCGTTATTTTCTCACCAGACATGCACTATTTATGCATCCAAGCAGTATAAAGTATAAACTTATGTAGGAGCAAGTATGCCCATTACAAGAAACTAGATGATAGACCCGGCGGGTCTATTTCCGCCTCAACATGGGCCGGGCCCATGCTAGCCGCCGGCCCCCCTTTCCCTCTTGTTTATGTGCGCGTCCAATAGCCTAGGAAAACCCTAGTTTCTTTTATTTATAGGGGCTAGCCGTCATTGGGATTTTTATGCTTGATATTGGATATTTTCTATTGAGCGTCCTTAGGTTTAGATCTTAAATTAAACAAGTGCGGACGTCCGACATGGCCGAAGGGCCCCGATTGGGTCCCGCCAGGGGCGGGAGCCCCCTGGCAACCGCCAGGGGGGTGGGGGCCTTCCAGCGAGCCCCAAAGGGGGCGGGAACCCCCGGCGGGGTCTTCCGGCGAGCCCCAAAGGGAGCGGGAACCCCCCTGGCAGCCGCCAGGGGGAGATGTGGCTGGCGAACCCCATGGGAGGCGGGAAACCCCCTGGCAGCCGCCAGGGGGGTTGAGGCTCACGGCCAAGGACTGGGAGGGGGTTTTGAGCCCCCCGGACAGCGGACAGAGGTCAGGAGGGCGGATTTCAGAGGGGAAGATCCCCACGGACAGCTTTTGGGAGGGTTTTACGACCCTTCGGGACGGCGGCCAGTAGCGGATGACCACGTTTACGGAGACGGAGACGGTGGAGACATTATTATGACGGCAGGGGTGGCTATGAGGCGGAGTTCGGCGATGACGCAGGTTGGGACGATTTCGAGGGCCGTCGAGAGGATTACCGAGGACACTATGGGGGCCGCGGAGGAGTGCCACTTAGGCGGTATAAGACTCAGGACGAGAGGAGACAGCACTACCATCCGCATCATAGGGAGGATGGGAGGCCCGAGCAGGGGCACTTTGGTGGAGATTGCAGAGTTCGGAAGCTGAAGATGCCGATATTTTCGGGGGAGGATCCACACGCCTGGATGTTCACCGCTGAGAGGTATTTCGCGGCACACCACATGTTTGAGGCACAGAAATTGGAGGCAGCAGCCATTTGCATGGAGGGGAGAGCTTTAGGGTGGTTCCAATGGAAAGAGAGGATGCAGCAGATCCGGAGTTGGGAGGAGCTGAAGGACTTGGTACTGGAGAAGTTTAGAGACCCTCGTTTGGGGAACCTACACGGGCAGCTGTTTGCCCTCAGACAGGAGGGGCCGGTGCGGGAGTACATCGAGAAATTTGATACACTGGCAGGGCGAGTTCATGGAGTTTTGGACGAGTCGTTGGAAGGCACTTTCTTGAAGGGGCTGCGACCTAGTCTTCGAGCTGCGGTGAGGCTCTACAAGCCTGGGGGGCTTTCTAAGGTCATCGAGATGGCGTAGATGGTAGAGAATTCCCGGACTAAGGATAGGAGAGGCGGGAGCAGCTACAGTGGGCAGATACAGCGGGGCACCGCGACTGGGGCCAGCGGAGCCGGAGTCACTACTGAGGCGGATCAGGCAGGGCTTGAGAAGACGGGAGAGCAGAGCAACCCACCACCGGCTGGGGGCCCATTCCGCAGGATGACCGATGCGGAGATGAGGGAGAAAATGCAGAAAGGGCTCTGTTTCCGATGCGACGAGCGCTTCACTCTGGGACACCGCTGTGTGGATCGAAAGCTGCAAGTGTTGATAGCGGAAGCGGACGAGGAAGATGACGTGGAGGACGAAGGGATCGGAGGGGAGGACGACTCCCACTCAGAGTAGCACTGACGGTACTTACACCACCTTGAGGACAAGGTGGCTCTTTGGGGGAGTATTGATAGACCCGGCGGGTCTATTTCCACCTCAACATGGGCCGGGCCCATGCTAGCCGCCGGCCCCCCTTTCCCTCTTGTTTATGCGCGCGCCCAATAGCCTAGGAAAACCCTAGTTTCTTTTATTTATAGGGGCTAGCCGTCATTGGGATTTTTATGCTTGATATTGGATATTTTCTATTGAGCGTCCTTAGGTTTAGATCTTAGATTAAACGAGTGCGGACGTCCTCTCCGACGTCTTGGGAGGAGAGCACACTCTTTTGTGCTCAAATATCTTGTTATTTTCATTATTTTATCTATTAAAAATCGTATCGTTGTGGGTTCCTAACACTAGACTCACCGACCTTGATGGATATGGCTAATATGCTTGAAACCCATATTGATTCAAAAGAATTAACCCTTTTCAGCCATAGATCCTAACATATTTAACCATACATACATCCCTTATTTTATCCTATGTGAACTAAACACACTCTAATCAATTTGCATATTATAACTGTAATCGCTTGGATGCGAGACACAAATCTTAACAAACATTTACCTTGCCTTGTACCCGCTTAAGCCCAACTGAAAAAAGATAGTGTGTCATTAGAACTTCATAGATGAACAGGTCACAACCAGATTCACAGTATGATAGAATTTGAATTTTACATACGAATAGAGTCACATTAACATGTGATGAATCAAATCACACTTGCTGTCAAATGTAATAACACATGTAACAGACGATGAGGTGTGCAAGCTACACTTCAAACCCAAATAACCATGTGCCAATAGAATATCAAAGTAAACGATGGGATGTATTGTGAAGAATCCACCTCAAGCCCAAACAATCATATGCGCAAATAAAATCTTTGAATGATCAAATATGCATCCTTGACAAAAGCTCATCGAACCATAAGCTCTAATCTCAATTTGTAGGAGCATACATGCCTATCAAACGGAACAAGACATACAGATTTAGATGTATTTGACTAATTGCTTGAAACATATATTGACTCAAAAGGATTAAATCCTTTTGGTCATGGATCCTAACATATTTAACCATATGTCTATCATTTATTTTATCCAGTATGCGATTAAACCTACTCTCTAGTCAGTTTACCATACCACAACTTCAATAACTCAAAAGGATGCGAGATATAAATCTTAACAACTTATGAATAATTCAGAAAAGGTGATAGCATCATACTGTCTTCAATCATCTATGGGGGCTTAAAGTTCTAGGTTCTCTGGTCATTATTCTATTTAGCCGGCTAATCGGTTGTGCATCTTAGAAGTCTGAAAAAAGTGATCATTATTGGCACACTAAATGAAATTATCTAGTGTAATTTAAGAAGGATCCCAAAAAGGATTGCCCCTTATGGACTCTTATTGCAGAATCATCTAACTTAGTACTGTCAGTCAAAAAAACAAAAAAGAGGAGGGGGTGTGCGCGCGCGCGCTCGTTCGGTGAACCAGCAGCACTGTACTATGCTTTTTCCCTGCACTCCCAAAGTGGTCAGACCCAAGACAGTAAATATGTGAAGTAGAATACAAAAAGAAATAACCCAGTCCCCCACGGTTCTCACCATCCTGGGGTCCAGTAAAGGCCACATGCACAACATTCGTGGCCATAAAATAGTAGTAATATTCCAAATGACTTCAGACAAAAATCTACAATGCTAATAATTAGCATTCCTTGTATTCACCAAAAAATAGCAATTAAGAGATATAAGCTTTTAGGTTTGTGTGTTTACCCATAGAACCAAGTTTTCATCTCCTGGAGGCCTACTCCGGTCAATAGCTTTCCTCCCAGTAATTAATTCTAACAGGACCACACCAAATGCATAAACATCAGTCCTGTCTGACAGTTTCCCATGTTGAAAATATTCGGGGGCCAGATAACTGCATATGAAGCAGGGTGAACGAAATAAATTATATACAGATCTTCAGGCAAGTAGAACTAAGAGGATGAGTCGCTCGTACTCTACCCAAAAGTTCCTTTAACAGCCTTGCAAAGGAAAGGCAAGGAAGGTCCATGAGTCCATGTTGCCAATCCAAAATCACACAACTGGCAACAAAAAGAATATTGTAAGACGAAAAACGTAAAGTTAGTCAAAATGGACTAAAAATCTACTGACTGCTCCAGAAACATTTATAGAACTACCATTTACAGGACTACTAGTATTTACTACTGCCAATAGATATTTGGTTGGTGTGCTCTTTTTGATGTAAATATGCAATAAAAGGTTTTATGTACTCATTGCTTACTAACAGCTAGTAGCTTCGGCTCATGTTCATCCACCCATGGACAGAACAAGCCAAGACTTGTTCTACAACAGATATTGGGCAAGGAATAACAAAATATACGGTTGTAATATAAATATAGCAAGCAAACATGAAGGAGAAACTGATAAAGAAGAGGGAAGAATCTCACTTTGGCTGTTCTCTTCGAGGAAAGGAGGATGTTGGATGGCTTAATATCTCTGTGCACCACACACTTATCAGTGTCATAGTGCAAGTATCCAATGGCCTGTGCCACCCCCATTGCAACCTTATACCTGACCTCCCATGGCAACACCTTTTGCTTCTTATCTGAGTACCACAATCAATTGCCAGAATAAGTTTTTGCATAGCTATGTTCAGGAGCAACTATTCTATTGAAAACAATGACAAGTGAAGAAAACATGGAGGAAAAGATTAGGTACCATGGGGATGGGGTTGGAGGTGGCGGTCTAAACTGCCCCCAGAAACATACTTATAAACAAGGAAAAGGCCTTCTTGGTCAACGCAGAAGCCCACAAGTGGGGCGATATTTGGATGGTTAAGGGAGCTTGCTATCAAAAGCTCCCTACAGAAGGCCTTTGCGCTCTCACGGTCCTGTCCCATCACCTTCTTTATCGCCACAGCACTTCTTCGACCAACCCCAATTCTCCCTCTATAGACTCGGCTAAGTGCACCTCTGCCCAGCTCCCTACCTAACAACATTTAAGAAACCAACAAACCAATTTCAATTATGGTTATCTAACATCAGCAAAAGAACTTGGTGCACAATAAAGTTAAAACATAGAGTTCTCAAAAATTAGGGATTCAGAATCATTTTCGGTGATAGAATCAATATAAGTGTTAATTGTCATGCGGTTTTGATTTTAAGTGGTTAGTAGTTATCACATAGATTTGTTCTCTCTAACATACAAGGGGATCAACAGCATGAATGTGATATTGTAGAAGTTGGCCTCCAACATAGTGTATGCCCATCAAATATTATACGGTCTGAATATTATCCTGTCTGAAGTTTCTCAACATGACACAACTGCATAAAAGTTGGTGGCTGAAGAAGACTGCAATTAAGAAAACTGGTGAATTCCATGGGCGTTAAAGATCACTCTCGCACGCACGCTCGCGGGGGGGGGTGTGTGTGTGTGTGTGTGTGTGTGTGTGTGTGTGTGTGTGTGTCTGTGTGTGTGGGGTGTGTGGTGGGGGGGGGCATGTATTTGATCACAAATCTTATCTCATGAGACCCTCAATATGTCTTTAGATTAAGAGAAGTGTACAAAACTGAACGGAACAAGTGATTAAAATGAGTTCGTTTGGTGCAAAGATTTGCACTGATTTCACGTCTCTTATAGCCTTGTAGGTTAAAAAAACCAACTTGGAACATGAGATTCATTCCTGACATGATGAAATTCGGTTTGAGGAAATTCAAAATGGCAGATTGCACCCACCAGCTGTAAGTTATAGTGGTACATGAAAGATCAGTATTAGGGTGTCTATATTTTCCATGGTAGTACTAAACTAAGACCTTATGGGGGGGAATTCCAGCAAACTATTCTATAGGGCTAGATGTTTGCCTCAAACCGCCCAAGACTCCTAAGGGTTACATATCATATATGCTGCACACACTCAACATATGAATTTATCATCATCACCATCATTATTATTACATTTCCTTGCTGAAAAATGCCGTCTATGCTGATATTATTATGTATTAGGCAACTTCTTAGAGAACACGAGTGAGGTTATTCACTTTGGGGTCATGATACACTCCCTATTTATCATCTGGCATCCTTGCTAGAAAACACTTTGTCCCACCCAAGGATTTCCAACCTTGCTAGAAAACACTTGTCCCACCCAAGAATTTCTGAAGGGCATCCATCCGAGGAGTACTTTGCCAATAACATGCTAAAATATGAAGATTTTTGGCTTTCATAATTTCTCACTCGATTCGACAACTCTAGCTACCATTAATTCCTGAATACGCGGGAACACATAATAATGCAAGACTCACTTTTAGCACCTTTGACATGTGCAACTTTGCCAATCCACATAGCCGCCATCACTTATATGAGCAAATCCCCGGGAGGCATGACAATGCGAGGCTGCAAACTCTCTAAAAAAACATTCCAATCCCTTGACCCTGATGTACTTTCTACAAAATTAGTACATTCCCTTCACCTATACATCTAGGTCAACAACTATCTAATGATTTTGATCGCCCATATGAGAATCGAGAACCCCCATGGTATTTGCATGCCAAACCAATGCCTTGCCAATGTAGCAACGTACTCTTCTTCAACACCCTATGATAATACTCTTCGTACAACACTTTTACCTTGACTTTGAAACAAAATTATCAAAACTAGCAAATACTTGAGTATTTTTCTCTGAAACACCCTAGCATTTGAAAACTAAGCTAACCATCAAAAACTTTGTTTGCATAAAACTACCAAAAATTCTGTTTAAGAAAGGTTTTATTAATTCCATAATAAAACGAGAAACAAAAACAAAACCCCCCGACCACAAAAAAACATCAGCAACAGAGAATTTCGGCCTAACTGAAAAATATTTCAAATGCATTGACCAATTTTTTCAATCAATCTCCAAAATTCTAGATATTAAATTGCAAATCAAAACTACCTCTCGAAAAATTCCGGGTGGCGGCCCGCAGCTGCCCGTAGCTGAACCTGACCAGCATTCCGGCCACCGGCGAGATGCTCTTCTCCAATGACTCAAGCCTTCTCCATTTCTGCCGCTCCATCACTTGCCCCGCATCACCTCCCACGGTACTCTCATCCTCCAAGTTCACCAGCAGCAGCACCGTGGCCCCCGCGGCAATCCCGGGCTGCTCCGAATCGGCCTGAGACCCGAAACTGAACCGAAACGACGAATGCACTGACTGCAGCCCCTCCTCCTCCTCACTCTCCCCCTTCTCCATCTTAGCCTCAGCCAGCAGCAACCCCCCGTCGATCTCTTCCCCATTTCCATCCCCTTTCTTTCTCCTCCTCCGGTGCCAGCTCTTTTTACTGAAAATAGACATTATTAAGCTCAGAACCATCACCATTTTCTTGCTCCTGACCTCTTCTCTCTCTACGTCAAACTCATTTTTTTTTCCTGCTGCAGTGAGTTTAGGGGTGAGGCTAATGATGCTTTGGTAGCAGCCCATTTGGGCAAAAGTTGATTATTATTATTTTTCACTCGCAGTGATCAAGAATCCAAGAATAACACAGAAGAAAAAGCAAGCTAAAGGTGACTGCTTTTGATTCTCTCTTTGCAGCCTTACGGCTTTGCTTGAGGGGGGAGAATTGTCACAAATATATAAAAGAAAGAAAGTAAAGATTGGGCTTTTGCTTTGCTTGCTTGCTTGATTCTCTCTCTTGCATCAAGGAGCAACAAATGGGGTTAATTTTTACATTGATGAGGGTTTTGTTGGCAATGGAAGGGAAGCTGATTTCTAACAGAAATTGGAATTAATGAATTGAAGAGCTAAAAGGGCATGGGTTCTATTTTCCGAAGCACCAAACAAGGGCTTGGGTTTTAACAAGGGGTATGCACAAAAAATGCCTTAATGTTTGGAGTCGCTTTCAATTTAATATCATGAACGTTTAAGTCATACATAGCAGTATCTTTTTAGGGTTTTTGGTTAAATTATACCCGTTTTGCTCTTGATCCTATTCCCAAAAGAAAATAAACTAACGTTTGGGATATCTTTCAAAAAAATACTCAAATCCCACCAATACCCAAATCACAAGGGGAAGGGGCGGCGCAGCCTCCCCCTCCTGTTTTCGGGGGGGGGTGGGGGGTGGGGGTGGGACCCCCCCCCTTTCGGGGGGAGGGGCGGCGCCCCCTCTCCCTCCACCTCAGTCGATGATGGGGGGCGGCGCCCCCTCTCCCTCCAGCTCAGTTGATGATGAGGGGGGTACCCCCCACCTCAGTCGAAGAGGAGGGGGAGACGATGCCGCCCCCTCTCCCTGTGATTTGGGTATTGGTGGGATTTGGGTATTTTTTCTGAAAGATATCCCAAACTTTAGGGTATTATTTTTGTGAATAATGTCACGGGCAAAACGGGTATAATTTAACAAAAAAACCCAAAAATGTATTGTTGTTTATGACTTAAACGTTCAGTGTATTAAGTTGAAAGCGGCCCTAAACATTCGGGTATTGTTTTGTGAATACCCATTTTACTAATAAGCGAACGAGAAATCTTGTTTGTGCACAAAAACCTAAATTTGCAACCAAAAAGTCTAAACCTTAATTAAAAGCTGGGGCCACTGGAATGTAGGGGACTTTTTGAGGGGGTTAATTTCCAGATTTTTCATAGGAGTGCCGCTATTCACATTACGTATTTTACTGAATATATTACATTTTATTTACTACTTTGTCATTTCCTTGGGGCATATTCTATCATATGGCATTTTTAGGGAGAAAATGAAAGAGAAAGAAAGAAAACAAAATGAAAAATGGTTTTTCTTTGTTTGGTTGGAAAGAAAAGCAAAAAAATTGATCGCAAAGTGATAAAAAAACAAATTAAAATTTTCTCTCCTATTTTCCCTCCACAGACTTGAGGAAATGGCTGAAAAAAGGACCATGAGTGGAACCTTAATATTGAGGAAATCAATTCCTCAACATCAGGATCATTGTGCTATATTGGCGAGTAGTCATGCTTATCACACAGGTGGAAAGGGTTTGATCCTTGGCAACGATAATTTTTCATCTAATATTTTTTTCAATTTTCTTTTGTTATTCTTTTATTTCCTTCAAAATCTTTATTCGTTTCATCTGATTGATTAATTCAGGAAAAAATTAGGAAAAGAATGGCTTTTAAGAAATCACGTTACTGGTTTACGAAAAACATTTTTAAAGCATTAATTATAACTGAAATCGTAAAATTGTCTTAATGTTTTCTTAAAACCGTTTTAAATGGGACCATTTAAAATATTGATTATTGATATGAATAGGATCCATTGGGCCTATTGGGTATCCACCGACATGAGTAACCAATATGAATACTATATAAAGGAGTCTAGGGGTTTCCTAGCCTCAACCTTCTCAAAACCTGTTTCTCCTTCACAACACGTTATCAGCATGATCACGCTCGATGGAAGAAGCGACGGCTCGTGAGAGGAAGGCGCCCGGCGGAAGCTCCGTCAAATTTTTTCGCGACGCAAAGTTTCGTGAGATGACGCGGATTCTTCGGGCATTCTTCATCAAACGTCGCTAGATCTGGAGGATGGATCAAGTGGGTAAGCCTAAACAATTTTCTAGATCTAATATATATTTTTATGTGATCTAGATATCAAAAATATAATTTTTTAGGCATGGATCTAAATTATTAGATCAAAAACTTGATTGTTTATATGCGAAATCAACGTTTCTACATTAAAAATCTAATTTTTATTAGATATAACGTCGATTTAGAGTTAAAAATTGCTTTTTAGATAAAAAAACTGTTTTTTAATAGATTAACACAAAGGGCATTTTTTTGCCCGGGCCGGGCGGCGGTCGCCAGCAGGCCACCCCGCTGAAGGGGGCGCCGGCAGGCCGCCCCCCTGAAGGAGGCGCTGCGCCAGAACCGACCTCACCCCCCTAATACACCTGCGGGGGGCTGCGCCGCCGCCTACGGGCGGCGGCCACCATCTCTCCTCATCTCCCACATTGAAACCCTAGGGAAACCCTAGGGCTTGGGGAGATGGGTCTTTTTAGGCCCGATAATGAAAAATAAATGGATATTTAAATAAAATTTTAATTCCAGCCCATTGGGTTTCTACCCAAAGTGAGCCCAGAAGTGATCTTTAATTTATTTTCTATTAAAATTTCATTATAATTTCCGAAAAATTCTGGATAAATCCAGAAAAATCAGGGAAAATCAGGGGGCGGAGATTTGAGCATTAATAACCCCATTTGGAGTATTGGGTGCAAGTTATAAATATGTTCATAAAGGGCTATTCAGCTATTAATTAAGATTTTCTTTTCTTGTCTTTTTCTGATTAATTATCTGCGTAAATCATCACCGCATTTCGTTTAGATTATTTGATTAGTATTAAACGAAAAGTTTTCTTTCCATTTTTAATGCTAGTGATGTTGCATACATTTCATTGCCCGTTGCATGGTTTAACATTTAATATTATTACATGTCTGTGATAATTAAATGCATGTGTAGAAAATTATATGACTGCCGCATATTTAATGATTCTGTGATGTACATTTTATTTAGCATGCTAAAATCACTATGATATAGTTTAATGCCTGCAGCATATAAATAGCATGTGTATACATTATACTTGTTTCAATTCAAGTTAATTGAGCATAACTTTTTAGTTTACAAGCTTTATATTTGTAACGACCTGTTTTCTTCAAGACAACTATTTACGTATTTAACCTATTTTCAATTTTTTTAAAACTATTTTATAATGGTTTGCGATGAGTTTTACGATTTCAAAAATTTCTTATAAAAATATTTTGAAGTACCAGACTAGTTACGGAGTATTTTAGTAAGATCGGATTTTCATCAAATACTCAAAACATTTTTGATAAAAATTCATTTTCAGTTTTTACCGATTTGACTTAATGAATTTATTTTCTATACAAACATCATCAAAACGATTTCAAACTGTTACAGTAACATTCAATGATCATTTGGAGCTTTCCACATTAATTTCATAATTTTCCGAAGTCAAATCGATAGAGAACCCGCAAACCCGCTTCCTAAACGTTTTGGCCAAAAACTAGTATTTCCGTAGCTCAAATCTTGTAACGGATCTCGTATTCGTGATCCTCGCGACAATACGAACCCGTGGGTATGTTTTCGTAATTTTCGGACACGTTTACTAGTAGGGGCAAAATTGTAATTTCGCGATCATTTTAACTATTATGATTTTTCCTAATTACTTTTACTTAGCTACTAATTACCCTAAGTATTTTTAATTTAATCCGATTGTAGCCATGTGTTTCATACCGACACCAATTTCTAAGGTTAGTCAATATCAACCACCTAATGACATTAATTACTACCTAAACTATTAAATAAGGTTGACTAATTAATTAGCTATTAATTAGTTTATATTAAGTTTAAAACCTATATAATACCCCCTTCAATTTCGTTCAAGGAAAAACCATATCCCCCCTCTCTCACAAACGAAGCCCTCTCTCTCTCTCTCTCTCTCTCTCTCTTCGATTTTTCCCCACAGGCCCCCGCTCTCTCCCTCAGACTCTCTCTCCCGCCCTCTCGTTCACCCTCCGACGTCGCACGACCCAACCTTCAGCTCTCGAAGCTCTGGCCCACGTCGAAACTGCTCCTCGAGCCACCGGCCTCCGCCCAGCTCCACCCTCGCCGCCGTCGGCCGCCCTCACATCGCCGCTGCCTCCTCCGCGCACCGCCGCATGCCCCCTTCCTCGCATATCGCCGCTCACCCTCAGAGTTCCTCCGCCATTCCCCGCTCCGCCGTCAGCTTCCCCCGAGCTCGCCACGCCTCTACGCCACCCTCGCTGGAGCACACGACGTCGCCTTCCTCCGATCCACTCTGCCGTGCTCCGACGAGGCAACCGCCAAACCCAGCTCGCCCCGCTCCGCCTGCCTCCATGCAGACCCGCCTCCACACCGACACCGCCCCGCCTGCTCTCGAGTGCCTCAGCCCGCTCCTCCAGCACCCCACCACCGGAGACGCCCGCCGTCGCCGCCTCTCCACCCCGACGTCATCGCCGCGGCTCCGCCGTCGATAACCGCCCAGTCCCGCCGCCCACGGCCGAAACACGCCCCCTCCGACCATCGTGAACGGGGATTGACGATATAAACGCAATGTCACTTTCGTAATAATAAAGTAAAATTCGTATTTTCAGCATTTTGATTAATTATTAAATGGGTTTTATGGGTTTTAATCCATAAATAAATATACAGTGGACAGAAAAATATGTGGATATCCCCAGAAAATCAGAAATGACATTCTGGACCCAATGAGACTAGTTTCGTCTCAATCCGACGCTTAGATTTTCCAGAATTAATTTTTAAGCCTAAAAGTTAAAAATGATATTTTCATTCAAAAATCTGTAACTTGATAGTTTCACGTGTATTAATATATGAGAAAAATATATGTTAAAGTAATCTCCGAGACGGCCATTTTGACAGTTCATTTGCAACTTTCCGATGCGGATTGCATCCAGAATAAATTGTTGAATAATTACGTCACAAATTGAAAAATAGTTTTAAATTATTTTTGAGCTTTTAAAAATTATGAAAAAAATACCTAGGAGCTTTAGAAAAATATTTTATCCTACTATAAAATTATTTTCATCATATCTAGCCTATAGAAAAATTTAGAACGGTTTTCGACAACGTTTCAACCAGTTTAGAAAACCAAAACGATCGGATTATTTAAATAGGAAATGTAGCGTTCTTTAACCAAGTGTTCTTGTGATTGCAGGTGCACCAATATCCGTAGAAGCCCTAGAACCAGTTCCGGCTTGCTACATCGATCTCGAAATCTGTAAGTCACGACTAATTCTAAAGTTAGAAAATTAGATAAGTGTACTCGTATGAACTTAGGAACACCACCTATACACCACCTATAGCCTCAGAACGGCTACTTGATTTGAACTGAACTAGAAACCTAATCTAATAGAAAAGTAATCAACTATAGATTACTTTGCCAACTTTCAACTTTGGTGGTTGTTAAACACAACCATCAACTTGTGTAAATTGTGTGCTAAACAATACTTCTACATGCTCGAAGCATGGAATCGGTATTACTGTTGTAACGGCTGGTTTTCTTGTATCTGAATTTATTATAATATAATATATGTTTTGGTGGATTTTCTCCTCTTGTGTGGTTTTCGTCTCCGTAACTTTCATTTTCGATCGATTCGTCGTATTTTCTCAATTCTTCCTTAGGATCGTCGATTCCGAAGTACGTCGTTTGTGACGGGCTTCATAACGGTCATATCTAACTATTAGATCAAGCCTAGGAGTCTTAGGATTCGATCACGGGGCCTCGAGCTCCGTATCGGAACTTTTGGTGCTCATTAGCCGGTGTAAGAAGGGGCACCGACCGACTAGATGACGATCCAGTCGGTCGGCAATCCTTCTTGGACCGACTAGTGAGCTTTCTAAATTTTCTCAGGAGTTACTGTTTATCGTTAGTCGGTCTAAGAAGAGTTGTTGACCGACTAGGTTGCAAACTAGTCGGTCGGCAATGCTTCTTGAACCGACTAACACATCATCTTAATTTTAGTTGAGTTACTGTTTACTCTTAGTCGGTCTAAGAACGTTCATCGACCGACTAGATGCTAAACTAGTCGGTCAGTAATTGTTCATGGACCGACTAACTCTAAATCCTATTTTCGTTCAGGAGTTACTGTTTACACTTAGTCGGTCTGCGTTGGTCGACCGACCGACTAGTTGCCAAACTAGTCGGTCAGTGGTTGTTCTTTGACCGACTAGTCTGTGTCAAAACCCTAATTTCTGGGCAGCCGCCAGCTCAACCTATAAATACCCAACCCAATCGTTTTCTTCTTCTCCAACACGACCCTAAGCCCTAGTTTCTTTCCCTCTAAGCCCCCGTCTTCCTCCTAGCTTCAATCCTTCAATCCAAACCCTAAATCCATCATCCAATCCATCCATTCACTCAATCTACCACTCATCTTCCCCAAAATCTCACCAAAATCCATCAAAATCCCCCAAACCCTAGTTTCCCCAAACTTCTCCATTAGCTTCCAGATCTGGTCCTAGGGTTCCCCGGAGTGTTTCTTCCGCCTCCTCTCGGTAAGAAATCGATCTACCGTTGTTTTCATAGCTTATTTATAATTCTATAAAAACCCTAATTAATTTCATGTGTTTGGTGTTGTTTCCCCCTTAACAGCGATTTCCCCCGTAGATAGCATCCGTGTGACGAAGTGGTCATCATTTCCGGTGCTAGGCAAGTGAAACTTGCCACTTAGGGTTTAGGCCATGTTTTAGGCCATTTGCTTGTTGTAGGCGTAAAAGAGGCTAGGCGACGAAATGATACTCGCCTAGGCGCAAATTGGGGAACTAACTTGACAACGAAGCTAGTTCCGACTTTTAGCATGTTGCACAATTACCATGTCACGTTTACTTTAAATTATCGGTACGCGAATATGTTCATGTCATTGCATTTCGCCTGCCACGTTTAACTTAATTAACGGTACGCAAATAAATTGTCATGACCTCGCATTCTTTAGGTATTGCTGTGATTGCGTAGCTTCGCTACAATGTTGTGTTCCTGGCTCGTGTTCCAGAAGCGGGCCATGTGTTGGTGGATAGCCAATGCCCGAATTGCGTGTTCCGGCTAGGTGTTCCCTATGCCATACTTATGTTCCTGGCTCGTGACCAGAAGCGAGCATAATGAGTTGCTAACCCCAACGCTCGAAATGTATTGAATTGTGAACTAAGAATGCGAGCTCAATGTGCGGGGCAACCCTAGGCTCACTAGATGAGCTCAATGTGCAGGGACCCCAGGCTCCATATCGTGTGAATATTGGGTAGTGTTTAGTGCCGATCGGTCTGAAATGCTATGCCATTCAGCGAAGGGCTTAAACACCTACAAAATGTGAATTGATTGAATTGATAGTAGCTTGGCTACTCTTGTCTTGTCCTGATAAATTGTTCCCTTGTACAAATTGTCTTGTCATGTTTTAAATTGTGCACTCATGTTATAACTGCCATGTCATGCATACTAAACTGCTAGGTTGCTAGTTGCATTACCTTCAGTTTCCTTGCCCAAGTCTTTTAGACTTGCTGACATGTGCCCCTTTCTCTTTTGGGTGACGCATGTTAGACCCTGAGCCTGAGTTGCTTGCTGAGGGTGAGGTGTTTGCGGACGCCGAGCTTGAGCCCGTGTTGGACGGGGAGTTCGCGGACACTGGGGACCAGTCCTAGTGTCTCCGTTGTGTTTTACTTTTGTTAAACAGTTGTTTTGTTATCGGTGCGTGGCACCTATACTTATTTATGTCGTCGCTTTTGTTTGGCCTTGTTCTGGGCCCTTAGACTCTTTCTTTTAGCCTGGTGGCTTTTCTGTGATGTTGAATATTTTGTGGACAAACTTTGGGATTGGTATTTCATATCCGTCTTATATTATTATTGTTGTTGTTGTTCCGATGGCAATTACAGAGACCTGCTTATACTAAATTGACGCTTATCGGGTTTGGGGCTTCACCGCTCCACTCCCGTGCGGACCTCTTCACGTCTCGCCTCCATTTTAGGGAAGCGGGTCGTGACAACTGTTGTTAGACTTGTCTTTATCCTCAGTTCGCTTTGGCACAGTCAGCTTTGGAATGAGTTACCACCCTCTGGTTTTCAATGAGAAAGTCAACCAGTGGGCTTGGGTTGACTAACATGTGATACACCGTATGGAACATCTTGTGAAACTTGTTGTGGAATATCTTGTGAAATATCTGGTGGAACATCTCATGAAACATCTTGTGGAACATCCCGTATAAACATGTACATAGAACACTTGACACTTCACAGGGGTTTTTGGGGTAACTCATAGTTTGAGAGAGTATGGGAGTGACTGGAGTTCAATCTTCCCGTCCCGCTGCCTGTGTTTCGGCATATCGTCCCGCTGCCTGAGTTTCGACAAAATACATGTACCGTGCATGTGTTTCGGCATTCGTCTGGGTCGCGCCCAGGCAAGAGATGGAATTGATGGTCACATATTGTACTCTCCGACTTGAGTCACGTAGTGTAGTTACTTTTGCACATTCACTTTTACTTTACGCACTACAGTCACCTTTACTTTACGCGTTCCATGCACGTTACTTACTACACTTGTGCAGTCACTAGTACTTTACTTGTCGTACTTTTAGCTACAGCAGTAGTATGTTTCACTTGCCTAGCCTGCTTTACACTTGCTCTGCCACAGTACAGTTGTTCTCCTTTCCAGTTCAGTTTACTTTTACTACTCAGCTGCGTACAGTTGTTGCTCAGTACTTTACTTTCACTCTGGTCTGCTTGTACGTAGTTACTTTTGTCATACTTGTGCACTGCTTCTTTTCTATATTTAGAATTGTTGTGACTTACCTACGGTTCAATCTCCGTGGCACCACAGACGACGTACATATGGAGGTAGATGCTCCTGGGCTAATAGCGCCAGAATTCGACCGCAGCTTCCAGAGTTATTTTCAGTTGTGTACTTTTCTTCTTTCATGTTTATTTGTTGAGACATCTTGTACAGTATGGAATGTAATTATTGGACACTATTTGAGTATTTTTGTACATCTCTGCATCATGGCTATTTTGTTTTCACTGGTAACCTGCAAGACCTGTGCAAATATCAAAAAAGTAACGGGCCCCCGGGAGCGGGTCGTTACAATATTATATGTATGATGGGCTCATGATATGACGATATTTATGACAACAAGACAATCATGATTTCAAAAAGTTTAACATCATATCCACTTTGACAAAATGAACCTGAAGTTCAAAATCAAATCAAAAGTCAACACCCTTTCACCCTAATAAAATAAATATTAACAAATACGATGGACTATGCGAAAACCATGTATGCGATCTTTTTAGAGATGCGCATTTTGCGGTAAATAGATCTCTCAGAGTTATGGTTTATATAAACCAATATTGACACCAGCAGTTGTCATAACACCGCTAAACTCTTTTCAAGTCATCTCACTTTACAAGGTATGATTCTTGAATCTAACCCTAATTTTTTAAGCGTACGCCTGAAGTCACGGCTTAATAAATAAGTGAGAAATATATTACGCAGCCACGTATTTGTTCACTTTGAGCATGATAAACTATCCACATAAAATTTGAACGACTCAAGAAAATGGCCTGAAGCCATACTCGAGCATTCAAATATAATTTTAAAAGTCTCTAATTAATTAGAAAAGTGGAAGTATAAAATAATTTGCTCAAACCCCCTGCTTATGTCTTCTTAGTAAGACTAATTTTCATTTTCCTTTATAAATAAGGAAAACTTAAAACAGGGGAAGTATTGAATAAAATGAGAAAGGGAAGATATGATATACATCGACATGGAGTAAGCAATGGCAAACCAATATCAGACCAGAAGTTCTGATAAGACCCATAATGTTTTTGCAAATATGAATATGCATTAACTTATGCCATATAAAAATACATACATATCTAGTCTAAACGACGAAAGTCAAATGGACCTTATGTATATTTAGCTACTCCCCAAGGACAAATAAACTTTGAAATCAAATTTAATCTGTTGTCATAAAGTAAGTCTTAATTAGCATAATTATAGTTGTATGTTTTTAAGAGCACACATCACACTATGTCACTTGTTGCCGTAGCATAATTATCAGTATTATTCTCTTGCAGTTTTAATACATTTTATTTTACTGCGAATGATTAGCAATCTTGAATACCCCTAAAAAATAAAATGAGAATGTCATGTACGCTCTGAAACTTATACAGTTTCAAAGGATATTCGTCAAAACGAAATCCCTAATGACTCAAGAAATCAATGAAGCCTGAAGCTTTGTCCCATAATGATCCGCACAATAGTCAATGTGAAGATGTAATCCTTCACAGTTTGAACACAGTTCAACTATTACCGGACAAAATTAACTTGAGCATTTTAATGGACTTTTCAAAAGTCCCACATAAATTCAAAATGAAGAATTAATTTAGAATACCAAAAATGTCCAGAATCGACCAACTTTGGATCGATATCACCATGGATTGATAATGCAAGACATCATCAACGAGACGAATTCGAAGATTCTCCAAAAAGGGTGAAACTTTCATTGTCACATTCAAAAGGGAAAAATGATTACGCGATCATCTCCATTCACATGGACATTGACTCTCCTTACTTCCTCAAATGAATTTAAGATAATATACTATCATCATTAAAGATAATGAAGACCTTTAGGTCTCTTGAGAGTATTTAAGGGATATAAATAGGCTTTGTCCACTCCCTTAATAGGACTGATGATGTACCTTTGGTGTACTCATCAATATATCCTCTAAAAATGGTCATTATCTAACCACATTCTTTTTAAAAAAATGGTGGTAACATTGGATAACACTGGGAAATTAAACTGTATTTGCAACTGGAAAAATATCGAACACCCTGAAGCTTGTATTCATACCCAAAAATGGGTAATATAAATCATTAAAATGATTTAAACGGATTACTTATTCATTAAAAAAATACAGTTGTAGGTGACCACATGGGAACATGCAATTATATTGCAAACCATCAAAACGCCTCCTTAGAACCTATTTATATGAGCCTGATCACCTCATATAAACAGTTTTTCGAGAACCCCTAACGGGGGAAGCGTTTAGAGCACATCTTATAGATTGTGCCATTATGAGTAGACATCCTCATATCACCACTATAGACCATCAAAATGCAGAACTATTTATCGGAAATAATTACCCCAGATAAATAGAGTCTGAGCACTCTGACCAGGGGAAACATTTAAAATCACTTCTCCTAAGACGTGCATTGATGACCCTATTTTAAAGATTTGATGGGATCCTGAAGATCCCTCTCAACTTTAATTTCCCAGCATTAGTTTCAACAGAAATACTATAATCATCCATGAGCCTGAAGCTCAATTGACCATTTAAATCATTAATACCTTTGATCTGATTATCATGAATTATGATGAGATCCTGAAGATCCACACTTATGAAAATGTTAAACAGTTATCAGACATAGTTACTGACAATATAGATATTGTCAAATTTACACATCTCTGCTACTAAAAATCCAGCTAGGATTGACATACCAAATATAATATATGCAATCCACCGGTAGCAGAAGTGGATATCCTCAATGGATGAGAGGACATACCACGAGGCTCTTACGAGAGAAATCTACTCCTGGAGACCGAAAAAGCAATACCACCACAGGAAAGTGAGCTCAAATCCAGAACCTTATTGCAACTTGGTTGCTAAGGATCCATTCTAGATCTGTCCATATTCTTTACCCGTCCCAGAACCTTCACTTCTTCAACGCGTCGTGAAGGAGACACTTCTGGGAGAAATCAAATGATTATAGTACGTACGGGGTGAGTTTTGGGCAAGAAAGAACACATTTTGTCGACAAATTCTCTCATATTTCATTTTGCCAGTTAAATATAAAATATCGTTTCCACAACTTTGCTTTGCCTGAATCAAACATAGAGATTTGGCCAAATTATAATAATGTGGAATGAGGCAATAATAAGGTGAGTTGGACTCACTTATGAAATATGGGGTGTATGGACCAGAAGTCCTGATATCAAAAATGATATCAAATCCTGTGGGATAACTGAGTATTGTAGGAGAATTATAATAAAATCGTTAGCTATAAGCATTTTAATTTGCTATAGCTTTAGAGGTATAAATCGCTCAAACCAGGAAGTAATCAAGTAAGATGAGTTGAAATCACTTACAAGATGAATCTAATGCATCAACTGGTTTATGTCAAGGCGTAATCCAACGAATGGCAAAAGGGGGGAATTTTTGGTTGATGTCGCTATTGGATGTGACAACATTACCTATATAAAATTTCTTCAACTGCATGTATAAAATTTTTCTTTACTTTCCTTTTTTCTGTGACATATATTAAAAATATGATTAAATGAAAGATAACCTAGACAGAGATCCTTAAAGGACTCATACTAAAAGGTTGTTGTTTGCACCTCTTAAAAATAGTATTATTTTAAGAGAGCAAATTAAAAGAATTGAGATTATTTTAATAACTCAAAATATTATCGGATCTCCTGAAGAGAAAATACCGAAATATCTGTTAAAGCCTATCTATCAAATATGATATGATATGATATGAAAGTCCTATCTAGGCATAAATTCTTGGCTTACAGAATACAACATCCTGAAGATGTACTATCATCATAAAGATGAACTATCATCCTGAAGATGACATTAATCATCCTGAAGATGAACTATCATCCTGGAGATGAACTACCATCCTGAAGATGACATTAATCATACTGAAGATGAACTACTATTAATCATCCCGAAGATGAAAACTTCATACAATGACGATTGATGAAGAAACATTAAAATCATTATCCACTAAATACACATATTTGGTTGTATGGATACACAATAAAAGACCCCTTTCCGTTAGCTGGAAGAGGGGAAGAATATACAAGGTCCAGAAGTACCTTAAGTGTCTTTGAAACACTCTTTTACCTGGCAAACTGCATGCGTCTCCTTTGAGCGTTAACAGTATAACTATTAGCCAGGTACAATGCAGCGCCTGTAGCGCACCACTGGACCAGAGATATGTAGCTTCTGCGCTATCTTCAAGGGTCGAGGAAAAATCCTCCATGTTAAATGTATTTGCATATGCAGGTTGCAGATCATCGCGATGAATAGCATAAAAGGGACGTCCACCTCCTGAAGATCTACACAGAATCCTCCCAAGTCTACATTCTCCTACCATCCCGAGAAGCTCATCACCCAAGAAGCAGTTCAAGGACATACAAAGCCAGGTCCTGAAGTACGTCGCAGACAATGACGATTGAGACGTGGAGCTGTCTACCAAGTTCGCAACGCTCCTTTAGTTTCAGCTACTGCCTTATATGAGTGAAACTTGTTTAGATGAGTGGTGTTTGTACTTTTCATTTGCTTTCGAAATGTTGTAGATGAGATGGATGTATAGACGCATAGGAGATTAATGTATAGATATATAGGATATCTGCAGGCCTGAAGCTTGATCAGATAAGGAGGAGTCAACTGTAGAGTTGTACTCTTTTTCCTTGGCTAGTAGTTTTTCCCACAATGTTTCCCATAGTCAAGGTTTTAACCAGGCAACCACATTGACTCTGGATCCAGAAGTATCCACCCCTCGACACATCCCCAAATCAGGGGAAGTTATGGAGTAATGTACTCTTTTCCTTTCGATATTGGTTTTTTCCCATAGGGTTTTCCATATCTGAAGGTTTTTAATGAGGCGGACATCCCTAACTTGGATCTAGAAGTATCCACCCTTTAAGATACTCATTAGTACTAATGAGTCATTCAGTATTCATAAGTCGAGTATACCACATTGATTGGATAAGGGGAAGTGTTATGAATAGGACCCATTGGGCCTATTGGGTATCCATCCACATGAGTAACCAATATGAATACTATATAAAGGAGGCCAGGGGTTTCCTAGCCTCAACCTTCTCAAAACCGCTTTCTCCTTCACAACAATTATAACTAAAAGTGTATTTTCTATCTAATTTCCTTTTCCTTTTCATAAACAATCAACCATAAGAAATCATTTTGTTTACTATTTTCCTTCTGATTTTATTTAAATTTTCCTCAATAACCAAACATGCAAGAGAATTTGATTTCTTTTTCTTTCTCGTTCTCGTTCTATTTCATTTTTCATTCTTTCCTTTTCTCATCAACCAAACAGAGCATAAGTAAAATGGGAATTGCTACGCGAACGGACCTTTTTGCTCGGTTCACATACCAATTAATTTTCTTAAAAATAACAATTTGCCATTCAAAATTTTAACCGACTGAATTCTTTCTTTGTGGTGGTTTAGAAAAATAACAAGTTTGCCATTCACAGTTCGTTCAGACCCTCTTCTTCTCCCTTCATGTGAATTTTCTTCTCTCTTCATGTGAAGACTTCTCATCAAAAACACTAACCACTATTAAAATAATTATTTATTTGGTTAATTAAAATCCATTTTAAATTAACATATGTTTTAATCAATAAAAACGTCCCCCCCAAGTCCCCTCCCAGTCCCCATCCACCCCCTCCCCGTCAACAATCCCCCTCCGCCCTCCCCCTCCGCCCTCCCCCCCCTCCTCTCCACCCATCCACCTCCACCGCCCCATCCACCCCTCCCCAGTCCCCCCTCCCACTGCCCAGTCCTTCTCCACCCCATCCGCCCCCTCTCCACAGTCTCCTTCCCCCCCTTCGCCCCAGACCCTCTGCCCCCATCAATCATCCTCTAATTAGGAATTAGGTTTACTCTATAACCCTCTAAAATATGGGTTCATTAGGGTTTAAAAAGTAATTACTGTGTATAATCAAGGTCTGTGAATTGAGCAAAAATTAAGTGGTATGTGAACTAGGATGTAAGGGACTGTTCTTTTGCATGGAATAGAGCTGAAAATGGCTCATTTTACACTATTCATCTATTGTGCAGCAAGTTTCCTTGCTCTATTCCAATTTCGTGTTCTTTTGGCCAGTTGAAAAATTGGGAATGGAATCCGACGTGGAGTCAAAAATTATGGAACACGAGGCATTTTGTATTCCACCGATTTTGGTAGGAAAGCTTGGAAATGCATGGGAATAGAGGGGTAAGTGGGACACACTCTCTCATCTCTCTCACCCCCCTCCCACTCACCACCTTTCCACTTTCTCATTCCAATTTTCCAATCCCAAAAGAACACACGAATAGAGAATGAACCACACTTTATATTCCAAATCCCACTTTCCATACTCCATTCTACCCAAAAGAACACAAAACTCCATTTTCTCTCTCATCAGATTTCAAACTTTCCAAACTTTCTCATTTCTCCTTTCCAGCAAAAGAACAGGCCCTAAACCGAGTAGATGGTGTAACTGGTATTTCAGAGAGTAAAAAGTTAAGAGGACTATGCAAGAAAGAAAAAAGGTCTGTTCACGTGAGTAAAAATTTAGGTGATAGCAAAAAGGTCTGTTTGTGTAGCAATTCCCAAGTAAAATTTCAATTTTACCACTAGAAGGGAATTGTTTTAAAGGGGTTAATCTGCATTTTAAACACTAATGGGTCAAGTGACAACTAAACATTAGAAGGGAATTGTTTGAGAATTTTTTTTTGATACATCGGAAAAAGCAGGAAACATGGGTCGTAGAACACGGGTACACCTGCTCTGATCGCTTAACCCCAAACACAGAGAAGCCATGTATCCATCAGAGCACTAAAAGCTGGAAAATAAAGAAAAAATAAAAGGGGAAATGAGGTGGTGGGATTTGAATCCGAGTCTCCACCGAGACAGCCGAGTGATTCAACCACTAGGATGAGCACCGAATCCCAAGAATTTATTTAAAATCATGTTACAATTCGCATTTCTTAATTATATCTTTGTTGTCTATTGAAAACATGGATTAGGTTTAAGCAATCTAACACGAAGAGGGGGGGACGAATAAAAAGGCTTACATAAGCGTGAGGTTTGGTGAACCTCTCCCACCGGCTTAAAGCCAACTGCTACTTGCTCACGTCTTGTGCACGTGTTTGATGACTTGAGACCTCAATGATCCCCCAATTGGCCGTTAATTATAATCATAGATCACTAAACTCAAAAGTTCTAGTGTTTAGTGATCAATAGTTTATGCTTCATGTGGTGGCCCTAGTTAGCAACATGCAGTGTGCTCGTTAATGTTAGTGTGGCGTAAGCCATGGTTAGCTTAATGATGCAAGAAAATTAATAAAGGGTTGAGATTTTATAAGGTTACATGTATACGTGTAGGCATGTATAAAGTTACATGTATGTGTTTATGTATATATGTATGCATATGTATTGGGTCTCAACTAAAAGTTTATATGTATTGTGATCCCACCGAACTAAAGGCCCGGTTCCGTCAATGCCTAAAATCATACAGTTTAGTTACTTTGTGGATGTTCCGATCCGTCCATCATGATTTACAAGTCAACATAAACTTATTTATAAAAAATCATGCACTTTTAATGTGTTTTAACCTTGGATTATGTGGTTACAAAATGAACGGTTTCTTAATAATGAAACAAATAATGGCACTAGATCAATGATCAAACAGGTTCTTAATTTGTATTAAAGACAACCATTTTGAATTATGAATCTAAATCACATAAAGACAACCATTTTTAATTATGAAGATCACGATGGACAGATCGGATCATCCACGCAGTAGCTCAACTATGTGATGTTAGGCAGACTGCTTAGATAATTGTATAATGAGTCACCCCAAGAACACTTCTCTCATATTATTATCATAGTTCGATATCACAGTATAGTATGATGTAAATGTTTCACTGTAAAATAATGAGAAAAAATAGGTATCAGCTAGCAAATGAGGGAATTTTTCCGATCTGTTCACTTAGACCTACATGTTCTAAAAGTGATTTTTCAAATGAATTTAAGATGGGTTGAACGTTTATCCACTCGTTGCAAATTTAACAGTTTCGCAGTAACAAATTTTTGTGTAACGATTAGATGAACGACTAGAATCCCTTAGTTTCACTTCAAAATTGTTTGTTTGAGAAGTTAAAACATGACCCGATGGTGTTGACTGAGTGGGAAGTGTGTTCCTGCCCCCCGAAGAGGCGAGTGACCGAGGAACGATGGTTACCTCGCTTAATTCACTCGACCAATCTGGTATGCAGGTGTGTGTCAGCCTGGCATACAACCGATTGGGCGCCTGGCCGTTCACTAATAAGACGGTGCGGGAGTCCTTGTCACAAAAAAAAAGATGTTTAAATATGACTATCAAAATTATGAATTCGATCATCGACAAACATAAAGAGATAGTGTTGCAATTTTTTACATAACTAGTTGACGTCCATATTGTTGTAAAAGAATACGAAAGTTTTCTTGTAACAACAAGTCAATCAAATCCTATTTGCACGAGGTTACAAGCATTGGACAATTCTTTACGTGTTAACTATTACCATTGCTTTTATATAGTTAATTCTTGTGGGTGATGACATTAGGCCCTTCATGACCCTCAATACGTCGTATTGGTATAAAAAACATTAGAAATGCATCAGTTATCCAACATGGTAAGAAACTTCAGCTTCAAGAAAGTGACCTCGATGGATTTAGTAATTAAGATAGCAAAATAAACGAGTTCGGGTGTGGAGTTTAGGTAGATCCTACGCATGTTTATCATTACACAATTTTCTCTTTATTTCTGTCTTGCTTCCACTTAAAAACAACTTAAATTTCCCATAATTTCCTCGCTATTTTGTAGTGGTTGTCGGGCATGTAATGTGCACATAGCAAGGGGGAAAACGATTTTTATAGAAAATTACTTTTAGAATATAACTATATTACAAGTGCATAATTATATGCAGTGAGGGATACAAGATTTAAATTCAGTGGGGGGGGGTCACAAATTTTTGGACTGAAATAACTTTTGTTTATTTTATTTACTGCAAAATTGTATCAAAAATGAAGTAACTATGCATAGTTATTTCACAAAATAAATTTATTAAAATTTATTTGCTAACATGTTAAATAATGGGAACAACAAATTAACAAATCCAAATGCTGAAAGAAGCTTAAACACGAAAAACAAATTAATAAAGAAAATAAAACAAAACCACAACAAATACAAACACAACAAAGCTTCAGGCCTTACTTAGACGGCGATAGGGGTCACGTGTCGATGAGCGACGGGCGACGGGCGACGGGCGATGACGATGGCTCAAAATCAAAAAAAACAAAAAACAAAGCTTTGAGTCGAAGAGGAATATCCCTAAAATTGCATGAGAAATTCAATCCGAGAAATTCGAAGGTGCTACACACGTTAAAGTAGCAAGGAGATGTTAGTTCAAAAAAACTCATTAATCTACAAAGACAAACTTTTATATCATCAAAACTATTCATATCATCAAAACAAAAACGATGTTCTAAATAAATAATTTGTTTATTTGACAGATAAAGATTGAATCATGAGTGAATCCAGTCTACAATCATGTAACTTGTTGTTTCCAATGATTACTTCAGTTGGTTATTGCATGCGGCATGCCTGTTAACAGGCAAATTAAAAAAAAAATCTAATTCCTCTGTTGCATTCATCAAAATCTCTCGCTAACCTACACAAAGAACCTCACCAATCTCCACAAATTAACCATCAGATGACCGATTCAAGGATAACCCGTTAAATCACGAAGCGAATCACTCGAAAGTCCAGAGATTTAGTAGCACATACCGATTTCGATTTCAGAAATTCTGCTTCGTTCTTTCTATGTTTCCTGAAAAAAAATATTTGAAACAAATAAGGGGGTGCGCGTCGCAACCAAATAAAAACCACAGTGCGGTCCCCCCCTTTTTTTTCCCCAAAAACCTAATTAAAAAAATACAAATACATGACCCATGAATTTGTATTTAGGGGGCCAAAATAAAAGCTGCCAGCATGGGAGTGAACTTGAAAAATGATTGTCACCGTTGGGATTCGAACCCAAGTTGCCAACAAAGTGAACGCATCCCTCTACAATGAAGCCAACGTCAATGACGGTATTCTCCTTCGTAAATCAAATATAAATAGTCAATTTTTGGCATGGTAATTTTTTTTAAAAGGATATAAATGTAATTTTACTCTCAATTTTTGATTAGATATTTTGTTTGGCCATTATATATTTTGTTTCACCTTGGAAGGTTCTAGATTTGTAGATTCGTTGAAGACATTGGAATGTCCTCCTGAAATAGCAATGATTAAGGGGACCTATTATTTCTTAAAAGGGAGACTCTTTTCAAGTGAGTTATATGAACGGTGAGACCTAATAGCAAATGTTATGAGTTAGAAGACTCTTTTTAAATTAGACTAGATTAACGAGAATGGTCCAGACCACCCTTTTTTCATATTGAATATATGAAAAAAAACAGAAAAGGGAAGATGAGTACAAGTGGGTGGGAAACATAGCAGGTCCCAACAAGGAAAAGAAGGCAACAACTGGCCAATGGAATGGCAAGAAAGAAAGGATAAGGACTGGACTCCTTATGCATTGATTCTCCCAATGTTGACCCTTTATTTCATGCAACTCCACTCTCAACCCGTGTAATATGAACACATGAGTATGGGATATTGTTACATCACATGTAGGTTTGGCCCACTATGGCTCATCGGCACAAAGTTACTAGGACTAGTATAGATCGGTCCGCAAGGGCCACACAGGATTCTAAGAAGACTCCGGCCTTATTCGGATTGGCCCATCATGAATCTTCTAGGCCCATCAAGAAATGATTGGCCCATGAGGTATTGTTTGAAGGGGATTCAACTACTTGTACAAAAATTAGTTGGACATTATAAGGTCGCATCAAACGCCGAGCGTGCACATCACGTGCCCAAAGCTGGGCGATCGAGCTAACAAGATAAGGCAAGATATCGGCTGTTTGTGGTTTAAAATCTTCATACTGCACGTCTGCAATCTCATTTTAAGATTTTTTTTTCTTCCTCTCAAAAACTTTCTTCTACTCACATACAATTTGTTCACTCATGGCTGCATTCTTGGGCTCACCAGCAATTCTCCCTCGCCCTCTTCTATCGAAGCCTCAACTCAGTTGCACTTCACAACCAAAGCAGCAACAGTCCCCGCAGTCTCAGCCTCCACCAAACCAACCTCAGTCCCAGCTTCAAACTCCTCAAACACCTCTTACTACTATTGCTGCTAGCTCAAACCAAGAACAGCCTCAGCCAAAGCCAAAGCCTGTATCAACCGCCGCAGAGTCTACGGACTGGATCGCATCATCGCTCACGAGACGGTTCGGCCTCGGCGCTGGCCTCGCATGGGTGGCGTTCCTCGCCTTCGGCGTCGTCTCAGAGCAGGTCAAGACCAGATTTGAGGCCTCCCAGCAGGAAACCAACACCAAGGACGTGGACGCGGAGCAAGAGGTGGTGCTGCCAAACGGAATCAGGTATGGGGAATTCGAATAGCGGGCCGTACCCGATGACCTAACTGAATCCGGCCCGAATTTGTGCTGCAGATACTACGAGATGAGGGTGGGAGGAGGGGCATCCCCGAAGCCAGGGGACTTGGTTGTCATTGATCTCCAAGGAAGAGTAGTCGGAGGCAACGGTCAAGATTTCGTCGACACATTTGAACAGGGGAGAAGGCCTCTCGCCCTGGTGATGGGCTCAAGGCCCTACACCAAAGGAATGTGCGAAGGGGTCGAGTACGCGCTGAGAACGATGCGCGCCGGGGGGAAGAGGAGGGTGATCGTGCCGCCCGCATCGGGGTTCGGCGACGAGGGGGCCGACTTGGGCTCGGGCGCTCGGATACCGCCCTCGGCCACCCTTGAATTTGTTGTTCAGGTCGACAGGGTCTCCATCGCACCAGCTTGAGTTTTTGGTGTTGCTTGTCTTTGCAAGGAGCTTATGCTTCTGTTGGTTGTCGCTTGTCCTCCTGCACTCATGTCCAAATTTTGTTTTTTTGTTATCTTTCCCCCCCTTTGTTTTGTTATTTAAAGAAAAATTTATATCCTGCACTCATATCCTGCACTCATGAATTAATCCTATATATAGTATATTCGTTTCAACTTTCAATATATATATATATATAGTTTTTCTAAAATGTTATTCAAAAATTAATCGTTCTTTTTTGAGACTTATGAAACGGTTGGAGGAAGTAAGTTGATCATATTAAAAAGATATATGTTTGGAAAAATTGGGTGTTATCATAGTATCGGTTAAGTTCACGGATTGGAGATAAGCGGACTCGAATTGCTGACAATTGATACAAGGTAAACCCCCATTGGTAGCAACTAAATAAACTCTATTTATTTTCTGATAACAAAGTTTAAGGACTAATTTTAAAAAGTGAAATTCAGAATAATTTTCTATTATTTTTAAATTTCAAAATAGTATTTTGTAAACCGATTAGTTTTCTTTACATGGTATAAAAATATAGGGCCTGCCCGGAAGTCGGCCGGGGTTAGGCCCATATTCATCAAGCCCAGGGGTTAGGACTATATTTAAGGACAAAAAATTCTTCAAGGGCCGGGCCGGGTCCGGACAGGCTTTTCGGCCCGACCAAACCCATTATCATCAAGCGGATGGTGAGCTTTAAGCTCTTTGTGACCACATCCCATCAAAAGCAACGGTGTCCAAACGTTAACCACGCAAGAATAAATTCAGAGTGTACACAAAATTATTGACGCAAACTTTAAAACATCAAACGCAAAAATCGCCGGCGGTCTCTTCGTCTTCCTCCAATCTGCAAGGAAAGCAAAGAGAGAAATGGGGACGGTGCTCGACTCTCACTTCTTGGCCCTCACCGCCCTTTTCACTGTAACTCTCTCTTTATCTCTCCCTCCCCTCCTCTAGTTGTTCATTCTGTAAGCCTTTCTTTGTTTCACTTGTTACCTTTTCTTTTTCTTTTCTCCCTTCATTTGTCGACAGGTTGGGTATCAGCTGCTGTTCTTCATCATCACAGCGCTCCTTAAATTCGACAAGGTCACGGATTTCGCAGGTGATTTACTTGCATACACCTTAGTTGAGTTTGTGAGGAGTCGTTCTTCTTGAAATCGTACCATTTGGTTCCTTTTTCCGCCTTTTGTGTGTGTGAAATTTAAATTCTCTTTCTCAATTGCGTTACGTGTGGTTTGTTTGTTGAAACATAAGGTTTTCGAGTTTGATACAATGAACACACACATTGAAACATCATTGTGGGGATAAATGCATAAATTGGTAGATATAAACAACCATCGCTACCCATTAAGACCAAGAAGCAACCTTTTGCCCCACACTAGAGTTGCCAAATATGAAGATTTAGGGATTTTTTTTTTTGAATATGAAGAATTTAAGGAGTATATATGAAAAACCCATCTTGGACCTAGACCCAAGCATATGACTTGCTTGGACCGTATGTCTTGGAACATATGAAATGATGCAATATATTTAATCTGCATTTGAAGACATCTTTTTTTTCTTCCTTTTCTTTTAAATTTTTTTTTGTGTAAACATGATTTTAATGTGGGACTAGCTTACATCTCTGCTATCTATAATGCACATATTGTATGAGAAAAATACTATCAATGTAGAGCAAACGATCAATGCAATGTTCTTGTACCGAATCTGAGCTACTCAGCATGTTTGCTTGAATGTAAGACTTTTGGAAAAGCATTATTGAGAAAATTTTCAAACAGGCAAAAGGGAAACAAAGTTGTTTACACGCTTGGATGGCTTATTGAAGACTTTTTGGATGGGCAAACAAAGCATGCCACTACATCAAATTTGGAAAGCTTGTTTTCCCTCCCTGACACTGATTTTGTGGGAAAAAAAGAAAATTTTAGCTTAGAAATGGGTTATGCACAACTATAGTAGCAGCATAATGCTATTAATCCTTCATGAATATGAAATGTTTGCACTTCATTTGACTTGGACACATCTGATGTCGCACATGTTTCACCACAAGCTGGCAACCAGATGTTGCATCTTCGTTTTGAGTCACCATATGTACAAGTGATGTCTGAGTCCTTTTTGTGATCAGGTAGTTAAAACCTTTATTATTTGGGCATGCCGAATGCTCAAGGGGATAGACTTAGATGCTCAAAAGCTCCTTGAAAGTCTAGGTCCCTTCTTTCATACGCTTAGCAAGGAAATGGTAGGAACAGCTGCTTGAGCAGTTGGTCAGTTTGTGGCTTTGGGAGAGTACAAGAGATCTGGACAACAAAAAGAAAGCAAATCTGCCGCTATGAACATGAAGCCAAACATGCTTTAGGAATTCATCATTCATCACCATTTTCTAAAACCAAAACCACTATTCCATGAAATGAAGCCATCATTGATTCATTGGTGCACAACTCTAAGCATGTCTCTTATCCTCACAGTTTCTGTGGTGGGACTTACTGAGATTCCTAAACAGGTTGTCAATTTGGTGTGATGTTTATTGTTGGTGGAAGTTCCTAGAGAAAGGGACAAAGAGGTAACTATGTAGAATGTGCTGCTATTAGTTAGCATGGCTGTTTGGCAGATTGAAGCATTACATTATTATTTTTGAAATTTATGCCCATTCAACCATGTTAACAGAGCATTGTTTTTGTAAATCTGTCATCGTTGTTTTTGTAAATCAATCTATAAAACTTTCTCGGGATGTCTTTCAAGTGTATGGTGTCAGTTTTTTTGTAGCCATAGTATTAGAGCTCTGATGCATGATGCTTAACTATATGGTCTGAAGCAAACTTTCATATTTCACATTCTATGCAGAGAAGTGTCTGGTTACGAATTGGATTTAGCTGGCCGAATAAAAATTTGTTTTAGATTTCATGTATTTATATGTGGACATATCTATTATAATTTATAACTGATACAGCGAAATAGTGCGGTGGCCACAGATGTAGGTAATCTCTGTCAAACCATGTAAATCCTTTTTGTTTGCATGCACGATTTCTGTTTTTTATTCTTTTTTTCTTGATTTGTTCCTAACAATACGAACACATCCTGTTCATACTTGGTTTGCGCTCATCCTTGTTTCGAATATACTTGGCTCAAGTTCATGTTTGTACTTGACTTGTTTGGTGTGAATCGGTGATCAATAGCAATAATCATCATTTAGGGATACAAATAAGTTAATAAAGCTCGATGCTTGGTTCAAATTGACTTAGTATAAGCTTGTTTAGGCTCATTCAATAACCTAAATGAGACAATCTTAAACACAATTTTAAGCTCGATTGGAAATATTCTCTTTCTAGTGGGTAAGCTAACATAATTTTTTTCTTTCAAAATCATTGGTCTCTTGTGTCTCCTAACTATTATATGGCTTGAGAAAGCTCAAGGCTGAACTTGAGCTCGTTGCAAGGTTGCTCAAGCTTGTTCATTTATTAGATGAATCATGCTCGCACAAAATTTTAAGCTTGATTAGATAAACGAACAAACATGAATAACCTAAAACTCGACTCGTTGGACTCGATTACAACCCAACTAGCCACAAGGTCCACCATCTTGCTATTATCTCTGTCATCCTCTTCCCACACTATTCTTCCGACATCTGGTTCAAAGCTTATTATTTCACTTGTAAAATATGTTGTGGATGGGTTGTTAATTTTGTTGTTGTTAATATATTTCTAAATACAGTTAAAAAACGGAAACATTGAAAAGAGACTTACACTATTCTTTTTATTAAAACCAAACGCTTTTCTGTTTATCTTTTCTTTTCAAGATATCTGTGAATTCAGTACGTATGTGTAATCAAATAAACACAATGATAAAACATAGAAACCAAGTGCTGACACACAGAACTTGGTAACGCAGTTCGGTGCGCACACTTACATCTGCGGGGACACGTCTAGAAAATCAGATTACTCCACTATAATAAATAATGATTACAATCACTAATATCAGATCTATACTAGGAGAAGCATACTCCCCCTTAATACAAACCGCAAGGGGTGATCTCAATCAACCCCGTGGAGTAATCTATACAAGCTTCCCTTGCATGTAAGATCCCCTTGCACAACCGACTAGATCAATTCTCTTGATCCCTACATGCGTAGCCGTCAGCTTCCGTCCCCGAATGTAGAAAACCGCAAGATCCACTTGCACCATCGACTCGAATAAACTCCCCATATCCCCACTTCTGGTAGCCGTCGGCCTCCCTTTCGGAGTTCTTTTATCGTCTTTCGCAAAAGCCGTGCTCTAGCCGCAAAACCGCACGCCTGATATACCCCGCTCCCCCGCAATCCGCGGGCCAATAGGGAAGGTCGTTCAATCATATCAGATGCGGATCGGCAACCCACAATTTTCGGAACTACTTCAGGCAAGTGGTTCCGCGTATCTCCAACGATCCGATGAATATTGCAGGTAAGAATCTCTTTAACCGATTCAACAATAAAACCGAGAGATTGCAACTTCCAAATGTATCTTCAACAGACTATTTACCAAAATGCCTAAACGAGATTATAGAAAGATCTGGAGTAATCCACCTTTGATAATCGCTGAATTCCGTCATTCGATTTTAGCCTTCTGACACAACATGTTGGACATCATGTTGTATTATAACGTTCAACATAACATACAACATGTCCAATAAATAGGATCTTTCATACCATATTTGCAGATTGATACCTTCAATCACATCGTCAGCAAATCTTATGCATACCAGCATGCAACCGAATATGTGGAGAAGATCTAAACAATAATGCAAGATCTGAAACCATTCAAATATAAAATCTTCAACCGCACATATCTTCAACAGATCTTGTAACCACTATTTCCGAGTAAATAACTTCCTCTTTAATGCAGATATTTCACTAATATATTTAGGATCACTTCGAGTAAGAAATCTCATAGATCAAGGAGTCATTTAACCATTCGGGTAAAATGGTTTAAACAAATCTCCTCCCATCAAATAAGGAACTAATTCGGGCAACAAGGAACAGAAAAATCTCACCAAGATATTTCATCGACCAATACAGAAACCCCCAAGATCTTAGGCTACAAATCAGATCTGATCTTACATGCGACGATCCGATGGCACTGGCGGAGGAAGAGCAGTGAGCAGAGCGACGAGATAGCACTCTGATAATTCTGGAGGAAGATCCATAAGAATTTGGCGCAGGTTGCTTACATAGATTGTTGAGAGGATATGTCGAGTCTGGTGTTATAACATCTGCAGTAACATCGTTTTGTGTTGTATCTAATGTTGCAACATTAGTCACAACATGAGGTGTTTTCTCCGAAACTGTAGTGTTCAGGCTGTATAATTGACCCATTGCTTCTTCATCTTCATATCAGGGTGTCCAACATTTCTTCCTTCTGACCAATGTCGCATGCGACTGAAGCAGTTTCTCTCAGTATGACCTATGAACTTGCAGTAACTGCACACAGAACGTCCACCTTTTATCCATCTGATCTGCTTCTTCTTCTGATCATGGCCCTTGTGCTGACCCATTCTTTCAAGTTCTTTGATAACTTGACTTCTTCTTTCAGCAGACACATTATAGAAAGCTCCTCTATTGTATCCCACTCCGATGCGATCTCCTGAAATCTTACCTATGTTCAAGATATCATCCAGCTTCGCTTTTCCAGAATTCCACTTATCCAATGTGCATTCAGCTTTCTCTGCACTGAGAATAACATTTCTGAGGTTGCTTTCCAATTTTCTTCAGTTTTCCTTAACTTTCAGACATTTGATTTTGACCTCCTCCTTCTCTTTCTTCAGTCTTTCATTCTCCTCCTTCAGGACTTTGTTGATATTGCAGAGTTGCATCCACTTCTCAAATATCATCTGGTATGCTTTTCGGATATCATCGTCACTAACTTCCTCATCACTATCAACTTCAGACTCATATTCAGTGCAGGATGTTGTACTTAATGTTGCAACATTCTGTCTGACATTGGCTAGTTTGTTGCAAGATGTTGTTTCTGATGTTGCAACATCTGATCCAACATGACTATGAGTGTCACTATCTGATTGTCCTTCCAGGATGGCTGTAAATGCAACATAGTTACTGGTTATGTACTCATCTCCAGCACTACCTTCAGATTCATCGTCACTCCAGGTGTTTGCTAAAGATTTGCCTTTCTGCTTCTTGAGGGTATTGGCACATTCGGTTTGTATGTGACCAAAACCCTCACATTCTCTGCACTGTATCCCTTTGCCTTTGTTCTTTGACTCATACCTTTGAGTAGGATAGCTGGTGGTCTTTTCAGCAGTGGGAAGATTTGACCATGCCATCTTGTTGACAGATCTGAAGTTCTGACTCTTGTTGCTGATCTTTCTCATCATTCTACTGAAATTCTTGGTCAGCGATGCGATGTCGTCATCAAGTTCTGACTCATAATCAGATTTAGGTGCTTCACAAGCTTCTACCTTTAGTGCCACCCCTTTGTCCCTTTTGTTTTGCTTCAAATTCATTTCATAGGTATGAAGTGACCCCATGAGCTCATCCAGTCTCATAGTGGAGGTGTTCCTCATTTCCTCAATAGCTGCAATTTTTGCCGTGAATTTGTCTGAAAGGGATCTCAAGGTTTTCTCGACCAGCTTCTTTTGAGAGTATTTTTTGTCAAGTTGGAAGGCCTGATTAGTTATGTCTCTCAGCCTCCCATTGAATTCAGTTACGGTTTCTTCATCATTCATCCTAAGATTTTCAAACTGAGATGCAAGCATTTGGAGTTTGGAAGCTTTTACCGTACTGGTTCCTTCATGAACATTCTAAAAAATATCCCATGCTTCTTTGGCATACTCACACGTGGAGATCAGCTTAAACTGCTTTTCATCAACAATGGAAAAAATAGCATTAATTGCTTTAGAATTGCATATGGCCGCATGTTCTTCAATCCGACTCCAGTCTCTTGCCGGCTTGAGGTGTTATTTGCCATCTTCGTCAATTTCGATCGACGGTGTCCTTCCTTCAATGACAGCGATCCATGCCTTCTCATCAGGGGACTTAATGAATGCACACATCCGAGACTTCTAGTAAGTGTAGTTTGTACCAATGAGCAATGTAGGACGAACAACGGAGGCACCTTCTTGTGTAGTCATGATTCAAGTACTGAAATCCAAGATCACACCCTCTTTGATAACAAAGTAACATGGGTGACCTGCTCTGATACCAATTGTGAATTCAGTACGTATGTGTAATCAAATAAACACAATGATAAAACACAGAAACCAAGTGCTGACACAAGGAACTTGGTAACGCAGTTCAGTGCGCACACCTACATCTGCGGGGCCACGCCCAGAAAATCAGATTACTTCACTATAATAAATAATGATTACAATCACTAATATCAGATCTATACTAGGAGAAGCATACTCCTCCTCAATACAAACCGCAAGGGGTGATCTCATTCAACCCCGTGGAGTAATCTATGCAAGATCCACTTGCACAATCGATTAGATCAACTCCCTTGATCCCTACGTGCGTAGCTGTCAGCCTCCGTCCCCGGATGTAAAAAACCGCAAGATTCCCTTGCACCACCGACTCGAATCAACTCCCTTGATTCCCACCTCTGGTAGCCGTCGGCCTCCCTCCCGGAGTTCTTTTATCGTCTTTCGCAAAAACCATGCCCTAGCCGCAAAACCGCACGCTCTGATATACCCCGCTCATCCTCAATCCGCGTGCCAATAGGGAAGGTCGTTCAATCATATCAGATGCGAATCGGCAGCCCACAATTTCCAGAACTACTTCGGGCAAGTGGTTCCGCGTATCTCTAAGGATCCGAGGAATAAAATATTGCTGACACGAATCTCTCTAACCGATTCAACAATAAAACCGAGAGATTGCAACTTCCAAATGTATCTTCAAAAGAATATACCAGAATGCCTAAAAGAGATTATAGAAAGATCTGGAGTAATTCACCTTTGATAATCGCTGAAGTCCGTCATTCGATTCCAGCCTTCTGACACAGCATGTTGGACATCTTGTTGTATCATAACGTTCAACATAACATACAACATGGCCAATAAATAAGATCTTTCATACCATATTTACGGATTGATACCTTCAATCACATCGTCAGCAAATCTTATGCATACCAGCATAGAACCGAATATCTGGAGAAGATCTAAACAATAATGCAAGATCTGAAACTATTCAGATATAAAATCTTCAACCGCACATATCTTCAATAGATCTTGTAACCACTATTTCCGAGTAAATAACTTTCTCTTTAATGCAGATATTTCGCCAATATATTTAGTATCACTTCGGGTAAGAAATCATATAGACCAAGGAGTCATTTAACCATTCGGGTAAAATGGTTTAAACAAATCTCCTCCCATCAAATAAGGAACTAATTCGGGCAACAAGGAACGGAAAAATCTCATCAAGATATTTCATCGATCAATGCAGAAACCCCCGAGATCCTAGGCTACAAATCAGATCTGAGATTACCACAATAGATCTGTAGACCAAAGCAACGTTTCTGCATACGAACCAATATTCCAGATCTCGAATGTTGAACATTATGTTGCAACATAACATACAACATGACTGTTCAAAAAGTTCATAAACTGTTCTAATTCCACAACCTGAACTCTCCAGAACTAGTGCCATTAATGCCAACTTATAACAATAGAAAATCAACCTAACAATATTCTTAACAAGGAATAACCTCCAGATACACTAGGAGAACTTTTTTGTTTCTGGCATTTACTGTCATGATTGAACCTGTAGAATCTGACTGGCACTCAAAGTTGTGAAAATACTGAGCATTCTTAATGTCTTCTTGCACTGGTTTACTCGCGCCGCTCTTGCTTGCAAGTCTTGCATTTGGTGCAAGTTCTGTCAGATGTTGGATGTGTTTTTATGTATTTGTGACTAAATAACTTATAAGTGCATTACCCTTTCTACTAATCAAATTTGCGAATTGAAGAGTCGAACATGATCCTTAATGTTCCATAAAAATACACATGTTCAAGGAGTTGGATATGTAACTTAATCTTTGAATTTGTAGGCACGCTCAAGTAAGTGAAGTGAGCAACATTATGATCTATGTCATATGGATTTTCTTGACTACAGTCAATTGACTCAAATTTAGAATTTGCAGCACATCAGGATTTCTTACTATTCTTTGAAATATTGAAACTAGTTGCAATTTAATATGTGATTGGATTTGATCAAGAGACTTGTTACAAAATGCTTGTATACATCTGATTTACTGTTTTATGCTGCCATTAAATTTGTGCTTTACTGATACTCTGCAGGTAGCACAAATTTTGTTATACTTGGTATATTAACTCTTGTGGTGAAAGGGGCATGGCATTTCAGACAGGTCAGCTCTCCCTCTTATCTGTAATACAATAATTGCATGGACACGACCATGTTCCACTGTGATTATCGTGCCAAATACCCCACTCATGTACAAATTGTTAGTCTGAACATATGACTTACAAATTATTATTTTTCTTTCTTCTATAGCACTGTGTTGCTAAGCATTTGCATCTTCGTGTTCTTCTACATGTTTTTGGAAAGATTGTGAAGCTGAGGAAACTCTTGAATATATCATTCTCTTAATCTCATCCTTAATGGAATAAAAAATAAAATATATTAGGGATTAAGGGCCTTACTGGAGATCATTCGGAACCAGGCGAGATGTCAATTGTCAAATATGGTATTTTCTCATTCTTGAATTTTGTTACAGTAAAAGCAAGATCATAATGTGAAAAGCTAATGGCATCAATGGTAGCTGACTCCTCTTTTTTAAGATCACAGTAGATTTACCATGAGATCATTGAAAGGAACCAGGAATCTCTTCTTGGAATTTTGTTTGTAAATATATCAAACTTCTTATTTTTAATTTATATTCAGCATCACAAATTCACTTGGAGATTTGCTATGGCCGTTGCTTTATAGGAAAATTTATCTTCTATAGTTTCCAATGAGTCCAAAAATGAAATTGACCTGGTTTTCAGTTATGGTAGGAAGTGACCCCCTATTAAATATTTGGGGAATAGCTATGCGCACCAACCGTTTTACTCTGCAGTCTGCATACGACCGCTTTAATATTTTCTCCGCGCATGTACCAATTAAATATTATTATTTAAGTTTTTGCTCAGCGCACAACCAGGAATAACGAAAATACTCATAAGCCAAAAAAATCCAAAATCATTTTTATAAAATCATTGAATACAATCAATTTTAGTTCCAAAAAACTTATTACCTTTAGATATCTGAAGGATGATCCAAATTATGTAAAACCAAAATATGTCGATCGAGCAGAAAAACGCGAGATCTGTCGATCGAGCAGAAAAAATGTAGGGCACAAACGATAATTTTTCTGAAAAAGGGATGTACAAAAAAAATTAGATAATTTTTCAGATAAGGAGGGCCCAGAATTTAGGACGAACTATAATTTGTCAAATAATTTTTTTAGGGCGCATGGATTTAGGACACAAACTAAAAAATTTAATTGCACCATTGTTTTATTCAATGCGTACAACTGGTAAAATTTGCCTGTTCTGCGTGGTGAGTAATTGTATTCTGTGCATCAATTATTACTGGTTGTGCACATGCAAATTTTTTGTTGTTGTGCGCGGTGAGTAATTTTGTTTGTGCATAAAAATTTACTCACCGTGCACAATAGGCAAAATTTTTGCCCGTTGTGCGTGATCAGTAATTTCTGTTTATTAAATAATATTTATTCAGTGCGCACAACTTGCAAAACTTTTGCCTGTTATGTGCAGTGAGTATTTTTTGTATATGCATCACAATTACTCATCATGCGTAACAGGCAAATATTTTATCTGTTGTGCGCAGTGAATAATTTTTGCATATGCATCACAATTTACTCATCATGCACAACATGCAAAATCTTTGTCTGTTGTATGCGGATAGTATTTTTGCTTGTCCTTTGTTTACTTTTGGTCTGTGCAACGTATTTTGGACTGTGCAATAGCAGCAAACAAGATATCAGATATGTCAATGTATCAAACATGTCAATGTATCAAATTGGGTAGTGTATAAGATATGCCAATATTTCAGATATTTCAATGTATTAGATATGTCAATGTATCAGTATGTTAATGTATCAATATGTCAATGTATCAGATATCAATATATCAGTATGTCAATGTGTCAAATATGTCAATGTATCGGTATGTCAATGTATCAGATATGCCAATATCAGATTGAGTTACATTTTATATTTATGTCAAAACGTTGAGAATATGAATGTATCAAATTTAATGACAGTGTATTATATATAAGGATTTAATGTAGAAAAGGTGGCACATGATCCATTGGATCAGGTGCTTAGACACAAAAAAGGTGGGAGTACAAGCCACCACATGGCCTTGTACTCGTAGGGCCCCACCTTTTTGTGTCTTGCACCTGATCCAATGTATCAGGTGCCACCTGCTTTACATTAATCCCTATATATAAATATGTCTGTATTTCATCTTACTACAATATCATTGCATACAAAATGTATGGAAACCAACAAAGAGGATATACATCCAAAACAAAACCACATCATTGGGGACCTATCAAGCACTATCTTATTGCTTGACTATAATTGCTGCTGGCAGCTTCTCTTGTTAATTTCATTGGCACTTGAAAAAAGAAAATTGTATCCTCTGGATATATCCATAATTCATTTCTCATTCTCACATCCTTAAACTTTAGCTTTGTTATTTTTTGTTGTAACCCTCTGGCATATTCCTTTCCACGAGAACACAGTTCCCTTTCTTCAACCCAAACAAAAAAATTATATCCATTGCTCTTGTTGTAATTGATACACACATAAAATCTTCTCCCGATATTTTCACTTGTCATTGCAGTCCTCAACAGAGCTTTCATTCCACAGAAGCAACTGGAAAGTTTTTTTTTCACATTTCATTACTAATTTCCTCTGTCATGATGTGTAACAACAAATTTCATCACATAGAATTTAATATAATTTCCCTTAAAACCTTAATTAAACAAAAATAATCAATGGACACTTTTATAGAAGAAG
Source organism: Scilla litardierei (assembly GCA_030789695.1). Lineage (NCBI taxonomy): Eukaryota > Viridiplantae > Streptophyta > Magnoliopsida > Asparagales > Asparagaceae > Scilla > Scilla litardierei. Next base: position 179,762,695 of record CM061139.1, on the reverse strand, counting down.
AATATTACGGAGTTTGTGCTTGAGAAGCAGTGGAGAAGTGGAGAATAATTTGTGAGTAGAGGAGGGCTCGTGGGCAGTCCTTTAGAGAGAAATTGGAAGGATGCCCGTGAACCTACATGAATGTAAGTGTGCCAGTGAATCAACTGGGTGTGCCCGTGAATCAGCATGGGTGTGCCAGTGAATCAGCCGAGGGTAGTGGCATGTGAGATGAGCAAACTTGTGTCAATCCAAATGGCAATGTAACATAATTGTGTGAATCCAAATTTATGTCAAATTTGTCAATGTATTAGATATGTCAAATTTGTCATGTATCAGATATGGCAATGTATCAGATATGTCAATATATCAGGATGTCAATGTATCGAATATGCCAATGTATGTCAATGTATCAGTATGTGAATGCATTAGATATGTCAATTTATCAGATATTTCAATGTATCAGATATGTCATTGTATTATATATGTAAAAATCAGTAAGTCAATGTATCAGTATGACAATGTATCAGATTGGGGTTCATTTTATATTTATGTCAAAATGTTGAGAATATGTACTACAACATTAATGCATACAAACGCACATCAAACGCACATCAAACAACAAAAGGATATACAACCAAAACATTGTATGGATCGATTACACAGATGTGCATAATTCCTCTGCCATCACAGCTTTCAGTCCACAGAAGCAACTATGATGTTTCCTCCATATTTCATTATTGTTTTCCTTGGTCATGATCTGTAACAAATTTCATCACATAGAAATTAACATAATTTTCCTTAAAAACTGAACTAATCAAAATACTTCTTTCAATTGGTCAAAACTTTTCTATGAATGTGCCAGCTACATAATTGGTTATGGGCAGAAGGAAATATATTGCCAATGACATTCATAAGTGCAAGCTCTCTATTTATTAAAAATAACTCGAGTTATCGTGTATCCATCTAGCAAAGATCTCACCTCCACAAAGCTCATATGTAGCAATCCTTTCGTTCGGTCTCCATGTAACAAAGTGCACATTCGAATTTCATTTATGTGGAGGTAATACTTACAATCTCAAATAATGGTAGCATGTATCTGTTTGTCTTATACATGCAGTTCATGGTAAATTTTTTTGAAAATGCACGTAATAACTCAGCCGACGTTGGATGTGCCCAAAACAAACTCTTTACGATCGATGTCTCTTCATCATCACAATGATCCTCCATGTGCTTCTCACTCATGCACTTCAATAGTCGTTGCATTTGAGTTCTCCCAGCCATTTTCGTAGATTTCATCCTCTGTTTTGCATTATATATTGCTTTAATTGTGGTCGCATTGTACAGATCCTTTTCCTTCAGATATTTCAAAATGTCTCGTGGTCTCACCATGCTATTAGACAAGTCTTTCTGCATAGGAATGTTCTTTGAGGTACGTCGCGGGTGGATGGTTGTGCATGCCACATATGACTGTCAGCATCCACTCATCTTTATTGCCGACACTATTAGCTCTCAAGGAGAAGAAACATTGACACTTCTTGCTTCCAGTTTCTTTTTTGGTCTTTTTCTCCCACATGTGTCCCCGATACTTCATACTTCTTTCAACACACGTAAAGAGTATGGATTCTATTGCCAACTATACTCATATTCGACGACTTTGTAACAACCACATTCTTTATCCAATTGAGAAGTTCTTCTTTACTTTTGAATGTGTTCATGTTTGCAAACTCATTTGTATAATCTTTATGCCCATCTGAGCTTGCTTCATTATCTTGAATTGTTGAATTGTACAGTAAACATTATTTGAACATAATAAAAAATTATGGTATTTTACAGTAAACATACAATTAACCTACTAATATACTAAATCTTTACAGCAATTAATTTCTTACTAACTGTAGGATAACTTTGACAATTTTAGGTCAAAACCCCAAAATCGGTTGCACTCGTAGTACACCTTCTTTTGATCTATGAAGAAATCTTTTGATGTCTCTAGTGATCCACGAAATCTTTGAAATTCTTCAGAGAAAATCAAACTCCAGCTTGTTTGCTTTTCACACCTTGTAAGTAGATCTGTTCGTTGATCATGGCTGTTCGCATTCGGGTCTGTTTGTGTTCAGAAAATGATTTTGTTTTACTCATTATGTGTGTTGAGTAATTTTGCTCTGTGGATCATTTTTTACTCACCGCACACAACAGGTAGAAATTTTGCCTATTATGCGTGGTGAGAAACTTGATTCACAGAATAGAATTACTCACTACGCACAACAGACAATTTTTGCCTGTTGTGCGCATGCAAAATTTTTTCTTGTTGTGCATGGTGTCTAATTTTGTTCTGTTGTATCACATTTTACTCACCGCGCATAACAAATTTTAAGGGGTATTTCGGGTTTTTTGAAAATGACAGTTTCGTCATGGGTCAAAAGGATACAATTGGTCTTCACAGCTCTCGACTATGCCCAGAAAGAGCCATGGTAGTCGTCAAGCTCAACGAGAGGTTCTCTGTGTCCAAAATACAAATGCCGATGCTTGGGAGGTCGTTCGACTGAAAATCATGGGCAATGTGTCCTTGTAAAAGTGTCAATGCACCATGGAAGGGCCTCAAAAGCGTTGTCGGGCCATTACGGATCCATCAAGACAGTGTTAGGGCCCAGCGGGCCCGACAACGCCCTACAGCGGGGTTGTCGTTTCCTGATAGCCTTGCAACAACGATGTCGTTCCCTGTAGCAGGGTTGCTATGCCCCCGCAGCCATGCAACAGGGTTGCAGGGCCCCAACAGCCCTCATTGTCCCCTATCGCACCTCGAAGTCACGATCCGCATCAAAGTTATCGACCTTTTCTCTTTCTTGTCCAAAGTTGCCACCGTTTGTCCTAGATCTTGGTTTTCGTTCAAATCTGAATTTTTCGCTCTTAATCACGCTACGATTTGTTGCATGAGATGTTGATTCGATTGCATGAGATGTTGGGTTGTTTGCATGATGGCCTCCAAGATCGCTTGACGTCTTTTCTATAAAGAATCCATCTTTTTCGCCGTCGCTATCAAGATCTATATCCTGATACCACTTGATAGGATTTTTATGTGTTTTTGGTATAGAAAATTAAGGTGGGATTTTTGGCGTAAGGTATGATTTTTAGGGTTTTGGTGAGAAGAATTTGGGAAAAGGAAGGATTTTTATTGATGGAAAATTGAAAATAAGAAGAGATATAAATATAGAGGAGGCCGCTCTCCCTTGGCCATGTTCGAGAAGTGGACCGCTCTTCTAAGCTTCTATTGAGGCAATACCACTACCTCACATAAAAGAGTCTCCTTTCTCTCAGCTTCAACACAATAAATCCCCAATCCCCTAGCCCCTTATAAATAATTAGCTGAAAAATGAAAATTACAAAAATACGCTTAAACTGAAAATTACGAAACCCCCTAGAAATCTGAAAATTACGAAAATTCCCATATGGGCCAAAACTGCAGACATATCTTTTTTATGCAATCTCATCAGATTAGCACATACCATATTTTGCTTAAATGGTCATGTGCTAGATTAAGAACATGGTCACATGTTTGCTAAATACATACTCATATACCTATGCCCTTAGAAGATTAAGAATTATAGAGAATGTAAACATGTAAATAACCCTCCAAAGCCACCCATACCCACCCTCACACATATTAATAGTTCCTTATTATTTTATATTTATGTCTTGTATATAAAAGACCTGATCATAATTTCAATGAGTTACGGCATTTTGATGAAGATTGAAAAGTAGCTAAAAAATCTTTGAAGAAAGCCGGAAATGTAATTCCTTGCTAGATACTAAACCAGAGGATCTCTTCAAATAAGATCTAGATGAAGAATTGAAGTTTGGAAGACAGTCAAAATAACAAATATTGTGGAAAACCATAAAAACCGAAAAATATGTGCCTTACAGCTGATTATATTTTCAAACAATATCAAACATTTGAATGGCTATTGAAAAGGAAAATTTAGGAAGACCAAAAAATTGGGAAAAGAAAAACCAATCTTATTGGCAGGTGCTTTATCACCAGTTAACTTACTTAACCCTATATTAAAGGGTAGTGATTATGCTTTTTAACTTGAGTTAGTTGTTACCTTGGTCCACTGCGGATAAATGCGTGGGATGCAGAAGTATCAATAGAGACCCTAAATATCTCTATTCAGAAGACTTCTATGTTAATGAATGACTGTTTACTTAATCTACCTGGTTCACCATTAGGTACATGAGTTTGGCCTAGTAATATGGTAAAAGTTTTTCATATGAAAACCCTTTTCTTCATGCTTTTTTATCTTTTTCCTTGTCTAAATGTGTAAATTTCCTACTTTTCAGATTGTTTTGACATTATTTGTGGTCATTTGGGGTCTCCGCTTGGGCCTGTTTCTTTTGATGAGGTATGCCTGTTAAAAATCATGGGTACAAGTGTGCCTTCTCAATAGAGTTATATCTTGATTATAATCTTTTAGCACGTGATGGCTTTTCAAAGTGTTGACCAAATTTTTTTTGTCTGTTTTCTCATTCTGAGAACCCAACTGACTTGGAAAGTGGAAATGATTGCGTTTGCGATTTTCAGAACCATTTTAAGGACTATTATTTGTAAAAAGTGAAAAATATTCATTATATGCATTGAATCATCCAAGGATCCTTATCTTTGCATCACTATTTTATCGGATGTCTCCAAAGAGACATCTTTGCATCACTATTGCTAACTCCAGCTATGATATGTAGGACGATTCTCCTAACCAAAAATTGCGTTGCCCGACGCACTTGGCAGGAACATGTGTCTGTCCATCTCCAAAACTAGTGAACATGTACACCGCTATTCATTTTAAAAACTTGTACAAGATGAAATATGTAATTTTTTGGACAAAAGATATTGCTTTATAGATCATTGTGCTAATATTTGTTAGGAATAAACTCTTGTATTATTCCAAGGGCAATAGCCCGATATATATAGAGTACATGCAGATGTAAATAAGCACAAAAGACCCTATACAAAGGGACATATACATCTAACACCCCCCCTCAAACTCATGGTGGATCAACAACACTGAGTTTGGAAAGATAAAAACTGTGCTGTGCTCTGGTCTGGGCCTTTGTGAAGAAATCCGCGAGCTGATACTCAGAAGGCACATACTGTAGAGCAATAACCTCATCCTGTACCTGTGAACACGTAAAAGAGGCGTCCACACTAATGTGCTTGGTGAGCTCATGCTTCACCGGGTCACGAGCAATACTGATGGCACCTGTACTGTCAGACAGCAAAGGAGTAGGTGTGGAAATAGACACGTCAAAATCCTCAAGTAACCAACGTAGCCAAATAATCTCTGCTGTCAACAAGGCCATAGCACGCAACTCAGCCTCTGCACTCGATCGAGAAACCGCCTGCTGCTTCTTGGTCTTCCAAGTGATGCGAGAGCCACCCAGGAAGACGCAATAGGCAGATAGAGACCGACGATCAGAAGGATCACTGGCCCAAGTCGCATCAGAGTAAGCATGGAGCTGTAAAGGGCCAGAGCGTGGAAAGAATAATCGACGGTGACTGGTCCCGCGCAGGTAACGCAGGACATGAAGAAGGTGGCTGTAGTGAAGCTGAGTAGGAGCAGAAACAAACTGGCTCAGGATGTGCACAGAATATGAAATATCCGGCCGAGTGATCCCAACATAGACCAGACTGCCAACAAGATGGTGATAACGAGTGGGGTCCGGAAGAGGCTCACCGTCAGTAGAGCAAAGATGTACATTCAGCTCCATCGGTGTATCAGCGGTACGCTGATCAACAAGAGAAGCCCGATCAAGAAGATCCTGAATATACTTCTCCTGAGAGAGATAGTAGCCATCAGGTGTGGAGGAAAACTCAATCCCCAGAAAGTAACGAAGAGGGCCAAGATCCGTCATAAGAAACTGCTCGCTCAGCCGTGCTTTCACAAAAGCAATAAACTGGGGACAATCTCCAGTGATAATCATATCATCCACATACAAAAGGAGAAGCGTCCGACCACGAGATGAAGTATGAACAAAGAGAGCAGGATCATGATCACTCGCAATAAAACCAGCAGCAGTGACGACAGAAGAGAACCGCTGAAACCAAGCACGGGGAGCCTGTCGAAGACCATATAGAGAGCGACGAAGGCGACAAACCATGCCCTCGGGGACAGAATAACCAGGTGGTGGTCTCATATAAACCTCCTCATCAAGAACACCATTGAGAAAAGCATTCTTGACATCAAGCTGGGAAATAGTCCATGAACGAACAACAGCAACAGCAATAAGACTGCGAACAGTAGTCATATGAGCAACATGGGTAAATGTCTCCTCAAAATCTATCCCATGCTCCTGCTGAAAACCGCGCGCTACAAGACGAGCCTTGTAGCGCTCCAGAGTACCATCAGATCTGGTCTTGACCATGTAAACCCACTTGCACGTGATATGACGAACACGGGCAGGCAGGGGTACAAGATCCCACGTACCAGTACGCTCAAGCGCAGCAATCTCCTCTGCCATAGCATGCTGCCACTCCTGGTGAGCAGCGGCATCTCGGTAAGAGGTCGGCTCGGCAAGAATAGCACCCAGAGAAGTAAACCGACCAGGAGGGCGTAGTGACTCACGATCACGAAGGTGGTAACGAGGAGGGTCACTGGAGGAAGAGAGCAACTCAGGAGGGTCACTGGTGATGGAGGGCATCTCATGAGAAGGTACTGCAGGAGGATCCTCGACTCGCTGACGACGAGTGTAGTGAAGAGGAAAGGGAGAAACATGTCCTGGGGTAGGTGCAGAGGTGACCGGAGGCACTGGTGGTGGAGGCGAGGGCACAGGTGATGGAGGTATGGGTGGTGGAATGATGGATAGTGGACTATCGGGAAAAGTGAGAAACAAAAGAGGCTCAACAATAGAAGCCGGACTGGAAGATGAAGAAGGACGAGGGAAGACGGGACGAGACTCATCAAAAGTCACATCACGAGAAATCCGCATCCGTCGAGCTATAGGATCCCAACACCGATATCCCTTGTGCACAGCACTATATCCAAGAAAGACACTCAACAGACTGGGCTGTCAACTTGGTGCGCTCACGAGGGGCCAACAAGACATAACAGACACAACCAAAAAGACGAAGCTCAGGATAGGACGGCAGATCTGGAGGTGGTGTAGGAAGGCGCTCAAGTGGAATCGCACCCTGAAGAGGAGAAGATGGCTGCATGTTGCTGAGATATGTAGCAGTAGATACAGCCTCAGCCCAAAACTGAGGGGGAGCAGAGGAAGCAATCATAAGGGCACGAGCAGTCTCAAGTAAATGACGATGCTTGCGCTCAGCAACGCCATTCTGGGCATGAGCACCAGGACAGGAAAACTGTGAGAGAGTGTCCTGGGTATCAAGAAAGGCACGAAGGTGCCGAGATAAGTATTCTCCAGCAGAGTCAGCACGAAGAACCCGAATGGGAGTGCTATACTGTGTACGGATCATGGTAGCAAAAGATTTATAGATGGACAAAACCTCAGTACTAGAGGACATAAAGTATATCCAAGTATAGCGAGAAAAATCATCTATAAATATAATATAGTAGCGATGACCCCCTTTCGAAACGAAGGGGGCCGGACCCCATACATCTGAGTGAACAAGATCAAAGGGACTCTGAGAGACATACTCACTGGTAGGATAAGGTAGCTGTAACTGTTTGCCTAGTTTACATCCCATACAGTCTAAAGACATATCACCAGAGACAGACCTTAATAAACCTCTACGAACCAAAGAAGAAAGACGCGAACCACAGAGATGTCCTAAGCGACGATGCCACTGGGCAAACGAACCGGTAGACGATGTAGCAGAGGCGGAGGCAATAGTCGTGATGGGAGGACTGGCAGAGGCAGCGGAAGGAAGATGAAGCCAGTCAAGCTCCCAAAGACGCGGAGAATCACGCCTGCGGGGGCCAGAACCAACTAGACTGCCCGTGCGACGATCCTGGATAGTACAAGAGTCAGAATCAAGAATAATACGACAGCCATGATCAGTAAGTTGGCCTGCCGACACAAGCTGCATGGTGAGTTTTGGAACGAGGGACACAGCAGGGACATGAAAAGTGGGACTAGAAAGTGTGCCTAGCCCAGTAACTGAAAGTGGGGTGCCATCTGCAGTGAGAACTGTGACAGAGCGGGAGGGAGTACTAATAGAATGTAAAGTGGTAGGGTCAGGAGTCATATGAAATGAAGCACCAGAGTCAAGGATCCAAGGAGAGGTACCTGAGGTGGTGGAAGATGGTGTCGCAGTACCTGGAGGCTGACTGGCAGAAGAAGCAGAGCCTGATGCCCCAGAAGCAGACATCCGACGAAATAACGTGAGAAGCTCCTGCTCAGTATCAGATGGGGCAATGCTCCTCTGAGATGTGAAACCCCCAGTGTGAGTCTCCTTCTTCTTCTTGGCAGCAGCCTGATCCCTCCGCTTCTTGTTACAATGCGCCTCCACATGTCTGTCTCGGTGGCAGTAGGTGCAGCGTCTGGTGTCACCGCGCACGGGTGCTGTAGCAGAAGGCAGATCTGGTGTGATAGGAGCAGAAGAGGCAGGAGCACGTGTCGCCAAAACAGAAGCAGAAGGTGCCAAAAGACCAGCAGTACGAAGACGAGTCTCCTCAGTACGAATAGCAGCAAGAACCTCCAAGAACGTCACGCGTGGGTGACGGGCAAGCAGCTGGGCACGTATCTGCTCGAACTCAGGCCGAAGTCGGGTCAAAAAGTCATAGACCCGACGAAGCTGCAGGTGGGAGTGCTGATGCTGGCAACACTGGCAGATACGACAGATCGCTGGTCCCAAAGAGTCGAGCTGACGCCAGATAGAAGATATCTGTGCATAGAACTCATCGACCGTGGCATCACCCTGCTGAAGAGCCTGCTCCTGTCTGACGACAGCAAGGTAGAGGGAGTCACCGGTAGGCTCATAGTGAGAGCGAAGATGATCCCACATCAGCTAAGACGTCGCCAAACTCACAATGTCACCAGTCAGGGACACATCAATGCTAGCGATGAGGATGTTGGCGGCACGAGCATCGTCATCATACCACCGTCGATAGAGAACATCCTGAGAGGAATAAGCAGCAACAACAGTCGCATAGGCATCAGTTGCCGCCTTCTTGGCGGTGTCATCAGCAGTGGGGGGAGTGGTGTCTCGCTGGGAAACACCGGTCGTGTGGGCAAGGACGATCGCCGGTGAGAAGGTCCCAAAGGCGCTGACCGCGCATATGGAGACGAATGTGCGGTATCCACTCCTTATAATTAAGGCCATTAAAAATCAACGAACATCGAGGGATAGCAACATGATGAAGAAGAAGAGATAGATCCGTAGGAGACGCCATATGAGGAGGTAGATCCGTAGGAGACGGAGGCTAGATCGCGGCAGACGACCGAAGGCAGCGGCACGCAGGCGGAGGCGCGGCGACTCGCGGCTTCGGGCGGAAAAGACTGCGGCTCGGCGGACTCGCGCAGCTTCGGGCGGCTCGCGCAGGCGGATGCTGATCGGGCGAGCGCATGCGGATGCTGATCGGGCTATCACCTCGCGAGCTCAGTTGGGAGAGCTCAGTCGGGCGAGCTCAGTTGGGAGAGCGTCAGACTGAAGATCTGAAGGTCGCGTGTGCAGGCGGATGCTGATACAGCCTATCACCTCGCGATAACAGGCAGACGACGCAGGCGGATGCTGATCGGGCGACTCGGATCGGCGCAGTGGGGCAGATCGGGCGACTCACGCGGCTTCGGGCAGACGCGGATCGGGTCAGCCTGACGCAGCGGCGCGAAAAATCAGCCTGAAGACACGCGCATGCGGAGAGTCGCGATAACGGTGCTGATCGGGCGACTCGCGATATCGGGCGACTCGCGATAACGGAGAGTCGCGATACCAGCAGGCGGAGAGCGGCGCGAAGGCGGAGGCGCCCGGCGGAGGCGCGCAGGCGGAGGCGGCACACAGGCGCATGCGCGGCTAGGGTTTAATTTTTTTGGATTTTGCGGGAGAGAGAGAAAAAGACGGCTAGGGTTTAGATTAAACCTAGCTCTGATACCATGTTAGGAATAAACTCTTGTATTATTCCAAGGGCAATAGCCCGATATATATAGAGTACAGGCAGAGGTAAATAAGCATAAAAGACCCTATACAAAGGGACATATACATCTAACAATATTAAGTTCTTTCTTATATGAATACTAGTCATAACATGTGACCATATGTCACATGTCATTCCAAATATTAACCTAACAAATTTCAACCCATTTAAATTCTCATCCCCAAAAAATTTACATCCTCATTCAAAATGTTCTCCCCAATAAATTTTTAACAACATTCAAACTAAAATTAGTTCTCCGAGAGAATTTAGTTCCCCCCAATACTAAAATTTAGTTTCTACCAAAATTTAAAATTTTAGTTCCACCAAAATTTAGTTTTCTCTAGATTTAGTTCCCCTGCAAAATTTAAATTTAAATTTAGTTCTTCCCAGAGAATTTAGTTACTCCAAAAAATTTGGTTCTCCCAAAATTTAGTTCCCCCAAAATTTAAAATTTTAGTTCACACTAAAAATTAGATTCATCTAAGATTTATTGGTTTCCCCCCAAAATTTTCATAAACTCTCATCGTAGCCATTGATTCCTTAAGATTAAATATTAACTGTCTTTCTACCCACCTCTTTGTCCTAGTCAGCAAACCCATTCAAAAACATCATTCATTAGATAAACTGAATACATATGTTTATACGAGTCCAACATACATATATAGCGGGGTCCTTATTTCGGGAGTTTTGCTAATCTCCGTGTTCAATACCCGTGTCCATGTCAGAGTACGATACTAGGTATTCGTGTCTTTAGATCATAGGTTTTCAGCTTTCTAGTTAGAGATGTGTTAGAATCCAACGAAAAGATGCAATTTTTGTAGAGAAATCGTAGCAAAACTAGATAAATGAATACAAAATAGGTGTATTCTCTTTCCAAGACGCCAAGGAGGACGTCTGAACTCGTCTACCTATAAAGTTACACCAATATGAAAATCATAGCATAAGAAAACCAGTGACGGCTAGCCCCTCTATTTATAATAGAAAACCAGTAACTGCCGCGGCGGCCAGCCCCCAGAGTTGTTTTGGGGTGTCGGCCGCCCCTCTTCGCTTGGTCGCACCGCCCGGAAGGGGCGGCTAGGGCCGCCGTCCGTCCCTTTGAAACTCCACCGCCCTTTGCCGCTTCTCCTCGCGATAATCGACTTTCTATGGTCCATCATCTTCTTTCTCGTCCAATTCTTCCACGAAATAGGGTTGTTTTTGGTTAAAAATCTCTTATTTTTCCCTCGCCTTGTGGAATAGCCGTCAAGAGGGAGATGATCTTCGCAAATTGTTCGTCGTTCTTTGCTTGACTTGCCCTCATTTGATCGATGGATTCCGCCACCGATTTCTTTACCCATTCAATCTCCACCATGAATTTCTCCTCCTACGTCTCAATTTTATCTTTCGATCCGTCGTCATCGCCATAGATCGTCAGATACCAAATTGTTAGTTTCCAACGAAAAGATGCTATTTTTGTAGAGAAATAGTAGCAAAACTAGATAAATGAATACAAAATAGGCGTATTCTTCTTCCAAGACGCCAAGGAGGACGTTCGCACTCGTCTACCTATAAAGTCACACCAATATCAAAATCATAGCATAAGAAAACCAGTGACAGCTAGCCCCTCTATTTATAATAGAAAATGGGGTTTCAAGTGGGCTAGGGTGCGCGCGTGGCTAAAGGGGGGGGGGGGGGGGGGCGGCGGCTTGGGCTTGGGCCCGCGCCGGCCTCCTGCGGGTATAAACCCGCAGTGGGGGCCCATCAACATGTAACCTAACGGATGGAACCACCCTCTCGTGTATCCCATAGGGTACATTTTGACAGGAACAAATTTGTTTTGGTTGTTTGTTGGTTATTTTCTTACGAATAATTTTCTGAGCCATAAATATGACTTAAAGGACACCCTTTTGAACTTTACATATCAGACGTAAAACAGTTTCATATGGAGCCTCATGGAACAGTTTCATATGGATCCTCATGATTTAAGTTTTGAAGAGTTCTTATATTCATCCAGTCTAAAAAAATAATGACTCTTACAGTGCTCTCTTCATCTCTCTGGATTATCTCTTACCATTTTTATTTCTTTTGAAGAGTTTTACGTTTTTGCAGATATTCTAAGAAACTATACTGGAAAAGGAATTACACACGGTATACAAGGAACTGTCTGACAAAACAAGCACCCAATATTTTACGGTTTTCTGTAATAGTTATTCAGTGATATCATGATTAATATTTTTTTTAAAAAATGTACACCATTGACATGTAATGATTTATTTATCTGCCTTTTGAAAATTTATTGTTTCTTGGAAGACTAGAATTTCCTTCATATGTACATGAAGTGGAGAAGTAGTTACATTTCAGGAATATTTGTTCTTGTTTTTTTTTGCAGTGTATGACAGTTTACTTTGTCCATTTTAATAAAAAGTTATACTCTGTTCTGTTTCCTTGTGGGAAAAATAGGATTTTGCAATGGGGGGAGGATCATCGTTTTGATGAAATGCGTGATAATCTAGGGAAGCTGGCAGTTTTCTGGACATTCCAGGTTTCATCAGATGTTTGCACGTAATTTTTGATTAGTGTCTGCATTCTATTAGAAGCTTAAAAATAATGGTTTCACAAAATAATAGTTTTTCCCCACTCATCACAGGCTATCTGGGTGTGGACTGTAAGTCTGCCCCTCACAATTGTGAATGCTAGTGATAGAGATCCATCAGTTAAACCTCAAGATATTATTGGGTGGCTAATGTGGGTTGTGGGCATAATTGTTGAGGCAACTGCAGATCAGCAAAAGCTGGCATTCAAGAACTCCCCAGCGAACAGGGGAAAGTGGTGCAATGTAGGGGTTTGGAAATATTCTCGGCATCCAAATTACTTTGGGGAGGTCAGTTTGTAGATCTCCTATATCCTGTTATACCATTATCTTTATGATGTACACTGTTTCTTTCAATGCTTACCATAACACTACTACTTTCATAATAAATATATCATATGTTCTTTATTTATCTTTAGATTTTAGTATTTATTATTCATTTGGGTCTTGTATTCCCGCATTTACAGTAGGGAAGTATCTTGTCATATGTTCACATGCACTCGAATTTGTCTTATATTTATCAATTAAGCCCTACTAATTTTTTATAATTGTTTGGGGTAGTTCAAACGTCTACTCTAAATGGTATAAACTAGAACACCAATTGCTGACGGTTATATATGGTAATAGTTGCACTAATTGACGATGATCATATATCTAAACAAACTACTGTAAATTTTCAGTTCATAACTAATATGGATGCTTCCTTTTTCCCACTAATTGACGATGATATAAAAGCAAATGGGTGTTTAAAAGAAACGAAGGAATACCAGAAGTTGAAGAAGCCAGATATAAAGCAAGACTAGTTGCAAAAGGCTATAGCCAGGTTCCAGGTGTAGACTTCACAGATGTGTTTTCTTCAGTTGTAAAGCATAGTTCGATTCGAGCTTTGCTTGGTATCGTTGCCATGCACGATTTTGAGCTTGAGCAGTTGGATGTGAAGAAGCTTTCTTGCATGGAGAGCTTCAGGAGGACATATACATGCAACAACCAGAGGGCTTTATAGTCTTAGGTAAGGAAGACTTTGTTTGCTTGTTGAAAAAGTCTCTTTATGGCCTTAAGCAATCGCCTAGGCAATAGTATAAGAGGTTTGATTCATTTATGACCACTCGTGGGTTCAAAAGAAGCAGTTATGACAGCTGTGTCTATTTTAAGAAGAGTGTTGATGGGTCGTTTGTTTACCTACTCTTATACGTTGATGATATGTTAATAGCAGCTAATGATAAAGAAGAGATAAGAAAGGTCAAAGTGCAGCTTAGTAAGGAGTTTGAGATGAAAGATTTGGAAGCGGCAAAGAAGATACTTGGGATGGAGATTCTGAGAGATAGAAAAGCAGGAAAATTGTACCTAAGTCAGAAAGGTTATATAGAGAAAGTTCTCTGCAGGTTTAATATGCAGAAATTCAAACCTGTTACTACTCCATTAACAGCTCATTTCAGACTTTCATCTACTTTATCTCCACAATCAGATAAGGAGATTGATTATATGTCACAAGTTCCATAATTTAGTGCAGTGGGATCTCTCATGTATGCTATGGTGTGTTCCCGTTCAGATTTACCATATGCTGTCAGTGCAGTTAGTAGTTACATGGTGAATCCTGGTAAAGAACATTGGAAAGCGGTCCAATGGATTTTCAGATACTTACGTGGGATTACTGATGTTTGTTTGCATTTCGGGAGAATTAGAGATGGAGTCATCGGTTATGTAGATTCTGATTTTGCTGGAGATCTTGATAAAAGGAGATCACTTACATGGTAATTTTTACCGTTGGTGGTTGCGCTATCAATTGGAAAGCTACTTTGCAGACTACAGTTGCACTGTCAACTACAGAGGCTGAGTACATGTCTATTACAGAGGCTTGTAAGAAAGCTATTTGGTTGAAAGGACTATTTGGTGAACTTAGTGAAGATTTACAGATTACAACAGTCTTTTGTGATAGCCAGAGTGCTATTTTCCTCAAAAGCACGTCGATGTGCGGTGTCATTTTTTGCGTGAGATTATTGCTCATGGTGATATTGTAGTGAGCAAAGTTCGTGCACATAACAATCCTGCTGATATGATGACCAAGTCACTCCCTATAGCCAAGTTTGAGCATTGCTTGGAGTTGGTAGGTGTTCGTTGCTGAGGCCCTTGGGTACTTTTGTGGAAGAGGTGGAGATCAGTTTCATCGAAGATTGTCTGTATTATTCCTTGCATTGGAATTCGTGTCAAGGTGGAGATTGTTAGAGTGTGTGACCCGAATCCGGGTTTTTGACTCGACCCAAAGAGCTCGCGGTGCGACATTTAATGGAGAAATTTTCAGGGCTCTGTGGTGGTAGCGGAGGGATCGGGCCGATAGGCCCGAGATGTAATCTAGTTTTGCCCATATAAATATGATGTAATATAGGGTTTCGTCTTTTAACCTTTTCTTTAGCAGCTACACTTCTCCGTCTTTTGTACCAGATCTTCGTTATATTGAATTTCTCTCCTCTGCCCGTGGGTTTTCCCCGTTTTGGGGTTTCCACGTAAATCTGTGTGTTCTTTGTTTGTGTTTTGCATTGTCTGTTCTTGATCAATCTCATAACACTAAACAAACTGCTGTAAATTTTCAGTTCATAACTAATATCGATGCTTTCTTTTTCCCTCTTCTTCAGCCCCGTAAGTTGGACTTCTGGCTTTCACATCTGTCCTAATATTTTTGTTTTCTGAACATTTATAAGTTTTCATACGTCTTGGTTCTCCTGTAGCATTTGTTTTTTATTTATCTCAAATAATATTTCTTTTTTCATTCTCTTTCTCTATTCCTTACATCCTTAATAGTGCCTACCAGCCTGCAAAATAGTTGATAAGCTGTTCTTCAGAGTTGGTGGGTTTGCTTCAGCTAGGGATTCAAAACACTAACCTAAGCCAACATCCTAAAGCTTCACCCCACTGCAAGCCTGCCCCACTTTTATGGGTCACATGTCCTAACCTAGCATGACAGCTAGTTCACTGGGCAAGGTTTGAAATCTCGGCCTTGTTCTTGAAATCAACCGACGGGTTATTGTATTAATATTGGTTGTATCGGTAGTATATGTTGGTACATATGAATTTTACGTATCGGTTTTCTTAGATCAACGTTGTTGGTTGTAAATAGATCTTCATCTTCAAATAAGTACTTTATATATCGATAGATCGCCTATCATTTAAGACTCTCATCTCTTTTTCTAACCTACTCTAGCAACAAACCAATTGTTTAAACCTTAATTTTGATTGTTAAATGAGATTTTTAGTCATTATATGAAATATAACTTAATTTCAAATCTTGGCAATTCAAATCTTGAAAATCTCCTCATATATTCGCTGATATTAGCAAGTATGTATGGTATCGGATGGTTTCGGATGAATTGTTTTAGCATGCTTGAAATCTTGTGCGATACGAATGATTATTACCAGTATCGATCGAGATTTCAAACCTGCTCGGTCAGCAAGCATTGGCTAATGTGAAATTTTCAAAACAAATTTGGCTTATAACATGTCAGTGACTTAGTTGCAGCATAATTTTTTTTTCCCATATTGAAACGAGTGGCCTATCGGCTTGGGTAGCCCACATAATTCATAATGCTCTTTTGTCACAGCTGTAAGCTGCATTTTAACTTCTTGTTTTAGGACAATGGTGACTATCTTCAACCATTTGTTAAACTTTTGACTTATTTGTTGGATCTTTTAATAATTTTGTTAAGATAAATCTATCTATACGCACACAAACAAACATGTGCATACATTATGTACATGAGAACAATGTGATTTTGATTCCCTAATATTTTAGTTTCTCTTTTTGTAGTGAATTGCTTATTGTTTAAAGTGTCTTAGTGTACTAGTAATCAGTCAAAAGATTAGGAAGATGTCTGCAATGGTTGTGATCTGTTAATATCAGCACCCCAACACATACACAAACATTCATGAAAAGGGGCTTCGTAGGATTTCCCGGCCTTTTTCGGTTCCATGTGAGCTCCGAAGTTAAATGTTCGGGGGCGAGAGCAATACCAGGATGGGTGACCTCCTGGGATGTCCCCGTGTTTCTGCGACCCATGTGCCATCCCTCCCGCCGTGTGAGGTTGATGGTTCTTTACTGCTTTCCGATTAAAAAAAAACGTTCATGGAAAGAATAAACAATAAAATAAAAATAAGAACATAAAAGGACCAGGAAGGAGGGGGGGGGGGGGGGGGGGGGGGCGGATTGCATGTACATCATGTGCTCGAGTGCTTTTTGCCCACCGTCCCCTATTATACTTGTTTTTCCAGTTCTAATTAAACTTTTTGTGAATGGTAGATTCTATCTTTCGTCCTTCCTTTATCCAACCTGGATTAGGTAGCACACTAGGAATGAAGAACAACAATGTGGATTTATTATTAACACATCTTACGGCAAATAAATTTGAAAAATAAAAAAAAGCACAAAGTTTACAGAAGATTTACCCTAACTTTATTTCAGCACCCCGAAAACAAAATTCCACAAGTTGCGTAAATACTCTCAAAATCTCCACATGAAACTCACAAATTTCACAAAACTTGTTTCCTCAATTAGATCCAAGACCACTTAAGCATATTAAACCAAAGATTTCTAAACTAAATCTGTTAGGTCATTCGTATATGACGTTGTCATTAGTGTCACAATGGGCGGGTCTGGAAATGTTGGATAATGTGTCGTACATTATGTTGAACGTGATGTCCAACATTCGAGATCATGTTTTGAGATGTATGAGGCTGGTCGTTCTGCTTTGTATTGTAGATGAGAGGCCGTTTTGTTTGTTGGCTGTTGCCTTCAAAGGCTTTGGTGGTTTTTCCATCAACTAAAGAATCACTGCAGATTCTGTTGGGATCGAGTATCTCTAGTGTTGTTTGAGGCGGTTATAGAGAGAAGTTGGGTTTCGCTCAAATATGGTTATTGCTGTTTTTAGCTGTTGAGGCGAAAAACATATTTCCTAGCTTAGCTTCGCTAATTGCGGACGACCAATCTTCTGAGCTTTGATTGCGTGTACCTTCTTTAACGGCTCCTTATTTGAGGGGGAGAGTTCGCTTAAAAGGTGAAGAAGATTGGCGGCTAGGGTTACGACTTCATCGAGAGCTTTTGCAAAAGCTGAAAGAAGCTCCGGGAGGAGGCTGACTACTACAGAGGTAGGGGATCAAATGAGTTAATCTGTGTCAGTTAAGTAAGGTGATCTTACATGCAAGGGGAGCTTGCACAAATGACTCCACGTGGATTGATTGAGATCATCCTTATTGGTTTGTATTGAGGGGGAGATTGTTCCTCTTTGTAATACGTAGTATTGATGTATTTGTATCATTAATACTTAGTAGAATTATTTGATTTTCTGGGCGAGGCCCCGCAGATGTAGGTGTGCGCACCGAACTGTGTTACCAATTTCCTTGTGTCATTTTGAGTTCTCTATTGTTCTTGCATATTTAGTTTTTGAGCCTGCGTACTAAATTTCAATTGGTATCAGAGCAGGTCATCCGTGCTACTTTGTGTTGTTAAAGTGGGTGTGATCCTGTTTTTTTAGTACGTCATCCATGAATACGAAGGAAGGGGCATCCGTGACTCGGCCTCCGCTGCTCACTGGTACTAACTACACTTACTGGAAGTCTCGGATGCACGCGTTTATCAAGTCTCTCGACGAGAAGGTTTAGGTGGCAATGATAGAAGGATGGACTCCTCCAGTTTAAGATGACGAAGAAGGAAAGGAACACTTCAAACCGGCTAAAGACTGGAGTCCCAAAGAAGAATGAGCGGCTCTGGAAAATTCCAAGGCCATGAATGCTATCTTTACTGCAGTGGATGAAGAGCAGTTCAAGTTAATCTCTACATGTGAGTATGCTAAGGAAGCGTGAGACATTCTTCAGAACATTCATGAATGGACTAGTACAGTAAGAGCCTTTAAACTCTAAATGCTTGCCTCTCAATTTGAAAATCTCTGAATGAATGATGATGAAACTATGGCTGAATTCAATAGTAAATTACGTGATATAACAAATCAAGCATTCCAATTGGGGAAGAAGTACTCTCAAAAGAAGTTGGTTGAGAAAACTCTGAGATCTCTACCTGACAAGTTTTCGACAAAGATTACAGCTATTGAAGAGGTGAGGAACACATCTACTATGAGATTGGATGAACTAATGGGGTCTCTACAGACCTACGAAATAATTTGAAGCAAAATAAAAGAGACAAAGGAGTGGCTCTAAAGGTGGAAGCTAGTGAAGCACCAAAGTCTGAAAATGAATCCGAAGTTGAAGGTGACATCGCCTTGCTAACTAAGAACTTTAGCAGGATGATGAGGAGGATCAGCAACATGGGTCAGAATTTCAGATCTATCAACAGGGAAATGCGACCGAATTTCCACACTGCAGGAAAGAGTATCAGTCGTCCCGTTCAGAAGTATGAACCAAGGAGCAAAGGCAAGGGGATACAATGCAGGGAGTGTGTGGGATTTGGTCATATACAAGCCGAATGTGCTAATACTCTCAAGAAACAAAAAGGAAAATCACTAGCTAGTATCTGGAGTGACGGGATTCCGAAGGAAGTGCTGGAGATGAAGACATCATCAGTAATTATGTTGCATTTACAGCCATTCTGGATGATCAATCTGATTGTGACACCTCTAGCTATGTTGGACCAAGTGTTGTATCAAGCTGTACAACATTGGAGAATAAACTTGGGAATGTCAGGAAAAATGTTATAACATATAGTACAACATCTGACAGTGAATCTGGTTCAGAAGCAGGTGGTGATGAAGAGGTTGATGAAGGTGATATTCGGTCTGTTTATCAAACTATGTTCACCAATTGGATGAAGATTTGTGAGATCAACAAATCCTTAAAGAAAGAAAATGTCAGACTGAAAGGTGAAAAGGATGAGTTTAGGGCTCAACTATTGAAGACTGAGCTCAATCTCAAGAATCTCGAAAGCTAACTCAGGAGAACGGTTCTCAGAGCCGAGAAGGTGGAAAACATTCTCAACAAGTGGAACTTTGGAAAGGCAAAGCTTGATGACATCCTAAACATGGGGAAAGTCTTAGGAGATCGTACAGGTGTGGGGTACAATAGAGGAGGCTATCTTCATGCTCCCAAGGAAAGACAGGTTCCTACTACTGAAGGTCGGAAGAAGAAGATGCACTGTGAGCAAGGTGATCAGAAGTTGAAGCAGAAGAGGAGTGCAACATCCAGGCGTCCCGTGTGTAATTACTGTCAGTCTATTGGGCACACAGATATGAATTGTTTTAGTCGTATTAAACATCAGCGTGAAGGAAGAAACAATGGACATCCTGGCAAAAGGTTTATGAAGAAGTGGGTAAGAAAATCTGAACTGCTCAGTTTGGTTGCTTACACCTCAATGATTGCCTTTTCAGAGAACATGTGGTACTTCGACAGTGGATGCTTCCGGCACATGACTGGTAATCGAAGTCTACTTACTGAATATACTACGGGCAACAAAGGACATGTTGCTTTTGATGACGGTCGAAGGAGTAAAGTCATTGGGAAGGGAGAGATGAAGACGACGATATCTATTACTCTGAAGGATGTGATGCATGTTGAGGACTTGAAGGCCAATCTTATTAGCATAAGCCAGTTGTGCGACCAAGGTCTCTTCATTCAATTTACCAAAAACGAGTGTGTGGTTCTCAATGAAGCCGGAACCTGCATTCTGACTGGGAAGAGATCTGCTGACAATTGCTATTTACTTCAGGAAGCTAACAGTTGTCTCGGTGTAGGTATTGATGTCTCTGAGCAGTGGCACCAAAAGCTAGGACATCTCAACTACAAGACATTGATGAAGATATCCAAAGTAGGAGCTGTTCGTGGGATACCGGCCATAAACAAGAAAAGAGAAGGTGTATGCGGTCCTTGTCAATTAGAAAAACAAAAGAAGACCAGTAATAGACAACTTCAGACCATCACCACATCTAAGAACTTGGAGCTACTACACATGGATATGATCAGACCCACAACAGAAGTCAGCATGGGAGGTAAGAAATACATCTATGTGTGTGTTGAAAATTTTTCACGCTTTACTTAGGTAGATTTTCTCAAGGAGAAGTCAGATACTTTTGATGCTTTCAAGAAGATATGCATCCGTCTTCAGACCGAGAAAGGAGACATCCTTGGGAAGATCGTCAGGATTCGAAGTGACCACGGCAAGGAGTTCGAGAACCATTCTTTTGCTGATTTTTGTGCAACACAGGAAATTGCTCATGAGTTTTCAGCTCCTAAGACTCCTCAACAGAATGGGATGGTTGAAAGGAAAAATCATACCCTACAAGAAATGGCGCGCGTGATGCTGACTGCCAGGGAAGTCAGTGCTAGATGGTGGGCAGAGGCGGTCAACACTGCATGCTACACCATAAATAGAGTGTATCTAAGACCGAGAACGGGGAAAACACCATATGAGATCTGGAAAGGTAAAAAACCTGATGTATCTTACTTTCATATTTTTGGAAGCAAATGTTACATCTTGCAGGATCAGACTCCTAAGGGAAAGTTTGATGCTAAGAGCGACAGATGGATATTCCTTGGGTATTCTATTACTAGCCGTACTTTCAGGTAGTTAAATCATCGTACAAATGTCATGATGGAGTCAATTAATGTTGTTGACGACTTTGATCAGGGAGAAGCTGCTATAAGTGAAAGGGCAACTCCTTAGGAAGAAGGTGCTGATGAAGAAGACTGTGTTGAACAAAATGTTACGACATTTGATACAACACAAGTTAATGTTGAACAAAATGTTGTGACACATGGTTCAACATCCGTAGAAGAACCACTGTCGGAGGGAAATGACATTCCTTCTTCAAGAGGGATCACTGAAGTCATACAGAACCATCCTCTGGAACTTGTTATTGGTGATGTTCAAGATGGTTTTCGAACAAAAGGTACTAGTCAAATCAACTATCGTGATCTTGTCGGGTACATGTGCTTTCTTTCTATTGTTGAACCGAAGAATGTGAGGGAAGCACTTCTTGATGATTTCTGGGTGTTAGCCATGCAAGAAGAGCTGAATCAATTTCAGCGTAATGATGTCTGGAGTCTAGTAGAGAGACCGAAAGGGTTAAATGTCATTGGGACAAAGTGGATATTCAAGACTAAAGCCGATGAGAAGGGAAATATCACACATAACAAGGCTCGTCTGGTGGCTCAAGGCTATACTCAGATTGAGGGAATTGACTTTGATGAGACGTTTGCGCCTGTGCTCGGCTGGAATCTATCAGATTACTTCGGGCAGTGGCCTGCAGTTTCAACTTCAAGCTTCATCAGATGGATGTGAAGAGTGCGTTTCTGAATGGGATTCTGAATGAAGAGGTGTATGTTGAACAACCGAATGGGGTTGAAGATCCATTTCTACCTAATCATGTCTACTGACTGAAGAAGGCTCTCTATAGTCTGAAACAAGCGCCTAGAGCTTGGTACGAGAGGTTGACCAAATATCTCCTCCGAAAGGGATATGAACGGGGGGAGCTGATAAGACATTATTTGTTCAAAGAACCAGGTCAGCTGTAATTGTTGCTCAGATTTATGTGGATCATATAGTTTTCGGTTCCATATCACAACAGCTGGTGCATGAATTTATTGCCCTCATGCAGAAAGAGTTTGAAATGAGCATGGTTGGTGAATTAAACATGTTTCTTGGATTGCAAATAAAGCAATCTAGTGATGGGTTCATCTGTCAAAGTAAGTACGCTAAAAATCTTGTTAAGAGGTTTGGTCTGGAAAAAGCTCGACAGGTTCGCACCTCGATGTCCACAACTGAAAAGCCGTCGAAGGATAATGGTGGAAAATCAGTAGAGGTCACATTGTACAGAAGTATGATAGGAAGCTTACTATATCTAATAGCTAGCAGGCCAGACATCAGTTTTAGTGTTGGGGTATGTGCACGCTACCAAGCTTGTCCTAAAGAATCACATATTAATGCTGTGAAACGTATAATAAGATATATAAGCGGGACAACTGATTATGGTATTTGGTATTCTAAGGACACTAATACCTTACTCTCAGGCTACATTGATGCTGATTGGGCAGGAAATGCAGATAATAGAAAAGTACCACATGAGGATGCTTCTACGTGGGAAACAATCTTGTTTCCTGCTACAGTAAGAAGCAGAACTCTATCTCCCTATCCACTGCCGATGCCGAATATATTGCGGCAGGAAGCTGTTGTACACAACTCCTTTGGATGAAACAGATGCTAACAGATTATGGTGTAGAGCAGGATGTCTTGACTATTATGTGTGACAACCAGAGCGCCATAAATATATCCAAGAATCCCGTTCAACATTCCAGGACCAAGCATATAGACATTCGACATCATTTCATTATAGAACTGGTTGAAAAGAAGGTTCTTGTCATGGAGTATGTTGCAACTACTAGTCAATTAGCGGACATCTTTACTAAACCATTGGACTCCAGCAGATTTGAAGAATTACGACAAGCTCTTGGGCTGTGTCGTATTTAATGTTGCACATTATGTTGTACATAATGTTGCATGTTATTTTGCAACATAGAGAGGGTTCCGAGTTTATTTTATTGGTAGGTACTGGTTTTCCTTACCCTGCCTTTATTATATTGGGTTAGTCCCTCTCAGCGCTCTTCGTCTCAGAAGTTTATTTCAAAAAGGGCTCCAAAGTGCTCTTAGGGTTCTTGATTTTCCTTCGGTAAATAAATTCTTTTTCTCCTTTCAACAAATGGGGCGTGCTCAGAGTCAGAAATCCTCTCCGAACCCTCGTCACTCTTTTCGTCAGACCGCATCTTCTCAGAGAACTCCATCTTCGTCTTCGTCTTCTCGTATTAAACAAAAGGGGACGGTGTCTCGTGCCCCCAGGGTTTCATCAATTGGTATTTCTCCTCTTACCTCGTCCACAATGTCTCATGATAACATGCATTCTTGTTCCTCATCGAATTCGGTTGTGGTTCTGTTTTTCCCAATTCTTGATATTCCGCTTTTACCCGCAAAACCCTCAATATCAGCGTCTGAAGGAGATGAGAAGTTTCCACATCCTGTCACTGTTCAAGATTGGTTTTGGTACCTCCGTGGAACTGGGTAAAAATTGGATGTTTCTTGGTTGGACCTATCTGAAGTTCGTATTGGGTCCCTCGAACTTAAAAGTGTGTGTGGCAAATTGGCAGTGAGCATGTGCCTTTTGATGACTTGATCATCCTCAAAACCTGGAATCCCTGTGAATCATCTGTGAGAATCTCAGAAATTGTTGTTTTGGAGATCTCGGACTCTGAATCTTCTATGTCTGCAGATATTCCCAATATGGATATTGATGGGGATGCTGTATCCAGTCATGTTAATGTGTGTGCTGAAGATCAGGGTGCCTGTGGTGATCCCTCAGGAAGTGGAGTTCATGGTGATGCTCACAATGATTGTGGTAGTGGTGCTATGAGTATTTCAGATACACATATTGAAGGAGAGGTTGATACTTTGACTGATATGGATGTTGATCTTAACTACCATGGTGTGGCGAATGTGAACTGTGTGGCTGAAACTCCTGGTGCTCCAGGAAAGGAGGTCATGTCTGATGTGGGTAGAAGTGCTGGGTCACCAAATGTTGTGGTTGATGATACTCCTTCTGAAGAAACCCCAGTGATGGTGACCCCAGTTTTTCATTCTGAGTCGCATGAGTCTCCTGTCCATGAAGTATCTGTTCACGTTGAGGTTCCTGTGACTGTACAAGAAGAAGAGATTGTTCATTCTCCTGGTAATGTTACTTCTCCGTGTGTCAATGTTGGACCAAGTGATAATGTTGCATCTAATGTCAGACCATCTGTTGCAACAGAGAGGATTGATACTCAAGAAGAAGGAGCCCCAACAGCTCTCTCCTTTATTGTGGATCCATTTCCCTCTCACCCTCGCAAAACAAGGTCAGGATTTCACAAGCGTGCTGCTTCATCCAGGTTGTGTACTCTTTCTCATTTGAAGAAATCCAAAGTGTCTGGCCCTTCAGGTTCTCCCTCCTGTTCTTCTATTTATGCATCCAATGCTTTGTCAAAACAGTTTTTTGACAAGTCTTGCCAGAAGAGGTGGCCCTCATACTCTGAGAGGTCCATTCTTGGAGAAAAATCTGTAGCCATTTCCTCATTCGCAAAGACACAATTCATATCTTTTCTCAAGGAGATTGATCTATTCCATGCATCAACTTGTTTTAAGACGTTTTATCCTGTTTTAGTTCGAGAATTTTATTGCAATCCGTTCAAATCCTCAGGGGATTCTTCATCTAGATGGGCGTTCAAGACCTACATTAGGGGCAAAATAGTCCCTTTCTCTCCATCTCTGATTAAGAAATTTCTGAAGTGGCACTGTTCTCAGAATTTGCCTGCTTTTGGAATCTCTGTTGGTGATGACTTTGATTTTTTTTTTTTGAAGACTGTCACAGGAGGACAGTACAAATGTTGGCCAAAATCTTTCTCATTTCCAACCTCAGCTCTGACTACTAAATTTTTCTTGCTCTATCGGATTGCTACTCGAAACTGGCTTCCTACCACTAATATGTCTATAGTAACTAAGGCCATGTGTAAGCTGATTTATGCGGCAGGAACAAAGAAGCCCTTCAATCTGGGACGGATCATATTCGACTCCATTCTCTCTCTTTCAGAGTCCTCTGCACTCTCTTCCTCTCTCCCTCATGCCTCTCTTATATCCATGGTGCTTTTCTCCCAGAGTATTGTCCCTGACTCATCTGAGTTTGCCTTGACGTGTGAAGGGATCAGCTTTACTACCAAATCTGTGGCAGGTAAAATTGACGATATATCTGTTGTCTCTGCATCTCCGCAGTCGTCTGTGCATACTTCTCCTGTTCCCGCTATCTGCCTCTGCATCTGGTGTCAAAGTGCCCCCATCCTCATTTGTCTCCATGGATGGACCGTCAGTTATTCTGGAAGACATTCAAGTGCTCGAAAAGGTGTGAAAAATGTGGATGATCAGCTGCTTCTTCTCCAAAGTCAGAGGGTCTTACTGGAATCTCATAAGGTTTTACTTCAGGACAGAATTTCTCAGCTCAAATCCAAACTCTCTTCGGAAAGAAGTACCCAGTAAGGTATGTCCTTTGTCTTTTTGTGTCCCAAATGGGGAGAGTAGTTGTATATGATGGTTTGTGGCCTTGAAACCTTGTAGTGGTGATACCTTGTGGTGGTGATATATGGTGCGTTGGTGATACCTTGTGGTGGTGATATGTGGTGCGCTGGGATTATTTTCTTGATGTGGGATATGCTGTATGTTGGGATATGATGTATGTTGTCTCTCTGATATCTCTCTGATATATCATCTGTATGACTACAACTTTTCTGTGCTATACTTCAGTATGTCTTTCACCTTGACCTTGACTACATTTATTATTGATTGTGCCACTAAAAGCCAAAGGGGAAGATAGTTAGGTCATTCGTATATGACGTTGTTGTCATTAGTGGCACAATGAGTGTGTCTGAAAATGTTGGATAATGTGTCGTACATTATGTTGAACGCAATGTCCAACATTCGAGATCAGGCTTTGAGATGTTGTATGAGGCTGGTCGTTCTGCTTTGTATTGAAGATGAGAGGCTGTTTTGTTTGTTGGCTGTTGCCTTCAAAGGCTTTGGTGGTTTTTCCATCAACTAAAGAATCGCTGCAGATTCTGTTGGGATCGAGTATCTCTAGTGTTGTTTAAGGCGGTTATAGAGGGAAGTTGGTTTTCGCTCAAATATGGTTATTGCTGTTTTTAGCAGTTGAGGCGAAAAACATATTTCCTAGCTTGGCTTCGCTAATTGCGGACGACCAATCTTCTGAGATTTGATTGCGTGTTCCTTCTTTAACGGCTCCTTATTTGAGGGGGAGAGTTCGCTTAAAAGGTGAAGAAGATTGGCGGCTAGGGTTACAACTTCATCGAGAGCTTTTGCGAAAGCTGAAGGAAGCTCCAGGAGGAGGTTGACTACTACAGAGGTAGGGGATCAATGGAGTTGATCTGTGTCAGTTAAGCAAGGGGATCTTGCATGCAAGGGGAGCTTGCATAAATGACTCCACGGGTGGATTGATTGAGATCATCCCTATTGGTTTGTATTGAGGGGGAGATTGTTCCTCTTTGTAATACGTAGTATTGATGTATTTGTATCATTAATACTTAGTGGAGTTATTTGATTTTCTGGGCGAGGCCCCGCAGATGTAGGTGTGCGCACCGAACTGCGTTACCAATTTCCTTGTGTCATTTTGAGTTCTCTATTGTTCTTGCATATTTAGTCTTTGAGCCTGCGTACTAAATTTCAAAATCTAATTACTACTCATAAATGTTGTCCAAATTAGACTCTTAAATATTATAGACCTCACACAAAAAGAAAAACATAAAAAATCCAACTCAATTAGAATCAAAAGTAGATTTTTTTGTCAAATCTTAATAATATCAAGCTTGACTCAAAATCAATCATCTCTATCAATAAACAACCGCTATCTCCAACTTGAATAACACATGCCAGAACCTTAAAAACAAAAGTGGCGTCAACTAAAAAGAAATTTACTTAAATCAACATTTTCTCATAATTCGACTTGGTTTGAGTCTTCATCAGATCATATCAGATGCTTCTTATTTTATGGGTACCATCACCTTAGAAGACATCACCCCTCTCGTCTTTTTTGAAACAATTTCTAGAAGCATTTTTGTCTCTTATGGTGGACCGTGGTATACACATGCATATTTCATTCTCTTTTTTGCTGATGAAAGTCTTCATAGATGTACAATGTTTCTTTGGATTAAGCTAACTATTTGTCAACCTATATAATTAGATATTTCTTTGGTGGGGAATATTTGTGGCTTCAACTCCTGTATTAAGAGGTGCAGAATGGCTTGTGATAATTGGGCCAATTTTTTTGACGATGTTGCTTCTCTTTCTTAGTGGCATCCCACTTCTTGAGGTTCATCCCTCTTTTCCCTTTTTAACTCAGTACTTCCTTCCTGTTCCCTTATGATCTGCGTGAGGCAATTGTTATATTTTTTACATTCATAAATTGTATCAGGAATCAGCAGATAAACGTTATAGCGGTTCAGAAGAGTATTGCATCTATAAGCTCACAACCAGGTCAGTGCCGTCCGGCCCCTTTATCCTAGTAATGGTTTGAATCCATCTAATGAGAAGGACATCTGATAGTTGTGATTATTTTCATTTTCTAATGAGGACATCTGATAGTAGTGAGTATTTTAATTTTCATTTTGGTCTTTTCAACAGCCCTCTTATTCCACTGCCACCTGCTGTCTATGGAAAATTGCCATCATGGTTCAAGGTTGCCTTCCTTTTTGAGTTTCCTCTCTATAGCCGAGGATTTCCTCGTGATGGAAGGTCAAGCTAACCGTGTTTAGGTTTTCATGGAAACTTTTTTCTTGTACTTTTGGATCTCCTATACGTGTCTATATTCCACAGTGTTTGACTATGAAAACATGACATATTTACTTCTCAACTTCCTCAATATATGTTTCTAGATTTGACCAATCCTGATTCCATGCGCCGAAAAAGCTTATGCTTTTTCAGATTGATTTACCCAGCTTCAAGATTTTAAACATGTTATGTTTTATGAACCATCTTTTTATGCAGAAGTACCGATATCAATTTCATTAGTCAAGTCAATAGTATTAATCATCAAAAAGACGCTACTATATATGTTTTCCCTTCAGTTCTTCTTTTTCCTTCATTTCCTTCATTACTATATATTTTTAAACATGCTTGTTGACATTACTATATAAGTTCCCACACTGAGACCATACATACCAACGGCTCCTCTTGAAACTGTGAGGCTGCCAATATTGCATTGTGAATCAACAAGCTCTGAATTTGATATCCAATGAATTTAACAAATGAAATCCACCAAAATTTATTAGTTTGGACTATGTAGCAGTATATCATCTTGCATTAAAGAAAGGGCACAACTCGTATCTAACATTACAACTTGCACCTACAAACCTTCCTCCTGCCTTCCCATCTCGATAACCAGGCAGCTCCTCTATAGCATTCTCCAGGCACTTCTTGCAATCCCCACCAGAAAGGTCTCTAGTGCACTGAGCCAGTCCATACAGCTTTTCTGGCAACCCAATCTCCATAACTTGCACTGCGAGCAGCAGAGGTGACAGGTGGGCCTTCATCTTCAGCATGTTCATCAGCCCAGCAACCTTTGCCTGAAATCCCGCCCGCGGCAACGTCACATTCCGGGCACTCTGCATGCGGAACTTGTGTTCGCCGTCGATTTCGCCGAAGAATTCACCATCTGAGTAGCGTAGCAGGCACTCATCGAACCAAATGATAGCCTCTTTCTTGAAGGGGCAGAGCTGACGCAACTGGGAATCAGCGGAGCGAATGCATGTTTTGCATGCCGAGCTTTTGACATCCCCCCGGCAGAGAGCAAGGCCGTTCACCTTGTCGTCTCCCTGCCCGATTGAGCCGAGTCCGAAGCCGATGGATGGGGAGCTTGTGGTCAGAGCAAACGTTAGCTGATTCAGGTTGTCGTTGAAAGGGTCGTTGGTGGCGTATGTCTTGGAGCTTGGGCAGGACGTGAAGAGAGGATCGCCGGCTGCAGCGATGCGAAGGAGAAGAAGGGACACCGCGAGCAGGGGGAGCAGGGATTGCTCGAGGAGGTGCATGTTGGTAATGGGTGAGATGTGGGATTAGAGTTCCATTTGGGTCTTTCCTGAGTTGAATATATAGGGGAGAGAGCGCATGGTTTGATTTCAGCTCTCGATGACCATTTTTTTTTTTTTTGATCATATGGTCAAAGAAGAGAGGCTGGATTTTTTCCTTTGATGAATTGGTCTTGGTGATGCAATTTCCTATATCAGGGTTTTGTTTTGAAATTATGGCCTCTTATGGGAAAGGCGGCTAGTTTGACATGTTCATGAGCATCCAGATTGTCCTCCGAAGGAAATTAACTTGGCTGACATTCAGGTTTCTTCATCCGAAGCGTGTGTAATATACATAGGAATAATTTGATTATCGACTAGTTGATTGCATCGAATAGTAAGGAAAGATTTGATTATCGACAATGTTATGTGACTCGTTTCTTCGAAGGAGCTATGTAGGGGTTGGAGTTGGGGGAGGCTGAAGGTGTCATGTGCTGTGGAGCTTCCATGGATTGAAAAAAAAAATGTTCGATTCCAGGGTTTAAAATTCAAAGTGTTTAGGTGAGCCAATTCCTGGTGGCTATCCAGCAGGAAACACTTGATATAATGATGGTTACAGGGTGTTGACTTGGGGTGAGGGATAAGAGTGGCTTCAAAATGTCCTTTATTTTAAGCACTAATTCAGAAGAGATAACAGTATCCCCATTCTAAACTCATTTTCGAGTTGCTTTTTAAATCAAACTTGGGGTTTATAATATGCTGCATACATCACGGCGACGGCGAGGAGAAAGAAAAAGAAAGAAAAGAAGAGAAGGAAAGAGAGGACATTGCTTGCTTTTATGAATGTTGGTAGATTATATACATAATGAACACACGCATCAATACATTTTTATTATGATAAATATCTATCGTACATTTGAGATATGTTTTTGAATGTGGATGTTGACTAGGACAAAAGGTTTGGTAGAAAGACGGATGTGATTTAATCTTGAGGAATCTATAGTTGGGACGAGAGTTTGTGAAAATTTTGAAGGAAAAATCTTAAAATTCTGAGGGAAAATTAAATCTGGAGAGAACAAAATTTTGAAAAAGGGACCTAAAGTTTGTGGAATCTGAAATTTTGAATTTTAGGTGGAACTAAATCTGTAGAGAACTAAAATTTTGTGTGTGAACTAAATTCTTTGAGGGGAAGTAAATTTTAGTTTGAATGTGGTTAAGATCTTTTGTTGGGGAATATTTTGAAGGCGACTGCAAATTTTTTTAGGGAGGATTTTGGATGTGGTTGAATTTTGGGTAGGATATTTTGAATGAGGTGTGGTTGTTGGCTTGATATATACATGGGCTGCCCATGGTTAGTGCACCAACCCAAGGGGGTTGGTGCACCAACCCAATGGGGGGTTGGTGCACCAACCCCCCCCATCTAGTTTAAAAGGAGGGCAAGTCCTTGGTTATTAGCATCGAAGAATTTGGGAATCCAATTGAGCTTCTATTGAAGCATTGAGAAAGATTGTATGATGTCCTATTGGAAGTTCCATATGATCATTGAGAGCTATCTTTGAGAGAGTCTATTGTGAGGATTTCTTAGGAAGAGTAGTTGAGTGCCTTTTGTATCTACTAATTGAAATTATGAGAAGTGTTCCCTTGGTCGTTTAGGCGACCTAAATCCTTTTGTTTGCTCTCTCTCTATTTGTTCTTCGTGCTAGATACTTCGGCGATCTGATTGCTTCCGATCGGCGCACAACAATTGGTATCGGAGCTTTGGCGACGAAGATCTAGACGAAGAAGATGGGCAAAGATGACGACGACAACCCTTCTACTCAAATGGCGCAATCTTCATATCCAGTACGAAGTTCGAAATTGAGAAGTTTGATGGGCATATCAACTTCGGCATGTGGAGATGCGAAGTACTTGACATCTTGAACCAACTTGGTCAAGATCAAGTACTAGATGAGAGGCCGACTACAACATCGGACTCAGAGTGGAGGATGATGAACCGGACCGCTTGCGGCACGATCCGGCTCTACTTGACAAAGGAGAAGAAGTACCCTTTCATGGAGGAGACGAACGCAAAAGCGTTATGGGATGCACTTGGTGAGAAGTACATGAAGAAGAACATTCAGAATCGCCTACACCTAAAGAAGAAGCTTTTTGGCCTCAAGATGGAGGAAGGAGTTTCAATTGAAGAACACCTCGACTACTACAACAAACTCCTCACAAATTTGAGAAACATCGACGTCAAGGTAGAAGATGAGGACAAGTCGATGATTCTCCTCAACTCCCTGAATAAAGACTATGAGCAGATCGTTTCGATCTTAACCTATGGTAAAAAGTCTATCTCCTTCAATGAAGTTTCTAACGCTCTTACTAGCAATGAATTTAGAAAAAATGATGATGAGAAGATGAGCGGCCAATGTTCCGAAGCGCTTACCGTGGTTAGAGGTCGGAGCAACGAAAGAGGTGGAGGTCGCAAAGGGAACCATATATCCGTGACGAGGGACAATAGTAGAGCTCCGCGCACAGACATCGAGAGGGATCAATGTGCCTTTTGCAAGGAAAGAGGACATTGGGCGAAGGAGTGTCCAAAGGTCAACAAGAAGAAGGATGCTACCGTCAACATCGTTAAAAGCGAGGAGGTGGATGAGTGGGTCCTAGTTGGTGCGACGGAAGGGGTGATGAAGGGGGGTTGGGTGCTCGACTCGGGTTGCTCGTTCCATATGACACCCCACAGAGTGTACTTTACTACTTTCCATGAAGGCAGCAAGTGTAAAGTCCTTCTTGGAGACGATGGAGCATGCACGATGGCGGGCATTGGCACGGTCCGAATAAAGATGAGTGATGGTGTCACACAGGACATAGGCGATGTTCATTATGTGCCGACGTGAAGTACAGTTTGATATCGCTTGGTTCACTTGAAGCCAAGGGTTGCAACGTGACTATGGAGGACGGCGCTTTGAAGGTGGCACGAGGAGCAATGATCCTGATGAAGGGAAAGCGTGAAGGCAACCTCTATTACTTGGATGGTACGGTGATGATGAAGACGACGAGAGTTCCAGATGAGCGAGCTACCGACTCAAGCTCGCACGCACCAAAGACGGCGTCATTGGATGATCTCCGGAGAGGTAGTGCTAATAAAGGTGATGGTTCAAGTCGGTATGGTGGAGATACCTTGTCCCCACAACTTGCACAACGGATGGATTCTATCAAAGTTTGGAAACCAAGGTATGAGAGATGCCAACCTGCAAGAAGGGTCTTGTTTGCTTTCTTTGTCAGGTGTGATGAGTCTCCGACCTTATTCGGTTAGGTGGAGCACAATGGCGACCTATGTTGACGAAGGAAAGATTGGTGTGATGAGATGGAATCAACGACGACTGATGAAACTAAGGATCTGGTGGAGCTACTTTGCACTAGTGATTGTTCGACGGATGAGCATATGAGGATCTATATCGGAGTCAGGTTCGAGTATGACTCGGACTTGTATGTTGACGATATGAGATGACTTTGGTGGCCCCTTCTAGGGCAATGAGGCTCTGCGTAGCCATATGAGCCTTTTGATATAATGATGGTTAGAGGATGTTGACTTGGGGTGAGGGATGAGAGTGGCTTCCTAATCTCCTTTATTTTAAGCACTAATTCAGAAGAGATCTCAGTATCCCCCTTCTAAACTCATTTTCGAGTTTGGGATAACAAGGTAATGAACGACATACCAAAAATAATAATCTAAATTGTCATTTATTGGCTTTTTAAATCAAACTTGGGGATTATAATATGCTGAATATACCACGGCGAGGAGAAAGAAAAAGAAATAAAAGAGAAGGAAAGAAAGGACATTGCTTGCTTTTATGAATGTCGGTGGATTATAGACATAATGAACACACACATCAATACATTTTTATTATTATAAATATCTATCATACATTTGAGATATGTTTTTGAATGTGGATGTTGACTAGGACAAAAAGGGTTGGTAGAAAGACGGCTGTGATTTAATCTTGAGGAATCTATAATTGGGACGAGAGTTTCTGAAAAGGAAAAATCTTAAAATTCTGAGGGAAAATTAAATCTGGAGAGGACAAGATTTTAAGGGAAACTAAAATTTTTAATTTTGGAGGAATTAAGTCTAGAGGGAACTAAAGTTTGGCGGAACTGAAATTTGAATATTAGGCGGAACTAAACCTGTAGAGAACTAAAATTTTGCGTGTGAACTAAATTCTTTGAGGGAAGTAAATTTTAGTTTGAATGTGGTTAAGATCTTTTGTTGGATGATATTTTGAAGGCGGCTGCAAATTTTTTAGGGAGTATTTTGAATGTGGTTGAATTTTGGGTAGGATATTTTGAATGAGGCTGTAACTATTTTTGGTGGAAGAGATTTTGAATGTGTTGAAATTTTGAATGCCTTCTGAGTCTGTGACCTAAGCAATATCTGATATTTGATCGACATCCTTTGTGCATACATATAATTTTATAAACACTTTCACATGCCATACCTACTACAACTCTGCCTTCCTCAGTTGACATCTCAATTGATTCATAGACTAACATGATATTTCTTTCCCAAAAGAAATTTGAAGTATAAATCACATCAACCTAATGTCATTTGTCCTCGTGAACTACACAACTTCGTTATTCTTAATTCACTATACTGTCATCCTTTTTTTTTTTCATAAGTCATTTAACAAATCAAAATGTTCGCTACAATTACATGTAAAATCTGAGTGTGACTAGAAACCTAGGGCATGAGTTAAAGAGAATGAACATTTTGTATCTTTCGTGCACACGCGCACACTAACACAACATTAGGTGTCAATGCCTGTGTGAACATCAACTACCTTAACTAGCTTCAGCAGTTCCGCCTAATCGATCACTTTGCTAGAGAAAGATGGGAAGGAGTGAACACAGGGCCAATGGTCCCTCATGTTTTGTGGATTTAAATCGTTTGATCTGCATCTCTTGTTGACGATACACATCATAAACCTTGACCGTGTACAAAATTGTATGCGACTTTTTTTTTTGAAATTAAAACTCGAACGAGTGCAACGCATGTGGCACATAATGAAATAGCCGACTGATTCAATGTAGAAGAGAAACCAACAAAGTTTATCATTCATCTATCTCATGTGGGGAATATATGCCCTTGCATCAATTAGTGGAATTGACACATCTCGTTCAAAATAATAGTAAGCTATTTGACTATCTTTATCTATGCAATCAGTAGTACAACAGAGTTTTTATTAGGTTACTACATGATTACATGGTTAAAGTCCAAGGATTTATGACATGAACATTGAGATCATGATAATGAGGCTAATGTGACCTTCGATCATATGTCCAAAACTGTTCCTGGTCGGATGAATATCGAAACGGGACATCAATATTCCGTTTAGACCAGTGTGCATTAACATATAACATCGGATGGTAGTGACTGAACTCATAGTCACTCGATGTGGAGACATGATTAGATAATGTGCATGTGCTTGTTGGGGAAACAAGTTCATAAACGACTCGCCGAGAAGCTTCTGCACAGTATCATACTTTGACTGTCAATGGAAGCTCTCAGATGACAATAAGTGCTGCATAGTCCTTATTACCTAAGATGTGCCGAACGATCTTGCACGTGGAAGGCTAATCTTAGGCTTTTACCGAAGATCAGTATTATACCAGATACGTATGTACTTGCTGGGTATAGTCGAAAGCGTGCGAAGGGAGTGTCCATCATGATGGGATTCGTCTCCTTCGATATGTGACGTTAGTGTCGCAAAGAGTTTAGTGAGATCCATAGTTAAGTCTTTGTCCATGGTAGACAGATAAACTTGTTATGTAATAAGTCGTATCTGACATCAAAACAGTTGATTAACTGGGCAATAGTCAACTAGTGCATAAGCACTAGTCGACTAATTGGCTCAGATGCGTAAGGGATGTTGGTTCAGCGTTATGGTGCGGGTCACAAGTCAACTAGTGTATAGCATCATGGTGTTCACAAGGCAGCATATGGGGTGTAATACGAATGTCTTTAAGGTAGACTAACACACTGTCTTGTGAACACCATGATGCTTCACAAGGAGAGACATGACTGGAATAAAAAACCATGCCGTCGGAGGAAATCAGAAATGCAGGCGTACCATTGTTTGGGTGCCTATTTGAGTCCATAGTTCGCATTTACCATATTTATTTCTTCAATCCGGTCCATTCATTTCGATATTCATATTCTGAAAGCTAATACCATGTATCAATCTAGTGAATCCAAGAGGAATTGCTCGTTGATTCACTTCACAAATTTAATGGTTTCCTAGTAATAGAATAGAACATGTAAACCCTTTGGGTTCACTTGGAAATAAGTGGTTTACGTTTTTAGAATATGAAGATCAAAATGATCGGAACCGATCATCAAAAAACATAGAAGAATGGGTATGTGCGAGCTAGCCAACAAGACAATTTTCTAATTGGCAAGCATCAAAACCACACACCCTATTATTTTTTAGATGATCGGATCCGTTCATTTCGATCGTGATGTTCTAAAATCCCGAACTTCCAATTTTCAAGTAACCCAAAAGTTTTTACTCATTCATCTTTACGCTGCAAAAAGTTCTATTACTACAAAACCGTTAAATTCGTGACAAGTGGATGAACAAGTAAAGCCCCTTAGATTCAATTGAAAATTGATGTTTTGATGTTTTAGAAAATGAAGATTAAAATAAACTGATTGGATCGTCACAAAAAAATATTGGGGGTGTGATCTCACTCTTAAACTTTTACGAACTCTTTCTCTTAATCAATTTTCTATTTTTCAATCAAATTCAGCCTTATTATTGAGCATCTCAATGACTTGAGATACGTTACCATCAATGTCATGAATTAGGTTGATCATCGAACAAGAATCGAATTTTATCCTCTTATAGGAGTGCATCGCACATGATTTCTTCAAAGGCCGATAATCCATTAATAATTTGTTGTGAATCATCTACATAATTGTTTCATCAATTATTAAATTGCTGCAGGAGAAATTGTGGTTTTAGAAAATGACCAGCCCAAATCGTAGTTGCGTCAGACGCAAAGAATTCACCAGACGCGTCGCCTCCATACTGATCTCCATGATATCCACGCTCTGCATGCGTTCTGTTGATCGTCATGTGTTTTGGTATTGTTTGAAGATGGAATGACTCATGCACGTAACATGCACGGGTTGATTAAGCTGGAAGTTTCCATATAGAATTGGCCTATTCATGATTATGTGGATTTAGGGAATGCTTTGCTGTGAGTAGCTATTTAATTAAATAAAAATGACTCTTTCAAGAAAATTATCTTTTGGTCAACAATGACTCTTTCCTGAAACCATCATGCTTGCATATAATCCGTGCTCTTGCATCCTAGATTCACCGGCAAGAACGGATATAGATACAACTGTACTTCATTATATAAAACTGGCAGCATTGGAGACTCTGACCTCCAGAGGGTCTTGTTTTCATTTACGATGCAGCATGCAAAGTTTGTATGTCCCCATGCATCCACCGACAATCGAGATTTCATTTACAATGGACGTGCAGTCCATAATTGGAGTCTATTTATCAATGACTCTGCCGACCCATTTTGGGTATGAACATGCGGCACTGTATGTTTCATTTTCTATTCCCGTTGCTTGGCAGTACTCTTGAAATGACCGGGAGGTATATTTCCCAACATTAACCAGACTTATTTTCTATATTTGATTGTCTGGAAATGTGCCCGCAACATTTTTATTTTTGTGCCAATCGCTTTGGAAAAGCTAAGTTGCGGGTCTGTAGTAGACACACATACGAATATTCTGAGGATGCATTTATCAGTACAATGAAGTACCGAAATAGCCCATTAGGGGTGGAATTTGTCCACATATATCTCCTTATATTCTTTTTGAGGAAGCGTTGAGATTCTTTTTCAACTTTTCGTAGAGATAGCCTTGTAATTAGTTTTCCCTTATAGCAAGGGATGCGAGGGAATTTTCTCTTCTTAAGAATCTTCTGATTCTTCTAGTCATACCCATAGGATAAGATGTGGTGCATCATCACCGATCCAGGGTGGCCAAGTCTATCATGCCAGAGTAAAAACTTGGCTGAATTCGGGCATTTCAGGTGCTCCGTTTAATTCCGCTTCCTTTCTCTGAATCTTTGTATGGTAGAGGCCTGTAAGGCTATCAAAAAGTTCAAGTATGGATTTTACTCCTTTTTCTTGAGACGTTACATACAGTAATTTGTTTTTCATTTACATTTGTTGTTTCCAAATGGAATCCGTTGAAACGGATGTCCTTGAAACTTAGAAAGTTTCT
This sequence comes from Scilla litardierei, assembly GCA_030789695.1. Taxonomy (NCBI): domain Eukaryota; kingdom Viridiplantae; phylum Streptophyta; class Magnoliopsida; order Asparagales; family Asparagaceae; genus Scilla; species Scilla litardierei. The sequence goes on along the minus strand of CM061139.1, from coordinate 179,725,197 downwards.
TTTGGAATTTGAAGAGATTAGTGCATCCTTTATTTTTATTTCTGTGTCATTTGGGGAAAACAATGTTGCGTTCCCTAGATCTTCAATATCGTATGTGTTTATTGTCTACTAATCAGTCATGAGAGCAGTTCATCTATTAAAAGATGAATCAAATATGCACATGAATTTTCAGATAAACATTTTCAAAACAAATTACGTAATTCAAATGCTCTCATAACATGAAATATTCTAAACAATTTGGTAAGATAAAAATAGAAGGCTAATCAAGCAAGTCTTTATTTTCGAAGTCGTCAGCTATAAACTTGACTAGAGCATCAGAGGTCACCTGGTGTATTTTAGCTTTATTTTTCTTGTTTTCTTTGTACAATTCCTGGAGATGCTGCGGAGTTCGGCACACTCTGGACCAGTGTCCTTTCATGCCGTAGCGATGGCACTGGTCTTCACATTCCCTCTTGGGTGGGGGTGCATCATCTCTATTTTTGTTATTTCTGCGCCAGGTGAACTTCCGCTTACTTTCATTTATTCGTTGATGGACTTGGCCACTAGCCCTTTTGTTCTGTCCCCCTTTCTGTGGTCTTTCTTTTCTTTTGTTGTCTCTCTTCTTTCGAGAAGAAGATGCATTATGAGCTTCTGGGAGGGGGCAGTGCCAGGGGGCGCATGTTATGAGTGGCGAAGAGAAGCTCTCTGTTTTGTTCGGCCATGAGTAAACATGACAGCAGCTCAGAACACTTGGTGAACTTTCATTCACGGTATTGCTGCATTAGTATCGCATCTTTCTCATGGAAAGACGTGTACGTCTTTTCCAGCATGCGATCTTCTGAGACCTTTTCACCACACAACTTCAGGCGTGAGGTGATGCTAAAAAGTGCTGAGTTGTACTCAGTAATGGCTTAAAGTCATGTAGTCTCAGGTTCTCCCACTCATATCGTGCCTTTGGGAGTATAACATCTTTCTGATGTTTATACCTATCCTCAAGGGCAGTCCATATCTCAAGTGGATCTTCGACTATAAGGTATTCAGCCTTTAGGGTCTTGTCCACATGGCGGCGAATATAGATAATGGTTTGCGCCTTTTCTATATCGCTTATATTTTCATTATTAGTCACAGCAGAAATGAGGGTCTTTGCCCGCAGATGAAACTTCATATCGAGCTGCCAGCTCAGATAGTTTCTGCCTGATGTATCCAACGCTTCGAAATCGACACTTGTAATTTTAGCCATTTTATCTAGCAGAGCACAAATATGCATGAATTAATAATTTAAACATAAACATTTTCAGGCGGAGGCAATTTTAATATTAAGGGCTAATTGCGTGGATCGGCTAGTCCCACATAAATAAGAGTCCAAAGTTCTATTACAGTCTATATTACACAAATGAAATCTTTAAAAAGAAATTAGAACTTTGGAAACCCCCGTGGGTCCCATATAAGATCTTCAGCTTCAATTGTGGCATCCGTCTCCATGGAAAAAGGTTTTTGGTCTTGGATATTTACATAATTTCCTCACTACAATTTCTCTCAAAAGTAAAAGAAAAGTGCAGGAAAATAAAATGTGGGACTTAAACAGCCGATCCAAAAACTGCAATTAGCCATCCATGCAGAAAATTTGTGTTCATCAAACATTTTCATCAGACATTTTCATCACGGGCATCACATTCATTTATATTCGTAGAGAGGGATAAACAATTTAATTACTTAATAATTATTGTACCACTGTGCAACGTCATACACCGTTAGGTTAGCTAACTAACGACAGAGCGGTCGCAGGATCTTCCTAATTATTAAGTTTTAAAAATATGCACAACCATGCACAGTTTATCCACAGAATAAGCCAAAATAATGCAAAGCATATATTAATGATTTTACTGAATAAATCATTAAATGCAAGGGTTGTGCTAGTTGGGCTTATCCAAAGAGATTGGAAAAGAGCCAATAATTAGACATGTTCGTAAAAGGAAGAAGTTTTCCTTTTTAATTCATCCCCAAATGTCCCCAAAATTCCCCAAAATTCCCCTGTTTATACGTGAATTTTTAGGTCTCCAAAATGCCATTTTTGATCAATTTTGAATAAGCATTTTAAAACTTATTTTTAGCCCCTTTATTAGTAATTTGCACATTCCCCATTTTTTTTCTAAAAATATGGTCTGCGGGCCTGAAGCCTGCAGAGTAGCTGCGGGCTTCAGGTCCGCAGTCCCAATCTGTTTTTTTTTCCGAAAAAGTAGTCTGCGGGCCTGAAGCACGTAGAGTTGCTGCGGGCTTCAGGCACGCAGTCTGAATTTGTTTTTTTCGAAAATGGGCTTCGGGCCCATTCAATAGAATCTAGGGTTGAGGGGCGGCGGCTAGGGTTAGCCGCCGCCGCCCCTCACAGTACTGCCGCCGGTCGGTGGCAAGGGGAGCCGCCCACGCCTTCGAGCGGAGGGGGGATTCGTACATAGTGGCGTCGCCCCCCTCCGGGGGGCTTCGGGGCGCAACTGCACCGCCTCCCTTCGGGGGGAGGCTTCGGGGAGCAACGGTACTGCCTCCCTTCGGGGGGGTTGGGCGTCGGAGAGCAACGGCACCGCCCCCCTTCGGGGGGGGGTCGGGTGTCGGGGAGCAACATCACCTCCCCCCTTCGGGGATGGTCGGGCGTCGGGGAGCAACAGTACCGCCCCCCCTTCGGGGGGGGGGGGGGGGGGGGGGGGGGGGTCGGGTGTCGGAGAGCAACGCACCGGCCCCCCTGGGGGGGGGATTGGGCATGGCCGCCCCCTCCTTGGGGGGGCTCGGAGATCAGATACGGCCACCCCCCCTTCGGGGGGGTTCGACTAGTGGGCACGGCCGCCCCCCTTCGGGGGGGGGGGGGGGGGAGGGTGCGACGATCGGGGTGGGTGGGTAGCCGGCGGCAAGGCTGCCAGGGGCATGGGTTACGGTAAAAAGAACCCTATATGATTTTGGACGAATCAAGTTCGTCGTTTTACGCAATTAGCAAATCCCATATCGATCTTGTGAGATCTATGGGTAGATCAATCATACGTATGATAAAAACAGCGTTTTAACGTGTTTTACCTCTATATCCGTCCTCCGGATATAGCGACAGTTGAACGAAGCCTACGCGGATGACGACGCTCGATTGAGAAGCCTTGCACCGCGCACGTGGATCTTCCATCTACCTTCGCCTTCACAACGATCAAAATTTTTTGGAAGAATCTTAGAGGCTCGTGCTGATAACGTGTTATGAATCAACTACTCGGGGAGGAACCCCCAGACCTTTATTTATAGGCAGTATTGAGAGTAGGAAGATAAGATATATGGATATGAGCGTATCTCTAAGATACCCACAATCCTAACCGACTCTATTATTTCCATTCACAACAATATACTTTTTTTTTCATTTTCCTTCATTTTCATTTTTTTTAACTAAACAAGAGAAAATTAATCTCCTCCTTCCTTTCTTTCCCTTTCTTCTTATCCAAACACAGCCTAATTGTTTTTAACATTTGATAGATTGCTTATTTGACGCCGAGTAAAGGGCATCCATCATCTATTTTTATAAACTTTGTGAAATTTTCTAGGCTAAACTTCTTTCAAGTATTTAGGCGAGTCACGAGTTAAACTGGCAGCATATATAAATCTTTGCTTCCAAAAAAAAAAAGCTTGATACAGAATTCCGTCAATCTTTCATTTCAGGTAACAATGAAGTACACAAGTAAACAGATGATCAATACAATAGGAGAGCTTGTTGCATGGTCAGCAGCTCGATGCATGTGCTTCTTCATCAACACTAAGCATTGTAATTGTAAAAGGGGTAGAGCTCGTATCTGACAGTACAACTCCCACCAACAACCCTCCCCCCTCTCTTCCCTCCACAACAACCTGGCAGTTGAGCAATGGCACTCTCCAAGCACTTGTCACAATCATCGGTCGAAAGATCCCTCGTACACTGAGCCAATCCATACAGCTTCTCCGACGATCCAATTATCTCCGTCTCTCGCACCGCAAAGAACCGGCGCGACCTGCTAGCCTTCAGAGAGTCCATCAGCTGCATAACTTGGGCGTTGAACTCCGACTGCGGCGACGTTGACACGTTCTGTGTGTTTGCTAGAAGAAACGTAAAATCTTGATCAATCTCGCCGAAGAACTCAGCGTCGGAGTAGCGAAGGAGGCACTCGTCGAACGAAATGACGGCCTGCTTCTTGAAATGGCAGAGGTTGCGGATCTGGACGTTTGCGATGCCGAGGCAGGATTTGCATGCCGTGCTGTTTATGTCGCCTCGGCAGAGAGCCAGCCCGTTCACCTTGTTGGGGCCTTGCTTGTCAACTGAGCTCAGCCCGAAGCCATTGCATGGGGAGCCTATGACGAGTTGATACATTAGTTGGTGCAGGTTCTTAGCGAAGGGATCGGTGATGGTGTAGTTTGGGGAATTTGAGCATGATGAGAAGAGTGGATCAATGGCTGCAACGTTATGAAGCAGAAGGGAGAGTGAGAGGAGGGAAATGATGGATTGGCTCAAGGAATACATCGTTGAAAAAAGGGAGAGAACGATCGAGTATACTGATGTTGGTGAGTGTAGCTTGGATTTTTGAACTTGATGATATGTGCGTTGTTTGAGTCTAATTTATAGGCAAGTCTGGGGGTAAGTTTTTCCTTTTTATTGTGTTTAAAAATAATTTACGCTGCTTGCAGGTGAATACCTCTGCTTGAACACGCCATATGCTGGAAAGGTCTTTGTAGAATTGGCCCCTCCATGATCATCTAGATTTGGTGACTTGATCAATTTATTTTATCTTACTCTTGTTTATCTTCTTTTTTTCACCTAAAAATATCGGATTCGGGTTGGCTCCTTCAAGCGTTGGACCATTTGATGGCCAACACGTTCGGAGCCGTTGATTTGATCTACATTAATTACCCCATCTTTTCTCCTATTAACCTCTCTTTTGTTCTCTAATTAATGTGGCTTAACGTCGTTAATCCCACTCCCTCCCGCAAATTTCCCTCCTCCTCTCTTCCCTCCATCCAACCTAGCTCACCGGAACATCATCGACCCGAAGTTATAAAGGGGATACTGTTGATTATTGCTTCAAACTGGAAATGTGGAAGGTGACACGGCCGTGCGGATTTTGGCACGTCCATGCGTGTCAGAGCAGATGTATCAGTTGACTCACACAGATATGGACACAGACGTGTCAGAGCATCTGTCCCCCTAATGAAGAGTGCATCCCCTATGACAAGAAAGTCGTGATTATGGGGATGCACTCTTCATTAGGGGGACAGAGGGTATGGGGATGCACTCTTCATATCATTGATTGCACACACCCTAACAAATTCTAATCATATCCAACACATACTCTCCAGAGAGTATGGGGATGCACTCTTCATATCCAACACATACTCACGGTGTAGAATGGTTTTTTGAATCAAAATGGTGGGCATTGAGCGAAGCTTGATTATATATAAAAGAGAAGGGGTCAAGGGTTCGATTCCAACTTTACAATTAAAACTGTCACTGACAGAAGCACATGGGCAGTTTGCAAAATATGTAGACCTTCCGACCAGCACCCACATCTATTTCCTGACACAGACCTTGTTGTTGACCCGCGAGCTCTCCGTCTCGGCCCAGTTAGCCCACAACACGTACCTGAGCATCATGTTCCTCTTCTCCCCCAAGAACCTCTCCGACACAAACTTCGTCGGCCTGTTAAACACCCTCGGGTCCCTCATCGCCATCGATTAGAACCCACACGACATATCCCCCTGCGGATCTCGACGATCAAGTCGGTCCTCGCCGTGCCGAACTGCACCTGCACTGGCAGGCCGATGTGGAACACCTTGTACGCCACCGACTTCACCAGCTCCATCTGCTCGAGCCCCCCAGTGTTATCTCCCCGTCCTCGGACAGGACCACCGATTTGCACCTCGCGGGCCAGCTTGTCGTGGAGGTCAGTCCCGGCCCCCGCCGACACGACCCCCTTTATAACTTCGGGTCGATGATGTTCCGGTGAGCTAGGTTGGATGGAGGGAAGAGAGGAGGAGGGAAATTTGCGGGAGGGAGTGGGATTAACGACGTTAAGCCACATTAATTAGAGAACAAAAGAGAGGTTAATAGGAGAAAAGATGGGGTAATTAATGTAGATCAAATCAACGGCTCCGAACGTGTTGGCCATCAAATGGTCCAACGCTTGAAGGAGCCAACCCGAATCCGATATTTTTAGGTGAAAAAAAGAAGATAAACAAGAGTAAGATAAAATAAATTGATCAAGTCACCAAATCTAGATGATCATGGAGGGGCCAATTCTACAAAGACCTTTCCAGCATATGGCGTGTTCAAGCAGAGGTATTCACCTGCAAGCAGCGTAAATTATTTTTAAACACAATAAAAAGGAAAAACTTACCCCCAGACTTGCCTATAAATTAGACTCAAACAACGCACATATCATCAAGTTCAAAAATCCAAGCTACACTCACCAACATCAGTATACTCGATCGTTCTCTCCCTTTTTTCAACGATGTATTCCTTGAGCCAATCCATCATTTCCCTCCTCTCACTCTCCCTTCTGCTTCATAACGTTGCAGCCATTGATCCACTCTTCTCATCATGCTCAAATTCCCCAAACTACACCATCACCGATCCCTTCGCTAAGAACCTGCACCAACTAATGTATCAACTCGTCATAGGCTCCCCATGCAATGGCTTCGGGCTGAGCTCAGTTGACAAGCAAGGCCCCAACAAGGTGAACGGGCTGGCTCTCTGCCGAGGCGACATAAACAGCACGGCATGCAAATCCTGCCTCGGCATCGCAAACGTCCAGATCCGCAACCTCTGCCATTTCAAGAAGCAGGCCGTCATTTCGTTCGACGAGTGCCTCCTTCGCTACTCCGACGCTGAGTTCTTCGGCGAGATTGATCAAGATTTTACGTTTCTTCTAGCAAACACACAGAACGTGTCAACGTCGCCGCAGTCGGAGTTCAACGCCCAAGTTATGCAGCTGATGGACTCTCTGAAGGCTAGCAGGTCGCGCCGGTTCTTTGCGGTGCGAGAGACGGAGATAATTGGATCGTCGGAGAAGCTGTATGGATTGGCTCAGTGTACGAGGGATCTTTCGACCGATGATTGTGACAAGTGCTTGGAGAGTGCCATTGCTCAACTGCCAGGTTGTTGTGGAGGGAAGAGAGGGGGGAGGGTTGTTGGTGGGAGTTGTACTGTCAGATACGAGCTCTACCCCTTTTACAATTACAATGCTTAGTGTTGATGAAGAAGCACATGCATCGAGCTGCTGACCATGCAACAAGCTCTCCTATTGTATTGATCATCTGTTTACTTGTGTACTTCATTGTTACCTGAAATGAAAGATTGACGGAATTCTGTTACATTGTGTGGTTTGAATTATTAGCTACAGTAACTTGTTTGGTGGACATAGGAGAACACTTAGGAATCTATTACTTCTATATTTGGTGCTTCTAAAGGATTTATTGGAATACGTTGATATGATGGTATTGACGGTGCAGCAATAGTGGATGAGGTGAGGTGGTCCGATGGTGATTGAGATTGCGATGGCGATCTGATGTTGGCAGCGAGGATTCTCCGAATGCAACTCCACGTTGTTATATTAGCAACTCAGTACTAGGATGTGTGACTTTCTGAGAAGTCCTCGTTTCGCAACTATACTAGCCGCTTGCGGCTAACTTACCTTTCAAAAAAAGGCAGGGATGATCCCGATGGTGGTTGTTTCAGAGTGTTTTCTCACTACAGAAGCGTTGACCGTGGACTGCCCGGTCAACGTGGTCAAGGGGCCGATTTGGGTCCCTTGGGTGCGTCGAGCACGTGCAGACGCGACGCGAATCGGAGATGCAGACGACGTGGAACACGTCAGCTGGGCCGGGTCTGGATCCTCGACCTCAAGGGGGCTGAGGTGAAGCCTCGGCCCGGTGTGATATGCTCGGCCTCGGACGGTCGAACGACGAGGGGAAGCCTCGGCGCCCTGTCTTGATGCACGGCCGATGCGGAGCAGAGGGGGAGCCTCGGCTCGGATGGATGCGCTCGGCCTCGGACGGTCGGACGACGAGGGGTAGCCTCGGTCGGAACGACGTCCTCCGGCGCGAGCGGGGGGAAGGAGATGAAGTGGGGGAACTAGGTCGTTGATGGAGTACCTTAGCTTTTGTTACCTGAGATGCGGTCCTTTGTCCAGTCGTCCTCCTAGCCCTTTTATAGGCCTCTCGTCGCGTTCGTCCATGATTCACGTCTCTCGTCCGTCCCCAATCGTGCCCCCTCAATCCGCCTCTCTCTCGCCGCTCCCCGCGCCACGCCAGCACCTTCCCATAACGGCCATTAAGTGGCAGCGGGCCTGGGGGAACGGTTATCGCTGGAGTGGGCGAGTGACTCGCGCATTTACGGGGTCGGGTCGGATCGACGTTCGGGGGCCCTCTTGGGGGCCTTGTCTGGCGGGCCCGATCTCGCAGATGGGCTTCTGATCGGTAGTCGGGTTTCTGGGCTCGTGTCTTTCGGGCTTCGGCCAAATAGGCGTAACAATTGCCCCCATTGGTCGGGTCGATCGGCCTCGGCCGGTTCGGCTCGGCCGATGTGACTTCCGCCGATTTCGACAGGCTCGTCAGTCGAAGCTGATTCATTAATTGGGCGTCATCATGAGTCGGTCCGTTCGATACTTTTAGGGCACGAGTTCCGAAGCGCCGTCAGTCCCCTGATGTCGCAACGTGTCACTGCGGGTTTATCCCCACCGTTTAGCGGGGTCGTCTTTGGTAGAGAAGCTGGGTGGGTTGTGAGCCGCCATCCCGTCATCCTCTTCTTTGTGTTGATCTTGATCCTGCCCGAGCTCTGCCCCATGTCGTCTTCCTCTGCCACTGGTTCGGGTCGGCCGGAGCGTGACGTCACTCCTGGCCTGGTGGGTAGTCCTCCTTCGGTGATTCGTCGGCATGGGGGCGAACTTTCAGGGGTGCCCCCAGAGGTCTTAGCGTGGCCTTCGTCGGTCTGTGCCACCACCATCGGGAGTATGCGCTCTGCCTACCTGCTTCCGCCTTACTCGGCTCGTGCTCCCGGGTCCGACGAGCGGATCTGCCTTCCCGGTCCCAACGAGGTTGGAGTATACGAGAAGTGTTTCCGCTTCGGGCTCCGTTTCCCGCTCCACCCCTTTATCATCGAGTTCCTTCAAGCCCACAACGTGGGCTTGTACCAATTCTGCCCCAACGCCATCGGGCTCCTCGTCGGGTTCGTCGTCATCTGCATGCTGAGGGGAGTGGTGCCCTCCCTCCGTCTCTTCGCCCAGTTCTACCGCATGAGTCATCACCAGTCGGGGGTGTGGATTTACATCAGCGCCCGCCCGAAGATGAGCCTTGTGTTGGGGTTGCCGAGCTCCCTGAAACGTTGGAAGGGGGAGTATGTATTTGTCGCGTTCCCGTCGAGTGTACCTTTCCCGGTTCGATGGGGAGTGGCCGGCGCGGTCATCCTCGATCTGGGTGAGCCGACTGCCGCCGAGCTGCAGACGGCGAAGGCCCTGCTGGCGATTCCTTCGAGGGAGCGGATGATCGACGTCCTCTTCAGCAACCATAACTTGCGCAAGACGGTGTGGCCCTTGGGTAAGCTCTCCGAACATTCGCCATTCGGGGTTGCTCGGGCTCTTCTCGGCCTCTTACTTCTTCTTTGGGTGCAGGTGGATTCCCTCTCGGTTCTTCTTCCGCCAGCCCTCACGTGCTGGCCCCAGATCCGGACCCGCGTAAGAGGGATCATGTGTTGAAGGTCCGGAAGAAGCAACGGGCCGTGACCTCAGCTGTTGGCTCCAAAAGGAAGAAGGGGCCATCTCCCTCCATCCCCTTGTTGGAGTCTTCCAAGAGGGTCCGCGAGGGGGTCGAGGAAGTTGACGTCCTGCCGCCCGCCGATCAGCACCGACCTGCCCCCTTTGAGGTTGCCTGGCCGTGGGTTGGCCCATCACCTCTCCCGGGCGGTTCTCTCCCTGATGCCTACGATCGGTATCTAGGCGCGTTCCGCTCCGACCCAGGCGAGTTTCCTTCGTCAGGAGAATGCCTTCTTCGTCCACGCTTCCCGGTGGGGGAGAAGGAATCGGTGTTTTTGAGCCGCGGAGTTGCCGCACGAGTGGCCGAGAACAGTTGCCTCCCTCCTGATCAGGCTGTGTTGGATGGAGTTAGAGGTGACTGTTTGGCCACCTTCGTGATTCAGGCCGGCCAATAGGTAGAGTGTCTCTGCTTATCCTCCCTCTAGCTGCTTTCGCCGCCTTACCTTTGTTGCCTTGGTACAGTTGTCCTCGGTGGGTCTTTCGATGAGGCGCCAGTTTGCGGCGCTTCCTAAGGCCAGGTCCGACGCCGGGCAAGATCTTGAGGTCCACGGTGACGAGGGGGAGGCAGGTCAGTTAGATGAGGCGCGGGTCATTGTTGAATATTGGACTCCCCGGATTTGGTTTTGGATGATGAGCAAACATAAATAATTCATGAACTAACAATTTGTGAGCGCAGTATTGGAGATCGTCGCCAAATTCACGAGAACAATCAAAGCGACATCTCAAGACTTCTCAAAGCTCGTATTCATTGCCTAAAGCTTCGTTGAAGCTTTTAGACCGTTTTGGAAGTCATGAAGAAATGATCGAAGCTCTCAAAGATCGTTCCTTAAGGTTTTATTTATAGTCTTTTAGCTTTGATCTATAGAATGTTAAGCCTTGAGTATATCTTACAATTCTATCTTCATAACGCTCATATCGTAGCTCTAGGATCTTAGTTGAAGTCCACTCTAACTTCCTCGAAGCATCGCGCTTCGATTCGGACTTATTCGTGCAAGTTAGTTGGTTCAAGAAGAAGAACTGACCGACTAGATGGTGATCTAGTCGGTCAGCAAAGCTTCTTGGACCGACTAGTTTGCTTCCTTAATTTCATGCACTTTACTGTTTACAGTTAGTCGGTCTACGTTGACTCACCGACCGACTAGTTTGTGAACTAATCGGTCAGTGATGCTTCTTTGACCGACTAGTTGTGCTTTACTGTTCATACTAATTTTCTCCTAAGCTACTGTTTATCGTTAGTCGGTCTAAGAACGTTTGGTGACCGACTAGTTGACAATCTAGTCGGTCAACATTTGTTCTTGGACCGACTAAATCAATTTGTATTCAGACTATGTGTTTTTGACTCTTAGTCGGTCTAAGTTCACTGACCGACCGACTAGTTGTGAAACTAGTCGGTCAGAAAGTCTTCTTGGACCGACTAGATTTCTAGGTCTGAAATTCAATCTCCTCACTGTTCATCACTTAGTCGGTCCATGTTGTTTGACTGACCGACTAGTTGATGAACTAGTCGGTCAGTGGTTGTTCTTTGACCGACTAGTTGCTTCAGTTTTCTAACCGTTGGGATTTGACCTAACTCGTTTTTATGGGACCCTATAAATACGAACCTTGGTCATTTCTCTCTAGGTTAGAGCTGCCATTAAGAGATTCATTGAGATTGAAAGAGATAGTGATTCTCACTCATTTCCAAAGCTCTCTTCCTCATAAGAAATCCATTCTCTCACTTTCTAGATCTAGAATCCATCTTGAGAGAAGTTTGTTCTTGGTGAGCCCTTCAAGCTCTAGCTTGATTCAAGTCTCCAAATCTCTCCTAGGCACCCATTGCTGGTCATTGCTTTGGTGCTAGGTCTTGGTGACTTCATCTTCCTCAAATCCCTCCTTGCATCTATTTGGTAAGAAAACTCAAGGTATAGGATTTTGTGGTAAGATTGTTTATTTCATTATAAACTCATTTATATTGCTTGTTGATTCTCTCGGTTGTGAGAGAAGGTTGTGATCCCGGGTTGTGGGATTCACTATTGCCATTGCATGTATGATTTGATCTTGTGAAGGTTTTTCACAAGATATCATAGTGGAAATCTTGGGTTAGGGTTTCTAACCTAAGTATCCGGAGGGGATCCGGGTGGTTGGGACGTAGGATCACCGGGAACAAGTCGGGGAGACTTGGGTGGATCCGAACCCAGTAACATCTTTTGTTAGCATTGTTAATTTTGTTGTTGTCATTCAATTTAAGCTTCCGCAAATTGATTTGGTAGTTGTTTGCACTATAATTAGGAATTATACTCCTTGTTATTTTTAAAGTACTATTCACCCCCTAGTACTTGTGCAGTATCTTGTAGGGCATTACATTTGGTATCAAAGCCAGATACTTAGCTATGTCTGCCAACGACAACAAGACCGTTCGTTCACATGCGGATTATGGAACCTTCAGGAACCGTGAAGGAGCGTCTTCGGTCATGGAAGGACATTCCTCGACTAGGCCTCCATTCTTCAACGGCGTCAATTATGGATATTGGAAATGCCGGATGGAAACGTTCCTCCGGAGCGCTTCCTTGTGGAGAATTACCATGTCGGAGTACAATGTGCCTACCGAAGAAGATTTCGACAAGTGGACCACCGCGGAGGTCGCCGTGGAGATTGCAAATGCCAAAGCAATGAATGCTTTACAATGTGCTTTGGAACCCGAAGATTTTAATAAGATATGCACATGTAAGAGTGCATATCAAATTTGGAATTCGCTCCTCATTTTGCATGAAGGAACGAGTCGGGTAAGAGATTCTAAACTCGTGGTAGTCAATAGAGATTACGAATTGTTTCATATGGAACAGGGAGAAAAGATGAAGGAGTATTATGCTCGCTTCGTCGACATAATGAACGAGTTGGAAGCTCTCGGCAAAACCTACACCCAAAATGAGAAGTGTTCGAAGATTATCGAAGGACTTCCTTCTTCTTGGGAGAAACGTACCTTCGCCATCGAGGAAGGTAATGACATGAATAAATATACCGTAGTTCAATTGATGGGTACTTTGATGGCATACGAGGTACGTAAAGATAGCAAGGTGAAGTTACAAGAAAAGATGAAGTCCTATTTGAACCAAGACGTGCCTAAGAAAAAGGCGATTGCATTCAAGGTGGCTTCATCCACCTCTACCGATGATGAGGACTCGGAAGAAGAAATGGACATGGAATCCATTGCACTCATGGCAAAGAAGTTCAATCGCTTCTTCCGAAAGGGTAACTTCAAACAAAAATCTAAATTTACTTCTACTAACGCCTCTCCACCTTTGTGCTTTAAATGCAATAAGCCAGGACACATCAAAGCGGATTGTCCTCAAAACAAGCAAAAGGAGAAGTGGAAGGCGCCGAAGTTCGACAAGTCCAAGAAGTACAAAAAGGTGTACAAAAAGGGACTTGTTGGAGCAACATTCACCGACTCCGAGGATTCCTCAAGCGGAGAGTCGGATGATGAGAAAGTGGAGCAAGCGCACATGTGCTTCATGGCGAGAGAGGAGCATGATCAAGGATCTTCCTCCTCCAATGATAGCGACAACGAAGGCGATGAGGTAACCATGGATGATCTTAGGAATGCTAACTCTCAATTATGGTCTAAATACACTAAATTAGTAAATAGATATACTAAAGTAAAAGATGACCTAGCTAGCATTCAAACCTCGCCTAAGACTATCATCACCAACAACGACACCGTTGTTGAAGAGTTAAGAAATGAGATTGTTAATCTCAAATCTAAACTTGAACATGTTAGCATTGAGGATCTGGAAGAACATAAGATAGAGGATTTGACTTCTCAAAACTCGATTTTGAGTATTGAGAATGAAAGTCTTAAATCTCGTGTTTATGTGCTCACATCGCAAGTATCCACTTTGGATACTTCTTTGCGTTCTCTCACCGAGAAATATGAGAACACATTAGGCCGAATCAATGAGTTCAATAAGGGTAAGGGCCATTTGGATAATATCCTAAGTGTCTTACCTCCGGCCAATCACCATGTTGGTTTGGGGTATACTTTGGGAAAGTCATCCAAGTCGGTCACTACTTTTGTTAGGCCAACTTCCGATGCCTCAATGAGTGGTAGCAAACACTCTATTGGTAGTTCCTCTACCAATGGTGCTTCCACCTCGTCCACACCCTCTTTCGGAAAGAAACCCACTTTGGGTGGACCTCCAAAGAAGGGGCATGCTCATATGTACACAAATACCATGTCACGTAGGAACACACGTCCTACTCCACCGGCTCACACATATGATGATTTTTATGCAACACATTCTCGGGCACGTGCACACCATGTGAGACACCCTCACGCACGTGTTTCCACATATGCATATGTTCACCCACCTCATCATATGAATAATTCTCGTCGTGCACCATTCCATCATGTTCCTTATGCCTATCCACAACATGCATCACGTAGAAATCAACGTCGCATGCATGCACCCAATAGGATGAGGGCTCCCAATATTTTCACTATTTGGAGCCCAAAGGACACAAGCATGGATGAAAAACAAGTGTATATGAATGCTTATTTTTCGGATGTTGTGCATAGTAGAAATTATGTGGGGAAGTCTAAGTCCAATTGGACTTGGCTTCCAAAGGTCTAACCTTTGAGGACCCAATGACCTTGGGTACCATGATATGAAATTCTCTATCTTTAGGTACTCAAGGAAAAGAAAAAGAAAAGGAGCAAAAAATTTAAATTTAGCTCCAAGGGGAATTGGATACTCGATAGCGGGTGTTCAAAACACATGACGGGTGATGCTCAATTGCTCTCCGGAGTAGTTCCCATTACAAATGGAAACCGCGTCGTATTTGGAGGCAACGAGAGCGGAACCATCGTCGGTGTTGGTAAAGTGGGTAACCCATCTAAACCCTTAATTAGTGATGTTTATCTAGTTAATGGTTTAAATCATAATCTTATTTCAATAAGCCAACTTTGTGACAAAGGTTACAAAGTTAGCTTTGCGAAAGGATTGTGTCATATTTTGAATGATAATAATGATTTATTATTTTTCGGCACACGCCATAAAGATATCTATATTTTGGATCTTCCTAAGTCATATGAACAATGTCTCGTTGCCAACACAAGTGAACAACACTTATGGCATCGACGCTTTGGACATGTGAACTTTGGAACACTTTATAAGCTTTCAAAATTAAATTCCATTAAAGGTTTTCCGAAGCTCGTTTTTGAAAAGAAAAGTTTTTGTGATTCTTGTCAACGTGGCAAGCTTCCTAAATCTTCATTTAAACCTAAGAAAAGCATTTATACTAAACGGCCACTAGAGCTATTACATCTAGATTTATTTGGGCCAACTAGAGTTGCTTCCTTAGGAAATGCAAGATATGGTCTTGTCATCGTCGATGATTATTCTAGATTTACATGGGTATTTTTCTTATGTAATAAAAATGAAGCTTTTGAAAATTTCACAATATTTGTGAAGAAAGTACAAAATCTCATCGGAACCACCATTGTCACTATTCGTAGTGATCATGGGGGTGAATTTGAGAATGAGTCTTTCTCAAATTTTTGTGATGATCTTGGAATTACTCACACGTTTTCTTTCCCTCGCGCACCTCCTCAAAATGGTGTTGTTGAGAGGAAGAATAGAACGCTTGTGGAGTGTAATTTTGGACGGAAGCGGTACACACCGCTTGTTATGTGTTTAATAGAATACTTTTGAGGCCCGGCACCAAACAAACTTGCTATGAATTGTTGTTTGGTGGATTGCCTCAAGTTAAACATTTTCGTGTTTTCTACGCAAAATGTTTTATTAAAAACACATATGATAATTTGGACAAGTTTGATCCGAGATCGGATGAGGGGATATTTGTTGGGTATTCCTCACGTAGCAAAGCCTACCGGATATACAACAAAAGATCCTCTACGATCGAGGAATCACTACATGTCTCTTTTAATGAGAATTTTACTACTTCTAGAATTTCAAATGATGATGATTCTATGGATGTTTTATGTGATTCGTTTGAAAATTCTAAGTCAATTGATTCTATTGATTCTATTGATACTAACCCGACTAATGAAGTTGTTGAGAATGTACCTAGTGATCAAGGTATTCCCAAGCGGCTTCATACCGTTCGCGACCATCCCCATGAGCAAGTCATTGGCAATATTCAAGATAGAGTCAAGACGAGATCGCAAGTCCACCACTTCGCCAATTGTGCCTTTGCCTCATCGATAGAGCCAAAGAATATAGTTGAAGCGTGCGAAGATAGTGCTTGGATCCTTGCCATGGAGGAGGAACTCATTCAATTCGAGAGGAATGAGGTATGGGAGCTTGTTCCTTTGCCATCGAAGAACCACACCGTCATAGGGACAAAGTGGATCTTCAAGAACAAAACAGACGAAAACCAAGTCGTCGTCCGGAACAAAGCTCGGTTAGTAGCTCAAGGTTATCGACAAGAGGAAGGTATCGATTTCGAAGAATCCTTCGCTCCAGTAGCTAGATTAGAATCAATTAGACTATTATTGTCTTTTGCATGCCATAAAAATTTTAAATTATTTCAAATGGATGTTAAAAGTGCATTTTTAAACGGAGATGTCGTTGAGGAAGTTTACGTTTCTCAACCTCCGGGCTTCATAAATGAAAAATTTCTAAATCATGTTTTTAAACTAAAGAAAGCTCTTTATGGTTTGAGACAAGCTCCTCGAGCTTGGTATGATCGCCTAAAGAATTTTCTTTTGGATTTGAATTTTAAAATGGGCGAAGCCGATTCTACACTTTTTGTTAAGCATGCGAATAATGATATTTTATTAGTTCAAACTTATGTTGATGATATCATTTTCGGTGCTACTAACTTCACTCTTTGCGAAGAGTTTTCTAATGTTATGAAGGAGCAATTTGAGATGAGCCACATGGGCGAACTCAAATATTTCTTAGGTCTCCAAATTCGCCAATTGAACGATGCAATCTTCATCCACCAAACGAAATACACGGTGGAGTTGCTAAAGCGATTTGGAATGGAGAATGCCTCCGGGAAAAAGACTCCTATGAGCACTACAACGCATCTTGATAAAGATACGGGCGGAAAAGATGTAGACATTCGTCTATATCGAGGTATGATAGGTAGTCTACTTTATCTTACTGCAAGTAGGCCCGATATTATGTTTGCCGTTTGTATTTGTGCTCGTTATCAGTCTCAACCTAAGGATTCTCACTTAGTAGCGGTTAAACGTATTTTTCGCTATCTAAGTTACACTTTAGATTTTGGATTACTTTATCCGACTAGCACATATGAGTTAGTCTCATATAGTGACGCTGATTATGCGGGATGCAAATCCGACAGGAAGAGTACTAGTGGCACTTGCCATTTTCTAGGAATTTCTCTTGTCTCTTGGTTTTCCATGAAGCAAAATTCGGTATCACTTTCAACCACCGAGGCGGAATATATTGCCGCCGGTACCGCTTGTGCCCAGGTTCTTTGGATGAGACACACACTAAAGGATTTTGGTATTCATTGTGATACTATCCCTATCATGGTGGATAACCAAAGTGCTATTTGTCTTTCAAAGAATCCGGTGCACCATTCCCGATCTAAACACATAGATGTCCGACACCATTTTTTAGATGATCATGTTGCTAAAAAGGACATCATATTAGTGTACGTTGAAACCCAAAAGCAACTCGCCGATATTTTCACGAAACCCCTAAAGGAGGACTCCTTTGTGCGGTTGCGTCGAGAATTGGGGATTATGGGTGAATCCGAGATATAGGATTCATGTTTCATTCAATTATCTTGCATGTTATTATATTTCGCGATATTTCGTTCATGCTAGATTTATTGAATTTTTGGGATTTTATGTGATATGTTTGAATTTTTGTTCGAATTCTTATTTGAATGTCGTATTTGAGATTTCGATGTTTTATGGGGTAGTTTAGATGACTTATGAGAGAGTTAAGATGTTTCGTCCATGTATTTTGTGGAGAGAACTCATTTATCAACTTTTGGACTCTCCTAGTCGGTTTCAGTTCATCAGCCAACCGACTAGATTCTCATCTAATCGGCCAGCTAGTGAACTCAGACCGACTAGTTCAAGCTATGAACTTTCCTTTGTCATTGACTTCTTTTAGTCGGTCACAGTACACTTACCAACCGACTAAATTGAAAACTAGTCGGTCAGTTATTGAACTGTGACCGACTAACTCTTGCCCTAGAAATTTCGTTTTGCCTCTGTTTCGACTTAGTCGGTTTAAGCTCATTGACCGACCGACTAGATCGTAATCTAGTCGGTCAGTGCTTGAACTGTGACCGACTAAGTGCTCTAGGGCATTCACGTCTTTTCGCATTCTCAACCGACTAATACTCATTCTAACCGATTTTTTCTAAGACTAGTCGGTTGTTTTTCCTCTCCAGCTCGAAAAACCCTCAAAACCCGATCGTGACCCCTCGTCTTCCCGTCGTCCTCCGGTCGTTTTTCCGGCCATCTCCGCCGCCCGTCGCCGTCGATCACTCCCCTAGGTATCTCCCTCCTTCCTAGGTCTCGTTTTCTTCTCTAGGGTTTGTCCTAGGGCTTGAATCCTCATCTAGGGTTTCGAAATTACTCTTAGGGCTTTGAGCTTAGGGTGTTTGATTCTAGGGTTTGAGCTTATCCCGTCGCTTGATTGAACTCGTTGTGCCGCGATCATGGCAAGAACGAGAATTCCGATTACCTCTTCTGGGGCATCCCCCATGACCATAGAGGCCGCGACCGCTTCGACCCCTCCTAAGCGTAGGGCCAAGACCACTCGTCCCCCCTCTTCGTCTTCAACACCGTTGAAGAGGAAGAGGACATCCAAGCCCAAACCTACCGGCCAATCTTTCCAGCCCAAACCCAAACCCAAAAAGTTCCGTGCTCCTACCCCTCCCGGTGAGCGTTCAGATAGTGATTCCGAGGATGATTCCAATGAAGAATACACTCCTGAACATCCCGAGAAGGCACCTACTCCACCCCCTCCTCCACCTCCTCCTAAGACCCGTAAGGCTAAGGGTAAAGGTCCGATGCCAGTCGGCGGTGTCGATATATCGTTGTGTCGCGACGACCCTCTGTGTCTAGCGGCTTACAACCGTATAGAGCACTACCCACTGCTGTTGGAGCATTACGTTCAGTTTTCTGATTTTCTTGGCCTTGCTGATCTGTTATCCTATAGTGGCCTTCTGGACTACCTTAGATTTGACCCTAAGGCGAACCCCCGACCCTATCCTCGCCTGGTCAAGTTGTTCTATGCCAATCGTGTCCGGGGTCAGTACGGTGAGACTCACTCCATCGAGACTTCTGTTTTGGGGACTCCGATAGTCCTCACGGCAGAGATCTTGGGGGAGTTGATTGGTTGCTCGTCGTGCGGCCTCCTCCCGTCTGACATCTCTGTTGACGATATCTCCTCCCTAGATCAGCGGACCCTAGCTAAAATCTTCCAGGTTATCCCCCCTGCATTCATTGGTGTCCCTTCCAAATCTTTCAAGCCAAATGCTTGGGTGCTTAACCTGATCTTGAAATCTTGCCTTCTTCCCAAGTATGGTTCTTCTTCACTTCCATCTCAGCCGTTTCTGAAATTGATTTACGCTCTTTTCATGGGTAGCGAGATTAATTGGGCTCGCATTATACTCGACAAGATGGACTCTTTCGAGTGTATTCGCAAGACCACTAAATCTGCGCACATCCCGTATCTGTGTCTTCTGACCTTGGTCTTCCGTCGTTTTGGTGTCCCTTTGCCTCCGGATGATGAGCGTCCCCTGGGTCCTCCTCTGAACGTGACGGCCGTCAAGAAATATCTTGCGGCGCTCCGTCACGTGCAGCGGTCGACCACTTCTGCATCCCAGGCCACACATTCAGCTGCTGCAGCCCCTACTCCTACCGCCACACTTGTTGATGTCGTTCGTCTACTTTGTCGTCACGAGTCTCGTTTGGCTCGTACCGAGGAGGTGTCTGCCGTATGGCTGGTTTGATGGGCGTTCAGCTTCCTCCTCCTGTCTCTGAGGATGAGGAGATGTACAATGAGGATATTGATGATCTTGTCACTTCCTTATCTCGTGGCGCTGAGGCCACTGCTGCTGCTGCTACCACATCTGCTCCTGGAGCTGGCACCTCTTCCGGTGCTCCAGAGACTTCTGCACCAGTGGATCAGGCTTCTGATGATGCTGCTGCTCCTGTTGACGACCATGCTCCTGATTTGCCTGCTGATGTTCCTGTTGATACCCCAGCCGTTGAGCCAGTCGTCGTTGTTTCCACTCCTGCCCCGACGATCCCGTCTATTGACACGCCACTCCTCCCAGCAGAGCCTGAGTCCACTCCCTCGACTGGACCCGCGGAGACTGCTGATCCTGCCACTTCCTCGTGATCGTCTTTTTCGAGGCCACTCCGATGATCTTTGGATGATACATCTTGTTGGGAGTGTTTTAGGTTAGGATGGGATGGAGTTTGGGTGGTGATTTGATGTATCTTGTTTTATGGGTGTCGGTGCATGTGAGGTATTTTTGATGATGATGATGGTGTTTGTATGATTATGTTGTACCTTTTTGATGTTGATGATGGTTCGATGACGTATGATGTATTTTTTTGTCTGTGGTGCAGATGTTGCACTTGATATGATGTACTCGATGTGATTTTTTTTGATGTACTCATGGTTTACATATATATATATATATACATCGATGTCCTCTTTGTTTTTACTTCGTCGTGCACATTTAATTCTCATTCAATGCATATGATATGTGAACTCGTCGCTCGACGCTTAAAAGTTTGATTCAATAGATTATATTTCTATGATTGTATAGAATTGTTTTCCATGCACAAATTTAACCAAAAATATTGAATATTGGAGGGTATGTTCCCTTATTCAATAATTTGAATCAATATTTGGTATTTTTGATGATTTTAGTTTTCGCTTTTTTTGATGATGGACAATTTGGCACACCTTGTTTTGATTTCATCGCTTTTCCCTTGGTGTCAATTAGGTCCATTGTCAACATCTACGACTCCCGATGTTGGATTTTCCTTTTCCCACTTGTTGTCGTTGTATGCCCCCCATTTTTGGGATAATGCCAAAAGGGGAGAGATAATGATAATAAATAGGGCAAATGAAAATTTAACTCAATTTCCAAGAATCTAATTTGATGTGTTAGATTCAGGGGGAGTTAAGATATATATAAGGATTTTCAAAATCCGATATTTCAAAAATCGATTCTCTTTATATATCTTACTTGTCTGATTGATGCAATTTATATATATTCATTTTGGAATTAACGTGTCATCAATGCAGGGGGAGTAAGTATTTTACATTTGAATCATTATTTTTTATTATTATTTATGTTGGTTTGTCATCACCAAAAAGGGGGAGAATGTTGAATATTGGACTCCCCGGATTTGGTTTTGGATGATGAGCAAACATAAATAATTCATGAACTAACAATTTGTGAGCGCAGTATTGGAGATCGTCGCCAAATTCACGAGAACAATCAAAGCGACATCTCAAGACTTCTCAAAGCTCGTATTCATTGCCTAAAGCTTCGTTGAAGCTTTTGGACCGTTTTGGAAGTCATGAAGAAATGATCGAAGCTCTCAAAGACCGTTCCTTAAGGTTTTATTTATAGTCTTTTAGCTTTGATCTATAGAATGTTAAGCCTTGAGTATATCTTACAATTCTATCTTCATAACGCTCATATCGTAGCTCTAGGATCTTAGTTGAAGTCCACTCTAACTTCCTCGAAGCATCGCGCTTCGATTCGGACTTATTCGTGCAAGTTAGTTGGTTCAAGAAGAAGAACTGACCGACTAGATGGTGATCTAGTCGGTCAGCAAAGCTTC
Source organism: Scilla litardierei (assembly GCA_030789695.1). Lineage (NCBI taxonomy): Eukaryota > Viridiplantae > Streptophyta > Magnoliopsida > Asparagales > Asparagaceae > Scilla > Scilla litardierei. The sequence continues at coordinate 179,703,618 of CM061139.1, read as the reverse complement.
TTGGACCGACTAGTTTGCTTCCTTAATTTCATGCACTTTACTGTTTACAGTTAGTCGGTCTACGTTGACTCACCGACCGACTAGTTTGTGAACTAGTCGGTCAGTGATGCTTCTTTGACCGACTAGTTGTGCTTTACTGTTCATACTAATTTTCTCATAAGCTACTGTTTATCGTTAGTCGGTCTAAGAACGTTTGGTGACCGACTAGTTGACAATCTAGTCGGTCAACATTTGTTCTTGGACCGACTAAATCAATTTGTATTCAGACTATGTGTTTTTGACTCTTAGTCGGTCTAAGTTCACTGACCGACCGACTAGTTGTGAAACTAGTCGGTCAGAAAGTCTTCTTGGACCGACTAGATTTCTAGGTCTGAAATTCAATCTCCTCACTGTTCATCACTTAGTCGGTCCATGTTGTTTGACTGACCGACTAGTTGATGAACTAGTCGGTCAGTGGTTGTTCTTTGACCGACTAGTTGCTTCAGTTTTCTAACCGTTGGGATTTGACCTAATTCGTTTTTATGGGACCCTATAAATACGAACCTTGGTCATTTCTCTCTAGGTTAGAGCTGCCATTAAGAGATTCATTGAGATTGAAAGAGATAGTGATTCTCACTCATTTCCAAAGCTCTCTTCCTCACAAGAAATCCATTCTCTCACTTTCTAGATCTAGAATCCATCTTGAGAGAAGTTTGTTCTTGGTGAGCCCTTCAAGCTCTAGCTTGATTCAAGTCTCCAAATCTCTCCTAGGCACCCATTGCTGGTCATTTCTTTGGTGCTAGGTCTTGGTGACTTCATCTTCCTCAAATCCCTCCTTGCACCTATTTGGTAAGAAAACTCAAGGTATATGATTTTGTGGTAAGATTGTTTATTTCATTATAAACTCATTTATATTGCTTGTTGATTCTCTCGGTTGTGAGAGAAGGTTGTGATCCCGGGTTGTGGGATTCACTATTGCCATTGCATGTATGATTTGATCTTGTGAAGGTTTTTCACAAGATATCATAGTGGAAATCTTGGGTTAGGGTTTCTAACCTAAGTATCCGGAGGGGATCCGGGTGGTTGAGACGTAGGATCACCGGGAACAAGTCGGGGAGACTTGGGTGGATCCGAACCCAGTAACATCTTTTGTTAGCATTGTTAATTTTGTTGTTGTCATTCAATTTAAGCTTCCGCAAATTGATTTGGTAGTTGTTTGCACTATAATTAGGAATTATACTCCTTGTTATTTTTAAAGTACTATTCACCCCCCTCTAGTACTTGTGCAGTAGCTTGTAGGGCATTACAGTCATGTCCTTGGAGACCCGCATAACTGAGCTGTCCTCTGCCCTCGAAGAGGCGGACCGTGAGAGAGCCTTGGCTTTGGTTGCAAAGTCAAAGGCCGAGGCGCGGGTCGCCGAGCTTTTGGGAGACGCCGACACGTCTGGGAGAGCCGGCAAGATCCCCGTCTCCGTTGCTGCTCCCGAGGCCCTGGAGCTCTCCGATCGTCTGGAGGCGGTGGAGGAGCAGGTGAGGGCTCTCCTTGATCAACTCGGCGAGAGATCCTGGGAGATCGAGGTGGAGAGGGCGGATCACCAACGCCAGATCGAGACCTTGGAGGCTCGGGTGCGTGGGCTTGAGGAGGTGGATCCATCCCAGATCGCCCAAGACGCCGTGGAGGAGTATGCCACCTCCTTCGTTGAGTCCGCCTTGGCTGAGGCGTTCGAGAAGGGTTTCGTCCGGTGTCAATCCGAGATCCGGAAGAAGTTCCCGCTCTCAGGAGTCAACTTCAAGGATCTCCGGGCGCACTCTGACGGCGAACGGAGCGTGGGGGGCGGCCCAAGTGAACAGCCAGCCTGTGGCTCCACGGGTGCCCCTGGAGATGATTGAGGGAGGGGAATGCCCCTCGGCCTCTTCGTACGTCTCTCTGTACATCTTTTTGTTAGGCGCACGTTTTGCAGGCGTCTCATCGGGCGAGGCTTCCCTTGTCCCGAGTGGGTTTCTTGTTAACACATTTATCTGGAAAGGAACAAACTTAAGTAAATTTATTTCGTAGAAAACAATACATTTATTGAAAGTACTTGCGTAAGTGCTTCGTATTCCAGGCGTGAGTGAGGATCCTCCCCTCCATATTGGCTAGGCGGTAGGTTACGGGTCCGAGGACCTCGATGACTTTATAGGGTCCCTCCCATTTAGCCGCGAGCTTCCCTTTGCGAGTAATATCCGGGTTGAAGCTTGCTTTCCTGAGGACCAGGTCCCCAAGTTGGAAACTCCTTCCCCTGACCCAAGAATTGTAGTATCGGGCCACCTTCTGCTTCTGGCGGATAATGGTGGCTAGGGCTTGCTCCCGCCGCTCGCCGAGGAGCTCCAGACCAAGCTCTAGGCCTTGCGAATTCCTGTCTTCGTCGAAGCATTTGAGGCGGAGAGACTCTTCACCCAGTTCGACCGGTACCACTGCCTCGGCTCCGTAGGCAAGCATGAAGGGGGTTTCGCCGGTGGCCTCCTTGTGGTTCGTACAGTATGACCAGAGTATCCCGGGGAGCTCTTCCGGCCAGTTTCCTTCGGCGTCCTTCACTTTCTTTCGGAGGGGCTCTATGATGCATTTGTTGGCTGCTTCCGCCATCCCGTTGGTCTGGGGGTGCGCTACAGAGCCGAAGATGAGCTTGATCCCCCATTCCGCGCAAAAGTCTTTGAACCCCGCGGAGTCGAACTGTTTCCCGTTGTCTGTGACGATGGCTCGTGGAACTCCGAATCTGGAGATGATGGAGTTCCATACGAAGCTTTTCGCTTTCTTCCACGTGATGGTGGCTAATGGTTCGGCCTCGATCCACTTGGTAAAGTAGTCCACCGCCACAATCAGATACTTCCGCTGCCCCCGACCCGGCTTAAATGGTCCGAGGATGTCTAGCCCCCATTTCGCAAAGGGGATGGGGCTCACGATAGGGATGAGCTCCGACGGGGGATTTGAGGTGTGGTTGGCAAACCTCTGACATTCTTGGCACTTTTGGACGTAGTTCGTTGCGTCCTGGACTAGGGTCGGCCAGTAATATCCCTGCCTCAAGATCTTCTGTGCGACCATCTTGCCCCCGTGGTGATTTCCGCAGATCCCTTCGTGAACCTCCCGTAGGACGTAGTCGGCTTCCTGCGGTCCGATACATTTCAGGTATGGGAGGACATCCGCCTTCGTCCAGCGTCTTCGGTAGAGCGTCCCCTCATGGATCACGTATCGGAGCGCTTTCCTTTCCAGGGTCCGACGCTCGTCCCAGTCCGTCGGCACCTCCCCATGAGTGAGGTTCCGTATGATCGGGTCCATCCAGGTGGGATCTTGGTCGATCGCCATTTCCTCCCGCTCTTCCGTGCTGAGGGACTGCAGGTTCTCCACGTAAATGGTGCGGCCCAGCTCCTTGGTCGAGGACGAGGCTAGCTTCGACAACGCGTCTGCCCGTGCATTCTCCGACCGTGGGAGATGTAAGACTTCCGTGCTCTTGAACCTGGACAGCGCCGCTTTGGCGACGGAGAGATACCTCTGCATTGCTTCCTCCCGTGCCTCGTAACTTCCCAGAAGCTGGTTGACAATGAGCTTCGAGTCGCTGAGGAGGCGCACGGACTCGGCTCCGAGCTCCTGGGCCAGCCTCAGGCCGTTGATTACCGCTTCGTACTCCGCCACGTTGTTGGTGGCCGGGAACTCGAACCGCAACGCGTATTCCATGATGTTCCCTTCTGGAGATCGGATCGTGATCCCAGCCCCGCCTCCTGACTGTGTTGTCGATCTGTCCACATGGACTATCCATGCTCCTGGGACTCCTGACTGGACAGGGTGGAGGTGGTCAGCCGAAAGGAAAGATAAGGGCTGGGTGATTACCGTTGCTGGGCCTTCTTCCTCCGGGGGATGTTCTCCTTCCGTTGTGAATTCAGCGATGAATTCGGCCAAGGCCTGCCCCTTGATGGCCGTGCGTGGCTTGAATCGGAGGTCGAACTCGCTTAATTCCACTCCCCAGTTCAGCATCCTTCCCATTCGATCGAATCTCTTGAGATTCTGCTCCAATTGCGAGTCGGTCAAGACCAATATGGTGTGGGCTTGGAAGTAGGGCCTGAGCCTTCGTGCTGAGAGAACGAGGACGTACGCCAGTTTCTCCATGGGCGAGTATCGCACCTCCGCTCCCTTCAAGATCCGGCTCATGTAGTACACCGGCCATTGCACCCCACCGTCTTCCCTGACTAGCACCGAGCTCATCGCTTCCTCCGCGCGTGCCAGGTAAAGGCTTAGCGATTCCCCTTCTCGTGGCTTGGATAGGAGAGGCGGGCTGCGAAGGTACTCCTTGAGATCCGCGAACGCCCTGGAGCAGTCTTCGTCCCATGGTATCGCCTTCTTGTTGTCTGACGGTTCCGCGATCGCTTTCCTCAGAACTTTGAAGAAGGGGAGAGATCTCTCCGCTGACTTGGATAGGAATTGCCCCAAGGCCGCGATGCGCCCATTCAGCCTTTGCAGTTCTTTGATCGTCGTTGGCTCCCGCATATTGATCAATGCCTCGATCTTGTCAGGATTAGCTTCAATGCCACGGTTAGTTATCATAAATCCCAAGAATTTGCCAGATCTTACCCCGACCGTGCACTTCGTGGGGTTGAGTCGGATGTTGTGTCGCCGCAACCGCTCGAAGGTTTCACAGAGGTCGGCTATATGGTCCTCCGGCTTTCTCGACTTGACAAGCATGTCGTCGACGTAGACCTCCAGGTTCCTCCCGATCTGGGAGTAAAAAACCTTGTTGACCATTCTCTGGTAGGTGGCCCCTGCATTCTTCAAGCCGAAGGGCATCTTCTTGTAGCAGTATGTTCCCCGGTCCGTCGTGAAGGCTGTCATCTCTTCGTCCCGGGGATCCATCTGGACTTGATTGTACCCTGAGTAGGCGTCCATGAAGCTAAGCATCTCGTACCCCGAGGCATTGTCCACAAGGTGGTCAATGCGCGGCAGGGGGTAGCTGTCCTTGGGACAGGCTTTGTTGAGGTCACTGAAGTCCACGCACATTCGCCACTTTCCGTTGGGTTTTCTGACCATCACCACGTTCGATAGCCACTCCGGGTACCAGACCTCTCGTATGAAGCCGGCGTCGAGGAGACGCTCTACCTCCTCGGAGGCCGCCTTCATCTTTTCGCCACCCAGGTTCCGCTTCTTCTGCCTGACCGGCTTGAAGTTGGGGTCGGCGTTGATCTGGTGGACGATCACCTGGGGATCTACGCCGGGCATGTCCTCCGGTGACCAAGCAAAGACGTCAAGGTTCGCCTCCAGGCACTCGACCAGTTGGCTCCTCAGGTCGTGGCTTAGCCCTCTCCCGATTGAGACGCACCTGCCCTCGACGTCCGTGACCGGGATCTGCTCTTGTTCCTCCGCAGGGGTGGGTCTCGGCCCGCCCCTTAAGTCGAGCGCGGCCATCTGGTCGACTAGACGATCTTCGGGCCCTTCCTCCTCCAGTTGGTAGCAGGTATTCGGTCTCCCCGCGTCGCCTTCGACCTGCCCCATCCCCCTGGGAGTTCGGAACTTGATAGTCTGATGAAGGGTGGAGACAACTGCACCGATGGCGTTGAGAAGGGGTCGGCCGATGATTCCGTTGTACTCCGACCCGATCCCCAATACGACGAATTCTACCGCCAGGGTCACCGAGTCTGGTGGGCCTCCGAGTGTTACTGGGAGATGGATCGTGCCGATGATGGGGGTGGAATGACCCGTGAACCCTACCACGGGACCCGAGCGAGGTTGCAAGTCTTCCTTCCGCAGCCCCATCTTCTCCAGGGTTGACATGAAGAGGACGTCGCAGGAGCTGCTGGTGTCGATGAGCAGCCGCCGTACCATTGTTGTGTCGATGATCACCGACACCACCAAAGCTGCGTCCGATCTGCTCGCTGCTACTGTCGTGCCCGTCCTCCCGACCGGTAGGGCTAGTGAGGGTTTCTTGGTCTTCTCCTCGCGGTCCTCCTCGCGCTGGGCCCGGGCCCTCTCTTGCCAACCATGGCGGGCCCTGTCGCCTCGCGCCTGGGCCTTGCCCTCCCTTCGCCGTGATGGGTGAAGCCGTGTCATTGCAGGTGTGGTTTGTTTTTCGTGGGATAGTTTGTTCCCACAGACGGCGCCAAATGTTTCAGAGTGTTTTCTCACTACAGAAGCGTTGACCGTGGAATGCCCAGTCAACGTGGTCAAGGGGCCGATTTGGGTCCCTTGGGTGCGTCGAGCACGTGCAGACGCGACGCGAATCAGAGATGCAGACGACGTGGAACACGTCAGCTGGGCCGGGTTTGGATCCTCGGCCTCAAGGGGGCTGAGGGGAAGCCTCGGCCCGGTGTGAGATGCTCGGCCTCGGACGGTCGGACGACGAGGGGAAGCCTCGGCGCCCTGTCTTGATGCACGGCCGATGTGGAGCAGAGGGGGAGCCTCGGCTCAGATGGATGCGCTCGGCCTCGGACGGTCGGACGACGAGGGGTAGCCTCGGTCGTTTCGCTTGATGCGCGGCTGGCGTGGAGCGGAGGGGAAGCCTCGGCTCGTGGATCTGACGTCCTCCTGAACAGACGAGAACACTCGTCAGGGAGGCCGGACCTTGGTTCCGGCCAAATCCCCTCCGATGCCTAAGTCAGATGACGATCTGAAAGAGGAGGCTCGGCGGGGACGGTTCGACTCGTGAGGAGATCAGAACAACGTCCTCCGGCGCGAGCGGGGGGAAGGAGATGAAGTTGGGTAACTAGGTCGTTGATGGAGTACCTTAGGTTTTGTTACCTGAGATGCGGTCCTTTGTCCAGTCATCCTCCTAGCCCTTTTATAGGCCTCTCGTCGCGTTCGCCCATGATTCACGTCTCTCGTCCGTCCCCAATCGTGCCCCCTCAATCCGCCTCCCTCTCGCCGCTCCCCGCGCCACGCCAGCACCTCCCCATAACGGCCATTAAGTGGCAGCGGGCCTGGGGGAACGGTTATCGCTGGAGTGGGCGAGTGACTCGCGCATTTACGGGGTCGGATCGGATCGACGTTCGGGGGCCCTCTTGGGGGCCTTGTCGGGCGGGCCCGATCTCGCAGATGGGCTTCTGATCGGTAGTCGGGTTTCTGGGATCGTGTCTTTCGGGCTTCGGCCAAATAGGCGTAACAGTGGTAATCTAAGGACGATGGTGACGGTGGAAGTTTGACAATTGTAATGCTGGTGATGATGGTTGCGATAATGATCCAACGTACGATGGTGTTGGTGAGGGCTGCAGAAGTGGTCTGATGGCGACGGTGGCAGGATGGTGGTGAAGGTGGTGATAATGGTCCGGTAATATCAACGGTGATTGAAGAGTCAATGGTGGCGGCGATCTAACGGTGACAATGGCAAGAATTAACTGTGATCCAACAATGGTGGCGATCCGATGGTTATAATGGTTCGACGGTGGCAATGGCAGTAAAGATGGTTTGATTATTGTGTTGGTGGTCAGGGTTCAACGGCGATGATGGCAATCTAATGATTACGTCTGTGGCATGACAGTACAACAAAGGTAGTGGTAGCGACAATCCGATATTGACAGTGGAAGCAGTGGCATCGATCCGACAATGGCAGTGGCAATGAAGTGCTTTGACGACAGTGGTCCAAACATAAAAATAAAAAAATGTCTCTCTTAGGAAATAATTTTTATTATAAATTCACATGAAAAAAGGAATAAAGAATACACACATCAAGGTGTCCAAAAAGCCCGAAAGCCCACGGCCCGGCCCGCCTGGCCCGGGCCCGGAGCCGTTGACCGGGCCCGAAGCCCGGCCCGGCCCGTGGCCAGGGTCGGGCTTTCAGCGCCCTCCCTGACCCGGCGGGCCAGGCCGGCCCGGCCCGAAGCAGGCTGCAAATTGCAGCCTGCACTGCTGCGGGCTGCAATTTGCTGCCTGCGCGCACGCAGGCAACGGTCTGCTGACCGTTGCCACTTTTTTTCTTCTTCTTGGGCAGAAAAGGCTAGGGGGTTTTTGGTCCTTTCTTGGTCATTTGACCAAAAATACCCCTCCAAATGGTCATAAACGGCCATTTGGGCGGGGTATTTTGGACATTTTACACCGAAAAACCCGATAAATTTCAGCCAACCCCTCTTTTTTCACAAATCTCAAAATATCAAACTCTCTCATACTCTCCCATATGTTCAAGCAAGCAAAATCAACCACTCTCAACCTGATTTCAAGCAAGGGGATCTGATATTCACGTCTCAAGTCTAAAGCAAGACCAAGATTTAAGGCTCAAATCGATATCGCTCTCATCTTCCTCCTCTATCATTCTACATCATCTTAGTGCTATTACGATTAACTTCTCTACACCACTCGCAACCCGACAAATCAAGTTCCTATATTTTTAGAATAATGTCGGCACCAAACCGTAGGTCTTATACATTCCACCTTAATAGTACTGAGGAGGAAGATAACTTTAATATGATGCGTGATAACTTTAATTTGGAAATGTCACAAAATGAACAAACTGAATCGTATGAGTACACAAATCCTATACAACCTGCTTATACTATTTCTGCCCAAACATCTTCTGTTCACCCTTCTACACCTGCACAACCTATTCCTGCTGATGTTCCACTTCCAGTTCCACTTACACAAGTAACACAACAAACACAACCTAGATCAACAAAATCTGCTGTTTGTGAGAACTTTACAATTGAAACTGTCCCTCACAGAAGCACATGGGCAGTTTGCAAAATATGTAGATCTGAATTTACTTGCAAACCTTCTGATGGCACAACCCACCAAAAGAGACACTATGCTTAATTATCACTTTAAAAAGACCTTAAACAGACAACATTAAACTTATCCTCTTCTTCCTCTTTATCTAATTTCTCATACTCTCCTGAGACTATGAGAAAAGAGATGGCAAGATTTGTAATATGCCGAAAATTGCCATTTACTTATGGAGAAAGCCCTGAATTAGAAAGACTTAATCGCGTGGCCCTTAACCCTGCCTTTAAAAGAGTGCCTAGAAAAACTCTTCGAAGAGATGTTATGACAGTTTTTGAAGTTGGTGAAGCTAAATTGATTGAAAATGTTACTAGTGTAAAATCTAGAATATCGTTGACTTCTGGTATTTGGACAAAAAATGGGGTGCATCATATTTATGTGTTACATCGCATTTTGTAGATAATTCTTACATGCTCAATATGATGATTATTGGATTTAGACTGTTAGAGGTTGATCATTCTGGAGGTTCTATTTCTAATGTAATAATGTCTGTAATTCGTGATTTTAATATTGCAGAAAAGATTTTTTATTACGTTTGATAATGCATCCAATAACACTAGTGCAGTTAGCGTATTAAAAAGAAATTTGACCCTCGATATGGAGGGGTTGTTGTTCCATCAAAGATGTGCATGTCACATCTTGAACTTGATAGTTCGCGATGGATTTGCAACTTGTTCACCTTATTTAGATAAAATTAGACATCTCATGTTGTTCATACATACTTCTAGCACTATGCGAATTCAGTACAAACAACTGTGTCGTACTAGACAAAGACCATACCTGGCATTTAAATTTGATGTTGCATCAAGGTGGAATTCAACATACTTAATGCTGCGATCTATGCTTAAGAATAAAGAGCAGCTTATAGATTATTCACTTACATATCTTTCACATGACACTGTAATAGAGTGGTTAACTGTAAAGCATCTGCATGGCTTTTTAGAAGTTTTTTTACTGCTACAAACAAATTTTCTGGGGTTTACTACCCAACATCTTTTTTAGGATTAGAACAATTAGTTTTAATTTCTGATCAGAAATCTAAGCATTGAGAAAGTACACACCCTAACACAGCCATAATGCCTATGATACATGACATGTCTCTAAAACTAGCCAAGTATTGGAATCCAGTTCCTCTTCTTTACTCATTGTCTAAAGTTTTTGATCCTAGTTATAAGGAGGATGTTGCACTAGGTTTATTAGAAATGTATTCTGAAACCATGGAATTTCCCTATGTTGAACAAGTATCTGCTGTTAAAAGTAGTTTAAGATCTATGTATGCTTATTACGAGGCTAAATTTGGTAATGTTTCACATAATTCATTTGTGCCTGCTAGTGCTACTTCTTCTTCTTCTAATAGGATTCGACAAATGTTAGGAAAGAAGAAACCAACAACCGTAGATTCGGATTGTTATACTAGTGAACTATCCAAATATTTAGCTAATCCATTTCCCTTTTCAGAGGAAGTAATGGATGATGAGCATTTGGATCCTCTTGCCTGGTGAAAAGGATATGAATTTGTTTATCACATTCTTTCCATTATGGCACGAGATTTGTTATCTGTACATATATCTACAGTTGCTTCGGAGTCTACTTTTAGTGTAGGCGGTCGCATTCTGAGCAACAAGAGATCACGGCTGAAGGAAGACATAGTTGAAGTTGCGATTTGTGCGAAGGATTGGTTCCATGCTGAAAACCGCTCACAGAACAAGAAGGACCTTTCCGAAGATTCCGAAGAAGATGATGAGTGATGTATTATTATTTTCTTAGTTGTATTATTTTTTATTTTGGCCATTGTATGAGGGGTAAGGCAAGTCGACGTACGTCCCACCTCCAAAAAAGATTTTAATTAATAAAAATTAAAGGTTCAACCCGGGACCTTCGAGAATTTCGAGCTTAAATTTTATTTTGTCATGTGTTCGTTTCTTTATTTATCTACTTACAAATTACAATGTATTATATTTTTTAAAATTATTATATAATTACAATTTACTATCTATTAATAGTTATACATATAGAATAGATAGTAAATAGTAAGTAGACATATTTTAAAAGAAGCTTGAATTTTTTAGATTTTTTAATATTTTTTAGAATCTTTTAAAGTTTTTTAATTTTTTTAAATAATGGGCCGGCCCGGCCCGGCCCGGGCTTAGCTGGGCCGTGGGCCGGGATTCCGGCCACCGGACAGATTCCGGGCCGGGCCGGGCCGTGGCCCGGTCAAGGCCCGGCTGGCCCGTTGGACACCTGGATACACACCTTTCAGAAGAAAATAAAATTTTCATGAACCGAAAAATAGGGTTCCAACAAAAATTAGTTAGTACTAAGAATACCAAATATTGCTTATGCCAGACATGGAATTTTAGATGTGAATTTTGAATTTCATCATAAATTCATGCATATTTTTGGTACGAAAAGGGGTTAGAATTTTTTTATTTGGACCCGCATCCAAAAATATATTAAAGTTCTCCATTCGATTAGATATGTATACATATTTAAATAGAAATATGACAGTTGTATACTGCCAACTATGTAGTAGTCGACTATTATACAACTGGTAGTCGACTCTAAGTGGAAATAGAAAGTTCCCTCCTTTACAACAGAGAGTCTACTTCTTTTCTGATACGCACTTTTGTCTCAGAAAAGCATGTGATACACTATCCTATTTATTTTAAATAATTTTTAGTGTATTCCTAAGTGTGTGTGAGTTTCAACCGAGGTTTTAACATGCTAAGACAAGGAAAAGAAAAGTACATCAATACTAAACTTTTACAATGAATTTCAATTAGTATACTTTGATTCTCCAAGCTCCTTGTCTTGCTACATTAGCTTCTTGGCCTTGTTGAGCTCACCAATCCTTTGAGTACTTCTTTGATTTTCTTTGTATTCATGTACTCATGTGTTAGAAGACAATTTTGCTCATCATCAACACTTTATGGGGTGACTCAATATCCACAATTCTCCTCCTTTTTTATGATGGAAACCATGAATGCAAAATAATATGAATATATGATAAATACTTACACTTCATGCAACATAATTTGTTAATGCACTGGTCATATTTGTCACGCCCCGCTTCCCTAAAATGAAGGCGAGACGTGAGAAGGTCCGCACGGGTGTGGAGCTGTGAAGCTTCGCACCCGATAAGCGTCAGTAAAACAAGTGCAGGTCCCTGTAACCACAAACGGAACAACAATAATAACACAAGGAGAAACAAAAATAAGATTCCAAATCTCAGCGTCGTCCAACCTTAAAATTAAGTTCAACATTCAGAAAAGCCACCAGGCTAAAAGAAAGAGTCTAAAGGCCCAGAACAAGGCCAACAAAGACAAACATAACAAAGTATTGGTGCCACGCACCGACAACAAAACAGTCTAAACAACAACACAAACAGTCTCTACGACTGATCGCCCGTGTCCACGAAGTCCTCGTCAAACACAGGCTCGGGCTCGGCGTCCGCAAACACCTCGTCCTCAACAACGAACTCAGGCTCAGGATCTAACATGTGTCACCCAAAAGAGTAAAGGGGCACATGTCAGCAAGTCTAAAAGACTTGGGCAAGGAAACTGAAAAGGAAGGCAAACTAACAACCTAGCAGTTTTAGTATGCATGACATGTCAGTTATGGTATGAGTGCACAAGTAAGACATGGTGAAACAATAAGTGCAAGAGAACAATTATCAGGGCATGTCAAGAATAGCCAAGCTACTAACGATCTCAATCTTTTCACTAGTCACGTTTCAAGTTATTTTTAGATGTTCACGCCTTACAGCTGAACTGTTGGACATTCACACTGATTGGCCGCTTAACACTACCCCAGAACCCAGAGTTTACGCCTTACAACTGAAGTTGCTGATCGGGCAGACTCCCAGTTGATTGGCCGCTTAACCCTTACCCCTCCCACACGTAAACAAGCCAGGGTCCCTGTACATGATGCTCAGTAAATGAGCCAGGGTTGCCCCGCACAAGAGCTTGTTTTTAGGTTCACAATTTGGCGTAGGGTTGTGCCCGCTAAAAGCAGGTGCCTAGCCTCAATCAATTCACTAGGTGTAGCGGAGCTACGCAATCACGGGAACACTTAAAGAATGCAATGACATGACAATTAATTCGCGTACCGTTAATTGAAATTAAACATGACATGGTAGTTGTGCAACTTGATAAATGTCGGATCTAGCTTCGTTGTCAAGCTAGATCCTGAAATTGCGCCTAGGCGAGTATCATTTCGTCGCCTAGTCTCTTTTACGCCTACAACAAGCAAATGGCCTAAGACATGGCCCAAAACCCTAAGTGGCAAGTTTCACTTGCCTAGCACCGAGGATGAAGATCACGAAGGTTCGTCTCACGGACGCTAATCTACGGGGAAGTCGCGAATCGTTAGCAGAAGAACGATACCGAGCAAGCACGGCGACGGAAGAACGATCCGGGAAACTAGGGTTCAGATCTGGAAATGGGGAGAAAATCTGGAGAAATGGGGTTTTGAGGATTTTGTGGGTTTTCCGGCGACCTAGCGGTGGTGGCCGACCTAAATGGATAGGGGGAGAGGCTCTTGAAGAAGGAGGAAGGCTAGGGTTAGATGGATGATGATTTGGAGAAGAAGGAGGCTCAGAAGAAATAAAAGAAGAAAAGAAAAATGTTTGGGGGGGGGTTTAAATAGGCACAGCCGGCGGCTGGGCAAACCCTAGGTTTACGACAGCGATTAGTCGGTCAAAGAAGGGTTGTTGACCGACTAGTTCAACACCTAGTCGGTCGGTCGACCAACTGTGACCGACTAAAACCAAACAGCGAAAGTAGGAAAAAATCTGGGTAATGAATTAGTCGGACTGTGAAGGCCCGTCGACCGACTAGTTTGCAACCTAGTCGGTCGGTGAGTGTTCATGGACCGACTAACGATAAATAGTAACTTAGGTGAAATTTACTGACAGAAACTAGTTGGTCTGAGAGCAAGTTCTGACCGACTAGTTGCACATCTAGTCGGTCGGTGGTTGTTCTTAGACCGACTAAAAGTAAACAGTAACTCATGTACAATTGATTCAATGAACTAGTCGGTTCCAGTAGAGTTGCCGACCGACTAGATCTCAATCTAGTCGGTTGGTTCCCCTTCTTGAACCAACTAACGTGCACGATAAGTGCCGAATTGAAGTACGAAGTTCTAGGAAGATTTCTACGACTTCTAGGATCAACCTATCACTAAGATATGAGCGATATGAAGCTCGTCACGAATGACTTACTCCAAAACTCAACGATCTAAGGAAGAAGCTAGAAAATCACGACGAAACGATCGAAAATGAAAGCTACGGAGACGAAAACCACGCATAAGGAGAAAATCCACCAAAACATATATATAATATAAATAATCCAGATACATGAAAACCAGTCGTTACATCCTCCCCAACTTAAGAAGAATTCCGTCCTCGGAATTTCCCAACACTCACGTGTCCGGAAACAAAAGTGGGTAGCGCTCTCGCATCTCATCCTCATTCTCTCAAGTATACTCTCCTGGCGAGCCGTGTCGCCACATCACCCTCACAAGATTGACAACCTTGTTCCAAAGTGACTTCCGACGCCTGTCCAAAATCTGCACTGGCTGCTGGTCATACGTCATATCTGGGCGAACGGTAATCTCTGAGAAATCCACAGCATGAGATGAATCGCTAATGTATCGACGAAGCTGCGACACATGGAAAACATTGTGAACTCCCTCCAAAGACGGCGGTAAGGCCAAGCGGTAGGCTACCTCGCCAACTCTCTCCAGAATGTCAAACAGTCCAATGTATCGCGGGCTCAACTTCCCTCGCTTTCCAAAGCGAATCACACCACGATTCGGGAAAATCTTCAAGAACACATGGTCGCCCGGCTGAAACTCCAAAGGACGCCATTTAGCATCTGCCCAATGCTTAAAACGGTCCTGAGCAATCCTCAACCTCTCCCGAATGTTCCTGACAACATCCACGACCTCCACAATCATCTCAGGTCCCAACAGCTCCCGGTCACCAACGTCATCCCAACTCAATGGCGATCGAAATTTCCTCCCATAAAGAGCGGCGAAAGGTGCCATGCCAATACTCGCCTGGAAGCTGTTGTTGTAGGAAAACTCTACCAGATGTAGATGGTCCTCCCACGAACTCTTGAAATCCATCATGCACGCCCACAGCATGTCCTCCAAGATCTGAATCGTCCTCTCGGACTGGCCATCTGTCTGCGGATGGTACGCCGTGCTGAAACTCAGACGCGTACCCAAACTCCTCTGCAAACCCTGCCAGAACTGAGATGTGAACCTCGTGTCTCTGTCCGACACGATACTCACGGGGACTCCGTGAAGGCGTACGACCTCCTGCACGATTCACGTTACATCACTATCTAAACTAGGAAAAAAGAAATAGAAGCGGAGAGTAAAAGAATTTACCTCCATGTATCTCCTAGCTGGCGCATCAGTGGGCTGTCCCACTCGGAACGGAATAAAGTGCGCGAATTTGATCAATCGATCTACGATCACCCAAATCGCGTCATTCTGCTTCGGACTCCGAGGTAGTCCAGTCACGAAATCCATAGTGATGTGTTGCCATTTCCACTCCAGAATCGGAAGCGGTTGTAGCAACCCTGCCGTACGCTGATGCTCCGCCTTTACCCGCTGACAAACCAAGCACTTGGCTACACTCCGAGCCACGCTCCTCTTGATGCCATGCCACCAATAGTTCAGACGAAGATCCTTGTACATCTTGGTCCCACCAGGATGCACAGAATACGGCGAACTATGTGCCTCCACCAACAACTCCTCTCTAATATCCCCAGCTGGCACACACAACCTGGCTCCAAACCTCAGCGAGCCATCCTCATGAATCAAAAAGTCAGTCCGCAGACCGGCTTCTACCTACTCCCGAATCTTCACCAGCTTTGGATCCTCAGTCTGGCCAGCCTTGATCCGATCCACGATCGTCGACCGAATCTGCATAGTCATCAACGAAGAGGCCTCCCCAGGAAGAACGACCTCAACACCAGACTCGCAAAAATCCTGCTACAATCTCCACTGCGAAGTCAAAATCATCACCGCTGGAAGCCTACTCAGCGCATCCGGAACCACATTCACCTTGCCATGGTGATACTGCAAATCAATCTCATAATCCGCCATGAGCTCCAGCCATCGACGCTGTCACATGTTGAGCTCCTTCTGAGTAAAAATATACTTCAAGCTTTTGTGATCGGTGAAGATCTTCACTTTCTCACTCAGCAGGAAGTGCCTCCAAATCTTGAGCGCAAACACAACAGCAGCCAACTCCAAGCCGTGCGTCGGGTAATTCTTCTCATGAGTCTTGAGCTAACGCGAAGCATATACTACAACATGCCCGTGCTGATGCAACACACAACCGAGACCCTTGCCAGAAGCATCGCAAAAGATCTCAAATCCACCGCTGCGATCAGGCACAACAAGAATAGGGGTAGTCGTCAATCTCTCCCTCAGAACACCAAAGGCATTCTCACAATCACCCGACCAAACAAAAGGTACATCCTTCCGCATCAATCTGGTCATCGGCTCAGCAATACGGGAAAAGTCCTTAATGAAGCGTCGATAGTAACCAGCAAGTCCAAGGAAACTCTGAACCTCAGACGCTAACTGCGGAATAGGCCACTCTATGATGGCCCTGATCTTCTCGGGATCCACTGAAATACCATCTTCAGTCACCACATGCCCGAGAAAAGCAACTCTGTCCAGCCAAAACTCGCACTTCGAAAACTTAGCATACAGCCGATGCTTCCTTAAAATCTCCAACACCGTCCTCAAGTGCGATGCATGCTCCTCCTCCGACTTTGAATAGATCAGAATATCGTCAATAAAGATAACGACAAACTTGTCTAAAAAGTCGTAGAAAATCAGATTCATCAGATTCATGAAAGCTGTGGGTGCATGGTTACACCGAAAGGCATAACCACAAACTCGTAGTGTCCATACTTCGTCCTGAACGCTGTCTTCGGAACATCTTCCTTCTTCACAGCTGATGATAACCACTCCTCAGATCCAACTTCGAAAACACCTTCGATCCTCCAAGCTGATCAAAAATATCATCAATGCGAGGCAACGGGTATTTATTCTTGATGGTCACCGCATTCAACTCCCGATAGTCCACGCACATGTGCCGCGAACCATCCTTCTTCTTCACCAGCAGCACCGGTGCTCCCCACGGAGACACACTAGGATTAATATAACCCTTCTGCAAAAACTCATCCAGCTGCTTCCGCAATTCCTCCAACTCAGCGGGTGCCATACGATATGGCGCCTTCGAAATCGGCTGCGCTCCCGGAACAAGATCAATAGAAAATTCTAGAGCTCGATCAGGTGGCAATCCAGACATCTCCTCTGGGAAGACGTCATCAAAGTCCCGCACAACCGCTGGCCTCTCCAGCTCCATCTGCATAGCCACAATCTCCACCGGCCTGGCCCGAAATCTGACCGGACCAAGCGAACTGCTATCTCGGCTGAACTCAAATACTGGATGTCCTGGAATCTCGAACACCACCTTCTTCCTCCGACAGTCGATCGTAGCATAGAAGCTCGCAAGCCAATCCATCCCAAGGACCGCATCATAGTTGATGATGTCATGGACAATGAAATCAAGGTAAAGCTCATGTCCACAGACCACCAACGGGCAAGAATTGCAACCAAGATGCACCGAGATCACGCCATTCCCTGTAACGATATTTCAACTCTTGGAAAGAGGGAACGTCGACAAGGAATGCTTCTCCACGAGGCTCCGAGAAATAATGCACATCGATGCACCAGAGTCAAAGAGGACTAGTGCAGGAAAAGTGCACACCAAAATCACACCTACAAACAGTCTAACAATCAAGCCCTAGTCTAGCAAACAATCATATGCAAGCAATCAACATAATCTAACAAACAAAGCCAAATAAGAAAGGAACAGCCAGATTGAGGATTACATGCGATAACCTCATCCACAGCCTCGCTCTCCACAGCGGTCATCAGAAAAGTCTGCCTCCTCGGCGGAAAAGCCTGCTGAAAAGCCTGCCTCTGCGGGACAAGAGCTGCTCCGCGTCTAGCAGGAACAGGCGCTCTCTGCTGCAACGGCTGTGCTGCAACAGGGGCCCTCCGCAGCTGATTCGCATGCCGACAATCCTTCGCGACATGAGAAGCATCACCACAAACCAAACACTGGCCCAGAAATTTCCTACACTGATCCTTGATGTGGCCAGGCTTGCCGCAGAAATGGCAAGTCTTCTGATTAGGCCCTCCTGGCCTCTTGAACTGCACCGGATGATTAGGCTTGAAACCAGGCCTAACCACCGCCCTGGCCTACTCCATAGGCCTCTTCCCAGCACCAGAAACATGTCCTCTCCTCTGGCTCAGGTTCAGCTCCTGCCTCCTCGCAGCTACCAGAACCTTTTGATAAGAGTCCAGATCAGAGGAAGACACAAAATTCTGAAGCTCCAAAGCAAGTCCCTGCAGAAACCTCTGAGCCCTCTCATCAGCATCCTGCACCATCTTCGATGCGAACCGACTCAGCCTAGTGAACTCTTGGTGGTACTGGTCCACCGACGAGCTCCCCTGCTTCAGATCAATAAAACGTTGCAGCATCTCCTTCCTAGCAGCCTTCGGAAAGAACTCCGCATCAAACCTGGACTTAAAAGTAGCCCAAGCTATCGGCTCCACCAGCATCTTCTCTTCCGCATCCAACCAGTTTCGAGCATTATCATTGAGTTGCCTCTTCGCCAAATCAACCCATCCAGCCGGGGTGATCTTGGCCATCTTCAAGTTATCATCTATGTTCCGAATCCACTCATCGGTAGATAGAGGACCCTCAGACCCATCAAAATATGCGGGACCCAGCTCCCGAAATTGCTTCGCTCCCGGCTCGGAGCGAGGGGCATCCTGGATTGCCCGAGCAGCTCGAGCAAGTGGAGCATTCTGGACTTGCAGGAGCACGCCCTGCTGCACCTGCATCATCTGAAGCATCATCCGCATCATCTCTCCATTGGTGGGTTCACGCTCAGGCTCCTCGTCATGAGGGGGTGCACCACTACCACCACCACGGGTGAATCGCCTTCCTGCCATCTAATGATACAGAAAACGAAACAATTTAGACTCATAGCTTATGACTCGGATGTCAAACTTAGTTTATTGGACATTCTAATATTATTATCGTTATTCCGACAATTCGTAGCTACAGAATGACCTGCATGGGCCACCAACAAAACCTGTCACGTCCCGCTTCCCTAAAATAGAGGCGAGACGTGAGAAGGTCCGCATGGGTGTGGAGCTGTGAAGCTTCGCACCCGATAAGAGTCAATAAAACAAGTGCAGGTCCCTGTAACCACAAATGGAACAACAATAATAACACAAAGAGAAACAGAAATAAGATTCCAAATCTCAGCGTCGTCCAACCTTAAAATTAAGTTCAACATTCAGAAAAGCCACCAGGCTAAAAGAAAGAGTCTAAAGGCCCAGAACAAGGCCAACAAAGACAAACATAACAAAGTATTGGTGTCACGCACCGACAACAAAACAGTCTAAACAACAACACAAACAGTCTCTATGACTGATCGCCCGTGTCCACGAAGTCCTCGTCAAACACAGGCTCGGGCTCGGCGTCCGCAAACACCTCGTCCTCAACAACGAACTCAGGCTCAGGATCTAACATGTGTCACCCAAAAGAGTAAAGGGGCACATGTCAGCAAGTCTAAAAGACTTGGGCAAGGAAACTGAAAAGGAAGGCAAACTAACAACCTAGCAGTTTTAGTATGCATGACATGGCAGTTATGGTATGAGTGCACAAGTAAGACATGGTGAAACAATAAGTGCAAGAGAACAATTATCAGGGCATGTCAAGAGTAGCCAAGCTACTAAGGATCTCAATCTTTTCACTAGTCACGTTTCAAGTTATTTTTAGATGTTCATGCCTTACAGCTGAACTGTTGGACATTCACACTGATTGGCCGCTTAACACTACCCCAGAACCCAGAGTTTACGCCTTACAACTGAAGTTACTGATCGGGCAGACTCCCAGTTAATTGGCCGCTTAACCCTTACCCCTCCCACACGTAAACAAGCCAGGGTCCCTGTACACGATGCTCAGTAAATGAACCAGGGTTGCCCCGCACAAGAGCTTGTTTTTAGGTTCACAATTTGGCGTAGGGTTGTGCCCGCTAAAAGCAGGTGCCTAGCCTCAATCAATTCACTAGGTGTAGCGGAGCTACGCAATCACGGGAACACTTAAAGAATGCAATGACATGACAATTAATTCGCGTACCGTTAATTGACATTAAACATGACATGGTAGTTGTGCAACATGATAAATGTCGGATCTAGCTTCGTTGTCAAGCTAGTTCCTGAAATTGCGCCTAGGCGAGTATCATTTCATCGCCTAGTCTCTTTTACGCCTACAACAAGCAAATGGCCTAAGACATGGCCCAAAACCCTAAGTGGCAAGTTTCACTTGCCTAGCACCGAGGATGACGATCACGAAGGTTCGTCTCACGGACGCTAATCTATGGGGAAGTCGCGAATCGTTAGCAAAAGAACGATGCCGAGCAAGCACGGCGACGGAAGAACGATCCGGGAAACTAGGGTTCAGATCTGGAAATGGGGAGAAAATCTGGAGAAATGGGGTTTTGGGGATTTTGTGGGTTTTCCGGCGACCTAGCGGTGGTGGCCGACCTAAATGGATAGGGGGAGAGGCTCTTGAAGAAGGAGGAAGGCTAGGGTTAGATGGATGATGATTTGGAGAAGAAGGAGGCTCAGAAGAAATAAAAGAAGAAAAGAAAAACGTTTGGGGGGGGTTTAAATAGGCACAGCCGGCGGCTGGGCAAACCCTAGGTTTACGACAGCGATTAGTCGGTCAAAGAAGGGTTGTTGACCGACTAGTTCAACAACTAGTCGGTCGGTCGACCAACTGTGACCGACTAAAACCAAACAGCGAAAGTAGGGAAAAATCTGGGTAATGAATTAGTCGGTCTGTGAAGGCCCGTCGACCGACTAGTTTGCAACCTAGTCGGTCGGTGAGTGTTCATGGACCGACTAACGATAAACAGTAACTTAGGTGAACTTTACTGACAGAAACTAGTCGGTCTGAGAGCAAGTTCTGACCGACTAGTTACGCATCTAGTCGGTCGGTGGTTGTTCTTAGACCGACTAAAAGTAAACAGTAACTCATGTACAATTGATTCAATGAACTAGTCGGTTCCAGTAGAGTTACCGACCGACTAGATCTCAATCTAGTCGGTTGGTTCCCCTTCTTGAACCAACGAACGTGCACGATAAGTGCCGAATTGAAGCGCGAAGTTCTAGGAAGATTCCTACGGCTTCTAGGATCAACATATCACTAAGATATGAGCGATATGAAGCTCGTCACGAATGACTTACTCCAAAACTCAACGATCTAAGAAATAAGCTAGAAAATCACGACGAAATGATCGAAAATGAAAGCTACGGAGACGAAAACCACGCATAAGGAGAAATCCACCAAAACATATATATAATATAAATAATCCAGATACATGAAAACCAGTCGTTACAATATTCTTTAATGTTCATATAGTATTTATTCTCCTTTTTGTTATTAAAAAGTATATGAAACAAAAGCTCTATAAATTAACTCTCCCCACATGCAGATCACTCTCCCCATAAATAATAGCATGAGTGAGTGTTTGTGACTCAATATCAACTCATTATACAACTAGTGAGGACTGTATGATGATAAAAGATAAGGAGATACAACATATTAAAATATACCTGATCACCCCATATTTTACACCTTTTTCTGCATGTTTGCATGCCATTTTGATCGCTCAAATCGTGTTTTTCGCGTTTATTCGACAATATTACGATGCTTTTCACGATTTGTTGTTTTTGTCGTATTTCAGGAGATTTGGAGCGATTTGGAGTGATTCTGAGATGCACCTACTCCGGAGTGTCACCGACGACTCTCTTGGGGGGTATTTTGCTGTTGGAGAGGAGTGGAAGGAGAAAGAACGTCGTAGGAGCGATGAGGAGGCGAAGCTATGAAGTTTGAGCATTTTTAGCACTTCACTCGGCCGAGTGAAGGAGTCACTCGGCCGACCATAGGAAGCCCGCTCGGCCGGCCAGATCGGACACGCAACAGGCGTGCACTCGGCCAAGCATCGCCGTGCCACTCGGCCGAGCACCGAGTCA
This sequence comes from Scilla litardierei, assembly GCA_030789695.1. Taxonomy (NCBI): domain Eukaryota; kingdom Viridiplantae; phylum Streptophyta; class Magnoliopsida; order Asparagales; family Asparagaceae; genus Scilla; species Scilla litardierei. The sequence goes on along the minus strand of CM061139.1, from coordinate 179,681,762 downwards.
CCCACCGCCCGAGTGGAGCCAAGACGATGGCATAAAAAATCACCAACTCTCTGTTTTTTATCAGTCTGCTCCAATGACTGACTCGGCCGAGTGGAGAAAGACGGTCCGCCCGAGTGACTACCGCCGTCCGCCTGAGTGACCTCCGAGGAGACGACCCCCGAGACCCCCCAACTCTCTGTTTTTGTCAGGGTTCGTCACTCGGTCGAGTGACATTTGTCACTCGGCTGAGTGAGCCGCGCTGCCTGTAGTGAAAACTGCGGATTTGAGGCTGCGCAGGGGCATTTTCGTCAAGGTTTTTTGGGCGATTTTGGGGGGTATTTAACCCAGTTTTTAACCTAGTTTAGGAGAGCTTTTTCAGAACTTTTTGCAGCTTTTTAGATTAACTTTTTAGGGATTAGTTTTAGCTTTAAGGGAGGAGAGAAAAGTGAGATTTTGTTGGATGCTACCTTGTTCTTCATTGGTTTGTATTTCTCTCCCTCAAAAACTCAATTTTTATTGATATTCTGAATATTGCTATGAATTCCATGGATTTTATTTGCAAATTTCTATTGCACTCTATTATGAATTGTGAGTAGTTCATCGTCTTAGGGCGTAGGGATGAACCCTACGAGCCCAATTTTGAAATTGTGATGAATTGGTAAAACTATTGCTAGGATTGATTAGGGGTAGTTTGGGATTGCTATAATACGAATAGCTAGGGATTCATATCGATTGGGATTTGCAAGAGATTGGATCCCAATTCGATAGGAAGCCCTAGATATTCGAATTGGGTTGCAATTGAATTCCTCCGGAATCGGTTTGTAAGAGATTGGACCGAAACTAGGGTTTTCCGGTTGCAATTCTATACCAATACCCGTTTGCAAGAGATTGGATGGGTAGGAACTATCCCAACCTTGGTCGTAGCTCGAGTTTGCATGAGAGTGGGCTCGAGATACGATTGAACGATGATGTTGTTCTTCACGCTAGTTTGCCTAGGTTAGGGTTTGCAAGAGATTGGACCCTACCCTAGGTTGGCTATAGACCGGCAATAGCGTGAGAGCGTGAGCTTGGTTCCACATTTAGTTGCAACTAGTTCACCCAAATTTCAAGTCTAGCAATTGTGAAACCTACGAGTCATAATGATGAGATACGGCAAGTAGCGGGGATTCCCTATCCCCTAAGAGTTTTTATTAATTTGTTAATCTCTTTATACATTTAAACGACTATGACCGCACATTGCGAACATTCTCCCGACTTTTCCTATAGCCAGGTGATTCGAAGAAGACACTGTTATTAGGCCTCCATGTGTTTGATACCCGCTCGCCGCTACACCGTGCGCTTGCGGTAAGACTACGATCGTCGCCGCTCCGGGACGTGTATCCGGGGCGCGATCAATACCATATATTGAGAAAATTAAAACACGCTTACACGTATATTACTAAAAGTTATTGGGCTCCCACTACAAAGTTGTACATCATTTTGTTCCTCCCCTGAAATTATGCTTGTTGTCTGAAATTTTGGGAGCAATATTCTAATCCCATCAAATATGAGTACCTGAAAAAAAATCAAAATCTCTTGGCACTCTTTTCTTTTGAGTCCATGGAATTAGTCATGCAAGATGATATCAATCAACGGGGAATAAAAAACAAATATATAATTAACATTAAAATGAACATTGTTCATAAAACTACCAACCTACGTATTCATCTTTCATTTGGATAGTTCTTCTCTTGGGTATTCAAACTTTGACAATTCTTTTTTTAGTTTGATGAACCCTAGTATGATGATGAGTAGCCCTAGCTGTTTGATTGGTCTTGTTATAGCCTAGGCCAAATTTACTAGTGGAGGATCTTTGTGAGCTAATCAAATCATCTAATTTTTGTCCTTTCTGGCCCTGAAGTACATGTAGGCTCATTCTCTTCTTTCTTCTTCTTATTCCTTAGATAAGGAGTCATCGCTTGAATCATTTGATTTTCAATTCCAGGCGGGCAGTGCCATCTTCTTTGGCTTCTTCCATTTCATCTTGTCCTTTCCTTCGTTCTTCCTCAATGTGCATTTCTTCTTCACGTGCCCTATCTTGTTGCATTCATAACAAACAGTAGTTTTATCAGATAATCATTGTTTACCAAGTTTGAGTTTAACTAACTTAATCATTTTTTGAAGCCCGTTGTTATGAGAGCAAGTTGGTCCTCAACTTCATCTTTAGATGCCTCAGATTCTGGAACAACTTTGAAGGCAAGAGTCATCTTCTTTTCAACTCACTCCTTGTCCTTTCTTTCTTGTATCTGGAGTTCATATGCCATGAGGTTGCCAATAAGATCGTCCAAGGAGGGATTGAAAAGATCAGTTTTCTCTTCAATTAACGAGGCATTTGACTATCATTCGGGTGTGTGAGAACGAAGAATCTTACACACATAATCTTCTTGGGAGTATTTCTTTCCTAGACTTGCAAGCATGTTGATGATCTTGGTGAACCATGTATATATGTTCGTAATTGATTCCCCTTTTTCCATCATGAAATGCTCATATTTGTGGGCATAAAGCGAAGATTGCGTAGATTTTACTTTCTTATTACCTTCATGAGTTACCTCAATCATTTTCCATATTTGATATGCAGAGGTAGCTAGCCATGGAGATGGTGTACTCCATCAAGTGCACAATAAAGTGTTGACATAGCTTTGGTATTAACTGCAATCATATCCTTCTCCTTCTGGGTCCATTTCTCTTCTTTTATGGCAGGCTCTACATATGGGTTCTCTACCATCTTCAAAGATCATAAGATATAGACAAGAAGTACATTTTCATCCTCGTCTTCCAACTCCCATAGTTGTTGCCGGCAAGGAATGGTTTACAAGCGGTGGATTGGCCTTTGAGGAACTTGCCATCTGTTGACGCAATCATGTACCGGGCTCTGATACCACATGTTAGGATCCTGAGATGACAAAGAGATACACTAGAGGGGGGATGAATAATGTTTATAAATATAAAATATTCTAGAATTTTCTCCATAAGATTGCAATTAGAGCTACCTAAAAGAATCTTAATCAACATTTTGCAATAATAAAGACAAGCACAACGATCAGCAAAAGATACAAAGGTAGCAAGTAAGAAAAAAGTCAAACACAAACACAACAAGTTTATCGTGGTTCACCCTTCCAGGACTAATCCCGTTTCCAAAACTCTGTTGGACCGTATTCCGCTATTTCAACAAATAGTTGCAACCACCTCACCTCTAATGAGGATTTTCACGTGTGTCCATACAAGAGGGATTTTAAATACATTGCCTCCAACAAGGATTTTCTTTCACAACCCCAAGTGAGAATTGTTTACGGGTGTTTTCTCACCACAGCTCGTTGACCGCCAGATGTGTGGTCAACGTGGTCAAGGGGCCGGTTTGGGGGTCTCTTGGGTTCGCCGAGCCCACTTATACTCGGCGTGGGAGAGCTGAGGGGAAGCCTCGGCTCGGTGGGTCGCACTCGGCCTCGGCTGGGTCGGGCTCAGCCTCGGTCGTATCCGCGTCGAGGGGTAGCCTCGGCGCCTTACGAGTGGGTTGGTGCTTGATCAGTCGTCCTCCTGGCGACTGCGACGGTGATGGCCGATCGATGCTGAGGGTTAGCCTCGGTGCCTCGGATGTCTTCTTCCTGGACAGATGAAGAAACTCGTCATAGAGGCCGGACCTAGGTTCCGGCCAAAGCCCCTCCGATGTCTAAGTCAGATCAGGATCTGAAAGGATACTCGGCGGGGGAGATCCGGCTTGTGAGGAAGCCGGAACGTCAACCCAGGCGGCACGAGTTTTGGGGGAGGGAGGAAATGGAGTGGCGAAAGCCTAGGTCATTGATGGAGTACCTCTGTGTGGGTTACCTGAGTTTCGATCCCCCTCTCCGTCGTCCTGGCCTTCCCCTTATAGGGTCTTCCGTGATTGCCCCATGTCCTGCCTCTTCTCACGTCCCCACGATCCGCCTCCGCCTCCTCCCACTCGTGCGTTGTCATGGGGTGGCTCATTAACGGGTCCGTTAATGGCCATCATGGGGTCACGGATTCAGAGGGGCGGTTAATCCGGTCGAATGGGGGCCAGTTGGGTGTACCCGAGGGCGAGGTGGCTGGGCCTTTCGCTCCGTCCGTGGGCCCCCTTCGGGCGGGCTCGTCTTCTCTAGTGGGCTTCTCCTTTGAGGTCGGGCAATGGGCCGTCGTAATTCGGGCCCGTTGATATTAGTCGTAACAATTGCCCCCATCGCCCGGACCGTTCGGCTTCCGCCGGTTCGGTTCGGGTGATGTGACTCTTTCGTGACCCGATGGATGCGTCAGTCGAGGCCCTGCTATTAAATGAACGTCATTATTGCCGCTCTGTTTGAACTTCCGTTGGTGCAGTTTTCGAAGTGTCGCCGCCGTTTTGGTGTCGCCACGCGCCTTCTCCTGACGGTTCAGATCCCACCATTGCCCTCTATATATACGTTCCGATCCCTCGGGCTCCAACTCTTTCGCGCTCATTCCTTCTTGATCTCCGTCCCGACAGCTTCTTCCTCCCAACCTTTGTCTTTACTCCAGCTTTGATCAAGGTAACTCTTCCACCCTTTATCTCTGGCCATGGCCATGCTTAGAATAGGTGATACGCGTCCTGGCGAGCCGACGCCTGGTCCCGGTCGTGCCCCTCCCTCGGGGCTCAAAGTTTCTTCATCGTCCTCGGGGGTCCCGGATAAAGGAAAAGAAAAGCTTTTTCCAGATCCCATTGGGGATGATGTGGCCTCGTCTTCCGAGCGGTTGGGCATCCCTCCCTCGATCCTTCGGTCGTCATCTATGGCCCCGTTCTTAGTTACTAGGGAAATATTGGAGAGGTATATATGTCATCCTTATGACATCCGAATTCCCTTTAGGGACGAGCGGATATGCTTCCCGCGGAGTAACGAGGTCGGCGTCTACGTCGAGATGTTCCATCTGGAGCTCCGTTTCCCCATCCACCCCTTTATCATTCAATTCACTGACTCCTTGAAAGTCGCCCTGTGTCAACTAACGCCATCCTCTGTCGCGGTGTTGACCGGGTTCATTATGCTTTGCATCACTCACGGCCTGGAGCCATCTCTCCCACTCCTCTTTTACTTTTATCGGATCCGGACGGTCGGCCTCGGATCCTGGCTGCATCTCTGTGGCCGTGCGGGTCGAGTGTGCCTTCTCGGTTTGCCACCTGGGTCGAGAAATTGGGATTCTAGCTTCGTTTTTGTTGTTTTCCCCGGGTCTCGGTGATCTTGACAGGTTGGGGGAGTTCGCAACACGCCGACAGGGCGGCACCCTTATCCGAGGCCGAGCAGGCCGCGGTCTACCTCATCTCGTCCCTTTCTCTCGAAGAGAGGTCGGTCTGGCATTTGCTGGACGACCTGCTTCTTAAGCGCACTCTGTGGTCCCCCGGTTAGTTGTCTCTCTTCCTTCCGTTTAACCCCTGGCTCACCCTGATTTCGCTTTCTCTCGCAGGAATGGCGGGCCGTGAGTTCACCCACGATGTCGACGAGCTTATTCGCCTGGGATCCCGCCGGGGCCGCGGGAGCTCTTCCGGACAGGCGCCTCGCCGCTCTGTAGATGAAGAGTTACTCCGGTCTGAGCCTCCTTTGGGAAGGATTGAGGCCAGGTCACCCCCACGGGTCGCATCTGGTGCCCCCGGAAGGGAAGTCTCTGGAGGCGACCCCCTCCCTGTTGAGGATCCCGGATCGGCTCCTCGACCGCCTGCGGGCGAGAGTCGCAAGCGCTCCTCCCCAACGATCGCTGCCCCCCATCGGGAAGAAGTCGCAGAAGAATGGCGGGCGTGCCTCTTCTCCGACCCCTGCCGTCGCGCCGACGGATCCCGACAGGGCGGTCGCGACGACTGCCGCCACCGGCCACGCCACTGATACTCCCTCGGCTACCCCTTCAGTCTTGGGGGCTGTCCGTGTCCTGCCGAGCGCCTCAGCGGGCCTCGCTGATCCTCTCAAGGGTTCGGTTCCAGGTCTTCATTTGGCCTTGGTGGACCGGCCGGCGGCGGACGCCGTCCCTTCGGGGGACCGTTCCTTTTTGGAGTTGTCCCCCGTGGACGTATTGTCGGATTCCCTGGTCGGCCACCTCCAACAGGTTCGAATTCCTGCCCCTTTCGGATGATTGTTTTGCCTTTCGGTCTTCCTCGGTATAATCCACCTCCCTTTTATGTACAGGCCACCGCGATGGCTCTCGAGGCGCAGCGCCGGGCAACCCAGTTGAGAAGCCTCGAGGATTCTCTAAGTCGGGAACGTGCCCGGGCCGGAGAAGCTGACGTAGCCCTTCAGGGTGCCCGTATGGAGGCTCGGCAGTAACGTCGTTGTGCCGACGAACTCGAGTCTCAAGTGCATGATCTTAAGCGGAAGCTTGAGGATGTCCATGACTTGAGCCGAGAAGCGGAGGAGAAGTTCCGGCAGGAGAGGAAGGATCTTTGGGGCCAGCTTGCCGAGCTGCGTCGGAGGCTCCGCTTTGCTGAGGAAGCTGAGAAGGGCGTCGACACGGCCATAGGGCCGAAGATTGCGTCGGTCCTGAAGGAAGTCTTCGGGACTTACGAGGACCTCCTCGCCCCTCGCATAGTGGAGGTCATCAGGGAGTCGTTTCGGCAGTTCGCGGAGCTCGCTCGGGAGCCGATCCTCCCTCCTCCGGGACACGCCGATCCCCATGGCTCGGAGCAAGGCGAGGCACCGGATGACGCTATCTCTCGTGCTCCGAACCCCTGAAGTGCCTTCGTATGCTGTCCCCTTTCTTGGGTGACAAATTTTGTTGTCATCAACGGTGCTGCGGACTCCTGGCGACATTGTCTCTTGCGCTACGGACCCTTGTAAAGCCCTTGTATCCAGTCTCCTTTCTTGGGTGACAGATTTTGTTGTCAACAGCCGTGCTCGTGAGGACGTTGTTGAGCGATATGTAACCCATACCATTAATGAAAATGATTTCTTCTAGTTAGTTCTTCTTGTGCCACGGGTCTCTTTTTCGGAATAGCATTTATTGTTCCTAGGCCGGACGGGCGTCGTCGCCCTCGTCTAGGGGTGTCGTTCTCCCCGCCGAGTCTCCTTGTCGGGGCTATTGTCCTCATCCAGGCAAGCGGGTAGGTCACCTGATCTACGAGGGAGGTCATCCCGTGGCTTGCGGTCTGCGGTCATGTACGTCGGCCGGGGAGTTGCCCCAGCCTTAGGCGTGGGCGATCTGCTCAGTCTGCGGGGGTAGGTACCTCTCGCTCAGGACGGGCAGTCGCGCTCCTCGCCAGGGGGAGTTACCTCCTGCCATATGAGCGGTCGGTCTGCCCAGTCCGCGGGGTAGGTTCCCCTCGGCTTATGACCAGCAGTCGTGCTCCTCGGCTCGGGGAGTTGCCCCCAATCTTGCATGCGGGTGGTGTGCTCGGTCCGAGGGGGTAGGTTCCCCTCGGCTTATGACCGGCAGTCGTGCTCCTCGGCTGGGAGAGTTTCCCCCAGTCTCATGAGCGGGTGCTTCATTCAGTCCGTAGAGGTGAGCCCCCCCCGGCTTGTGACCGGCGAAGGAGATCTGTTCGGTTGCGAGGGGAGTTTCCCCTCGGCTTACGGCCGACGGTTGTGCCCCTCGGCTGAGGGAGTTTCCCCCAGCCTTATGAGAGGGTGCTTCATTCGGTCCGCGGGGGTGAGCACCCCTCGGCCCACGACTGGGCGTTGCGCTCGTCGGATGGGAGAGTTGCCCCCAACCTTGATAGCGAAAGCTTCGCTCCGTCTGTGGGGGTGGGTACCCCTCGTTTTACGGTTGACGAAGGAGATTCGTTCGACAGCGAGGGGAGTCGCCTCCCGACTCACAGCCTACAAGAGAGGTTTGTTCGGTGGCGAGGAGAGTTGCCCCTCGGCTTACGGCCGACGAAGGAGATTCATTCGGTGGCGAGGGGAGTCGCCTCCTGACTCACGGCCTACAAAAGAGGTTCGTTCGGTGGCGAGGAGAGTTGCCCCTCGGCTTACGGCCGACGAAAGAGGTTCGTTCGGTGGCGAGGAGAGTTGCCCCTCAGCTTATGGCCTACGAAGGAGATTCGTTCGGTGGCGAGGGGAGTTGCCCCTCGGCTTACGGCCAACGGAGGAGATTCGCTCGGTGGCGAGGGGAGTTGCCCCTCGGTCGCCGGAGGAGATTCGCTCGGTGGCGAGGGGGGTTGCCCCTCGGCTTACGGCCGATGCGATTCGGGCTGGTCCATATCAGTCGGACCGCGGTTGCCTTGATTGAGTCCTCCTACGCATCCTGAATTGTCTGCTCAAGATAAGCGATAAAGTTTGCATTGTATGCCTTCATTTCTGTGAGACAATACATTTGGAGTAATGAAAAATAAAAGGTGACAAGACACAGGGGAGGTTCTGGCAGGGTAGCCCTCCCCCAATGGATCGGCGGCTGTTTCTTTCTATATCCTCACTCGATGATACACGCAACTGTCTGGACCGCGTTCACACCTTTTCTCCTGTCCTGCTGTTTGGACATTCCTTCTCCCGAGACGGGGTCGTTGGCGGAGTTCTTCAGGTGCCCACGGCTCACAAGCTTCTCAATGTCTTTCTTTAGGTGCCAACAGTCGTCGGTATCATGGCCGTTCTTACAGTATTTCTCTTCATCCCTCCCGCCTTTCCTCATTCTTCGGGGAGGTCGGCCCGCGTGCCCCTCCTTCTGGGCTTGTGCTAGGATCACGTCCGGGGCGTTGGTCACCGAGGAGTGCCAGAGCTCTTCCCTCCGTGGTCTTCCTCTAGCCTTCTTCTCCGATCGATGCTCCTCTGTGCTGCGGTGCTCCTTCTCACCGCGCTTGGTCTCGCGTCTGATCTTTCCCTCATCCTCGGCCAAGGCCTCTTCTGTCAGCATGAAGCGTTCCGCTCGGGCCATAATTCCGGCGAGTTCCTTCGGCGGGTTGCTATGTAGCGACTTCTTCAAACCCCTGTGTCGAAGGCCTTTCTTCAGGGCCGCCTTCACAACCAGTTCAGGACAGCTATCCACGCTCAATCGCTCCACATTGAAGCGACGTATGAAGTGCCTCAGAGATTCGGCCGGTCCCTGCACCACATTGAATAAGTGTTCTGAATCAGGCTTTACCTGTCGACCGACCATAAATCGCTTGCAGAACAGCTGGGTGAGCTCGTCGAAGCTGTCTATCGACCGACCAGGCAGGTTGAGGTACCAGGTCCCGGCAGCCCCCCGTAGGGTGGAGTAGAAGCCCCTGAAGAGCAGGGTGTCATCGGCTCCCTGGAACGCCATGACCGCCTCGTAGTCCATCACATGATCCGCGGGGTCGCTGACGCCGTTGTACTTCTCCAGCGTCGGCACCTTGAAGTTCGAGGGTATTCGTGCCTCAGTTATCCTCCGGGTCAGGGGGCATCGTTCTCCGCTTATGCACCCGGGTCGCTCCCCTTCGCCCGCCTCCCTGCCGTTCGGCTGCAGCGAGGGGGCTGGTGGGAGCTTCACCTCCTCCCGAGTCTTCGTCGGCTTGGGCGCAGGGCTCGATCAGCGCGAACATTCTTTCTGGCTCTCCTGGTGGTGGGTTCGTCGGCTGCCTCCACTCCGTTCAGACCGGACGCTCGTTGATCGCCGGTCATCCCGCCTACGCTTGTTTGACCTCGGACGCACGGACGAGGCCGTCCTGGAGACGTCGCACGTCTGCTCCGAGTCCCCCCCATTTCCCTCTCTGACTGATGTGGGAGTGGGAGATCGTGCCGGGGAAGAGCCGGGCCTGGTGAACCTCCTTTCCATATTCCGCGCTCTTTTTTCGTGGTCGGTGACCACAGCGGAGCGAAGGGGTCGACGTTCCCCTTCCTGGCGGTGAGCCCGTCTCCCCCCACCTTCGGGGATGGGAGTGCTGCTGACAAGCTGTTGAATCGTCGCGGCCAAGGTTTGGATGTTGGTGTTGGTCTCCTGTGCATAGGCTCGGAGTTGCCCCTGCGTGGCCAGTAGGGCGTCGTTGGTTTCCCCAGCAGCGTGACCGTTCAAGTTCTCGACGGGGGAGTGGTATGCGCCCTCCTCCGGGATGGGTGGCATGCGCCCCAGGCCGTTGCCGATGGGTTCCATTTTGGTGGTTTGACGTGGGTGTTAGTTCGGTTCCCACAGACGGCGCCAGATGTTTACGTGTGTTTTCTCACCACAGCTCGTTGACCGCCAGATGTGTGGCCAACGTGGTCAAAGGGCCGGTTTGGGGGTCCCTTGGGTTCACTGAGCCCGCTTATACTCGGCGTGGGAGAGCTGAGGGGAAGCCTTGGCTCGGTGAGTCACGCTCGGCCTCGGCTGGGTCGGGCTCGGCCTCGGTCGTATCCGCATCGAGGGGTAGCCTCGGCGCCTTGCGAGTGGGTTGGTGCTTGCTCAGTCGTCCTCCTGGTGACTGCGACGGTGATGGCCGATCGACGCTGAGTGTCACGCCCCGCTGCCCAAAATAGGGAGGGTCGGTGTGACAAGCCGCGGTATTAGAGTACCAAGCGCTAAAGTACACACCAAAGTCACGCAGGCCACTGCAAACGCTGAGGAAACACAGGCAGTAAGGTAAAATACGACGAACAGAACATCCAAGAGTCACAGAGCACCGCTACTACATGGCCAGTACCGCACAAGTCCACTGTACAACCCCAACAGCAAAAGCTCCCACAAAAGTACAACTCAACCCTACGGTGTACAAAGGGAACATGGGTACAACACTGCGTTCATCACACACACACAACCCAAGACTACACCACGCGACCCACACTGACCATACACTACGGACCCTGCTGAGACGAGCTGCCCTCCGGGGTCTCCACTCCCGGGCCCGCCGCCAGAGAACCGGTGCTTGGACCTGTAGGGGGGAGGACACGTCACAGCGTGCCCAGTAGGAACTCCACAACTCTACTACTCTAATCATAGTGCACAACAAGGAATCACAACAAAGGAAAAGGCATCACATTCCACAGTTACTGTTTTCTCTTTATAGTTTAGTTTTCATGCATGAATTCGAAACCTCAGTAACGGGTCAGACATCGGGGACTGGACCTCACCCGGTAAGGTGGGTGGAATGCTACGACTTCCCGAGACAAGCTCTTATGAAAGAAGCCGTTCACCAACACAACCAACTCAACCATAACTGCACCAACTCCCCGCCGCTGAGGGCTCGTCAGGAGTGGTCCACAACCCAGCAGTCCATCCCCGCATGTCCACTCGTTACCTTGGTTTCCACCAACCCTCCTAGGGTCCTCACCCACTTCGAGTGGAACACGATATCCCTAGGTTATCTTTTAGCTAATCATTAATCCTAGGGTATTGAGCATGTAAAATGACGTATGTAAATGATGTCCAAATTCATTCTTTTCATCAAGATATTCACAACAAACTAGCATGCTCCATAAGCCATGTATCATAACCTCATTGATCATATACAATTTCTCGTGGGTAATACATGTCACACAATTAACAATGCCATTTTCCAAGTTTCTTCAATCTTAAGTTCATTCAGGCATTTTAACAAACATATAATGAGCGCCACATAAATGAAGAGAATCATGTCACCTATTTTTGTAACAAATAGCATAACTAATCTTACATACATGCATCAACATCATTCATGCATTTGGAGTGAAAAATTAGCAATACCACACAAGTCCAATTTCACCCAACACCCTTCAACATACTGAAATTGCATGAATAGATAGACAAACAGCATTTGTAACCCATTTATTTTGAGAATTTGACAAATATCAAAGAATGAAAGTTGGATATATTATAGTTCTGAGTTCACTAGGGCGGTTGACGAACGAGCTTGAACGAGCTTGAACAGAGAGCTTGGTTTTGTTCATGAACAAAATCCATGTTCAAGCTCTGTTCGTTTACTAACCGAGCTCTAAAAACCTGTTCAAGCTTGTTCGTTAAACTTACCGAACGAACGTAAATGAACGTAAACGAACATTTACCGAGTTTGTTCACGAGTAGTTAATCGAATGTTCTGTTCGTTAACAAGACTTATCGAGCTTGTTCGTGAACATGTTCAGGAACATGTTCGTGAACACACAATCAATTTTGTTCATGAACAGATTTTCAATCAAACAAACGAACGTCAATTTTTTAATTAGGAATAATAATATTTAAACATAATTACCAATGACTAAATCAATTAAATAAAAGGATTAAATATTTGCAGTACAAAAACAAATAAATCCAGCATAATAGCTCCATAGATCCCATTACAAGCATCCATTCCAGGCATAATAAAGAAATATCGTATTTGTCTAAATTTACTATTTTCGGTACATGTTCATTCACGAACACTTAACGAGCTTGTTCATGAACATCACTTAACGAGCTTCTTCATGAACACTTGACGAGCTTGTTCATGAACATAAATGAACGAACACAGTTATGTTCAAGCTCTGTTCGTTTACTAACCGAGCTCTAAAAATCTGTTCAAGCTTGTTCATTAAGCTTCCTAAACGAACGTAAACGAACATGTACCGAGCTTGTTCACGAGTAGTTCGTCGAACGTTTTGTTCGTCAACAGCCCTAGAGTTCACCAATAAAGTTTCAGACAAAAATATGAAGTATTGGATTTATAGTGAATTATTTGGTAAAGGGTGTCAAAACTGTTCTGCAGACAGATTTCTGTGTCTGTGTTCAAAGCCAATTTTGGGCATATTCTAGCCAGAATTTCAATATAACAATCAAAATGGACTTTGAGAAAAACTTGTTAGCTTTCCAACAAGATCAAAATCAACAAAATCCAAGATGTGTGCAGGTAGTGGTGCTCGTTTTACTGAAATGTGTACAGCTTGACAGAATTCCTGGCATGTTGCACAATTCGAATTTTGACCCCAACTTCCAGTTCGAATTAGAAAAAGTGATGAACTTGAAAGTTACTCATTACTACGAGATAAATATCATATAAAATTTTCAGAGCATTCTTAATAGCCAATTAATCCCAGAACTCAGCTAAAGTTTCAGCAAATTTCAGGCATGCATCAAGATTCCTAGTTCTACAACATTCTTCCCAAAATTTCAGAGAAAACTCATACTTATAAGGTGCTTTCCATCATCTATAATTAGAGTAGGAGATTGAAGAGTTCCTAACTCTTTGGAGCTTCAAGAATGGTTGATGGTTTGAGTAGTATCCCTCTCCTTCTCCTTCTCCTTCTCCTCTTCCTCTTCTTCTTCTTCTTCTTCTTTTTCTTTTCCCTTTTTTTTCCCTAGCTAATTTCAGCCATGGGCTGAAAATAATGGAGAGAGGGGGAGAGAAAGGGACCTAGGAGAGGGGAGAGGGGGGGTTATGGTGTAGGGTGAGGGGAGAGATGAGGGGTTAGGTGTACTTTGGTATGGCAAACTTATTGCCATACCCCCATTTTCTTTTCTTTTCTTTTTTTTTCTTTCTTTTTTTTCAAAATTAGCCATCCATATGCTTGATTTTATTACAAGTTTGACATTGCAAATATCTCATTTCCCTTTTTCACAATAACCCTTCACTTAAAGAAATTTGCCTTAAGCCCAATCTTACATTGATACCCTCATTTGGGTATAAATGAAAAATCGAGGGGCAATTTGCAAATCTCTCCACTCCCCGGGATTGGTGTGCACATGTACGAGAAACTTGGATGAATTTAACGATTACTTAGTATTTGCACACTAGGGTTGTTACACCCTACCCTCCTTAGAAAAATTTCCGTCCTCGGAAATTTAACAAAATCAGGAGAGTAGTCATTTATATACAATACCCAACAACTGCAGAAAATATAAGATACAACAGTCATTGCTCAAACAGGTACGGGTATTTCTCTTGCATCTCATCTACTCGCTCCCAAGTTGACTCTCCCGGAGACTCTTGCTGCCACATGACCCACACCAAGTCAATGGTCTTCTTCTTCAACGTCTTCTGCCTCCGGTCCAAGATAGCCACTGGTTGCTGCTCATATGTGAGATCCGACCGTACTTCTATCTCTGAAAAATCTACAACATGTTTGGGATCTCCCACATATCTTCTGAGTTGAGACACATGGAAGACATTATGCACACCTTCGAGGGCCGGTGGCAATGCTAGCCGATACGCAACTTCACCGACCTTAGCGGAAATCTCAAACGGACCAATGTACCTAGGACTCAGCTTCCCACGTTTGCCAAATCGGATGGTCCCACGAACCGGTGAAATCCTTAGGAACACGTAATCCCCTGGCTGAAATTCCAAGGGTCTCCGCTTTGTATCAGCCCAGTGCTTATAACGGTCCTGCGCGATGCGCAGATTCTCTCTGACTGTCCGCACCACATCTGTTGTTGCCGCCACCAAGTCTGGTCCTAAAAACTCCCTGTCTCCAACGTCATCCCAACTTAAAGGAGACCTACACTGCCTTCCATACAGAGCTGTGAAGGGAGCCATGCCAATACTTGCTTGATAATTGTTATTGTATGCGAACTCGACTAGATGCAGATGGTCCTCCCACGAACCCTTGAAATCAAGCATACACGCTCGCAGCATATCTTCAAGAATCTGAATGGTTCTTTCCGACTGTCCATCAGTCTGAGGATGATATGAAGTACTGAAATTCAAACGTGTCCCCAGACTAGCCTGTAAACTTTTCCAGAAATGTGAGGTGAATCTGCTATCCCTATCGGACACTATACTCACTGGGACTCCATGCAGTTTCACGATCTCCTCCATGTACCTCTTAGCCAGATTCTTTGTTGACTGTCCAACTCGGAACGGAATAAAATGTGCCGACTTGGTCAATCGATCTATGATGACCCAAATCGCATCATTGCCCCTAGGCGTCCGAGGTAAACTAGTCATAAAGTCCATGGTCACATGCTCCCACTTCCATTCTGGAATAGGGAGAGGCTGCAACAATCCTGCAGTTCTCTGGTGCTCAGCCTTCACATGCTGGCAAACCAAGCAGGACGCCACACTCTTGGCTACACTCTTCTTCATTCCTGACCACCAATCATACTGCTTCAAATCTCGGTACATTTTGGTCCCTCCAGGATGGATAGAATATGGGGAACTATGTGCATCCTTCAATAGTTCTTCCCGAATCTCGCCACTTGGCACACAAACCCGGTTCCCAAATCTCAACGACCCATCTTCGTGAATACGAAAATCGGTACGAAGTTCAGCTTCCACTTGCTCTCGGATCCTCTTCAACTTGGCATCCCCTGATTGAGCTGCCTTAATCCTGTTCATCAAATCAGACTGGATCTGCAGCCCCATCATAACAGTTTTCTCTCCTGGGAGTACAACTTCTATTCTCATCTGTCGGATTGCCCACCGAAGTTGTGGTTGAGAGGTTAGCTTCATTACGGCGGGTAATCTACTAAGAGCATCTGGCACCACATTCACCTTCCCAGGATGGTATAGCAGATCAACGTCATACTCAGCCAATAATTCCAACCATCGTCGTTGTCTCATATTAAGCTCCTTCTGAGTGAACACATACTTTAGACTCTTATGGTCAGTGTATATCTTCACGTGTTCACCTAGCAAGAAATGTCTCCATAATTTCAAAGCCAGAATCACTGCTGCCAATTCCAGGTCATGAGTAGGATAGTTCAGTTCATGCTCCTTCAACAATCTGGAAGCATATGCCACCACTCGCCCGTGTTGATGAAGGACACAGCCTAGTCCTCTGCCAGACGCGTCACAGAAAACTTCAAATCCACCCGAACGGTCAGGGATAGTTAAGATAGGAGCAGTGGTCAACCGATGCTTCAGCTCTTCGAACGCTCGCTGGCATTCTTCCGACCAGACATACGCAACATCCTTCTTTGTCAGATGAGTCAAAGGCGAGGCAATCTTCGAGAAATCCTTAATGAACTTCCGATAGTACCCAGCCAACCCCAAAAAGCTTCGAATCTCTTTGACTGTCCGAGGTATAGGCCAACCTTCTACTGCGCAACCTTCTCATGATCAACAGACACTCCGTCTCCAGAGACTATGTGTCCAAGAAACGCAACCTTGGTCAACCAAAATTGGCACTTGCTGAACTTAGTGTACAATCGGTGCTGCCTGAGGGTATTCAAAACCATCCGCAGATGCTCAGCATGTTCATCCTCATTCTTCGAGTAAACCAGGATGTCATCGATAAATACCACCACAAACTTATCTAAATACTCAAAGAAGATCTGATTCATCAGCCTCATGAAAGTAGCTGGGGCATTCGTCACTCCAAAAGGCATCACCAGAAACTCATATTGACCGTATCGAGTACGGAATGCGGTCTTTGGGACATCAGATTCTCTCACCTTCACTTGGTGATACCCACTTCGCAAATCTAGCTTCGAATACACCTAGGATCCACCAAGCTAATCAAAAATATCATCGATCCGGGGAAGAGGGTACTTATCCCTCACCGTCACCTTATTCAATTCCCGATAATCAATGCACATCCTCCGAGATCCATCCTTCTTGTTCACAAGCAACACTAGCGCTCCCCACGGTGACACACTTTGGCGAATCAATCCCCTATCTGATAAATCGGTCAACTGATTGCGGAGCTCAGCTAACTCCGATGGGGCCATACGGTATGGAGCCTTCGCTATCGGTTGAGCGCCTGGAATCAGATCAATAGTAAACTCCAGTGACCTATCTGGGGGTAATCCAAAGATGTCATCTGGAAAGATGTCAGGAAATTCTTCAACAACCCTTGGTAATATGGGCTCTACTTCCATGTCCAAATACTCCACGACCGTAGCTCGAAACTTCAAGGGCTCAAGCTCGCTACTACCATCCCAAAACTCAAACTCTGGATGGTCAGGGATCCGAAAAACTACCCTCCTTAGTCTACATTCTATGTTAGCATAGAACATCCCCAACCAATCCATTCCAAACACTGCCTCATAGTCGGGTAACTCAATCACCAAAAAGTCTGCATACAACTCTCGTCCCCCGATCTCAACTGGACAGTTCAGTATCCCAGAGACACTACAAATAACCCCATTTCCGGTGTGAACATTCCAACTAGCAGCAAAGGTGTCAACTATTATGGAGTGTTGCGTCACAAACTTCTTCGACAGAAAACAATGTGACGCTCCAGTGTCAAATAAGGACATAGCAGGGTAGGAGGCTACTCTAACAATACCTAAGTATCACAACAATAAAACTCAGCCAACTAGCTAACTAGAATAACCGAGGCTCAATCTAATAGACTGCATAGGGGCAAGATTCATACCGGTGATTACTCGACTAGCACCCTCCGAAGTCTCTACTGGGGTCATGGTGTACTGCTGCCGCCTCGGTGGAGGAACTGCCCCCTGGTTCCCTCGTCGCTACTGGGGAGGTGGAGGGGGTCCTCTCGGTGCAGACGGTCTCGATCCTGACGGTGCCGGAAGGGCAAGCCGCTGTGGCGGTGGTGGAAGAGGTCTCTGTTGTGTAGGCCGGACAGCTGCTGACGCCGGCGGCACCGGGGCATGACCCGACTGTGGGCAAAATCTGCTGATGTGTCCCGGCTCTCCACATGTATAACACATGGCATTCGTAACTCGGCAGTCTCTCTGCACATGCACTGGCTTCCCGCATCTGTGGCATGAAGGTCCCTTCTGTGCCGGAGGTGGAGCCCCCGGTCGCTTGAATGTCACCCGCTGAACTGGGCCAGGTGTAGTCCTCTGCTGAGCAGCTGGTCTCCCACCACTGGCTGGTGGCCTCCCCACACTCCGTAGGTGGGTCTCATGCTGTCTGGCAGCCCGCAGTACGGCCTCCTGAGTCAATAACTCCTGAGTAGACATGGTCGCCCGAAACTCTACGTCTAGTCCCTTGCGGAATCGCCTGGCTCTGATGGCATCTGTCGCTACAAGCTCTGGCGCGTACTTGCTCAGCAACGAGAACTCTGCATCATACTCATCCACCGTCCTCCCATCCTGAGTCAAATGCTCAAATCTCTGCCTCAACTCGTCCTTCGCTGCCTCTGGAAGGAACTTGGCCTCAAACAACTCCCGAAAGGTCTCCCAAGCAATGTTCCCCTTCAGTCGCCTCTCCTGAGCCTCCCACCAGTCTCTAGCTTGATGGGTCAACTGACGCCTCACCAACTCTACCCAACCGTCTCGGGGATACCGACACATCGTCAGATCATCCTCAGTGTGCCGCAGCCACTCATATACCTCGAGGCTACTCTCCCTACCCGAGAAGTATCGCGGACGCAGTGTCCTGAACTCCTTGTAGCTCGACAGCTTCGGCGCCACTGCCCTCTCCTCCATCTGACCCATGTGCTCTAAAATACCCATCAGAACCTTAGCCATCAGGGCTGACTCTGAGGTCCTGTCACCCGAAGACTGCACATCACCAGCTGGGCCAATCCCACCATCAGATGTTCCGGTCCCGCCGAAACTCCCGTTCCCACCTTCCATCTGCAGGCGAGAAATAGAACAAATGCATTAGTGTCGTGTACTAAAATTTTGGAGCCTTACATGTGTTCCCTTTACGCGTATCGCAGTGGGCGCGGACCTGCATGGGCCACCACAAAACCTGTCATGCCCCGCTGCCCAAAATAGGGAGGGTCGGCGTGACAAGCCGCGGTATTATAGTACCAAGCACTAAAGTACACACCAAAGTCACGCAAGCCACTGCAAACGCTGAGGAAACACAAGCAGTAAGGTAAAATACGACGAACAGAACATCCAAGAGTCACAGAGCACCGCTACTACATGGCCAGTACCGCACAAGTCCACTGTACAACCCCAACAGCAAAAGCTCCCACAAAAGTACAACTCAACCCTACGACGTACAAAGGGAACATGGGTACAACACTGCGTTCATCACACACACACACAACCCAAGACTACACCACGCGACCCACACTGACCATACACTACGGACCCTGCTGAGACGAGCTGCCCTCCGGGGTCTTCACTCCCGGGCCCGCCGCCAGAGAACCAGTGCCTGGACCTGTAGGGGGGAGGACACGTCACAGCATGCCCAGTAGGAACTCCACAACTCTACTACTATAATCATAGTGCACAACAAGGAATCACAACAAAGGAAAATGCATCACATTCCAGAGTTACTGTTTTTTCTTTATAGGTTAGTTTTCATGCATGAATTCGAAACCTCAGTAACGGGTTAGACATCAGGGACTGGACCTCACCCGGTAAGGTGGATGGAATGTTACGACTTCTCGAAACAAGCTCTTACGAAAGAAGCCGTTCACCAACACAACCAACTCAACCACAACCGCACCAACTCCCCGCCGCTGAGGGCTCGTCAGGAGTGGTCCACAACCCAGCAGTCCATCCCCGCATGTCCACTCGTTACCTTGGTTTCCACCAACCCTCCTAGGGTCCTCACCCACTTCGAGTGGAACACGATATCCCTAGGTTATCTTTTAGCTAATCATTAATCCTAGGGTATTGAGCATGTAAAATGACGTATGTAAATGATGTCCAAATTCATTCTTTTCATCAAGATATTCACAACAAACTAGCATGCTCCATAAGCCATGTATCATAACCTCATTGATCATATACAATTTCTCGTGGGTAATACATGTCACACAATTAACAATGCCATTTTCCAAGTTTCTTCAATCTTAAGTTCATTCAGGCATTTTAACAAACATATAATGAGCGCCACATAAATGAAGAGAATCATGTCACCTATTTTTGTAACAAATAGCATAACTAATCTTACATACATGCATCAACATCATTCATGCATTTGGAGTGAAAAATTAGCAATACCACACAAGTCCAATTTCACCCAACACCCTTCAACATACTGAAATTGCATGCATAGATAGACAAACAGCATTTGTAACCCATTTATTTTGAGAATTTGACAAATATCAAAGAATGAAAGTTGGATATATTATAGTTCTGAGTTCACCAATAAAATTTCAGACAAAAATATGAAGTATTGGATTTATAGTGAATTATTTGGTAAAGGGTGTCAAAACTGTTCTGCAGACAGATTTCTGTGTCTGTGTTCAAAGCCAATTTTAGGCATATTATAGCCAGAATTTCAATATAAAAGTCGAGATGGACTTTGAGCAAAACTTGTTAGCTTTCCAACAAGACCAAAATCAATAAAATCAAAGATGTGTGCAGGTAGTGGTGCTCGTTTTACTGAAATGTATACAGCTTGACAGAATTCCTGGCATGTTGCACAATTCAAATTTTGACCCCAACTTCTAGTTCGAATTAGAAAAAGTGATGAACTTGAAAGTTACTCATTACTACGAGATAAATATCATATAAAATTTTCAGAGCATTCCTAATAGCCAATTAATCCCAGAACTCAGCTAAAGTTTCAGTAAATTTCAGGCATGCATCAAGATTCCTAGTTCTACAACATTCTTCCCAAAATTTCAGAGAAAACTCATACTTATAAGGTGCTTTCCATCATCTATAATTAGAGTAGGAGAGTGAAGAGTTCCTACCTCTTTGGAGCTTCAAGAATGGTTGATGGTTTGAGTAGTAGCCCTCTCCTTCTCCTTCTCCTTCTCCTCTTCCTATTCTTCTTCTTCTTCTTCTTTTTCTTTTCCCTTTTTTTTCCCTAGCTAATTTCAGCCATGGGCTGAAAATAATGGAGAGAGGGGGAGAGAAAGGGACCTAGGAGAGGGGAGAGGGGGGGGGGGGGGGGGGGGGTTATGGTGTAGGGTGAGGGGAGAGATGGGGGGTTAGGTGTACTTTGGTATGGCAAACTTATTGCCATACCCCCATTTTCTTTTCTTTTCTTTTCTTTTCTTTCTTTTTTTTTCAAAATTACCCATCCAAATGCTTGATTTTATTACAAGTTTGCCATTGCAAATATCTCATTTCCCTTTTTCACAATAACCCTTCACTTAAAGAAATTTGCCTTAAGCCCAATCTTACATTGATACCCTCATTTGGGTATAAATGAAAAATCGAGGGGCAATTTGTAAATCTCTCCACTCCCCGTGATTGGTGTGCACATGTACGAGAAACTTGGATGAATTTAACGATTACTTAGTATTTGCACACTAGGGTTGTTACACTGAGGGTTAGCCTCGGCGCCTCGGATGTCTTCTTCCTGGACAGATGAAGAAACTCGTCAGGGAGGCCGGACCTAGGTTCCGGCCAAAGTCCCTCCGATGCCTAAGTCAGATCAGGATCTGAAAGGATACTCGGCGGGGGAGATCCGGCTTGTGAGGAAGCCGGAACGTCAACCCAGGCGGCGCGAGTTTTGGGGAAGGGAGGAAATGGAGTGGCGAAAGCCTAGGTCGTTGATGGAGTACCTCTGTGTGGGTTACCTGAGTTTCGATCCCCCTCTCCGTCGTCCTGGCCTTCCCCTTATAGGGTCTTCCGCGATTGCCCCACGTCCTGCCTCTTCTCACGTCCCCACGATCCGCCTCCGCCTCCTCCCACTCGCGCGTTGTCGTGGGGTGGCTCATTAACTGGTCCGTTAATGGCCATCATGGGGTCGTGGATTCAGAGTGGCGGTTAATCTGGCCGAATGGGGGCCAGTTGGGTGTACCCGAGGGCGAGGTGGCTGGGCCTCCCGCTCCGTCCGTGGGCCCCCTTCGGGCGGGCTCGTCTTCTCTAGTGGGCCTCTCCTTTGAGGTCGGGCCGTGGGCCGTCGTAATTCGGGCCCGTTGATATTAGTCGTAACAAGAATACTTACAATGCTTTTTTAGATACAATTACATATATCCTTTGATTGAAGCTCTTGTGTAGAAATGTAGCTATAGCAAGGATCTTGATCTCCAAAGGATATAATTGAAGCTCTAGGAAGATCAAGATGTACGGCCAAGGAAAGATTAGAACTTACAAAGCTTGGCCAAAGATATATGGTTTTTCTATAGGAATTTTGAGCTTAAAAGCTTGGTTTTCTCTTTTGAAATGATCTTTAAAACTTGGCTATAAAATCTGAAAAACACTCAATAAATAAAGGAACATTTGGGCCCAAAATGTCCACCAAAATATCCCTCCAATGGTCAAAAGATAACAGCTAGAAATATGACCCTTGTAAGCTGCCAGCTGGGCATTAGTCAACTACTACACAATTGATAGTCGACTAATGGCTTCAGTAGTCGACTCAATGCAAAGCAGTAGTCGACTCACAGAGGAATAAAAGTTCCAAAGAGTAGTCAAGACCGAGTAGTCGACTCCTACATTACTGAGAGCTGACTACTTTTCTAATACATGGTTTTGTATCAGAAAAACATGTGATACACTATCCTAATCATTTTAAATCATATTTAAAGCATTTTGTGTATTTCTAAGTGAGTAAGTGAGCTTCAACCAAGGCTTTAACATGCTAAGAAAATGAAAAGAAAAATGCATCAAAACTAAACTATTACAATGAAGTCCATTGATGTATACTTTGACTCTCCCGGCTCCTTGTCTTGCAAATTAGCTTTTTGGCCTTGTTAAGCTCATCAATTCTTTGAGTGCTTCTTTGATGTGATTCGTATTCCTGCACTCATGTGTTAGATGACATGTTTGCTCGTCATCAAAACTATATGGGGTGACTCAATATCCAACTCATGTATAATATTAACTCTGTTTAAGAATTGATCCCCTTATGACATATGAAGAGGAACTTTAATCCAAAAGTGTGGGTGAACTTAAGCACATCCAATGCATTGAAGAGATTATATGGAGTCAAAAGTTCTTTATCACATGATAGAAGGAAGGGGATAACGATACTTTTTATTTTCATCACATTGTCAATGCTAGGTGAAGTTTCAACTGTATCTCCTCCATTGGGCAAAGCTATTGCATTCGTTCTGCAACACCTGATATAACTTTTGCTTTTACCTTGTTTTATGACTCTCATTTTTGTCTCCAAACATGTTCACTCATGGTATGCACATTGGTCTTTAATTTAACCATCAATGGAGTATGATAGTGAGGATATTCAAGACTTCTTTCATGACAAGGAAATTAAGAACATGGCTCTCTCCCTTGGTATTGATGAAGCATCTGAATCGGTTGGATTCCTATTAATTTTTCCGTTAAGATGTTTGGAAAATTATCATGCATGATATCTTGATCTTTTAATGAAATCTGTAACTGTAGAGTAAATAATGAATGCCTCACTTATGCTCAAATTGCTTTTATTCATAAAATCGAGGGTGCTTCTTGATTAATGACTTTTTGATCGATCAGTCTTTGCAATAGATCTTACAAAATTGTTAACAAAATCTTATCTAATTAGCTTAGGTAAAAGATCCAGTTCCGGGGATGATTATGCTTAATTAGCCTTAGAGCTATATATTGTCGATAATGTCACTTGTGCACAAGAAATCACTGCTACTTGCACGGAACCATGAGTTATGGCCCTTGTATCAAATTTGACTTTAAGAATGCATTTGGTTCTATTTGATGGTCATATTTGCATAATCTTTTTATGTGTAGGTGCACCACTCACAGACAGAGGTAATTAGGTGTGCCAATTTTTAGGACACAATTTTTAAACAATAATTGTAATTGTGATTGTGCCTTTTTTATTTTATTGTTTGCTATCCATTCAGCATTTGGATACGTGTGTCCCAAGTATGAAAAACATTATTCATAAAAGAAAAAAGAATTACTATATACATCGCGTTGACCGGTGTATATAAGCTTTTTTGGCATAAAAAGTGGAAATCAAGACACATCACCTATCATTCCACACTCTCTCTCTTCTCCTTTTTGTCATTTTTGGCAAGTCATCCTTACATGCACCCTCCTTAAAGGGATGTATATAGTCATTGCCTAGGAAAAACCACCTAAAATATAACAACATTTCCTTGTGTACTTTCCTCCTATCTTACTTTAAACTGACCTATTTTTTTGGTAAGATTATATGGAATTATGAATCACCGATTATAGTTGCCCAGTGAGTTTGTTAGGTTGGAAGGGAGCCTTTTAAGAAAACAATTAAACCTAAAATACACTTAAGCAAAGACAATTAGAATCATCATTAGTGTTGTAAATAGATAAAGAGGTGTGAGTGGATAAGATTGTATCTATTTGATAGATTGTATCTCATCAATGTATGTACTCTCACATCTCCTATAAATAAAGGCATGTGGTCTCCCCCATAGGATACACTTCATAACACTTATCAACATGTTCTCCCTAAGTTCCGTAGATCCGTTCGTTGCGAAATCTAGGAGGAGACGGTAGATCCATCGCGCACGGGCTTCACCAACCGTCACGCGTTCGTCTCCCTCGATTTTTGAGGTATATCGAAAAAGATGTATTCTTTTTTATCATGATCGTGATGCCTACAATGTCGATCTCATAAGATCGGACAAGGAAAAATCGATTTTTATTCTCCCTAGATCAAAGACGACGGCTTTCCACCATCGATCCTAGGGAAGAACATCACAAACCCAAATCTAGAGTTATTATAAACAACAACAAAAAATTATCAATTATATCTTACGGCCCCGCCGACGGCATCCCTGTCGCCGGCCGCCGTGGACCCCCCCTACACCCCTTAAATGGCCGCCCCCATGGGCGGTAGCATGCCGCCACTTTGAGCGACGGCAAAACCCTAAGTTAGGGTTTATTTTCAAACAAAAAAATATATACACCCGACGCTGGCGCCGGCCACCCCCCTTCACTGCCCCTCGAGGTAGTGCACTGATGCCCCCATACGGCGGCGCAAACCCCCCTCCTTTACGGTGCAGCACCGCCATGGGGAGCACTAGAGGCAAACCCTTGCCCCCCCAATATTCGCTTGAGACCTTGGCCCAAGCCATCATTTAAAATTTTTTTGGGCCGAAGCCCACAGTCTTATTGTGGGCCTAGGCCAAATCAATATCTAACAATGAAAAAATTCCTTCAATGGGCTGTAGCCTGCAGCTCTGCTGCGGGCTCAGCCCATCATATAATAAAGGAAAAGAAACCGTTGGCATAAAGCCCATGGCGGCCTGTGGGCTCTGGCCCATAAGCCGCAGAAAAGAAGAAGGACATTTTACTGCAGGTCTAAAGCCCGCAGGCCGTAAACTTAAAAAAATTGCATTGTTGCAGGCCTGAAGCCTGAAGCCCAGCTGTGGGCTTCAGGCTCGCAGACCAAATACTTCTTATGCGACGGGGTGGGTGGGGGTTTAATAAGGGGGAATGGTTGTAGGCATAGAGCCCATGGACCACTAATATTTCAAAGAAATAATTTAAAGAGGGGATGCTTAAGGGCTTAATAAATAAATGAAAATATGGGTAAAATGGGTATAATATGGGGGCAAATGAAGACTTTTGTGGATTTATAGGGGGTGGCATAAAAAGGAAATCTTTCTTTTTACAAAACAAAATTTGTGAGTGCACCATTCAATTTTGTTTGAATTGACCCATATATGCACAACTGTTTTATAGCATATTATTATAAATGATGCCTGTCTTTGGATCATATTTATATGCCTTGCATCAAACTTTTCTGCCACATATTCTGGGATAAATTTCATGCTTTGTTGTGTGAGCATTGGCTTACTAATTATGAAGATCCTGCGACCGCTTTATTATTAGTTATCTAACCTAACAGTGTATGACATCGCCACGTGGTCTGAATAATTATTAAGCATTAAATTTGATGCATTTATCAAAATCTAAATCTTTGATACTTGTGATGCGTTATAAACATGTTTTATGAGCACAAATTTTGCATGAATGGCTAATTGTGATTTTGGATCGGCTGTTTAGTTCCACATTTTACTTTTCATGCACTTTTCTTTTTGTTTTGAGAGAAATTGTAGTGAGGAATAATATGTAATGTCTAAGCCTGATGACCATTTCCATGAAGGCGGAGGCCACTCTTGAAGATGAAGATTTTCAATGGGACCCATGTGGTTTCCAAAGTTGTAATTTCTCTTTTATTTGTGTAAAATGTACTGTAATATGGACTTTGGGATATTATTTTTATATGGTGACTAGCCGATCCACGCAATTAGCTTATACATTTAAAATTACCTCTGCATGAAAAATATTTTCAGTATTATTAATTCAAGCAAAATTGTGCTTTTCTAGACAAAATGGCAAAAATCGCAAGCGTCGATTTTGAAATACTGGATGCATCAGGGAAAAATTATCTACAATGACAGCTTAATGTTAAATTCCACTTGCGGGCTCAATCCCTTCTTGATACAATTACAAAAGACAAGCAGGCGACAGATATTGCAACAACGAAAGCTAGTATATACATTCATCGCCACGTGGATAAGACACTAAAGGCTGAATACCTTATGGTTGAGGATCCACTACAGCTGTGGACTGCCCTTGAGGACAGATATAAACATTGAAAAGGTGTTATACTCCCAAGGGCATGTTATGAGTGGGACAACCTGAGACTTTAAGACTTTAAGTCCATAGCTGAGTACAACTCACCTTTGTTCAGCATCACCTCGCGCCTGAAGTTGTATGTTGAGAAAGTCTTAGAGGATCGCATGCTGGAAAAGACTTACACGTCTTTCCATGAAAAAGATGCGATATTGATGCAGCAATACCGTGAACGAAAGTTCACAAAGTATTCTGAGCTGCTATCATGTTTACTTATGGCTAAACAAAATAGAGAGCTTCTACTTGCCACTCATAACATGCGGCCCCTGGCACGGCCCCCCTGGCACGTCCATTACTAATGAAATCCCACTTGCCGGTGACTGCATGGGGACATGCAATATGGCGTGCTTCTTTAATAAAAATCAGACTCTCTGGAGGTCAGAGTCTTTCTCCAATGCAACTTGTATATGTAATACCACCGAACATCTATCACTTGAGAAATTTCGATTGCGCAGTCTATATCTCCATAGCACCACCGTAGAGGACAAAAATGGGTCCTCAATGTTGTCTATGGATCTATTTAGGGTTTGACTCACCCTCAATAATAAGATACCTAGAACCCCAAATAGTGGACGCATTCAAGGCACGTCTTGAAGACTATGAATTTGATAAGACAAATTTCCCCAAATTGGGCCCAGATACTGCAAAATTTGGAGCTACACAAACAATATCGTGGGATGCAAAATAATTGACCCATTATGATCCGGTAACCAAGCAATGTGAAGAGGATATCCTGAAGATCCTACACATTCATAACACTGTTCACCAGTTACCGAATTCATTTACTGACAACCAGAAGATTGTCAAATCACACATCCCTGCTGCAAATACTCCAGCTAGGATTGACATCCCTGAGAATGGATGCAATCCACCAGCAGCAGAAGTGGCTATTCCTCAATTGAAAAGAGGCAGACCATCAGGCTCCAAGGACAAAAATCTAAGAAAAAGAGAAACTCCTATAGACCTTGTGATAATACCACCACAGAAAAATGAGCTCATGTTCATACCAGCACCCCTCCTGGAATCCACTACGTAGGAAATGTTGGGAGAAACTGAAATATCATTAAATTATGTACGTACATGGAGGTATTGGACAGAAGAGTACAATCATCGACAATGACTTCGCGTTTCATATTTCCATTCACGTCACTGAAAGCGACGATGATAATGATCCACATTCTGTTGTTGAATGCAAACGAAGAAATGATTGGCCAAAGTGGAATGAGGCAATAGAAGCAGAGCTGGACTCGCTTAAAAACGCAATGTCTTTGGGCAAAATAATCCAGACACCAAATGATGTCAAACATGTGGGATATAAATGTGTATTTGTCAGAAAAAGAAATGAAAATAATGAGATCACATGCTACAAAGTAAGACTTGTAGCACATGGATTTTCCCAAAGAACGTGTATATATTATGAAGAAACATACTCACTGGTAATGGATGCGATCACTTTCCAATTCTTAATAAGCTTAAAAGCAAAGGAAGGATTAGATAATGGATGTTGTGACTACATATCATATATATATATATATATATATATATATATATATATATATATATATATATATATATATATATATATATATATATATATATATTGTATGCCCACGAGAGGGTGTCCTAGTGGTAAGTCATTCCGCTCCAAAGCCAAGGGGTGCGGGGTTCGAGGCCTATGGCCGCCGTGACTTGGTAATTATTGTGGAATTTGTTGTGGAATTATTTACCCTGGGGCTACATCTCCCCTCTCGGACTAACCCGGGGGCCGTTGAGGGCACGGCGGTTACCCCCCAGTTTGCATAGTCTCGACCGGGCTCTCGCCTTACCCTCCTAAAAAAGCCGAAGGCAGGGGGAGGGGGTTGGGGATTTTTCTGGGTTTTCATATATATATATATATATATATATATATATATATATATATATATATATATATATATATATATATATATATATATATATTGTAACGGTCCATATTTTTTCAATGCAACTATTCACGTATTTTCAATTTTTAAACTATTTTATAATGGTTTGTCAGGAGTTTTACGATTTCGAGAATTTCTTATAAAAATATTTTAAGTATCAAACTAGTTATGAAGTATTTTAGTAAGTTCGAGTTTCATCAAATATTCAAAACAATTCTGATCAAAATTCATTTTCAGTTATCACCGTTTTGGCTCGATGAATTTATTTTCTATTCAACCATCTTCAAAATATTTTCAAACTTCTACGATAACATTCTATGATCATTTAGGGCTCCCCACATTAATTTCGTAATTTTCTGAAGTCAAATCAATAGGGAACCCGCATACCCGCTTCCTAAACGTTTTGGCCTAAAACTAGTATCTCCGTAGCTCAAACCCTAAAACGGTCTTCGTATTCGCGATCCTCGTGACGATACGATCCCGTAGGTATGTTTTCGTAATTTTTCAGACACGTTTACTAGTAGGGGCAAAAATCGTAATTTTGTATTTTTGACATTTTCTACTAATTACGTGTTTACCTAGCTAATTACCCTATCAACTATTTTAATTAACTTTAACCTACCCATCCCAACACGTAAGTAGCCCATGTGTTTCATGGGTTACTTAAAATTCTACACTTAGTCTAAAGTGATAAACCTAACATATTTAATATCTACCTAATTACATTAATTCCTTTGACTAACTTGTTCTATATTAAGTTAATCCCCTATATAATACCCCTAACCCCTACATAGCCCGGCCCAGGCCCGTGATCCTCTCCCCTCTCTCATTTTCGCCCAGCCCCTACCCACGCAAAACCCTCCCCTTCTTCTTCGTTCTCTCCTCCACGCTTACCCTCTCCGTTCGCACACACACCCCGAGCGACAGTGCCTCTGATTGATCCGCCTCCGACCGCCCACAACACCCCCGAGATCGCCTCACACAGCTTCTCCCTCTCTCTTCCGTCGATCTCCGACCATCCCCGACGCTGCATCGCCGACAACACCGACCCACGGAGCCTCCCCGACGTCGTTCGCCTCTGCAGGTCGCTGCCTCACACCTCGGATCCCTGCCACGACGTCAGAGCAGCAGCAGAAGCTGCAGACTAAGCCCCCGCCACCGTCCGAGCAAAGGAGCTCCGTCCCCGCCGTATATTCGTCGCCGGAGCACCCCGTCCGCCTGCAGCAGCCTCAGCAGCGTCAGCGCCGCACCCCGACAGCCCCGAGGCCTCCATCTCCGACCAGCACGCCCCACAGCGCCTCACCGGAGCACCCACCTATAGCCGCCTTTGCGAGCTCCGCCAACATCGACTTCAGCCACCACCCTCTTTCCAACCCTTCGCCTTCGTCACCGACCCTCAGCACCTCCGTCGCCGTCCTCCCAACGCTCGGCACGTCGCCCCGCCTTCGTGAAGCTCCTACTGCCTCCAACACCACCACCGTAGCAGCTCCCCGATGTCCCTCGACCGCCGTTCCCAGTCTCCGCCTCCCACCGCCGCCGTGATCTTCACTGCTGTCGACGCTGCCGCTCCGCCTCCGCCGCCGTCCCCCGCCACGACGCTGTCGACGCAGAGAGCCCCCCATGCAACATAAGGAGCGAAGGTTAATTACAATGGAATTTTCGTAATTTCGAAGTTAAATTCGTATTTTCGTATTTTAATAGTTATTAAATGGTGTTTAATGGATTTAAATTCATAACTTGAAATATAAGCCCTAGAAAAATACAAGGCCAGCTCCAGAAAATCAGAAATGACATTCTGGACCCAATGGCACTAGTTTCATCTTAATCGGACGCTTAGTTTGTCCAGAATTAATTTTTAAGCTTAAAAATTAAATGCGTTATTTTCGATTAAAAATCCGTAACTTGTTATTTTCACATACAATTATATGTGCGAAAAATATATGTTAAAATACTCTTCGAGACGGTCATTTTGACAGCTTATTTGCAACTTTCCGATGCAGATTGCATCCGGAATAAATTGTTGAATAAATATGTTACTTAATTAAAAATAGTTTTAAATTATTTTTGAGCTTTTAAAAATTATAAAAATTAATGTAAGCTTCAGAAAATTATTTTTTCATACGATAAAATTATTTTCATCATATCTAGCCTATAGAAAAATTTAGAACGCTTTTCGACGCCGTTTCAATCGATTATAAAATCAAACACGTTAAATTAAATCGGTAGAAAATAGGTGTTCTGTAACCGATTGTTCTTGTGTTTTACAGGTACAAATTCTTGTGCACCAGCTTCCGTAGAAGCCTTAGATTCAGTTTCGGCTTGCTACGTCGATCTCGAAATCTGTAAGTCACGACTAATTCTAAAATTAGAAAATTAGATAAGTGCCCCCGTATGAACTTAGGACATCACTATAACCTCAGAACTGCTACTTGACTTGATCCGAACTAGAAATCTAATCTAATAGGAAAGTAATCAACTATAGATTACTTTGCCAACTTTCAACTTTGGTGGTTGTAGCACACAACCATCAACTTGGGAAAATTGTGTGCTAAACAATACTTCTACATGCTCGAAGCATGGAATCGGTGTTACAGTTGTTGGACTTGTTTCTATCCTCAGTTCGTTTTGGCACAGTCTGCTGTGGACTGAGTTATTACTCTCTGGTTTTCAATAAGAAACTCAACTAGTTGTCTTGGTTTGACTAGTAACATGTGGAATATCTTGTGGAATATATGGTGGAACATCTCATGGAACATCTTGTGGAACATCCCGTATAGAACATGTACATAGAACACTTGACACTTCACTAGGTTTTTGGGGTAACTCATAGTTGAGAGAGTGCAGGAGTGACTGGAGTTCGATCTTTCCGTCCTGTCGTCTGAGTTTCGGCATCCCGTCCTGCTGCCTGGGTTTTGGCAAAATACATGTCCTGCTGCTTGTGTTTCGGCATTCGTCTGGGTCGCGCCCAGGCAAGAGATGGACTCGATGGTCACATATTGTACTCTCCGACTTGAGTCACGTAGTGTAGTTATTTTTGCACAATCACTTTTACTTTATGCGTTACAGTCACTCTTACTTTACACGCCACATACACGCCACATACACTTTACTTACCACACCTGTGCAGTCACAGTACTTTACCTGTCATACTTTTAGCTACATCAGAAGTATGTTTCACTTGCCTAGCCTGCTTTACACCTGCACTATCACAGTACCGTGGTTCTCGCCTTTCAGTTCAGTTTGCCTTTACTTTTCAGTTGTGTACAGTTGTTGCTCAATACTTTACTTTTCACTCTGGTCTGCTCGTACTTAGTTACTTTTGTCATACTTGTGCACTGATTCTTTTCTATATTTAGAATTGTTGTGACTTACCTACGGTTCCATCTCCGTGGCACCGCAGACGACGTACAGATAGAGGTAGATGCTCCTGAGCTAATAGCGACAGAGTTCAACTGCAGCTTACAGAGTTATTTTCAGTTGTGTACTTTTCTTCTTTCATGTATATTTGTTGGGACATCTTGTACAGTATGGATTGTAATAATTAGACACCATTTGAGTATTTTTGTACATCTCTGCATCGTGGATATTTTGTTTTCACTGGTAACCTGCAGGACCTGCGCAAATATCAAATAAGTAACGGGCCACCGGGAGCGGGTCGTTACATACATACATACATACATACATACATACATACATACATACATACATATATATATATATACATATATATATATATATATATATATATGGGAAAAATGGATCTAGGGTGTTGTGGATTTTTCTGGGTTTTCAAAAAACAAAAAACAAAAAAAATATGGGAAAAATGGATCTAGGGTGCTTCCTTTGATTAAATCTAAGGAGACGCCCCCCATTTCTCTCCATTTCCCACAAATTTTTTTGAATTTTTTTTCATAGAATTGTTTTTCACATTATGGATGATCAACATACCAAATTTCAAGGTATTCCAATACTTTTTGAGCCCCCATCTACCCCTTACAACTTCAACGGTATGAAAACGTGCTGAAAAACCCCATGAAGTTGTAAGGGGTAGATGATGGCTCAAAAAGTATTAGAATCTCTTGAAATTTGGTATCTTGATCATCCATAAGATGAGCAACAAACCCATGAAAAAAAAATTCAAAAATGTGGGAGCAGAAGGGAAATGGGGACGCCTCCTTAGATTCAATCTAAGGAGGCACCTTAGGATCCTTTTACCTCCCCCCCCACACACACAACATTTGATGACTCTTTTTGAATTCTAGGGCTGACTAGGACAAGGTGACTAGGACAAAATGGTTGATAGAAGAACAGCTGAAATTTAATCTTGCTGAATGAATAGTTGAGATGAGACTTTGTGGAAAGTTTTGGAGGGAAACACATTTTTGGGAAAATGAAAGTTTATGTGGAAATAAAATTTCTAGGGAATGAAAGTTTCTTGGGAATAGCAGAGTGCACATAATTAATGCATTTGTGGAAAAGACTTTAACTTGCACTTAATGCTACAAATCGAATGCTGCTCAGATCGAATGATCTCTCCCGCAACGCGCCGAAGGCGATAAATTTTTTTACGCTGATTTGTTGTTCCACCCCAAATTTGTTGTTCCGTTTTGAAGGCACCTCCACTGAATTTGTTGTTCTGCGCCGAAGGCACCCATGCCGCTAAATATTTTTACGCTAATTTGTTGTTCCGCGCAATTTTGGCTGTGGAAATAATTTTTTGGGGAACAAAGATTTCGCGGGAGGGAAATCTTAAATGAACCCGTGCCCGCGGGCACGGGTTATGACTAGTATATATATATGGTCTTAAACAATCGGGAAAGATGTGGTATAACAGACTCGGTGAATTCCTTGTTCAACAAGAATTCCATAATAATGACGTCTGCCATTGCATCTTTATAAGAGCAATGTGAATATGATTCGTTATAATTGCAGTCTACGTAGACGATCTGAATCTCATTGGATCTCCTGAATTGATAACTGAGATATATGTAAGCCCAACAAAAGAATTTGAAATGAAAGACATAAGCAAAACAAAATTCTGCCTTGGCTTACAGATTGAACATTTAAAAGATGGAATCTTGTTACACCAAACCACATACACAAAGACATTGTTACAAAAATTTCACATGGACCAATGTCATCCATTAAGTACACCTATGGTAGCATGATCCTTGGATGCACATATAGATCCCTTCCGTCCACTGGAAGAGTGGGAGGATATACTTGGTCCTGAAGTCCCTTATCTGAGTGCTATTGCAGCACTTCTATATCTGGCCAACTGCACGTGTCCCGATATAGCGTTCGCAGTAAATTTACGAGCCAGATACAGTGGAGCGCCTACAAAGCACCACTGGATCGGGGTTAAGCACCTTCATCACTACCTCTAAGGGCCAACAGATTTGGGATTGTTTTACAAAAGAGAATCATCCTCCACACTTGTTGCTTATGCTGATGCATGATACATGTCTGATATTCACAATGAAAAGTCACAAACTGGGTATGTATTTACATACGATAGGACCACAATTTCCTGGAATCTGTCAAGCAGACCATGACGGCGACCTCATCCAATCACTCAGAGATTCTCGCCATCCATGAAGAAAGCAGAGAATGTGTATGGCTACACTCAGTTGTACATCACATCCTGGAGACGACCGGATTGAAGACTGTTGACCTTGAACCTAACACTATGTTTGAGGACAATGCTACTTGCATTGCGCAGTTACGAGGAGGTTACATCAAAGGCGACAGAACGAAGCACATCTCTTTTAAATTCTTCTGGACGCATGAACTACAAAGAGATGTCGAAATCGATGTCAGACAAGTGTAATTAAGTGAAAATCTGGCAAAAATGTTAACTAAATCACTTCCTACAACTACTTTCAGGAAGTTTGTACAAAAGATTGGAATGGAGCAACTAAGAGATCTGAAAGCCTAAGGGCTTGTACAGATCAGGGGGAGTTAGAGGGAATTTGTACTCTTTTTCCTTAGTTATGGTTTTTCCCCGTAGAGTTTTTCATAGCCAAAGGTTTTAACGAGACAAATCCTATTACCTGAGGATTTTGAAGTATCCACCCCTTGTGATACTCATATGATCCTCAGATCCCGAATTATTCATGGACAGAGTTCACACTTATGACTGGATAAGAGGGAGTGTTGTAAATAGATAAAGAGGTGTGAATGGATAAGATTGTATCTATTTGAGACATTGTATCTCATCCATGTTTGTACTGTCACATCCTTATTACAATTAAGGGATGTTTTTGAATCTTTGTCCCATGTGACAATGTCACATTGCCACATGGGACAATCTGCTTAAACCCAAAACCTAACCCAAAACCTCCCAAAACACACCCAAATTCAAAACAACCAAAATCACACCCACAATAAAAAAAACAAAAACTCCAAGACAATACACACACTCAAACCCACTCTTCTCATTTTCACCTGTTTTTGCACTCATCGAAACACCCGTATGTGTCCAGCGTCCTGATTGTGTGGATTGATTTTTGGGTTGTCTGTGAACTATGTGCACGAGTTAATTCTAACCTTCTATAAATGAAGGCATGTGGTCTCTCCCAGAGCGTAAGCCTCGTACCAATTAGCTGATAATATAATTTGGACCAGACTATATACACCGAGACTCGGTGTATGGATGAGACTATTGTCCCAAAATGATAAGAAAAATTAAATATTAGGTCAAATCAACTTCTCTCACCCATCAGTTCCCTTCTATTTATGAAAAAACGTCTCTTCCTTGCACCGAATGTCTCGGTTTATATAGTCAGGCCCTATAATTTTTGAGTTGTGCTCTATGCACCTCAAATGATGGGGGTGCAGTTACTTTTTTAAGCCAAAACAGTGAATATTTCACATCAGTATTTTCAATCAAGTTTCATTTTTTCCAAATTTAGCAAAAAATTGCACAGAAACCTATCTGCACCTCATTTTTTGAGGTGCAGATAGCATTTCTCTAATTTTTTTCTAGAAGTCTACGACTCAAGTGGGTAACCTAAAGCCTCAAGGAATCAAACCCCCAACGTCAAAATCAACGTCTTGTGTACGGTTCAGCTAATAGCCCCCAAACCCGTACCCACGCATCTAGAAAAAAAATGAAAATAAAAGAAGAATTCAATCGAATCGAATCAAATTCGTCGTCGATCTCCACTGAATAAATACCGAACACCCCCAATTTCAATGGCCATTCAACAAAAATGGCATCATCATATCTCTTCATCTTCTTCATCTTCTTGGCTCTCTCGTTTTGTTATTGTTCTTCTTCTTCTTCGCTGGTCTCTCGAGAGTTGTTCCCAATGGAGGGCAACGTCGCGTGGGTGGTTCAGGTCTCCGACCTCCACTTCAGCGCTTACCATCCCGAGCGCGCTGACGACATGGTCAGATTGCTTGTTCCTGCGTTGACAACGATTCGGCCTGATCTCCTCCTCATCACTGGAGACATCACTGGTACTAGCTACTACTGAATCCTTCTTCAATCCCCCATCACCTTTGAATTTTTTTGATTTTGTTGTTGATATCGATGAAGAAGATGAATTAGCAACCAACTAATGCTGTAAAGGATTAATACAACAAGTTACTTGTCTTCTTTGTGAGTAGTCGATTGAATTTCCATCGTAAATTACCTCATTGAGAATTGAGATGTCCGAGCGTTCAAGGTCGGTTTATGATGTGGTGGGATGCTCCGAAATTCAAATTTTGTGAGTGGACTTGGAAGAAGGCTTCCTATAAATCCGTTGCCATATGTAACATAGACTAATATGTAACATAGACTAAATAAACGCATAGATAAGCCGGCGCCAAAGTGAAAAAAATCTCGGATGGGTGTGTGGGGTAGCGTCCGAAAGTAAAACTGAGAAAAGCAGTGGCCTAAGAGCAAAAAATTTGGGGAAGTGAAAACGGGTGTGGGGGTGTGTGTAGCGTCCGTGGTAAAAATGTGAAAAGCAGGGGCCTAAGAGCAAAAAAACCTGGGGTAAAGTGCAAAAATGGAGATGGCAACCATGTAAATTGTAGAGAGAGGAATGTGCTTCTTTGGTTTCATGAAAAAGGATGACAATTATGCAATTAAGGGAAAAAGTGAGGCTTTTGTTTGGGCAACACAAAAAACCCCACCACAGTGTGCACCCACACCCTCACACCCCATGTGAGGGATGATGTGTCATAGCCCTTCACCTGCCACATAGGACAAACTGTGGCAACTGGGTTTGTCCTAGTAGGACAATTGCAACTTGGCAAATCCCTCTTTTATAGAATAGATACTGTGATCTTGAAGTCGGTGCTTGGACAGACGCATACACGCATACACTGGATTATGTATGTTGCATGTATGTTTTCTAGAAATTTCTGTGTAGGCATGCCAATGTCCATTTAACATCGTTGTCTCAAAATGTAAAAGGGAGCCAGAGAGATAAACTCTATGTTGTACGGGTACGACTGTGATGCTATGGACATGACACCTAACATGTGGCAAAGGGCGGTGTCTCAAACACAAATCCCTCATCCTAATAAGATAGATAAAAAACTAGTACAAGTATAGCCAGGATGGATACCAAAATATTCAAAATAGAGGAGAAGGAAGGAAGGAGTGGCAACAAGAACATAAAAGGAACCAGATAAACATGAACTAAGTCACATTAGTAGGAGAAGTGGGGGGGGGGGGGTAGTGTGGGGGTAATTGAGGTGGGGGCCATAGCTTTGAATAATATTCCTCTCTCTTTTCTTCCTAGAGAAACCCAAGCCTCATACCCACATGCCGCTATCTCCTTCTCCGTTTTTCTCTTCTCAGCCCACAGCCCGTGACCTACTCTTCTTCCTCGTCCTTTTCTTTTGCTTGAGCCCAGAAAGCCATGCCCAATACCCCGGCCCAAACACCAAAACCCTGACCTATTCATCTCAGCCCTTAGCCCCACTCAC
The DNA here is from genome assembly GCA_030789695.1 of Scilla litardierei. Classification (NCBI taxonomy): domain Eukaryota; kingdom Viridiplantae; phylum Streptophyta; class Magnoliopsida; order Asparagales; family Asparagaceae; genus Scilla; species Scilla litardierei. Next base: position 179,644,776 of record CM061139.1, on the reverse strand, counting down.
ACATACCTGACTCTTTCTCTATCTTTCAGCCTCACTCGAGAAAAAATCCCTAAGCCCGAGCAGTTCTTCTCGAGCCCTATTCGTGCCGACCCTTCGACACTAGTCCCCGATCCCCCTCTTTTCTCTCGAACCCTCTTTGACAAAACCCTCAGTAGCCCGAGCCCTTCTCTCCTCTCGCGATCAAACCCCTTTCGCTCATCCTCAGGAAAGCCCCAAGCTCTTCTCTACCTCCGTTTGACTCGACCCGAGTCCTGACAACCACGAGGCAGCACCGACCGCACCGACAGACCCCTAGCCCTAACATCTCCATGCTCGAGCCCTTATCTCCTCAGTCCTAGTGGCCGCCCTGCTCGACGAATTAGAAAGTCCTCTTTCTCTCTCTCCCATGTGGCATCGACAGCTGCCCGACAGCCCATCAAGTCTCCTTCCTTCGCCGTTCCCTTCAAATACACCGGTTTTGTCCTATTTGAGGCTCCCTCTTCCCATATATACTTTCTCCTTCTCTTCAAAGGTTTTTCTCAATAGAAAAATGTTTTCTTTCAAAGATCTTAGGGTTTTCCTATGGAGTTGTGAGTTCAGTTTGTCTTCAGACTAGTTTCTTCCCTTTGGCAAGTGAGCTGCATCCTACCTGTGGCACGCCGACTTTCGCAGCTGCATGGCAACAGGGCGTCAGGGCTTGGCATCTCCCGACGGTTCTTCGGTTTCGGTAAATTCATTCTAAATTCTAGTTTTGGGTTAATTTCAATTACTTTTCTTGCGTTGATGTTTTCTTGAGCTAAAGGATTTCTGTTTCTTCTTCGAGACTTGGCGGCGATCCTCGCTGTCGCCCCCCACGCTGCTCTTGTGGCTGATCCTTAACTGTTTGGGTTTTACTTTGGGTTTTGACCCCATGTTGTGGCTACCCGTGGGCCCATTGTACTGGTCGTGGCTTTCCTCTTGATGCTGTGAGTGATTTGGGCTCCCGAGCCCTTGCCAGTGAGTGTCCTGAGGTTCTGTCTCCTGCCGTGATCGTCTGGTTCCCTGCTGTATGTTTTTGTTCTGCCTTGGCCTGTGGCCATGTGTTTTCTATGAATGTTAGCTCGGTCGTTGTTGTTTGTGGCCGTGGGTTCTGTTTGGGTTGTTGGCTTGTGTTATTGATCTGGAATTTGGAGTTAAACATGGGTTTTACCCATTTGATTGGATTGGGCTTTGTCCTTAGTGTTGGCTTTTGGCTCAATACTTGGGATATCTCCAGCCACACACATGCTAGATGTACCTAAAGTTATTCCTTAATGATATTAGTGGCTGGAATAATAATATAAAGCATGCATAATATGGATTTGACCCTTTAGCATGATCGGTGATGAGACTTCTCTGAGATCATTCCATTGACACACCTCCCCTTTTTAAAAGTACTATGAGAATTATCTTGATGCACGCTCAGGACTTGGTAATACTCTCTTGGACCGGGTTTGGAGGTAAGTTGATCTTAAGGGGTTTGAGGTAACCTACTAATGTTTTCATGCATGCTTGGTAGATTATTCTTTAGTATATCATATTGTTATATTTGCTAGGTATTAATATCACTATATACTGCCATGTTGATACATCTGTAAGATATTGCTATCACTTTACTTATGGCACATTTTTGGACTTGTTGCGGGTTTTGTTGTTGATGGACTTGGGTGGAACTTGGTGGTGGAAGTTGGGGTTGGACTTGCTGTTGTTGTTGGACTTAGTGTTCGGTACTGCCACTAGACTTAGACCTTGATGTTGGTATATGGTGTAGGACCTAGACCTTGCCCTATTTGTGTTAAACTTGGTCCTTGCCTTCTAGTGTTGGAGTTTGGACTTAGCCTTTTGACTTTCTAGGACCCATATGCTTTTTGCTGGTTGGATATATGACCCATGATTAGCTTTACTCTATTCATGTTTAGCTTTACACATGCTTATATTATTCATGCTTAGTTTTATTGTAGTTGTTCCTCTCCATTGTTACCCCCTGCTTTAGACTACTACATTACTTACAGCATGTTATTCATGATCTAGTTTACCATACCACTTAACTGCATGCTATCCATATTTCAGATTGTTAAACCACCTAACTGCAAGCTCTCCATGTTCTAGATTGTTATCTCTTATTGCATACTATCCATGTCTTAGATGGTTATATCACTTGATGCATGATCTCCATGATCAGATTGTTACACTACTTGTCGCATATTATACATATTTCAGATTGCTATAACACTCGATGCATGATAGCGATCTTGTTATGTCACCAGATGCCTGATATTGATTATACTAGAATCTCCTGACATCAAAACTTAGAAATATGCTTGGACGTGCTATGATGAGAAACATGATCTTGAATACACTGGTATCATTCATGTACATTACTTGCTATGCCACCTTACAAGTGGCATATTCTTGACACTAGCATTGTTGGCATAATAACTCCTAAATTTATTTAAAACATGATACATGACTGTACTTGAATCACATAGCACACCAAACATATTAGATAGTTTTGTTTCTCGGTGCATGTTTAACAAATAATATTGGTACCTCAGAATAACACTTGTACTACACTATTGTGACACTGAGAGAAGTACACTTTGACATACACTTGACACTTCAGACTCACTGGGTTTTAGTATAAATCATATTAGTGAGAGCATGGGAGAGACTGAGCCATGCTTCTGGGTCTTCTGACCGCATCAGGTCTCTGACCAAGTCACATCATGCATCCGATATGATCTTCTGGGTATTGTCGGATGTAATATTGAGTCCTTTCTACTCCTGCTATGGACTTAACGTTCTCCTTGGTTTCTATGTAAGGGCTCGGCTCGAGTGAGCGTTCCCAGTGGCTTCTGGTGGACTCCTGATTGCTTACTGTACACTCCAATATGATTCACGACCAAGGATTGATATAACTACTAGAACAGTGATAGCTTAACTCTAAATTGAAAACTATTGTATGCCCGTCTTTCCTTGCTTATTTGCTATACATGGTTACTTGCTTGTTTTTAGTTTCGTGTACTGTTACTTGTTTGCCTGGTACTCCTACCAGTATTATTAAGCATGCCTCTGCATACTGACATTTATTACATATTCCTACCGAATTGGTGGGGTGATAAATCTTGAAGGCACTATTAAGAAGGCGTATACGATGATAGTTGTTTGGGGGTCCAAACTCCTCCTTTCCTAGGAATAAGGGCTATAAAGACAAGTAATATGAAGGGTTTCATTGTGGAGGGAGTTACAGAGGTTGACGAGGTCATCTGTGAGCATGTTGCAGAATTTTTGGTAGAAAAGGATTCCAAATCCATCCGGACCGTGAGCTTCATCGTGAACTTCATCAGCTCATAAGTGAAAGACCACATCATTGGTACTAGCCACTACTAATTCCTTCTTAAACCCCCATGCTCACCTATGATTTTTTTTTGATTTTTATATTAATATAGACGACGACGACGACGAATTAGAAACCAACTAAAGCTATACAACGATTATCTTGTCTTCTTTGTGATTAGTTGATCGTAAATTACCTTTTTGAGATGTCCGAGGGTTTGTGTTCGGTTTTTGATGTGGTGGGATGCGCCAAAATTTGAATTTTGTGAGTGCACTAGGAAAAATGTTCCTATAAATCCATTGATATATATAACATAGACACTTTGATCAAGAAAAAATTAGAGTTAGCATTAAAAAGTTTGAGTTATCAACGTAATACTAAGCACTAAAATTGTACATGGAAAAATTCTTTTATGGATATTTGCTGTGTATGCCATGAGACTGTGAAGGTTTTCCTTGATCATGCCCTTTGTTATGTAAGATGTTTTTGATGATTAATTTCGTAAAGGTGGAATTTATTTTTTCCTTTTCCTTTCTCTGTTCTATTTATCCTTGTTCCACTTTCGAGATGTCATTGTGATATGAACGAGTGGCATCTATAAGGACAGACTTCTAAATTTGGGAGATTGAGAGAATACATGGGATTTGGAAAGACAAACCAGATGCTGAAGTAAAAGCAGAACAGATTCTTTTCATGTCAAACTACTATGGTTGAAACTTAACATAGAGCGTGAAACACATATTTTTCTTTGATGGAAATGCCCCTCAAATTGTTTTAGGTTTATTTACATACAGATGTGAATCAATACAACAAAGAAAGAATGCTGATACTCAACTTGGGTCTGCCGACCCATGTGACGTGGCATGAGAGGGTGCGAGGAAAAATAAGGGGGTTTGGAGATTTCAAAGTTTTTCGTTTTTATTCTCTCCTAGCCATTCAAATCTCTGGGTCTGCCAAACCTGGGTATGAAATGATTACTCACAAAAGCACTCTTATCTTATTGGTTAAGTGTTTTACTAGTGACCTGAGGTCCAAATTGCATCATTTTCTATGGTTTTCGTGCACTTTTGCGTTGGCGTGGCCCGTGTGACGGGCATGAGGCTCAGGCACGAGCCATGCGCGTCGGGGTCATGCCCCTGGCATGGGTCATGCGTGTGCGGCAAAAATCTCACGCACGGCCTTGCCGTCGAGCAAAGAGGCTCGCATACGGCAGTATATATTTCATTTAAGGACATATAGTGGAAGAACAGTATGGGAATCTCTGCAGTCTGTTTAATTTTCAGAAGATGAAAGCTCCATAACACTATTTTGTAGTGAGTTCAACCTTCTACTTCCGCCCTAGTTTGATTGTTGATCTAGCTGCTTTAAGTGTTTCATTCTTGGTCTTTTTATTTTAACTTTTTCTAAGTTGAAGAACATCTGTTGATAGTTTAACTGTAGATGGGGTATCAGATCTTGGCTAATAGGCTAATAGCCACGTCATGAATCTTTTTGAACTTAATGACATCTAGTTACTCTTTAATTCCGCTCATTTTTTAAATACACTACAAGTTAGCAAGTATTGTGGCTTCACTTTCTCACTTCTTGGAAATGTTTTCTTGGTAACGCATGCAACAATTCTTTGATTTCTTTTCACATGGTTACATCTCTTTGCAATTTCATGCGCATTATTTGTGCTTGAAGTTTTGGGCCGCACACACACACACACACACACACACACACACACACACATGCAGGGAAGGTCCCAGTCATTCTACTTATTTTTTTTCTCATTGATTCTAGATGCTAAAAACAGAAAAAGGACAAGCACAAGGCAGGATGAATCGGAGTGGATCCAATACAGAAACACTCTGGATTCAATTGTGAGGCGAGGTGGCATAGACAAGAGAAGAGTATTCGATATAAGAGGCAATCATGATAAATATGGAGTTCCCCATGTTGGCAGCAGCTTGGATTTCTTTTCCTCTTATAGTATTAGTTCACAGCTCAACAGGCTTAGCAACATTTACAGCATATCTCTTGTGGTAGGCTTTCTCGTTCATTTTTCACATTATCCATTGATTTTTATGGAAGAAGAGATATCACTTGCCTTCCTTGCTACATACCTTAATTAACATTCAAATGGTGATTCGTTAATTTTGTCATTCTATGCATTTCTTTTTGCCACAAAACAACTAGCAAGATTGATGCACCCTAAATTAACAAGTATTATTTTACACTCTTTATTCATGTCAACATATCAAAGCAGGCTTGAAACTCAATAGGTCCTTTTGGTCAAAAGCTGGATGTTCATTTTAACTAAAAGTGTTTTAGAAATGCAAAGTGCAGGTTGGATAAGATGGGATGTTTTAGTCTTTGTTGATAATAGTACGTGTTTACTAAGAAGATTATTTTAATATTATTAAAAAAGACATGTCACTCTAAAGTGACCGATATGTGACCTTTAGTTTCATTTAAACCTGATATGACTCTAAAACACTACTTTTTGGTATTTATTATTGGACATGGCGTTTGCTTTTGCAGTACATGTCAAACAATTGTCTTGCAAGTGTCGCAAGTGTCGGTCTGTCTGGTACGTGTCCGATATAGATAATACACTCATTATGAAGTGTCCATGCAACCTAGCATGCCATCACAACGACCATGCCACTGCTGCGTCCACCTCATTCTCTATCACCATAACATCCTCTTTCGTAACTGCCAACGTCACCCCCTTCATACCGTTTCCAAAAACCCTGGTCCTATTGGGCCCAATTAACAATTTTTTACAAGCTATTTCCCCCCTTCTTTGTTTCTTTCCCGGATCTTCTTTTTCCGTTTCAGTCCTTGGTAGCCACTAAGATGATTTAGTGACAACTACCGTACATTCCAAAGCCATATCCCCATCCTATTTCAACTTTAACCCTTTTTTTGATCAGTAGGAAAGCTGGTAAAGCGCGCGCAGGGAGCCCCAATCCGCCCGGGTTCGAACCCGGGACGCCTCGCACTGAGGCGTAGGGCAGTGCCGCTGGAGCACTGCTCCGTTGGCAACCTTAACCCTTCAAATGCTATGTAGTGACGTAGATCTACTTACTCATAACCATCGTTATTAACATTCTCATAAACTAAGTAGAATCTACTTTTAGTGATAGAGAAGTTACGGATTATGGTAACTACATATGGTGATATAGAGGCTAAACACAGAAGCATACACAAATGAATTACAAGTAATCATCATCATCATCATCATCATCATCATTGTTAATCTATTAATAATATTATTAATTAGTTTTAATAATATTTATTATTTCTTTCTCTTGAGACATGGTAGGATCGATAGTTACTAAACATTTCTTAAGATGAAATTTCATTACAAGTAAGAGCTGCTAAGATATTGGTCCATCAAATCATGCATTATTTGAAAAGAGTTCCCCAAATCATATAATTTTCCATGTCCTCAAAATTATGCAAGTTATTTGAAATTAGTCCCTTCTAACACTTTTTGTTAGTCAAGTAACTCAAATCTGGTTATAACCTGACAAAGGTTAAGATGAATTTAGGTTTCTAAATAAAAGAACGATGATGTTTCCCCAGTTACCCCACATCATCACTATTATCAGAATATTCAAAATCTCCCGTCTTAAACCCAATCTTTAATATGTTCATAACTCCAATTGAGATCATATTCCTCTATTATCACCACCATCAATCTACTCTTCAAACTTTAATGACCATATCCTAATTCAAAATTCAAATTTTAATCGAAATTCTTGCTACAACCAACTCATCCACAATGATGAGTTCGCAGGCATATATAGAAGTTTTGATCTTCACATGTAAGTTGACGGTGGAGTGGGTTGTTTGAGGCCTTTATCCCCTAAAGATTAATGAGATGAGATAGAAAAATTAAGAAATATTCCGTTATTGTTAAAAGAATATTCCATAGTTCAAGTTATGTTAACTAGATGGACTAATTTCAACAACTTACATTATTTGATTATTTGACGGACTTGTGAGTGGGTTTATGATAGGAATAAAGCAAATCTGAACTAAAATTGATAGAAATAGGAATAAAGTTGACAACTTGGTTACAATTAAAGGGGCAACCACCCTCCCAAGACGTCAAAAACGCGTCCGCACTCTCCTAAGAATTCCCTCAAGAACAATTCAATAATCAAGCATGAAAAAACATAAACAACGGCTAGCCCTAGTTTAAGAATAAAACCCCATTCTAATCAATTACAAGTTTGCCATTAAAATATAATTAAAGGCAGAGGGTCGAAAACGCCCCTAGGGTGATGCATCCCCTTGAGCGCACGGCTGTTCGCGGGTCCACCTCCGCGTGTACATGCGGGTCCCATCACTACTCACTCCCCAAAGAGACACCTTGTCCTCAAGGTGGAAGTCTGAAAATTGCTGCGACATCACGTCCATGGACTCCCACATGCTCTCGTGCTCTGGCAAGCCCTTCCACTGCAGCAGAACCTCGCGTTCATCAGTGCTTCCTTTACGGACCCCCTTCAGCTCCTCAGGCTTCAACCTCACCTCCATATCATTTGTCAATGTCTCCAGAAGGGTGGACGAAGGGGTGTGGTCTCCGATAACCTGACGAAGCTGCGACACATGGAATACCAGGGGAATAAAAGATCCTGGGGTAGTCTCAACCTGTAAGCCACTGGTCTCACCCTGGCCTCGACCTCGAAAGGTCCAAAATATCACGGTGCTAACTTCTCATTCCTCTTGTAGGCCAAGGATATTTGCCTGTAGGGTCTCAGCTTTAGGTACACCATATCTCCCACTGCAAACTGCACATCTCTGCAGTGAAGGTTTGCCCTCGTCTTCATAATTTGCTGAGCTTTAGACAGATGGAGCTTCAGCTCCTCCAAATTCTGATCACTCTCTGCCAAATACTGCTACACATCGGATATTGGTGTCGTCTCTTGCCCATAGTGCAGTAAATGTGGAGGATCACTGCCATACAGAATCCTGAAAGGTGTCGTCTGGGCTGTAGTGTGATAAGACGTATTGTACCAGTACTCTGCCCATGCCATCCAGCGGGCCCACTCCTTGGGTTTCTCTGAAATAAAGCACCGCAGATATGTCTCAATACTCTTGTTGACGACCTCAGTTTGGCTATCTGTCTACGGGTGGTAGGCTGTGCTCCATCTCAACACTGTAGCCTGAAGCCTAAAAAGCTCCTGCTAGAATCTAATCAGGAACACCTTGTTCCTTAAAAAACAATGGACTTCGGGGGCCCATGTAAGCAAATGACCTCTCTCACAAATACCTCTGCCACCGACACTACGCTATACAGATGTCGAAGTGGTACGAAGTGCGCTTACTTGCTTCACAACAAATATGACGGTATATTCTCCCGACTTCGACAGTTCATCAAAGAAATCCATGGAAAGGTCATCCCACACACGATCGGGCAAGGACAACAGCTGTAGTAACCCTCTGGAGCCATCGCCTAGTACTTGTGACACTGACAAACATCACACTCTGCAACCATCCTTGCTACATCTTTCTTCATTCCCTTCCAGTAGATTTCCCTCGCCAGCCTCTGGTAAGTCTTGAGGACCCCAGAATGTCCTCCTACTGCGCTGCTGTGAAACTTCTGAAGTATGGTCGGAATATATGTAGAAGTCCTCGGCAGAACCAGTCGCCCCCAATGTAGCATCCGTCCATCATGGATAGTATACACTGGGTTCTGTAGACCCCTGCAAAAGTGTCGCCCGTATGCATGCCACTTTCTGATCCTGCTCAACCTCTTGCTGCAGTGGCTACCAGTCTTGAAGTATTGAAACCGCCAGTGCCGCCAACTCTACATCCTTCTCTCGCCGTGAAAGGGCATCAGCCGCATTGTTCTCTAGTTCGGGGCGGTACTCAATCTCAAATATGTATCCCATCAGCTTCCGCAGCCACTTCTGATGCTCATCTGCTACCATGCGCTGCTCTAATAGGTATTTGAGACTCATCTGATCCGTGCGCACCAGGATACTCCTCCCTAACAAATACGGTCTCCACTTCTGGATAGACATGACAATGGCCATCAACTCCCTCTCGTAGACAGATCGCAGTCTGGCTCTATCGGTTAACACCAGATTGAAATACGCTATGGACCGCTGATCCTGCATCAATACCGCTCTCAATCCATGTCCCGAAGCGTCCGCATCTACCACGAAGGTTCGAGAAAAGTCCGGCAACGCTAAAACTGGCACGGTGGTCATGGCCTTCTTCAAGGTCTCAAAAGCTGTCGTCGCCTTCTCACCCCAACTGAAATGGTCCTTCTTGAGTAGCTTGGTAAGTGCCCAAGCAATCGTCCCATATCCCTGCACAAATCTGCGGTAGTATTCTGTCAAGCCCAGGAATCTCCTCAGCCCACTGAGAGTGGTGAGGCGTGGCCAATTTAGCATCGCCGTAATATTCGATCTGTCCACCGACACCCTATTTACCGATACCACATGCACCGACTACTTCACCTGTGGCTGTTCGAATACACACTTCTTTCTGTTCGCAAACAGCTGATGGTACTGCAGCTCCTGGAACACGACCTGCAGGTGGTCCGAGTGCTTCTCCAATGTACGACTGTACACCAATATATCATCGAAGAAAACTAGTACAAATAGTCGCAAGTAAGTGCAGAATACCTTGTTCATTAAAGCCTGGAAGGTGGCTGATGTGTTAATCAAGTCGAACGGCATGACTAAAAACTCGTAGTGGCCATCATGCGTCCTGAACGATGTCTAGGACACATCCTCCTTTCGCATCCTGATCTGGTGGTAGCCTACCTTGAGATCTATCTTGGTGAATATAGCTGCCACATGCAACTCATCTAGAAGCTCATCAATAACTGGAATGGGAAACCTATCTGACACTGTCTCCCTATTCAAGGCCATGTAGTCAATGCAGAAGTACTATCTCCTATCCTTCTTCTTCACTAACAGCAATGGACTGGAAAATGGACTCACACTAGGCTGTATTTCACACCGGGCTGTATTTCACACCGGGCTGTATTTCACACCATCTTCGCCACCATCCTCTCAATCTCTTCCTTCTGTATCTGTGGGTAACGGTATGGTCTCAAATTGATGGGGGACACGCCCTCTCGCAGTACTATGGCGTGCTCGTGATCACTCGTCGGTGAAAGACCCCGAGGTTCCTGAAAGACCTTCTCGAACTGCTCCATCAGCTGCTGCAGCTCTCCCGGGATGGGTTGCTCACCAATGGCCTCAGCGCCTCCCTCTCCCGTCACTGAATGTAACTCCACCAAGTATCCACCGTTATCTATTTGAATGGTCCTCACCATGGTCTTCAGCGAGACCAATACTCTGCATAGGCTAGGGTCTCCTTATAATGTGACTGCTTTCCCATCCTCCTGAAACTCCATCCCGAGCAGTTTCCAATTCACCGTCATCTTCCTCAACGTCTGTAGCCACGTCATGCCCAGGAAGACGTCAGTGCTTCACAAGTCTAGAGGTAAGACGTCCGTTATCACCTGCATCCCTTGTAATGTCAACACCAGACGTCTACACACCCCCAGTTGCTCTCCTTCTTCACGGTCCCCATCACGACACTGAAGTTGCCGCAGTCTGTTAGCTGGAGCTCCTGCTGGGCCACCACTCTCCTGGAAATGAAATTGTGGGTCGTCCCACTGTCAATGAGTACTGTCACCTCCTGGTCGCCGATATGCCATCTTAACTTCATGGTATGGTTCGGTGTGAACCCTACCACGGAGTTAAGGGAAACCTCCGCTACGTCTAGCTGATGGCCGTCAGACTCCTTCTCTACCTCAGTGGTCTCGTCATCAACATCAGTCTCGTCATCCTCATCCTCGAGCAGCAGTACCTGAAGCTTGCGCCCGCACATTTGTGGCCTGGTGTGAACTGCTCGTCGCATTTAAAATATGGCCCTTCTGTTGTTTCTCCCTCATCTCCGCGTCTGTCATCCGCCTAAACTGCCTCCCGGTCTGCGGTGTGCCACTCTTCTCACCACTCTTCTCCCCACTCTTCTCCTTGGTGGTAGGATCTGCTCCGGTAGTGGCTCTCTGCTGCCCTCCTGTCGCTGTCTGGTACAGAAAACCGGGCCACTCCATCCACCCCTAGCTTTCCTCTCCTTCAACTGGTAGTCCCCCGTCATCTGAGCGTACTCCATGGCATCTATCAGCCCCTGGGGCTTCTGCATGCGCACCACTGCTCGAATAGCATTAGTCTCTTCTTGAAGGTGCTCTCCATCGTCTCATCAGTCACACTGTGCACTTGTTATGCTAGGGCCTCGAACCTCTTCAGGCAATCTTGCACTTTGTCCTCCTGCCTGAGGGATAGCAGCTGCTCACTCACGTTTTTCTGGTGGGGATCTCTGAACCTCTCCACCATCTGGTCCCTGATCTCTTTTCATGAGCGAAAAGGACGATTTGCATCCGTCTACTGAAACCAGGCGAGGGCCTTCCCATCCAAACAAATCCCAGTCGCCTCCAGCTTCTGTCCCTCAGTCATGCAAGACTCTAAAAATCTCTCTGCTCTGTTGACCCATGACACTGGATCCACCCCATCAAATACCGGCAACTTCAGCTTCCGCAATCGGTCCATATTGTATGTGCCCTGGTCTTCTCGTCCCCCGCTATACATAGGCTGATGGTAGTGTTGCCATCTTTCTTGGTATGTCTCATATCCTCACTGCGGTCCTCTCCAACAATCTCTATGGTCCCGTGGGGCCCCTCTCCTCGCCCACTGTAGCCTCCAGTCTGGCCCCCATGCACCTCCTGATCATCTCTGTAACCTCCTCCGCCGTCCCCGGGGTGTCCCTCATAGGTGTAGGGTGGAGGGCGCCATCTATCGTCGTCGTACATAGGGTCGAGAGGGTCCTGAAACCCTCCTCCGTCATCATAATACTCCTGTCACTCTCCCGGGTCAAAATCATCGTCAAATCCACGAGCCGGACCCTCCAAATAAGGCGGAAACTCTCCCACCTGTGGTTGCTCCCCCTGCGCTGCTTCCCATCCTATGCGGGGCCCATCGTGGGTCGGCGGGGCCCCGCGGCCCTGCAGAGTGGACGCGAGGCCCTGTCGGTGCTGTTCGGGGCCCCAGCGGCCTTGCCGCTGGTCAGCGGGACCCGCCGGGGCCCTGGGGCCCTTCATCGGCCCCAGGCGAGGTTGGGGGGTGTGCCATCCCCCGTCTGAAGTCTTGGGGGCCCACGGGGCCTGGGAAGGAATCCGCGGCCCCCCACCTCCTTGGTGCGCCTAGGAATGGCAATATTGCGGGTCGGGTCGGGTATTTAACTACCCAAGCTTGTTCCGACTCATTTACAGGGCGGGGCGGGACCGGTTGTGGGGCGGGACCGGTCGTAGACCAGGGCGGGACGTGTACTTTCTTACCAAAACCGGGTCGAGCAGGGTCGGATTGGTCGGGTCAAGTCATTACTGCCATCCATATGAATCCCAAATAAAAATTTTATTTGTGAAGTGGGAGAATTTTGATTTATTTGGTAATTTGGAATTTGGAATTGGCCCAATTGAGAGAACAGTGGAATAGAGTATGTGTTATGTGTTATCCGCTGACTGCATGGTCCGCATCAAAATAGTAAGGTTTTTAGAACCTCTATAGTTTACCGGGGCGGGCCGGGACGCATACAAAGGCCAAGCTTACCCCGGCCTGGCTGCGGGCCGGGTCGGGCCAAGTCAAAACCGGGGCGGGCCGAATGGGTCAGGCTATTACTGCCATTCCTAGGTGCGCCTCATATGGAAGACGGCTAGGTCCGTCGCCCCCTCCTTGCTTCCTCCCTTTTTCGGTGTATCGCCTCTCGATAATACTCCTTCTATGGCCCTCTATCGTCCTCCTCGTCGTAATCCTCCTCCTCTTGGACGGCTTCCGCCTCAAGTAGCTACATCTTTTCATTTCCCTTGTCCAAAAGTGGCACCTTTGTCGCTGATTTAGGATTTCCATCGCCTTGTCCATCTTTTCCCGTGTTGGCCGTCAACTGAAAAATCAATTGCGCGAATGATTCTTCTTGTTTCTCTTGCTTAGCCATCAATTTTTCAATGAAAGCCGTGAGCCTTGCCATGGATTACTCGTTCCCCGTCAAAAATTTCTTTATCTCCTCGATCTCACCATTTAACTTCTCCAATGCTTCGAAGTTGTCCTTCTGCTATGGATCGTTACGTGCTCTGATACAAAATTGTTAGGAATAAAGCAAATCTGAACTGAAATTGATAGAAGTACGAATAAAGTTGATAACTTGGCTAAATTAAAGGGGCAACCACCCTTCTAAGACGCCAAAAGCGAGGACGTCCGCACTCTCCTAAGAATTTTCTCAAGAACAATTCAATAATCAAGCACATAAACGACGGTTAGTCCTAGTTTAAGAATATCTAATCAATTACAAGTTTGCCATTAAAATATAATTAAAGGTAGATGGTCGAAAACGCCCATATGGTGCCGCATCCCCTTGCGCGCGCGGCTGTTTGCGGGTCTGCCTCCGCATGTACACGCGGGTCCCATCAGTTTCCTAATGGACATGAGCTCTAAATGTTTTTGGGCTTTAAAACAAGGCCCAGCCCAGGCCCAGGCCCTATGTATTGGCCCCAACCCTACATGATGGGTTGCTTGATTACAAGAATTTAACGTAGGCGGGATTATTGTAGGGCCTATTGGGATCTAGAATTTTAACAAAAAAATAACAAATATTTCAGAAACTTGGTCTTACTTGAAAGACTTCTTTCTTTCCTTTTGTGTGTTCCTGTTAGGTTCCGGGGACTTCACCTCAAGCTCAAGAGCAGAATAGTTTTCTGATCAAAACAGAATCAAAAATAAGATACCGATGTACAAATTAAACTCTGAAGGGGATATTGAACTTCTCTTTTGCTCTTCCTATTCCATTCATAAAAGGCAGTGTATCGTTTGGATAAGGAAAGATACATACCTCGATAAAAAGGGTATACAAATTCTAAAAAAAACAAATAAATCACAAGCTTCCTTCTTCTGAGTGTATAATGGACTAAATCCTTTTTTTACAGTACATATATACAAACATGTTGCTGGTCAAGGTGCCTGAGTGTATCTGAAATGTGTGTTGTGGAAGGTCATCTTCTTCAACTCCGTGCATTACCTGATTGTCACAACATTATCGGGAAAGGCAAACTTAGGAGGAACTATGTAGCCACTATAGCATTGTTCAAATATCTGCAAAAATGAGAAATAAAACGAATATTAGTTAATGAAAACGAAAATAAAAATATCTTAAAAGTTTATTATTTAGCTGTAATTCAAATGCTAAAATGAAAGACATGTATCATGTAGGAGACATGCATCTATACATCAATCTTCATAAGTGGGCTTAAAAGGCCAAAACTAGTTGTATGCTTATAATTTATTTATTAATTCTACTTTGACTGGTCATTAAGTTGGATGCTAGTTATGCTTATGATTTAATGACTTTCTTCATGATATTGATCTTTGAGATAAGATGCACAATCTTTCCTTAGAAGAACCTTAAGCTGTCTTCAGATTTGGTTTGAAAATCAACATCAAATCAAATTTTTTTCCCAGTTATCAAAAGGGAAAAATGATAATGATTCGCAGTTTGGTTTGCTTTAATGATGGATAGAGCAACAAAACTTGGTTGGATGTATGTGCATATAATCTAAGGGCACGACACAACAAACAAAAATTCCAAAAAAAAAATTGGTGAGATATATGGCATGGCAAACGAAAATTCTTAACATTTGAACTTCTTGATTTTGAGAAAGGTTATAGACACGAATATTTATAACTATTCCATATTACAACACACTATTTTTTTAATAAAAAAAATTTGTATCTTCAATGTTTAGAAACTTACATCATGATCCTTTGACACTGCAGATGTTGTAGGAAGATTGATGCTGATTTCTATGGATTTGAACTTTAATTCTAATGGTCCTAATATAAGGTTACTAGTATTTTTATATAAGATAAATTATTAACTTTTACTCCGTTTTAATTTTAAAAATATTTGGAATTTTTGCGGAATTTTCAGGATTTATTTGGATTTTTAAAATCATTTTTTGAAAACAAACCTATTAACCCATAACCCAAACCCAACCCAACATCCAACTAACCCAACTACACCCTCATCCCCCGTAACCTCTATTCCACTACCACACTAACCCCATTTAATAAACCCACCAACCTATAATTGATCCCAACTAAATATTATATTAATAATAATCAAAATTTTCATATAAATATTACTATAACACATCTGAACCTCTCTTTGCCGCATTACCTTTCATCAGCCACACCCCCGCTGCACATCTTCATCTATTTGATCTACACTTCGCCAAAAAAATTAAAACAAAGCAACCTACTCACTCGAAGCTCGCTGGAGCCCGCCCTCTTTATCTTTCTAGCTAAAGACCACCTGAGCCCCTCGCTGCCATGTCCTCCGATCCACGGTAACCTATCTCCCCTATCTTGGCTCAATCTTTCGCTTGCCGACAACGAACCATCGTCTCTTTTCCCTCTTTGCCACAGTCGTTGGAGCTAGAGCCGGAGCTGTTGCTCCTCTCATTCCTGCAGCTGAAGCGGTAGCCATTGCCACTTTTTCCCACCGCCGATCTGCATGATTTGCATCAAGTAGGTTCCCAATCCAAAGAATTTGATCTGAGATATTTATTTTGGTGTTTTAAAGAAGTTTTTATGATAATTTCTTAGTAGATGGAACATAAAATGTTTTGAATGTCATTTGAGCAGACAAGCCCATTAAAGCCTACAACTTCGCCCTATTGGTCCAAAAGCCTCACGTAAGGCTAACCGACATTTAATTAAAGGCAACGATCGAGCTGTCCGTTGGGTTCCCTCATTAATACTGATCGTTATGCTCGTCATCAACACGGACATTCAATGATTGACTGTTAAGCTCGTCATCAATGACGATGGCTCGGATCCACAGACATGAAAGCTCCATATAGGCTCGGACATTACCATCTGGCATCAACTGCCTATAAGTAGCCTTTCAGACAATGAGGTAATCACTTTTGACCAATTCCACATTCTTATTCTCTGACAACCACCCAAGTCAACTACTCTAATCTTGGTATCTCCTTCACCTTATATATTTTCTTAATAGCTCGGTGTAAGAACTAGCGGACGATCTTTCAACAAGTCGGACATAATTATCTTGAGCATTTCTTGAGTCACTGACTGACTTCAGCATTGGAGGGGATTATGTCGGACCCCAGATCCGACCTCCCGACGAGTTTCCTTTGTTGCAATCAGTCTGCATACAGCTCAACCCCGACTCACATAGCTTGGATCGGAGCCTATTTAGCGTGTGATTAGCTCACCTAATGCCAATTCAGTCGTCGACGTCATCCCACGTCAGCTATCGCAACCGACTCATCTTCCAATAACTTCAGTGGTGAGAAACACCCAAAAACAAGGTGTGTCTCACCATGATTTTCCATAGATTTGGACTTAACATCCGTTGCCTATGGCAACACGAAAAAGAGAGTTATCTGCTTTTCATACATTCTACTATTAGATGCAGTGTATTCCATGCAGTTTGCAAAATCAAGAAAAGTAAATATATGGTTGAAAAATTAATTGACCACTTATCTAACGAATTTTTTATGTTCCAAAGATGAATAGTTATCTTATACATAAGGTATAAGGTTTCTGCTAAAACCATTACTTTTCGACCGTTCTGTACCGAATGGAATGCACAAAAACGGCGCCGAAATCTTGGTTTCAAATGGAAACAATAAAAGAACATGCAAAACCCTTACGCTAATCTTAGAATAACCTTAATACCTAGACCTACTATTGGGAACCATTCTGTCGTTCTAAACTGTTTCTTTTTTAGGGTTCATATTATTGGGAACCATTCTTATTTAAAACTCTTTTGTTTAGGGTTCATATTATTGAAAACCATTCTAATTGGAAATTCTTTTTTAAAGAGTTCATATTATTCTTATCTCATACAAATTTGAGTATTGGAGGAGTTGAAGAAGGGTTCCCATTCAGGATTCGACTTGCTGACGCTCTTAGATGTTATGTTGTGCATGTCACGTGATCATCTGACTACATACTGGTGACATGTCTGCTTGCTTACAACAACATCAGAAAATAAAATCGAGTTACCTTGGTTATACATTATATCAGGCCGACTAGTTTAATCATGCAACATTTTATAGGATAATTTGTAAATTCCATTTTCTGTCTTTTCTTCTTAAGTCAGTATTATGCAACAAGCTGTCATTCTTTTATCCAGCCGTTTCTCCAGAAAGCAATATATTTAAAGCCCTACATGCTACATGTTTGAACTGATGCTTTCTTAAAGTTCTTTTGCAGGGAAATGATAGACCATATATGTTTCTGGGTATAGACGACACAATGAACATTGGGATTCGTGGACCATCAAATTTGTTTGGTCATCCAAATGATGACCTGATTAAGGCTTTGGAATCAGAGCTCCGATATTGGGAGGACACTCGCCTTGATTCATCGGTTATCAAAGTGGTATTTGGACACTTCCCAATGTCATTTGCTGCTGCTTCTGAGAAAGGAGAGCGATATGAAACAATTTTTGCGAGGCAATCTGTGTCTGCATACATTTGTGGCCATTTGCATGCAAAATTTAGCAAACGACTTTGGAGGCGGCATACTGTGCAGGTGGCGTCCCGTGGTTCTAAGGTGTCAAACACTGTGAAAAAACATTTCTGGGAGTGGGAACTAGGAGATTGGAAGGAGTCCAAAATGATTAGAATCCTAGCTGTTGATGAAGGGGTGGTTTCATTTGTGGATATGGAACTTTCTGGCACACAAGATGATTTCCAAACAACCATTCTAATCACATACCCCACTGATTCACGGAGTATGAATCGCTTAGATTTTGTAAATCAAAGCCAGTTATCAAGAAATGATTTAAATGCTCTTGTTTTTTGTGCTTTGCCCATCGTCAATGTGACTGCTAAGGTCTTTGACTCATCAAGAGCTTTTAAGATAGTTGAGGAGGTACCACTTCAGTCTGCTGCTTCAGATTCTGCGGTTGGTAACAAACCTATGTATCATGCCAAATGGAATGCCGAAAACTACAGAGATGACCCTTCTGCTGCCCGTTACTGGGTTCAGGTGATTGTGTTAGATTCCCAGGGCAAGTTGACCCTGAGTGCACCCAGGCCATTTTCAGTTGAAGGTAAATCGGCAGCAGAATATCCTAGTACTTTGTTGGCTCATTTGGTTTTTGGCATAAGATGGGAGACCCTATACTCAATGCTATTGTGGGGCAATCTCTGCTTTCTCTTCATGCTGCTATCCGTTCCCAAACTTCTGAATCAATTTATGGATAGGAGTTCATCTTACCAGAAATGGGCAGCCTCAGTTTCCATCTCTTCACCCATCCAGCAGAGAAGGGTCCTGTTTACAATATTCTGGTTTCTGATTGAGGGTTCAAGGACCAAGGCACTCTGGTGTTCCATGGTAGCTTACCTTCTCTGTCTAATCAGATTGCCATGGTTTTGGGGTCATGCGACTTCTGAGAATGGTGATATTGTTCCGATGTATATGTTCGGTTGGATGGTAAACTGTTCTCATACTACTAATTCGATGAGGATTGGCTACCCTGATGTACTTACCATCACATTACCTTTCATGTATATTATTGTTGCTCCTTTGTTTCTTCTCATCTACGGATTGTATGCTGAAAGATCGGCGACTTGCTTCCAAGCTTCTCGCAGAAAAGCAATAGAATTCCCACTTAAAACTCCAAAGGCCATTGCTATATCCTCCTTACATCTGAGGACAAGACAAAGGGCGCTTCTTCTCTTGGCATGTATTTTATTCACTTGCATACATTTTAAGGTATGGTGATTCTATTCATAGATTCATGTTGATTGTAATGTTGATTGTAAGATGTATATCGTACCATCAACTAATTTTCAATTGGTTATTTTTGCCAGCAATGCTGTTCTCTCATGGCAGCTTATGGAGTTGGACTGGTTGCCTTGTCGCCAATCTTCTCTTGGGTACCACCTTTATTATTGGCTTCAGCTATTTATTCTAGCAGTAGACTGTGATAAATTGCTAAGATTCCGTCACGCCGAAAGTCAGAAGCTTCTTCAGAACTTGTTGCTATTCCAGCATTGAGTGTGGTATTCCTGATGTTCTCACTCGCATTACTGATTAGAAATTCTTGTTTGTCTAGTGATTTTTGGTCAATCGAACTTGAAGGTGCTCCCATTGTACAACTGTAAGCGTTCTTTCCCATCTATAGTGATTGTTTATCATCAACAGGTTGATCTGAGACAATTAAATATTGTATTGGAATCTTTCTATTCAACGTGTGCTGCAATTATCATTTATTTTTACGAAGCCGTGGGCAAGCGGAATTGATTTCTGGATGTTGAATAAATTGTAAAAATCATAATTTTGTTTTCCTAACTCATTGAGTTGTTGACATTCGTATCTTATCACCTATACCGAGTGTTGAACTTTGTACATATATATCTACATGTTTTTCTTGTGACACCAAGTTTACCCCAACTTTATAAATTTTTGATTGCACGAACATTTTAGATTTTAACTGCATTGAAGAGAGCGAACTCATGGAACCTTCGGCTGCAAGAATGGTCAATATTGCATCATGAACCTTTTTCTTCTTCGAATGTAGAAGAAACTATAATGAAGGACAACCTGTTATTTTTTGTGCTACAAAATCTGACAAACAACACAGCCTGGGGCTGTCTGTTGCCGCCAGACATCTGGATCACAAGTCTCAGACGTCTGGTCCTAGTGTTGGTGGTAGTAGACATGCACGCCAGATGTCTGACGATTGGTCGTCAGACGTCTGGTCGTGAGAGGGCCTGGCGTGCTTCCCAGCCAAATGTCTGAAGCGAACGTCTGAGACTTGTGCTTCAAACGTTTAATCCTCGCTCATGCAGTTTCTCCTGCAGTTTGACGCTCTGTCGATTTCGGTCAATTTGGTCAGATCTCTGATGTTTGTTTGTCAGACGTCTGATGGTGGGCTCAGATGTCTGGGAGATGTTCTCCAGGCATCAAATGCCGAGCTGTTTGTGCCTTAAGTCGTGGGCCCAGCATTTTTGCTACTGCTATATAAAGCGATAGGGGGTGATCTCAGGGCACAGGGAGACAGAGAAAAAGCTGTTGTTGATGTCATTGTGGAGAGAATTAGGTGAGGACTTTGGAGAGTTTAGAAGAGAGAAGAATCAAGTGTCTAAGCTATATGCTTTGAGTTTTCCTTTGATTCTTAAGTCTTCTTGTCATTCTCTTTGTCGTCTTTTGTGTTTGTGAGATTTGTGGGATCTTGGAATTGCCAAGTTATTACCCACAAGAGAGAGTAGGTGTTGGTGTAAAGCTCTTGTGCTCTCCTGATCATAGTAGAATCGTCTCGAAATGCTGGAGTATGTTATTTGCAACCGAACCAGTGTAAAATCTGTACCCCATTTATTTTCTGTTTGTTGAGATTATTGTACTTCGTTTGCTAGTTTGGTCTCACAAGATCCGAAGAGGGAATGATTGCTTGTTTTATTATATGACCCGATTTTTCAAGCCTTGACTGCATAGCTAGTTGTTAGGGTTTGTTATTCCACATGGTACCAATTTTCGCAACAAGTGATATCAGAGCTCTCGGTTATTTGTGGAGAAATTGAGTAGTGAAGATGGTTAGTTTGGCGACATTCAACATTGAGAGGTTCACCGATCGTAATGACTTTAGGTTATGACAATTAAGTGTGAAGAATTATTTGAGGCAGATGGAATGTTATCAGATTGTTTTCGACGAGGAAAACATTGATAAGGCAGTGACGACATTGCAGAAGGCCGAGATGGAGAGAAATGCGTATAGCGTCATCCAGTTGTTGGTAGTCGATACCGTTTTCAAAGGTATTGGATGAGGCTATGGCCAAGGAAAAGGAAATGTGGACGAAGTTAGAGGGGTTGTATATGAAGAAATGTTTTACAGGTCTACTTATTACATTAGCTATACACTCTAAGGATGAAGCCCGGATCGATGATGAAGGACCACATAGATGAGTTGAATCGGATTGTGATGAAGTTGCATGGAATGAAGGTCAAGATTAAAAATGAGCAACAATCGGTGATCTTGTTATGCTCGTTGACCAAGGAGTTCTCTCAATTTATTCAAGGGAAAATCACACAAAAATACCCCAACGTTTGGGGCCTCTTTCCATATTAATACCTTGAACTTTTAATTCTTACACAACAGTACCTTTTTTGATTTTTTGTTTAATTTATACCCTTTTTTCCTTTACACTATTCAGAAAAATAATACCCTAACGTTTGGGGGTATCTTTCAAAAAAATACCCAAATCCTACTAAAACCCAAATCACATGGGTATTTTTTTGAAAGATACACCAAACGTTAGTGTATTATTTTTCTGAATAGTGTAAAGGGCAAAACGGGTATAAATTAAACAAAAAATCAAAAAAGGTACTGTTGTGTATGACTTAAAAGTTCAAGGTATTAATATGAAAGAGGCCCCAAACGTTGGGGTATTTTTGTGTGATTTCCCCTTTATTCGATCCATGATTTATGGACAAACGACACTCATCGTGAAAGAGGTGAAGGTGGCGATCCATACCAAGATGCTATGTGAGAAGGTTTAAGGTAGAGACTTCGGAGGAAACCGTGATAATGCTTTGCATGTAAGAGGTAGACATGACAATAAAGGAGGTTAAGGCAAATTCAAGAAAGACAGCTCGAAGTCCTGGCATTCCCGTGATAGGAGGGACACATGCTACGTATGCAAGCAAAGTGGCCGTTAGGCTAACCGATGTCCCAATGTATTTGGAAAGAAAGGTAAGGAAGCTTCCGGTTTCGTTTCATTAGGACTGGAAGACATTCATATCCGTGATGACAAAGGCCACGGTGAAAAGGGTAGAGATCCAGAGATGTTCGCAGCTGGGTTGTCCGGTGAGGCATAAGTTGCGTGGTTGATGGACAGTGGTTGTTCATATCATGACTTTATATCGGAATGGTTTTTACATATCATTCCCAAGAATACAGAGGTTCTATCTTCATGTGAAATAATGCGACATGTAAGACCACAGGTATTGGAACTGTTTAGATCAAAATGCACGATGGCATAGTACGTACCCTAGCCGATGGGAGACATGGCCCCGACATTAGAAAAAGTTTGATATCCATTGGTGTTTTGGATAATGTTAGATGCAAGTCGTTGTTTGAGAACGACCAATTTTGAGTATCCAAGGGAGATATGGTTGTGATGAAGGAAAGAAAGATAGGGAATCTATGTCCTATAAGGTACCACAGTAAAAGGTGAAGCCGATGCCAGCTCTACTAGCTCGAGTGACATAGATTCAGCGAAGTTATGTCATTATCGTCTGGATCACCCATGTGATAAGAACCTCGATGTTCTCCACCGAAGAAAATTGATTGGAGCCAACGATGCGAGCGTAAAGTTTTGTGAAAGCTGTGTGTACGGGAAAAAGATAAATGTGCAGTTCAACACGAGGGTGCACTCTAGCCGTGGTCCTTTGGATTACATACATTTCGATGTTGGGGACCGTGTCCTATAGCGTAGGGGTGGGGCTATATACAGTGTTCTCTTCATCGATGATTATTCTCGGAAGGTTTGGATGTACTTGATGAAGATAAAAGATCAAACCTTCGAGATGTTCAAGCAATGACTACACCTCGAGTGAGTTCACATGATTCTGCAGATCCTATGGAATTCAACGTCACTTTACTACACCGGGTGATCTGTAGTCGAACATGGTTGTAGAGAGGAAGAACCCGACGTTAAAGAGAGTGCGATGATTGAGGTACTCGGTCGGTTTGGGTCGAACATGGTTGTAGAGAGGATGAATCCGACGTTGAAGAGAGTGCGATGATTGAGGTACTCGGTCGGTTTGAGGAAGGAATTTTGGGGTGAGATACTCACCGTTACCGTGCACATAGTGAACCAAGTTTTGTCGGCGACGATTAACTACCAAATTCTGGAAGAGAAGTGGAGTGGGATAATTGGTGATTACTCTTACCTACGCATCGTTGTTTACCCGACATATACACATGAGAGGGACGACAAGTTGGATCCGAGGGTCAAAATATACTTTTTCCTAGGATATGACGATGCCATGAAAAGATATCGTTTGTGGGACCTGGTGGGCTACAAGACGATCTTTGAGTAGGCATGTCACCTTCGATGAGTCTGTGATGCTTATGTCGAAGCATACTCATTCAGATGGAGACGAGTCACCCGTGGAGTCCGAGTCAGACACAATTGATCTTCCTATCCCACCCTGGAGGTGACCGGGCAAGGAGCTGATGATCGAGGTCCCCGTTGAGGGACATGACAAGGTCCATATTGAGGACCGTATGCAGACGCCCGTCCAAACTCAGGTATGCGATGAATTTATTGTAGATGATGTGTGGAGGTCCAAGAAACATAAGAAGGCGCTCGAGAGACTTAGAGCTTGGGATTATACGTCGTTCTCCGTTGACGACATGGCGACATATACCTTGGACATTGAGCATGAGGAGCCAATGTTCTATGGTAGATCCATAAGCTTGAGTGATGCGACAAATTGGCAAGGAGCTATGGATGAAGAAATAGAGTCTCCACCCACCACAATGACACATGAAAGTTAGTGTAACGACCCGTACTTTTCAATACATCTATTTACGTATTTAACATATTTTCACATTTTAAATAGTTAGTCAGGAGTTTTATATCAAAAATGATTTCAAAAATTTCTTGTAAAAATATTTTGAAGTACCAAACTAGTTATGGTGTATTTCAGTAAGTTCGGGTTTCATCAAATGTCTCTAAATAACTTGATAAAAATTCATTTTCAATTATTACTGTTTTGGCTTAATGAATTAATTTTCTATATAAACATCATCAAAACGATTTCAAACTTTTACAGTAACATTCTATGATCATTTAGGGCTCCCCATATTAATTTCGTAATTTTCTGAAATCATATCGATCTAGAACCCGCAAACTTGCATCCTAAACGTTTTGGCCCAAAACTCGTATCTTCGTAGCTCAAACTAAGAAATGGATCTCGTATTCGCGATACGAACCCGTGGTTATGTTTTCATAATTTTTCGGACACGTTTACTACTATGGGTAAAATCGTAATTTCATATTTCTAATTAGTTTTACTAAATATGTTCTACTAATTACATTAATCTAATTACTAATTAACTTAACCTAGTTAGCTATTAAATTACCCTAATCATGTCTAAAACATGGGAGGAGACACGTTTTAACTTTCCAAGTTTAGTCAAAAAGTATACCTAATACCATTAATCTCATTGACTAAATATTAATTACAACTAAGGATTAACTTATAACTTATACCTATTTAAACCCCCTTAACAACTATCTTCTCTTCCTCACAAACAACACAACACAGGCTCAGCCCAAACTCACGCCCGTTACTCTCTTTTCCCTCTCTCACACGCAGGCTCTCTCTCTCCCCCCTCTCTTCGTTCTTTTTTCCTCCCCAGGCCTGCTCAAACAAAACCCTCCCGCTCTCATTCTCTTCGTTCGAAAACCCCCAAGACCGTCGGCGTCTTCGAGCTCCACAACTCACCGCTGCTCGACGCCGTAACCCACCGCACTCCGCCACCTCCCGACTTTCCTTCGAGCTCCGCCGCCTACACGAAGACCCTCCGCTGCTCTCCAAGCTCGAAGCCTCCGCCTTCCCATCGCCCCCGACCTCAACGTCGACGAGTCAGTCGCAGCAGCAGCCCCCTTAGAGCTCAACGTCGCCACTTCGCCTTCGATCCACTCTGCCACCGCTACAAGGCTATGCACCCCCCTCTCCCTCACTTCATTCGCCGCCACTTCACCGTCAACAGAGCACCTGCCCCGCACGAACGCCGCTTCGTCGCTCCACCATCTCCGAGCGCCCTTCGCCGCAGCACGCCAAAGCCCCCGAGCTCCGTCGTGCATCGCCGTCCTCACCGCCCAGTTTCGATCTCGCCACCGCCCAGAGCTGCTCGCCACCGCTTGCCTCCGCTCATCGCCATCACCGGAATCCCCGCCGAGCCCCGCTCCGGTCGCCGCCTCCCACACCGCTCCGCCAACGACAAGCCCTGCATGCATCGAGCGTAAGAGGGAGAGAGAAGAGGTATAAAGAATTTAAATATGTATTATTATACATATAAAGACTCGTATAAATACGCGTATACATATTTATAAAGGGATTTATTGGTCTAAATTGATAATAAATAATATAAGGGTCGAAAAAAATACAAGGCCAGCTCCAGAAAATTAGAAATGACATTCCGGACCCAATGGCACTGGTTTCATCTCAATCAGACGCTTAGTTTTTCCAGAATAAATTTTTTAGCCTAAAACTTAAATACGTAAATTTCTTTTAAAAATCTGTAACTTCTTATCTTCACGTAAACTGATACGTGAGAAAAATATGTCGTATCATTTTTCGAGATGGTCGTTTTGACAGCTCACTTGAACCATTCCGATATGTATTGCACCCAGAAGAAATTTTGAATAAACACGTTACCTAATTAAAATTAGTTCTAAAATTGATTTTTGAGCTTTTAAAAATTATAAAAAAATAACAGAAGCTTCTGAAAAATATTTTCTCTTGCAGTAAAATTATTTTCTTCATATCTAGCATATATAAAAATTTAGAACGTTTTTCAGCACCGTTTCAATTGATTATAAAATCAAAACGACCAAGTTAAATAGATAGAAAATAGGGTGTTTTGTAACCGATTGTTCTTTTGTTTTGCAGGTACCAATTCTCGTGCATCAGCTTCCTTGGAAGCTCTAGCTCTAATCTCGTCTTACTACGACGAGCTCGATAAAGTAAGTCACTCTAATTCTAGTCTTAGAAGTTAAGCAAGTGTACAAACATGAACTTAGGGTTTTACAAATGGTTTCAGAACAACTAATGATCGAATGAACGATTAAAGACTTAAGTAAATAAAGAGATAATCAACTACAACCAACAATTTTTGTAGTCCATATTTGTTGGACCTGTCTTTATTCTCAAATTTATTAGCATCCGCTTTGCTTTACTTTCTGGTTTTCAACAAATAAGTTTCTTTAACCTTTCATCGCATGTAAACTCATATCCATTCTTGTCCACTCGTGTCCACTTTGTTCTAACACTTATCATTTGAAAATGTAGCATGGGCCTCGTATACACTTGTTGCACGATTGCTCATAAACACGTCACCTGCTGCATGTCATTTATTACTCAGTGAATGCTAATGAATTATCGTATGGAATGTCATGTGTGGAACATCTTGTTGAACAAAACATCTCGTAGAACACCCTGTAAGGAACATGTCCTAGATTCACATGACACATCACTGGGGTTTGGGGTAACTCATAGTTTGAGAGAGTGCGGGAGTGACTGGAGTTCAATCTACATGTCTAGTTGCCTGGGTTTTCGGCATCCTGTCTAGCTGCCTATGTTTCAGCAAATATAAAAATGTTGCATGTCAGCATCTTGTCTAGCTGCCTGGGTTTTCAGCATTTGTCTGGATAAGCGCACCCAGGCAAGAGATGAACTCAATGATCACATGTACTGTCCGACTTGAGTCACGTAATTCTAGTGTAGCTTGCACGATCACCTTTACTTTGTACACTACGTGTACTTTACCTACCACACTTGTGCAGTCGTAGTACTTTACTTGTCGTATTTTTAGCTACAGCAGTAGCATGCTTCACCTGCTTAGCCTGCTTTACTACATTGCCGTCTGGTTGTTTTATTGTCGTTACTTCACGTGATTGCTTACTTTACTATTGTTGCTACCTTACCTGCTTTATTATCATGTCATATATGCCATGTCATCATTGTTGCTATCATACTTTACTTATCACACTTACATATATGACTACCGTTCCTTTACTTATCGTACGTAGTTAGTTCCATAGTCTGTTCATACTTGTACACAGCTTTTACTACTATTGCTAGAATTGTTGTGACTTACCTACGGTTCCATCTCTGTGGCACCGCAGACAACGTACATGTTGAGGTAGATGTTCCTGAGTTGCAGAGCCAGAGTTTGACCTGGAGACCGCAGCTTTTAGATTTATTTTTATGTACTTTCTTCTTTCATGTATATTTATTGGAATATATTGTACAGTATGGATTGTAATAATTGGATACTATTTGGGTATTTTTGTACATCTCTGCATCGTGGCTATTTTAAATTCACTGGTAACCTGCAGACCTGCGAAATAATCAAATAAGTAACGGGCCTGCGAGAGCGGGTCGTTATAGTTAGTGCATCTACCACATGAGTAGCGTATCTGTAACGGTCAGTTTTCATAGTGCACGTTTTCCGTAATAAAAGCGATTTCAAACCGTTTCAAATTGAGTAAATGATTTTTTTTCTATTTTTCATCGCTCAAATCTAAAAACGGACTTTATTTTCAGGATCCTCGTTACGATACGAACCCGTGGCGATGTTTTCGTAATTTTTCGGACACGTTTAGTTTCAAGGGCAACATCGTTTAGTTTTACTAATTACTTTCGCTAATGGGGTTTTACTAATTACTTTTAATCTACCATAAACTCAGTTAATTGATGAAAATGTGTGTTCACGTTTTCCTCAACTCTATCAGGTTCATCCCCCTCTTAACCACCCCGATCCCATTAATGATCCTATTAATTAGGTTTATATTAATATAATAATATTATTTAGTATTTAAACCCGGGTTCCTCTCTCCCCCTCTAACCCATGCAATACAAATCAAACACCGATCTCTTCTTCCTCACGAAACCCACGCTTCCCCATCATCCTCTCCCTCACTCTAACCCATGCACATAACTTTGCATCCCCTCCCTCCTCTCGTGCACTGTCCAAACCCACGCAAACCCCGAGCTCTCGGAGCTCCGACCACATCGACCCCTTCGCTCCTCTGAAGACAGTCGTCGCCAGCGCCCCCATGTCGACAGACCCCACGCTGAGCTCCCTCCTCCGTACTCTGCCCACCTCTCTCGCGCTCACATTCTCTTTGACGAGCCCCCCAATGCCACATCCCTTAAGCTCGCCGTCGCCGTTCCCGTCCCCGTGCTGCTCCAAGCTCACTCGAACAGCCCGCCACAACCCCCCGGTGACGCCACCACAAAGCCCAGAGTGCCTCGCCGCCCTCCCAACCGACACCTCTCCAAGTCGCCGCCCCCTCCCGTAGCCCACCAGCACCTCCGACGAGTCACCTCAACCATTCGGAGAACGACAGCGAGACCCCAAGCCCGCTCGAGCTCTGCCTGCAGACCTCCTCCCCACTCCATCCCCGTTGTTGCTCACCCCTAGCGAAGGCGTCGAAGCTCGCTGCTTGACGCCCTCTGCCTCTTTCGTGATCACCTCCCTTGTCCGCCGCTTCCAACCGCCACCGCGTCGGCCTTCGGCGACCGAACAAAGCCCCAACACTCGCTCTATCTCTGCAACACACCCAACAGCCCGAGACGCCGCCTCCGCCGTCAGTTTCCCCCACCTCCGATGCGCCCTTCGCCAGCTCCGCCTCCCTCCGCCTTTGCCCCGTAACCTTACCGCAGCCGTCGTCGACGAAGTCGACGAGAAACCCCCAGCGAGCGTCGAGCGAGAAGGAGAAAGGGTATATGCTTTAATAAGAATACGTATATACGGATACATATATATGAGTGTATACATACGTGTATATATAGATATAAATGAGTTTTATTGGTTTAAAATTGATGGCAAATAATTTAGGGACCAGAAAAATACACGGTAAGGCCCAGAAAATCCGAAACGACATAACGGATCCGTTGGCGCTAGTTTCATCGCAAAAAGGCAAATACATCTCCGACAATGATTTTTCAAAGTCAAAACTCATTAAAGCTAATTTCGCTTTAAAATTCATATCATGAGAATTTCACGTACACTGACGTACGAGAAAATTATATGTTGTACTAATCAAGACGCTCGTTTTGACAACTTATTTGAAGATTTATGACGTGTATATTTTTCTGAATAAATCTTCGAACAATTATGTTAGCTAATTATTAATTATTTTTCAATTCTTTTTAAATTCTAAAAAATTGTTTTTAAGCTTTTAAAAATTATAAAATATACCTATGGACCTTAGAAAAATATTATCTCATATAAAATTATTTACCTCACATCTAGCCTATCTAAAAATATTTAGTACGTCTAAATATATTTAATACGTATCTTGACGAGTTTTAAGCTATTATAAAAATACGAACATGTTAAGAAAATAGATAAAAATAGTATAACTCTTAACCAGTGATTTCTGATGTTTGCAGGTACCGTTTCTCGTGCACGAGCATCCCAGATAGCCTTAGTTTCATCATCGGCTTACTACAACGCTCTCGAAAGCCAGTAAGTCACTCTAATTCCAACTTTAGAAATTTAGATAGTGTATTGTATGAACTTAGGACATATATAGCCTTAGAACGGCTATTGACTTGAACCAAATAGTAGAGACCTAATCTAATAGGAAACTAATTAACTGAGGAATGACTATCTAATTAAGCATACGACATTGCCAACTTTCAACTTTGATGGTTGTAACACATGCCATCTACTTGGGTAAACTGTGTGCTAATGGAAATACCACATGCTCAAAGTATGGAATCAACATCAAACATTGTTGGACTTGTCCTTATCCTCAAATTTCTTAGCATCCGCTTTGCTTTGCCTTTTGGTTCTAAATAAAAAAGTCAAGCAGTGGTCCCCGTTTAACTATCATAGTGTTAGAAATCTAAATAAACATGAACTACTCTACTTTTTGTTGATGTAATCGATGGTACAGATGTGATTATTGGTGTTCTTAATATTGGTATCACCTGGTGTCTAGGATCGTTTGGGCCAAAGTTTGGATCACCCTGCTTGCGGGGATAATGACATACTTGGCCAAACCTGACTGGCCGTGTATGTATGGATCAATGTTAAAACTCCAGTTATCGCCAGTTGGCAACAATTGGTTTTAAATACATTAAATGAGTTTCTTCAACCTTTCAACGCACGTAAACTCATGTTCACCATGATAATTCTCTACCACCCTAACCTACCATCTCTTGATGCTCGTCACTTGAAAACTTTGCATGAAATATTGATACACTTGTTGCACGATTGCTCATGTTGAAAGAGTCACACCACCTGCTTTATGCCATCTATAACTCAGTGAATGCTAATGAATTATCGTATGGAATATCCCGTGAAACACCTTGTGGAATATCTTGTGGAATATCCTATGGAACATCATGGGAATATCTTGTGGAATATCATGTGGAACATCCTGTATGAAAAATGTACATAGAACACTTGATACATCACTGGATTTAGTATAACTCATTGTAGAGAGAGTATGGAAGCTATGACCGGGATGCACCTCTCTTGTCAAGTGACTAGGAGTCTCGTCTCCTTTTCACGTCCCGTCCAGTTTTCAAAACAATTCCAGATTTCAGAAGTATGTTGTGTGTAGCTGCGCGTAATTAGATCCCCGTTGCGAAAGAGGTGGGCTCCATGATTGCATATCATACTATCTTACGTGAGTCACATAGTTTAGCTTAATCACTGCTAGCACCACAATAATCAATGGATTAAATGTACATTTTGTTCAGCACTTTCATGCTTTACTATTGTTACAGTTCATGCCCTGCTAGTCTTACTATTCATGTCTGTTAGTCTTACTATTGCTATCACCATGGTTGCTCTTGTATGTTACTTATCATACATGCACAGTCACCTTCACCTTTACTTATTGTACTTGCATGTATGTCTGCTTTTACATGTATCCATCACACTTGCATGATCATCTTTAATTGTTTGCCATAGCCTGTTCCATACTTTTGCACTACTTTTATTTATATTGCTAGAATTATTGTGACTTATCTACGGTTCCATTTTCGTGGCACTGCTGACGACACACATACTGATATAGATGTTCCTTAGTATGAGGAGCCAGAGTTCGACCCTGAGATCACAGCTTTTAGAGTTATATTCACATGCGTACTTCTTTTCTTTCATGTATCCTTATTGTACTTTACTGATTGTAATAAAATGGACACTTGGCTATATTGTTTTCACTGGTGATCTGCAAACCTGCAAATGAAATCAAATAAGTAATAGCCCCCTAAGAGCGGGTCGTTACAGTGCCAATGGATGTAGATGGATCTACATGGTCAAAGAAAGCTCGACCGAAGATGATGGTGATGTACGGTACAAAGTAAGGCTAGTGGCCAAGGGTTTTGCATAGAGGAAGTGAGAGGACTATAACGAGATATTTACTCCGATGGTAAGACACTTCCATTCGTGTTTTGTTGGCCATAGTTGCATTCGTGGACATAGAGTTGGAGCAACTTGATGTCACGACCACATTTCTGCACGGTGATTTGGATGAGGAGATTTACATGCACCAACCGAAGATGTTCGTGGTGGAAGGAAATGAGAGAATGGTTTGCAGATTGAAGAAATCCTTGTACGGGTTGAAGCAGTCACCCAGATAATGGTACAAGCGATTTGATAGCTTCATGATGAGTGTTGGATTTGAACAAAGCGTGACGGATCAATGTGTATATGTGCACACATTGGATGATGGCTCGTGTGTTTACATCGTACTCTATATTGATGACATGCTGATTGCTTCCTCTAACATGTTTGAGGTCAAAAGCTAAATGTGAAGTTGGGCAAAGAATTTGATATGGACTTGGGCCCGGCGAAGAAAGTTCAAGGGATGTAGATATCTTGGGATAAGAGGAAAAGTGAGTTGAGGTTGTCGTAGAATGTGTATATTGAGAAGGTGCTCATCCGTTATGGAATGAAGAACACGAAGGTCGTGGAGACCTCTTGGAGCTCACTTTCAGTTTTCGGCGTTTCAGTCACTTAGCACCGAGAATGAGAAGAAGACTATGTCTTAAGTGCCATATGCTAGTGCGGTTGGGAGCTTAATGTATGCGATTGTTTACGCGCATCCCGATGTTACACATGCCGTGGAAGTAGTGAGTAGATATGTGTCGAATCCTGGCAAGGAGCATTGGCTGGCCGTCAAGTGGATATTGTGATATCTGTAAGACACAGTCAGTGTAGGTTTGCACTTTGGCAGAGCTGACGGTGTGGTGCTGATAGAGTACTGTGATTTTGATTATGCTGGCGATAGAGACATGTGCAGAATGACCACATGTTACATATTTACGTTGGGCACTACAATAGTGTCGTCGTGATCAGTTCTACAGTCGGTGGTTGCGTTGACGACCATGGAGGCCAAGTTAATTGCTGTAGTGGAAGCAGTGAAGGATGCCAAGTATCTCAGAAATTGTCGTTGATTTTCAGTGATAGCCGGAGTGCTATTCATCTTGCAAAGTGTCAGGCTTACAGTTCGAGGACGAAGTACATAGAGATACGTGATTGTTTCCTAGAGGAGGAGAACAAGTAGATTGAGCTTCAGAAAGTCCCAATTGAGAAGAATCCCGCAGACATGTTCACCAAGCCCTTTCCTGCCATCAAGCTCAAGACATGCTTGAGCTTGATTTGTTTAGTAGCTTGAGTGTGGCGCTGGAGGGTGCGGATTCCAAGACGAGGAGGCCCGTGGAGAGACCGAGGTATGTTGATCAAGGTAGAGCTTGGATGTGGTGATGCATGTCTTGGAGATTTTGTAGTAAGGTAGAGTGTTATTTTTTGTGTTACAAAATCTGCCAAACAGCACAACATGGAGCTGTTTGTTGTCGCCAGACGTCTGAAACACGAGGCTCAGACGTCTGGTCCTGGTGTTGATGGCAGCAGACACGCACGCCATACGTCTGATGATTGGTCGTCAGACGTTTAGTCGTGAGGGGGCCTGGCGTGCTTCTGATGCAGACGCCCCTAGCCGCCGTCCCGCTTGCCGTAAGCCTCACCCGGGTCCCACTTGATGCTTAGGCTTTGGTGATTTAGTTATCTAGGGGTATTCTAGTCTTTTCAGACTAGATTAGTAAAGCCCCTCTTTTCTATTTATTAGGGATAGCCGTCATTTTATTTTCTTATGCTTATTTTGTGAAGAACAATTGTAGGCATCATGTGTGAAGGTTTTAGGATTGGTTCCGTGCAACAAAAGCTAGGAGAGCGAGTCTCCTCTCGAAAGAGACTCAATTATCAATCAATATTTGTTCTTCGCAATCTTTATTCCACCTAAAATTCCTCTTTTTACATTTTCCTCTTTTAAAAATCTGAAATTTATTGATTCGATCCACCGGATCGTATCAAATTGGTATCAGAGCACTAGATCCCAATGGCGGCAAGCACACGATCGAAGGCGGATTTGATCGATGAGAAGATTCAAGGGCTACGGGGGGATCTCAATCGGGAGATCGAAGAACGGTTCGAAGGATTGAAGAAAACGGTGGGGGATTCACTCAAGGATCACGCCCACTCGCAAGAAGACATCCAGATCGAACTTCGGGGGATGAGGACAGACGCTGCGCAACAAGGACGGGATCTCCGAGAATTGAAAGAGATGATACAAGCCCTCGCGATGGCGAGAGGAGGAGATCGGAGCTCGAAGATTCAAGGGGGAGAAA
Source organism: Scilla litardierei (assembly GCA_030789695.1). Classification (NCBI taxonomy): domain Eukaryota; kingdom Viridiplantae; phylum Streptophyta; class Magnoliopsida; order Asparagales; family Asparagaceae; genus Scilla; species Scilla litardierei. The sequence goes on along the minus strand of CM061139.1, from coordinate 179,610,954 downwards.
ACCAAGAAGAATCAACACTTGAATCGGTAAATCAGGAGCAACCGGAGGGGGCGACGGCTACAACGACAAATCTGGAGCAAATCACAGCCGCCACGAACCCTAGCGGGCCCGGACAGCCATGGGGAGAGGCCGGGAGGCCATTTGAAAGGCCGGCAGGCCCATCTGGGCCTGCGGCTAGCTCTGCAGGCCCATCTGGGCCTGCGGCTAGGCCTGCAGGCCCTTCAGGGCCTGCCGTAGCTGCGGCAGGGCCCAGCGGGCCTGTCGCAGCTACTGCGGCCCGGCCGGGCCTGTTGGGACCCCTGCAGGCCTGTTCGGGCCTACAGCAGTCCCGGCAGGCCCAAACAGACCTGCGGGACCCCCATGGTGGCCTGTCGCAGTGCAGGCAGTCCCCTGGGGGCCTGCGAAGACGCCGACAGCCCCCTGGGGGCCCGCAGCAGCACAGACAGCCCCTTGGGGGCAAGACGGAGCGGATGGGCCCGAGACACGACGATTGGGGCTCCAGTAGCCCAATTTTGGGGACCCGAGGCTCATCCACAGGAACCAAGGCCGCAGGTTGATCCCAGGCAGGCTTTTGATGGCTTTCCGGGGCGGGGACAAGGCCCGGGAGGCTATTTTGGGGGCCGGATGGCACCTGTACAGCCACACAGAGTGGCAGGATGGCCCGTGTTGGCACGACAGCAGGAGTTCCCGGGGTACCATTACCAGCCTGAGGCGTGGGAGAGACTCGTTTGGCCCGAGGAGTTGTACGGGGTTGACGGGGGAGGACCAGTTGAGGCAGTCGACGGAGGATTCGACCGTGGAGGTTACCGCGGTAGAGATGGGGGACTACATGGGACATCGATGCAGATCGCCGCCTTATGAAGATGTCGATTTTTGACGACACGGATCCGAATGGGTGGGTCTATCGGGCGGAGCGTTACTTCCAGGTGATGAGGTTGACGGAGGAGGAGGTTTTGAGGGCCATCGGAATCTATTTCGAGGGCAAGGCGTTGGCTTGGTACATATGGAAGGTGGCGCGGACCCCTTTTCGCACTTGGGAGGAGCTGTCAGCACTGATACTAGACCGATTCCAGGAGACCTCTGGTGGAGACTTCTATGAGCAGTTATCTGCTTTGAGACAGGAGGGGACGGTGAGAGATTATGTGGAGAGGTTCGAGATGCTGAACAGTAGGGTGAAGGGGGTGACCGATGAGGTGATGATAGGGAATTTCATGTGGGGGTTGAAGCCCTCTATACGAGCGGAACTGAGGATGCAGAGCCCAGGAACATTGGAGGATGTCCTTCGACTGGCCCACAAGGCGGAGAAGAAGCATGCAGAGGAGAGACGCATTCGGGGGACTTGGGGAGCCCAGGGCCAACGCAGTCAGACAGCACCGACCCCACTTTCGGGGGTTACAGTAGCACCAGTGGACACGGAAATGAAGAGAGAGGAAACCCGACCAGTGATCCCTGGTAAACGGATGACTGAGGCTGATATGAGGGCGACTCATGCTGCAGGCCTCTGTTTCAGGTGCGATGAGAAGTTCAGCCCCGGTCATCGATGTGCGAGCAGGTTGATGCAGATTGTGCTAGTACCGGACGAGGGGGAGTATGCAGATGATGGGGAGCCAGTGATGACGGAAGAGAGCGAGGTTGAGCACGCACATCTAGATGTAGCAGAGGTGTCCCTGAACTCCTTGGTAGGGGTAACCACGAACCATACCATGAAGTTGTCAGGACGATTGGACGACGCGCCTGTGACGGTACTCATAAACAGTGAGGCTACCCACAACTTTATCTCTAGACATTTGGTGGATCGTCATAGGTTGCAGGTGAGCACCTTGGAGACGTTTACGGTCCTCTCAGGGACATGGAGGAGGGAGGAGAGCAGTGGGATGTGCAAGGGGCTGAGTCTGACCTTACAAGGGGTGCAGATCATGGAGGACTTCTTGCCCCTAGAGTTAGACAATATCGATGTGATTTTGGGCGTGCAGTGGCTGAGGGGGTTGGGCGAGGTAAAGATGAATTGGAAGCAGCTTAGGATGGAGTTCCAGGAGGGGGTCGCACTGTGGTTCTGACAGGTGACCCTAGCCTATGTTTTCCCTCGGGGGCCTTCAAAGCCAGATATCCACCTTGAGGACAAGGTGGCTCTTTTAGGGGGAGGTATTGATGCGGATGCCCCTAGCCGCCGCCCCGCTTGCCACAAGCCGCACCCGGGTCCCACTTGATGCTTAGGCTTTGGTGATTTAGTTATCTAGGGATAATCTAGTCTTTTCAGACTAGATTAGTAAATCCCCTCTTTTCTATTTATTAGGGCTAGCGGTCATTTTATTTTCTTATGCTTATTTTGTGAATAACAATTGTAGGCATCGTGTGTGAAGGTTTTAGGCTTGGTTCCGTGCAACAAAAGCTAGGAGAGCGAGTCTCCTCTCGAAAGAGACTCAATTATCAATCAATATTTGTTCTTCGCAATCTTTATTCCACCTAAAATTCCTCTTTTTACATTTTCCTCTTTTAAAAATCTGAAATTTATTGATTCGATCCACCGGATCGTATCAGCTTCCCAGCCAGACGTCTGAAGCGAGTTTGTCAGACGTCTGGTGGGAGATCCATACATCTGAGACTTGTGCTTCAGATGTTTGTTCATCGCTCATGCAGTTTCTCCTGCAGTTTGACGCTCTATCGATTTTCGATCGATTTGGTCAGACGTCTAATGTTGATTTGTCAGACGTCTGATGGTGGGTTCAGACGTCTGGGAGATGTTCTCCAGATACCGAGCTGTCTGTGCTGCCTTAAGTCGTGGGCCCTGCTTTTTTGCTGTTGCTATATAAAGTGAAAGGGGGCGATTTCTAGTGCACGAGGAGAGTACGAAAAAGCTGTTGTTGCTGCTGTTATGGAAAGAATAATGTTAGGGCTTTGGAGAGTTTAGAAGAGAGAATAATCAAGAGGGTACGATATAGGCTTTGAGTGTTCCTTTGGTTCTTAAATCTTCTTGTCATTTACTTTGTCTTCTTCTGTGTTTGTGAGATTTGTGGGGGCTTGAAATTGCCAAGTTTTTACCAATAAGATGGAGTAGAAGAAGGTGTTGGTGTAAAGCTCTTGTGATCTCCTAATCATAGTGGAATCGTCTTGAAATGCTGGAGTATGTTGTTTGCAATCGAAGCAGGGTAAAATTTATGTCTCATTTATTTTCTATTTGTTAAGATTGTTGCACTTCGTTTGCTAATTTGCTCTCACAAGATCCGAAGAGAGAATAATTGTTTGCTTTGTTATGTGGCCCGATTTTTCAAGCCTTGACCGCATAGCTAGTTGTTATGATTTGTTATTCTGCAGGGTCCCAATTTTCGCAATACAATCATCAGTATCACTTTCAACGTTCGTAGCATCATGTAGCATCATGACCAATGAACAATATAATTTATGAGTTTGTCTATATGAGTTGGAAATCAGTGGTCATCCTAGGAAACCATGAACCATGAAACAAATAACTGAGTCGAATTTCCATGCATCTTTAATGTTTTTTTAGTTTTGCGCTATACATTTAATTTGCCTGGTGAGAAATGCTTGTCAAACATTCTGCTTTCTACAAAAATTCATCGACTTTGATCATGTCTTGAATTTCTCCATCTTATTTCCAGTCTTGACCCTTACTTTTCTACCAACTTACCTTGCTCTTTCTTCGATGGTGGGGACATTTGCCAATACTTCCAAGGAAGTGTATTCACTCCAAGACATAACATCCCTTCTTTCTCAAGGCATCATTAATGAGGTCGAAAGATAGTTTTTGTTTGTTAGTTTCTTCTTAATAGTATTGGTTCCCAAAAGCACGTTAAGTTGTGATTATTTTTCAAAAACCAACGTCCTTAGGCACACTTAAACAAGGCAAGCTTCTTTCAGATCTCCCCATGGAAAGCACTGCTTTGATTTGACCATTATCATCATCATTAAGTAGAGGGAATCATTTGAATTGGAGGACACAGAAGAAAGTTGAGAAGGTCAAGGAAACATAGTTCTAGACAGACGTTGCATACAATTTTAAGCAGAATGCGGGAAGAAAACTAGTTTTCAGAACTCAATGAACTTCACAGAACTCAATGCTTTTCCGACATGTAATAAATGTAACATGTAATTAGATGGTACTAAATAAAGATTATAAGGGAAGTCCATAGGCTCGGTAGAGTGAGAAATAATATTAGAAGGTTCCAGGAATCATGCTGGTCTTCACATGTGACAGTTCCCATGGCTTCCGCCGGCCCACCACCATAGTTTTAATCATAGAATCTCTCTCTCACTCTCAATATTTATCTTCTAATTTTTATATTTGGCCAATTCTAGCAGTAGTTTGACTTACAAACTAATCTCACTTCTTTTTTCCGCTCACAGCTGAGTTTTTACAAAGAAACGGGGAGCCCTTTGAAATCTTTCAGGTTGCGGTGGTGACCGTATCATGATTTGCTTTGTGGAAAGGAGGCAAGGGTTTGGTTTGTGTTCGCTTGTTGTCTTGTTAGTTCTTATGTGGTCAGATATCTTCTTCCACAGCTCTGTCATGCTCGTCCAGGGCTCTCGACCATCTTCATTTCTTGATCTGGCCCCTCTGCCGCTCGTCCCCGGAGGAGCTGCAGCTCCTGGAAGTGGAGATAACTGGGAGGCCACAGATATGAGAAGAGTGCCCACTGGCGCGAATCCTCTTCATAACTGACGAAGCCCATGTATGTTCTTTTTTGCTCCTATCGCTTTGTTTTAGTTCGGAGAATGCTTTGTTGATGGGAGGAAACCTCGTTGTATCATATGTTTCAAATTTATTCATATGAAATTTGAAGTTGCTGGTGTCTGAAGTTTGAGCAGTTTTGCTGGTTAGTAGCATAGGCCTGCATTTTTTGTTTTTCTTTTTTGTCATTCATTCTTGTTTGGTGAAGAAAAGAGAACGTCGGTATTGGTATGTAAATAAAACAAGATTCTGTTTGTTTCCTTTTTATTTTTATTCTTGATTAAGCTGTTCTATCTGCAGATTCATGCATGCGGGCTTGTAAACTTGACTACAAGGTTGCATGATGGGATGGTTGGTTCTTGCTGGTTGATTTTTGTGGTAATAATCTTTTCTTGCATTTGATATGGCGTGGCTATCATTCACTCACATTTTTTTGATTGTCCATGAAACTCCAAAAACATTTCATGGTTTGTGTGCCTACATGATCTTTATTCGTAGAGCATTGATACTTGGATCCTGAGTTTGTATAGCTGTGACTGATTGTTCTGGTCACCATTAATCACAAATAGGATGCCTTCGCTGTGTATCTGTACGGGCGCAGGTTCTATCTTGGATTGTCTTGTTCATGTCTTAAAGTTTCACACATGGATTGGGTTGGCCTTTATTTCTAATTTGGCCCATTTCTAGCCACTGTGAACGAAGTGTGTCTTTTTCTATTTATGGGACAATTCAATGATTAGCCAAACGCGAAGTTGGCAGACTTGAGGATGCTCTGAATTTCGAAATCCATGGGAAATGCTGATAGCTGCCTTTTCATCTTGATTGATATTCTTCCTTCTATTCTCTGTGCTAATTTGGGTGATAGAGTCAAATCTAAAGAGCAAAGGCTTTTTAACCTCCCTCGCATGGTCCTTGTTAATTAGCTCTGGTTAATGATTATGAGCCCATGAAAAACCCTAACAAAGTTGAAGGCCTTTTGTACTTTCGAAAGAAATCTTCACCATCCGAACTTCCTAAGAAATCTTGATAACGTTGTAATGAAACGGGCCTGTTCCATAAAGATTTCTGGGCTCATAAGTGATAAAACGGGCCTGTTCCTCTCTTGTTTGACTGGACCGGGCTTTGGAATGGCCGAATAACTTCTGTTTATATTATATTTATTCCAGCGCGAAAAAAATGCACCGAGTGCGTGTTGATTTGAAAACAAAATAAAAAATCTATGTTGATTATCTATTCCTAATATTTTTTTCAAGTCATTTGATATCTGGTATGAATAGGACCCATTGGGCCTATTGGGTATCCACCCACATGAGTACCCATTATGAATACTATATAAATGAGGCTAGGGGTTTGCTAGCCTCAACCCTTCTCCAAATCTGTTTCTCGTTCATAATACGTTATCAGCACGATCACGCTCGTTGGAGGAGACGGCGGCTCGCGGGAAAGGAGATCCACAAATCGCTCAGAAAAAGAAGATCGTAATCTTCTCAACGGGGAGCGAAAAGGGCATCCTTCACAAACCGTCGCCTAGATTCCTCGTCGAATCTAGAGGTAAAAATCCAAACTTTTTAGATCTAAACTTGCTTTTCTCATTAGATCTGCATGTTTTAGGATCAAAAAGTTCACAAACTCGGTTAAATTCAACATTTTTAAAGATCTGCATGTTTAAAACAATAAAAACTTGTTTTTTAACGATCAAACTTGTTGAAAAATCCGATTTTTACCTCCCCGCCTTTGATCCAAAAATAAAAATCCGCACGCCCGAAGGGCGGAACGGCGGCGCGCTCTTTGCGCCGCCGTCGGAGAACAATCGCCGCGGCCCCAGGCCGCGGCGGCCGCGGCCTGAAGCCGCGGCACTGTGCCGCGGCCTGACGCCGCGGCCAGTCGCCGCGGCCTGCAGGCCGCGGCCAAGTGCCGCGACCTGACGCCGCGGCCAACTGCCGCGGCCTGAAGCCGCGGCCTGAAGCCGCGGCGGCCGCGGCCTGCCGCCGCGGCGACACGCCGCGGGCCCCCCTAGGGTTTCCAGAAACCCTAACCCTAACGGGCTATTTTTCGGGGGAGGCCCAATATTAACCCTAATGGGTTGTTTTCATGGCCCAAAAGGCCAGAAAATTAGCCCATCCACAGAAATTATTTTATTTATTTTTGGCCCTAAAAAGCCCAAAATAGTTAAAAGAAAGTTTTAAAAGGGTTGAAAGCGGTAAAATAAAACATTATATTATGGATCAAAAAGGCAAAAAGTTTTTCAAAAAAAAAATGTTTTTTTGCACGACACACAATTTTAATTACTTTAAATGCCTGTGTTTTTTGATTATCTGCGTGGTTGTATGATGCAAAAATATTATCTGCGTGGATGTGCAAATATTAGGCTATGTTTTTAGGGATCAGCCAGGTTTCCGACACCGTTTTAAATTCCCGCAATTTTTCTTTTCTTTTGAGAGAAACTTTGTATGTGAGGATGAAAATGTAAAAAAGAAGACCGAAGGACACCAAGAAGAAGCTGAAGGCGTTCGACGAAGATAGGGGCTTCTCTCTGAAGTTCCCGAGTTGTACTTTATTTTTTCATGCATTCATTTTTGATGTAACTTCGGACTGTACTTCTTTTATTTTTCGGTGTCGGCTGGCTGATCCCCATAGTCCTAAGTCTTTTTCTTTCTATTTCATTGCTTATGCATTAACTGCGTGGTTGTTAATTAGTTTTAATACCATGTTAATGTTACAATGAAACTGTCAAAAAGCATGCTAAAATCACTTTAATATAGTTCAACGCCTATTGCTAGACTATATACATGCGATAAGTTTTCTTTAAAAAATGCCTGCAGCATATAAATAGCATGTGTACATCATACTTGTTTCATTCAAATGTACATAATTTTTAGTTTACAAACTTTACATTATATGTATGATGGGCTCATGATATGACGATATTTATGACAATAAGACAATCATGATTTCAAAAGGTTTAATATCATATCCACTTTGACAAAATGAACCTGAAGTTCAAAAGTCAACACTCCCTCTCCCTAATAAAATAAATACGATGGTTTATGCGAAAATTATAATTGCTATCTTTATAAAAGATGCACACTTTGCGGTAAACAGATATATAAGATCCATGATCTATATAATCCAATATGGACACCAGAAGTTTTCCATAAATACCGCTCAACTCTTTAAAAGAGTACTCTCATTTATTTTTACAAGGAAAGATTTTTTCTAGCCTTGAATATAAGCATACGCCTGAAGTCGTGGCTTAATGAATAAGTGAGAAATATATTACGCACCCACGTATTTGTTCCCCTCTGAGCATGGTAAACTATCCACATAAAATTTGAACGACTCAAGTAAAAGGCCTGAAGCTATACTCGAGCATTCAAATAGACTTTTTAAAAGTCCCTTATTAAAGTGGAAGTATAAATAATTTGCTCAAACCCCTGCTTATGTCTCCTTAGCAAGACTAATTTTCATTGTCCTTTATAAATAAGGAATATTGAAATCAGGGGAAGTTCAGGATCAAACATGACCTGAAATAAAAATAAGGAAAACTCAAAACAGGGGAAGTCTTGGATTAAATGGGAAAGTGAAGATACGATATACCTCGACATGGAGTAAGCAATGGCAAGCCAAAATCAGACCGGAAGTTCTGATAAGAGCCATAATGTTTTTGCAAACATGAAAGTGCATTAACTTATGCCATATAAAAATACATACATATCTAGTCAAACGACGAAAGTCTAATTGACCTTATGTATATTTAGCTACTCCCCGAGGACAAATAAACCTTGAAATCAAATCTATTGTCATAACATAAGTCTTAAATGAGCATAATTATTGTTGTATGTTTTCAAGAGCACACATCACACTATGTCAATTGTTGACTTATCATCAGTATTATACTCTTGTAGTCTTAATACATTTTATTTTACTACGTATGTTTTGCTATCTTGAATACCCCAAAAATAAAATGAGGATGCCATATACTGTCTGAAACTTACACAGTTTCAAAAAGGATATTCGACAAAACGAAATACCTAATGACTCAAGAAATAAATGAAGCCTGAAGCTTTGTCCCAAAATGATCCGCACAATAGTCAAAGCGAAGATGTAATCCTTCACACTTTGAACACAGTTCAACTATTACCGGACAAAAATTAACTTGAGCATTTTAATGGACTTTTCAAAAGTGCCACATAAATTCAAAAGAGGAATTATTTTGGAACACCAGAAGTGTCCAGAATCGACCAACTTTGGATCGATATCACCCTGGAGTGATGATGCAAGACATCATCAACCAGACGAACCCGAAGATTCTTCAAAAAGGGTGAAACTTTCATTGTCCTATTCAAAAAGGAAAAATGAAAATGAGATCATCTCCATTCACATGGACCTTGACTCTCCCCACTTCCTCAAATGAATTTAAGATGATATACTATCATCATTAAAGATAATGTAGACCTTTAGGTCTCTTGAGAGTATTTAAGGGATATAAATAGGCTTCGTCCACTCCCTTAACCGGACTGATGATGTACCCTTGGTGTACTCATCAATATATCCTCTAAATAAATGGTCATTATCCAACCACATTCTTTTATAAAATGGTGGTAACTTTGGATAACACTGGGAAATTTAAATATTTTACAACTGGAAAAATAACGAACACCCTGAAGCTTGTGTTCACGCCCAAATATGGGTAAGATAAATCATTAAAATGATTTAAATGGATTTCTTATCCATTAAAAATCCAGTTGTAGGTGACCACATGGGAACATGCAATTACATTGCAAACCATCAAAACGCATCCTTAGAACCTATTTATATGAGTCTGATCACCTCATATAAACAGTTTCCGAAAACCCCTGACGGGGGAAGCGTTTAGAGCACATCTTATAGATTGTGCCATGATGAGTAGACACCCCCCATATCACCACTATAGACCATCAAAATGCAGAACTATTTATCGGAAGTAAATATCCCAGATAAATAGAGTCTGAGCACTCTGAACAGGGGAAGCATTTAAATTCACTTCTCCAAAGACGTGCATTGATGATCCTATTTTAAAGCTTTGATGAGATCCTGAAGATCCCTCACAACTTTAATGTCCCAGAATCAGTTTCAACAGAAATACTACAATCATCCATGAGCCTAAAGTTCAAATGACCATTTAAATCATTAATACATATGATCTGGTTATCATGAATTGTGATGAGATCCTGAAGATCCACACTTATGAAACTGTTAAAACAGTTATCAGACATAGTTACTGACAATATAGATATTGTCAAAACTTTCACATCCCTGCTACTAAAAATCCAGCTAGGATTGACATACCGAATATATTGGATGCAATCCACCAGTAGCAGAAGTGGATATCCTCAATGGATGAGAGGACATACCACTAGGCTCCAAAAAGAGAGATCTACTCCTGGAGACCGAAAAAACAATACCACCACAGGAAAGTGAGCTCAAATCCAGAACCTTATTGCAACTTGGTTGCTAAGGACCAATTCTGGATCTGTCCATATTCTTTACCCGTCCCAGAACCTTCACTTCTTTAACGCGTCGTGAAGGAGACACCTCTGGGAGAAATCAAATGATTATAGTACGTACGGGGTGAGTTTTGGACAAGAAAGAACACATTTTGTCGACAAATTCTCTCATATTTCATTTTGCCAGTTAAATATAAAATATCGTTTCCACAACTCTGCTTTGCCTGAAGCAAAGATAGAGATTTGGCCAAATTATAATAATGTGGAATGAGGCAATAATAAGGTGAGCTGGACTCACTTATGAAATATGAGGTGTTGGACCTGAAGTCCTGGTATCAAAAATGATATCAAATCCTGTGGGATAACTGAGTATTGAAGGAGAATTAAAATAAAATCGTTAGCTATAAGCATTTTAATTTGCTATAGTTTTAGAGGTATAAATCGCTCAAACCAGGAAGTAATCAAGTAAGATGAGCTGAACTCACTTACAAGATGAATCTGATGCATCGACTGGTTTATGTCAAGGCGTAACCCAACGAATGGCAAAAGAGGGAATTTTTGGGTTGATGTTGCTATTGGATGTGACAACATCACCGATATAAAATTTCTTCAACTGCATGTACAAATTTCTTTACTTTCCTTTCTTTTTGGGACACATATTAATAATATGATTAAAGGAAAGACAACCTAGACAAAGATCCTTAAAGGACTCATACTAAAAGGTTGTTGTTTGCACCTCTTAAAAACAGTATTGTTCTTAAGAGAGCAAATTAAAAGATTTGAGATTATTTTAAATAACTCAAAATATTATCGGATCTCCTGAAGAGAAATTACCGAAATATCTGTTAAAGCCTATCTATCAGATATGATATGATATGAAAGCCCTAGCTAGACATAAATTCTAGGCTTACAGAACTTTAATCATCCTGAAGATGAACCATCATCCTGAAGATGAACTATTATCCTGGAAATGAACTATCATCCTGAAGATGACGTTAATAAATCATCCCGAAGATGTAAACTTCATACAATGATGATTGATGACGAAACATTAATTTCATTCTCCACCAAATACACCTATTTGGTTATATGGATATACATTAAAAGACCCCCTTTCCGTTAGCTGGAAGAGGGGAAGAATATATATGGTCCGGAAGTACCTTAAGTGTCTTTGAAACACTCTTTTACCTGACCAACTGCATGCGTCTCTTTTGAGCGTTAGCAGTATAACTATTAGCCAGGTACAGTGCAGTGCCCCCAGCGCACCACTGGACCAGAGATATGTAGCTTCTGCGCTATCTCCAAGGGTCGAGGAAAAATCCTCTATGTTAAATGTATTTGCATATGCAGGTTACAGATCATCGCGATGAATGGCATAAAAGGGACGTCCACCTCCTGAAGATCTACACAGAATCCTTCCAAGTCTACATCCTTCCACCATCCCGAGAAGCTCATCACCCAAGGAGCAGCCCAAGAACATACAATGCCAGGTCCTGAAGTACCTCGCAGACAATGACGATTGAGACGTGGAGCTGTCTACCAAGTTTGCTAGCACTCCTTTAGTTTCTGCTAATGCCTTATATGAGTGAAACTTGTATAGATGAGTGATGCTTGTACTTTACTTTTGCTTTCGGAATGTTGCAGATGAGATGGATGTATAGACACATAGGAGATAAATGTATAGATATATAGGAGATCTGCAAGCCTGAAGCTTGATCAGATTAGGGGGAGTCAACTGTAGAGTTGTACTCTTTTTCCTTGGCTAGTGGTTTTTCCCACAGGGTTTTCCATAGTCAAGGTTTTAATGAGGCAACCACATTGACTCTGGATCCAGAAGTACACACCCCTCGACACATCCCCAAATCAGGGGAAGTAATGGAGTGCTGTACTCTTTTCCCTTCGCTATTGGTTTTTCCCACAGTGTTTTCCATAGCTAAGGGTTTTTAACGAGGCAGTTACCCTTAACTTGGATCCAGAAGTATCCACCCCCTTAAGATACTCAGTAGTACTAATGAATCATTCAGTATTCATAAAGTCGAGTATACCACGTTGGTTGGATAAGGGGAAGTGTTATGAATAGGACCCATTGGGCCTATTGGGTATCAATCCACATGAGTACCCATTATGAATACTATATAAAGGAGGCTAGGGGTTTGCTAGCCTCAACCCTTCTCCAAATCTGTTTCTCGTTCATAACAATATCTAATTTTTTTAGAAAACTATTTTTAAAACTATATGTTAATATTTATCCATAACTAAAAGAAAACTATTTTTCTTCGAGACATCGGAAAGCATGAATGGAGCCCTCGACCTCTCACAAGGGAGAGAGGACGAATACCGATAACTAAGCCAATTGATTCGGGCAAGGAAACTATTTTAAACACCATATGTTAATATTTACCTAAAAATACTCCAGAATTGTATAAAAGCACATGAACTGTAAGAAGAAATCAATCTGAGATCAATCCAATTAAATTTCTGTATTTTCTTCTAAATTTCTGCAATTCCTTTCAGCACTTGTATTTTATTTGCAACATCTTCAATAAAATTCCCAGTGATCAAGGGCTTTTCCTTTCCAATTTCTTGTCAAAGCTGTTAAATCTTTGCGCAATTGATTCTGTTGGATGTGGAACTGAACAAGTTGTGCGTAATTACCTTGTAACTTAGTCGAGTAACTGTTCATAATCACTTGATTCTAATTAAATAATGTTAGTTTCAATCAGGTACCTACTTATTTGATTTTAAAATAATAAAAAAGGTACAACTAAATAACAATTTTCATCAAATAATATATATTTTTAAAATAATAAGGGGTTCTAATAAAAATTGAAATCTAATTTGAATTGTTTTTCTTTGTGAAATACTTTAAAATTAATTTCTAAATAGTAACAAACTAAAATGATTAATTATTGTGAACGTATCGTCTAGGAAGACCTCCAGCCTTTATTTATAAGGGATGTGAGAGTTCATACACAGATATGATACAATCTTTTTCTTGAGACATCAAATACAAATATTCTTTTTTGTTTATGTTTGTAGTTTCTTAGTGAAATCCATTTAAACGGATGTCCTTGAAACTAAATAAATTTCTTTTTGAGTTCAGAGAGAATAATACATCCTTTATTTTTATTTGTGTACCATTTGGGAGCAACAATGTTGCATTCCCTGATCCTGCAATTATATTTGATGGTCCTAATATTGTATTTACGAGGCTATCATATGTTACAATGCTATGAAAATAGCATTTATATTGAAGGATTGTATGTTTTGAGGCACTGTCTACTCGGCAGTCAAGAGAGTAGTTCACTATTAAAAGATGAAACATATAAGCACATTTTATTTCAAAACATTACTATAGTTATGTGATCACTCCTTATTTTACACCTTTTTTTCCGCATGTTTGCATGCCATTTGGATCGCCCAAATCATGTTTTTCACGATATATCGACGATATTGCGATGCTTTTCACGATTTGTTGTTTTTGTCGCATTTCAGGTGATTTGGCGCGATTTGGAGTGATCCCGAGATGCGCTTACTCTAGACGGTCACCAACGACCTCCCCGAGGGGTATTTTGCTGTTGGAGAGGAGCGGAAGAAGAATGGACGTCGCAGGAGCGACGAGGAGGCCAAAACAAGCAGATTGGGCATTCTTTGTGTCCCACTCGGCCGAGTGGAGGAGCCACTCGGCCGACCAGCGAGACACTGCTCGGCCGACCAGTTCAGACACGAGTTACCTGTGCACTCGGCCGAGCACAGAAGACCCACTCGGCCGAGTGACGATACCACGTCCGCCCGAGTGGCGCCTAGACGAAGCCCTTCCAAAACATCGAAGTTTCTGTTTTTCGGCTGCCTGAACTTCAGAAGACCCACTCGGCCGAGTGGAGAATCCCGTCCGCCCGAGTGCAGTGAAGTCATCGGCCGAGTGACGACAACTCACTCGGCCGAGCCGCCTCCGAACTGAAGACCCCTGAAAGCCCCGACTTTCTGGAAAATTGCAGGGTTTTCACTCGGCCGAGCGACTTTTGTCACTCGGCCGAGTGCGATGCGCTGCCTGTAGCGAAAACTGCGGAAAACAGGCTGTGCAGGGGTATTTTGGTCACGATTTTTGGACGATTTTTGGGGCTATTTAAGCCCTGTTTTTACCCTAGTTTTGGGAGCCATCTCTTAGATTTTTTGCAGCTTTTTAGATTACTTTTTAGCTTTATTATTGTGATTGGAGAAGAGGAAAAACTTGGATTTTTGTTGGATTAAATTGAAGAACTCCATTGGTTTGCATCTCTCTTCCCTAAAAATCCTATTTTTATTGTTTATCTCAATATTTGTGATGAATTCTATTGCTTATTTCATTGATTATTTTTGTGCTATTGCTATGATTTGTGAGTAGTCTCCACGTCTTGGGGCGTGTGGATGAACCCTACAAGCCCTATTTCCTATTTGTGATGAATTGGTAGAAATTGAGCTAGAATTGCTATTAGGGATTAGATTGGGATCGATTTACTACGGATAGCTAGGAATTCATATCAATTGGGATTTGCAAGAGATTGGATCCCAATTTGATAGGAAGCCCTAGAAATCCGAATTGGGTTGGAGTCGGATTTTCGAAGTATCGGTTTGCAAGAGATTGGACCGATACCAGGATTTCCGATTGCAATTCCATGCCAATACCCGTTTGCAAGAGATTGGACGGGTAGGAACTATCCTAATTTAGATTGTGGACCGAGTTTGCAAGAGATTGGGCTCGGTGCGCAATTGGACGATGATGTTGATCCTAATGCTAGCTTCCCTAGGCTAGGGTTTGCAAGAGATTGGACCCAAACCTAGGATAGCTATAGACCGGCAACAGCGCGAGAGCGTGAGCTTGGTTCTACATTCAGTTGCAACTAGTTCATCCGGATTCTCATTCTAGCAATTTCGATACCGACGAACCACATTTATGAAATACGGTGAGTAGCGGGAATTCCCCATTCCCTAGACGTTCTTTATTTGATTTGATATTTCGCACATTTGTCTGACGATTGTGACAGGATCGCCCAAGGCAATTTTCTCTGTTCTCAAATAGCCAGGTTGATTCGGAGCAAGCACAGTCATTCGTCCTCCCTGTGTTCGATACCCGCTCGCTGCTACACCGTGCACTTGCGGTAAAACTACAACCGTTCTTTGGGTGTATATCCGGAGTGATCATTATGAAAAACGTACAGAGCTCTCAATGACAATATTTTTAACTAATTATAAAAGGCAACTAATCAAGCAAGTCATTTTTCTCGAAATCATCAGCTGTGAACTGGAATGGAGCATGGGTGTGGTTGGCCATCATATTTGTTTTGGTTTTATTTTTCAAGCTCACTTTGTACAAATCTTGTAGGTGTCGCGAAGTTCTGCACACCTTAGACCAGTGTCATTTCATGCCACAACTATGGCACTGGTCTTCCCAATGCTTTCTTGATAAGCGTGCTTGATTTTTGTTGTTATCATTTCTGCGTCATGTGAACTTCTGCCTCCCTTCATTTCTGTTTTGGTGGACATGCCATCTGACCTTTTTGTTTGGTCTCCCCTTTTGAAATTTTCCTTTCCTTCTAGTATTCTTCTTCTTGGAAGAAGAAGCGTTGTGGGCTTCTGGGAGGGGGCCGTCCCAGGGGAACGCATGTTATGAGTAGCAAAGAGAGGCTCCATATTCTGTTAAACCATTAACAAGCATGCTAGCAGCTCAGAATGCTTAGTGAACTTTCGTTCACGGTATTGCTACATTAGTATTCTTTTTCATGAAAAGACGTGCAAGTTTTTTCTAGCATGCATTCTTCTTTTACTTCTTTATCACACAACTTCAGGCGTGAGATGATGCTGAATAAAGCTGACTTATACTCAGATATGGACTTAAAGTACTGGAGTCTAAGATTCTCCCACTCATAACGGGCCCTTGGGAGTATACCATCTTTCTGATGTTTATACCTTTTCCTCAAAGACGGTACATAGCTCTAGGGGATCTTCAACCGTAAAGTATTAAGCCTTTAAGGTCTTGTCGATGTGGCGACAAATATATATTATAACTTTCGCTTTTTCAATATCCGTCGCAGAGCTATCTTTTGTAATTGTGGCTATAAGGGATTGAACTCGCAAGTGGAATTTGACATCCAGCAGCCAGCTTAGATAATTCTTCCATGCGCATCCAGAATTTCGAAGTCGACGCTTGCGATTTTTGCCATTTATCTAGAAAAGTATAATTTTGCATGAATTAATAATACTAAAACATTAAGTCATGCAAATGTAATTTTAAATGAATAAGTTAATTGCGTGGATCGGCCAGTCACCACATAAAAAATAATGTCTCAAAGTCCAGAAATACAATCCATTTTAAAAAAATGAGAAAGAAAATTACAACTTTGGAAACCACATATGTCCAAATCTGCTTCTTCTTCGGAGAGGCGTCTGCCTATATGGAAATGGTCATTGGTCTTGGGCATTACAATTTTGTTCCTCACTATAATTTCTCTTTAAAAAAAAGAAAAGTGCTGGAAAAGTAAAATGTGGGTCAAAACGGCCGATCCAAAAGCATAAGTAGTCATTCATGCAAAATTTTTGCTCGGAAAACATGTTTACAATGCATCACAAGCATCACATATTTAATAGGATAAATGAAATCATCATATTTAATGCCTAATAATTAATTGGACCACGAGGCTGTTGGATCCTGTAGATGGCAAACAACACTAGAAGGGGGGTTGAATAGTGTTGTGCAAATAGTGAACTTTTTCAGTTGTTAATATTAGCACAAATAAAATCCTTCTAATGTTGCCTAAGAAGCCAAGTAGAGTGATCTACGCTTGGTTCTTAATCAACAAAGTAATATGATATAGAAAAGATTACAACCAGATGTAAATCTTTACACAGAGATCTTTACACAGCGGAATTAAATAAATAATCTTTGCAATAATAAATAAACAAGGAATTACAAAGATATAAGATTAGCAAATGAAAAATGATTGTACAAGAAATATAAATAATCACAGAAAAACAAACGCAGAGACAAGCGATTTTATCATGGTTTTCCGCAACCCGGGTACGTCCAGTCCCCGACCAATCCGGTACGAGATTTTCCACTATCTTCCTTGGCAAATACAAGTACCTAACTCCACTCGTTAGGATTTCCAACGACATAGTCTCAACCAGGATTTCCAACTGGCAACACCTAGACTTGTCTAGTGTTCCAACAACAACACAATGAAACTTATATCCAATACACCACAATAAATTGATGGAGATTGGTTTTTACATCCGATTCTATAGCCAAACAAAGATAGACAAAATTGTGTAGTGGCTTGATAGAACACGAGTCTAGATCACACAAAGATACAGAAGAATTCTTTGTGATCTAGATTTAATGCTTTTCAAAAAAATCCTTTAAACAAAATAAGGAGAATAGCAATAAGGATTTTGAAAAACGTTTAGCCAATAAAACGAGAGTATGATCTTTAAAAAGTAATAACAGAATTTTGCAAGATCACAAATAAAAATAGAATTAGCTAGAGAGAATGAGAGATTTGAATTAAAGAGCGTTTGCACAAGAGATTTGATTTTCAATAGTTGTTGTTTTTTTCTCAAATGAAATTAGCTCTTATTTATAGGGAAAATTCTGAGATTTGAAATTCAAATTTTCTTTGACTTTTGTCCCAAAAATCACAGAGAAAATCGCTCAACGAATTTTCAAAATTCAAGTCAAAAATGTCAGATTTTTACAGCTGGTAGTCGACTCCCTCATGTAGGTAGTCGACTCCCAGAGTGTTACGGGAATACTTGAATCCCAGCTGGTAGTCGACTCCCTACTGTTGGTAGTCGACTCCCAGAGGAGTTTTTCCTGCGACCCATCTAGTCAGACAAGTGGCTAACTCCAGGGTGTGTGGAGTTTCACTACGAAAGTTATAAGATGACTAGAGAAAGCTCTCTAAAATATTTTTGAAGATATTTAAAAAGATTTTCAAAAACTTTTTCAAATTGTTTGTGTGCGTGTGTTTTGTCTATATGATTTGGCTTTAACAAATACCCTAAAGAGACACAACACACTCACTATAGACTTAGGACACGTCTTCGGAAGCTTGATCAATTTGATGAAGTGGATGCAAGCTTCACTTGAGCTTCTTGTTCTATTTGAGCTTTGAACTTCATTATTTGATCTTAGCCACGTTCGTCCTAGTCTTTGAGCGTAGACTGCGCTTCTTTGAGTATGAGTAAAGCTTCGCATATCTCGCACACTTAATTGTAGTGTAGTTAGTACACTAAGTTTCATTTGGTGTGCTCATCATCAAAATCACTTGGGGTGGAATTCAATTTCCATCACTCTCCCCCTTTTTGATGATGACACCTAAATGAAAAATGAAGTAAGTTTAAAAAATGAAAATACATGAAAGTATACTTACTCCCCCTGCTTTGATGCGGTTCTCCCCTTGCATCGAAGCCGTTAGCAATACATATAATTTCATTTTTGCATTTCATATCTTTCTCCCCCTTGTCATCAACAAAAACAAAACAACAAAAAAAGAGACTAGTGACAAAGTATTATAATTGATCATTATTCAATTCCTTTTCACTAACAATACCCAATTCTCTACGAAGTCTAGAGAATGTATCTTTTTGTAGGGGTTTTGTTAGAATATCTGCAACTTGCAATTCAGAGGAGACAAATTTAAGTTCAACATCCTTTTCGGTACAGTGATCATCGATAAATCTATGTCTGATATCAATTTGTTTTGTTCTAGGATGGAGAACGGAGTTTTTAGTGAGATTAATCGCGCTTTTATAATCGCAATAAATTACACATGTAGATGTATTAACACCATAATCTACGACAACTTGTTTCATCCAAAGAATTTGGGCACAGGCAAGTCCAGCAGATATATATTCTGTCTCAGTGGTAGATAGTGAGACTGAACTTTGCTTTTTGCTAAACCATGAGACAAGGGAATGTCCAAGAAAATGACATGTTCCACTTGTACTTTTTCTTGTGGCTTTACAACCAGCATAGTCTGCGTCACTAAACGAAGTTAAATCAAATGTGCCGTTTTTGGGATAAAATAGTCCAAAATCAGAAGTGGTCTTAAGATATCTAAATATGTATTTTACCGTTTTCAGATGTGATTCTCTAGGATCACATTGAAATCTAGCACATGCACAAACACTAAACATAATGTCAGGCCGGCTAGCAGTTAAATAGAGTAAAGATCCGACCATACCTTGATATGTTTTCTGGTCGACCTTTTTACCTGCTTCGTCTTTGTCTAAAGACGTGGATGTTGCCATTGGTATGTTCTTTCCTGATGCGGTTTCCATCCCGAACCTTTTGATTAGGTCTTTGGCATACTTCGTTTGATGAATGAAGGTTCCTTCTTTTCCTTGTTTGATTTGTAAGCCGAGAAAATATGTGAGCTCCCCCATGTGGCTCATTTCAAATTCTTCCTGCATTAGCTTAGCAAACTCTTGACAAAGATCTTCATTAGTAGATCCGAAGATAATGTCGTCTACATAAACTTGAATAAGAATAATATCATCATGAATTTTCTTAACAAATAAGGTTGTGTCTATCTTTCCAATGATGTAACTTGAGTCAATTAAGAATTTTCTTAATCTTTCATACCAAGCTCTTGGAGCTTGTTTTAAACCATACAGGGCTTTATTTAACTTGTAAACAAATCCTGTGTTCTTATCATGTTCAAATCCAGGAGGTTGCTCAACGTAGACTTCCTCCTTTATGAATCGATTTAGGAAAGCGCTTTTTACATCCATTTGATATAGTTTGAAATTTTTATATGATGCAAATGCAAGTAACATCCTAATAGATTCTAATCTAGCAACATGAGCAAAAATTTCATCGAAATCTATACCTTCTTCTTGTGAGTATCCTTTCGCTACTAAACTTGCTTTATTTCTTACTACATTTCCATCTTCGTCTAGTTTGTTCCGATATACCCATTTGGTGCTGATTACTGGACGGTCTTTCGGTCTAGGTACTAACTCCCATACTTGATTGCGTTCAAATTGTAGAAGTTCTTCTTGCATGGCTTCAATCCATGCTTCATCTGCAAGAGCTTCTTCTACCTTTTTCGGCTCAACGTTAGAAACAAATGCAACACGTGTCAAGTGTTCTATTTGAGATCTAGTTCTAATTCCTGCATCAATATCACCTATGACTTGTGTGTGTGGGTGATATGTGACTTCAGGAAATGATTTAGGTAGAGAACTAGAGATGTCATTAGCAGTGATAGATTCATTATTGGGAGTAGATGCAATGATTATGCTATCATCATCATTATGAGCAGTATTTTGAGGTAGAGATTCATCAAATGTTACATGTAGAGTTTCAACAATAGTTTTGGAACTTTTATTGTAAACTCTTTATGCTTTACTACGTAAAGAGTAACAGATAAATATGCCTTCATATGCTTTGGAGTCAAATTTATCTAAGTTATCTTTAGTATTCAGAATATAGCACTTACAACCAAAAACTTTGAAGTAAGATACTTTCAGAATTCGTTGGAGCAATAACTCATAAGGGGTCTTTTCAAAAGGTTTTCTTATTAAAACTTTGTTTTGAATATAGCACGCGGTTGCTACAGCTTCCGCCCAAAAACTTTTTGGAAGGTTGCTTTCACACAACATTGTTCGTGCACACTCTTGAAGTGTTCTATTTTTCCTTTCAACTACCCCATTTTGAGGAGCATCTCTAGGAAAAGCAAAAGTATGAGAAATGTCTCGTTCTTCACAAAACAGTTTAAAATGTTCATTTTCAAATTCACCACCGTGATCACTTCTTAAAGAAATAATTTTCAAAGAGTATAAACGTTCAATTCTTTTGAAAAATATTTCGAATTCACGGAAGGCATCATTCTTATGAGTTAAGGATAATACCCATGTATATCGAGTAAAATCATCAACTATGACAAATACGTATCTAGAGTTACATAAGGATGGAGTTCTAGTTGGGCCAAACAAGTCCATATGGAGTAGTTCAAGTGGCCCATTAGAACTAAGAGCTCCAATATTTTTAAATGAACTCTTATGCATTTTGCCAAATTGACATGAATTACATATTTTATCCAATTTAAAATTTATTTTGGGAAGTCCTTGCACCAACTCTTTCCTAGAAATCATATCCATGTTTTTTGATGTTCACATGGCCAAATCGTCTATGCCAGAGCAAAGGGTCGTTTGTTGAAACAATTAAACATACATTTGATTCATATTCATTTAATCTAAGTACATAAATATTTTCTACTCGCTTGCCTTTAACAAGAATATTTTTCATATCCTTGTCATAGACTAAGCAGGAGTCAAGAGTAAATTGAACTTTCATACCTTTGTCGCAAAGTTGACTTATGCTTAACAGATTATGTTTTAATCCTTTCAACAAGCTTACATCTTTGATGAGCAATTTTGAAGGACTGCCGATATTACCTATTCCGACAATTTTACCTTTCTTGTTGTCACCAAATGTCACGGTTCCGCCATCATACATTTTTAGATTGCTAAGTAGTCTTGCGTTCCATGTCATGTGTGCAGAGCATCCGCTATCCATTATCCATATGTCCTGAAAAAAAATAATTTTGACACGTTTGGTACCCACTTATAATTGGGTCCAATTTGTTAGAGAAAAGACAATTTTATTGTTATGAGCGATCTTGAATGTTTGGGTATCAGAAGAATATACATGAAGCATGTGGATACCCTAATGCATGTACAAAATGAAAGAATTACTTATTAGGAACCCAAATTCGATTTGAATTTGATTTCCTATGAACAAATGAATCATTATAAAATCCATGCATACTTCTAGTCAAATTATGAACATAAACATTTTTATCATGCAGACATAAGTGTTTAGGTACCCATATCATGTTAGGTCTAATATTGTGTACATTGTGAGGTTTGTGTACAAAATGTGATCTTTGATACGCATTGTGTATAGCATGTGGTTTATATGACATGTGGGATGTATTGTGTCCAACATTTTTTTCATACACAAAAGTATGCTTTCTAACATTTGTATGCACAACATTTTTACAATTGTTACTAGAGGTAGAAGCATGAGCATTCTTATTATGTGTTGTAGATACATGCTTTTGTGAATGAGTAGCTTTTGCACTTGGATTTGTCTTAAACTCATCAAGCTTAAGAACTAATTCTTCATGTTTAAGCTTACTCGTGCTCAAAACATTTTCAAGCATCTCAATTCTATTATTTAAACTGGAAACATAAATAGCATGTTCAGTTTTCAGTGCATCATGATCACAAACTAGTTTGTCATGTTCTTTATTCAGAGTCTTGTGTTTCTTGTCTAGTACCTTGTGTTTCTTTGACAAACGTTCATATTCTCTATAGAGGTTTTCATATGCGCTTACAATGTCAAACTCATTTTCCTCATCGGAACTAGCATCACTTACCTCGTCTTTGTCGTTTTGACGTACCATCATGCATAGTTCTTCATTGTTGACTTGAGGTATCTTCATGGGTTTTTGGATCTCATTTGATCTTGATCCGAATCTTTCATCCAATAGGTTGAGGATTTGATGTGCGGTTTCGACCTTTTCTACAAGATCTAATATTTGATCAGTTAATCCAGTGTAAAGTAAATGCATTACCTTGAGGTTATTGAAGTAGGCTTCCTCTTGATCAGGACTCCATTGAATTTGCGGTATGGTTGGAATCTCGTACGGTTCTCTGAGAGATCTCATGTATTTTAGATCTTGTGCCTCTAAGAAAATTGATGCCATTAAAGAAAATTTGCGGTATGGATGGAATCTCGTCTTTGTCCTTTTCCATTGAGAATAGAGATTGTCGTTAAAGATCGGAGGAGTGTGAGTATTGCAGACGTTTGTTGATGCCATCACTTTGACCTTGCTCTGATACCAAGTGTTGGATCCTGTGGATGGCAAACAACACTAGAAGGGGGGGTTGAATAGTGTTGTGCAAATAGTGAACTTTTTCGGTTGTTAATATTAGCACAAATAAAATCCTTCTAATGTTGCCTAAGAAGACAAGTAGAGTGATCTACGCTTGGTTCTTAATCAACAAAGTAATATGATATAGAAAAGATTACAACCAGATGTAAATCTTTACACGGAGATCTTTACACAGCGGAATTAAATAAACAATCTTTGCAATAATAAATAAACAAGGAATTACAAAGATATAAGATTAGCAAATGAAAAATGCTTGTACAAGAAATATAAACAATCACAGAAAAACAAACGCAGAGACAAGCGATTTTATCCTGGTTCCCAGCAAACCGGGTACGTCCAGTCCCCGACCAATCCGGTACGAGATTTTCCACTATCTGCCTTGACAAATACAAGTACCTAACTCTACTCGTTAGGATTTCCAACGACCTAGTCTCAACCAGGATTTCCAACTGGCAACACCTAGACTTGTCTAGTGTTCCAACAACAACACAATGAAACTTATATCCAATACACCACAATAAATTGATGGAGATTGGTTTTTACACCCGATTCTATAGCCAAACAAAGATAGACAAAATTGTGTAGTGGCTTGATAGAACAAGAGTCTAGATCACACAACGATACAGAAGAATTCTTTGTGATCTAGATCTAATGCTTTTCAAAAAAATCCTTTAAACAAAATAAGGAGAATAGCAATAAGGATTTTGAAAAATGTTTAGCCAATAAAACGAGAGTATGATCTTTAAAAAGTAATAACAGAATTTTGCAAGATCACAAATAAAAAAAGAATTGGCTAGAGAGAATGAGAGCTTTGAATTAAAGAGCGTTTGCACAAGAGATTTGATTTTCAATAGTTGTTGTTTTTTTCTCAAATGAAATTAGCTCTTATTTATAGGGAAAATTCTGAGATTTGAAATTCAAATTTTCTTTGACTTTTGTCCCAAAAATCACGGAGAAAATCGCTCAACGAATTTTCAAAATTCAAGTCAAAAAACGTCAGATTTTTACAGCTGGTAGTCGACTCTCTCATGTAGGTAGTCGACTCCCAGAGTGTTACGGGAATACTTGAATTCCAGCTGGTAGTCGACTCCCTACTGTTGGTAGTCGACTCCCAGAGGAGTTTTTCCTGCGACACATCTAGTTAGACAAGTAGCTAACTCCAGGGTGTGTAGAGTTTCACTACGAAAGTTATAAGATGACTAGAGAAAGCTCTCTAAAATATTTTTGAAGATATTTAAAAAGATTTTCAAAAACTTTTTCAAATTGTTTGTGTTCGTGTGTTTTGTCTATATGATTTGGCTTTAACAAATACCCTAAAGAGACACAACACACTCACTATAGACTTAGGACACGTCTTCGGAAGCTTGATCAATTTGATGAAGTGGATGCGAGCTTCACTTGAGCTTCTTGTTCTATTTGAGCTTTGAACTTCATTATTTGATCTTAGCCACGTTCGTCCTAGTCTTTGAACGTAGACTGCGCTTCCTTGAGTATGAGTAAAGCTTCGCATATCTCGCACACTTAATTGTAGTGTAGTTAGTACACTAAGTTTCATTTGGTGTGCTCATCATCAAAATCACTTGTGGTGGAATTCAATTTCCATCAGAGGCGACGTCACACACCATTAGGTTAGGTAACTAACGGCAGAGCGCGCAGCCGTATGATCTTTATAATTATTAAGCTAATGCTCGCACAAATAAGCATAAAATTTATCCTAGAATTTGTGGCAGATATTTGTGATGTATGCCATATAAATATGATCCTAAACACATGTATCATACATGATAATATGCTAGTAATAAATTGTGTGCATGTGGGTCAATTCAAATAAAACTGAAAATGCACTCATGTAATTTGTTTGAAAGGAAAAATAAATTTTCCCTTTTGTACCCCCTTTTTATTCTCCAAATATCCTCATATTTTATCTTATTTTCATCACATTTATTTCCCATTTATTTTAGACCCAAAATTCTCCTTTTGATAATTTTTCTTTTCTTTTCTTTCTTCTTTTTTTTCGTTTGGGCTGAGGCACGCGGCATAGCTGTGTGCTTCCGCCCTTTGCCCCTTTTTTCTTCTCGTATGTAGGCCGAAGTCTGCAGACCGCTGCGGGCCGAAGCCAGCAGCATTTCTTTTTTTTTCATTTGCGGGTCGAAGCCCGCAACGGCCTGCGGGCTACGGCCAGTAGCATTTCTTTTTATGTTAATTGTTTGGTATGTATGTCGAAGTCCTTAGGCCACTGCGAGCTTCAGCCTGCAGCCTTTTTCTTTTGTTTTTTTTGGGTCTACGATCCGAAGCGCGCAGGCCGCTGTGGGTTTCGACCCATATCCTTATTCTTTTTTTCGGTTTTGGGCCACTAGCCCAATGACATTGGAGGAGCAGCGGGGTTAGCGGCCACCGCTCCCCACTAAGGTTCGGTGCCGACATGGGGGTGGGGGTTGGCCGTCGCGAAAAGCGATGACGCGTCGCCGTAGGGTGGCGCTAGGTGCTGGCGGCGAGAGGTCGCCAGGGCTAGGGTTTCGCCGCCGATTTGGGCAGCGGCGTGCCACCACCACTGGGTGGAGCAGCAAGGTGGTGGGGGGTCGAGTCTGCCGCCGGCCGGTCATGGGGTTTAATTATTATTATTTTTGTGAAAAACCCTAGATATGGAGTTTGCCGCATATGTATGCGGCGGCGTGTCACCGCCACTAGGGGGCGCCTGTGCAACGAAGGGAAGGGGTGGCGGCGATGGCCATTCTCCCCTAGGATCGACAACGAGGAGCCGCCGTCCTTCCCAAAATTTTTGTTTTGTGTACGACCTAGAAAGATCTATATCATAGGCTTCATGATCGTAATAAAAGGAATTGCATCGTTTTCGATATTCCTCAAGGATCAAAGAAGACGAGCACGTAGAGATGGATGACGTCTGTGCGCGGTGGATCGACCATCTCATTCCTAGATTTCGCAACGCGAACAGGTTTTCAATCTCAGGAAGAGCGTGCTGATAACGTGTTGTGAATGTATCTTCAGGGGGAGACCACAGTCGTGCTGATAACGTGTTGTGAATGTATCTTCTGGGGGAGACCACAGTCCTTTATTTATATGGGATGTGAGAGTTCATACATGGATAGGATACAATCTTTTTGAATAGATTACAATGTTATCATCTCACTTAGGGGTGGAAAAATGAACCCGACCCGACCCGACCCGACCCGACCTGAACCCGGCCTTCATAACTGGGTATGGGTATAGGCTTATCCGGGTCGACTGGAATTCGGGTCGACCTGGCCGACCCGGATAAAATCCGGGTCGGGTCCGGGTCAACATGTATAACCTGAATTCTACACGGTTTAGTATACCTATATATAAATAATTTATATAAAATACTCACGTCGTCGGTACTGGAGACACCGATTACCCCGCTTGGTTGGTTCGCTACCTTCTAACGAAGGTTTTATCTTCGAATCCCGTTGTATGCGTTTCATTTTTTGAATTTTTTAACTTGAGTTTGGAATGCAAATAAATAAATAATTGTTGTGGAAGTTTCACATGAGCTTCTTAGCTCAGATGGTTGGCTTGAGATCTTCTTTCCGCGAGGTCTGTGCTTTGAATCAGCAATTGATTCAAAACATTTTTTTAAAATGTAAAGGAAATGCGAGTCGGGTTCGGGTGACCCGCCAACCAGTCGGGTCGGATTCGGGTCTTGTGTTCCCGATCCGGATTAAATCCGGATCGAGTTCGGGTACACCCCTAAACGGGTCGGGTCAAATCTGACCTGATCCGAACCCGATCCGACCCGACCCGTTTGCCACCCTTAATCTCACTAGATAATCTATTTATAACAGTAATTGAATACTAATTTTGGAGATAATTAAATTCATATTTGATAGATTTTTTTAAATTATTAAGAATTCATGATTAATCTATCTATTCCAACGCATAATTTTATTTTGAAAATCAAAACAAATAAGGATTCCTAATTATAATCAAAATCTAATTTATAATCTTTTCTTCATGAAATATTCTAAAAATTAAATAAATTAATAATTTATAATTGAGTAATAATTTAAGAGGTTTTCTTTGTAATAAGAAAAACCCAAAAAAATTCATTAGGGTTCAAGATTAATCAATTTATGATAGAATCAACATTTATGATTTTTTGGCTATAATTAATCAATGGTCAAACGTAATTAACTTATGTTGAAATATATGGCCAGTGTTGTGAAGGGTTGAGGGCTAAGAAATCCCTAGCCTCATATATATATATATATATATATATATATATATATATATATATATATATATATATATATATATATATATATATATATATATATATATATAGCAAAAAATGTACCTAAGAATGACCTCGGGTAGAGATACCTGAGCACACCCCCGCTGTTCGGGGTTTGTGAGTCTTTTTTTTGAAATTTTTTTTTGCAGTAGGTAGATATACTTGTTATGTAGCTCCCCACAAAATTTCAGCTCGATCCGACACCGTTTGAGCCTCCGTTCATCGATTTCAAAAACGTTGCGCAAAACTGTCCAAATTCTGGACAGTTTTGCGCAACGTTTTTGAAATCGATGAACGGAGGCTCAAACGGTGTCGGATCGAGCTGAAATTTTGTGGAGAGCTACATAACAAGCATATCTACCTACTGTAAAAAAAATTTTCAAAAAAAATACTCACAAACCCCGAACAGCGGGGGTGTGCTCAGGTATCTCTACCTGAGGTCATTCTTAGGCACATTTCCCTCATATATATATATATATAAGTCAATGTGGGTGGATACCCAATAGGCCCATTAGGCCATATTCATAACACTTCCCATTATCCAACCATCGTTGTATACTCAACACATGAATACTGCAGGATCCATATTGCTTATGAGTATCATAAGGGGTGGACACTTCCAGATCCTAATTTAGGGATAACTGCATCGTTAAAACCTTTAGCCATGGAAAACCCAGTGGGAAAAATCCATAGCCAAGGAAAAAAAGTACAGTTCTCCATAACTTCCTCTGATTTGTGGAAGTATTTAGGGACGGATACTTCTGGATCCAGAGTCAATGAGGTTGACTCGTTAAAACATTTAGTTATTGAAAACCCAGTGTTGTGAAGGGTTGAGGGCTAGGAAATCACTAGCCTCATATATATATTAGTCAATGTGGGTAGATACGCAATAGGTCCATTGGGCCCTATACATAACAGCCGGATGTTTTTAATTTGTAATCAAGAGTTGCGATTAATTAATTAATAAAAATTAAAGCCAAGATGTCTTTGCTTGCCATTTATACAAACCGTCATTTTGTGGTTCAATTTATGAAAACTATCTTATCTTTTGACTAGTTTTCAATAACCAACCTACCTATGTTAGCTTTGGAAATTAAAGTTAACTAGCTTAAACTTGGAGCATTATTTTTCAAAACTACCTATAGTGTACAAAAACTATGCTGTTTAAGGTATTAAAATGGAGTATTTTCTATGGAAAACTTGCCAAAATATAAGATATTTTTTAAAACTAAATTTAGCCATCATTTTGTAGCTACCCCTCTCAATCTTGAGACTGACATATAGTTAAGTAGATACATATTTGAGTATATACATAACATGGGTTGAGCTAGGGTACTTTCGGAAGTACTAGAATGCCTAAACTTCACCTGAGCCAATTGGCTTGTAGTAGTATTCCTCCTCCCTCCCTTGTGAGAGGCTTGTGAGAGGTAGAGGGTTCAATTTTTTGCTTTCCGTTGTATCAAAAAAATGCCTAAGCTTTCGCTTGATTTGAACAATACACCAACCAAACAAAACATCCAAATCGTTAAATGTAATTTACAATTTAAAAACTATCAATAAACAAAATTTCGAAGAATTTCAACATGATTTCAAACAATTTAGTAGTTATGAAATCAGGCTTTGATGGAACATAATCAGCCATATGAAGTAATTAAGCAAAATTTTGAGCTAGTAGATGAATCATGCATGCAGCATTTGCATTGTAAAATCATGTAACCCACTGTTTTATGGGTTCTCTATAAGTAAAAGAAAAGGGTATTAAAAAAGGGAAAGAAGTGAAAAAAGAAAAAAAAAGAGAATAATAATAACAAGAAACGTGAAAAGAAGAAGAAAGTGAAAGCGCATGCATGCACTTAACCAAAACCCAAGCAACGACAATAATAGTAATAAGGAAAAAATATTTATATATGCATCGATGTGGGGGAGCATTTAATGCGAGGGAAGTGCCCAGTCGTGACTACGTGACAGTAACATCATGATGGAACCCCGATGGTTTATGTATGGATCGCTACTCTTCCCCCCTCTCTCTCTTATGTGGTGTTGGGGGGTGATGGCATCATTCATATGATTCAGATCTCTTTGAATTGGGGGGGTGCAAAAGGGATGATAATGAAAGGGAGAAGTAGTGAGAGGAAGCAAGCCTCTCTACTCTATAACCTATAGGCCGAGAGGGGACCAGATTGGAGGCATGTGCCCTCCATCCCCCTTGCATTCTTGTGTGCTTATTGATTTTCTATGAATATGCTAACTGAGCTTAGATCATCATGCAACAATATACTAAATACTATAATCATTAAAAAAAATTTAAAAATGATATCTGTGGAGAAGTTGGCTCGATTCGGCACAAAAGAAGCAGTTGTTTGGCAGACGAGTTATCTTGTGCAGAGGTCACTCGTCTGTGCCTGGATTCGGCCTATCTGACTCTGCACAAGTTAGATGCGAGGATGCTGGGCAAGTGGCTTCGTCAGCGCAGTTGGTCGTTCGGTCGTCAGTTCGAGTCTGAGAGTCGAACGCTCGGCATTGGGTCGATGGATCGTAATGCGGTTAGAGTCCGTGTTCGATTGATCGGTCGCTTGGAGGCTCGAAGGGTGAAAGTCGATCTCTTACGCGAGGCTTGGCACTTGGGACGTTCGACGCAGAAGGAAGGTCGATCGGTCGAAGGGAGCCCATTGGGATGCTGCCCACTAGGAAGCGATGATGTGCCCACTAGGGCACGATAGCATTAATTACACAGAGCGGCGATTGGATTGGATGTCGTAATTGTTGCGATCCGTATCCTTAGGAATTCCTAGCCAATGATGACACCTATTGTAACCTAGGGTTATAAATAGGGGGTTTTAGGTTAGGGTTTCGTGTGGAACATATTGTTTCTTTTGAGAGAGCCGCCATTTGTGAGAGCCAACTTTAAGAGATTGTATTGTGAGCCTTTGGAGAGATCTTGTGTATTTTTTCTTCGTTGGACAAAAAGAAGATTTGTATTGTTCTCTCCTTTCATAATAAAGCTCATCGGTGTTCCCCCTTGGCCATCCACGGCCTAAAAGCAATCTTGTTTTGTGATCTATTTGTTTCACTGCTGATCTTTCGCCCCGGTCTCTACGATCTTGAGTATTCCGCTGTGTTTGTGTTGGTAGAGCTGGGCTCCGTCGCACAACAAATTGGTATCAGAGCTGTTCGGTGTTGGATATCAACGTAGAAGACGAAGATGAGTAGCGGTGGCGATGACGTTTCTCCAAAGGCGTCGACTTCTGGGTATTGAGCTTGCTTGCTTGAACGTATGAGAGAGTATAAGAGAGTTGGATAGTTTGAGAATTGTGAAAAAAAAAAATGAGAGGGGTTTGCTGAAATTTATAGTGCGTTTTCGGGTGTAAAATGACCAAAATACCACTCCTAAATGGCCTTTATGACCATTGGGAGGGGTATTTTTGGTCAAAAGACCAAAAAATTACCAATAAGCCCCCCTGCTGCCAAAAGAATCAGGGAGGAAAAAAAAGCTGCATGCAACGCTGCAGCTGCGGCCCGGGCCCGGCCCGCTGGCCGGAAGCCCGACACTGGCAGCGGGCCGGGCCGGGCTTCGGGCCCGGTCATCTCTTCCGGGCCCGGCCCGGGCCGGCCCGTTGACCAAAGGGCCGGGCCCGGGCCCGCGGGCTTTTTGGCCACCTTTACCTATGAGGCTATGAGAGACAATGACCCAAGCCAAAGAAGTTTCTAATCTGCAAGTAAAACCCGAAGGCAATACCCAAACTCTCATTTGGTTTGAAGACTTAATTAACCAACCAGGAAGAGTCTAAATCAACCTGAATTCAGATATGCTTAGAATTCCTCCAATATATATGAGTACTCTTCAAGAGAGCCGTTTTAAGCCTAGCTTGATCCCCAAGTTATGCTTGCTTAGATGACTCTTCGCTTCTATAAATATGGTTAATTATAATAGCTGAGATATGTTTTTCTATACATCTAAGCTACAAGATTAAAAGCTCTAGCCTTTTCATTCTTTCTACATCTTATCTCCAACATCATACAATGTTAGGAAAGAATCTCATTTTACCTTGGGGTGTTATTGTTTCTGTGGGTTGTATCGCAGATCTTTTTCGACATGTACCGATTTATTAGAAGGTTTTAGATCCGATACTACACAGTTTCTTATTTGTATTTGGATCATAAAAATCCTTGTTGCAACTAATTTCACCAATTGTATTTTCTCTCTATCAAAGGAATTCACATATTTATTTCTTTCTTGAATACTTCAGACACAAGAAAAACAATGAAAACAACATTTACGACAAGGAAAGCTGCATGTATACTTAATGCTGGGAGATAATGAATGCACATATATAAATCCTGGAGAGATTGATTCTTGTGCAAATGAACTCAAAGGAGAAAAGCTCCTCAAATAGTGACCAACAAGTAGAATGGCTCTGAAGACACATGCATAGAAAAAGCCGAAGCAAACAGTAAGCAGAATCGGACACTATCATGTTCCACGAGAGAGAGAGAGAGAGAGAGAGAGAGAGAGAGAGTGAGGGCCTGACTGCTGAAGACTGAAGAGTGTATTTTAAGACACAATGATTACATCGTTTTGGGGAAGCAAGAAGCGAGGCGTGGAATTAGAAAGCAGCAAGAGAGCAGCAGAGCAGCAGTGACCAGTGTTGATCGAGCAGTGAGATCAGAACGCTCTAACTACATTTATATTGTATAATATTATTGTATTTTAGTGAGCTTTACTATTTGCCTGCCTGCCTGCCTGCCGAATGTGGAGAGATGGGGACCAACAACTTTTGATGATCAACATTCTAGATTGACTCACTCTCTCATTTCATTTCCATTTGCTTTTTTTTTTCTCATCTTCTCAATCTCCTCAACTCACTCGAATTCTCAGTCCTGGTCGGTTCTACTTCCATCAACATGCTCCCCACTTTTCCCCCTCTCTTTGCTTCCCCGTTCATCATGACAAACAACCTTGCACACATTTCTCTATGCATACAAATTAAATCTAAAGTTTCATGTGCCCCTTCCATTGGACCTGCATTTCTTCTAGCCACCTTGCTCGCATAAGCCAATATTTCGAGCAAGGAGTCCTAACATAATTCCTTTGGTTGACCCGAATTCAATTTGTACCAAATTATTCATGAGTCCCTATACAACAAGGGGGTCGGATAAAATTTAAGTGGAGGGGCAGGGCGGGGGCAACAAGATATCCCATTTTAAAAAATATAAGCGTAAGAGGAAAGTAATAGCTCCCATAGGGAGTCGTACGCAAAAGAGCTTTCTCAAAAGGGGAGGACAAAAGGCCCCCATGAACTCATTCATAGCATGCCATGAGCTGGAGCCACACAATATATATATGGAGCAATTGCTACCATCACAAAAGCACAACCAAGGCTACTTGAGATGAACAGCAGCAGTGGAGAGAGCTCTTCCCCTAACAACGCCACCAGTACCACTACAGTCAACATGCTTGGATTCCAAGGCTTCCATCAGGAAACCGAAGATCATCAACAACTAGCACCAATTCTCTCATGGCCATTTCTTCACCCTCAATTTCAATCAAACAACCAACTCGGCCGTGACGCTAGCGATCGCTACTTCACCCCTTCGTCGCTTCCGCCGTTTCATCCTCTTCCTCCAACGCCGCCACCATCAATCATTCCGTTCTACAGCGAACATTTGTACAGCAGGAGGACTTCTTCTGCACTGCAGTTTGATTACCACGATGATCCATTAGGGTTGGCTTCTGGCTTCTATAATTACGTTGCCTATGGCCATGGTGATCCTTCGCCGTCCTTGCCTTTTGAGAGTAGCATTCATTCCGAATTAGGTAAGATGAGCACGCAGGAGATCATGGATGCCAAGGCACTGGCCGCATCGAAGAGCCACAGCGAGGCCGAGCGCAGGCGCAGGGAGCGCATCAATGCTCATTTTGCTAAGCTACGCAGCTTGTTGCCTAGCACCACCAAAGTAAGTAGCATACATATCCAAATTCAGCCATAATTACTAGCAATAATGGTGAATTTTAAACATACAAGTATATGGCCATGATCTTGAAAAATTCATGGAGCCTAGAGAGAGAATAGCCTAGAGAAGAGTAACATAAGTGAGGGAGGAGCACACCAACAGAACACTTGCAGCTAACAAAAGAGTGTTTCTATACTGCTTTGGTGAAGAGAGTCAAAAGCAAGCTCTGTCTCTAAAAAAATAAACTCCAATAACCAATGAATTTGTTCATGCATGCATAGTTTCAATTCTCATTGTTTTTATGTCTGTAGACAGACAAGGCCTCATTGCTAGCAGAGGTCATCCAGCATGTCAAGGAGCTGAAGAGGCAGACGTCCGAAATCGCCGAAGAGAGCCCATTACCCACGGAATCCGACGAGCTCACCGTCAATGCCACAACCGATGAGGAGGGCAAGTTCATCATGAAAGCATCTCTGTGCTGCGACGATCGTGCTAGTCTTCTTCCTGAGCTCATCAAGGCACTTAAAGCTCTGCAACTCCGGACACTCAAGGCCGAGATCACAACCCTTGGTGGCCGCGTCAAGAATGTGTTGGTTATTACTGGAGACGAGAATTTAGATCAGAGTCAGCTGCAGCAGTCCATGGCGTCGATTCAAGAAGCGCTGAAGGCAGTCATGGAGAGAGCTGCAACCAGCGACGAGCAGCCAGTGGCAGGCGGCATTAAGAGGCAGAGGATTACTAATCTCTCTACCATACTCGAGCATAACTCAATTTAACCTAGCTAATGACAGACAATCAATTTGATATATAGACCTTCTTATATTTCGTGTGGCTTTTTTTGCGTATATTTTCTGGATTGGGCTTTTGGGATTTGCTGTGGAGTTTGCTGAAATTACAAAGAGGGGTGAATCTTTTTCGTGAAGAGAGAAAGAGATGTACAATTTGGATACTTTGTCTGCTATGAAGAAAGCTGGGAGTTAATGTTGAAAACTTGCAGAAATTGTGTCATGCAACGTAAGGCAACAGAAAATGTGAAACCCTAGGCATGCAGCAGCTGCCAAAATTTAACATTCGAACTTGTAAAGAAAGGAGAAGATCAGAGTTTTGAACCCTTCGTTTGAAAACTTCTCAAATTAGCAAGTTTGCTCCTTCAAGGCAAAGCGATTTGGAGATCATGTTCATAAATGCTTGTTTGTTTTTGGAAGTCATGAATCAGAAATCTATAGGGTGAGTGCTCTGCTGGGTCTGCTTCTAAACACTAGCATGCAGTCATGATTGCTTCAACTCCTTTGCATGTCAATTAAATCTTGAGCTCTTAATTTCACTTGCTACTATTTTTTCCCCCTGGTTGTTTTTTCCTTCTGTGTTGCTAAGGATAGAATATCAAAGGATCTATTTGTTTTATTGTTACAGGAGATATAAGCAGTGGAAGATGTGAAGAGACAAAATTATAGTGCAGAAACCAGAAGTCAAGAAGAAAAGGGCATGCAAAGTGTAGCACGAGATAGTGGGAGAGCTGAAAAGGGTAGGGATGTCTGGAAGTGGACTAAGGGAAGTAGAATACTGCCCAAATAAAGCTCACTTCAATTGTTCATTTCACTTCATGAGATATCTGAGAGAGGACAAGTTTAATCCTTTGATCATTTTGAAGTAATTCAACACTAGCCAATTAATAACAAACTATGTTTGTTTAATTACTACAACTCCTTAGACATCATCAACTGATTGACCCTTATTTCTGATGATAAAGTGAAACTAATTTATCATTTATACAGTTTAGGGTACCTAGGAAATAAAGCTACGTATACTTGAAGTTATAACTTTTTACGACATCTGTGGATGATGGATCAGCTTGGGCCCACTCATGGGTGATTTGCATGATCGCAGGATACCGAGTTTCGCTTAAGCCCACCAGTAATATGCACATCCCAATTTGTCGGGTGAGACCCATCATCAGAGACCTTTTGAACCGACTTAGGAGGTCAAACTGACCTGACCTCCACACATCCCTCCGCATATCCCTGCAGAGACAACCTCGCCCTCCGAGGTCGGCCCCCCTAGCTTCACGGACTGAGCACATATTTGCTCGGACGACCCATGCCAAGCCGCGTGGCAGCTTGCGCAACCGACGTGAGCCCTCTCCGGGTCGTTATCACCAAGCCCATTCAAAGCGTAAGGACTGGTAGTGCCGCCAGGGGAGGCACACTACCTTTTTGCAAGGGGGCGCATATCCAGCTTTATCAGGGAATGGTTCAACGAGCCCACCCAGAATCCAGATAATCATGCCCGGCCCTGACCCAGGGCACCTAGGACAGTCACCCAGGGCACAATGCCAAGGGGCCCATTTTTTTAAATGTATATATATAATACATTATTACATTATATAATACATTAATAATAATACGAAAAAATGGTTCCATCAATTCTTTATCTCTTCGCAGACGGTTCCGATTCTCTGAGATGGTTCCGATTCTCCGAGAGACGTTCACTTTCTTCTCGGCAACCGCAATACACAAACCAAGGCGACACCGCGACAATTTCGTTCTTCTCGTAGACGGGCCCACTCTTCTTATTCTCTCTCAATCGAAGTATGGTGTGAATATGCCAAACGTTCCAAATCAAGCCGAGCCAAACGTGTAGTGGTCATAATGACATGTTCTCGTATGCGAATCCTTGTATTTGTTTTATTTTAAAGTGTATTGGTTTTATGTCCCCTCTATTTTGGACCATCTTTTATGATATCAATAAAAATTTCAGGCGTCGGGATGAGCCTCCTAACATTGCATTTGGCTAGGTTCCAAACCCCAGAAAAATTTAGTATTTCAATTTTTTTAAAAAAAGTATATTTAAAGGGCCCAAATTTTTAACTCGCACTGGGCCCCAATATCTTCAGGACCGGCCCTGCAGATAATTATGCCTAAAATCCTACTGACAGCCGATAATTCGGTTACAATGGAGGTCGGGAAACCACCTGACATGGCGAAGCTGACCCCCAGCCTAACAAATAGAAGGGAACTCTCTCCTATCCGGTACGTGAATTCCACACACAGAAAACCCTTGCATCTTCAAAAAATCCTTAGCTGCTGCTACCTCTAACCGGCGTCCCTCCTTCCTTCGCTTAAATGTAACTTAAATATCGGAGCCAGATTGGAGAGTGTTGTGCACCGAGGTCGGAAGCATCGGATCGTCGGAAGATCGAGACGAGGACGAGCAACCAAAAACAAACAAGAGCACTATGAAAGATAGAAACTTTAGGCCGTTTGCTAGCCAAGGCAACACCAATGAGCTTTATTACGAAAGGAAAGAATGAATACAAATCATCTCTCTTCACTACAAAAAAGAAGTGCACAAATTCTTTCCAAAATCTCTCTACAAATCTCTCAAAGTTGCCTCTCACAAATGTCAGCTCAAAGTTTTCTATGTGTTTTCACACACACAAAACCCACCTTTAAAACACCCGATATATAGCCCTAGGGTATAATAGGTGTCATCATTGAGAATGGATTCCAAAGAGATACGAATCCTGCTTTTAAAGGAATTCCCATCCAATCACAACTCTACTATGAGTAGGACGCGACGGTGCGTCCTAGGGTGGGCCCCCCTCCCGTACTGCTGAGCTTCCTCTTGAAGACCAAGCAATCGAAGTGCCGAGCCGATCGATCAGAGCTATACGAGACTCGGTCCGTAGGGCTCCCGATCCATGAGCCACCGATCCTCTGAAACCTAGAAACCAAGTGCGTTGTCGAAGTCTAATAGCCCGGCCTCCTTGTATATGACTTGCGCAGAGTCAAATAGGTCGGATCCGAGTACAGCAAAGTTACCTCTGCACATGATAACTCGGTTGTCAAGCCAATACTTCTCTAGCTCCTAAATAGAGCCAACTTTCACAAATCTCCACCTTGGCAAGATTCAGACCACTATCACACAGTTGACCTTCAATGCACCACCTTGGTAGAGTCACATTTGGTGTCCCCCCAATTTGCTTTGAAGAGCCCAATGCCCCCACCAGGGCTCAACTCGCTCCACCGAGCCTCAAAAGCCCCTAACTGGGGTTGCCCTAACATCATCTCGGAACCACATTGAGCAAGTCCAAGCAATGCTTGAACTTAGATCCCGATACAACCTTAGTTAACATGTCTGTCGGGTTGTCTTTTGTTCTAATCTTCCACAAGTTGATGTCGTTTTCTTCTTCTCCCACATAGTCCCTTAAAAATTGGAATCTCACATCAATATGTGATGAGTGGTTTATATATATAGTTTTTACACCTTTTTTATGCACGTTTACACTATTTTATTCGTCGTTCCATCCCGTTTTTACCATTTTTGTTTCCCTTTTACTTTTCTAGCCCATTTCATGCTTTTCAGGTAAAATGGATCAAATCAGGGCCTTAGAGCGTGAAAAAAGTTGAAAAGAATGAAGAAAGCGAGAACGGGAGCTCGAAGTGCGCAAAAGGGGAGCTCGAAGTGCGCAAAAGGGGAGAAGAGACAAAAGAACACATGTGACCGTGTAGTAATTCCATGCGGCCGCGTCACTAGGACACCCCAGCTGCTCCAATCCCTATTCGACGCGGTCGCGTAGAGACACCCCAAACGGTCATGTCACTGAAGAAAGAAGAGAAGAAAATCATATTCGACGCGGTCGTTTGGTGATTCGACGCAGTTGCGTAATGTTGAGAGCAAATGAAGCCAAGTGGTCGCTTTACATGACCGTTTCGTTTGAGAAGCTAAAGACCGAAGCTACGAACGATGCGTCCGCGTGCTCCAACCATGCGGTCGCGTTGCTGACACTGATTGATCCCCTGTTTACGCAAGTCTACTAAGCGATCGTGTCGTATTCGACGCGGTCGCATCCAGTTGGGCCCCTAGGGTTAGTTGGGCGCTGCCAGAGTTAGTTTTGAGGGCTTTTTGGGTCTTTTGTCGGGGTATAAATACTTTTCTGCCTCCTCTGCCTCAAGGACGCTTTTTATTCTATTTTTAGAGCTTTTGCAAATGGAATTTTAGGTGTAATCTCCTTTATTCTGTGAGCACTTTCAATTGTTCTTTTTATTAATCTTGTTTTAGATTCTAATTTTGATAATAGAAATAGTTTCCTTTGATTCTAGCTATTGTGGATTATTGGATTGCGAATTTCTACTTTAATTTCATTGTCATGGCTATTGAATGTGTGTTGTTGATTGAGTTTCTAATCATGCGTTGTGAGTAGTTTACCATCTAGGGCAATGGTTTGAACCCCATTGAATTTGGCTATGGATTGAATAAATATTGATTAATTGTTGGATAATTGGTGATTTGAAAAAAAAATTCCCACAACCCCTTCTTGATATCCAATACCAAAAGGGGATCACAATCAAGTCCAACCGGTGTGATTCTTTCAGCAGAAGCACCAACAAACACAATAGATTTAGGAATAGAAAATAGCAAGAACAAGAACCAAACACCACATAAGCAATAAATATATATTCAATTAAACACAGATGACACGAACGATTTACGCTTGTTCAGTCTCACCGATGTGATGAGACCTACGCCTAGCCTTCCGTTGTCAACGGGAATCCAGTAGAACAGAGATGAATCGTTTGTAAGTTGATTACACCCAACGTCTTTAAATCTCCTTCAATAAAAGTGCAACTATCCAGATATTTGAGCCTAGCACTCTAGATCTCAAACTAACTCACGCTGACTCAAAGAAGAAATCTCTCAAAAACCCTAGAAACAAGACTATCGCTCTAGAATTGTAGCCATCGTCGAATCTTCTTGTCGCATCGTATTCTTGGTGTTTTTTTACATAGGAATCCATCGTTAGGATTATAGAGGCTGTTTTAAGTCGTGACCGTTCGATTTGATCAAGTATCAAATCAGCAGCTTAATGTAAAATCAGTTTTAAGTTGAAACATGCCTGATACGATTGTGCCACATATGGCACGATTGTGTCAACTATGCTGCTCAAAACCAGAAAGCTCTGCTAATACCACATGATCGTGCCAATCATCGTGGATCATGTCATTGGCCCAGAACATCTCTGCCATGTCTGCACGGTCATGCCACCCATGGAGTGGGCATGACACGATTGTGTCATACCTAGATGGGAGTTTGATGCACAGAAGTCAACTTATTCCAACACATACACAGAATAATGGAAAACATATCTCTACCTCAAACACGCTAACCTATTTTATTTTTTTCAACAATAATAAACATTCTTTTTCTTTTGTATATTCTAAAGCATCAAAATACCTACTAATGAACCCAAGCGAGGTTTGCACATTAATCCACCGGTTGCAAAAAGTTCTATTCCAATGAAACTGTTAAAATAGCATCAGCGGGATGAACGAGCAAAAATTTCTTGGGTTTTCCTAATATTTAGTGGTTTTTAATCAAAATGAACAGTTCCGATTGTCCAAAAAAATAATAGAGTGGAGGCTTTTCGAGACGCAGATGTGGCGTAAATGTGACTCTTTGAGGTTTATTTGTAAAGGCTCGTTAAGGTCTGCATAAACAACGAAAACATCTAATGGATTCTGAAAGTTCAGTACTTAAGCACGACAAATAAAACACAAAGATAAAACATAAACACCAAGGTAACACAAGAGACTTGGTAACGCAGTTCGGTGCGCACACCTACATCTGCGGGGCCATGCCCAGAAAATCAGAATACTCCACTAAAATAATCAATGAGTACAATCACTAATTATCGTGATTCTATTAGGAGGACAACCTCCCCCTCAATAAAAACCGTGATGGGTGGTCTCTACCAACCCATGGAGTATTCTCGGCAAGCTCCCCTTGCCCGCAAGTTCCCCTTGCACAACTGACTAGATCAACTCCCTTGATCCTACGTGCGTAGCCGTCGGCCTCCTCCCGGAGTTCTTCAAAACTTTCGTCAAAAGTCGTCCCTTTTCCACAAAACCGCACGCACGTTCAATCCTTGCTCCCCCTCAATCACTGAGTAGATAAGGAGGGACGCTCGCTAAAATCCCGTGCAGAATCGGCAGCCCATAAATTAAGGAATCACTTCGGGCAAGTGGTTCCACAATATCTTCAACAAGATCTTCCAACCAATATTTACGGGCGAAAATCTCTCTAACAAATTCAATAACAAATCCCGAGAGATAGCAACTTCCAATTATATCTCCAACTGATCTTCAATTGCAACAATAATTATTCTTTCCAACCGAGCGAGATTCTTTCCAACCGAATCAACAATAATAACGAGAGATAATAGCTTCCAAATATATCTCCAGCTCACCCACAATTAACCGAACCAAGATAGGAAATGATTCTTTCAAATCTTCTGGAAATAGCAACAATAAAAGGTCTGCAGCAATCAATCTTTCCAACCAACAAATCTGCGAGATATTCTCTTTCTATTTCAACCCAACATGCCTTCAATTTAGCAACAGATTTAGGAAGGGCTTTCCAAAAATCTCTCAAGCAGATATTCCACAATCAATTCAGAATCCCCGTCATTTTAGGCAGCAAATCGGATCTGAAACCAAAGCAGCGTTTCTGCATACGAACTAGAAATCCAGATCCCGAATGTTGAACATTTTGTTGAACGACATTATGTTCAACAATACAGCTCAATCTGCTCAAAAACACTTCTGATTCCTTAAACAGAACTCTCCATCTATTGTGCCACTAATGCCAACAAATATCAGCAGAATTCAACCCTAACAATCTCCCCTTTTGGCATTATGTGGCACAACCCAAAGAAAGCAAAAACCAAGTACACATTATCCCCCTTTGAGCCACAATAATCCAAACCACATTCTCCCCCTTTCAGCTAGCCTCACATCTCCAAAAGAAAAATTCAGAAAAACTCAACTGAGGCACATCCAGAGGCTCGTCTGTCTCTCTTAATAGCAAATAAATTCTCAGGCACAGCAGAATAAGAGAAAGAGCATTATACCTCACATCCGATTCGAGCTCTGAGGGGCCAAAAAGAAGTTGGAGAATAGAAAAACATCGGCGGTGTTGACAGAGGATCTTCGGTGGTCTGTATGTCAAAATTTGGAGACGTGGATGTGATGGAACCGGCTAAGAAGTGAACGAACTTTAGGGAAGTCAACCGGTCTAGATGATGATGCCGCAGAAGATGAAGCAGAGGTGGATTGCTGTGCAAGAGAGGGTACAAGCGAAGATCCAATGGCACCGGTGGAGGAAGGGCAGTGAGCAAAGCGACGAGATAGCACTCTGATAATTCTGGAGGAAGATTCATGAGACTTTGGCGCAGGTTGCTCACCGTGATTGTCGAGGGGAGATATCGAGTCTGGTGTCATAACATCTGCAGCAACATTGTTCTGTGTTGTATCTAATGTTACAACATTAATCACAACATGAAGTGTTCTCTCTGAAGCTGTAGTGTTCTTGCGGTATAATTCAGACTTCTTGACCCATTGCTTCTTCATCTTCATATCAGGATGTCTAACATTTCTTCCTTCTGACCAATGTCGCATGCGACTGTAGCAGTTTCTCTCAGTATGGCCAATGAACTTGCAGTAACTGCATACAAAACGAGTACCTTTTATACCTCTAATCTGCCTCTTCTTCTAATCATGGCCCTTGTGCCGATCCATTCTTTCACGTTCTTTGCTAACTTGACTTCTTCTTTCAGCAGACACATCATCAAAAGCTCCTCTATTGTATCCCACTCCGGTGCGATCTCCTGAAGTCTTACCCATATTCAAGATATCATCCAGCTTTGTTTTTCCAGAATTCCACTTCTCCAATATGCCTTCAGCTTTTTCTGCCCTGAGAAGAACATTTCTGAAGTTGCTTTCCAATTCTCTACGGTTTTCCTCAGCTTTCAGACATTCGATTTTGATCTCCTCCTTCTCTTTCTTCAGTCTTTCATTCTCCTCCTTCAGGACTTTGTTGATATTGTAGATTTGCATCCACTTCTCAAACATCATCTGGTATGTTGTACGGATATCATCGTCACTAACTTTCCCATCGCTATCAGCTTCAGAATCTGATTCGATTGTAGATGTTGTACATGATGTTGAACATGATGTTGAACATAATGTTGCAACATTCTGTCTGACATTGGCTAGTTTGTTGTAATCAAGCCCTTTCTTCTGAGAGGCTGCGAGGGCAATGTAATTACTGATGATGTCTTCATTTTTAACACTCCCATCAAAATCATCTTCACTCCAGGTACTTGATAAAGATTTCTCTTTCTGCTTCTTGAGGGTATTGGCACATTCGGCTTGTATGTGACCAAAACCCTCACATTCTCTGCACTGTATCCTTTTACCTTTGTTCTTGCCTGCAGAGGGAAGATTTGCACGTCCCGCATTGTTACCAGATCTGAAGTTTTGACCCTTGTTGCTTATCTCTTTCATCATTCTACTGAAATTCTTGGTCAGCAAGGCAACGTCATCATCTAACTCAGACTCATTTTCAATCCATTTGTCCCTCTGATTCTGCTTCAGGTTCATTTCATAGGTTTGAAGAGATCCCATGAGTTCATCCAGTCTCATGGTGGACGTATTTCTGGCCTCCTCAATGGCTGCAACTTTGGCCGAAAATTTGTCTGGAAGAGATCTCAAGGTTTTCTCAACTAACTTCTTTTGTGAATATTTCTTCCCAAGTTGGAAGGCCTGATTTGCTATATCTCTCAACCTCCCATTGAATTCGGCAACAGTCTCGTTGTTATACATCTTTAGATTTTCAAACTGAGAAGCTAGCATCTGGAGTTTGGAAGCTTTTACGGTACTTGTTCCTTCATGAACATTCTGGAGAATATCACATG
Organism: Scilla litardierei; assembly: GCA_030789695.1. NCBI lineage: Eukaryota > Viridiplantae > Streptophyta > Magnoliopsida > Asparagales > Asparagaceae > Scilla > Scilla litardierei. Next base: position 179,567,861 of record CM061139.1, on the reverse strand, counting down.
CTTCTTTGGCATACTCACATGTGGAGATCAGCTTGAACTGCTCTTCATCTACAGCCGAAAAAATAGCATTAGTTGCTTTAGAATTGCACAAGGCCGCATGTTCTTCAATCCGACTCCAGTCTCTTGCCGGCTTGAGGTGTTCTTTGCCATCTTTGTCAATTTCGATCGGCAGTGTCCATCCTTCAACGATAGCGATCCAGTCCTTCTCATCAATGGACTTGATGAATACACGCATTCGAGACTTCCAGTAAGTGTAGTTTGTACCGGTGAGGAGTGGGGGACGAACAACGGAGGCACCTTCTCGTGTAGCCATGATTCAAGTACTGAAATCCAAGATCACACCTTCTTTGTTAACAAAGAAACACGGGTGACCTGCTCTGATACCAATTGAAAGTTCAGTAATTAAGCACGACAAATAAAACACAAAGATAAAACATAAACACCAAGGTGACACAAGAGACTTGGTAACGCAGTTCGGTGCGCACACCTACATCTGCGGGGCCACGCCCAGAAAATCAGAATACTCCACTAAAATAATCAATGAGTACAATCACTAATTATCGCGATTCTATTAGGAGGAACAACCTCCCCCTCAATACAAACCGTGATGGGTGGTCTCTACCAACCCATGGAGTATTCTCGGCAAGCTCCCCTTGCCCGCAAGTTCCCCTTGCACAACCGACTAGATCAACTCCCTTGATCCTACGTGCGTAGCCGTCGGCCTCCTCCCGGAGTTCTTCAAAACTTTCGTCAAAAGTCGTCCCTTTTCCACAAAACCGCACGCACGTTCAATCCTTGCTCCCCCTCAATCACTGAGTAGATAAGGAGGGACGCTCGCTAAAATCCCGTGCAGAATCAGCAGCCCACAAATTAAGGAATCACTTTGGGCAAGTGGTTCCACAATATCTTCAACAAGATCTTCCAACCAATATTTGCGGGCGAAAATCTCTCTAACAAATTCAATAACAAATCCCGAGAGATAGCAACTTCCAATTATATCTCCAACCGATCTTCAATTGCAACAATAATTATTCTTTCCAACCGAGCGAGATTCTTTCCAACCGAATCAACAATAATAACGAGAGATAATAGCTTCCAAATATATCTCCAGCTCACCCACAATTAACCGAACCAAGATAGGAAATGATTCTTTCACATCTTCTCGAAATAGCAACAATAAAAGGTCTGCAGCAATCAATCTTTCCAACCAACAAATCTGCGAGATATTCTCTTTCTATTTCAACCCAACATACCTTCAATTTAGCAACAGATTTAGGAAGGGCTTTCCAAAAATCTCTCAAGCAGGTATTCCACAATCAATTCAGAATCCTCGTCATTTTAGGCAGCAAATCGGATCTGAAACCAAAGCAGCGTTTCTGCATACGAACTAGAAATCCAGATCCCGAATGTTGAACATTTTGTTGAACGACATTATGTTCAACAATACAGCTCAATCTGCTCAAAAACACTTCTGATTCCTCAAACAGAACTCTCCATCTATTGTGCCACTAATGCCAACAAATATCAGAATTCAACCCTAACAGATTCAAATAATTCATCCTACTTGCTCAACTCTTTACATTAACTTTTCTATTCCTTCATTGTGGATGCTTTCTTAAGATACCTAGAGTGCAATATCCAGATTCCATTTGTTTTTTCAACCCTTTAAACCTAACTAGTGCTGAGGAGATCGAGCAAACGAAAGTAGACCGTTTACTGAAGAACAGGGTGACAAGCTAACGAAATGGGGCGTATTTTCCAGTAAAAAGCTCCATGACCCAAACCAGATTCAAGGCTGTACGATAACCGGGCTTTATGCCGATTGAGCAGCCCATTCCTAGTTCCCCTACTTCAAGACTACAAGTTAGGATGATGTATGACATTATGCAGAACTAAATTAATTAATGAGAGTAAACCTCAATCAAACGCCCATAGTTAAGTGACCATAACTGACCACACGAATCAAATAATAAAACATCACCAAAAATTAAACCTGCTCCCCTCATGAAACTTAATATTTCATACCAATCACCCATAACACATAGTTAAGTTGTTGGAAAGCGAAGTATACCAGCCAGTAGGTAAATTAAATATCAATGGAGGCCGTGATCAACAGTAACAAAGCTCCAAAAGGACATAAATTTATGCCCCCCTAATCACACATCAAATTCAAGAGGGATGGCCCTCCCTCATGGGCCCAAGCCAGGAAAACTATACCTATTTTCTACTGCGAGCAAGCAAACAAGACCTCTTCACGAGCACGATAAAGCCAAACCCCCCAACAGCTCATCAATCAGAGAGCTGAATTGGATACATCCCCTTCTCTGTTATCTTTCTCTTCTCTCTTCTTACTAAATTCAGCGCACTGCTCATTTTTTGGAGTGTGTCCGGCGCCAACAACCAGATCAAATGGGCACTGTACAGTCCTTGAAGTTAGCCATCGTCCTCATGGCCATCTCCTCGTCGGTTCACGTTCGTGTTCAAGCTCTCAACATTGGGGTCATGTCAGTTAGCCCCGGGCTCTCATCGGTCTGTTTGATTTCTCTTTCACCTTCAAATCTTTCATCAGTTGCTCTTGTTAATACTGGTTTTTTTGCGCAGGGCAAACAGCAGTGCAGCAGAAAATGCGAGTCTGATCACTGTACAGGCAAGTATATATATGATGAGTATGTGATCTCAAATTTTGGGTTTTATTTCGTTTAGTTTTGATGGAAGTGTTAGTGGATGTGCAGTGCCTCCATTCTTGAGATATGGGAAATATTGTGGGGTATTGTACAGTGGGTGCCCAGGGGAGAAGCCGTGTGATGGGTTGGATGCGTGCTGCATGGTCCATGATGCCTGCATCCAGTCCAAGCACAGTTGAGCCTCTCTATCTTCACCTCTTTTTTCTTTTAATTAATGAGTTTGCATCAAGGTGGGTACATTTAATTTGGGGTGGTGGTTGGTTCATGTGAATGGTGTGTGTTGTGGGTGCAGACGACTACCTCAGCACAGGATGCAACACCAACTTCCTCAGCTGCATTGCAGCGTTCAGGGACTCTGATGACCCAACATTCACCGGGAACAAGTGCATGGTTCAAGAGGTCGTGGATGTCATCACTGTGGTTATTGAGGCTGCCGTTTTGGCTGGAAGAGCTCTTCACAAGCCATGATTTTTTTTTAAAAAAGACAAAAGGCTTGCATCATTTGTTCTGTCGCTGCTAAACTGGGCATCGTCAGATGATTTCTATGTAAACTGCTAGTTCGATTCAGTAATTTTGGGTTGACGTCCTGCTATGTATGTGGCTGCTAATCAGATTATGAAATGCCAATGCTACCTCGGTCCTACGGAGCTCGGACTGTCCCAATTTGTAGATCATGTGTGTCGGTTGGCACCCTTCCCCCGGTGGCGAGGGAAGCGACCGTGCTTTAAACTGCTTTCCGACATAAAAATAAACGAATAATTGGTACTATATGATGGAAAAAGGGGATCTAGAGTGAAATAAGGAGGCGCCCCCATTTTCCACTATTTCCCACATTTTTATGGATTTTTTTCATCAGTTTGTTGTTCACAGCATGGATGATCAACATACCAGATTTCAAATGGCTAGGCTATGACCAGTCTAAAGCTAGGGTTGCAATATTTGCAAGATCTAAAGCAACCACAAAGACCAAGTATCTCGCATTCAAAAGGCTAGGCTATGACTAGTCTATGGCAGAACATTGACACAAAAATATCAACTGCTAAATAAAGGCATGGGTGCAGAGGGACAGGAGAGAAAAATAAAAATGAAGCTTTGAAGCTTCATAGATGTAGCTCCATATCTTGTGTCAGGGTCGAACAGCTTCTGTGAATGCAATGAATGGACATGTACCGAAGGGCCCAACCATTGCACTATTCGGAAGCAACCGAGGGCCCAACCTTTGGTAGAAGAAAAAGGACCACAATTTATGAAAATTATTTGGTGGCAGAGCCCAGGAAACAATCAATGAAACATAAACACCCTCATCGGACAGCCCCTAATAATTTACAAAACACATCTCCATGCCAATCTGATCGTGAAGAGTAAATGTCGTTTTTATGGATTGTTGATACTTGATAGGGGAATCGAGAGAAGGAGATGAAGGCACATTAATGGACCGCTGCCCATCTACTGCATGTGGAATCAATGGAACGACACGAGTATTCACTTCTCTCCCGCACGACAAATGTGGACAGGTCTTAGATTAATTGTCCTTCTTTTTATTAAAAAAATTTCCGTCGTGTCTCGTTGTGTTTGCTCAACAGGGGAAATCTCCTTGATGCAGCATAAGATGTGAATCCTATTGCTGTATTACTATCAGTGCATTCAATTCCGGTCAGTCCAAGTCAATTAATTTGGCATCAATAGATGCATGCTGCATGTGCCGTGATGCCTGCATCCATTCCGACAGTTAAATATCTCTGAAAATGACTCCAAATAAAATCAGAATTGCTAACTGCACCGCATGAAAATGCGGTGCAGTGTACTTTTCTAGTCTTTTCAAGTAAAAACATCCAATCAATGGGGCTAATCAAAGTCACATTCTGATTTTTATTTCTAAAAAAAATAAGCAACGTACACTGCACCGCATGAAATGCGGTGCAGTTAGGAATTCTCAATAAAATGTGGAATAGACTATAAAAACAGGGGAATGCGGTGTATCTGATATTTGTTATGAATGAGGGAGGCCTTTGGCCTCCCCTCCTTCATTACCCACTCATTGGTCCCCATTACTATGGGTAATGGGGACCCTTGGTCTCCTTGAGGCCCTTCATCTCCCTTCTCTAGTTTAATATATAGAGAACCATGGCCTATTGCCATGGTTACTCACTCTTTTCCTAAGAAAGCTTGTCTCTCTCTCTTGAGTTCTATCGCCTTTTAACACGTTATCAGCACGTTTGCTCCTATCTTTTGAGCTTTTCTACGCGCAAAGGAATCTCTGGTTGCTGCTGTTCGTGGCGGATTTCCTCTTGGGCGTGCATTGCTAAAGGAATCTCTTGGGCGTTTTCATAGCGTGGAATTTTCTATCTACGGATCTTCTCGTCTTTTCGATCTTCCCTAGATTTTCAATCTAGAGGTAATTTCCGTCGATCACGTAGATAAACAAATTTTTATTTTAGCCATGATTTTTTACAACCTCTTTTTGGCTTGTTTAAAATCTGCTAAATACAATAGCATACATTGATAAAATACAACAAAATCATTAAAAAAATATTAATTACCCCCCCCTCCCCCCCCCCCCCCCCCCCCCCCGCGTAAGGGAAGACAAAATATTTTTCAAGGTTAGAACTTTCCTAAATATTATTAGAATTTATGTTTTATGTAATTTGATAAAACTTCTGTATGACCACATGAATTAAACAAATCAGTTGCATAAAACAGGCCCACATGCGTTAGTAACCCCTCATGGCATTATCATTAATCTGTTTCTGCAAGGAAACCTCAGATAATTCTTTTTCACATTGCACTAATTATTGTTTAGCATTTCATGCATGATAATACTAAGGGATGCAGACATTATAAATGGAATGATTCTTTTTCAGATCAAATAAAAAAAATGTGCAGAGAACAAATTCATCAATTGTTCACAGTGAAAACTATGATGCATATGATAATTATGTGCGTCCATGATCATTCCGTATACCGTAAAAATTAAGCATATGCATATGAAAGAAACAAAGAAAAAAACTGTGGAGGACATTAAGTATTAACTTGATTCAAAATTGCATAATTTATACATGGTCGGATTTATACATTGATAAGCCTGGCGCTGGATTAGATAAACAGATAGGTATCCATTTAATCTCTAACCTTCAACAAAGGTTGCTGGGGTGGGCTGGTTTACAACCGCAGATTACAGGGACAGTTTACAATGACGAGGGATCGAAACCCACTGATGTCATTTTTCTTAAATATTTTTGGAAAATTATAAAATTTTACAACCAGGCTCGTCCATGTAACTTAATATTTTACACCAACAACGGGCCTGAAGCCCAGTTATTCAAATTGCAATTTTCAATGTGTTAATTAAAATTTTGACACTTGGCCTGCAGCCCAACTGTTAACAATATTTTAATTTGACTCATTAGGGCCAGAAGCCAAGTAAATTCTATTGCACTTTATTAATTTTTGGCAAATGGGCCTGCAGCCCAAATGTTAATAATACATTAAAATGATTAATATTTTTGGGCCTGCAGCCCTATTCAAACTATTAATTTATTTTAATTACTTGTCATGGGCTTGTCGCCCAGTCTTTTATATTGCTAAATTTATAATACTATCGCATTATTATTAAATTATGGAATTTTAGGATTTTTTTTATAAAAAAAATAATATAATTATCTTAAGGATCCTGCGACCGCTCTGCCGTTAGTCAACTAACCTAACGGTGTATGACGTCTCCCCATGGTCCGAGAGATTATTATATTTTATAGTCTATTTTTCCATATTTTATATGCATGTGTTATATACATGCGTGGTTGTTTCTTTTGTGCATGTAGCATTTATAAACTGCGTGGATGTTTATATAAGCTTAAATGTGATTTTTGGGATCGGCCAATTTGATACCCTTTATATTCCTTGCAATTTAATTTTCTTTTTGAGAGAATTTGTAAGTGAGGATTATATGTATTTATGCCAAAGACCGGTGTACCGACAAAATGAAGACGGAGGCGTAAATTTGAAAATATAGGGACCCATTCTGGGTTTCCAAGTTGTATTTTTCTTTTCTTTATGGACTTTATATTCGGACTTTGGACTTTGGACTTTTTGGGTATCTGGCAGATCCCCACATTTTGCTTACTTTATTTGTTATGCGTGAATTTCAATTTCAATTAATTCATGCTCATTTTAAATTGCGTAGATAAATGGCAAAATTGGCAAGCGTCGATTTCGAAGTCCTTGATTCTGCAGGGACAAATTACCTGAGTTGGCGAGTGGACCTGAAGTTCCACTTGCGTTCGATGGCCCTCCTTGGGTCCATTTTGGCTCCTTCCTCGGCCCCAGCAGCGGCCGAAGCTTCTGCTACATCTAGCAGCAGCCCTACAACCACTGTATCCGATGTAGATAAGGCGAAAGCCATAATCTACATTAGGAAACATATAGATCGGACCTTGAAGGCCGAATACTTAACGGTTGAGGACCCAAAGGACCTATGGACAGCGCTGGAAGCACGGTATAAACATCAAATTGATGTTATATTACCCCGTGCCAGTTATAAGTGGGAAAACCTCAGACTTCAGGACTATAAGTCCGTCGCTGAGTACAATTCTGCACTTCATAACATCACCTCACGCCTGAAGTTGTGCGGTGAAGAAGTGACAGAACAGCGCATGTTGGAAAAGACATTTACCTCGTTTCACGAGAAAGATGCAATCCTCATGCAGCAGTATCGTGAACGCAATTTCACAAAATTCTCCGATCTGATCTCATGCCTACTTAGGGCAGAGCAGAATCGAGACTTACTGCTTGCAACTCATAACTTGCGTCCAGCTGGCACTGGCCCTATCCCTGAAGCCCACCACGTTTCTCCCCAGAAGTGGAAAAACAAGAGGAAGGCTAAAAACACTAAAGGGAAAGCTATAATGAAGCAACCAAGAGGTGCAGCTCCACAGACAAACAAAAACAACAAGGGAAAAAGAAACTTCACTTGGAAGCGAAAGAACACCGAGCAAGTGTCACTTCCAAAGAAGAACTGGGAGGATAAATGACATAGATGCGGCATGACTGGCCATTGGTCCAGAAACTGCCGCACTCCTCGCCACCTCCAGGATCTATACCAGGCGAGCCAGAAGTCTCTACCTGAAACAAACTTGGCGGCTGTTCAGCCACCAACAATGTTTACTGCAAAAGACTTCGAGAACGACGACCTTCTCGATTGAGCACCATCATTTATCTATGCTTTTTAGAATTCAATGTATCTTCATCTTTATTTGCTTAAGTACGAACTTGTATTTTCGAATGAATGTTTACATTTTCGCTCAAATAAAATTTCGTTTTTGCTTATATAGATGATGTCTGAGTGCCTAGTGGACAGTGCCTCAACGCACACAATCCTTCGCGATCATTGCTATTTTAATAGCGTAAATAAATATGACGGTCATGTTATCACAATTTCAGGACTGTCCCAAATAATCGAAGGATCTGGTGAAGCAATTATATTGCTCCCAAATAACACAAGACTTCAAATAAAAAATGCATTATTCTCTCCTAAATCAAATAGGAATCTCGTAAGTTTCAAGGATTTCTGTTTAAACGGATATCACTTAGAAACCAAAGATGAAAATACGGTTGAATATCTGTATGTAACTCGTCTGAAAGATGACCGGAAGATCATCTGCGAACGATTCAAGGGACTCCCGTCGGGTCTCTACCAAACATACATTCAACCAATAGAAGCCAATATGACTGAGCACCAGACGTGCCAATCACTGCCAGAGTTCGAACTCTGGCACAATAGACTTGATCACCCTGGAACAGCAATGATGCGACGCATCATCTCTGAATCCCGTGGACACAAATTGAAGAACCTGAAGATTCTTCAAAAGGGTGAATTTCCATGTCTCCCTTGTTTCAAGGGAAAACTTATAACGAGACCATCCCTCCTGAAAGTGGGATTAGAGTCTCCTGGCTTCCTTGAGAGAATTCATGGTGATATTTGCGTGCCTATTCACCCCGCAAGTGGCCCATTTCGGTACTTCATGGTACTGATTGATGCATCGACCAAATGGTATTATGTGTGCCTCTTGTCCACCCGCAACCTAGCTTTTCCAAAGCTATTGGCACAAATAATAAGGTTGCGCGCTCATTTCCCCGATAACCAAATCAAGAAACTACGTCTTGATAATGCGGGAGAATTTACTTCACAAGTCTTCGAAGACTATTGCCGGGCAACGGGTATTGAAGTTGAACATCCTGTAGCACATGTTCACACCCAAAACGGATTAGCTGAGTCCCTTATAAAGAGACTCCAATGGATTGCACGTCCATTGCTTATGCAATCCCAGTTGCCTGTGGATGCTTGGGGGCATGCTATTTTACATGCCGCATCACTTATTAGGATAAGACCCTCTGGAGGTCATACTTTATCCCCGATGCAACTAGCATATGGCGCACCTCCGGATATCTGTCATTTGAGAGTGTTTGGTTGTGCGGTATATGTCCCAATAGCACCACCTCAGAGGACCAAAATGGGTCCTCAGCGTCGTCTATGTATATATATTGGGTTTGATTCGCCCTCTATTATAAGATACCTTGAACCCCTGACGGGTGACGCATTCAAGGCACGTTTTGCTGATTGTAAATTTAATGAGAAAATTTTTCCTAAACTGGGCACACAGTCTAAGAAGCCAGAAGCTTCTGAGACCATTAGTTGGGACCAGAAGTCTTTGTCCCTATATGATCCGCGTACTAATCTGTGTGAAGATGAGATCCTGAAGATCCTTCACATCCAGAATACAGTACATCTTTTGCCGGATAAATTCACGGACAACCAGAAGATTGTCCGATCATACGTCCCTGCTGCCAATACGCCAGCTAGGATTGACATCCCCATAGATGGATGCAATCCACCGGCAGCAGAATTGGCTGTACCTCAAATGAAAAGAGGACGCCCACCAGGTTCAAAAGATAAAGTTCCTCGAAAGAGGAAGACTCCTGGAGATACTAAGATTATCCCCCCACAGGATGCTGAGCTCAGACCAGCTACTTCTCCTCTCCTGATTTCCCCAGCAGAGGAAACAATAGGAGAAACATCATTAAATTTTGTACGTACTGGAGAAGTACTGGACAGAAATAGCATAGTCGTCGTCGACGATTTTGCGTTCGATATTGCCGTTCACATCACTGAATATGACGATGACGTCGAACCACGATCTCTGGCGGAATGTAAACGCCGAGATGATTGGCCAAAGTGGGACGAGGCAATAAGAGTAGAGCTGGACTCACTCTTAAAACGCAAAGTCTTTGGACCAGTAGTCCAAACACCAATAGGTGTAAAGCCTGTGGGATATAAGTGGGTTTTCATAAGAAAAAAGAGATGAAAATAATGTGATCGTTCGCTATAAGGCACGCCTTGTAGCCCAGGGATTTTCCCAAAGACCGGGGATTGATTACGAAGATACGTATTCTCCGGTCATGGATTCGATCACATTCCGATTTTTAATAAGCCTAACTTCTCTGGAAAGCCTAGAAATGCAGCTCATGGACGTTGTGACTGCATATCTATATGGCGATATAGATAAAAATATCTACATGAGACTTCCTGATGGGTTTAATCTACCCCCAGAGATGAAAGAGATACCTCGGGACGTATTCTCTGTAAGGCTACATAGATCATTATATGGTCTAAAACAATCAGGAAATATGTGGTATAACAGACTTAGTGATTTCCTTGCACAGCAAGGATTCACGAATAACGATGTCTGCCCGTGTATCTTTATCAAAAGAACTGGAACATGATTCGTCATCATAGCTGTATATGTAGATGACTTAAATCTCATAGGATCTCCTGCAGAGATCAAAGAGATATCTGAAAGCCTTAAACATACTTTTGAAATGAAAGACCTAGGCAAAACAAAGTATTGTCTTGGCTTACAGATAGAACACCTAAGAGGTGGAATCCTATTACACCAATCTAATTATACAAAGAAACTTCTACACAAGTTTCATATGGATAAATGTCATCCTTTAGGTACTCCTATAGTCGTAATATCACTAGATGTACATAAGGACCCCTTCCGGCCACTGGAAGAGGGGGAGGAGATACTGGGTCCTGAAGTACCCTACCTCAGTGCCATTGGAGCACTTCTATACCTGGCTAACTGTACGCGTCCCGATATAGCTGATCACTCCATTTTACACCCTTTTCCCGCATGTTTGCATGCCATTTTGATCGCCCAAATCATGTTTTTTCACGATATATCGACGATATTGCGATGCTTTTCACGATTTGTTGTTTTTGTCGCATTTCAGGTGATTTGGCGCGATTAGGAGTGATCTCGAGATGCGTGTAATCTAGACGACCTCCCCGAGGGGTATTTTGCTGTTGGAGAGGAGCGGAAGAAGAATGGACATCGCAGGAGCGACGAGGAGGCCAAAACAATCAGATTGGGCATTTTTTGTGTCCCACTCGGCCGAGTGGAGGAGCCACTCGGCCGACCAGCGAGACACTGCTCGGCCGACCCGTTCAGACACGATTTCCATGTGTACTCGGCCGAGCGACGGAGACCACATCGGCCGAGTGACGATACCACGTCCGCCCGAGTGGCGCCCAGACGAAGCCCCTTCAAAATGTCGAAGTTTCTGTTTTTCGGCCACCTGAGCTTCAGAAGACCCACTCGGCCGAGTGGTAAATCCCGTCCGCCCGAGTGAAGTGAAGCCATCGGCCGAGTGACGACAACTCACTCGGCCGAGCCGCCCCCGAACTGAAGACCCCTGAAGCCCACGACTTACTGGAAAATGACAGGGTTTTCACTCAGCCGAGCGACTTTTGTCACTCGGCCGAGTGCGATGCGCTGCCTGTAGCGAAATTTGCGGAAAACAGGCTGTGCAGGGGCGTTTTGGTCAGGATTTTTAGACGATTTTTGGGGCTATTTAAGCTCTGTTTTTACCCTAGTTTTGGGGGCTATCTCTCAGATTTTTTGCAGCTTTTTGAGTCTACTTTTTAGCTTTATTAATTGTGATTGGAGAAGAGAAAAACTTGGATTTTTGTTGGATTAATTGAAGATCTACATTGGTTTGCATTTCTCTTCCCCAAAAACTCTATTTTTATTGTTTATATCATTGTTGTGATGAATTCCATTGCCTATTTCATTGATTATTTTTGTGCTATTGCTATGATTTGTGAGTAGTCTCCACGTCTCGGGGCGTGGGGATGAACCCTACAAGCCCTATTTCCTATTTGTGTTGAATTGGTAGAAATTGAGCTAGGATTGTTATTAGGGATTAGATTGGGATCGAATTACTACGGATAGCTAGGTATTCATATCAATTGGGATTTGCAAGAGATTGGATCCCAATTTGATAGGAAGCCCTAGAAATCCGAATTGGGTTGGAGTCGGATTTTCGAAGTATCGGTTTGCAAGAGATTGGACCGATACTAGGACCTCCGGTTGCAATTCCGTGCCGATACCCGTTTGCAAGAGATTGGACGGGTAGGAACTATCCTAATCTAGATTGTGGACCGAGTTTGCAAGAGATTGGGCTCGGTGCGCAATTGGACGATGATGTTGATCCTAATGCTAGCTTCCCTAGGCTAGGGTTTGCAAGAGATTGGACCCAAACCTAGGATAGCTATAGACCGGCAACAGCGCGAGAGCGTGAGCTTGGTTCCACATTTAGTTGCAACTAGTTCATCCAAATTCTCATTCTAGCGATTTCGATACCGGTGAACCACATTTATGAAATACGGTGAGTAGTGGGGATTCCCCTTTCCCTAGACGTTCTTTATTTGATTTGATATTTCGCAAATTTGTCTGACGATTGTGACAGGATCGCCCAAGGCAATTATCTCTGTTCCTAAATAGCCAGGTTGATCAGGAGCAAGCACGGTCTTTCGTCCTCCCTGTGTTCGATACCCGCTCGCCACCATACCGTGCGCTTGCGGTAAAACTACAACCGTCGCCTCGGGACGTGTATCCGGGGCGCGATCAAGTTTTTGGCGCCGTTGCCGGGGAGGGCATTTTGACGGTGCTCGGCACCGACCACCCGGTTATTTCTTCTTACTTTCTTCCTTTACTTCCCTCTCTATCTTATCCTAACTTCATTCGTAGCCCTATTTGCACATTCTCCTCGTATTTTGCATAAGATCTTAACAGGGAGAATGGGGGATGCAACGCCAACAATAGAACTCAGTCGAGAAGACTATGACTCCTTCACAGACCTCCTTAAGGAGCTTGTCGACGAGGTCCACACTACCGGAGCATTTGCTATCAATATCAAGGACCCCGACGAACAACTATTTGCTAGCTTTGTGATGGACCAAATCTCCCCGGAAGGGACTATCGGAGGCAATGTCAGAGTTGACGTGGTCGACGACAAATTGTATTTCGAAGACAATAGAGCAAATGTCGAAGAGCACTATGCTCCCGAAGAACCCTTCGAGCAAACCGACATTCAGGGTGTTACACTTTATGACGCTCACTCTTGTTTTTATGAATCGTCTGATGTGTTTCTTGATTCCAGGTACGAACTGGAGCAGAGTGAAGGTTTTGGCGATGCTAGCACTGAATCAGAGGGCGCCTACTTCGATGCCTCATCCTCACTAAGTAGCGAGTCCGACTCGTCACAAGAAAGCATGCCACCTGAACATGAGCTAAACCCGGATGACGAGGAAGAAGCCGAATTCATGCGAGCTGATAAAGTGGAAGGAGCAGCGCCACCTGAGGTAGAGCTTAAACAATTACCGCCGAATCTAAGGTATGCCTTTTTGGGTAATAAATTGACTTTTCCGGTGATAGTCAATTCCCACCTCACACAAGATCAACTTGAAAAACTCCTAGACGTCCTTAGGAGCCACAAAGATGTCTTGGGATACACTATTTCCGATCTAAAAGAAATAAGCCCTAGGCTTTGCACGCATCGGATCCATTTGGAGGATACCGAAGCCACCTACATAGAGCCTCAAAGGCGGTTGAACCCGAACATGAAGGAGGTGGTTAAAAAGGAAATCCTAAAATTGCTTGAAGCCGGTATAATTTATCCTATCTCTGACAGTAGATGGGTTAGCCCCGTCCACGTCGTCCCCAAGAAAGGAGGGATGACTGTCATAAAAAATGACAAAGGTGAGCCAATATCCACGCGCACTGTCACGGGATGGCGAATGTGCATTGACTATAGGAGACTCAATAAAGCCACCCGAAAGGACCATTACCCATTGCCATTCATCGATCAAATGCTTGAACGCCTCGCGAACCATAAATACTTTTGCTATCTAGACGGGTATTCGGGTTTCTTCCAAATCCCTTTGCACGAAGATGACCAAGAAAAGACAACTTTCACTTGTCCCTATGGCACCTACGCATACCGTAGGATGCCGTTCGGCCTTTGTAATGCTCCCGCCACTTTTCAAAGATGTATGACATCCATATTTTCCGATTATATTGAAAATATTATGGAAGTTTTTATGGATGATTTCTCGGTTTACGGAAGTGAGTTTGACTCTTGCTTGGAAAATCTCACTAAAGTCCTAAAAAGGTGCCAACAAAACAATCTCACTCTCAATTGGGAGAAGTGTCACTTCATGGTCACGGAAGGTATAGTTCTCGGACATCTTGTTTCCTCAAGAGGAATCGAGGTAGATAAAGCTAAAATTGAGGTAATCGAAAAACTTCCTCCTCCTATTAATGTCAAGGGCATTAGAGGCTTCCTTGGTCACGCGGGGTTTTACCGCCGCTTCATTAAGGATTTCGCCTTGATTGCCCGACCACTTACTTCCTTACTCGCTAAAGATGTTCCTTTTGACTTTTCAGGAGAATGCTTGCAAGCTTTCAACACCTTGAAGGAAGCACTAGTCTCAGCGCCCATCATTCAACCGCCGGATTGGAGCCTCCCTTTTGAGCTAATGTGCGATGCTAGCGACCAAGCCATTGGAGCGGTATTGGGACAAAGGAAAGATAGGAAGCTTCATGCGATATACTACGCAAGCAAGACATTGGATGACGCGCAGAAAAACTACACAACTACCGAAAAGGAGCTTCTAGCGGTCGTCTATTCCATAGAGAAGTTTCGCTCCTACCTCCTCGGTTCCAAGGTGATTGTCCACACCGACCATGCGGCATTGAAGTATCTTTTAAACAAGAAGGAGGCCAAACCCCGGTTGATTAGGTGGATACTCTTGTTGCAAGAATTCGACCTAGAGATCAGAGATAAGAAGGGTACAGACAATGTCGTGGCGGATCATTTATCTAGGCTCATTCGCGACAAGGAGGATGAGAGCTTACCTATTGACGACACATTTGTTGATGAGAGGCTATATGCGGTAAGGACCGAGGAAGTATCTTGGTACGCGGACTTCGTCAACTACTTGGCGTGCGGAATCAAACCGCATGGGATGTCCACGCAACAAAAGAGGAGATTTATGCATGAGGTCCGTAGCTATTTTTGGGAAGATCCTTACCTTTTCAAGATATGCAAAGATAGTGTCATTCGTAGGTGTGTTTCTAAAGAGGAGGCAACGTCTATCATCTTGCATTGCCACGGTCTACCATGCGGGGGACATCATGCCGCCTCTAAAACAACCGCTAAGATCTTGCAGAGCGGATTCTTCTGGCCCACAATGTTTAAAGACACCCACGCTTTTGTGAAGGGTTGCGATAGATGTCAACGGACCGGGAATATCTCCAAGCGCAATGAGATGCCGATGAGACCCATCCAGGAGATTGAGCTTTTTGATTGTTGGGGAGTAGACTTCATGGGGCCTTTTCCGTCGAGCAATGGCAACAAGTACATCCTATTGGCCGTTGACTATGTCTCCAAATGGGTGGAAGCTATTGCCACCCCTACTAATGATGCAAGGGTCGTCTCCAAATTCTTCAAGCAAAATATCTTTCCGCGCTTTGGAGTGCCGCGTACCTTAATAAGCGACGGGGGAAGCCACTTCATAGAGAACAAGTTTGAAGCCATGCTAAAGAAGTACGGGGTAAATCATAGAGTTGGGATGGCTTATCACCCCCAGACAAGCGGCCAAGTAGAAGTCTCAAATAGAGAAATCAAGCAAATTCTCGAGAAAACCGTGGATCGGTCTAGAAAGGATTGGTCAATGAAGTTAAACGATGCTCTATGGGCCTATCGCACGGCCTTTCGCACCCCCATCGGTACCACACCGTTCCGCCTAGTTTATGGGAAGGCTTGCCACTTGCCGGTAGAGTTGGAACACCGCGCATATTGGGCCATCAAGACCTTTAACTACGATTATAAGAGTGCGGCGGTGAGGCGACTCTTGGACATCAACGAACTTGATGAAATAAGGAGAGACGCCTATGAGAGCTCGAGAATTTACAAGGAAAGGACCAAGATTTTCCACGATGCCCGCATAACTGTCACGGACTTCAAGGTGGGAGACAAGGTCTTGCTCTACAATTCCCGACTCCGACTATTTCCCGGTAAGTTGAGGTCACGTTGGTCGGGACCTTTCACCATCAAGCACATACAACCGGGAGGAGCTTTCGAGTTGGAAAGCAAGGATGGTACCACATTCAAAGTAAATGGTCAAAGGCTCAAGCACTAGTCCGAGGGGATCCCGACGGGCGAAACCAATAGAGTATATTTGCTTAAAGAGCGGTCGGATGATTACATGGACCTCCTTGATGAGGTGATAGAGGAGGCGATTCCTCACTCAATTGGGGCCCTTTTTGATGAAGAATTTGATGAAGGCCCGGATTTAGGCCAAGATGAAAAGATTGAAGATGATTCCCCCGACTTCTCCGCTGATGAAGATGAAGGCGACGCTGATGTCGCGAGGATTCGAGAGCTCTGCAAGCTCTCGAAATTAAAGTCTCCAAAGAAAGCTCCGCCGGCACGGAAATCGGCATCGCCGGTTAAGCCGTTGACCGGGGCAAATGCTAGCTTGGGGGAGCCTCCCCCCAACACTATTCGAGATAGGAGACCACCGCGGGAGAACGCTACGCCGCCACGTTCGAATCCAAGCGCGCTCCCCGGCAAGTTTGACGGGTGCATCTCATATGCACCAAACATCCCGCATTGATTGAAAATTATAGGGGGTCGAGCTCACGACCTAAAACGAGCGCTTGTCGGGAGGCAACCCGACGGTTTTTGCTTCATTTTTACTTTTTCTTTATTTTCGTTTTTGAGACTTTTAGTGTTTTGAGTCATCCGACCAAAAATTTTGTGATAACGGGTCCTATTTTTCTTGACAGGAGAGAAGATAGGTAGATCATCATGAGGAGGATGAACGAGACGATGAGGAGCACCCCAAGAAGGCGTTCGACGCTTAGGAGGAGCATGAAATCGACTGGAGAAAGAAAGACAGAGTTTAGAGCCCAAACGAAGACAAACAGCAGAATACAAGGCTCACTCGGCCGAGTATACTAGTCACTCGGCCGAGTCCAGAAGTTCGTCCGGCCGAGCCGCTCACGAACGAGGGAAGTCTGTTGTACCCAACTCTCTGTCTATTTTCCTCATTTCATTATAACTGCTACTCGGCCGAGTATATATATTCACTCGGCCGAGTAAAACGGATACCCTCCTAGGACGAGTCATGCCGAGTAGCTTGAGTCACTCGACCGAATGGACTTACTCCACTCGGCCGAGTCTGGCAAAGCCACTCGGCCGAAGCGATATCGGGGAGAAATTTTTATTTGCCTCGCTCGGCCGAGTGACCACGTCACTCGGCCGAGTCGTAACTTTTCTATATATAAGCTGAAGGGGGGCGCGGAATTCGAAAACGAAAACCCCCAAATTCTCGCCCGCGCCCCTTCAGCTCCCACGCCCGATTCCCCCTCGCTCGACCCTCACTCGCCCGACCGCCGCTGCCCCGCCGCCGCTCGCCCCGCCACCGCCGGCCGAGTCCGCCGACGCCTCGCCCGAGTCGCCGCCGGCGGCCTTGTCTCCGATCACCTCCGGTTCGCTCGTTCTCACCATTTTCTTCTCTTTTTGCGTAGTTTTTGAGGATCCGTGTATTAATCGAACCCCTAACCCGAATCAATTCCCAAAACTATCCGTTATACCCATATTGCTCCATACATTTTGATTATTACTCGCTGATATCGATTTTCCATGCGCAGGTTGCTTTTTGGAGCTTAGGGGAGCTCAGGGGAGCTTCTACGGGCTGTTTTGGATTTCGTGGAGGCGCGGACTTCGCACACTTCCACTGCTTAGCACTCGCGGCGTGTTTGGGTATACTATTTCCACTCTTTGTGCACACGCCGCACTTTTCACTTTTCGGCGCGCGCTCGGGGCCGATATGCCGCCCCGGACACGGCCGCGGTCGACGAGAGCTTCCGCCAAGCGGAAGCGGTCGGACGAGCCCGGCCCCTCCCACTTGGTGGAGGACTCTCCTCCACCTTCTCCCACACACCCCGCACAGCCTGCAGGCTCCGCACACCCCGCACAGCCTGCAGCACACCCACAGCCCGCACAGCCTCTCCCTGCCGATCCACAGCCACCACCACCGGCTCCACTGGTCAGGCCGCTCGGGATTACGTTCCGAGACGATGCACACCGCGCCGTCTTCGACCGTATCTCCCAGCGCTCGATCGTACCCTCCAGGTTTGCACACCTCGCTGACCTAGGACGCCTGGGGGTACTTGAGGGGATACTCACGTTGTACGACAACGTGGGTTGGCGCGACTTCCTTCAGGTGTCGGCGGATACTTTTACCCGCCCGACACTTGAGGTTTTGAGCTCGATCGCCCGGACCGACGAGGGATGCTCATTCCGGTTCATGGATCGAGAGTGCCAGGTCACTCTCGATATGATGAGAGCATTTTTCTCATGGCCCGCCGTCCCCGGTGCCGATCGCGGCTACGGCCCTACCCACATCCCCCCACCTTCTTTCGACGCCGGCGCCTTCTGGGCCCGGATTACAGGCCACCACGCCGCCTTTGACCCTAGTAGGGCCAAGGCCTCGGCCATTGTCCACCCCTGCCTACGTATTGCCCAGCGCCTTATGGCGACCACCTTTCTGGCCAGATATGAGCCGGGCACGATGTCTACGCCAGAGCTCTACATGCTCTATGCGATGACACGTCCCAGAGCTCTATCTAGGGATGGACACGAGCTTGTCCCCGCCGTCGTGATCGACATTGCGGCTTGGTTTCTAGACCGTATCATTGTGTCGGTGGGCGCTCGCTCACCGATATGCTGCGGCGGTCTAATCACCTTGCTTACCATGATGACCGGCGAGGACCTACCCGACGACCTGCGGCGAGTATCGGGCCCCACTTCTCTGTCGATAGACGTTATGGCCCGGATGAAGATGCTTCGTCCGCATGGTGAGCGTCACTGGGTCTGGTTGCACGGCCCCTATGGGGCCGATTACATGATTCTCCCGAGCCCTGCTCGGACTCTGATTGCACCAGCCCACGTTGACTGGATTCCGGCGATGGATGTCCTCATCCCCGCCGCCTACGTGCTCGAGGCCGTGGAGGCCGAGCAGGCCCACGCTGCCCACGCTGCCCAGGTTGCCCCCGCAGACCCTGCTGCACACCCTGCCGAGCATGCTGCCGACCCTGTCGCCGACCCTGTCGACCCTGTGGCCCCTCAGCCTGTTCCTGACGTTTCTGCTGCTCCTGACACTTCTGTCCCCACCTCTGCCAGTGTCGAGAGTACTTTTCCTGAGCCCACTTCCACCACTGTCACCACTTCCGAGGCTGTCACCACCACTCCCACTTCCGCCTCCGGCCCTTTGTCCGTGGAGCCTCTTTCCTCAGCACTCCCCGAGCGCCCACCGACCTTTGTCGAGAGTGGAGAGCCCTCGTTTGCCGCGGTCGTGGAGACCATGGCTAGCATGATCTCTGCTGGGATTGCGCCTTTTGGTCCACACACTTCCACCCCAGCGGGAGATTCCTCTGTCTCCACAGCCGCCGTATTCTCCGAGAGCGTCGTGGCGTCTGTCCCCACTTCTGGGCCACTTACCTCTCTTGCCACCTCGTTGCCACCTTTGCACGCTTCTTTTGCTGCCGCTGCCTCCACTTCTCACCAGCCGGCGTCCCGGCCTCACACTGAGGCCAGGCCCACATTTGCTGGCGCGGCACCTTTTGTCCCCTTCCCTGCTGAGCCCGTTACATACTCCACTCGCGTACGCCAGCCTCGCCCTGCGCAGCCTAGACCGGTGCGTCCCTCTGCACCACCCCCGCCCGACACTGTACTGCAGAGCATACGTGCTCTTGAGTTGGCGGTGAGTGGTCTTAGAGGAGACCTTAGGACCCTGTCCTCCACCGTCTCTACGATGGCTGGACGCTTCGAGCTGATCCCCCAGATCCACTACTGCCTTACACAGGTTCTGGAGCGTCTCCCACGCGTACCCCCGCCCACCCAGCAGGTTCCCACACACACTTCTACGCACACTAGACCTGCTTCCACTTACACCCTCACCCCAGCTCAGCAGCCCACACCACCACCACCACCACCTCCGCCTCAAGACGGAGACGGCGCAGCACCACCTTCCTAGGCACCCTTGATGCCATCGATTCCTTTTGCCGTTGTGCTGCCCGTTTCTGCTGGGTCCTGATGTCTTTTTGTCCACCCCCCTCCCCTCACTTATTTTGGGTTTCTCATTTTGCCGTATCTCTATATATCTTTTTTGGGAGAGAGGGAGAGCTTTTCGGTGACACATATATCCTCGTATCACTCATATCTGTGCATGCATCATATCCGCATCATATTTTCACTTCTTTATTTTTCCTTTTATTTTCTTTTTTCTTTCCATCATGCATGCATCCTCACTTGCACCTCTCATTACTTGTCTCTCTGTGTGCCACACTTTGCACATTGAGGACACTGTGCCGTTTAGCTTGGGGGAGTGAGTCCTCACTTTCTTTTTCGTTTAGCCACCTTTATTTTCAGTTTTTCACACCGTTTTTCACTTTTGCACTTATTTTTCATTATTTTTCCTTTATCTTGCCATGCATCACGTTTTTCTTATTTTCCTGTGTGCCGCATTGCATAGTTCTATTTTCCTTTTATCTTTACTTCTTTCCTTTTTCATCTCATGCTAGAGATGAATTTTCTGTGATGATGTCTACGTGGAGTTAGCTTATTCTATATGCATGCTATATTTGTCATGTCTTAGGTTTTATATCTGATATCATATGCTATGACTTGCTTTGCATTTAGAAATAGTAACCCACACTTTTTCCACATGAAAATGGATGAAGTTTTATTATTAGCTGAGCCTGAATATTTATATGTATGCTATCACAGAAAACACACCAAGATTCACGCATTGAATGCCTATATATGGAGTACTGATTTCTTTTCCTATATCACTTCTATATGCATGAATTGTACACTTCACTTCAGGATGATTGAATGATGTTAGCTATGATATATCTGGATTAGTTAGCTTTTTTGTGATCGAAACTGAGTAGATTAGATTACCCTGCTGAAGTTGTCGTGCATGTCTTATAGAGTGAACTGAGAGTTACATTTATTTCTTTCTCCACAAATCTTGAACATCATTTCTCTACTTTTAAAATCATTGGTGAATCCCCCCCTTAGTGATTCTATTTTTATGGCATTTCCCCCACTATTAATTCCTAGCTCCAAGTTTCTTATTCTAAAAAAAATGATAAAAGAGAGAAAAACATTCTTGTATATCATTACCTCTCTCTGAGTTGGGATCATTGTGTATATATTGCTTATTGCAAAGAAAAAAAAGAGAGAAGAAAAAAAAGAGAAAAGAAATGGAGGAAAAATCCTCAATAAAATATCCCATCCCACTTTCTCTCTTCTTTCTCTTCTTTGCTTTTTGGAGCTATATGTATGAAAAATGGGGATTTAAATATTTTTTTGTGCCACCACGCTTATAGATAAGCTTGGGGGAGGGGATCCATTGATGTGTGAGAGAGTGACTACTTGACATTGCACGACAACCTAGGCTAAGTAATATTCTATACTCGGTGAGATTGTTTCTAGCTTCGCGAAATCCAGAAATCTAAGCCTAGCGTTCATTTCATGAAATCCAAACTTTTCCATTCTCTCTATTCTATAGTGTGATACTCTTATACTCCAGATAGAAAGCGTTCAATTGAAAAGTGTGTGGTCTGTGATTTGTATACCGCTTTAAATGATTCAGACGATGTTGATTTTAAAATCATTCCGTTTTTCATGATTATATCGTTGTTCATGGGATTTCTATTTCTATTTGCACTATTATACTATGATATCAAAATAAGATTCTTTGACATGTATTTCTCATTCGGTGCATGCTATAAGAGTAAGTGAAACCCACGTCCTGAGAAAATGATCTAGCATCCTTCCTCTTCGCTTCTTTCTTTCTTTATTTTCATTTCGTTTTCATTCTTCTTCGTTTTTCTTTTTTTTCTCGTTTTTTTTCGCCATTTTCTTTTTCCGAATCCACCGGGTTCGCCTTTTACTTATCTTCCTCGAGGACGAGTAAGAGGCAAGCTTTGGGGATTTTGATCACTCCTTATTTTACACCCTTTTCCCGCATGTTTGCATGCCATTTTGATCGCCCAAATCATGTTTTTCACGATATATCGACGATATTGCGATGCTTTTCACGATTTGTTGTTTTTGTCGCATTTCAGGTGATTTGGCGCGATTAGGAGTGATCTCGAGATGCGTGTAATCTAGACGGCCACCGACGACCTCCCCGAGGGGTATTTTGCTGTTGGAGAGGAACGGAAGAAGAATGGACGTCGCAGGAGCGACGAGGAGGCCAAAACAATCAGATTGGGCATTTTTTGTGTCCCACTCGGCCGAGTGGAGGAGCCACTCGGCCGACCAGCGAGACACTGCTCGGCCGACCCGTTCAGACACGATTTCCATGTGTACTCGGCCGAGCGACGGAGACCACATCGGCCGAGTGACGATACCACGTCCGCCCGAGTGGCGCCCAGACGAAGCCCCTTCAAAATGTCGAAGTTTCTGTTTTTCGGCCACCTGAGCTTCAGAAGACCCACTCGGCCGAGTGGTAAATCCCGTCCGCCCGAGTGAAGTGAAGCCATCGGCCGAGTGACGACAACTCACTCGGCCGAGCCGCCCCCGAACTGAAGACCCCTGAAGCCCACGACTTACTGGAAAATGACAGGGTTTTCACTCGGCCGAGCGACTTTTGTCACTCGGCCGAGTGCGATGCGCTGCCTGTAGCGAAACTTGCGGAAAACAGGCTGTGCAGGGGCGTTTTGGTCAGGATTTTTAGACGATTTTTGGGGCTATTTAAGCTCTGTTTTTACCCTAGTTTTGGGGGCTATCTCTCAGATTTTTTGCAGCTTTTTGAGTCTACTTTTTAGCTTTATTAATTGTGATTGGAGAAGAGAAAAACTTGGATTTTTGTTGGATTAATTGAAGATCTACATTGGTTTGCATTTCTCTTCCCCAAAAACTCTATTTTTATTGTTTATATCATTGTTGTGATGAATTACATTGCCTATTTCATTGATTATTTTTGTGCTATTGCTATGATTTGTGAGTAGTCTCCACGTCTCAGGGCGTGGGGATGAACCCTACAAGCCCTATTTCCTATTTGTGTTGAATTGGTAGAAATTGAGCTAGGATTGTTATTAGGGATTAGATTGGGATCGAATTACTACGGATAGCTAGGTATTCATATCAATTGGGATTTGCAAGAGATTGGATCCCAATTTGATAGGAAGCCCTAGAAATCCGAATTGGGTTGGAGTCGGATTTTCGAAGTATCGGTTTGCAAGAGATTGGACCGATACTAGGACCTCCGGTTGCAATTCCGTGCCGATACCCGTTTGCAAGAGATTGGACGGGTAGGAACTATCCTAATCTAGATTGTGGACCGAGTTTGCAAGAGATTGGGCTCGGTGCGCAATTGGACGATGATGTTGATCCTAATGCTAGCTTCCCTAGGCTAGGGTTTGCAAGAGATTGGACCCAAACCTAGGATAGCTATAGACCGGCAACAGCGCGAGAGCGTGAGCTTGGTTCCACATTTAGTTGCAACTAGTTCATCCAAATTCTCATTCTAGCGATTTCGATACCGGTGAACCACATTTATGAAATACGGTGAGTAGTGGGGATTCCCCTTTCCCTAGACGTTCTTTATTTGATTTGATATTTCGCAAATTTGTCTGACGATTGTGACAGGATCGCCCAAGGCAATTATCTCTGTTCCTAAATAGCTAGGTTGATCAGGAGCAAGCACGGTCTTTCGTCCTCCCTGTGTTCGATACCCGCTCGCCACCATACCGTGCGCTTGCGGTAAAACTACAACCGTCGCCTCGGGACGTGTATCCGGGGCGCGATCAATAGCGTTTACAGTTAATCTTCTAGACAGACACAGTGCAGCGCCCACAAAGCGCCACTGGAATGGAGTAAAACATCTTCTGCGATACCTCCAGGGTTCCATTGATCTTGGACTTTACTACCAGAGAGGTGCCTCCCCCAAATTATTTGGTTATGCTGATGTAGGTTATCTCTCAGATCCGCACACGGCAAAATCCCAAACAGGTTTTGTTTTTACCTACGGAGGTACTACTATCTCCTGGAGATCGGTAAAGCAAACCACAACAGCTACATCATCCAACCATTCAGAGCTCATTGCGATCCATGAAGCAAGCAGAGAGTGCTATTGGCTACGATCCGTCGTCCAACACATTCTTCAATCTACTGGCTTGAAGACCGGTGATTTGGAGCCTACTGTCCTGTTTGAAGATAACGCTGCATGCATTGCTCAACTTCAAAAAGGCTACATCAAGGGCGACAGGACGAAGCACATATCTCCCAAGTTTTTCTGGACACATGAGCTAAAGGAGGACAAGCAGATCGAAGTTCAGCAGATACAGTCCTGCAACAACTTAGTTGATCTTTTTACTAAGTCTTTGCCCAAATGTATTTTTGTAAAGCTTGTAAAGAACATTGGTATGCAACAATTGAAAGACCTGCAAGCCTGAAGCTTGTACGGATCAGTGGGAGTAACCCGTGGGTTGCACTCTTTTCCCTTAAGCTGTTGGGTTTTTCCTACTAGGTTTTCCACAGCTAAGGTTTTAACGAGGCAAACACACTTACTCTGGATCCAGAAGTATCCACCCCTCTTTGCCTCAGATGCAGAGACCAAAGTGATGAATGTGTAAGGGGGAGTGTTATGAATGAGGGAGGCCTTTGGCCTCCCCTCCTTCATTACCCACTCATTGGTCCCCATTACTATGGGTAATGGGGACCCTTGGTCTCCTTGAGGCCCTTCATCTCCCTTCTCTAGTTTAATATATAGAGAACCATGGCCTATTGCCATGGTTACTCACTCTTTTCCTAAGAAAGCTTGTCTCTCTCTCTTGAGTTCTATCGCCTTTTAACAATCTTTTTTTTCCACAAAGAAAAACGGTGTTGGGCTTGTGGCCCTCTAATTTGACGCTTCTTTTCTTTTGGAAAAAAAAAATGCTTGCATACAGTGTATAAAGTCCGGCCCCAAAAATTTTCTTTGAAGAGTCTTGCAGTAAATGAGAAGAAAGTAGTACTTTTATGTCACCGCTGATGAAATATAGAATAGAACAATATACGACTGGAGATGATGAGAAGAAACCAGCAAAGTTATCATTAACCTCAATGAGTTTAAATACACTACATCAAGGATACAAGAGTAATCTACTTGAGGAGATGTGAACCGGTGTGTCTCTTGGTATGTGAACTGGGGGTGGCAAACGGGTCAGGTGGCTTCGGGTTCGGGTCGGGTCAGATTTGACCCGACCCGTTTAGGGGTAAACCCTAACCCGACCCGGATTGATTGAATCCGGGTCGGGTTTGGGTGACCCGAAAAATTTCCGGGTCGGGTTCGGGTTAACCCGTCGGGTTAAGATTTGACTTATACACAACTGCTCCTTTTTCGATATCCAGCTATTTATTAAGAGCCACCGGTAATTTATTAAATGTTGCATAATTTCCCGTAGCTCGTCGCTTAAACCACGCCGATGACATTAATGAAGTATAATTAACGTTACCATTTTATTAACGGAAGTAATAAAATTAACTAAAAAGTTGTATGTAAAGGGAATTGAATACAAGACCTCTTAAAGAAGAGGACAAAAATTCAATCGTACAAGCACAACTCCCCATTGCAACGGTGTATTTAAGTTATTATAAATTTTTTTATATAAATAGAGAAAGTAAACCGGGTCGAATTCGGATCATTCGGGTTGACATGCCAAACCCATACCCGACCCGGATTTTATCCGGGTCGGGTCGGGTCAACCCATATCCTACTTGACCCGTATTGGCCCATACCCATACCCGGTTTAGGATGCCGGGTTCGGTTCGGTTAGGGTCGGGTCAGGCTCATTTTGCCACCCCTAATGTGAACCAGTATGTCTCTTGGTATGTGAACTGATGTGTCTCTTGTGATGTCAATTGGTGTGTCTCTTGGAGACCCGTGTCTGGTGGAAAGATGAATAAGAGGCTCTTTGATATCTGCTGAATTAAAGCTAGGTCTTATTTTCTTATATGCCCCCTCAAACTGAGCGGCAGAAATGACGAACAGTTTGTCCCTTAGAAGTTCGAAGCGCGCCGTAGTTAGGCTCTTTGTGAAGATGTCCGCCGGGTTATCCTCCGTGGAGATGTGTCGAACTCGAATGTTGTTGGAAGTTACTTGCTCATGGATAACGTGGAAGTCAACGGTGAAGTGCTTTGTTCTTGAGTGAAAGACCGGGTTGGATGATAAGGAGATAGCCGACTTGTTATCACACCAAACTAAGCGGGGTATCATGGAGTGGAATCTTCAGAACGGTCAAGAGAAGCTGCAGCCAAATGATTTCTTTCGTAGTCAGTGATAGTGAGTGATATTCAGACTCTGTGGAGCTGTGAGAGATAGAGGGATGTTTCTTGGCACTCCAAGTGAGGGGGGTTTTGCCGAGGAAGACGCAGAAACCCTGATAGACCGGCGATCAGTTGGGTCACCGACCCAGTCCGCATCAGAAAAGGCGACTAGGGACAGTGGGCTAGGCTGAAGGATGATGCCATGGGTCGGAGTATGATGGAGGTACCGAAGTATGCGCTTGACCGCGGTGAGATGAGACTCACGAGGGTTGTGAAGAAACTGGCAGACCTGATTGACAGCAAATGCAATGTCCGGACAAGTCAAAGTGAGATACTGAAGAGCACCAACAATGCTGCGGTAGTAGGAACCATCGAAAAGAGGAAGATCATGGGTCACAGAGGATGGTTTGGCCGAGACAGGGGTCCGGGCCGATTTGCAGTCGGTAAGTCCCGCTCGCTGAAGGAGGTCTTTCGAGTACTTAGACTGGTGAACGAAGCTCCCATGAGAATGACGATGTATTTCTAGGCCCAAGAAGTAGGATATGTTGCCAAGGTCTTTAAGGTAGAATTCCTGAGATAACATGTTAATAAACTGCTGGATATATGTGGAGGAGGTTCTTGTAATGAGGATGTCGTCGACGTAGAGCAGAATCACTGTAGTCTGACCGTCGGAGTGTCGGATGAAGAATGATGAGTGGACAATGTTGGGATGGAAGTCATGTTGACGAATGAATGTAGAAGAACAGGCGTACCACTGTCTCGGTGCTTGTTTAAGGCCATACAGTGCCTTGCGGAGCTTGCAAACATGGTGGGATAGATTCGGATCAATAAAGCCGACCGGCTGCTCCATATAGAGATCCTCTGCAATATTGCCATGGAGAAAGGCATTGAAAACGTCAAGCTGCTTGATTGGCCAGTCGAAGTGAAGAGCGATAGTAATCAGAA
This sequence comes from Scilla litardierei, assembly GCA_030789695.1. Lineage (NCBI taxonomy): Eukaryota > Viridiplantae > Streptophyta > Magnoliopsida > Asparagales > Asparagaceae > Scilla > Scilla litardierei. The sequence continues at coordinate 179,540,499 of CM061139.1, read as the reverse complement.
GGCAGATGGAGCCATGTTTGGCCACCGGACTGAAGGTTTCAGCATAGTCGAGACCTTCCTTTTGGTGAAAGCCCTTTGCAACTAACCGGGCTTTATAGCGAGTAATAGTGCCCGTTGCATCTCTTTTGATCTTGTATACCCACTTGCAGCCTATGATATTGGATTTAGGAGGGGGCACAACAAGCTCACATGTCTTCTGGTGGATGAGGGCATCAAATTCAGACTTCATTGCATTACCCCAGTGGAAATGCTTGGAGGCTTCCCTGAAAGAGAGTGGTTCCTCAGATGAAAGAGCAGCATGGAGGTTAAGGGGCAGGCGAGGGCGGAATGTGACGACCATGGACCAGGTAGTCATTGGATGAGGATGATGGGTATTGGCGGGAGGAGGTGAAGCCGTAGGTGGGGAAGAGGGAGTGGGAGATGGTGTTTCTGGGAGGTAGGCTTCGAGATGGGTTATCGGGGTTTGGTGACCCGTGGTATATGGGAGGAATTGCTCGGGGACGAGAGGATGGTAATGGGCTGTGCCGGGCTGTAGGGCTTCATTGTGTGCGGGAGAGGCCGGTGGAAGAGTGGTTGGTATTGAAGCCTCTGGGAAGTTACAGTGCAAAGATGGTCCGGGAGATGAGTCGAGTGGATTACCGGGGAATGGAAGTCCCGAGAGGGGATGTCACGGGGATGGCAGAGGAGCCGGATGCGGTCGGGAGTATGGGAAGACTTGTTCTTCAAACTTGACATATCGGGTGAGGTAGGTTCGTTTGGTGTTTATCTCCATGCATTTGTAGACCTTCATGTTGTCCACGTAGCCAAGGAAGACACATGGTTGGGACCGCTGCTCAAGTTTATCGCTTGCATAAGGTCTGAGACACGGGAAGCAAAGGCAGCCAAATGTGCGCATCCACTTGTAATCTGAGAGCCGATGATGTAGAATCTCAAGGGGAGATTTATTTTGTAGTGTTGAAGATGGTAGCCGGTTGATAAGATACACGGCCGTCTTGGCTGCATCTGGCCAATGCTGTTTTGGCATGGAAGCGGTTAGTAGTAAAGCAAGTGTTGTTTCAATTATGTGTCGGTGTTTTCTTTCTGCAATACCGTTTTGTTCCGGGGTATATGGTGCAGATGTTCGATGTATGATCCCAAGGCGATGAAATAGGGATGAAAACTGATTATTGACAAACTCCCCCCCCTTACCGTCAGAACGAAATATTTTGATTTTAGTGGTGAACTGTCGTTCAACCATGGTTTGATAGGACTGAAAAATAGACAACACATCAGATTTGTGATATAGAGGATAGAGCCAAGTGTAGCTAGAAAAATCATCGATGAAACTGACATGGTATTTATATCCCTTTATAGATTGAAGAGGGGTAGGGCCCCATACATCGGAATGAATTAAAGCTATATGAGAGTTTGATCTTGATTCAGATAAAGGGAACGGTAGTTTGTGGCTCTTGCTCATTGAGCAATGAGAGCAAGATGTCTGAGGTGATAGCTTGACAGAAAGCTTGGAGGCGACCTTGGCGATAATGTGAGAAGCAGGATGACCAAGTCTGGTATGCCAAAGATTACCCGAGGAACAGGATGCAAAAAGAGCAACTGGTTCAGAACGAATAGGGTAGAGCCCGTTCTTACTCGGGCCGTGGAGAATTATTTGGCCAGTGGCGATATCCTAAACAACAAAACCAGTAGAGGAAAATTTAATGACACAGTTGTTATCTCTGGAGAATTGTTTAGCAGTAAGCCGAATGGACCATGTCCATCGCAACCGCATGACTCTCCTTGATCGTCAGCCGTAAGCCGAGGGGCTGCCCCCTCGTAACTGAACGATTCGACTTCGTCGTCGGTCGTAAGCCAAAGGGACCATGTCCCTCGCAACCGCACAACTCTCCTTGATCGTCAGCCATAAGCCGAGGGGCCACCTCCTCGCAACTGAACGATCCGACTCCGTCATCGGCCGTAAGCTGAAGGGGCCATGTCCCTCACAACCGCACGACTCTCCTTGATCGTCAGTCGTAAGCCGAGGGGCCACCCCCTCGCAACTGAACGATCCGACTCCGTTGTCGATCGTAAGCCGAAGGGACCATGCCCCTCGCAACCGAACAACCCCCGTCGTCAGCAGTAAGCCGATGGGCCACCCCTCGCAACTGAACGACTCGACTTTGTCAAGGGCCACGCCCCTTGCAACCGAACGGCCTCTGTCCTCAGTAGTAAGCCGATGGGTCAACCCCTCGCAACTGAACAACTCGACTTTGTCGTCAGTCATAAGCCGAAAGGGCCATGCCTCTCGCAACCGAATAACCTCCGTCGTCGGTCGTAAGCCGAAGGGACCATGTCCCTCGCAACCGCACGACTCACCTTGTTCGTCAGCCGTAAGCCGAGGGGTCACCCCCTCGCAACTGAACGATCTAACTTTGTCGTCAGTCATAAGCCTAAAGGGCCACATCCCTCGCAACAGAACGACCCATGTCGTCAGCAGTAAGCCGATGGGCTAACCCCTCGCAACTGAACTACTCGACTTTGTCGTCGTTCATAAGTCGAAAGGGCCATGCCCATCGCAACCGAACGACCTCAGTCGTCAGCAGTAAGCTGATGGGCCAACCCCTCGCAACTGAACGACTCGACTTTGTCGTCGGTCATAAGCCGAATGGGCCACGTCCTTCGCAACTAAACGACCTCCGTCGTCAGCAGTAAGCCGATGGGTCAACTCCTTGCAACTAAACGACTCGACTTAGTCGTTGGACGTAAGCCGAAGGGACCATGTTCCTCACAACTGCACGACTCTCCTTGATCTTCAGCCGTAAGCCAAGGGGCCACCCCCTCGCAACTGAACGATCCGATTTCGTCGTCGACTGTAAGCCGCAGGGACAATGTCCCTCGCAACTGCACGACTCTCCTTGATTGTCAGCCGTAAGCCGAGGGGTCACCCTCTTGCAACTGAACGATCCAACTTAGTCGTCGGACGTAAGACGAATGGGCCATGCCCCTCGCAACCGAGCGACTCTCTTCGTCGTCAGTCGTAAGTCGATGGGTTAACACCCTTAACACTGAACGATGCAACTTAGTCGTCGGACGTAAGACGAAGGGGCCATACCCCTCACAACCGAGCGACTCTCCTCGTCGTCAGCCGTAAGTCGATGGGTTAACACCCTCGCCACTGAACGACGTGACTTCGTCGTCAGCCATAAGCCGAGGGGCCAACCCCTCACCATGGAACGACGCGACTTCGTCGTCAGCCGTAAGCCGAGGGGCCAACCCCTCGCCACTGAACGACGCGACTTCGTCGTCAGTCGTAAGCCAAGGGGCCAACCCCTCTCCACTGAGAGACGCGACTTCGTCGTCAGTCGCAAACCGATGGGGCCACTCCCTCGCCACCAAACGACATTCCTTTACCTGACGGATCGAAGGTCCATTCTTTCCTTCGATTGAGCACATCACCCAACCTCGACATACAAAATCAGTTGAGCTCTGGTGATGGGGGCCATTGTTGAATACATGGGCTCGGGCCATTAAGCAGGTCGATCCATTCTACCGGCTAGGTGAATACGGCCCTTGGCCTATAGCATTTGGGTTGAATGAGTCAGCCTAACCCACTACACTTGGTGGAATAAGTCAAATATCCTCTTGATGGCCCACTCACATGCCTTAATTGGGGGAGTAAATAGCCAGAATAATGGGGGGGGATTACTCCCTTTGATTACTAATTCAAAGCCCACTAATGGGGCAATTAGTTGTCACCTGATGTGGAGGGAGGTTACAAGTCATGGGGAGAGAGGATCAATATCTCAAGGGAGAATGAGGAAAGGAGAGAGGAATCTCGTACAACGAGATCTCCAAGATGCGGCTAAGTTCACACTAAATATACTCTCATCTCCTTCACTCATGTATCATCTTCTTTATCTTGCTCTTAGCTTTTCATCTAATGGAAACTAACTTGAGTGGCAGAGGGGGATCGATCGGGCCCCAACCCCGATCCCTTAACGATTTTCTCATGTTGCAGGATTAAGGAGATATCTCCGAAGCTAGGACAACGTCCATCCGTGGAGTCCTAACACCCACGACCCGGAGAAGCGTCGTTCACGGGTCGCCTCTCTTAGCCGACGAAGGATCGATCCGTCGAAAGCATCCTTGCCGGCCCAAAAACCATTGCGGTCAATTTTGGCCTTAACACATCTTAAATTATTTTGAGAAAGTCATGAGAGTTAATGTCCACGTGAATGGAGATGATCTCGTAATCATTTTTCCCTTTTGAATGGGACAATGAAAGCTTCGCCCTTTAGAAGTATCTTCGGGTTCTTCAGATTATAAGATTGGATAATGATGTGTTGCATCATCAATCCAATGTGGTATATTATATCGTTCCAAAGTTAATAGCTGTAAGATTCTGGACACTTCTGGTGTTCCATTTGCTTCGTCTTTTAGAATTTATGTGGGACTTTTGAAAGTCCATTTAAATGCTCAAGTTAATTTTGTCCGGTAATAGGTGAACTGTGTTCTAAATGTGAAGGATTTCAATTTCACATTGACTATTACGCGGATCATAGTGGGACAAAGCTTCGGGCTTCATTGATTTCTTGAGTCATTGATTAGGGATTTTGTTTTGACGAATATCCATCGAAACTTGGTATTTTATTGATTTTTGAGGGTACTAGGCATCCTCATATAGAGTATTCAGGTTTGAAAGCCTGAATCTCTTGTAGGCGTCCAAAAAAATAGTTTTTAATTGGTCTATTATTAGGGTTAAATGTTTTTGAAAACATACGTCTACAACTATACTCATTAAGAATTATGTTATGACAACAGATTAAATTTGTTATCAAAGTTTATTTGTCCTCGTGAGTAGTTAAGTATACATAAGTTCAATCGATTTTCGTCATTTAGACTAGATATGTATATATTTTTATATGGCATAAGTTAATGACCATTCATGTTGCAAAAGCATTATGGGTCTTATCTGAACTTCTGGTCTGATATTTTTTGCCATTGCCTACTCCATGTCGAGGTATATCATATCTTCCATTTCTTTTTATATATCAGGACGTTGTTGGTCCTGGACTTCCACTGTTTTTAGTCTTCCATATTGTTATTTATAAGGAAGAATGAATATTAGTCTCTCTAAGGAGACATATACAAGGAAAAGAGCTCGTTTCTATACTCCACTTGTCATATTTATGTGGGACTTTTGAAAGTCCATTTGAATGCTCATATATGGTCTTCAGGCCATTATTTTCTTGAGTAATTCAATTTTTATGTGGATAGAGAAACATGCTTAAAGGGAATAAATACGTGGATGCGAATTTCATAAATATATTTCTCATTTGTCTATTAAGCCACAACTTCAGGAGTGAGCGTATATGCAAGGTTAGATTCAAGAATCTTTACTAGTAAAGTGAGATTACTCTAAAAGAGCTTGCGGTGTTATGGAAAACTTCTGGTGTCCATATTGGTCTATATAGACCATATATCTGTGAGATCTATTTACCGCTAAGTGTGCATCTTTTAAGAAGATGGCATAAGTTAATGCATAAAACCTCGTATTTGGTCATATTTATTTTATTTAAGCAAAACGGTGTTGACATATAAATTTGAACTTCAGGTTCAATTGTCAAATATAAATATGATTTTTAAACTTTTGAAAATTTATTTATTATCGAATAGAACTCTCTTATAGATTGTTTGATGCATGATGTCATAAGCAAATTTACCAATTAAGTATTTGGGAGATGCATTGTTGACAGCAGCACATATTTTAGAGTTGCACATAAATGTGTGTAATGTATATAACAAATATATACATATATTAAACACAACATTTTGATTTATATGATCATACAACTACTCCCGCTAAAGAAGATGAACAATTCAAAAATTGTCGTTTCATGACCATATAGGAAACATGGATAATATGCATAATACAGTGAACAAATCAAATTTCACCAAATAATTAAACATTTATCATCATGCATACACTATGCATACACTGTAATTTTGATATATGTCATTGAGGCATGAATCTCCAAAGACATCCGATGAGGTTGGTATCCAAAAAAATCATCAGTACAATTTAATGTGTTATGCACAAGTGGAGTACGATGTGTCCCACTTGTCCACAAAGTAAACAATAAGATAATGAAGCATCTTTAAAGATATATCTAGAATGATGCAACGATAAGAGGAAAAAAATAATTAAACAGATGGCACGGTCCCTTAGCCCAAGCCTCGTTCCAAAAACAAAAAAAAATTTATCCCCACCGATCAAATGACGGAGAGGTGTACGCAGCTGTTGGCCGAAGCCCAGCGAATGGGACGCAAACACACGGCCATGCTCCAGTCGACAGGGCGCATCCCACGGTCAAGCGTAGGCGTGTTGATCTCTTTGGTCGATCCACGGTCAACCGATAGGACGGAGCTTAAGCCCCTCAGCCAAAATCAACGGCGCAAAATCCACGATCGACCGACGATTTTCGGCTAGATCTGGCCGTCTAAGGCCGGATCCAAGGCTGTGGGGTTGGGGGGGCCTGTTTTATGGCGGCTTCAGGCCGTGATCGATAAAATTTTTATCTTTATTTCAATGGCATCGAGAACAAGATTTTTTGGCACAAGCCACTATTAAAAATTAATATTTTATATTGTAATTAGGTCTTTAGATTCTTAAAATCATATTTAAGTTCTAGAAAAATGATATCATGATGACGAATAAAAAATAGGAATTTTGCACAAATCTAGAAATACCTCTAGAAATAGCCTTTTCTACGCATCGATTCCTCCCTCGAGTCGTCGCGAAAAAAAATTCGTCGGAGCTCCGCCGTATCTTTTCCTTCTATACGAGCGTAATCGTGCTATTAACGTGTTGAGAATCAATCTCTATGGTGGATGCCATATATCATATATATATATATTAAGATGGATATCAATGGGCTTTTACAATCATGGTGGATATCAAAGGTCCTAATACCGAAGGTCACAAGGCCTATTCACAACAATTTTGACTTTAGAGGTTAATTTAAATTTAATAATCTTATTTAAATTTTGAAAATGTTGATTGAGAAACAAACAGGCCCATAATAACTTTGAAAAGTTGATTGAGAAAGGGGGGGGAAAGCATGTGAACAGTGCCCAAAACCAGTTCCCAAATGAATTTTCTAGCCCATTTTTTTGCAAAACAAACAGGCCCTAAGCTGATTATTCGTTTTCTTACCTATTTCAATCTAAGCTTCTCCCCCAACCAATTTAACCGTGCTTGAGCCCGTCGTTCGTTTCGCTGCTCCCACAGATTGCACATGAAAGCACCATTCAGACTCAGGTACTGTTTCACATAAATCAAAATACAAGTAGAGTCATATATAGTATATATCCTGCATCTTCATTATGATCAGGCATTAATGTACATAGCAGACTACCAAGATTCCATTACCATCAACCTCATAAGCGCCTGCAGGCTCCTGAGTTACAAGTCAACGGCGTATCATTAACAATCTCTAGAAACAGTAGACGACGTAATTGATATGCTTATTAAAGGCGGCAACATCGAAGTATGCTAGTTATGGCCGTGGCCGGCATAAAACTCTCATCTTCAGGCAACACTATGTGATGCCAAAAATCGGCAGCTAAACTATTGATCCTGTAATTTTTACTACATTTTGTCTTCAATTAACCCAACTGGACCCATCTAATCAAGGCCGGCACACTGTATGGCAGTCGCAGGCGAAGGTAGAAAGGACTCCCTCCATACAACAATTTCTTAATTAGTTAGAGACAAATCATCCACCCACCGCCAATAATTAACCTGTGGCTCTCCCTCATCCGAATGATTCTATAAGAACAGCTATGGGCTCAAGCCACTAATGCAAGTTGCAATCAGAATTATCAAGAACGTATTAGCAACAGGAGAGAGAAAGGGGGAGGAGATGAGAGAGATCCTTCACATTCAGGGTGGCCAGTGCGGGAACCAGATCGGTTCCAAGTTCTGGGAAGTGGTATGCGACGAGCACGGAATTGATACGACGGGGCGATACGTTGGCAACTCCCCGCTGCAGCTGGAGAGGGTGAATGTGTACTACAACGAGGCCAGCTGCGGCAGATTCGTGCCCCGTGCAGTCCTCATGGACCTCGAGCCTGGCACCATGGACAGCGTTCGGACTGGCCCTTATGGCCAGATATTTCGCCCTGACAACTTCATTTTTGGCCAGTCGGGTGCCGGCAATAACTGGGCTAAAGGCCACTACACCGAGGGCGCCGAGCTTATCGACTCTGTCCTCGATGTTGTTCGCAAGGAGGCCGAGAACTGTGATTGCTTGCAAGGTAACATATATTGATTTTTGTTGTTGTTGAGATGCATGATTTGTGTCCTAATCAAATTGATCTTGCAGGATTCCAAGTGTGTCATTCACTTGGGGGCGGAACGGGATCGGGAATGGGCACTCTGCTCATCTCCAAGATCAGGGAAGAATACCCCGATCGAATGATGCTCACTTTCTCAGTCTTCCCGTCTCCTAAGGTCTCGGACACCGTCGTCGAGCCCTACAACGCCACCCTCTCCGTTCATCAGCTCGTCGAGAATGCAGACGAGTGCATGGTCCTCGACAATGAGGCCCTCTACGACATATGCTTCAGAACTCTCAAGCTCAGCACTCCTAGCTGTAAGCTGTTTTTTTACCTATAACAACTGGCCATCGTTATGCATAACTAAAATTTGCTGGTCGTTACCAATATGTAGTTGGGGACCTGAACCATCTGATATCGGCGACAATGAGTGGGGTCACCTGCTGCCTGCGATTCCCAGGCCAGCTGAACTCCGACCTCCGAAAGCTAGCAGTCAATCTGATCCCCTTCCCACGGCTCCATTTCTTTATGGTAGGATTTGCGCCATTGACTTCGCGCGGATCGCAGCAGTACCGTTCCTTGACCGTCCCAGAACTGACGCAACAAATGTGGGACGCCAAGAACATGATGTGCGCCGCGGACCCCCGGCACGGCCGATACCTCACCGCCTCCGCCATGTTCCGAGGCAAGATGAGCACCAAAGAAGTGGACGAACAGATAATCAACGTGCAGAACAAGAACTCGTCCTACTTCGTCGAGTGGATCCCCAACAACGTCAAGTCCAGCGTCTGCGACATACCGCCCAGGGGCCTGTCGATGGCTTCCACGTTTGTCGGCAACTCGACGTCCATCCAGGAGATGTTCAGGCGCGTCAGCGAGCAGTTCACGGCCATGTTCAAGAGGAAGGCTTTCTTGCATTGGTACACTGGGGAAGGCATGGACGAGATGGAGTTCACCGAGGCTGAGAGCAACATGAACGATTTGGTCTCCGAGTACCAGCAGTATCAGGATGCGTCCGCTGACGACGATGGAGACTACGACGACCAGGAGGATGCGGACCATGATCACTAATGGACTCACCTCCTCTACTACACTATGCGATGCTGTTTCTGTAATAATTTGCGTGCGTCATGTTATTCGGATTGAGAGGGTTGCTTGTTTTCCTGAGATCGAGTTGGAATGTAATTCTGTTTTGTCCTTTTGGGTTGATTGATACCGAAGTTGTTGTTTCATCATTATCATTGAGTACTTTTCAAAGATAAATAGTGGTTATAGAGCGGTGGTTGCTAGAATTCTTTCAGAATTTTGAATCCAGTATTAGCTGGACAGCCAGCGCATCGCTTGGTGGGCAATACAACTTTCAGCAAGGGGACAAATTGAACGGATCAGCACACGTAGACCCAGCAACAACTAGGTGGGTTGTCGGTGTACCAAACAACCCGGAGCCAGGCATTCTGCTTCTTTGCAATTTCCGGGTTTTTGTTCATACAGATTGCCAATTTCCCAATATTTAGGCTCAGGGGAAGCTTGACCTACACTCCTACGGTCCAAGAAGGGTAGTCCAGCAAAACTAGAACATACCGTGATGATGATGATGATAGAGGCAGATGAAATGAGCATGCGATTGAGCCTTGGTGAAGAGATCTGCTACATAATTCTTGGATGGATGATATGGAAGAGTTATCCGATGAGCATCGTGTTCTTGTCGAACCAAGTGACAATCAACCTCAATATGCTTTGTGCGTTCATGAAACACAGGATTTGTAGCAATATGTATGACACTTTGATTGTCTCAAAATAACAGAGTATGTAGAGGTACAGTTACATGCACATGACATGTAACAAACTACGCAACCATTTTAGCTTGACGACAATATCTATCATGGCGTGATACTCAGCCTCAATACTAGATCTAGATACAGTATCTTGTTGTTTTCTACGCTAAGAAATAAGAGAGGAACCAAGAAATATGCAATAATCGGTAGTTGAGTGACAAGTGTCAGGATCATCAGCCCTACCTGCATCAGAGTATCCACAAAGTGAGAGGGAAGACTGTGAAGAGAATATGAGAGACCGACGTTGTGTACCCGGAACATAGCGGAGCAATCGAAGGAGAGCAGCAAAATGTGTGGAAGTCGGTGCACTGACAAACTGACTTAATACAAGTACGGCATGAGCAATATCTGGTCTAGTGATGGTGAGTTAAATTAGGGCACCCATAAGCTCTCGATAACGTGTTGGATTGGGAAGAAGATGTCCATCGTATTGCCATAACTTAAGATTTAGCTCCATAGGAGTAGAAACATGAGATGATGATGAATCCGAAGATTCTGCAAGATTTGCTCGTGCTAGAATGTCTGAGATATATTTCTGTTAAGAAAGGAGATATCCTTTGGCAGAGAACGCAACTTCAATACCTAAAAAAATACCGAAAATATCTAGTATCTTTCATCTCAAACTGCTACTGAATGGTCTTTTTGAGTGAATTTATGGCAGCAATGTCATTTCCTGAAATGATCATACCATCTACATATAAAAGTAGAATGACATAACCCGGAGAAGTTTTCTGATAAAACTTTGCATAGTCAGCCAGACTCTCTGTAAACCCTGCTGTGATACGAGACTAACGAAATTTCTCAAACCAAGCACGAGGTGCTTATTTGAGATCATAGATAGCTTTGTGAAGACACAATACATTACCAAAAGGAACTTGAATCCAAGGAGGAGGCTGCATATATACTTCTTTTGATAAATCGGCATTTAAGAAAGCCTTTTTCACATCCATTTGATAGAAAGGCCAACCTCGAACAGTAGACTGCAATAAGTGTGCAGATGGAAGTCATCTTGACTATAGAAGCAAATGTTTCTTCATAGTCGATGTCATATTCCTGAGAATACCATCGAGCAACAAGTCGATCTTCACTGATTAGTATCACTTTGAAAGTTAATTAAATATTCGGTGCTTGTTGTAGAAACTAAAGATCTAAAGATCTAGATGTGCATACAAGCTAAATAACACAGATCTAAATAAAACATGCGGAACCTTAAATCATTACCTTCTCTGATAGGAATCATACCTGAATCCATGAGGTTGACGATCTGGATGACGCAGCGGATGATCTTCCAGAATAGCACGAATCAACCGTTGGAGAATCCCTTTAGCTTTCTTCTGGGTTCTCTCCTAGCGACGGGACGTAGAAAAGACGGCTCTCTTAGTTCGTGTATTCTGGGGATCATGACCGCAAGTATATATAGGCTAGCCTACATAGCCCTAGGGTTTCCAACTCGGCCCATTAATGAGTTGAAGCCCAATAGCCTCTACACATAAAGGCCCCACAACCTATTTAACTCATTTAGCCGACTTAATCAATTAAATCAGATCACTAATACATTGGGCTTAATATGACAGTGTAGCACTATATAATTATTTATCGCATATTAGCCCAATGTTGGATTAAGATCCAACTTAGTTGGATAAGTTCCAACAATCTCCCACTTGGGCTATATGCTAAACTTTATAATTATATTTCGTTGTGCATATAACCAAATAAGATCTCAACTTATTGTCATTTCTTTAATGAGTCAAAAACCAATCCGGTCCATTAATTATATTAGCAAGGGATCAAAGAGATATTCGCCGCAGCAATTGCAGCTCGACCCATCAGTGGTCACCGTGCAAATACAAAAGAATGACATGAATTATGAAGTGGATGTGTAGCATGGAAATTACATGTGATGTGATCTAACATGTCTATTTTCAACTGATCCTCCTTAACCTTATTGAGATCATAAACATAAACACATATTTTCATACGTATTTATAAACATAGAGTTGAAATATGAAGCCAAACAAAACTGAACTTTATTTCTGCAGAAATAAACCAAATATGCATAAACTGAAGGCTGAAATGTTGTCAAAAATAAGAGCGCTACAAAATTACAAACTCCCACTAAAACTGAATATCTTCAGATGACATGACACCTATACGAGCAACATGCCCATGAAACATTTTGGATGGCAGTCCCTTAGTAAGCGGATCCGCAATGTTTGTACCAATGTGTTCTATAGACAACTGTTTATTTTCAACTCTCTCTTTAACAATCAGGAAGTTGATATCAATGTGCTTTGATTTCGCTGAGCTCCTGTCGTTAGTGGCAAATGCAACTGCGGACATGTTGTCACAAAATAATTTGAGTGGCCTTTCAATGCCATCTACAATACGTAGCCCCGTGACAAAATTCCGTAGCCATAGACCATGATTGGATGCTTCATGCCAAGCGATGAATTCTGCAGCCATAGTGGAAGAGGCTATAATAGTCTGTTTAGCACTCTTCCAAGAAATGGCGCCTTCTGCTAATGTATAAACATAGCCTGTAGTAGATTCATGCTGTCTTTACATCCAGCAAAATCAGAGTCGGTATATCCAACGATCTCAAGCTTTTTCGACCTCTGATATACAAGCATGTGTCCTTTTGTCCTCTGTAAGTACCGTAAGACCCTTTTGGCTGCTTTCCAATGGTCCAATCCTGAATTGCTCAAGTATCTGCCAAGCATTCCTGTAATGTATGCCAAGTCTGAACGTGTAGATACTTGAGCATACATGATACTCTCTACTGCTGAAGAATAAGGAATATCCTTCATCTGTGCTATCTCAATTTCACTTATAGGGCACTGATTGAGACCAAACTTGTCTCCCTTAGACACAGGGGTATCACCTGGTTTACAACTTTCCATGCCAAATCTTTGCAGAACCTTTTCAATATAGGCCTTTTGTGATAATCCAAGCATACCTCGAGAACGATCTCGATGTATTTGAATTCCCAATACAAAAGATGCATCACCAAGATCTTTCATCTCAAAGTTCTTAGCTAGAAAGTTCTTGGTTTCATGCAATAAGCCTTCATTGTTACTAGCAAGTAAAATGTCATCGACATATAAAACCAGAAACGCAAATTTACTCCCACAGAACTTATGGTATATACATTCATCAACCAAATTTATCTTGAAGCCAAATGAGATGATAACTTGAAGAAACTTAAAATACCATTGTCGAGACGCCTGTTTGAGTCCATAGATGGATTTCTTAAGTATGCAAACCATATTCTTTGGGTCTCCCGATACAAAGTTTTCTGGTTGCACCATATAAATCTCCTGATCGATGTCCTCGTTAAGGAACGACGTTTTAACATCCATCTGGTATAACTCAAGATTGAAATGAGCCACTAATGCCATTATTATCCTGAATGAGTCTTTCATGGAAACCGGAGAGAAAGTCTCATTATAATCAATGCCTTCTTTTTGAGTAAAGCCCTTAGCGACAAGACGTGCTTTATATCTTTCCACATTACCTTTTGAATCCCTCTTGGTTTTAAATATCCATTTGCAACCAATGGCCCTCACGTCTTTAGGTAATGAGACAAGATCCCAAACGTCATTGTTCTTCATTGAATTTATTTCCTCATTCATGGCATCTATCCATTTTAGAGAGTTAGAACCATTTTTGGCTTGATGGAAGTTGATTGGATCATCTTCCATCACCCCAATATCAACCTCATGTTCTTGGAGATATGCAATATAGTCACTTGATATTGCACTTATCCTCTCTCTAGTGGATCTCCTTAATGGAAATGTTTCTTGAGGTGCAAGGGTTTGTTCTTCTTGAATGTGAGGAGCAACAACATTGTCTTGAAGGATTGTGTCTTGTTCTATAACAGAAATATTTATTTTACCTAAGCTACTGTTCCTCGTTAGTCGGTTCATGAACACTCACCGACCGACTAGATTCCAAACTAGTCGGTCGACTGGCCTTCACAGACCGACTAATTCACTTCCCAGATTTATTCCTTCTTTCGCTGTTTGCTTTTAGTCGGTCACAGTTGGTCGACCGACCGACTAGTTGTTAAACTAGTCGGTCAACAACCCTTCTTTGACCGACTAATCAACCCAGAAACCCTAATTTTTGGGCAGCCGTCGGCTGTGCCTATTTAAACCCCCCAAACGTTTTTCTTTCTTCCTTCATTTCTCCTGAGCATCTTTCTTCTCCAAATCACTCCTTGTGATTTTGTATTAAACTGCCATGTTTAAATTCCTTACCTGTACGCCTTACTACATGTCATGCCATGTCATCCCTGCATTGAATGTTGCATCGTAGCACACGCTACAAATCCTTGTACAAGTCCGTGTTTCCGTGTTACCGGCTAGGCACCCGTTATGCGGGCATAACCCTACGCCATACTTGTTAAATACACTTCCTGGCTCGTGTTCCAGAAGCGAGCATTCCGTGTTCAGGGTAATGCCCTGGCTCGATATACGTGTTAAGCACATTTCCTGGCTCATGTTCCAGAAGCGAGCATTCCGTGTTCGGGGTAATGCCCTGGCTCGACACACGTGGGGGGTAGAGATAAACGGTCACTTGAGCTTAGGAGCTGGCCCGATCAGCCACTCTAGCCAACAGGCGGAATCTCTGTGCACAACTTGTTTACTTGACGTGTTTACTTGACGTGAACCACTTGACTTGTACTTGTCCGTGTTTTACTTGTAAAACTTGTTATCCATGACATACTTGCTACTTGCTACTTGTACTTCCCTTTACTTGTCACTTCCATACTATACTTGCCATGTCATGCATACTATAACTGCTAGGATGCTAGTTTACCTTTCCTTTAGTTTCCTTGCCCAAGTCTTTTTAGACTTGCTGACATGTGCCTCTTTCTCTTTGGGTGTCGCATGTTAGTTGCCGAGCCAGAGATTGTTGTTGAGGGCGACGAGTTCGTGGAGTTCATGCCCGATTCTGTTGTTTGACGAGGAGTTTGAGAATACCGGTGATCTTTCTTAGGATCTTGCTGTTTCCTTTTGTTTTAGGATTCCTGTTAATTGTTGGTGCATAGCACCTTTGTTGTACTTTGTACTTTTGTTGGCCGTGTTTGGGCCCTGAGATTCTTTTCTCTTTAAGCCTGGTGGCTTTTTCTGTGATGTTGGAATTTAATACGATGGATATTCTGAGATTTCCTTTTGTCTCATTTCCTTTATTATTATCTTTGTTTCGTATCGCGTTGCAAGGACCTGCCAATTTATTGTTGATTGACGCTTATCGGGCTTGGAGCTTGCAGCTTCAAGTCTGAGCGGACCTTCTCATGCTTCGCCTCCACATTTTTGGGAAGCGGGGAGTGACAGAAATGGAATCCTGATCAATAACAAGATCGCCTGTGAGAATATCTACATATTCCTCTTCGAAAACAATGTCTCTTCCTAAATCTCCCCAGGCAAGCCCGGTATCCTCAAGAAATCTGGCATTTGCAGTCCCAAAAATATTCTTATTTGTGGGATCGTAAAATTTGTAACCCCTTGATCTTTCAACATACCCAATAAAATTGCAACTAATTGTCCGTGTGTCCAGCTTCTTTTCAGTAGGCCTATAAGGCTTTGCATCAGGTGGACATCCCCATATGTGCATATGCTTTAGACTTGGTGATTTGCCCGTCCAAAGCTCATATGGCGTTTTATTAGTTGCGTTCGTTGGGATCCGATTAAGTATGTAAGCTGCGGTTTTCAATGCTTCTCTCCAGAGTCTTTCTGGTAAAGAAGAATGACTAACCATACTTCTTACCATGTCGTTAAGCGTTCTGTTTCGTCTTTCAGCTACACCATTCATAGTGGGCGAACCCAACATGGTGTACTGTGGGACAATACCGCATTCTTCTAGGAATTTAGCAAATGGTCCTGGACGTTGTTCACCTGAACCATCATATCTGCCGTAGTATTTACCACCACAGTCAGATCTGGCAGTTTTAATCCTCTTGCCTAGTTGGAGTTCAACTTCAGCCTTAAAACTTTTGAACGTGTCCAAAGACTGAGATTTTTTATGTATGAGATAAATGTAGCCATATCTTGAATAGTCGTCTATGAATGTTATAAACTATTGCTGACTATTCTATTCAACCGAAGGGAATATGGTCCGCAAATATCTGTATGTATGAGTTCTAAGATGCTATTTGACCTTTTGGCTTCAAATCTCCTTTTATTAGTTTGTTTTTCCTTTAAACAATTAATAAAGACATCAAAATCTGAAAAATCTAAAGGTGTGAGAATACCATTTGACACAAGTCTCAATTCTCCTTTTGGAGATGTGACCTAATCTCTTGTGCCATAACGAACCTGAATTCTCATCAGTTAATTTACGCTTTAAAACCTGTGTACCCACATGCAAGGATTCTTTTGCAGCAATTGTATCAAGCATATACAGATTATCATTCTCAGATAAACAAGCAGAACCAACTAATATGGAATTGAGAGACAGACTGAATTTTCCATTTGCAAAAGAACAACAATAACCAGACTTGTCCGATGCAGAAATAGAAATTAAGTTACGTCTAAAAGACGGTACAATAAAAGTCTCAAGCAAATCCAAATGCTTTCCAGTTCTTAAAGATAATCTGAAATCCCCAATTGCAGCAACCCTCGTCTTCTTGCCATCGCCCACAAAGATGAATCTTTCAGCATCATTTGGGTTTCGACAGTTCAGGCAGCCCTGCATAGACACACTGATGTTAGTAGTTGCACCAGAGTTTCACCACCAAGTGTCTATAGGTACAGAAGTTAAATTAACTTCTGAACAAATCAAATTAAGAAGAGTACATTTCTTAGAACACCAGACGTGGTAATTAGTGCACTGCTTCTTCACATGCCCTTCAGCACCACAAAAGAAACAACTATCTTTCTTGACAGCCTTAACAGGCTTCTTTTGTTGTTTCCTAGGTGGGGCTGTAACTGCAACTTCATTTCCCTTTTTCCTTTTGTTGTCTTTAGGAGTAAAGGCAACATTTGCTCTTTTAGTCTTATCATGCTTCAATCTTTCCTCTTCCTGAACACAGTGCGAGATGAGCTCATTCAGAGACCAAGTCTCTTTCTGGCAGTTATAGCTCACCTTAAGCTGATTGTATTGTGTAGGAAGGGATATTAATACCAAATACACAAGCAGGTCCTCAGAGAGGTCAAGCTTAAGTGCTTTCAACCTTGAAGAAAGATGGGACTGTTCCAGAATGTATTCCCTTATATTGCCTTTTCCTTTATACTTCATTGAGATCAGGCTTGTCAGAATTGTACCAATTTCTTCTTTTTCGTTTCTGACAAACCTTTTCTCAATATCTGCAAGGAAACCTTTAGTTGTTGTGATCGAATCAGCCATGAGCTCCGAAAAGCTTCAAGGATGGCTCTCTTCATGATCATGACACACATGCGATTAGACTTTTTCCACTTCTCATACTCACTCTTTTCCTCAGATGTACTCTTTTCATTGTAAGTGGGGGACAATTAGTTCTAATCGCAAGGTCCAGATCTAGTATCCCAAGAACTATAAGCAAGTTCTCTTTTCAGGATTTAAAATTTGAGCCATTAAGCACCGGAATTGAGTTTAAGCTAGCAGTAATATTTGCGGGAGTAGCAGCTGAAAAATAGGATAATAAACATAGACATACATGCTAACATAAGTATTAATTTGTGAAGCAAAATTGTAAATTCAAAATTACATTTTCCCATCTCAAGATATCCCCAACTAGCTTAACATTTATCTTTGGATAATCTATTAACTAGCAAATGATACCTTGTCGCAGCAATCAAATAAAGACAATAATTAACATGCCAAGATTAAAACTTCCGTTCGGCCGAATTAAAATTGCATGCATAATTCTCAACAATCATCACTTATTTATTGATACAGGTGCAGATAAATTAGCATAGAACGGTAATCTGCCTTTGGGCCGATTTAGCATTCATGTTTAAAATATGCACACATAATTCATTTTATATTTAAGAAATGAAATGATGCAAACAACAGAGCCCACTTTGGCGAGATGATGATTACATCAAGTCAATTCAAAAATACACACAGCAAAATTGAATTTATTGTAGCACGATTAATACCAACTTTATTGTTGAGGAGAAATATAAATGAAAAAGATTTTATTTACTCCTACGATCCATTTAAAATTCATTCAGGCAACTAATCATACAATGTATGTATTTAACTGTTTACATTCCAAAATAATAACAATTTTAACAGGAGAGCCCATTTTAGTGGGATTTCGCCAAAGAATTAGAATTATTTTGAAATGTATAAATGAATTACCCCTAAAGAATTAAAATTAGAATTAACACAATTTTAACGCACAAATAAAACCGAATGAAGAAATATACACAAGATGGCCTTTTATTTCCTCTGATTACCAATGCATTAATATATCTGAAATAGGGCTTTAAAAGAATAAGAATAGCCCTAAAATAGGGTTCACAATTACCAAAATATTCATTTTTAAGCCCAAAGTTTGTGCCAAAACAGGCTAAGAAATTGTAGCCATATGAAAAATTAAAAAGAATTTGTTTTGAAAAATATCCTGTTTGGGCCCAATTTTTGGCCCAAAGCCTGCTAGGGTTAGAAACCCTAGCATGAAATTGGCCAAACTAGGGGGCCGCCGCCGCCGCCCCTTCCCTCACAATCGGCGCCGGCGGGAGGCCGACGTCGGCGTCTCCCGACATGGGGCGGCTGAGCGCCGCCACCTTTCTGTTCTGACACAGGCGCCACCGACGCCTGATTTGTCCCAACGAGGGGGCGGCGTTGCTGCCTCCTTTCCGATATGTCGTCAGGGGAAAAAATCCCCTTTCTTTTCAGATGCCGACGGGGGGTCCGGCAGAGCGCCGCCCCCGGATCTGTTCTGGGGTCCTTATGGGGGCGGCAGGACGTCGCCCCTGGCCTGATCATATTGGGGGCGGTGCCGCCCCCTTCCCCGACTGCAGATGGTGGCAGTGGGTGCCGCCACCTCTGCACAACCGTGGCAGGCCACCCAGTGGGGGCCCTGTTCTTCCAAAGGAAAGGGCGCGGCAGGGTGCCCCCCTCCGGAAAAGCCCACCGGGGGCAGCATACGTCGCCCCCTCTAAAACCCTAACGGGGCGGTGGGTGCCGCCCCCCTTTTGTCCCCCCAGATCCCGTCTGAGGGGGGTGGCTGGAAGCCCCCCCTCCCCATGTTTAACCTACAGGGGCGGCAAAGCTGCCCCTTGCTGTTCTGTGTCGACGCCGGTATCACCGGCGTCGATCTCCCGATGGGGACGGCGAAGTCGCCCCTTCTTTCGCCATGTCGGGTGGCGGTTGGCGGGCCGCCCCAATCTAGGGTTCGAATTTTTTTTAAAACGGGGAAAAATCAATCAAAACCCCAATTTTTCACAGATCTGAATTCAAAAGCAGATTAAAAATCTAATTTTTATCAGATCTACTACGAGCAAGCAGAAAATTTAAGTTCCATAGCATGCAGGCTCTGATACCACTTGTAGAAACTAAATATCTAAAGATCTAAATGTGCATACAACACAAATAACACAGATCTAGATAAAACATGTAGAACCTTAAATCATTACCTTCTCTGATAGGAATCATACCTGAATCTATGAGGTTGACGATCTGGATGACGCATCGGATGATCTTCCAGAATAACACGAATCAACCGTTGGAGAATTCCTTTAGCTTTCTCCTGGGTTCTCTCCTAGCGACGGGACGTAGAAAAGGCGGCTCTCTTAGTTCGTGTATTCCGGGGATCATGACCGCAAGTATATATAGGCTAGCCTCCATAGCCCTATGGTTTCCAACTCGGCCCATCAACGAGTTGAAGCCCAATAGCCTCTACACATAAAGGTCCCACAACCTATTTAACTCATTTAGCCCACTTAATCAATTAAATCAGATTACTAATACATTGGGCTTAATATGAAAGTGTAGCACTATATAATTATTTATCGCATATTAGCCCAACGTTAGATTAAGATCCAACTTAGTTGGATAAGTTCCAACACTTGTTTCACACATTGAGTGTTAATTGTCATATACCCCCTATTTTATAGGGATCCGGATGCAATTTACCCTCTTTTTTATCTTCTTATTTTTCCTTATAGGTAATAAAATTAGCACAATAAAACCTTTCCTGTGGAAATTATTTTTGCTTCTATTAATATCATTCTCATGCATGGGTAGTCAGTAATGTATTGACGTTCGCACCTTAAAAAGATTTTCAATAATTACTTTGACAGCAAAGAAATTAGTCAAGAAGTAATATATTTTTGAGTAGTTAGATATTACTAGGACCATTAGGTAGACACAAAATTTTGTTGGGAATTGCTACGCGCACCATCGTTTTTACTCCGTGCACGACCACTTTTTTACAAGTTTGCCATTACTCTCACACACAACCCACGTATTTAAGAGTTTGCCATTATTTCTCTTTTACCCCCATCTGCTCCCACCCCGGCCGACGACGAGGACTCCAACAACGATTTACAAGGGTTTAGAAGAGGGTGGGGGCTAGGGCTCGGAGATGGGGAAGGTGGGACTAGGAATGCCGGAAGAGGGGGCGGTGAAGGGGACAGTGCTAGGGAGAGCGGAGGAGGGAGAGGGTGGCTAGGGAGGGCGTAGGAGGCAACGGGGAGGGTGGGGCTGGGGAGGTCGGTAGAGGGAGAGGGGTTGGAGAGGTCGGTGGAGGGGGAGGTAGGACTGGGGAGATCGACGGAGGAGGCTGGGCTGGGAAGGTCGGTGGAATTTTTGAAAATTTTCTGCGGTTTTGCGATGTGAGTAATTTCAATATCAAACTTGTAAATAAGTGGAAAACTGGTAAATGAGTGGACGTGCGTAGAGTAAAATGATAGGTGCACGTAGCAATGCCCAATTTTGTTGGATGTTTAATTGGGCACATCTCAATCAGCCGGCTAGCCTCTCAAGCTTTTCTTTTTTCCCACTTTCAAGGCATTAAATTTCCAGGGCAAGTATGCCCAAGATTGCCTCTTAGTAAGTTGTGATTTTGAATCAGAAAATTAGCATGATCATCCAGGAGTAAGAAAAGTAGAAGGTAATCAAAGGGGAGTTCCTACATGCACATACCAAATTGCTTTACGCACAACCCATTTATTTACAAGTTTGCCATTCAAAATTTTCACCTTTGATAGTCAAAATTATTCTTTTTTTTACCTTTCACACATCCCTTGTTGCTCTACCACCACGGCCGTCACTGTGTTTCATCTTATTCCCTCCTCTGCCTTCTTCTCCACAAACAAAATTTGAAGTTGTCGACACTGCATTCTTCTTCTTATTCTCATACATCCCCTCAACTTTCTTCTTCAATTTCAAAATTAAATTCACCAAAAAAATAAACTCCAGAATAAAATTTATCGAAAAATAAAATTCAGAAGCTTCGGTGTCGTCATCTCCACATCATTCATCTCATATATCTCCTATATCATCTTCATCTCCTCCATCTTCTCCATCTTCTTATTCAATTCCTCTAGATCTCCTACCTCTCCAAAATAAAAAGAATTCTGGGTAATGCGTGACTTGGTGGCTGAAAAGAGAAAAAGATGATATGCTTGACGGAAAGTGTTACTGAATTGAGCTGGCCCAAGAAGAGGAGATCCGAATGAAGAAGCCCACAAAGGCCATGCGGTATTATTAATGGGGCCCAAGAAGTCCTCGTAGAAAGTGAACCACTTACCCAGTCAAAGCCAGGGCATGTTCTGCCCGTTAAGCTTCTGAACCTTAAGGGGATGGTTAATAATTGGCTTAATGGCGGGGTAAGTGGACAATAGTTACGTCTGTTTTTCAGGGACAATCATGTTACCATTACAGCAGTGTCATTACCCACTAATAGTACCGAGGGGACACCCTCACTTATGAATAGTTCTAACGACGACGAGACTAGGGGACAGCTCCGGAGATACTACATACAATGTACTCTGACTATTCACTCTTTCTCTCTTTCCACTTATATTTCTTCCTCCACAAATCAACATGACAGTAGCAAGTCGACCTCCTAATAGGTCAGTCTTGACTGCCCCGAGCTACCTTAAGTCCTTTAATAACTTAAGCATCAGAGGGGATTTGGGTCGAAACACAGACCCCCCAACGATTTGTCTGTGCTATAGAGAGCTCAGCGGTCAACTCATCATGCCGCTCAGAGTTAGGTCGGGCTTCACCCGATAGCTCAGACTTAGCTCCCCTCGACCCAAACTCAGTCGTCTTCGGGTCACACTCTTCAGCCGACGAAGCACCACGTCATCAGAAGCGTTCTCGTTAGCTCTACCTCGCTATTCGACGAATTCACCCGTCAACAGTTGGCGTCGTCTATGGAAACGAGTTGAACGCCCACGTTAGTATCCACATCTTCACTGACAATGGCTCGGTCCACCATCTATTACTCTACCTTTTTGATTTTTTTCCATTTCAAAGAAGGTTATATTATATTTGGTTGAGTTAACAATATCGTTGACAAATGCAATAGCATTTGATCGGCCTTCTCACTGGTTTACATTCACTAAAGTGTGTAGGCCTACAGCTCGGCATAAAGAGCCCCATGAGCCGACCTAAATCTAAAGGCTGCCTGGCGATAGCTTGGCCTAGCCAGGCACATGATTAGTGAGAGCGAGCTCATCCATCCTTGGGATGCAAAAGCGTCGGCAGAGCTCATCCATTGTTCAAACATCGACACCCTTGCTCGGCTCACCTATTGGTCCGACTGCGATATCCCAGCTCGTCTTTCCGCTGGTCTAACCTTCGCCCCGTAGCTCGACTGTCCCTCTAAACAAACCTCGATAGGCGAGCGCAGCTCATTCCGCTGGTTAGAACCTCAGCATCCCAACTCGGCTCTCCCACTAGTCCGACCTCGGCATCCTATCTAGGATTCCCGCTGGATCGGCCTTAGTACCCAAGCTCGGCCATCCTGTTTGTCTGACCTCTGTGATCTATCTCTGCCGACAACAAAGACCCTTGAATGAAGAGAGCGACCCGGCCTATACTGCAGCTAAATTATTGTCGAGACTCTTCATTTATGGTAGCGCTTCCTCAGAAAATCGAAGACCCCAATGTGATCAATCGTGCACATGTCTAAAGAATACCTCGTAGACCAATCTGGTTACATGACTAATGTGATCTCTTCTTTATTATGCAGGTTACATCACCCAACCTCAACCGTCGAAACAGTTCCGCACCAGTTGAGCTCGGGAGATGGGTGCTAATATTACGGATATAATATGCTCAACCGACACACGTCCCAAATCTCAGTAGTTGAACGAGTCAACCTCCACATCCCTCACAAAGAGCAATCAATGGCGGACCATTATACCTCATCAATGGTGGGCTGTTACACCACATTAATAGGTGGACCGTTATTCCCCATCAATAATGGGCCATTAAGGAACATCAATGGAGACCATTAGTGTGCCATCTAGGACTGGGAGTTATATTCTCATTCTCCTCTGTCACGACCCGCTTCCCTAAAATGGAGGCGAGACGTGAAAAGGTCCGCACGAGAGTGGAGCTGTGAAGCCCCAAACCCGATAAGCGTCCACAATACATAAACAGGTCCCTGTAACCACAACAAAATAACAATAATAACACAAGGAGAGACTGAAATAAAATCTCACATCTCAAATATTTTCCAACACCAACATAAGTCCAACATCCAGAAAAGCCACCAGGCTAAAAAGAAAAGAGTCTAAAGGCCCAGAACAAGGCCAACAAAAAGCAACAACAACAACAAGTATGGGTGCTACGCACCGATAACAAAACGACTGTCTAACAAAAGTAAAACACAACGAAGACACTAGGACTGGTCCCCAGTGTCCACGTACTCCCCGTCAAACACAAGCTCGGGCTCGGCGTCAGCAAACACCTCGTCCTCAACGAGGTACTCGGGCTCAGGATCTAACATGTGTCACCCAAAAGAGTAAAGGGGGCACATGTCAGCAAGTCTAAAAGACTTGGGCAAGGAAACTGAAAGTGAGGCATCTAGCAACCTAGCAGTTATAGTATTAAGTAATGACATGGCAGTCAAGCATGATGCAACAGTTTAAAAAGAGAGGCAAGCATGCACAATGTAGCAAAAGCTACCAAATCACTAATCACTTATCATTTAACACTTATCACTTATCACTTATCACTTATCACTTATCACTTATCACTTATTGCATAGAGAGTCCACCTGCTGGCCAGCTCGTGGCTCAGGCCGCTTATCTCTACCACTATTAATCACTTGTCACTGGTAAACACTTAGTGCATAGAGAGTCCACCTGCTGGCCAGCTCGTGGCTCAGGCCGCTTATCTCTATCACTATTAATCACTTGTGCACTAGAGAGTCCACTTGCTGGCCGGAGTGGCGGATCAGGCCAACTCGGGGCTCAGGCCGCTTATCTCTTACCCCACCCATATGTGTCGAGCGTTGGGGTTTCCAACTCACTAAGCTCGCTTCTGGAACACGAGCCAGGAATATAATATTGTAGCGTGCGCTACGCAATCACGATGAATAATCACTATGCAAAGACATGAACAGATATTTGCGTACCGTTAATTTAAATTAAACGTGACAGGCAAAATGCAATGACATGGCAATTAAATTGCGTACCGTTAATGGAAGGTAAACATGACATGGTAATTGTGCAACATGCTAAATGTCGGAACTAGCTTCGTTGTCAAGCTAGCTCCCCAATTTGCGCCTAGGCGAGTATCATTTCGTCGCCTAGCCTCTTTTACGCCTACAACAAGCAAATGGCCTAAAACATGGCCTAAACCCTAAGTGGCAAGTTTCACTTGCCTAGCACCGGGGATGGCGACTACTTCGTCACACGGATGCTATCTACGGGGGAAATCGCTGTTAAGGGGGAAACAAACATCAAACACATGAAATTAATTAGGGCTTTTATAAAAATATAAATAGGTTGAGAAAACAACGGTAGATCGATTTCTTACCGAGAGGAGATGGAAGAAACACTCCAGGGAACCCTAGGATCAGATCTGGAAGCGAAAGGAGAAGTTTGGGGAAACTAGGGTTTTGGGGGATTTGGGGATTTGATGGATTTTGGTGAGATTTTGGGGGAAGATGAGAGGTGGAATGAGTGAATGGATGGATTGGATGATGGATTTGAGGCTTGGAATGGAGAAATGAAGCTTGGAGGAAGATGGGGGCTGAAGGGGGAAGTTTTTAGGGTTTTGGGTCGTGTTGGAGAAGAAGAAGTCGAATGGGTTGGGTTTAAATAGGTTGGGTTGGCGGCTGCCCAGAAATTAGGGTTTTAACACTGGTTAGTCGGTCAAAGAGCAACCACTGACCGACTAGTTTGGCAACTAGTCGGTCGGTCGACCAACGCAGACCGACTAAGTGCAAACAGTAACTCCTGAACGAAAATAGGATTCTAGGGTTAGTCGGTCCATGAACAAGTACTGACCGACTAGTTTGGCATCTAGTCGGTCGATGAACGTTCTTAGACCGACTAAGAGTGAACAGTAACTGATTCAAAAATAATTTGATGAGTTAGTCGGTTCAAGAAGCATTGCTGACCGACTAGTTTGCAACCTAGTCGGTCAACCAACGTTCTTAGACCGACTAACGATAAACAGTAACTCCTGAGAAATTTAGAAAGCTAACTAGTCGGTCCAAGAAGGATTGCCGACCGACTGGATCGTCATCTAGTCGGTCGGTGGCCCTTCTTACACCGGCTAATGAGCACAGAAAAGTACCGATACGGAGCGCGGGGCCCCGGGATCGATTCCTAAGACTCCTAGGCTTGATCTAACAGTTAGATACGACCGTTATGAAGTCCGTCACGAGCGACATACTTCGAAATCGACAATCCTAAGAAAGAAGCGAGAAAATACGACGAATCGATCGAAAATGAAAACTACGGAGACGAAAACCACACATGAGGAGAAAATCCACCAAAACATATATTATAATATATAAAATCCAGATACATGAAAAGCAGTCGTTACATCCTCCCTATAAAGAGACTCCCAAACAACAAGAGAAAGATATAAAAAATCTACATCTTCTTCCACACACTCAACCCAAGACATGAAGCTAGATCTTCTTCTAGGTGTCGGGATCATCATCTTACCTGGTGGGATCTTCCTTCGAGGCTACTTCCTGGTACTCGGGGGCTTCTTCTCAGCAAACATCATCTTCCTCCTCAGGATCTTCATCCTAAGTCTTCAAGAGGGCGCAAGGAGCGAGACACATGTGGGCTTCTTCCTCATCCTCTTGATCATCCTTATATGATCACTTACAACAGTCAGGTCGGATCCCACATCCGACCTCAGATATTCTATAAACAAGATCTCTCCAACCTAACTCTTGGACTTTTCTTCCTCGGCTCGACGACAACTCCCGACGATCTCCCAACAGATCGGTCATAGCTGTCACGAGCCACCTTAAGTCTCTTACTGTCTTAAGCATAAGAGGGTATTAATTTGGGTCGGAACCCAGATCCGAACCCCCTGGCGATTTGTCTATGCTGCAGATGGCTCAGGGTCTACTCCGCAGACTGCTCGGAGTTAGGTCGGGCTTCACCCGATAGCTCGGACTTAGCTCCCCTCAACCCAGACTCAGCCGTCTTCGGGTCCCACTATTCAGTCGATGAGGCGCCACGTCATCAGAAGAGTCCTCGTCAGCTCCACCTCACTGTTCGACGAATTCACATGTCAACAGAAAGAGAGAGAAGAGAGAAGAGTAGTTCTACTGACTTAAGCATATTTTTTTCTTTGAGCCATCCATTTTGGTATGTTGTGACTGGCATAGTGTATTGGGCCACAATGCTCTCTCGATCATTCAAGTGCAATGTTATCTTGTCTTGGGCCGAGACGTATTCAAGTAGGCCAGAGCCTACTCGTCGTTCCTAAACAGTTTTCCAATCTTTAGGTTTTGTGTGATTGAATCATGAACTTCAAAGATCACTACCAAGCATACTAGTTAATTTGACTGTAGGTCAGGCTGTGTATATTAAAAATTGCTTGAAAACAAACAGTTTCAAAATTTTAAAATCTCGTGGGTCCCTGTACATTCTTCTTGCTTTCGGCGAGCTAATAGTTGCATCATTGGATATATATTTTCAAAGAATCCAAGCCGACCATATGAAATAGTCGACGTAGGCGCGCCCCCACGCCACGCTCCTGTTCTAAAGTTACCGCTCTTTCTTCAACGGAACAACAATTTTGGACTTGAATGTTTATATTTTCCTATTTTTAGTTTTCGTTGATTTTGACCAAAAATAAAAAATAAAATCAAAATTCAAGGACGAATAGCAATTTTCTTTGACGAAAGCAGGTTGAAAGCAAGCAAAAGGAACCAATTTTCTCTAGTCTGCCCGCCGTGTGGCTCCCACATTGTTGGCAGCCTGCCGGAATTAAAGTCTGAATTCAGAGTTATATACTTAATTGACATCAATGGTGCAACTTATTCTTTAAAGTTATATACTTAATTGACATCTGATAAATATTTGATGCCGATCCGAGTCTAAATTCATCCTAATCCGTTTGCAACCTTGGTTACATCCCATCGCGATGCTATTGACCCCATCACACTATTTAAAAAAAAATAAGCCTTTAAAAAACGAAAGGAGAAATAAAGATTGGTACTTTCCGTGGTCAAGGCTTGGAAAATTTCTGCGTCTACTTTTAAAATACTCGTTTCAAATGAGCAAAATGACTAGCTCAAACCCTACTAGTGGGCTGGTGGCGAGTGATTTACAGAACTGCCCACGGTTTAGTAGTTGGGAGTTTTGTTATGCACCATCATTAATATAATTAGGTCCAAGCAATGGATGCTGAAGGAAGGAATCTGCCCAAGTTACATTAAATATTATTTCCCGAAGTATGAAGGCGGCAACAAAGAAACCTACAAGGGCGAGAGAGGAAAAGTTGGGATAAAATATGCATGCCATAGTGATTCCAGAATCTTGTAGACCAGTCACAGTCTGAAACAGTTGGAAAATCAAATCAGTTAACAGTGGTATTCAATTCTCACTTCCAGCAAACGGCGGAGCCGCACACATGTTAGAGAATTTTTTCAAACAAAATGAAAAACCGTGTGGATCATTAATTCGAAGATGTGAAGGAAACAATAATAATAATAATAATAACTGGCCTCAGCAATTTTTTATCCTCAAAAGGCAGGAAATATGAGTCGTGGAAACACGGGTATACCCGTTCTGATCGTTTAAACCCGAACACGAAAAAATCAGGTATCCATCGGGACCATAAAAACTGGAAAATAAAGAAAATTAAAAGGAGACAATGGATAGTGGGATTCAAACCCGGGCCTCCATTGAGATAGTCGGATGATTCAACCACTAGAGTAAGCACCGGAGCCCTTTATCTCCCGTTGCTTTACTTTTAGAAATATTAATAATTTGTTGTTCTTAATTCAAGTTTTTTATTTCAAATTTGGCCATAGTATCTAAAACCGAATTTTATTCCGAATTCATTTTTATCAAATATAAATAATAAATTTATTAACCATGATCATATCTATAAGAATAACTCAAAACTAAGTATCTCAATACCAATAACTGCTTCATTTCCATCTTTACCCGTTCTCCTGTTGACACAGTTAGCCTATTGGATTTACTAATTTATAGCTGTTTTTGCCCGTTTGCTGGTTCTTTTTTTGTAATTCAAAAATGAAACGTTTTGATTATAATTTCAATTCCAATTTCCAATCTTCCTTTCTACAAATAAAAGAAAAAAAAGAATGCATTCAAATTTTTTATTTTTGATAACGAAAGATCGTAAAATGTGTATTAATAGATTCTTTTGAGAATTTAACAAGGAAAAAATAGGTATCATGTGATATATATGAGTGTTAAGTTATTGAACCGGCATTCGAGTTAACTCGATCGACAGACGACTAAAGCCCACGAGGCCCATAAGAAAAGCCCGATATTGACTCAGTCAAAGCCCAATGGCCAGTCGACCGTTGAGTCCACCTCACTCGAACGTGGGATTAAAGGCGGACTCATAATTCGCGGGAACGTGCACAGCATTTACTCCTATTAAAAGGGAAAGATCGTGGCCCCATTATGGGTAGCCGTTATCTCTCCAACGTCTCGAAAGGGATCCTGAACGGCTATAAATATAAGGAAGGGTCACATCTCCAAGATACGTGGTCTAAGACATAGAACTCTACTTTCACAGCTTAGATTCCTTTCACTACAGAGCTTGCATCGCCGAGACGAAATTTTGTGTGTCGATCTCAGCTGCACCAAGCTCCCCCTCTCTCTCTTAAGTTCTATACTAACTTAAGTATCGGAGAGGATTTGGGTCGGAACACAGATCTGACCCCTCCAACATCTCCATGTGGTGCAGATCGACGGGCATCATCCAGCGTCGAGGGTCGTCATCGAGCTCCTTAGCCTCGAACGATCGACGCATCTGCTGCTCGAAGGTCGATCGAGTACCGCATCATCATCAACTACCATCACTCGATCCAGGTTCTTCCAACCAGGTTCCCACTTCATCTGTTGACGAAGCTCTGACTCAGCATCTGGAGTCTACATCAGCTTGACAACTGTCTTGGTCAATTTTGGCCTTAACAATTTGGCGTCGTATGTGTGAAACGTTAACCAGCTCGACATCCCAAAGCAATCAAAGCTATGGCAGCTGGACCCAGCAAAGTCAGACCGATCGAATGTCCGAAGGAGAAACAGAAAGCGAACAACATCCTGTTGGAGGATGCTGCAAACTCCACATCGCCGTCACAACGACTGGCAGAGACGGCAAAGAAGCCTGTGGTGACCCGGAAGGAATTCACACCAAGCAGGTCGATAGGAGTCTAGGTGCATTGGCGACTTTAATACACCAGAACATGGAGAGCACATCGCCCTTAAATGAGCCGTTGCCGCCTCCAAACCTAAACGTGACGCCAACCAGTGGCTCGGCCTTCCTCCGAGATCTGGGTGACCCAAGGACTGATCAACTGGAGATTAACCTCCACAACACAACCCCCCAACTCGCCAATACGGTGTAACGGGGATTGAAAATCGAGCATTCGTTCTCCAGGGGAAACACACCCACTCCAATTACCGGAAAGCAACACGCAACATCCTGAATCAGGTAATGTACAGGGCTCCCCCAGGTTATAACCCTCTGAACCCTGCAGGTGAATTCGAAGGGATGGATGAGATCCCAAACCGATTCTCGGGAGCCAACTACGTGCAGCCCGAAGAAGGAAGATCTTTACTGGTCCGATCTGTGATTCGGAGGACCCCAATAAATGAGAATATCATCGCTTCTTCTCCTCTTCCCAAGTTCAAACTACCAGCCCTACCAGCTTATGATGGCAAAGACGACCTATGGGCACACATTCATAAGTTTCTGAATGTCATACTGCTTCATGGGACCACGAGTCGTATCTTTGTAGAGTTTTCCATGCTATCCTGTTCAAGAGGGCAAAAGGCTGGTACGAAGGGCTACCACATGGCTGCATCGGGTCGTTCGATGAATTGGTAGAGATATTATGCAAACAATTCGTTGCGGGACGACGTCTGAAGAAGAAGTCATCCCACCTCTTCTCGCTCAAATATAACGAGAATGAATCGATCCGAGCCTTCGTCCAGATATTCAACGACGAAAGGATCGATGTAGAGGAGATGTCGGACATGACTGTCATAGCGGCGCTCACCCTGGCGGTCCGGAATAAGCACATGCAAAGGGCCCTCCACCAGTTTCCCCCTAACATCGTCGCAGAAATGCTCAACATAACGGATCAGTTCACTTCCTCCGAAGAAGTAGAAGAACCAGCCAGAGCTAGTGCGAAGGGAACCCCTCCCGTCGCAGAGACACGGGGCGAGAGAAACCAATTTCGGAAACCTCCCGCCAGGAGTCTCGAGACAAGAGACCCAGGGAGAGGAGCCCTCGAAGCAAAGAACACCCTACCTATGCTAAGCGATCACTCCTAAGACATAAGTCCTCGTTTACGCCCCACGAGAGGAGCTGATCCAAAAGACAGTAAAGAATGGCAAGTATGAAAAGAGGGACGACCTCAAATTCTGCAAGTATTATATCGACTACGGACACGATACCAACGACTGTTGGACTCTAAAAAGAGAGATCGATGCGCTAGTCAAGTGAGGACACCCCAAGAACTTGGCTAACGATCAACCTAGTATGGAGGGATCCTCAAAGCAGAAGGACAAGATGACGGGGTTACCTGTCACCAAGGTGATCGACTAGCAAGCCGTCTAAAGCTTGAGGCGAATAAAGAGGCGTTAGACCCAATAGTTCCGACGAAGTTCGGAAACACATGTACGCCTTTTGTTTTTCCTTGTCACTTTTTTTAACAAAGCATGTCTTTTTCAGTTTCGCTTCCTTAAACCTTCATAAAGTCAACAAAAACTATCCCATCGAAACTCCCCATGGTTTGGATCTGATCCTCGGGAGGTTTTAGGTAAACTGAACTTACATCGATAAAAATCCATGCTAGTGACTCATACATGAGCATCAGTCGTAAGTCGAAGGGGCCACCACTTCGTCACTGAACGACTCTTCTAAACGAGCGTCAGCCGTAAGTCGAAAGGGCCACCCCTTTGCCACTGAACGACTCTTCTAAACGAGTGTCAGCCGTAAGTCGAAGGGTACACCCTTTTGCTACTGAACGACTCTCCTAAACGAGAGTCAGCCGGAAGTCGAAGGGGCCACCCCTTCGCTACTGAACGACTCTCCTAAACGAGCGTCAGCCGTAAGTCGAAGGGGCCACCCCGTCGATACTGAACGACTCTGCTAAACGAGCATCAGCCGTAAGTCGAAGGGGCCACCCCTTCGCTACTGAACAACTCTCCTAAATGAGCATCAGCCGTAAGTCAAAGGGGCCACCCCTTCGTTACAGAACGACTCTCCTAAAAGGTCATCAGCCTTAAGTCGAAGGGGTCATCTCTTCGCCACTGAATGACTCTCCTAAATGAGCGTTAGCCATAAGTCGAAGGGGCCACCCCTTCGCTACTGAACGACTCTCCTAAACAAGCATCAGCCGTAAGTCGAAAGGACCACCCCTTCACTACTGAACGACTCTCTTAAACAAGCGTCAGCCGTAAGTCGAAGGGGCCACCCCTTCGCTACTGAACGACTCTCCTAAACGAGCGTCAGCCGTAAGTCGAAGGGTCCACCCCTGTAACGACCTGCTCTCAAGGGGGCCATTACTTATTTTATTACATTTGTAGGTCTACAGATTACCAGTGAAATCAGTATAGTTACAATACAGAAATGTACCAATACTCAAACCAGCGTACATTATTCAAGTCCATATTTGAAATACAATACACCACAACACTCTCACAATGAGTACATAAAAGGAAATGCGAAAAGGAAATACATATTAGCATACAATACACACACCAACTCAAGTATCTTGAAATCAGCAGTCTCCAGATCAAACTCTGGCTACTCAAACTCAGGAGCCACTTCTTCGATCTGTTCGTCATCTACAAGTGCCATAAATGGAACCGTAGGTAAGTCACAATAATTCTAAACATAGAAAAGAAGCAATGCACAAGTATGACTAAAGCATGTGACAAAAAGTAACTACGTACAAGCAAACCAGAGTGAAAAGTAAAGTACTGACAACAACTGTGACAATGTGTATATAACAAAGTAGTAAAGGTAAGCAGAACTGAAAGAAGTCAACGAACTGTACTGTGGTCGTGCAAGTGTAAAGCAGGCTAAGCAAGAAAAGCATGCTACCGCTGTAGCTATAAGTGTGACAAGTAAAGTACTGGTGACTACACAGGTGTGGTAGGTAAAATGCATGCAATGCATAAAGTAAAGATGATCGTGCAAGTAATAGCTACACTAGAACTACGTGACTCAAGCAGGAGAGTATGATATGCAACCATTATGCGGAAACACAGACATCGATACATGTATTTGTCGAAACACAAGCAGCAGGACTGGATGCCGAAACACAGGCAGCGATACGGGAAGATGAACTCCAGTCACTCCCACTCTCTCTCGAACTATGAGTTATCTCAAACCCCAGTGAAGTGTCAAGTGTTCTACGTACATGTTTCATGCAATATGTTTCACAAGATGTTCCATACAATGTACCACATGATATTATTAGTTCCTTATTTACAATGACAGTTTAACCAGGACCACTGGTTGACTTTCTTATTGAAAACCAGAAAGTTAGGAACCCATTTCAAAGTAGACCGGGCCAAATCAAAGCAGATACTAGGAAATTTGAGGATAAATACAAGTCCAACAGTAGTGAAGTTGATTCCATACTTTCAGCATGTGAAATTTCAATTTGTACACAATTTACCCAAATTGATGGTCGTGTGTTACAACCACCAAAATTGAAAGTTGGCAATGTCGTATGCTTATTTAGATAGTCATTCTGCAGTTGATTAGTTTCCTATTAGGTTAGGTCTCTAGTTTTTTGTTCGAGTCAATAGCTGTTCTGAGGCTATATGTGATGTCCTAAGTTCATACGAGTACACTTATCTAATTTTCTAAATCTAGAATTCATTGTGACTTACTAGTTTCGAGGTTGTGGTAGTGAGCTGGGACTAGAGCTAGAGCTTCCAAGGCTGTTGGTGTCCGAGAATTGGTACCTGCAAGCACAAAAAATAATCAGTTAAAGAACACACTATTTTCAATCTATTTATCTTGATCGTTTTGATTTTATACTCGATTGAAACGGTACCAAAAAGAGTTCTAAAATGTTATACAGGCTGGATATGAGAAAAATAATTTTTACCTAAGAAAGAAATATTTTTCCGAAGCCTCTGTGTATTTTTAATAAAATTTAAAAGCTCAAAATGAATTTAAAAACAAATTTCAAATAGTTATTGTAATCGTTCAGGAATTTCTTCTGGATGAAATACGTATCAGAATATTTCAAATGAGCTGTCAAAACGAACATCTCGATGAATACTACAACATATAATTTTTCCATATTTCAGTTTACGTGAAAATATTAAGTTATTAATTAGTAAGTGAAACAATGTAGTTCAATTATAGGCTTAAAAATTTGCTGTGAAAAATTTCCTAGCCAGATCGAGATGAAATTAGTGCCAATGGGCCCGAAACGTCACAATCGATTTTCTGGAGCTGGTCTTGTATTTTTCTGAGACCTATAGAATTAGTTATGAATTTTACATCAGAAAACGCATATTATATAAATCTAAATACGCACGAAAATACGTTTATACGCGTATTTCGTATAAAAAATAAGTATATATATTTAAAACCTTACCCTCTCTTCTTTGATGCACGGGCTGGGGGCGTGCGCTCGATGTCGACGGCGACGTGGGCGGAGGCGGCGGTTTGAGGGCGGAGCTGGAGGCTGCTGGCGGTGCGGCGAGGCTAACGGTGGCGGAAGGCGACGCTCGTGGCGGCGGTGAACGGCAGAGGATGCGTGAGGCAATTAGGGGCTTGGGGTGCTGCGGCGTGTTCGCGGGGGCGGGCTTCAGTGACTGGATGCGGAAGGCGACGACGAGGGCGGACGGTGGCAGCGACGTCGAGGCGATGGAGGCGACGGTGCAGCGGTAGAGTGAGGGAGAGGTGGAGGGGAGATAGAGAGGTAGCGGGGCACGGGGAGCTAGGGACGACGGCGTGTGCATGCGGTGACAGCGACGGCGTCAACAACGAGCAGCGAGGGGGGACTCGTCGATGGACGGAGGTGATGGCGTAGGCGGCGGTTACGGCAGCGGCGACGAGCGTCCCCCGGAGGGACGAGGGTCGAAGGCAAGGTACATGGAGAGAGAGAGAGAGAGAGCGGGAGAGCAAGCGAGAGCAGGGAGAGGGTGTTATATTTTTTAAAAAATAAATATTGTTTAATTGATTGATTAACTGGGTTTAGATGGTATTTATAGGGTAATGTGTTCATGAACCCACTGTTAACCCATTTAATGCCTTAATTAGGGTAGGTTAGGAATTTGACTAAGTGTAGAAAAAAATTCAACGTGTCCCCCACACGTTTTAGTCCTAGTTTTGGTTAGATTAATAGTTAACTAAGTTAAGGTAATTAGTAATTAGGTTAATGTAATTTGTAATAACGATTATATTGAAATATCATTTTCTCTATATAAATGACTCCGAAAAATTACGAATAAATAGCCACGGTTCATATCATTACGAGAATCACGAATATGAAGTCAAATTTAAGGTTTGAGTGACGAAAAAAATAGAAAAAAATCATTTACTCATTTTGAACGTATTTGATACTATAGTGAATATGGGAAATTGTGCATGTTGAAACCAGACCGTTACAACCCCTTCGCTACTGAACGACCCTCCTAAACGAGCGTTAGCCGTAAGTCGAAGGGGCCACCCTTTCGCTACTGAACGACCCTCCTAAACGAGCGTTAGCCGTAAGTCGAAGGGCCACCCCTTCGCTACTGAACGAATCTCCTAAGTCGAAGGGCCACCCCTTCCCCATTGATCGACTCTTCTAAAATATCATCAGTCGTAAGTCGAAGGAACCACCCCTTTGCTACTGAACGTCTCTCCTAAAATAGCGTCAGCCGTAAGTCGAAGGGGCCACCCCTTTGCTACTAAACGACCCTCCTAAACGGTCGTCAGCTGTAAGTCGAAGGGCCACCCCTTCGCTACTGAACGACTGTCCTAAACTGTCGCCAGCCGTAAGTTGAAGGGCCACTCCTTCGCTACTGAACGACTCTCCTAAATGGTCGCCAGTCGTAAGTCGAAGGCCACCCCTTCACCATTGACCGATTCTTCTAAAATGTCGTCAGGTGAAAATTAAAGGGCAACCTCTTCGTCACTGAACTACTCCCATGCCTTCAGCCATGAATCGAGGAAATCGCTCCCTCACCATGGTACGTAGTGATCAACTTCAAAACATGGTTCGATGGTTTATCCTCAATCATCCTGAAGCAGCGCCTAACCCATCAAGGGGCCATCAGGCGTTACAACCACCACACGACATGAACGACAACAAACAAAGAGACGCAACGACAAACATGGATATGCAGGCCATCTCTTATGTCACTCATATTACAAAAAATTGTTCGTTCACGTCTACATCACCCCCTATACATTCAAAAATTTCTAATACAGGCGTAAAAAGAACACTGAGACCCTACAACGATTAGCTAGGCCCTTGGTTTCCATCCAACACGGCTGTGGACTCTAGGTCCCTTGTAGCATCCGCTCCTGCAGCATCGTCTGAGAGAGTAGCGTCCTCCGTGTCTTGGCTCGATTCATCGTCACCAAGGTCCGAAAGAATCACGGGATCTTATCGATCTCCTCAGGAAATCGGTTATTTGTCTCCAATCGACATCGCTCGTAGCCTTCCTTGTATAGCTCGTCGAAATCGTGAAATGAATCCTTGAATTCCTGAACCGCCCTCTCCGCTATGACCTCGGCTTCCACTCTCTCCTCCAACAGAGCATCATCCACTCGCTTTCTTAAGGCGGCTTGCTCAGCCTCCCTCCTACGAGACTCGTTTAGCTCGTGCTCGAGTTTCCAATTGCGATTTAATCTTGTCTCGCAGAGAAGGCTGAGTCTAGTCAGTTCGACTTGAGATCTCTCCACGCCCGACCTAACAGCCTCCAGGGTGACCTCATGATTGGCCACCTCCGGAGCACGACGATGCAATGCCGCGGTGGTCACGCGAGCCTGCACACAACACTCGATTGTCAACATATGTGCTGATATCAGCGTCGATGGAGGCTGGAGCAATAATTACTGGACGCTGTCATTAACAGCTATTGACGCAAGCCGCTCATAATCGACCCTCTCTACGACAGCCATGTCCCGTGGAATGGTCGCATTCTTCGCGATGCAAGAGGCGGTCCCGCAATCAAGAAGAGCGGAATCTCCACGCCTCAACGAAAATCCCACCCTGACAAGCTCATCCTCGGAATAGTCGAATGGGGCCTGAGGAAATTGGCTCTCTAGCAAAATCGACCTATATTCGCCAGGGATGTCTTCAGACAACCTTACAAGAGGGAACAGACCCCCCAAGGCTAGGAGTCTTTGTGCACGAGAAGCTCCAATGAAATCTGAGTCTACCCCAAATCTTCCTCATGAAGAGTGTCTCCCCGGTCGAAAAGACCTGCTTCGCGGCTACATTCGACCCAAATGGCTCCGAGTCACTGAGAATGAGTCACCGCCTCTTCTTGGCCCCCTCCAGTGCAACTACTTCAAATTCGGAGGAGGCTTCTCATTCTTCTTGTGAGGCCGGGCCACCTGGGCAACCCCCTCAAAAACCATGGGTCGATCCCCAGACGGTTGAGCCGTTAATTCCCACTGTTGGCACCCGGAGGAGACAACATTCTCACCTCCGCGTCTTTGATGGAAGCCTCGACTGTTTCCCTTAATGCGGGGTCAACCTGATAATCCACATCGGCCATTCCTGCGAAAGCAACAAATGAGTTAGGTCGAAGAACGAAGGTCGAACAGTGAGCGGACACGATCGAAACAACCTTTCGTCCACACGGTCTGACGCAGCACATCATCCGACCACAGCCACTTGACCGACCTCATATCATTTGGCAGGCTCGTCTGAGTGTCGGTGGCTTTCTTCTCCTCACTAGTCAGCGACTTATCCTCGACAAGTCCCAAGTCAAGGGCACCCCATACGATGCAGAAGCTTTCCTCCCATTGGAAAACCACAAACACAAACTCATCTTTCCATTTGGGATTGGAGGTGGGAAGATCTTCCAGTAGCTTCTTGCCTCGACGGGCCATTATTATATACCAGCACAGGGTCTTGAGGGGAGGGATCGAGAAAAAATAATTGAACAGATTTAGAGATGGTTCAATCACCTTCATCACACACAAAGCTATGAAGCCCATCAGCATACCGATGGCGTTCGACGTCAACTGGTAGAGGGAAATGTTTCGGATATACAGGAAGTACCGCATGAACGGGTACATGGGGAATTGAAGGCCTCTGTCACGACCCGCTTCCCTAAAATGGAGGCGAGACGTGAAAAGGTCCGCACGGGAGTGGAGCGGTGAAGCCCCAAACCCGATAAACGTCAATTTAGTATAAGCAGGTCCCTGTAATTGCAATCGAAACAACAACAACAATAATAATAATATGAGACGGATATAAAATACCAATCCCACGGTTGTCCACAAAGTATTCAACATCACAGAAAAGCCACCAGGCTAAAAGAAAAGAGTCCAAGGCCCAGAACAAGGCCAACAAAAGCGACGACATAACAAGGTATAGGTGCTACGCACCGATAATAAAACAACTGTCTAACAAAAGTAAAACACAACGAAGACACTAGGACTGGTCCCCAGTGTCCACGTACTCCCCGTCGAACACAAGCTCGGGCTCGGCGTCAACAAACACCTCGTCCTCAACGAGGTACTCAGGCTCAGGATCTAACATGTGTCACCCAAAAGAGTAAAAGGGGCACATGTCAGCAAGTCTAAAAGACTTGGGCAAGGAAACTGAAAGTAAGGCAACTAGCAACCTAGCAGTTTAGTATGCATGACATGGCAGTTATAACATGAGTGCACAATTAAAACATGGCAAAACAATTTGTACAAGGGAACAATTTATCGGGACAAGACAAGAGTAGCCAAGCTACTATCAATTCAATCAATTCACATTTTGTAGGTGTTTACGCCCTTCGCTGAATGGCATAGCATTTCAGACCGATCGGCACTAAACACTACCCAATACCCACACGATATGGAGCCTGGGGTCCCCGCACATGGAACTCAGCTAGTGAGCCTGGGGTTGCCCCGCACATTGAGCTCGCATTCTTAGTTCACAATTCAATACATTTCGAGCGTTGGGGTTAGCAACTCATTATGCTCGCTTCTGGTCACGAGCCAGGAACACAAGTGTCGTAGCAAAGCTACACAATCACATCAACACCTAAAGAATGCGAGGTCATGACAATTTATTTGCGTACCGTTAATTAAATTAAACGTGACAGGCGAAATGCAATGACATGAACATATTCGCGTACCGTTAATTGAAAGTAAACATGACATGGAAATTGTGCAACATGCTAAATGTCGGAACTAGCTTCGTTGTCAAGCTAGTTCCCCAATTTGCGCCTAGGCGAGTATCATTTCGTCGCCTAGCCTCTTTTACGCCTACAACAAGCAAATGGCCTAAAACATGGCCTAAACCCTAAGTGGCAAGTTTCAATTGCCTAGCACCGGGGATTGACGATCACTTCGTCACACGGATGCTATCTACGGGGGAAATCGCTGTTATGGGGGAAACAAGCACCAAACACTTGAAATTAATTAGGGTTTTCATAAAATTATAAATAGGTTAAGAAAACAACGGTTGATCGATTTCTTACCGAGAGGAGACGGAAGAAACACTCCGGGGGACCCTAGGATCAGATCTGGAAAAGATTGGAGAAGTTTGGGGAAACTAGGGTTTTGGGGGATTTGGGGATTTTTGATGGGTTTTGGTGAGATTTTGGGGAAGATGAGAGGTGGATGGAGTGAATGGTTGGATTGGATGATGATTCCAGGGCTTGGAATGAAGAAATGGAGCTTGGAGGAAGATGGGGGCTGAAGGGGGAAGATTTTAGGGTTTTGGGTCGTGTTGGAGAAGAAGAAGTCGTTTGGGTTGGGTTTAAATAGGTTGGGCTGGCGGCTGCCCAGAAATTAGGGTTTTAACACTGGTTAGTCGGTCAAAGAGCAACCACTGACCGACTAGTTTGGCAACTAGTCGGTCGGTCGACCAACGCAGACCGACTAAGTGCAAACAGTAACTCCTGAACGAAAATAGGATTCTAGAGTTAGTCGGTCCATGAACAAGTATTGACCGACTAGTTTAGCATCTAGTCGGTCGATGAACGTTCTTAGACCGACTAAGAGTAAACAGTAACTGATACAAAAATAATATGATGAGTTAGTCGGTTCAAGAAGCATTGCTGACCGACTAGTTTGCAACCTAGTCGGTCAACCAACGTTCTTAGACCGACTAACGATAAACAGTAACTCCTGAGAAATTTAGAAAGCTAACTAGTCGGTCCAAGAAGGATTGCCGACCGAC
Organism: Scilla litardierei; assembly: GCA_030789695.1. Classification (NCBI taxonomy): domain Eukaryota; kingdom Viridiplantae; phylum Streptophyta; class Magnoliopsida; order Asparagales; family Asparagaceae; genus Scilla; species Scilla litardierei. The sequence continues at coordinate 179,500,392 of CM061139.1, read as the reverse complement.
TAGATCGTCATCTAGTCGGTCGGTGGCCCTTCTTACACTGGCTAATGAGCACCAAAAGTACCGATACGGAGCGCGGGGCCCCGGGATCGATTCCTAAGACTCCTAGGCTTGATCTAATAGTTAGATACGACCGTTATGAAGTCCGTCACGAGTGACATACTTCGAAATCGACAATCCTAAGGAAGAAGCGAGAAAATACGACGAATCGATCGAAAATGAAACTACGGAGACAAAAACCACACAAGAGGAGAAAATCCACCAAAACATATATTATATTATATTAAATCCAGATTCATGAAAAGCAGTCGTTACATCCTCCCCAACTTAAGAAAAATTCTGTCCTCGGAATTTCCAAAAACTCACGAGTCCGGAAACAAAAGTGGGAATCGCATCTCGCATCTCATCCTCATTCTCCCAAGTAGACTCTCCAGGTGAACCGTGTCGCCACATCACCCTCACAAGATTGACAATCTTGTTTCGAAGCGATTTCTGACGCCTGTCCAGAATCTGCACTGGATGCTGGTCATACGTCATATCGGGGCGAACGGTAATCTCCGAAAAATCCACCGCATGAGACGGATCGCTAATGTATCGACGAAGCTGCGACACATGGAAAACATTGTGAACTCCTTCCAAAGATGGCGGCAAGGCCAAGCGATAAGCTACCTCGCCAACCCTCTCCAAAACGTCAAACGGTCCAATGTATCGCGGGCTCAACTTCCCACGCTTCCCAAAACGAATCACACCACGATTCGGGGAAATCTTCAAGAATACATGGTCACCCGGCTGAAACTCCAAAGGACGACGTTTAGCATCCGCCCAATGCTTAAAACGGTCCTGAGCAATTCTCAACCTCTCCCGAATATTCCTGACGATATCCACGGCCTCCACGATCATCTCAGGTCCCAACAACTCCCGATCACCAACGTCATCCCAACTCAATGGCGATCGACATTTCCTCCCATAAAGAGCGGCGAAAGGCGCCATGCCAATACTCGCCATGAAGCTGTTGTTGTAGGAAAGCTCTACCAGATGTAGATGGTCCTCCCACGAACCCTTGAAATCCAACATGCACGCCCTCAGCATGTCTTCCAAAATCTGAATCGTCCTCTCAGACTGGCCATCCGTCTGCGGATGGTACGCCGTGCTGAAACTCAGATGCGTACCCAAGCTCTTCTGCAAACTCTGCCAAAACTGAGATGTGAACCTCGTGTCTCTGTCAGACACGATACTCACAGGGACTCCATGAAGTCGCACAACCTCCTGCACGATTCACGTTACATCACTATCTAAACTAGGAAAAGGAAATAAAACGGAGAGTAAAAGAATTTTACCTCCATATATCTCCTTGCTAGCGCCTTAGTGGACTGCCCCACTCGGAACGGAATAAAGTGCGCAGATTTGGTCAACCGATCCACGATTACCCAAATCGCGTCATTCTGCTTCGGACTCCGAGGTAGTCCAGTCACGAAATCCATAGTGATGTGCTGCCACTTCCACTCCGGAGTCGGAAGCGGTTGTAGCAACCCGGCCGAACGCTGATGCTCCGCCTTCACTTGCTGGCAAACCAAGCACTTGGCTACACTCCGAGCCACGCTCCTCTTCATACCATGCCACCAATAATTCAGACGAAGATCCTGGTACATCTTGGTGCCACCAGGATGCACAGAATACGGCGAACTGTGTGCCTCCACCATCAGCTCCTCTCTGATATCCCCAGCTGGCACACACAACCTGGCTCCAAACCTCAGCGAGCCATCCTCATGAATCACAAAGTCAGTCCGCAGACCGGCTTCCACCTGCTCCCGAATCTTCACCAGCTTCGGATCCTCAGCCTGGCCAGCCTTAATCCGATCCACGATCGTCGACTGTACCTGCATGTACATCAACGAAGAAGCCTCTCTAGGAAGAACAATCTCCACACTAGACTCGCAAAAATCCTGCTGCAATCTCCACTGCGAGGTCAAAATCATCACCGCTGGAAGCCTACTCAAAGCATCCGGAACCACGTTCACCTTGCCAGGGTGAAACTGCAAATCAATATCATAATCCGCCATAAGCTCCAACCATCGACGCTATCGCATGTTGAGCTCCTTCTGAGTGAAAATATACTTCAAGCTTTTGTGATCGGTGAAAATCTTCACTTTCTCACTCAGCAAGAAGTGCCTCCAAATCTTAAGAGCAAACACGACGGCAGCCAACTCCAAATCATGCGTCGGGTAATTCTTCTCATGAACCTTAAGCTGACGAGACGCATACGCCACAACATGCCCGTGCTGATGCAACACGCAACCGAGACCCTTGCCAGAAGCATCGCAAAAGATCTCAAATCCACCGCTGCGATCAGGCACAACAAGAATAGGGGCACTCGTCAACCTCTCCTTCAGAACACCAAAAGCACCCTCACAATCACCCGACCAAACATAAGCAACATCCTTCCGCGTCAACCTGGTCATCGGCTCAGCAATACGAGAAAAGTCCTTAATGAATCGCCGATAATAACCAGCAAGTCCAAGAAAACTCCGAACCTCAGATGCTGACGACGGAACAGGCCACTCCCTGATGGCCCTAATCTTCTCGGGATCCACTGAAATACCATCTCCAGTCACCACATGCCCGAGAAAAGCAACTCGATCCAGCCAAAACTCGCACTTCGAAAACTTAGCATACAACCGATGCTTCCTCAAAATCTCCAACACCGTCCTTAAGTGCGAGGCATGCTCTTCCTCCGACTTCGAATAGATCAGAATGTCGTCAATAAAGATAACGACAAACTTATCCAAAAAGTCGTAGAAAATCATGTTCATCAGATTCATGAAAACTGCGGGCGCGTTAGTTACGCCGAAGGGCATAACCACGAACTCATAGTGTCCATACTTCGTCCTGAACGCTGTCTTCGGAACATCTCCCTTCTTCACCTTCAATTGATGGTAACCACTCCTCAAATCCAATTTAGAAAACACCCTCGAACCTCCAAGCTGATCAAAAATATCATCGATGCGAGGCAACGGGTATTTATTCTTAATGGTCACCGCATTCAACTCCCGATAGTCCACGCACATGCGACGCGAACCATCCTTCTTCTTAACCAACAACACCGGTGCTCCCCACGGAGACACGCTAGGATTAATATAACCCTTCTGCAAAAGCTCATCCAACTGCTTTCGCAACTCTTCCAACTCTGCAGGTGCCATACGATACGGCGCCTTCGAAATCGGCTGCGCACCTGGAACAAGATCGATAGAAAATTCCAAAGCTCGATCAGGCGGCAAACCAGACATCTCCTCGGGGAAGACGTCGCCAAAATCACGCACCACAGCTGGCCACTCCAGCTCCATCTGCATAGCCACAGCCTCCACCGGCCTGGCCCGAAATCTGACAGGACCAAGCGAACTGCTACCACGACTGAACTCAAACACTGGGTGTCCGGGAATCTCGAACACCACCTTCTTCCTCCTGCAGTCAATCGTAGCATAGAAGCTCGCAAGCCAATCCATCCCAAGAACTGCATCATAGTTGATGATGTCGTGGACAATGAAATCCGCAAAAAGCTCATGTCCACAGACCACCAACGAGCAAGAATTGCAACCACGATGCACCGAGACCACACCATTCCCTGTAACGATATTCCAACTCTTGGGGAGAGGGGACGTCGACAAGGAATGCATCTCCACGAAGCTCCGAGAAATAATGCACATCGATGCACCAGAGTCAAAGAGGACTCGTGCAGGAAATGTGCAAACCAAAATCACACCTAATCAAGCAATTAACAATCAAACCCTAATCTAGCAAACAACCATGTTCAAGCAAACAACAAAATCTAACAATCAAAACCCAGCTAGGAAAGTAACAGCTAGATTGAGGATTACCTGCGATAACCTCATCCACAGCCGCGCTCTCCGCAGCGGTCATCAGAAAAGCCTGCCTCCTCGGCGGAACAGCCTGCTGAAAAGCCTGCCTCTGCGAAACAAGAGCTGCTCCACGTCCAGCAGGAACAGGCGCTCGCTGCTGCAACGGCTGAGCTGCAACAGGAGCCCTCCGCAGCGGATCCGCATGCCGACAATCCTTCGCGACATGAGAAGCATCACCGCAAACCAGACACTGGCCCAGAAACTTCCGGCACTGATCCTTGACGTGGCCAGGCTTGCCGCAGAAATGGCAAAACTTCGGAATAGACCCTCCTGGCCTCTTAAACTGAGCGGACTGATTAGGCCTGAATCCAGGTCTAACCACGGCTCTCGCCTGTTCCACAGGCCTCTTCCCAGCACCAACAACAGACCCCTTCCTCTGGTTCATAAGCAGCTCCTGCCTCTTTGCTGCTACTAGAACCTTCTGATAAGATTCCCGATCAGAGGAGGTCACAAAACTCTGGAGCTCCGAAGCGAGTCCCTGCAGGAACCTCTGAGCTCTCTCCTCAGCGTCATGCACCATCTTCGGCGCAAACCGACTCAGCCTCATGAACTCCTGGTGGTACATGTCCACCGACGAGTTCCCCTGCTTCAGATCGATAAAACGCTGCAGCATCTCTTCCCTGGCAGCCTTCGGGAAGAACTCACCATCAAATCTGGCCTTGAAGGTAGCCCAGACGATCGGCTCCACCAACATCTTCTCTTCAGCATCCCACCAATTCCGAGCATTATCCTTCAGCTGGCGCTTCGCCAAGTCAACCCAACTAACTTCGTTGACCTTGGACATCTTCAGATTGTCCTCGATATTCCTCATCCATTCATCAGCAGCTAGTGGACCTTCGGTTCCATCAAAATACGCAGGACCCAGCTCTCTGAACTGCTTCGCCCCGGGCTCAGGGCGAGGGGCTTCCACCACCCGAGCAGCTCGAGTCACCGGAGCATTCTGTACCTGCAGGAGCACACCCTGCTGAACTTGCATCATCTGCAACATCATCCGCATCATCTCTCCATTAGTGGGCTCCCGCTCAGGCTCCTCGTCATGAGGGGGCGCACCACTACCACCACCACGGGTGATTCGCCTTCCTGCCATCTAATGACGCAGAAAACGAAACAATTAGACTCACAGCTTAGGGCTCAGATGTCGAACTTATTTGTTGGACAATCTTGCATTATTATTGTTATCCCGATAATCGCAGTTACAGAGGACCTGCATGGGCCACCACTAAAACCTGTCACGACCCGCTTCCCTAAAATGGAGGCGAGACGTGAAAAGGTCCGCACGGGAGTGGAGCGGTGAAGCCCCAAACCCGATAAGCGTCAATTTAGTATAAGCAGGTCCCTGTAATTGCAATCGAAACAACAACAACAATAATAATAATATGAGACGGATATAAAATACCAATCCCACGGTTGTCCACAAAGTATTCAACATCACAGAAAAGCCACCAGGCTAAAAGAAAAGAGTCCAAGGCCCAGAACAAGGCCAACAAAAGCGACGACATAACAAGGTATAAGTGCTACGCACTGATAATAAAACAACTATCTAACAAAAGTAAAACACAACGAAGACACTAGGACTGGTCCCCAGTGTCCACGTACTCCCCGTCGAACACAAGCTCGGGCTCGGCGTCAGCAAACACCTCGTCCTCAACGAGGTACTCAGGCTCGGGATCTAACATGTGTCACCCAAAAGAGTAAAAGGGGCACATGTCAGCAAGTCTAAAAGACTTGGGCAAGGAAACTGAAAGTAAGGCAACTAGCAACCTAGCAGTTTAGTATGCATGACATGGCAGTTATAACATGAGTGCACAATTAAAACATGGCAAGACAATTTGTACAAGGGAACAATTTATCGGAACAAGACAAGAGTAGCCAAGCTACTATCAATTCAATCAATTCACATTTTGTAGGTGTTTACGCCCTTCGCTGAATGGCATAGCATTTCAGACCGATCGGCACTAAACACTACCCAATACCCACACGATATGGAGCCTGGGGTCCCCGCACATGGAACTCAGCTAGTGAGCCTGGGGTTGCCCCGCACATTGAGCTCGCATTCTTAGTTCACAATTCAATACATTTCGAGTGTTGGGGTTAGCAACTCATTATGCTCGCTTCTGGTCACGAGCCAGGAACACAAGTGTCGTAGCAAAGCTACACAATCACAGCAACACCTAAAGAATGCGAGGTCATGACAATTTATTTGCGTACCGTTAATTAAATTAAACGTGACAGGCGAAATGCAATGACATGAACATATTCGCGTACCGTTAATTGAAAGTAAACATGACATGGAAATTGTGCAACATGCTAAATGTCGGAACTAGCTTCGTTGTCAAGCTAGTTCCCCAATTTGCGCCTAGGCGAGTATCATTTCGTCGCCTAGCCTCTTTTACGCCTACAACAAGCAAATGGCCTAAAACATGGCCTAAACCCTAAGTGGCAAGTTTCAATTGCCTAGCACCGGGGATTGACGATCACTTCGTCACACGGATGCTATCTACGGGGGAAATCGCTGTTATGGGGGAAACAAGCACCAAACACTTGAAATTAATTAGGGTTTTCATAAAATTATAAATAGGTTAAGAAAACAACGGTTGATCGATTTCTTACCGAGAGGAGACGGAAGAAACACTCCGGGGGACCCTAGGATCAGATCTGGAAAAGATTGGAGAAGTTTGGGGAAACTAGGGTTTTGGGGGATTTGGGGATTTTTGATGGGTTTTGGTGAGATTTTGGGGAAGATGAGAGGTGGATGGAGTGAATGGTTGGATTGGATGATGATTCCAGGGCTTGGAATGAAGAAATGGAGCTTGGAGGAAGATGGGGGCTGAAGGGGGAAGATTTTAGGGTTTTGGGTCGTGTTGGAGAAGAAGAAGTCGTTTGGGTTGGGTTTAAATAGGTTGGGCTGGCGGCTGCCCAGAAATTAGGGTTTTAACACTGGTTAGTCGGTCAAAGAGCAACCACTGACCGACTAGTTTGGCAACTAGTCGGTCGGTCGACCAACGCAGACCGACTAAGTGCAAACAGTAACTCCTGAACGAAAATAGGATTCTAGAGTTAGTCGGTCCATGAACAAGTACTGACCGACTAGTTTAGCATCTAGTCGGTCGATGAACGTTCTTAGACCGACTAAGAGTAAACAGTAACTGATACAAAAATAATATGATGAGTTAGTCGGTTCAAGAAGCATTGCTGACCGACTAGTTTGCAACCTAGTCGGTCAACCAACGTTCTTAGACCGACTAACGATAAACAGTAACTCCTGAGAAATTTAGAAAGCTAACTAGTCTGTCCAAGAAGGATTGCCGACCGACTGGATCGTCATCTAGTCGGTCGATGGCCCTTCTTACACTGGCTAATGAGCACCAAAAGTACCGATACGGAGCGCGGGGCCCCGGGATCGATTCCTAAGACTCCTAGGCTTGATCTAATAGTTAGATACGACCGTTATGAAGTCCGTCACGAGTGACATACTTCGAAATCGACAATCCTAAGGAAGAAGCGAGAAAATACGACGAATCGATCGAAAATGAAACTACGGAGACAAAAACCACACAAGAGGAGAAAATCCACCAAAACATATATTATATTATATTAAATCCAGATTCATGAAAAGGAGTCGTTACAGCCTCGCTCGAAGGATCTAACATAAATCCCCACTTCCTGATCGCCAGGACGATGAGCCCTCTCGTCCTTCCCAGGCAACCTGATTTTGTAATCGAGACGGACATAACTCATCTGAAGCTCGGAACTAGTCTTGACATTAGACCTCACATTCTCCAGCAAGCCCGGCTCCATGATCCCTTCCCGATTCTTCTGCATGGCTGTGACCAAGCTCCTTCCGGAGGCAGAGATGGAGGACGAAGCCATTACTTTCGAGAGAAGGAAAATCTGAATCGAGAGAATGAAGAGGGTACCTCTGCATTCTACCGCTGGAGCCATCCTATATGAGTAGTGCGACAACCACATGATGAGCCACACGTCGAAGATTCCAAGGCTCTTAGTATCTTGGATTCCGAATCGGCAAATCATCCAAATCATCGAGGTGGACATTTTGGCTCCTGGAACTTGAGTGCTATTTTCTCGACTGATGTGCCCACATCAATGCGATGTAACATCGCTTGACTTCAACGTGCAGACCCTTTGAGGTCGTGCGACAGGGGCCATTGTTAAGTCATTGGGTGGGCATTCGAGTTAACTCGACCGACAGACGACTAAAGCCCACGAAGCCCACAAGAGAAGCCCGATATTGACTCAGTCAAAGCCCAATGACCAGTCAACCGTTGAGTCCACCTCACTCGAACGTGGGATTAAAGGCAAGCTTGTAATTCGTGGGAACGTGCATAACATTTACTCCTATTAAAAGAGAAAGATCGTGTCCCGATTATGGGTGGCCGTTATCTCCCCAACGTCTCGAAAGGGATCCTGAACGGCTATAAATACAAGGAAGGGTCACATCTCCAAGGTATGAGGTCTAAGATATAGAACTCTACTTTCTCAGCTTATATTCCTTTCACTACAAAGCTTGCGTCGCCAGTACTGAGACGAACCTCCATGGATCGATCTCTGCTGCACCAAGCTCACTCTCTCTCTTAAGTTCCATACTAACTTAAGTATCGGAGGGGATTTGGGTCAGAACCCAGATCCGACCCCCCCAACATCTCCCTATGGTGCAGATCGATGGTTATCATCCAGCGTCGAGGGTCGTCATCGAGCTCCCTAGCCTCGAACAATCGATGCATCTGCTGCTCGAAGGTCGATCGAGCATCGCATCATCATAAACTACCATCACCCGACCCAGGTTCTTCCAAGCAGGGTCCCACTTCATCTGCTGACGAGGCTCCGACTCAACGTCTAGAGTCTATGTCAGCTTGACAACTATCTCGGTCAATTTTGGCCTTAACAATGAGCAAATTATCTTATATATGATGATGTAACATAATCATATCCATAAGAAAAAAATATGTTTATTTTTTTGTTGTCTTTATGATCAATCTCTCTTATAACACTTCCTGTGGAGGTCTGAACCATTCAGCCCCAACATGGGCTGAAGTTGTGCCGCATCAGCTTCAACCACTGTGTTATCCCAATAGAGGGTTTAATCAGGAGCTGAATGAAGATGATCAGACATTTGATTCACAAGAATCAGACGTCTGATTATTGATCAGACGTCTGATTATAAAGCGAAGAAGAAAAAACAAAGCGCATGCTGAGTCAGCAGATAAATAGAGTGCTGAACATGGGCCTAAAATTTTAAGCCGATGTTCAGCCCATTCTCTCCACTTTTTTTTGCAAAAACCACCTCCACGTAGGATAAAGCTCGCATCCAGCCCCCATCCAGCCTTCCATTCAGTCCCCATTCAGCCCTCCATTGGAAGTGCTCTTATGAATAAGAATGTGTCATGGCATGGTATATATCACAAAATGTGCGTACTCATTTTTGGGTACTTTTTACTTTTAATACAAAATTTTAAAAAAAATTTAATAATCGATCGGGAAAAATTATTTACAGAAATCGACCAATTCTGGCCACGTCAATGGTCAGGCGCGTACCTGAGCACTGACTGTACATGCTATGACTTGGCCGCACTTGCCAAGTGCTGCCAAATTGTGCTGCACTTACCAAGTGCTGCCAAATTCTGCTTTGACAATTTGGCAGCACTTGGCAAGTGCTGCCATATTGTGGCAACACAATATGGCTGCACTTGCCAAGTAAGTGCAGCCAAGTCATTAAAATGGCGGCTTCTATTAAGCCTTCAAATAGATTATTTGTATTCAATGTATTGGTGAGATACTTATTTTAATGGTACGGCTTGTCGGTGAGGCGCAAGAGGTAGTGGGTTTGAATTTTGCTGTGGACGCTAAAATAATTGTTTTAATTTTAAAATCAAAAATAAATTTTTATAGTGGAATATTGGGAATTGATCTCGGGACCACTCTCCCCCAAATAAAAAGTAATACCACCAGATAACTACTTCATTATACGACATGCAAACAATCTATTTGAAGACTTGACCGACACTGCACCCTTAATGACTTGGCCGCAATTGCAAAGTGCGACTAAATTGTCGAAACTCAATTTGGCCGCACTTGGCAAATGCGGCCAAATTGTAAAAACACAATTTCGCCGCACTTGGCAAGTGCAGCCAAGTCAAAGCATGCCCGATCAGTGTCCAGGCATGCGTCTGGCTGCTGACGTGAACAGAATTGGTCGATTTGTGTAAATATTTTTTTCGGGTAGATTATTAAATTTTTTTTATAATTTTGTATTAAAAGTAAAAATTAACCCATTTTTTATCTTTGGATGCAATTAAGAAAACATTCTCTCTTAAAGTTTAAAATAATAATAATAATTTAAAAAGCAGATGTTAGTGGGTCCCATCCACTGATTAAATTCTTAGTCATCCCTCAACTTTAAACCTTTCCTAATTCCTACTTTGGCCAAACAAACTGTTCGTCCCCCTAACAAATTTTTTTATTAATAATTATTCCTCTTCTCTTCTCTCCTCTCATTCTCGATCATTTCGCTTCTACCGCTTTTGGTCTATTTTGGCCTACTTCCCTTTTATCTGCCCCCATCCCCATTAAAACCACCACCTCTTCTTCTTCTTCTCTCTCACAAATCTAAGAAAAACCCAGTTCTTTGTAAATATCACACAAAAGACAACAAACACATCAAATTTCTTGGCATCAAATTCCATCCAAAATCCCAAAAAAAGATAAGAATCTATGGGTGCCAACAAATTTGCAACCATGCTACATAGAAACAAGACCCCCAAGATTGCCATCATTTTGATATACACTCTCCTTGAATGGACTCTAATTGCTCTTCTCCTCTTGAATGGGCTCTTCTCCTATCTCATCGCCCGCTTCGCCGACTTCTTCGGCCTGAAGCCCCCCTGCGTCTTCTGCTCCCGCGTCGATCACGTCCTCGGCGGCCGCCGGAACTCTTACGAAGATCTCATCTGCGATGACCATGCCGCAGAGGTCTCCAGACTGGGCTACTGCTCGAATCACAGGAAATTGGCCGAGGCCAGCGAGATGTGCGAGGATTGCTACTCGTCGAGGCCGGAGAACACCGATCGGACAGTTGCCGTGCTGTCTTGGATGAAGAGGAGCGAGGAGGGGGGGAAGGATTTGAGGTGCTCGTGTTGCGATGTGGTCTTGGAGAGCGGGTTCTGTTCGCCGTATTTGGTGCTCAAGCCTTCGTTCGAGCAGAAAGGGAACTTTGATGCCGAAGATAGATCTGACGATCATGATCGTTTAGTTCGCGAGATCGTGGAAGAATTTAAAGAGCAAGATGAACGAGGATTTGTCGTTGAGGAAATGGATGCGTGCGTGAAGGAGGTTGTGGATGATGAATCCCTTGAACTGATCTCAACGATGCGAGGTGGAGGTGAGCTGTTGGGTGCGGATGAAAGATGGGTTCCTGTCGAATTGATTGATTCGTGGACTGCGATCGAGAACCAGCTGAATTCAGTAACCTATAAGGAGGATGAAGATAGAGACTATAGTGGCTATAATCTTGTGGAGAAAGAGGATGCTGCCGTGGATATTGGGACCGTTTCGGACTCATCGTCGGAGGAGGAGGAAGAGAAGGTGCTACTGCTGTCAAATATGGAAATTAACAGGTCTTACGATATCCCAGTCCAAGTTGATGATCATCAATGCGGAGCTCCTTCTTTTATTTCGATTTTGGAACAGGAGTTGGTGGATGTGCAAGCAGAAGCAGAACATACAGCAGAGGTTTTTGTTGAATTTCAAGGTGAGTTGCTAGTTCTTCTGATATCTGTGTTCAATTGGTACATTGCTGTTATGGTATTCTGAGTTACATATCTGATTTATTGACTGATAAATGTAGCTTCTGAAGAGGATAGTAAAGTTGTTGATGCTGAGGCGAACTGTGAGATTTCGATAGGCAGTGAAATCTGCGACCATGAGCACGTCGAGCTGCCTCATTTCGATGAACTAGCCATTCCTCAGTCCGCTTGTGCAGACGAGCATTGTGCAGCAAGCTCCAATGTGACAATTGACAAAGAACAAGGTAACGTCGGCTTGCTCATGCCCATTTGATTGGTTCGCATCAAACTTCATGTCGTTTCAAATTAGGTCCTTACCAGAGTTTCCTTGTGTTTGAATAATCAGTAACTGAAGCTGGAACATTGGAGGAAAGTATTGCAAGAAGTGTTAATGGGCTTTCTGTATGTACTGACGTCAATGAGGCCGAAGATGAGAGAATGCCTGAGACGCCTACTTCTTTTGATTGTCTTCTTGCTTTGCACAAGAGGTTTTTGTTGTCAGAAAGGAGGGAATTGGGGACGGATTCCTTGGATGGAAGTGTTGCTAGTGAGATTGATGGAACTGAGATACTGACCGTCGATCATCTTAAAGATGCCCTGAGAGCAGAACGCAAGGCGCTAAGTGCACTATACGCAGAACTGGAAGAAGAGAGGAGTGCTTCAGCAGTAGCTGCGAATCAAACCATGGCGATGATCACTAGGCTGCAGGAAGAGAAGGCAGCAGTGCAAATGGAAGCATTGCAGTACCAGAGGATGATGGAAGAGCAATCGGAATACGATCAGGAGGCCTTGCAGCTTCTGAATGAGCTCATGATGAAGAGGGAGAGGGAGAAGCAAGAGTTAGAGAGAGAGCTGGATGTCTATAGGAAGAGGGTACTGATTTACGAGGCAAAGGAGCGAAGAAAGGCAGCAGAGAGGAGCAAGACCAATGGAACCTCTTCTGCATCCTCGAGCGCTGATGACAGTGATGACCTTTCTTTCGAGTCTCATGAAGGAGAATATTGTAACTACGGCCACACCGAGAGCAACCTAAATACTCCGACAGACGATGTTTTAAGCTCTGGGGCTGACCAAGAGGCAACCAGGCATCTGACTTCGCTTGACGAGTCATTAGCTGATTTTGAGGAAGAGAGGCTCTCCATCCTAGAGCAACTCAAGGCATTGGAGGAGAAATTGTTTGCCACGGACGAAGAAGAATTGAAATCTATTGTGCCTCGACATTTTTCAGAAGAAAATGGCCATGGGCTTAACGGTGATTATGATTCTTACGGTGATAATGTAAATGGTAGTCTGGTTAATGGTTTTGAACATGATTTTGATACCAATGGAAAACTTCATCAAAAGCAAAGGAACTTGCCGATTGGAGGAAAGAGTCTACTCCCACTGTTTGATGCTGCCGTTTGGATGGACGGCAACCATGGGATGAGTCCAGAACATGAGACGAGAAGTAGTTCTCCACGGTCTGTTTCCAAATGTGCAATTGATGATCACAAAAGACTTGCAATTGCCGAGGAGGTTGATAATGTGTATGAGAGACTACAAGCTCTTGAGGCGGACAGAGAATTTATTAAGCAGTGTATCAGATCATTAAAGACAGGAGACAAGGGCATGAATCTACTGCAAGAGATTCTGCAGCACCTTCGCGATCTAAGGAATGTGGATCTTCGTGTGAGGAATGCAGGGGATGCTCTATCTTCATTATCAACCTAGTCAATATGAACCAAAGGTAAATCAATCTCATAGCAACATATCGTGTATATAACTAAGGATTATGTGCACACGTTAGTAGTGTTGTTCCATCTGAACTTCTGATGAGCTCTCACAGCCATTTACACTCTCTATATTAAGTAAACAACAAGAGTAATCATTTTGTCCAAGCATAACCTACTTCTAAATATTGGGGTTGCTAAGTCTTTTGGTTAGAGTGTCTTGTGTAATAACGCCAACTTCTTTATCACTCTATCCATGTAAAATCGAAATCGAAAATATTATTCAGAATAAATGAGGTAATGGTGCTATACGAGATGAATGCAATTAGGCACACAATTCATATTTGCCTCTAATTCTAAAGCTAGAAACCATATTTCATATCTCTAAACTAATTCTAAATTAAAAACATATTATTCCTTACATAATACCAAACTTTCTCCCATTGGAGTTGCTTAGTGTTTCACCTAGAATGTCTTATATATAGTTAGCCATATCAGTTGAAAGATTTGCTGACCACATTATCACTTTTTCGGTAGATGGAAGCTGCTTGGGGTGGGAGTTGATTGGTGGTCTTGTTATATGGATAAGATGAGACAAGCAAGCGATAGCGGGGATGAATCCAAGCTATGAGACACTGAAGAAGGTCCATGGTATATGAGAATGGTGAACTGAAATTATGTTGTTAATATTATGCAAAGTTGTGGTCATGCCAGGAGAAAAGGAAGCTCCTGGCTGTATTTGGTGGTTGGTTGGTTCCTCTAGCTTGTTGAGTGGAGGCAGACCCAAGAGGTGAGTCTGCACTCCGGAGCCCTTTTGTTTTTTTTGGGCATTTGTATTTTTGTATTTTTTTTGTCTTTCTTTTTGCTTTGTGGGATTCCAATCCCCATCAGCTTTCCAGTAGGGCAAGGGCTGATGAAGTATGGCAAGGTGGTAGGCCAGCCACCATATGGTGTCATTAGTGTTGTTGGTGGTAGAAATCATGGCTTGCAAGGCTGGACAAAGTTTGATATTCTGCTAGCTAGCACCAGGGGTCAGGTATACAACCAGTTCTACAAAGATGAAAAAGTAGGAGGATGTGGTGGAGTTTCTTTTGTTCTTTTATTCAATTTCTCTTTGGAGTGATGATGATGATGTTATTTGCATTGGGGTTTTGGTTGAGTACATGTATAATATGTTCATTATACTTTGTGAGTAATTTCTCTTAATTGTGGTCCTTTTGCTGACAAAACCTGCTCAAGAGTCTGTATCGACTTTGCTTTCCTGTCTATTTGAGGTGTGATATATACACCGACCAGTGTATATCGGGGCGTGTCAAATAAAAAAAAACATTTGACCAGCTATATCTCTGTCGTTTTGTGTCCGTTTTACGCGTTGTTCGTTTGTACCGTTGAAAAGTTTATGAAGAGTAGACTCCAGTGATACTAATTTTGTGGCCATTTTATGGCGTTTGGCGTTTTCATGTCAGATTTTGGTCTTTCGAATAAAGCAGTATCTACTCAATGAAAACACCAAAGAAAGGCCACAAAATTGGTATCAATGGATTCTACTCTTTATAAGCTTTCCAATGGTACCAACGACACATAAAACAAACACCAAAAGACGGAGATATAAATTCTTAGGAATGATTAAGTGTAACTCTATGTCTTAGTATGGGCTCAAGCTAATCAAATTTCACTAAACACAAGTGATAATAGTTGTAAAAAGTTCTACACAAATAGTAGTTGTGAAAAATACACGTGCTACGAGCAATGATTCAGGCATACTCGCTAGCTGATAGGTACATTAGAACACATTTTTACGTGGAGACTAAAACAGTTGTTGGTCTCCAAAAGTTTAGGCTCATTTATTGGATGTTTCCATATACAAATCCAATATGGAAATTGTTGAAATTATGGCTCGAATGCGATTTGCATACACACGTGATTATTTTAGAACTAGACTAATTGTAGAAGCCATTTAAGAGCAAAAGAACAACTTAATCACATGTGAACTTGTAGGCCATGTTCAGAATCAGACTCACTATCCAACATCAAGCAAGAGTTGTGCGTTGGCTAAGGAGGCATGAGCAGGATTTTTGCTTGTCATCATCAGTGGGTGATCGCTCCTACTCAGGCTTCTGCTTTTAAGTTGGTTGGTAGAATCATTATCATGGAGATGCCCTGCCCCTCATTTTTGGATTAAAATTTGCTGGTAAAATCCAATGAACAGATAGCTATCTTTGGCTCCAAGCATGCAAGCACAGAATCGGACCAAATTATTTGTTTTTATGCCACCAAAGAAGGAAAGGGACTGCCTGGCATTTGTTCTTGCATCTATGAAGAAGCATCTTCCTTGTACGAGAGCAAGGGGGGAGGCCTCAGGGATGAGGAATTTCCAAGAAATTATTGGTTGCATTTTGCAACAAGAACCCTTTTTTTTCCCTCACTTATTCTATAAGGACACTGTAATCTGTATGCTACAAAATTAAAAAATGAGGGTACAAATGCATCTAAGTACCTATCCCTTGAGTTCAGGCTTTAAGGACCCTACCCGAAAACATGCATTGTGATGGCCATGATCACCCCGCGCAAAAGAATCCGTCTCATGATGTCGTGAGCGAGATTTTGGAGGTTCATTTAGCTTACAAGCAATGTGTTGGCTATTAAAGAATTCATTCAACATTCCTTTTTATCTTTTTGACTGTCCTATCAATTTTTTGTTGGGAGCTTCTTTGTGCACCTACCGTTTTGCTCGCACGTGCAACCTGAATTCAAGTTATTTATAAGTTTGACACACAAATTCTCTACGCGGGCACAACAAATCTTAATCCCAGATCTACCGCCGTTGTGCGTGAGAAGTAAAATGGTCGCTGCCTCCGCCAATCCCCAACCCCCGCCGACGTCGACGCTGCCCTCCTCCTCCTCCTCCTCCTCCTTCGCGCTCCTCCGCCGATCGTGGAGGAGTGACTAAGAAGCCATGCTGTCGATTTGTTTTCAAGGATCCCAGCCGTTGCCGCTCTGCCGCCTCATCATCCAACAACACCTCCCCCTCAGTCGCCCCTCCTCCGACTACCCAGCACCCCCCCTCCGACGACCATCTTCATCTTCCCCAGCTCCCTCCGCCACTCCATTCATCGACAAACCCGGCCCCTCCCCCTCTGCCCCCTCCGACGACCATCTTCATCTTCCTCAGCCCCCCCTCAGCCCCCTCCCCCTCACCCTCCCCATCCATCGACAACCCCGCTCCCTCCCCCCTCCTCTGCCCCCTCCTCCGACAACCACTCCCTCACCGCCACTCTCACCCGCCCCTTCCTCCGACGTCCCCAGCTAAAGTTAAAGATAATTTTAAATAATTTATTTTATTTGGCACATGAGACGCGGAAACACAAGCACTTCTCAAGAGGTTACCCATTTGGATACTGTTGTCGCTTTCGAACGCTTAATTTCGGAGTTAGTATGAAACCGAAAGAAGTCAGACAATCCAACCGAGCCCTTTATTTTTTAAAAGGGAAAATAAAGTTTGTACATGCATATTTTATGGAAAATGTTATATAAACCCTTACTCATAGAGTTGTATGTAACTTTCTTTTCCAAATTTGGAAAAACTGTAACCTGTTTAAGAAAAAATTGGACACTAAATTTTATGTACACCCCTACTCACAGGGGTGTATATAGTATAGGCCTATATTATTGAGGAGGACTATATGCATGGAAGGAAATTTATCAAAGAGAAGGACTGCATACACCCCGATCTTCGGTGTAGGTATGTGACAGTTTTCTTAATAAGAAAACAAACTGAGAGAGAACGAGACAGATTTGATAACGTGATTTGATTTTTCAGTTCATTTTGAGAAACAAGTCCCCTCCAAACACTGAGGATTTGGTGTATATAGCCATCCTCTTTATCAAAAGTGACAAATAAAATGGGAGAGAGATGGGGATGAGACATATATGTTTTTTTTGGCTAATTTTGGCTATATTTCCAGCCGTGCAACTCAAGATTGAGACGTAGATAGTCCAAACCATTTTATTTCTCATCAGGAATCTCAGAAGCCGTCGCTTCCTCGCTCTTTCTCTTTCCCCGTCGCTTTTGAGGTACGCCTTTTACTTTTCTTTTGTTGTTGTTATTATTATTATTATTTGTATTAGACTCGCAATATAATTTTTGTTTCAACCATCGATCTAGATCTTGCTTTTCTTGAAGAACAACAGTGTTTTTAACGATTTCTTTGCTGTTTCTTTAATTATCTATATATTTACCGTGAAGATGAGACTGAAACCAGCGATCCCTTCACATTTTAAGCAATACATATTGAAAACAAAATTGGGCAGATCAGGTAACGTTATGAAATCATCCATTTTTAGTCAATAATTCATGCAGGACCACCCCATGGGAGAAGAGATTTTCAAAGTGGCCCATTTTATATGCCCAATGCTATTTATAGATCATTGTCTGGGAGAATTATGGTAGCATTCTTGCTTTCGGTGACATGCTGGCTAACTTGAGCTTAATAGAGGTGGGGGCAAGCGCCATAGTGTTTCATTAGTTAGGATATATGCAATGAAGCCATAAATCGTCGAATGCAAAATATGCCATTTATTTATTCATATTTTCTTCAATTCCTCGCTCCACAGTTTGGATGAGAAAAAGGTGCAACTAAGTGCAATTTAGATTTGTCATGGCCTTATTACTGGGGATATCAATAAATTCTATCATTGCATTTTATACCCTCAAATTCCAGGTTTTTGAAGTCGTTTTGCCTATCTTCGTTATCGATGTTTGCTTTCGTTCACTTCGCCCACATGTCAATCACATGGTTCATGCGTTATACCAAATTTTACCACACATGACAATATTTCTTTTGCTCTTTTTCCAATCAAGGGAAAGATCTTCCAATGTTTTAGTTTCTTATCTTGTTGCACATGACATACATCAATTGGGCATTTCATGTTATGAAAGCGATTCATGAAGTAGCAACCATAATACAACTATCTTTTGTTAGTAACTTAGGTTCCATACAATGTTGGCCTCATTCATGGTGTACCGATCTTTTTGAGAATCTTTTTGAGAATTTGTATGCCGTCTACTATAAAGGTCTAGAAGTATCACCATTTCCATTTCCTCATCTTCCCAACTTCCACTTATGCATTTGCCTCGTGGTACCTTTATCATCTTCGAAAGGTTGGCAATGAAATGACTACTAGTTTCTACCAGAATCTAGGCTCTATTTGTCTTGGGGAGCAATGGGAGGTTGCTGCAAATCCACTTTAACACCTTCAAAGTTCTAACTCTCAAAAATGGATGGGACAAAGGTTAAAGGATAGAATTGATATTCTTGAAAAATAATAGCTTAATCATGGCCTCACAGAGAGAGGAGTGGTGGTATCAAACCCTCTTGTAGATCAGTTGGCAAAATTACATCTCTTTCATGAGTTAGCAAAACTTCTATCCATAAAAATTTCACATCATCTCCACCCAAATCTGTTCATCCAAACATCATTTACATTTTACCTTTTTTCGAAGTAATTATGAAGTAATTATTTATTTAATTCGATCCTGTCACTTTCAAAGTCAATAATGGCTACACCCTTTACCCCACTAGCCAAATGTGTCTAATTTTTCATTCGCTGATCTACTCATTGTCATCCCAAGCAAGTTTAAAAGTTAGGGGAGGTGCAAGCTATGAAGCTTTTCTGCTCTTCTTTAATCCATTTCAGCTTGGAAAAGGGCCAAACTCTTCTATTACGTTAAGGACTATCATGTTCTGTTTTCTAACTTTCTCAGTTCTGTCAGGGAGAAAAAAAATGATGCCATATCTTCACCCCCTGATCAACACCTCAAATAATCCAAAGATTTAAAGAACTTTACCTTCCTGATCAACACCTTCCTTGCAAATATAAAAGTTCAAAACACACATGAACAAAATCATAGCCATCGTGTCTGGAGAAGATTAATGAAATCTCTCTTCCCATGTACGCATGCATGCATCCTTGGGTGGGTGTGCATATGCATGTGTGTATACATGCACATGCTCATACATTTATGTGACTTTTTTAGCAGCCCCTAAAAGGTTTAGCTACTGTCATGCTACCCTTCCTTTTTTTGAATTTAAAACAGTGAATGTATTGGAAGCTAGAGTCAATGACCACATACTCATCGCTATCATTCAAGCCTTTTCTCGTCAAGATGGGGCTGGCTATGGAGCAAGGCTTGATGCGTTTACAACGCATTATGCTTGGTTGTCAATCAGAGTTCTACCGATGGTTGTCAACCTGACCTTAGCCCTTACGTTATTAGTGCCAACTTCCTAGGCAAGCAAACTATGGACACGATATAGGATAGTGATAATCCTATATGTCCAGTTGCATAATCCAAACTTTCCTAAAGCTGGAACAACATGTAGAACGGAAAAAGGATGATGAAGGGGCTATCGTGTAGTGTGTTCAACTCCAAGAAAGATTTAAAGCTAATAGATACATCTCTATCTAAGAGTCAATTTCCAAATGACGAGAATAAATTTATTAATCCCATATAATAATAACAAAGAAATTTTCTCGTCAGCATTTGTGCAATGGTTAAGGTACCATTCCATATAAGGAAACCTGGAGTTACTGATTGATTAAGAAAATCATGTAATTTCTTTAAAAATGTTGAGATTTTCTTCAGGGGGAGAACCATATAATATCTTAATAGCACTCCTTTGATGCTGGATGAACAAGCCACACGTCTATGACTTTCAAAATGATGATATTGATCTCTTTCTTAATTTAAGACTTGCCGCATAGTTTTGATTGTACACAGCATGTTAGCACTAGCACACCATCGGTTTGAACTCCCTATTGCAATAGTTTCAAGTGATGCTCAACCCAATCCAGATCACATTCTACCAAGAGATGGGATTGTAAAGTAAGGTACCAAATTGTCTCCTAGGGCTTTTTACTCTTTAGGTAGTAGAGCTACGACCTTGGTTTTGGTTTCTAGGATATTCTCAGAACTTCTAAAGCCTGAGCTATATTAACATCATTTTTCTCGTTTCCCTGCAGAAAGAGTCGTCCCTGCATTCATAAATACATTCATAGATAGATATGTATGAAACTGAATTGATTTGTCCGCATCTAACTCTGAAACTGTCACTGTTAAGAAAATAGTCAACATATCAACAACATTAACAATGGATGTAACGACAGCAGTAACATTAGCAGACACAGCAGCAGCAGCAGCATCATCAATATGGGGAAGGCTTTATCCAAAGGTGGGATGCCCATACAAATCCTTTTCGATGGTACTAGTCCACATGCTATGGCAATGATCATATAGACCGATCAAGTTTTTGGTTGAATCCGACAAGTTGGGCAAAATCTCCGCCTTTTTGGAACATAGATTTGCATGATTATTGGTTATTTTTCACACATGATATAACTGGTTACTGAGAACTGATATCCAATCAAATTACAGTAGGAAAACGTTTGAGCATTAACTAAGAACTGCCAAATTGATCTGGAATGGTCTTCTTAATGTAATAGAAGTCTGCTGCAATCATCAGGCAACTAGCTAAAGGTTAAACTGAATGTGCAAAAGGTGTTTAAATATGAAATCTCTGAAAAAATAATTACCCTAACTTGGGAGCTGTTTGTTGCTGAGGCTGGCACAGTTCAAGGTTAACCGGAACATGCCACTCTTCAGTGATACTGGTACCATATGGGCAAACGGCTCCCCTATTAACCGTGCCATTTTTCCCATTTGCTCCATAGACCTACAATCCATAGTTCTATGTTTAGCATATATCGCAAACAATTCCTCATTTATTATGGTGAAATAATGCGATTCAAATTTATTTCTATTAAGAAGTAAAAATGAAGCTTCTGATTTCTTTTGAAAGATATTAGAATTCCGTGTTCTATGGTTCAGTACCTTTTTCTGTAATTCCATATTTTCTTGACGCATGAGGTTTACCTTCTTGTAGAGTTCCATGTTTTCTTGGTGAATGAGGTAACCCTGCAATAGAACCATTGGAATTTAGTTCCTGAAGGGCATCAAATATAATTTCAAAAACAAAAATAAATAAGTGATGTGCTAAACCTTTCGATTGAGTTCTTGAATTTCATTGGTCAATAGTAGTTCCTGCAATGCGAGAAATAGCAAAGAAGTGCAGAAAAGAATAAACAGGGTATGGGTAGTTGGTCAACATAAACAAAGTACTTTGGTACCTTATGCTTTCTGACACCACGTATACTCATTTCTAGTTGGTTCTCTAAATTTTGGAGATCATTAACACTTAAGCCAGAAAGCTCCTCTCCCATCAGTTGCCTACAATCATCCGTTAAGAAGTTGAATATGCTGCATTCCATAACAATTCTTTTTAACTATGTATTGTTTTATAGTCATTCTAATTTTAGTGCTAGGATATGAAATTATTAATCATGTTCTTGTTCTCCTTTGATTCAAATGTTCGGAAGGGCAGGAAAATGTTTTTCTCATGTTAGCATTACTCACCCATACATATGAAATAATTTAACGAAGAGGTAATTTGGTTGGTTTTGGAAGAAATTTCCTGAGGGGTGCTATAATCATTAATGATGTATGGACAAAATGATTTGTTAGATGTAGCTGCCTTAGAACAGGTTTCATTCCACTACTGTATAGATCTTCTTGTCTGGTTGAACATATTGCTGACTTGTCAGAGTTTCCATTCTTGATTTTTATTTATTTATTATTAATTTTAATCTATTTGTTATGTCCCTTTAGTTTTAGGTAGAACTTATAATTGGCATAATACACGTTTTGTAGTTCGCTATATTTCTTGTAATTGTCCGTGCCAAGCACACATTTTTCCTCTACATGCTTGATTCTTTCCATTTTTGGGCATTAAAAAAAGGAAAACCAGATTGATCCCGAATAACTCAGAAGAACCATGCCAAGCCTTAAATATTATGATGCCTTTGTATATGTCTTTACTGCAAGTTCGGTGCATGCATCTGATGGGCTGTGACTAGAGGTAGAGCTGCAAGTTCGGGATCTGCCCGCCGTTCAGCGTCGGCCCGCCGCTGCCGGCGGCGGGGTCACCAGCCGCTGAAGCGGCGGGGTCTGCCAGCCGCAGCCGGCGGCGGGGGTCTGCCAGCCGCGTCCGGCGGCGGGGACGACCCGCCGCTGTCGACGGCGGGATCTGCCCGCCGCTTCCGGCGGCGGGGTCGCCCGCCGCAGCGAGCGGCGGCGGCGGTGGCGCGGGATTGGAGGGGGGTCACGTGACGGCTTCCGGCCGCGTAGCGACGAAAAATCCCATCTAGGGTTTCAAGTTTGGGGAAGAAGATCATAAAAATAGGATTTTTATTTAAAAAGAACTATTTTTAGTCTTCAAAACAACGTTTTTCATCGTAAAAATTTGATTTTTGTTGATAAAAACGTCGAGTTATCATTGAAAAAATTGATTTAGCATGTAGATCTAAGTTAAAACTCCGATCTATATTAATCAAAAATAGATCTAAGCATGTAGATCTAATCGTATGCGCATAAAAGTTTAGATCTAGGGAGAAAATTACCTCTAAATCCTACCCGCCGGATCTAACGACGTTCGGTGAAGGAAGCCCGTTCGCGTCGCGTTCGTCCGTCGGCAGGGGTTCGGCTCAGCCTCGAGCGTGCTGACAACGTGTTGTAAACCATGGCGGCTACGGAACCCCGTATCCCTGTATTTATAGTAATAGGGTTACATAATGGGTGGATACCCACTAACGGGTTGGGCCTCCAAAAGCCTGTTTATAACAGCTATTGGTTTATACCTTAACCATTCATTTCACCTTTTTCTTCTTTCAACTTCTCTATATTTGCCTTATTTGCAAACGAATGGGGAGAGAATGAAAATGCAACAATATAGCTGACGATATTGGCATGAAATAATGACATTCACCTTTGATGAGACCTCCATCTTTGCAATCACAACTGCCACTCTAAAATTATAACTCTATCCTTGCCACCCCCTAAAATCCCAACATTATACCCAACAACCTAGATCAGGTTAGATCTTACCTCGATGAGGATTCTCCGATTAGTTTTCGACGACGACAACGTCGACAAGGTTGTCTGACGATACTCCAAAGAAGACGTAGGAGACCCGATGAGATGTCGTTAATTGATGCTAGATTAAGGGTTTTATGGTGACAATACCCTACGACGAGGCTTCTTGGAGTTTCTTTGATGATGGAAGAGATCCGATAGAGTGGACTCCATCGAGTCGATGATGAGCTTCCTTGGTCCTTCTCCACTGCTGCTAGTACTACTTATGTCTTCATAATCTCTCTCTTCTTCGTCTATTTCTTCTTTGTTTTCATCAAATGCATCCCTCTCTTGATCACCTTTAGTCTCTCAGCCTCTATTTCTTTCTTTGTCTCTTTCTCTCCCGGTCTCTTTTCTTTCGTTTTTTTTCTTTTTCAATTTATTGTTTTAATCATAAACTATTTTAAAGAAACTACGGGGTGTATTGTATAAACAATACAATTAAAAATATAATCGATTTGTTTTATCAAGTGCCTATACTTGATCTTAGAGCATTTATGCTTTATTTTGTATTGAGTACTTATACTCAAATTACAGATCACTTAAGTTATATTACACTGATTTTCAAATTGACTATTATCCCATGGGATCCTAAGAAAGGATTGATATGATTTAGAGAATGTGCTCCGAATGATATTTGGTGATATAGATTTGTTTAGCATTTCACATTACAGTTCATGATTTGGCATTTGAGGTTGCAATCAGTTTGGTATTTGTCAAATCGAGGTGGAGTATGGAGGTGTTAGAAAATGACAGATTTGAAGTCAGAAGTGAAGATGCTAGTGGCCCCAGAGTTGGTCCAATAAAGATCACAAGTTGAAAACTAAATTGGATCAATGGTAAGCAGTTGAGGTGCTTAGCAGAGACCCATCTTGAGGGTAAAGGCAATGAATGATATTTGATTGATGGTTTTTTTATTAAAGAGTGCAGCTAATTAGAAGCAAGAGGATGCTTAGATCAAAGGTCAAATAGTCAGTTGGTAAATTCTATGGAGCATACGATTCAGGACTTGATTGGAGAAAAGACTCTGAAAAAGATCTGGGAGTTGTTGGAGGGAGTTGTTGGAGAGGCTCTGAATGGGGGAAGAACAACCTCTTCAGAGCATATGACATATCCCAATCCTTTTGGAAGTACCAATAATGAGCGAAGCCGTAATCATAGCATTTTACAAACTTCCATATGTTATATTAGGATGCGAACTCCTTTTTTCTCATCTCGATAGATATGAAAAAGATGAAAGAGTATAGAGAGCAGTTGGTAGTCCGAGCTTTTCTAGGACGACTATATCTTGAGTATGTAGCAATACACTCTTAGATAATTAATAACTGTTTGGTATTATCTTTGCTTGCGATCTTCATTACACAGCAGCAGATTATTCTGGAAAGTAGTTAAAAATTCAGTAAAGGGAGCATGTGTGACCGATTAGCACTGCTCACTCATCAACCCTTTAGCGATACATAAGGATTTTGAGATGCACACGGAGCATACCAAGGAGGTAGAAGTAATGCATGTATTCATACTCGAGATAGAGGCAGATGAGTGCTAGAATTTGGAGATAAAGGTGTATATGGGAGTGCAGCCATGACTAGGGGTGCAATAGCTTCCGCTTCTGAGAAGATCAGCTGCCATTACTACAAAATACAAATAGTTGGGCATATGAAGTTAACATGTCCCAAACTTTAAGGGGGCACATCAGAGAGGATTAGACAACAACATGACACATAAAGCATCTCATAATGATTATTTCCATTCTCTAAGTGTTGAGATGTCTCAAGATGAATGGATCAAATATCAGACGTTTTAAAGATTTTGCGAAGCTCAGCTGCACTCATCCTCATCCACTATAACAACTTAATCCCATACATGTATTCCTACTACTTATCTTTCTGCATCCGGTCTTAGAACTTGGATCATAGACGTAGTTGTATCTGATCACATAATGGAAGAGTAAGGTATTTTATCATTTTTTCTATATTAAATGCTAGGCTGTTACATTAGCTGATGGCTTTACATCCTCCGTTAACGGTGTTGTTGGAACCAAGGTTTGAGGTCTTGGATTCAGTCTCGGTATCGCTCTCCCGAAAATTTAGGCTTCGGTATCGGTGTCGCCCGTTTCGGCGGTTTCAGAAGTGAGTTTCGGTTCGTTCGTATTGATAGTTTCAAAAATTGTAAGTTGTTGGAACCAAGGTTTGAGGTCTTGGATTCAGTCTCGGTATCGCTCTCCCGAAAATTTAGGCTTCGGTATCGGTGTCGCCCGTTTCGGCGGTTTCAGAAGTGAGTTTCGGTTCGTTCGTATTGATAGTTTCAAAAATTGTAAGTTACATGTAACTAATAATATTAGTTAAAATTTGTTACTAATAAGATAATGGCAAACTAATAAAGATAATTTGTAACTTATAACATAATTATGAACAATATTAGTTAAAAATATGCTATTCACGTTAACCATTTAGCTAAAAACACTCTCTTTTAGTTACAATATGGCAAACTTGTAAATAATGCGTAATATGTTTAGAAAAATGTAGTGTATAATAGCGTGTCAATGTCTCGTTTTTGGGTTTTTTTGAGAATTTTTATTTAATTACACATTCGTCTTTCTCCTTCGTCGACCGATACTGAACGGTATCGGCCGGTATCGGCTGAAACTGACCGATACCGTTCAGTATCGGCCGATGCCGAAACTGACCCCTAGTTTTGGTCTCGTTACCCACCGATGCCGAAACGATACGCCCGATACCCAAGGGTATCGGCCGAAACCTCAAACCTTGGTTGGAACATTAAACACCATCCTTACAGTTCTCAATTATGTATTTGTCTAAATTTTCATTTAACTTGAGTCAGCTAACCTGTTCTTTGAATTACACCACAACCTTTTTCTATGATCATAATGTATTTCAAGAGCTTGGAACAAAAAAGAAGATTGACATATGGCGTGAGCAAGGACTCTCACTGCTCCAGTTGCTTGTTCCAACACCAATGCATCTCTCACCATTCATTCACAGCTTGAAGATCTTTCTATACAGAGTTTGAAACTTTTTGTCCTAATGTTTAATAAGTTATCTAGCATAAATTATGAGTCATATCTGGTTAGGAAAACGTCATCTTATGTCTTTTCTTTCTATGATAAATAAATATGCTAATCATTTATTTGAGATTGTTCATTCTATATTTGGGGACCGCATGCAATAGGTTCTAAATTGGATTGTTTTTAAATATTTTATTAGATTTATTAATGATTACTCTTGTGTGATTTGACTATTTATCGAAAAATAGATCTAAAGTTAATGTCTTAAAATATTTCTGTATTGAAATAAACCCTAAGTTGATATGTTTATTTGAGCTTTGGGAAGTAATAAGCTAAATAATACTTAGTAAAGATTCCACACGTTTTATGTTTAAATCTGGTGTTTTACATCAATCTTCATGCATTTATACACCTCAACCATTAGAGTTGATGAATGTAAGAACAGACACTTGAGATAAATAAGACACTTCTTATCCATATGGGTATTCTTAAAAATCTTCTGAAGTGATTATGTCATTACTGCTTGTTACTTGATTAATCGTTTGCCATCAACTATTCGAGATGGTGGCATCCCCTATTAAGTGATACCTCTCAGTTGACCCTTTTCTTTTATCTCCAAAGATTTTTAGGTGTATTTGTTACTCTCAATCATCATATGAATACCAAACTTGATCATTAAGCCTTTAAGTGAGTTTTCTAGGTTATTCACGGATACAAAAATGCTATACGTGTTACTGTCATACTATTACTAACACCATTATTTTTTATCGACAGATGTTACCTTTGTAGTGTCCTTTTCCTGTTTTCCTAATCATAAAGATTATGTTAGCACTTCATTTACAGAATCATAAAATCATATGATGAGTTCTTAGTTTATATATTTTTTGAGACACAATTTGTAAAGCCAGTATCGTTACCTTCTAAGCATCCATTGATCACTGTGTTTACTAAAAAAAAAGACATCATTAATTTTACCTCATGTGACATCTACTTTAGGCATTCATCCTGATTATTATTCAAGCAAAGTTTAGCCTACAACTTATTTTAATGTATATATTGCACTTCATAAAGGCACTCATCAATACATTGCATATCTACTTTATAAATTTGTTTTATGTGCTCATCTCTCACATTTGTATAATGCCTTTTTTATTCCATTAACATATTATACGTCCAAATCTGTGTCATATGCATTGTCTTATCTAGTTTGGTAGAGTGCTATGTTAGAGTAGATGACATCATTAAAGCAGAAATGGACTTGGAATCTGGTGGATGCAAGATGGCTAAGAAGATGGTTGTAAGTGGGGTTACGCTGTGGAGTTGAACACTGATGGCTCTCTAGCTTAACTGAAGGTCAGACTTGTTGCCAAATGTTATTCACAGATATATAACGTAGACCATCGGAAGACTTTCTCTTCGGTTACAGAAATGACCTTAGTGCTTCTATTGATCTTTTTAGCCATCACTCATCATTGACCATTACATTAGGTAGATGTAAAAAAATATATTTCTTAATGATATTCTCAAAAAGAAAGTACATATTGAGCAAGCGTTAGGCTTTGTTGCTCAGAAAGAGTCAGTATAAGTTTGTAAGTTGAAGAAGTCGACATATGGTTTCAAGCAGCTGCCAAGGGTTTTGTTTGGGTGTTTTGCAAATTTCATCAAAAAATGTTTGACATAAAGTAGTTAGAATGATCACTCTGATAAGTAGTGCTGGAAGTTGGATAATGACATTTTCATCCTTATCCCCAATCACCCTCTTCAACAATTCAAATTTTTAAAAAATTCAAAATTCCAAAAAGCAGAAAAATTCAGGGAAAAAATAGAATAATACAAAAAAATTAAAAAAAAAAGGAAATTTAAAATTTTAAAAAACTAATAAGAAACAGGTCTCCCTCTTCATTGCCCATTGTTCATCTTTCTTTTCCAACAGAAATTTTAAAAAATTTTAAAAAATAAAATTTCAAAAAAATATAAAACAGATAAATTTTGGAAAAATCCAAAAAAAGAAAAACTGGGAAGATTTAAAAAAATAGAAACAATAAAAATTACATTCAGTTCAAAAATATATTCAGGGGAAAAAATATCAAAGAAGTACGGAAATCATGACTTGCATTTTTTGTGCAATTTTATACAATTTATTAAAAATTTCTGTTTAAAAGGATAAAAAATAAAAAATTTCCCAAAATTTCCTATGAAGTACTATTTATCAGCTTCCTTTTTAAACCCATTGCAAATCCTAAACCAAACAAACCCTAAAACTAGCCCGTTACTGCCCCACAGTCGATACATTCATCCACGTTGAACTTTTCTTCGTCACGAACTCCAACTAGCTCCCCACCACGTCATTCCTCCATCCACTGCCGCATAAAATCCCACAAAATTCATTTCCAAGCCCAATCATCCTATTCACCCTAAACTCATTCTTCTTCTCCAAAATTCATCACCAATTCGATGTCGTGATCCATCGTCATGACCAAAAGAACCCATCATCGTCTATCATCATCAATCCTTCGAAATATTCAAAATCATCAGCATTATCATCATAAATCATCATCACTCCAATCGTTGTCATTGTCAGAGATCTAAGACTATAAAGAAAAGCTCATAGTGACCAATAAATGCATGCAGGGAGATGAAGAGGCGAGATGAATATTTTGGTTACAAAAATGATCATGTGACATCCTAAGTGCGTTTTTCCAATGGCAGCCGATGGTTGGATGTTTTCCAAAAAGTGCCCCATAGTTCGTTGGGGAGTTTTGACATTTCAAAGTTTAGGATGGTTTTTCAAAATTACCTATAGTTCGAGGGGAGTTTTTTTAAAATTTACCCTTAATTTAAAGAATATCATGAGTAGATTGATGATTATTATAGACAGAAAGGTGGTACCGATGATTTTCTTGCAATGTCCGCAATTGCTGCCTCAAGCTTGTTGCCTCCTTCTGCAAGAACTGTTGAAAAATAGAGTTTAGTACTTACAGAATAGATCGATGCTTGCTGTGGTAGGAAAATGGCTTAGATATGCATTGTTTTTATTATTATTGTACAAAAAAATTCAAGAACACATCAATGTGACATTCGGAGTCAAACTTTTGCTGATAAGGCTTTGTAATATATATCAGACTACTGATGCCTCATATTGTTAGTCAACCAGTTTTTCCAAAAACTTCAGCTAATGGGATATGGGGTAACAATGCATATCAAGCAAATTTCACCTTTAACACGATGTTAGCTTGGAAAGGTAGCATATTTGTTTAAATGGGGGTCACAAAACATATTTAAAATTTACAATGATAAGGTTCCTTGGTCTCCTGTACCAGTAAGATAGTCAGCTTTTACCCAAAAGCTTAAGGGAATGCAGCATGGGTGAATAATACATATCACACAAACTCCACACTTAAATACGGGAGAACTGTGCTTACAGTTATATCTTATAAAATTATATGATCAATAAATCTCTCTAGATAATACTTTGTCTTTAGACAAGCTTCTCCCATAGTATGTTGATTCTTCAATATCACAAATTTGTTTTACTTTCTTTTTCTTATTAAATATGGTGAACTTGTTCCCGTATGCAATTCATCTTGATCAATTAATGCATAATCAAATTTAAGCATATCCTCCATGTTTATTTGTATTACTTGATTTCTCAGTTACAGACACCATTATTAGATTGAACAATGTCATTGTAATTGATTTATAAGGCCTGTATGCTAAACACGAAGATTTTAAAAGGAAACAAGCAAGATCTATGTAGGTGAAGGCGTGAATGAATCCAGGATTCATGAAAAATATCTGCCATCGTACACATGTCTATGATACCATTTGCAAATGATTCATCATGTCCATACTCTTAAAATCTATATTACAAATGAGGGATGTTTTTGAATCTTTGTCCCATGTGGCAATGTCATATCGCCACATTGGACACCCTTCTTAAACCCAAAACCCAAAAAACACAAAACTCCACACAACCCCCAAAAACATACCCAAATTCAAACACCCAAAATCACACCCCCAATCAAAAAAACCAAAAAACCCCACTTAAACCCACTATTCTTATTTTCACCCGTTTTTGCACTCATCGAAACACCCGTGTGGGTCCCGCATCCTTACTGTGTGTGGGTTGGTTTTTGGGGGTCTGTGCATTCGCTCCCCTTTTACCATCCGACGTTGTCGACATGCACACACACGCTTTTTGCTCCTTCCCGGTTCCGCGAGTGCATTGCGGCCATGTTCATTGGTGGTTATTTTTGCTCCGTGCACCAAGTGCACGGGCAATTTCTAGTATTATTTAAAGATGAGTCTTGGAAGTTGCTTTGTAAGTTCTTTAGAAAAATACATGCAATACAACCCGCTCACTATACTAACCATGTGCTTGTTAGAAAATTATTGCAGGAAACTTTATCCATTTAGCATTGTGTCTTTGGGCCAAATTGAATTACATCTGTCTTCGAGACACGCGGCACGTTGAAGAGCTAAATGGAGTAACGTTCCCAACATTAAGAAGTAGTTGATGGTTAAATATTTCACTATATTTTGATATGACCCGATTCTTCAATTATCTGGTTAATTCACTTGTTAGTGTATAAGTGGCTTTTCTTACTAGATTAACTTCATGATTTAACTCAATTTCACTCGGAAACTAAATTTACTGGAATGCTGTCAACTGTCAGTGTTTAGTGATGCTTGTTACTCACTTTTGTATCCTTATTTCTACAGCTAACTGTTGGTTCCCCGTGCACCTCCCCAACACTTAGGCTAGGTACACAATGCCACCTACAATACGCGGAAACGGTGGCCAAACAATCCCAAGCCCGAATTCCACCGAGATGTCACCTAGGCACAAAACCAAACACCTCACGGGCACAAGAGAGAGTTGTCACCAACTACCAACTCCCTCGACGATCTTGCGATAGATAATGTAAGCACGCAAATATAATACGAAATTAAGAGCAACACAAAAGAGACGGAGATTTACACTGGTTCGGTTGCGAACAACCTACGTCCAGCATCCAATGCACCCGGTTCCACTATCGATCAAGCAATGTATACACCGACCCCATCATATTCTTCCTCCACATTGAGAGACAAGCTCCAAGCAACAAGAACTAACCCTCGATACGTCGACCGACTGTAACGCCTCCTCGTAGACCGCTGTCCTCTGCACCTCCAACTGAACTGAATATGGAGCTACATCGTGAGATACCTGCTGATCACTGACACTGACCACATCTGATGAACTCTGCACCTTGTCCGTCTGGATCAACTGCCTGAGTCTGAATCTGAATCACCTCATCCTCTCTATGGACCAGGCTGTCCTCTATTCTTTACACACCGTCATGAGTCTGCTCCGCCCTAAGCACTGTAGACTCGTCAACCATGACGTGTCGTCTGACAATCACCTCGCAGGTACTAGGACACCATAACCTGTACCCTTTCGCACCTCCAACAGCGTACCCGAGTAGGACACAATCATGTGCACATTGTCCTACCTCGACATCGTCCCTCTCGTGTGGCCACACAGGACATCCAAACGTACGCAAGTGCGAAAAGTTAACGACTCTGCTCGTCCATAACTCCTCGGGAATAGAACTACCTGCGACTAGTGACGGCGTTCGGTTGACGAGGTATGCCGCAGTAACAAGGGTCTCTGCCCATAATTCCCTAAGAAGGCCGGATGGTCTCAATAGCCCCCGTGTCTTCTCTACCAACATCCTGATCATACTGTCTGCTACGCCACCGTGACGGTCTCCATCATGAATGGTGTATCGGCACGCGATCCCCTCTGACTTGCAAACATCATGTATCTCTACGTCGTTGGTACGGATCTCTCCTACGGGTCTACCCATCCGCCTCTCGACTATGCTCCTCCATAGCCGCACCTTCTCATGGATCTCCTCTCGAGATCCCATGAGAGTAAACCATGACTCTCCTCGAGAAGTCATCTATGAAGGCCGCGAAGAATCTCGCGCCTTCCAGGGAAGTAACAGGACATGGACCTCTTACGCCGGTGTAGACATGAACCTCGCGCCTTCCAGGGATCTCATCCTCCAAGGATTGCAATATCTCACCGAGGGCTTTAATCTCCATCATTCGCTTATCATACACCGTTGCCTTACATGGCATGCCTGTATCACATACCGCACCGTAAACTCCATGGTGCTTCAACAAAGCCACCATCTTTTGTCGCCACGGACTATAATTGTCCCGGGCATTTAGTCTCTCTACTTCGTATGAACACCCGGCCGTCTCCTCACATGAGCAAGACGCCATCGCGGCACTACAATTTTTCGCAAACCGGAAGCTCTGATACCACTTGTTGGTTCCCCGTGCACCTCCCCAACACTTAGGCTAGGTACATAATGCCACCTACAATACGCGGAAACGGTGGCCAAACAATCCCAAGCCCGAATTCCACCGAGATGTCACCTAGGCACAAAACCAAACACCTCACGGGCACAAGAGAGAGTTGTCACCAACTACCAACTCCCTCGACGATCTTGCGATAGATAATGTAAGCACACAAATATAATACGAAATTAAGAGCAACACAAAAGAGATGGAGATTTACCCTGGTTCGGTTGCGAACAACCTACGTCCAGCATCCAATGCACCCGGTTCCACTATCGATCAAGCAAGATATACACCGACCCCATCATCCTCTTCCTCCACATTGAGAGACAAGCTCCAAACAATAAGACCTAACCCTAGATCTCTCACCAAGCTCACACACACTCTCAACCAAGTGGGAATCCTTGATAACAAAGCCTCTACAACGCGTAGAGCTCCTCAAGGGACCAATCCCACACCAATAGAGATCACTTCTTGGTAATATAGCCCCAAACTAGGAAGCTACACAAGGGACTCTAGATCTCAAACACGGAAGAAGAAATGCAGACACTCACCTTGGATCTCACACAAGAAGAAGCTCCCTAGCTTTCTTCCCCTCCAATCTCAGATCCAAGCATCCCTTTGGCTCTCCCTGGATTTTCCTTTTTCCCCTCTGAAAACAAAGGCAACCTCATCTTCCTTTTTTTGTTCTCGGGAAAAAAATGAGAGCAACTGAGCTCTCTCGAAACGAGAGCAGGCTCTCACAAAAATGGCAGCCCGAGAGAGATGCTCTCACAGTGTAGGCAAAGGAAAAAACAAAGGGCTTTTAAGACACAACCACCCTCACAAAGTTCGGGCCCAAGCATTACTGTGTAGTGGGTATGTTTGCAGCAACACATTAAAAACAACACTCTACTAATTGGAATTTGTTCTTAGACCGACTAGTTCTCCTTGAATTCAGCCTATTGAGTTTCAACTCTTAGTCGGTCAAAGAACACTCACCGACCGACTAGTTGTCAAACTAGTCGGTTGGCAAGTCTTCTTAGACCGACTAGTTCTATATCTCCTGAACTATCTTTCTTGGCTGTCAACCTTTTAGTCGGTCCAAGAAAAATCATCGACCGACTAGTTGCAAAACTAATCGGTCGGTGATCCTTCTTAGACCGATTAGACTACTTCAATTTAGCATCTTCACTGTTGACCAATTAGTCGGTCCAAGAATGTTCACCGACCGACTAGTTGTCAAACTAGTCGGGTTGGAATCCTTCTTAGACCGACTAGTTATACTTTCACTTTACAGCTTACCTACTGTTTACTCGTTAGTCGGTCTAAGAAGAAATGAAGGATAAGGGCTTCGTGTGATGTTGTTGGTTGCCATAGCTATTACCTCGCTCCGATACCAATTGTAGTGACCCTGTGCTATGAGGAATAAACGCTAGAGGGGGATGAATAGTGTTTTATAGAATTATAAGGAATTTACGTCAAATAAAACCCTACTTAACCAACAAATGCGGAATCTAAGAAATGAACAACAACCCAAAGAATAATGCAAAGCTAACATGCAAAGTACCCTGGTGCCACCCAAGTCTTCCCGACTTGTTACCGGTGCCCTACTCCAGCAACACCCGGATCCCCTCCGGATACTCTAGCAAACCGCTAGAGATTTCCTTTAGCCCACTTGTGGAAAACCTCCAACAAGTGCAATCGACCTACAATCGATGTCTGTGTATCCCACAACCCGGGAACACGCAAAGTCCGTAATCCCACAACTTGGGACTAAGCACACTCTCACAAACCGAGAGCAAAACGAAATCTTGACTCCCACAACTTGGGATCAAGCCAATACTCTCAGCACCGTGAGTATACACCAAATATAAAGTATAAAGAATGAAATATAAAACTTCTTACCACAAAATCATATGCTTTGAGAAATACTTACCAATATAGGGCACGAATGGATTTTGAGGAAGATGAGATCACCAAACCCTAGCTCCACCAATATGAGCAGCAATAGATGGCTAGGGAGAAGTTGGTGACTTGGATTCAAGCTCTTAGCTTGAGAAGCTCACAAGGAATGAGAATCTCTCTTGAGGAATTAGGCTCAAAGAGTAAGGGAGAGATTCTTGTGAGATGAGAGAGCTTGGAAATGGAGTTGAATGGCTCTTCTCAAAGATGTGAAAATGTCTCTAATATCAGCCTTGGATTATAGGTTTGAAGCACTCAAACTTAAATAGAGAAGAGAGAAAACGGTCACAAAAATCGTGGAATTAAATGCCACAACGGCTCTATTTCTGAAGCAGTTAATCGGTCTAAGAAGGATCACTGACCGATTAGTTTTGCAACTAGTCGGTCGGTGAACCTTCTTGGACCGACTAGAATGCAGACAACCAAGATAGTAAATTGCTGAAGAAGAAGAACTAGTCGGTCGAAGAAGAAACATCAACCGACTAGTTTGACAACTAGTCGGTCGGTGAACCTTCTTGGACCGACTAAGCAGTAGACATCAAAGATAGTGAAATCCAGAAGATGAAGAACTAGTCGGTCTAAGAAGAAACATCAACCGACTAGTTTGACAACTAGTCGGTCGGTGAGCCTTCTTAGACCGACTAAGTAGTCAACAGAAAAGAAGTCGAATTTCACTTAGGAGAACTAGTCGGTCTGAGAAGAGACACCAACCGACTAGATCGTCATTTAGTCGGTCGGTGAACCTTCTAGGACCGACTAATTGGTCAATAAATAGTCTTGAATATATTAGGATAACTAGTCGGTCTGAGAAAGATTTCCAACCGACTAAATCGTCATCTAGTCGGTCGGTGAACCTTCTTGGACCGACTAATTGATCAACAGTGAATGAGCTGAAACAAGCAATGATATCTAGTCGGTTCAAGAAGAATTTCCAATCGACTAGATCGTCATCTAGTCGGTTGGTTCTTCTACTTGAACCAACTAAGATGCATACGCAGCCGATATTTTAAGCGATAAGCTACAGGAAAGTTTCTAATGGCTTCTAAGGCAATCCTAGAGATAAGATATGAAAGTTAAGAAGATTTCTAGGCAAGTACTACTCAAGGCTTAACATTCTACTAAACCGAAGCTAGAAGACAATATAAATACCATGACGAACCGTCTTCAAAGCTTCAATATGAAGATTCTGAATCCCTTGACTTCATTAATTCTCCTTGAGCTTCAACGAAGCTTCAGGCACACGATCACGCGATCTGAGGAAGTCTTGGGACGTCGCTTGAGATGAACAAAGTACTTAGGCGACGATCTCCATAATTCTTCATGATCTTGAGTCTTTTAGTTGAATGACTTGAATATCTCCAACGTCATAGTCTTCGAAGCTTTTGACTCAACCATTCATATCTTCTCTTTGGATTGAATCTCCATTCATTTGTTGATGCCATTGGCTTGAGGTTTGAGGTAGTCTTTGAGTTCTTCAAGCCAATGCTTCACCTTTGTTGATCTACCAAGTCCTTCACTTGAATCAACACGTGTAGTCACTTTTGATCTTCTTGAATCTAATTGGTGACTTCTTTAGCTAACTGCAATCACAAGAGTTAGTCACAATGATTTGTGTTTGATCATCATCAAAATCAAGGTGGAGAGTCCAATACTCAACATCTACCCTGCTGAAAAATCCACACTCTCTCTTCAGCACAGCTCCAGCTCCAGCCTGCACTCGTCGTGTATAAACTCGTCTTGCCTTGATCATCGGACATGTGAACCTCTATCATGTGCATCAGAAATTGCGCCCTCTGGCGCATCAATCCTCTGAGAGCCATGCCAAGCTCAGAAGTCGTCTGAGCCTAGCCTCACGCATCTCCGCCTTGTCCATCGTCATGTCTGCGATGAAGTCATCTGTCTATGAGGATAACCCTGCGAGCTCGGACTTCATAAATGAATCAAATGACACCGTGCCAGTGTCAAATGGCCCTCTGTCGATCCATGAATATCCCTATCATCATCCCACGGGTCTGCGAGCAACTCATGCTCGCCATGGCCATCATCTATGAGAAACACGCCGTCATCCCCGCTGCTCTGCAGACTGACCCCAGCTGGGTCACATCGATACGCTGTCTGTATCTGCTCTGTCTGCTGATGCCTGTCAACAAGACTCGTCGTCCATCGGCTCTGCGCCTCAACTGACTGTGCCGACGACTCAAGACACGAATACGCACATACAAGCTCCAAACTGTCCGCCGCACCAACATCTAGCCTCTGGAGATCGTCCTCACCTGCCATACCCTGTGATAAACTCGCCGAAGGTGAGATATGAGCGCACACTGAAGGAGCTCCTCTCGGCTCTGCATCCTCCCTATATCGAGCGAGAACACACTCGATATGTGGCCTCCTAACTCTCAGCTCCATGTCCCTAGTGGCAACTCCACCTGGGACCACCATCGCAGTCTCCAAACTGTCGTGGGAGTCTCCATGCTCCACCACGCTATCAGATCCCCGACTCCTCTGCATCTCCACCGGTCTGGCCTCTGAAGTATCAGAAGATGCGCCTGATAAATTACCCCTAGCCAAATGAGAGCCATATTGCCTGTGCCCATACTGTGAAGACTGCTCTACCATGCACAACGAATGCTCTACCCTGATGTCAAGCTCCTCAGAAGGCCTCTCTACCCTGAAGCTGAAGCTGAAGATGCACACCTCAACACGCTGGTCCTCCTCAGAAGCAACCAACTCATGCGTGCTAGAAACGTGAGAGACCTCCGTCTCCTCACCAACTGCAACCTCTGGCATCAGCGCGGAAATCAACTGCCCTACTCCTCCGTAGATCGACGGCTCTATCTTGAAGCTAAAGCTGCACACCTCAGCATGCTGGGTCTCCCCAAGAGCACCCACAACGTGCATGCTGGAACTGTGAGAGACCTCTGTCTCCTCACACACTGCAACTGACTGCATCGATACGTCGACCGACTGTAACGCCTCCTCGTAGACCGCTGTCCTCTGCACCTCCAACTGAACTGAATCTGGAGCTACATCGTGAGATACCTGCTGATCACTGACACTGACCACATCTGATGAACTCTGCACCCTGTCCGTCTGGATCAACTGCCTGAGTCTGAATCTGAATCACCTCATCCTCTCTATGGACCAGGCTGTCCTCTATTCTCTACACACCGTCATGAGTCTGCTCCGCCCTAAGCACTGCAGACTCGTCAACCATGACGTGTCGTCTGACAATCACCTCGCAGGTACTAGGACACCATAACCTGTACCCTTTCGCACCTCCAACAGTGTACCCGAGTAGGACACAATCATGTGCACATTGTCCTACCTCGACATCGTCCCTCTCGTGTGGCCACACAGGACATCCAAACGTACGCAAGTGCGAAAAGTTAACGACTCTGCCCGTCCAAACTCCTCGGGAATAGAACTACCTGCGACTAGTGACGGTGTTCGGTTGACGAGGTATGCCGCAGTAACAAGGGTCTCTGCCCATAATTCCCTAGGAAGGCCGGATGGTCTCAATAGCCCCCGTGTCTTCTCTACCAACATCCTGATCATACTGTCTGCTACGCCACCGTGACGGTCTCCATCACGAATGGTGTATCGGCACGCGATCCCCTCTGACTTGCAAACATCCTGTATCTCTACGTCGTTGGTACGGATCTCTCCTACGGGTCTACCCATCCGCCTCTCGACTATGCTCCTCCATAGCCGCACCTTCTCATGGATCTCCTCTCGAGATCCCATGAGAGTAAACCATGACTCTCCTCGAGAAGTCATCTATGAAGGCCGCGAAGAATCTCGCGCCTTCCAGGGAAGTAACAGGACATGGACCTCTTACGCCGGTGTAGACATGAACCTCGCGCCTTCCAGGGATCTCATCCTCCAAGGATTGCAATATCTCACCGAGGGCTTTAATCTCCATCATTCGCTTATCATACACCGTTGCCTTACATGGCATGCCTGTATCACATACCGCACCGTAAATTCCATGGTGCTTCAACAAAGCCACCATCTTTTGTCGCCACGGACTATAATTGTCCCGGCCATTTAGCCTCTCTACTTCGTAT
The DNA here is from genome assembly GCA_030789695.1 of Scilla litardierei. NCBI lineage: Eukaryota > Viridiplantae > Streptophyta > Magnoliopsida > Asparagales > Asparagaceae > Scilla > Scilla litardierei. Next base: position 179,461,556 of record CM061139.1, on the reverse strand, counting down.
GAACACCCGGCCGTCTCCTCACATGAGCAAGACGCCATCGCGGCACTACAATTTTTCGCAAACCGGAAGCTCTGATACCATTTGTTGGTTCCCCGTGCACCTCCCCAACACTTAGGCTAGGTACATAATGACACCTACAATACGCGGAAACGGTGGCCAAACAATCCCAAGCCCGAATTCCATCGAGATGTCACCTAGGCACAAAACCAAACACCTCACGGGCACAAGAGAGAGTTGTCACCAACTACCAACTCCCTCGACGATCTTGCGATAGATAATGTAAGCACACAAATATAATACGAAATTAAGAGCAACACAAAAGAGATGGAGATTTACCCTGGTTCGGTTGCGAACAACCTACGTCCAGCATCCAATGCACCCGGTTCCACTATCGATCAAGCAAGATATACACCGACCCCATCATCCTCTTCCTCCACATTGAGAGACAAGCTCCAAGCAATAAGACCTAACCCTAGATCTCTCACCAAGCTCACACACACTCTCAACCAAGTGGGAATCTTTGATAACAAAGCCTCTACAACGCGTAAAGCTCCTCAAGGGACCAATCCCACACCAATAGAGATCACTTCTTGGTAATATAGCCCCAAACTAGGAAGCTACACAAGGGACTCTAGATCTCAAACACGGAAGAAGAAATGCAGACACTCACCTTGGATCTCACACAAGAAGAAGCTCCCTAGCTTTCTTCCCCCACAATCTCAGATCCAAGCATCCCTTTGGCTCTCCCTGGATTTCCCTTTTTTCCCCTCTGAAAACAAAGGCAACCTCATCTTCCTTTTTTTGTTCTCGGGAAAAAAATGAGAGCAACTGAGCTCTCTCGAAATGAGAGCAGGCTCTCACAAAAATGGCAGCCTGAGAGAGATGCTCTCACAGTGTGGGCAAAGGAAAAAAACAAAGGGCTTTTAAGACAACCACCCTCGCAAAGTTTGGGCCCACGCATTACTGTGTAGTGGGGATGTTTGCAGCAACACATTAAAAACAACACTAACATGTGTCCTGTCAAGGTGCAATGCAATAAAAAACATGAATTTATATAATGACTCCTCAGCCCATCCCCCAACACACATGCGAGCGCACGTAGATGCACATGCACACAAAAGAAAAATAACCACACCAAAACTAAGGACAAAAAATAACCATCATATTCCCATCTCAAGATTGTGCCATTAATATTTGCCAATTTTCTAAATATCTAAGATACATAAGAGATATTGGCCTATGTATCATGTTGGGAACCTAGTAGCTATAAGAGATGTTATTTTATATCCAACTGCATTTTGAGATTAATTGTGGCAATATATGGGATAATTGCCAATATTGCGGCCGATATATGCCCTATGCTTTTTAAAAAATCCAAATGTGTAAAATGTGAACCAGTTATCTGTACTTGATTTAAAAAGAGAAAGAGTATTGTGGCCATTATATGCCATATGCGTTGAAAAAATTCCAAACTTGTAAAAGGTGAACCCATTATCTATACTTAATTTAAAACGTGAAAGAGATTGCGAGGAAGCTAGGGCCTCTCTTGATTCCTATCCATTCTATCCCAATCTATCGCTGTACTCTTGCTCTCAATCTCTCACTTCTCTCCCAATCTCTCGCTGCTCTCTCTTTCTCTTTCTCTTCTATATCACATTTGTATCGATCTTTATGTCCTCTCTACATTTCGTTCTCACAATGTGAGTGGCCACAACAAATGTCAAAGTCGAATTCTGCTGCAGGACTTGGTTTTCCATCATTTCGCTCCAGACATCTCAAATCAACAAGCGTCTATCTCACTTTTCTATTTTGCTGCTCTTTGTCCACTTGATCCAGATTCATCATCAATCATCTCTCAAACTTAGCAGAACAGACATATGTTGTTCTTTGGGCCAAACAACTTTGTGGGGAGTTCTAGTTGTGCTCAAGATTGTCTTCAACAAGAAAAGGTAGTTGCTTGCTCTCATTTTGGGCTTTACTTTCTACCAAATTGCAACTCTACTATCTACTATTCTATCTAAAGACACTCTCTTTGTCAACATCGATCCTTTTTGCTTCACCCATTAATCACTTCTACTTCAAGTAACAGAAATTTGAACCAAAAACATTCCAAAATTATTTTTTTGTATATATATTTGTTATTCTTATAATTGATCTACCTTTCATGAGTATTTTATACTTTTTTGTGATTGTGAAGATATTAAAGGATTCTACTTGAAATTAATAAACTTTTTGGTCCTTTTGGGTTTGTGGGTATCTTACAGTTTGCGTTACAAATTGGGGTTTGGTTTTATTCATAATATTGTATGCAATTGGGGTATATTGTTACCAAATTAAAGAAAAAGAAGAAAAATGATTGTCTTTATTGGAACTTGATGAGGTTTTGGCCTTTTGGGGTTTGCCAATTTATATAATTTATATACAGTTATGTATATGTATATGACATGTATTTCTAGTGTTTAATTGACACACCTATGTTTTCTATATATCCCCGATATCAGACATCATATATCATATTTTCCCAGTTGCGACTAATCCAATATCCGATATATAGAACACACCCCAAGTACTTCAAGAATCAAATGTTATCAACTATCAATAGTTTTGGAAGTGTATCACCAAAGTAGGATCGATTAGTTAGGATGGTTATCGATCCCATCAATTGTTGGAAAGTAACCTGATTATAGTTGATATGCTTGGATGAAGGACAGTTGATAGAGATTTAAGTTGCTATGACCTAAGTTTTTCAATTGAGAATTTCATGGTGGATTGGAAAATACCATCTTTATTTTTGGATGGAGGATAGTTGCCACATAAAGCCAATAGGAGACACCATAATAGATAAAATATACTTCTCAAATATTTGGATGAAGGACAGTTGATAGAGATTAAAGTTGCTAGGACCTAAGTTTTTCAATTGAGAAGTTCATTGTGGATTGGAAAATCACATCTTGATTTTTGGATGGAGGATAGTTGCCACATAAAGCCAATAGGAGACACCATAATAGATAAAATATACTTCTCAAATATTTACAAACATTGACAACTTTATGGCAAGTGTAGTGTCCTAATTGTCATTTATCGATAAAGATAGCATAACCTAAGCTGTGCAGGTATTGAAAGAGGCATACCAGTGTTATGCAATAAAATGAATAATGCAACAATAATGTGTTAGAGGTTGTAAGGAGCAAATATAAGCAGTTAATAAATAAATTAAATAAACGATTACAAGACTTGTTATTAATTCATGTGCGAAATATCATATCTGGCAACATGCTCAGACATGTCAGACAGTATGTTGAGTTAATCTGACATGTTGTGGACATTGATGGGAAAACAATATGAACTACATATCTTTCATGTCTTAGACATTGGCACGTCAAAAATGAAATTATAACTAACATGTCAGATGCACCTTTATTTAGAAACTGCGAGACTGTTGCATGTATTTGTTCAATTATAATGTGTGCAAGATAATTTTTGGTAGATTCTGAACACATTATGATTAGTTCTATTGGAAGCCAAATGTTATAATCACTATTAGAACCTAGGAAGCACTAAGCATAGACAGAGACTTTTTGATACAGATTGACATATATACCACAATACCTTAAAAGTAGTACACGGAGAGTTGGGAACACGAGGACATGACAGTAGAATACATATAATAATAAAGAGGGTGCACTGGAAGCATAGATTCGAGTACGTGTACTGGTCGAGCATGAACACAGGCACTCGTCCGTCCGGCACAAACACAGGCACTGCATATTTATCAAAGGCATGGTTGGGTACACTGTCCTTATAATATAATGTGATATAATGCAACGCATGTATTTATATACACATAACAAACAAAATATATAAGCTTGTGAGTGATCCTAAGATGGCAAGCAGAAACACTAGAGGGGTGTGACTAGTGTTTTATAAAACTTTATAAAAATTATAAGTTCATATTGAGTTACTAATAAGATTTTTAATCAAAAATTTTAAGTACTTGTAAGTAATATGAACAAGATAAGCAACGGAAAATAAATTACTTGCAAGAATAAGTCAACACCAAGAGCAAACACAAACGCAAGAATTCTTTTGGTTCATCAATCCTTGACTTACATCATGTCCCTAAGTCCCACTTGAGCTTTACACTACTTACTTTCAAAACAAAAGAAAAGTATAACTAATCTTCTACATCACACCCCAGTGTAAGCATTAACCACTTGAACAAACTCAAACAAACACCTCTCAACACTTGAAAGAAACACCCTTTGTACAAAAAACAAGTAAATACTCAACTTGTCAAAGAACAATTTTACATATAGACTGCGTTGAAGCTCGTGTGTAGAAGTGATGCAATAAGAATTTGATCTCTAAAAGATGTGAAAATCTGATGATTTGAATATCAAAGAATGGCCAAGAAATTGTATGAAAAAATTGGAGAATTAGGCCAAGAATGAGGAGTTTTTCTCTTTGAAAGCTATAGCACGATAACAATTTTCGTTTACAAGATGATGAATTTTCTTCATGTTAAAACCTTGAGAAATCTTCTCCATTTATGGAAAACGTGTGAAAACAATTTCCGAAACCTCACTTAAAACGATAACAAATGGTTAGTTTGCGGATTTTCTGTTTTGACCAATGACTAGTTATTAGTCGAATAGAGTAGTTCGATTAGTTGACTAATGGCTCAATTAGTTCAGGCAAGTCAAAAAGCTGCTAACGTATTGTTTTGAATTAGCCGATTAGAGCACAAACGTTAGTCGACTAACAAGAGTACTCTAGTCGACTAATCTGACATGCTGGCCATCAATATTCCTGGTTTATTAATCGACTAGTGCATAGTAATGTTCGACTAAGAGACTAAAAAATCAATGTCTTGCTCATGAAAAGCTTAGGAAAACTTATTAAAATCTTTTTCAAATTTTTTTATCGTTTCCTAAGTGTGTTAGCTTCAATAAGACTTTAATATAAAATCTAAAATGAAAATGAAAAAATACATCAAATATATTTTTGCATTGAAGCTTTTTTGATTTAGACTTGATTTCCAATCTTCTTGTCTTGATTCCTTTAAATACTTTACTTTTAGGCCTTGATTGAGTTCACTTAGCTTTGATCTTTATATATATCTCCACCCATAAATCATTAGCACACTAATATGTTTGCTCATAATCAAAATATATATTGGGTTAACTTAATAGAACATTTTCATCTTTTTGATGATGACAAACATATCAGACATAAAATATGATAAACATACTTATTCTCCCTGTAAAGATGCATATAATTTAGATAAACATTTTAAAATTGTCACTGCGTCATTGCACATTAGTAATAAGCATGTATCATATGTATCATAGATCGTGCTAAATGAATGCAAAGATATTCGATATTTCAAATATAACTAATCTATATGACATAGATGCATTATAACCAATATAAAACAGTTGATGTCCATAGAATATAAGTATCAACACTGTAAGAGTAATTTTAAGCAATATACAACAACTTCTCAAAAATATAGATATTTTCAAATTACCAATTATTTACATACCTTTGTCATATTCAATTTTATCTCCCCATATGACATATTTTAACATATTTTATGTCATCTTAGTTCTTCCACTTTGACATTATAAATACGACATGAATAACTCAAAAATAACTAAAAGTAGTGATTCCAAATTTTCAAAGTAGACTTAAAAAATTATGAGTCAAATTCTCAATTCGACCAAGTGTTGGTCTTATTAAAATATATTGACAAGCACTAAGGTGACTCAATATTTCAAAAATTATTCTTGTCAAAAATTTATATGTATAATGTGCACGAATCATACAAGTAACACAGTCGAAATCTTTTTTATGTGGTTATTATTTTTTAAATTTTCTTATCTTATTTGTGAATGTGTTTGTAATTCTCATTATTTGTTTGTTGCATCTCTATTAGATAATTATTTTGTTGTGTGCAATTTATCCAATATATCAAAGTGTTAATGAGTGTATCATTGTGTATGTACTATGTATATCATAACATGCATCTCATGTCATGATTAAAGTGAGAGTGTAGTGATCATCATATTAGATATCAATTTGTATTGATGTGACATTTGTGATATTAGCAAGAATGTGGCACTAACAAATTTAAATAAACTTACTAACATTTAGCAAGCTCCCCCGGAATTGATGCATGCTTCCCAAGTATTGAATCTTGGTGTTGTTTTGAAAAATCGCACAATTTTCAATATATATCAGCACCTGACAAATATTCATGAAGGTTGGTACCCTATTCATTTTGGGTCCATGGAGTAAGTCTTAAAAGTTCCAAAACTCAGGTCAACAGTGATTTGGGTGAGACCAAAAAATAAATAATAAAATTAAAGTAAAAATAGAAATTATTAAAAACTCTGATCCTGTCAGATTAGTCGACTAGATTAGCTTTGTTAGTCGACTAGATTTGCTTTGTTAGTCGATTAGAAATGCATTAGTCGACTAGCAAATCAATACTGGTCCACTAATTTGCAGGACATATAATGCACAACTGACATTATCTGGGATTAGTTGACTAGTGACTATGTGATAGTCGACTAATCAGCCACATTGATCAATATTAAGCAGATTTAAACTACTGTTTTGTTGAAAAAATTTTATATAATTAATTTACGATTAAATAATCATTTTAAGCTTAATTCAACTTTTTATATATTTTTTAATTAGTTCTCTTTTTATATAAGGTAACTATAAATTGGCATTTAGAATTTGTGATACCTTATTTATGGTTTCATAAAATTCTCATTCAATTGGAAACCAAACTCATTTTGGTTAAGATTTTTTTACTATTAACATATTTATAATTTTTAGAACAATGTATATTTTTCATAAAATTATTAACATATGTATTTTTCACTTTGTGTAAACCTATCTTAGGTATCCATATTTTAATTACTTCAGTTCTCTTTTCTCGTGGTTTGTTATACCTAGAATGATTTATATTTTTCATGTTAGGAATTTCATTTTTAATTTATTTAGCATATTTGGTGTATAAGAAAGCATGGTTTGGTTTAGTCCTATTATTAAGATTTTGATTAATCTTGTTATATCCTAGGCCAAATTTTTTATTAATTGTTTTTAAATGAATTTAGTAGGTTATTTAAATTTCTTTGCCTTTGTTAAACTTTTGTATAATTCCTTGTATTTTAATTTAATAATAGTATTTTAATTTAATAATAGATATGTTCTTCTCAAGTTCATGTAGCCTATTACTTAGGTTTTTACATTCATTTGTACGACAGTTATTTTCATCTTTTAAGTTAATATTCTTAATTTTAATCTCCTTTTTTCCTATTCTAATTCCTCAGTCATTATGGCTATCCCTTCAAAAATAGTTTCAGCTTAATTTGAACAATTTTTTCTTTTAATTTTAGGTTTTCATCTTCTATACTTTTTAATGAACTATCATCATTTGTAAAATATTTTTTGGGAGTCCTTTTTAGTTTTAAATGCTCTTTTAATAAATTTTCATGTTGATCACATAGTCTTTGACAAACATAATGAACATTGTCCTCATTTTCAGACTCAAAATCAAGAATTAATCTCGTGATCTGTATGTGTCATAAAACACATATTAGCTTGTTCCACCTCTTTTTCTTTTCTTAATCGGACGAGGAATTTGAATTGTCATCTCTATCCCAAGCCGCAAGAGCCTTCTTCTTTGGCCTCCTTTGATTTTCATCAATTTTAGATTTATGCTTTGATAATGGGCAATCCTTTTTGTAATGTTCTAGTTTGTTACATCCAAAACACAAAATAGTCTCATTAGATAATCTCTACTTATTAGACTTGAATTTACCTCTTGGAAGCTCTCGTTACTAGCACAATTTGCTCTTCATCTTCATTTTCTAAATCATCTGTAGCTGAGGTGGTCTTAAAAACAAGTGCTTTCTTCTTGGATTGCTCTTGTTCCTTCCTCTATTTAACTTATTGCTCGTATGCCATGAGGTTACCAATGAGATCCTCTGTGGTAAGCTTGAAGAGATCATTTTCTTCCTATATAGCTGTTGTCTATCTCTCTCACTTGTGTGTGAAAGATCGAAGAGTCTTTCGTACCAACTCTACTTGAATGTAGTTCTTGCCTAGCCTGAAAAAGGTGTCGATCTCTATAAAACAGGTGTATATCTTTGTATTTGATTTACCTTCATTCATTTTGAAGAGTTCGAACCTGTGGACAAAAAGAAAAACTTTTGTTCTTTAACCTTGTTAGTACCTTCATGAGTTATCTCAAGGATGTGTCATATTTGGTATGCCATGGTTGTGGTATAAACTCGGTTGTATTTCGTATTGTCAAGTGCACAATACAACACATTCATTGCCTTGGCGTTCAAAGTGTCTTTGGCTTTCTTTGTCTCGATCCATGACATGCCTGGTTTTGTTGGTATTACATAATTAATCTTTATAACGTTTCACAAATCCTAGGATATTGACTTGAGATAAATCATCATTCGGTTCTTCTAACATCCGTAGTTGAATCCAATGAGCAAATGTCGACGAGTGATGGATTGACACTCTGTAAATTGTGATCGGACTATTGATGACATCCTTCAACCAGGCTCTGATACAAAATGTAAGAGATCATGAGATGACAAGAAAAAACACTAGCGGGGGGGGGGGGAATAATATTTTATACAACTTTATAAAAATTCTAATTTTTTTGTCTATGAAATCAGATTAAGTTGTCAATTAGATTCCTACTCAACAATTGTAAGCATGTGCAAGTACTATGAACAAGATAAGCAGCGAAAAATAAAATACTTGCAAGAATAAATCAACACCAAGAGTAAATACAAACACAAAAATTATGCTGGTTCGGTTTTTTCCTGACCCACATCCAATCCTCAAGTCCCACTTGAGCTTTCCACCATTTTCAAACCGGAAGAAAAGTAGAACCAATCCTATACACCATACCCCCAGTGTAAGGATTAATCACTCGAACAAACTTAATCAAACACCTCTCAACAATTGAGAGAAACACCCTTCTTAAAAAACAAGAAGGAAATACTCACTTGTCGAAGAACAATTTTATCTATAGTGTGTGTTGAAGTGATGCTATAAGAATTTGATCTCTAAAAGATGTGGAAATATGAGACTTTGGAGATTGTATGAAATTTGATCTCTAAAGAATGTCCAAGAAATTGTATGAAACTTTTTGGAGACTTAGGCAAAAATGAGGGGGTTTCATCTTTGAAAGCTTTGGACAAAATAATTTTCTTTTGCAAAATAATGAGTTTCTTGATGTCAAAACGTTGAGAAATCTTCTCTATTTAAAGATAAAAAAATGTGTGAAAACAATTTCCCAAAACATCCGTAAAACGATAACAAACGGCTAGTTTGCGGATTTTCCGTTTTGGCCAACGACTCTTTTAGTCGATTAGAGTAGACCGATTAGTCGACTACTGACTTAATTAGTCTACCAATCAAGAGTCGACTAGTTAGTCATGTCAGAAAATTGCTAGCTTCCTATTTTGAATTCGTCGACTTGAGAGCACAAACGTTAGTTGACTAGTCAAGCAATTAGTCGACTAACAAGAGTGTACTCTAGTCGATTAATTTGACATGTTTACCGTCATCAAAATTTCAGGTTTATTAGTCGACTTGCGCATAGTAATTAGGCGACTAATGGACTAAAAAATCAATATTTTGGACATAAAAATTAATAAAACGTGTTGAAATCTTTTCAAAACTATTCTATTGTTTCTTTGGTGTGTGTATGTGTGTGTTAGCTTCAATAAGGTTTTAAAATAGAATCTAAAACAAGAAAGAAAAATTACTTCAAATATATTTTTGCATTGAAGCTTCTTTGATGTAGACTTGATTTCTAATCTTCTTGTCTTGATTCCTTTGAATGCTTTACTCCTTAGGTCTTGATTGACTTAACTTACCTTTGATCTTATATGTGTGTGTGTGTACTTATAAATCATGAGCACACAAAATATTATTGCTCATCATCAAAACCTATATTGGGATGACTCATTATTCACCAAAGCAGACATCAAACAATATAATTTTTAACATAATTTAAATAAGTTCATCATAATTCGAAACATTCCTAAACTTATCATGATTTTGCATAGGTTAATATTTTGATGGCTTTTTTCATCAAAATACAGTTTTCATATACAGTAAATATCTTAAACTTATAATTCGAAGTGAAGCGTTGTGGAAACTGTAGGCCATGTGTCTCAGAGGTGCTGGATAAGTGTTATATTTCAAACAATGATAGTGTGCAATTGACGACACATTTGAGAAATATCTGACACATGGTACGAGTTATTCGGAAGTGCCAATGTTTTACACGTGTTGACGTGTTTTACACGACTTCATAGTTGAAATATTTAGGCTACATAGGTTTTGGATTCTCTACACTACAGAGTTAAACGTGTACCTAAAGTGGCTCACTATGTTAAAGATATGATAAATGCATTGGGAACATGATTCTTTGGTAAAGAAATTGAAAATTTTGTATTTGGAAAGTGTTTTCTACCTTGTATTAATTAAATTTTTGTAATAGTACTTTTCAAGGCTTGAGAACTCTGTTTCAATTTGGTTTTAGTCTTTGAAAAGTTTTGCGTTTCGAACAGTTTTGCCCGTTTCGTAGGTTTTATTTTGAGTTTTAGTTCTAAATTTATATGTATTTTTATGTAAATATTTCTATAACAATGCATTTATTTAATGAATTTTAATAATTTTTTCTAATATTTTATAATATAATCTTTAGAATTTCAATAAAATTTTAGAATTTTTAGGATTTTTAGGATTTTAATAAATATTGTTAATGTATATGCTACAAATGGGTTTGTCTATTTAAAGTCAAACTCATATTTTATTGTAAGGAGCTAGGTTTCGGTTGAAACCACTTGGTTTCAGCCGAAACCGGCTCAAATACTGAGTTAGTTTCGGCTGAAACCAAGCTTTAGCAACGGTTTCTTACCATTCTCTTTTGAAACCAAAACAAAAGGGTTGAAACGGCATTCCTATTTTTAATGGCTCTTTACCACAATATAGCATATGGTGAACCATGTAAATAGCTACATTCTGTCATGTTTGTTTTTATGATTAAAAATATTAAGAGAGAGCTTAAATGATGCCAAATCAAAATGGGAAAAGACGCAAGTGGCTTTCAACTTATAAAATTTGACATAGAGAAGTTCGAGAACACTAGAAAAATTGGCTCGTTAGGAATTGCATAAAACACAAGCTAAGCTTGCAACATTCTGCAACAATGAGTGGAAATTATGAGGAGGAAATGGATTTCAAAATATTAGCAGGTTAGAGTAATTCAATTGTGCCTCATGGTGAATGTCGTGTAAATAAAGCATCATGAGTGAAAAGCCAATTGCGTTCTTGTGCTTGTAGTTAGAGAAGTCTTTTGTTGCTCCGAGTTAGTATTGTTTGGACGGTTAAGAGTGAAATTCATTACCATATCGGTTGAAATCCATGTGATCTACATGTTTTCTATAAAAAGCATAAGTATTACAATGTATAGAGTTTGTTTGGGCACTACATCTTTACCTCAAATCATTTAATTTTACCGGAAAATTTGTTTTGTAGCCTAGAGTGATCGTTCAGATCAGGAAAAAGAGGTTGTTGTGTGCATATTTTGTAGGATTTTTAATATTATTTTGCTAGGAATTTTTCGGGTTCAATTTTGATTCTCCGTGCATTTTTAGTTGCTTTTGTTGCATTTCACTCCCGGTGTGTGTTTTGTGCATTGCAGGTTCAAATCAGACTATTTGGAGCCAATGAGCGCTAAGATGAGGCAAGGCGAGGCAACAGACGGAGTTTTGGAGCCAAAGAGGACTTGGCATGACCGTGCCAAGAAGAGCCCAGAGCTGCACGGTCGTGCCGCTCCAACAGCAAGAGCCCAGTGTTTTGCATAACCGTGCCAACCCAACACAGGATTTGGCACAGCTGTGCCAAATCATCATGGACCTGTTCCGTGCCAAATCATCATGGACCTGTTCAAGAAATCCGCACGATCGGGTCAAAACAGTACAGAATTTGGCATGGCCGTGCCAATTCAACAGGGGCTTGCGCAGTAAATCCGCATGACCGTGCCAATTTCAACTATGATTTGGCACGGCCATGCAACTCGCAGGATAGTGTTTTGACTTGATTTTTGAACCCGAATTGTTTGAGACTTGGGGTCATATTAATACTCGGTTTGGAGGGTGGGAAAGACACGGTTTTTTCTAGGTTATTTTCATTGTAATATTGGCGACTACTCTTCTTGTTTTTTGGAGACTTTTGTTCAACTTTCTTGGTGATCAAGGATTGAAGACTTGCAATTTCATTGCTTTAATCAAATAGTAACTATTTCCTTTACCTTTTTTTTAATTTTATGATTTCTCATATGAATTGCTTAGTTGTTTTTGCTATGATTTGTGAGTAGTCTTCTTGTCTAGAGTTGAGTTGAACCCTATTATAGATGATTATATGAATTGATCTCTTTTTTCTAAAATTATTGAAGTAATTGCTTAGGTTTTTGTCTCGGATGTTCATATTATTAATTTTTTTATTCAAATCCTAAATCACCAATGGAAATTGGTGTTTTGCTTTGATGTACATTGATGGTTAAATTAATTTCTACTCATTTAAGATTATCAACGAGAGTTGGATCTTAAATTAGAGATCCTTGACATTGATGTGAATTCTCTTATGAGAGTAGGCGAGAACGAAGGTTGGGAATTATTTATTGTTGATTATTAATGCATTTACCGTGGTGTGGGGACCACGGAGTATGTGTCATCTCATAATAGATAGTCCGTTTACGCTTCGAGAGAAGGCTCTAGGTAGCAATATAAGGAACACTATTCTCACCCAAGTTATTAGTTCAATCATTTGACTCTTGAGATCAATTTTATAGTTAATTCATGATAGTGGGGATACTTAGCTCTAACATTTTTCCTATTTGATATTTTCTAATTAAAATATCATCACTCGACCAAAAATTGCATAGCTAACTTGAAGTCTGGAATTGGTTAGTATTAGTCCTTATCTATTCTGAGATCGACCCATTTGTGCTACGATAACCAGTGCACTTGTGGTAAATATTTAACTCAACAGACGTCTTCAAAATAGTTCAGCGTGAGCTTCTGGGTAAGATGGTTATCTGATGACACAGTTTAGCTATGTTTCGTGGTTTGATGTCGAATGAGTTGCATTATTAAAAAATTATTAAATACAAAAGAAAATATCTACTCTGGCATATTCATTAAATGTATGAAATGAATTGCATATACCATTTTTTAGATATATGTCTGTCATTAATATCAGAAACACACATTTTCTAAATATGACATGAACGTAGACAATAACTATTTTTGTTTGTCTTGCCTTAGTATATTATATTTTTGAGCCTTAAAGATTTTTTCTGTCATGTTGATATTCATGTGTATATTGATGTGGAACAGGCAACAAAACATAAGATCTACTGTTCTAAATAAAGGGATTTGGGAAAGAAAACAAGGATATACTGAATTTGGAGAAAAATTAATTGATACAATGATTAAGATAATTAAAGAATAAATAAATTTACAGGATAACTTCCAGGTCTTATGTCCAAGAGCCTCGTATACCCACTCTTGAGTACCTCACATGCAAGGATATTTCTCAAAAATTTAAGGTTGTTTGCGAATCATCTAGGGTTTTTCTCAAAACTCAATTCATTCTCTTCATTTCGCTGATTAATAGGTTGTGAGTGCAATTTAAATGCAGATTTATGTTCACAACACGTGTTGACATAAAATAAAGAAAATAAAAAGAATAATAAAAGAAGACTCTAAAATCATATTTAATCTATGTGCACAACATATGCATTTTATTTAAAAATAACTAAATAGCCTTAAATAACTAAAACTGACCATCTTTTGATTGAATCTTCAAGACAAATTGTTTTTTTTTTGGTTTTAAAGCACTCGATGCATCGGTGGCATGTGTCAAATCTCTTGTTGGGAAAGATTCAACCTCAAGTTTTGAAAGTGTAAATCAATAAGCTTAAATGACCAACTTGGGATGAATATTTGAAAGGTTGTAAGAAAATAACAAAAATGAACACAACACCTGCTCACTTGTAGGTGTAAGAGGATCTGCATCACAAACTCAATGTATTATAGCTTAAATCAACAGTTTGTCTAATCTCAAACTCCGACTCATGCATAAGTTCTTAGGCTCAGACTCAGGCTATGGCTTAGGTTCAAACTCGGGTTAAGCCAAATGCTTAAACTTTAATTCTGCAAGCTGTACCTTTACTTTTGGTTTTGCAAGCTCTGACGCAAGCTATAGCTTCAACTCGGGCACATGCTCCAATTTAAGCTTATGCTATCTTTTGTACAATTTGATCATATCGTAAAGTCCCTGAAGAACTTTGTTGAACATCTCATATGGGGTTATTTATGGCTTTCGTAAGTTATGCTGAGTGTCATGAATGGTGGATTGGTCGACATCTAAGGAGATACCAATATTGAATCTTAACTTTCATTTTCAAGTAGCTTCGATAAGCCTGGAAGTTGTCAATTCATATTATTGAGCTTTTCCTTCTAATTTTTATTTGATATACAAATACTTTCTTCTGTCAAAATGAAACAAGAAAAGAGATATCTAGATGAAAGTTACTCTTAATAGGAATGATGGTCCGCATATAATCGAAAAAGAGAATATGCTTGAATGCATTGCTCTCAAATATACTTCAGAATGAAAATAATTTCCTTTTTAGTAACGATCATCATAATATTTAATAGAAATCTAGTACAAACTACAGCCTTGATTCTGTCTCAAACATGCTTTAAAATCAGAAAATAGCCCAAATAGGCCAGAATCACTAGAGCAGTAACAGCCATAAAATATAGTATTGCAACAGTTGTGTTTTTTCTAAAGCTGAGGATAGAGCAAGAGGGTGATGGTTAGGGTTTTCATCTTTTAAATATTTAAAGCTAAATCTAAGGAATGTAGGCTAGGGTTTTGGGAATTTCTTTTAAAATATCTAATGGAAAGAAAAGTAAGATGGAATTTTGGATCTAAAATGGGGTTTTAACCAAATCTAAAAGATGGAAGAGTATGATTTTATTTAATTTTTTTATCTTAAAAAGATGAGACTTTGATCTTAGATCTCAAGATCAAATTTGGATCTTTGGCTCCGATACCAATTGATACTGAACAAGTAATGAAAGATTAGATCTAGGATTCTAAATGGAAGGATTTAGAGAGAAAATTAGAGATATAAAGGATTTGGAGAAAACTAATGAATCTAAAGATTTAAACCATTCAAAGGATAAATACACTTAACTTTTGAACCTCTTGCTGAGGTGCCTCATACACTACTTATGAGTACCTCACATACAAGGATATTTATTAAAATTTAATGTTCCTCACAAACCATTTAGGGTTTCTATCAAAACTCGATTCATTCTCTTCATTTTACTGATTAATAAGTTCAGAGTACAAGTCTATTTATACGCAGATTTATATGCACAACCATGCTGGCATAAAATAAAGATAACAAAAGGAATAATAAAAGAAGGATTTACAAGTACACAGTCTACATGCACAACATGTGCATTTTATTTAAAAATAACTAAGTTGCCAACATAACTAAAAATAGCCCTCTTTTGACGGGATCTTCAACATGAGCTTGATCTTATTTGACTTCAAAGCACTTGATGCATCGTTGTCATTTGTCAAATTTTTACACGATAACTTTCAGACCTCACACCTAGGATACTCATGACCCTACTTTCGAGCATCTCACATGCACGGAGATTTTCAAGAAATTTAGGATTCATCATGAACCATTTAGGGTTTATTTTAAAACTCAATTCATTCTATTCATTTCACTTATTAATAAGTCCTGAGCAGGTAGATTTACATGCAGATTTACATGCACAACCCGTGCTGACATAACATAAAGAAAATACGAGGAATAATAAAAGAAAGCTCTAGAAGCTTATTAGTAAAATAACTAAAATTGGCTAAGACAACTAAAATTGGTCGTCGCTTTATTGGATCTTCAGCATAAACTTCAGTTTTTTAGCGTAAAAACACTTGACACATCTTTGTACATCATATATGCATGCATATTTACATGTAATGTTGTTGTTGCCTTTCCATTATCTTTATCCTACACTTTTAAGATCCTTCATATTGTCATTGTTGTTTCGTGTTACCATCTTGTATACATGGCTGTGCTCCATAGTCTGTAGGTCATCAAAGGTAGTCTGGTTTTGTAGGAATTAATATCCCTTTGATCAATGTAATATTTTTTTTGTGGTAAAATGGTAGATTGAATCATTTTATAAGAAGAAAGGGGGAATTATAAATAGATCTATACATGTTCTTAGAATTCCGCTTCCATCTAGTCTACTTATAGCGAAGTTTCTCCCGAATTTCATGTCATTGCTGACAATCCTGTGTTCGTCATCAATAGAGGAATTGCAAGTTGAAATGTATATTTGATGGAAAATGATGATGGGAAAATGTGCTTGAACACTACAATGCTTTCGAGTTAAACTTCATGTTCATCTTCTATGCGGATTCTCCTTGGGCTAAGTAGTATTGTTTTCTCTTCAAAGAGTCAAGTGGCTTAAGCCTTTAACTGCAAATGGGAAGAAACCTATACTATGAACTTGTCATCATTTGTTCTGCAAATTTGCTTCTTTTAAAAATCTAGGAGAAAATGCAACAGTAGTAGTTTTCCCCTTTAATCGATGTTGGATGATAGTATGGGAGGGGTCTTACTGTAGCCTAAGCTAAAGTGGATATATGGAACAGCATTTGTTGTGTGAAGACTGGCGATCCATAGTATGTTCAGGCAAGTCATGTGATACACATCCGTATGAACTTATAATGGCAACAATTTCGCTCTGGCTTTTCATATCCTTCTTCACGAAGCCATTGGTTTCAATAGTACCTACATTTACAAATTATACCAAGACATATCTAGATAGCGTGTGTAAAGGCATCAGACTTGAATACGTTAGATGGCAAACACATGGGCAGAAATTCATTTAGAGAAGGGTACATTGGTCCTTACACAATTACTTTCCCCCTTTATTACAATTTGTGTGTGGGGCGGTGGTTGGGTGGGCCATTAGACGGGAAGTCAACACATATTTGCACAATAAGTTAAACTTGCAATCCTTTTGCTGAAGTATTAGCAGTCCATTTACTAGGTTTTTGACACATGCACATTTCTTCATTTATTCATCGAAAACCCTAGTTTGGAATGCTTTCACAAAAAACCAGCGTATCCAGTTAGTTATTCCAAGGAAAAACTGCCAATATCCGGACTATATCTAAAATGATTTGGACTCGGGAACTTATAATAACGCATGATAGTACTAGTTAGCACATTAGCTTGTTTCCATATGAATTGGATCGGCTTCTAATTTCGCAACGTGGGTGGAGCAAGTGGACAGTTACATTAATGTTGAAGCAGTGGTTTCAGTGCAAAGCTACCGGTGAAAAACGTTCAATCTAACTTCTAGATTTAACATAAAACGAGTTTGGCCAGGCCTATCTGTATTGGACATTTGGACTTTGATTATCGTTACTAACATTAAAAGATTGATAGTCTTAGAAGGATTTGTACGTCGTCATGTATAATACATTCATCAGGCATGTTTACATCAATGTTTTAACATTGCGTGTGAGATGATCAACTCATATTGTGCTTAGTTACTGAAAAAAATTGAACATTGATTAAGATATGAGAAACACCTACCTAGACGAAACTGGTTTCTGAGTTTGAATGCACACAGGAGGCTGCAGATGCAAGCTCAGTCCTCCTGGAAAGAGTGAGAAAGAGAGAGATAGAGGACGAGATGCCTGCAGGAATTATTCTGTACAACTTTGTGAGTGGACTGGACAGTAATTTTAGCATGTCTTGATACTATCCACTAGCCTTAACATACCCTTGATCCCAAGTTCTAGAACTGGCAGTTGGTTTCCATCTTAGGCAGCCCCGCAGGTTTTCCTGTATTTCACTTACTCCATTCCGGATGATAATAAACTGGAAAAAAAAATTAATCTGCTGGCATGAAAGCCCTTTCATACAGCAGCAATTATATGTATGTTATTTGATGATAGTGGGTTATGGCAATATGATAAAATCCATGAATTTGAAACATAAAGTTTAGGGCCATATCCTTTTTGACTCCATGCATTCTGCATGTTTACTCCAACTATAATGTTTTCCATGGGCACGTATGTGCTTCTAGTTAATATTATACGAAAAGGCTTGCTAGCAAGAAAGATATTACAGATACGTGAATGCAGTTCCATCTGTTTTTCTCCGGATATTTTCTCAAGATGCATTTGTTTGAGATTCTGTGCAAATGGTGCAGCTGTACTTGATTCTCTTCGGAGTATGGTTCTATTGGATGCCTTTGCCCCCACACACACACCCCCCCCCCCCCCCCCCCCCCCCCCCCCCGCGCGCGACTGTCTTCTTTATTCCCCGTTGATGCAAGCCTACAGATCCTTCTAAAAATAAAAAAAAGCAAGTAGAAAACATGAAACTGCAGGAAAAAAAATAAACAAAATAAAAACTAATTGCTCACATTCTAACAAAACATATGAGTATATTCCTATGATTACTATCCATGCCACTTGAAAGACATCGTCATTACATGCGAGTTGTGTCTCTTAGGCTTGTTGTAACTCTTTCATGAAATACTGGATGGCAGCTGCAAGCTTGCTGCTGGATCATCACAATACACTTTTGCGGACTTATTTAAAAACTCACATCTCATGTGAGATTCTTCAGCCTTATTATGTCAGACATTGTTTGGGCAATCACCTGCCTCAGCTTTGGCATTCAACTCAGTTGGGCATTCTTCATCTTCTTTTTTGGGGGAACTTACCTGTGGGTTCTTTTAGGGAAGTTCCATTGAGTTGGACAACCTACCTAATCTGTATTTAAACAGATGTCTTTTGGCAGGTTCTTTGAAGCAAGAGGAGCTAGAGTATTGAGGGAGCTACAGGAGACTAACATGATAAAGGTTCCCTTTTTTGGGAAAAAAAACAAGAAAGCTATTCCTAGACTTTAGCATGTTGAGGCAGCTGGATCACTATTGGATTACACCTAACGTGGGAATATGCTGACTGGTAGATAAGTGAAGTCATCATCTTTAAACCATAGATGGGTACATGGAATCTGTAAGGCATAGATGGGTACATGGAATCTGTAAGGCAAATGAAGATGAGAACTTGAAGACTTATGTTGGTTCCAAGACTACTTTCATGTTTGCCTCTTTAAGCAATTTTTGTAGACCATGGCATTCCATGCCTTAGGGGAGATGCGTGTTTGAAGATGCCAAAACCTTTATAGCTTCGTTGAAGCCCAATTTTATCCCATCTTTTTGCTAGTTAGACTACAAGTCTAGTGCATGCTTCCGCATTGAGCGTCTTTTCTTGTAGTCACCTAAAAACCAAAGATACACGGTACCTTTTACACCATACCTTTTCATTTTTTTTTATTTTTATTTTTGAATTATGGCATGCTGGCATGCTGAGCCTGATAGGTCATTTTATTCTTCTTCACTTTGATATGAAATTGGAAATTTGTCATACCAGGATGTCTGCAAATTGAGGCTGTTCAATATCAGCTCGTCAGACCATTAAACTGGTTCTTATTTCTGGAAAATCATACAATTGAATGTGCATCTTCGTAAAATATCTTAACTTATGGTATCTACTCTTTCAACGGCACTCCAACCCCCACACCCATCAAAACACCCAACCAAATCCGCCACTGACACTGACACCAAAGGAGGGTAAAGAAAACCATAATACGTATGATGTATACAAGTTAACCAGATGTTTCATGACAGTGTGATTGTGTGGCTTGTTAATAAAACTAAGCCCAATAATTTTTTATGAGCGAAATCAAACACAATAATTGTCATCTGATGTTGTCAAGAGTATATGCTGCATCGTAGAAAATGTTATTTCTGCAGTATCTTTATAAGTTGTCTATGTACTGATGATAATTGATATATGTGAAGATGTCAGCAGGATTATCCTCGGTGGATATGTGTCGAACACGAATATTGTTGGAGGTGACTTGCTCACGAATGAAGTGGTAGTCGATAGTGAAGTGCTTCGTTCGAGAGTGAAAGACCGGATTGGATGATAACGAAAGAGCCGACTTGTTGTCACACCAGAGAAGAGGGGTATCCTGGAGAGGAATCTTCAGATCTATCAGGAGAAGTTGGAGCCAAATGATGTCCCTTAGCAGTCAAGGACAACGAGCGATATTCAGACTCTGTGGAGCTATGAGAGATGGATGACTGCTTCTTAGAGCTCCAAGTGAGTGGGTTTCGGCCAAGGAAAACGCAGAAACCACTGATAGAACGTCGATCAGTGGGATCACCAGCCCAGTCAGCATCAGAAAAAGCAACAAGTGACAGCGGACTGGGGCGAAGGAGGATGCCATGAGTCGGAGTAGATTGGAGATACCGCAGAATATGTTTGGCAGCAGTGAGATGAGATTCGCATGGACTGTGAAGAAACTGACAGACCCGATTGACGGTAAACACAATATCTGGATGGGTCAGTGTGAGATACTAAAGGGCACCAACAATGCTACGGTAGTAAGAACCATCTGAGAGAGGAGGATCCGGGTGAACATGTGACAGCTTAGCCGAGACAGGAGTTCGGACAGGTTTGCAATTGGCAAGTCCCGCTCGTTGAAGGAGGTCTTTAGTATACTTAGTTTGGTGGACGAAGCTACCATGACGGTGTCGTTGTATTTCCAGACCCAAGAAGTAGGAGAGGTCGCCCAAGGTCTTTAAGGGAGAATTCTTGAGATAATAAGGTGATGAATTGAGAGAGATACGGGGAAGAGGATCCAGTGATGAGAATATCATTCACATAGAGCAAGATCACTGTAGTCTGACCACTGTAGTGCCGAATGAAGAGGGAGGAGTCGGCGATGCTGGGAATGAAGCCATGTAGACGAATGAAGGTTGAAAAATGGGCGTACCACTGTCTCGGTGCCTGTTTGAGGCCATACAAGGCCTTCCGGAGTTTGCAGACGTGGTGAGGGAAGGAAGGATCAATAAAGCCCGCCGGCTGCTCCATGTAGAGGTCCTCTTCAATATTGCCATGTAGAAAGGCATTGGAGACATCGAGCTGTTTGACGGGCCAATCGAAGTGAAGAGCGAGTGCAATCAGAAGGCGGATGGAGCCATGTTTGGCCACATGACTGAATGTTTGAGCATAGTCAAGGCCTTCCTTTTGGTGGAAGCCCTTGGCAACCAACCGGGTCTTGTAGCGAGCAATAGACCCCATGGCGTCCCGCTTGATTTTGTATACCCACTTGCAGCCGATGATATTGGATTTAGAGGGGGGGGACAACCAGATCACAAGTCTGTTGACGGGTGAGGGCATCGAATTCAGATTGCATGGCAGCGATCCAGTGGGGATGTTTGGAAGCTTCTTTGAAGGAGAGAGGTTCCTCAGATGTGATAGCAGCATGGAGATTAAGAGGTTGGCGAGGGCGGAAAGTGCCAACCATAGAGCGGGTAGTCATGGGATGAGTGGGAAGAGGGGCAGGCGGATGAGAACTCGTTGGAGGTGGAGTGGGAGGAGGTGTATCGGGGAGGTAGGCTGTAGGATGGGTTGTCGGTGTTTGATGGGCTATGAGATGTGGGAGAGGTTGCCTGGGAACAAGAGGAGTGAGATGGGGTGTATTGGGAGTAGGGGTAGCTATTTGGGAAGCGGATGCGGGAGAGAAAGGAGTGTCGGGGAAGGCATCGGGACAGGGATGTCTCGGAGAAGTCTCGGGACATGATGGTCCGGGAGGAGAGGGCTCAGGAGGACTCGTCTGGGGGAGAGGAGGTTCCGGGAGGACTCGTCTCGGGAGAGGAGTTTCCGGGAGGACTCGTCTCGGGAGAAGAGGTCCCGGGAGGACTCGTGCCTAGTTGGAAGTAGGGAAAAGTCTGATCTTCAAATTGAACATGCCGGGTGAGGTAGATGCGTCTGGTTTTTAGCTCCATGCATTTGTAGGCCTTCATATTGTTCGGATAACCAAGGAAGACGCATGGTTGAGACCGTGGCTCAAGTTTGCCACCCGCATAAGGTCGAAGGCAGGGAAAACAAAGACAACCAAATGTGCGCATCCACTTATAATCTGGGAGCCGATGATGTAGAATCTGAAGAGGAGACTTGTTCTGCTGAGTAGAGGATGGTAGACGGTTGATCAGATATACGGCCGTCTTTGCTGCATCTGGCCAATGTTGTTTGGGCATGGAAGCAGTTAGAAGTAAAGCAAGTGTTGTTTCGATTATATGTCGGTGTTTTCGTTCTGCGACACCATTTTGTTCCGGAGTGTATGGTGCAGATGTTTGGTGTATGATACCAAGGCGATGAAATAGGGAAGAAAACTGGTTGTTGACAAACTCGCCCCCGCCGTCAGAACGAAAAATTTTGATTTTGGTGTTGAACTGTTGTTCAGCCATGATTTGAAAAGACTGAAAAGCAGCAAACACATCGGATTTGTGATAAAGAGGATAGAGCCAAGTATATCGAGAGAAATCATCAATGAAAATAACATAGAATCTATATCCCTTTATCGATTGAATAGGAGCAGGGCCCCATACATCAGAATGAATTAAAGCAAGGGGAGTTTTGGATCTTGATTCAGACAGAGGGAATGGGAGTTTATGACTCTTGCTCATAGAGCAATGAGAACAAGACTTCAGGGGAGATAGCTTGACAGATAGACCGGAGGCGATCTTTGAGACAACAGGAGAAGCTGGATGACCAAGTCTGGTGTGCCAAAGATCACCCGAGGAAGAAGATGCAAAGAAGGAGACTGGTTCCGAATGAAGTGGATAGAGCCCATTTCTACTCGGGTCCGTGGAGAAGAATTTGACCGGTGTCTATGTCTTGAACAATAAAACCAGTAGAGAAGAATTTAATGAAACATTTGTTATCTTTGGTGAATTTGTAAACTGAGAGTAGGTTTTTGGAAAACTCGGGAGCATGGAGAATGTCAGGAAGAAGTAAAGGAGACCGAAGAGAGGGGATAGAAGAGGAGCCAATGTTGGCAATAGGAGCAGAAACTCCAGTACCAACAGTGATCCTTTTATTACCAGTGTAAGGAGTCGAGGACTCAAGATGTCCCGCAGTAGAAGTGATGTGGTCAGTGGCCCCAGTGTCAAGAAACCGGTTTGTCTCCGCAGAGGGAGTGCTTTGAGAGACATGCGCTTCTGGTTTGTGGACATGCTCATGAATCCAGAAGCAATCAAGTGTGTGATGATTTGGTTTCCCACATACTTGGCATGGAATATGGCAACCAGTCGGATCGGTAGGGATACGACGCCTAGATCTCCCGGTTTGTGCTGGGGATCTGCCTGGAGTAGGGAGTAATGAAGGGCGAGATTGACTCAAATGAGATGCCACACGTCCACAGGACCGTCACGATTACTCGGGACATGTCCCAAGTATGAGCGATACTGTCTTGAGCGGTTGTCCCGATGGCTGTAGTTGGTGAAGAGAGCAGAAGTGTTATCCGGAACGAGAGTTGTCCCGGAGGTTGGTAACGTCTCGGAAGATGGTGCGTGACGTTGCAACAGCATATTAGCTTCTTCAGCAATAAGGCTACTCCAAAGTTCTTTCACCGTGTATGGTATCCCGCGATTGCGAGCCATAACACAGAAGGAATTATAAGTAGAGGGAAGACCGTGAAGCGTCTGTCGGAGAACTTGTCGGGTGGTGACAGTATCGGGACCAGCCGTTTGTAGTTGATCGTAAATGTTCTTTGCACGGTCCAAATAGGCTGTCATGGATTCGTTTTCCATGGTGAGGTTGTTGAGTTTGTCTTGGAGAAGTTCAATGTGACCTTCGGAAAGAATGACGTAACGTTGCTCCAATTTCGACCAGAGAATACGAGAGGACGTTACACCGAGAATAATACCAACGGCGGAGGTGGTAAGGGTTGCTTGAAGACAAATACAGAGGTGCTGATCAGTGATCAACCACTCTTGAAACTTTGGATTTGGGATAGGAGGAAGAGGTTCAGTGGTGGTGGAGCGAGGATCTGGTGTAGTGGGAGAAGGGGAGGATAGAGTTCCGTCGACATACCCAAGGAAGCCATGAGCGTTGAGAACGTCGGTGACTTGAGACTTCCAGAGAATGTAGTTGGTGGAGTCAAGGCGGGTGGTAATGAGATTTGGAAATTTGGAGATGAGAAACTTAAGGTTGGGAGAGATCAGTTCCATTGGATACCGACGAAGGGGACGACCGGTTAGGGAGGATGCTCTGATACAATGAAGAAATATAGAAGAAGGAGATATACGATCGGAGAGAGAGATAAGAGAAACCGACAATATTTTCATTAGCCTCAATGGGTTTATATAGATTACATAGTGACTGTTGGAATACCAACAAGTATGACTCTTGGGATATCAATGGGTGTCTCTTGGGTAATGAACGGTTGCATTCCTTGGGATGCCAACCGTTGTGTCTGTTGAGGAACCAATGCGTCTCTTGGGAAGAGGAGATGGTGTTATCTCTTTACAAAGAGTATATGCTGCATCGTAGAAAATGTTATTTCTGCAATATCTTTATAAGTTGTCTATGTACTGATGATAATTGATATATGCTCAGCATGCTTGCATTAGCCAACTGTATGTTACTAAGATGCTTGATCAATGTATAAATATTTTGTACAATGATGTTGCGTACCTTAATTTCTGAATTCACATTTTGCAGCTGTTGATGCTCCGCCTTTGTCTTGTTGTATCGTTCAGTTATAGACTTCATGCTAATAGGCAAGAATATTTCATGTTAGTTTCTTGAGGATATCAATTAAAGCAATCAATCAGTAGCCGTTAATATACGACATAAATATGGCATGCATTGATGATGAGCATGAGTAAACAATGCCTACCTCTTTTGCACTAAGTGGTTTAACATTGAACATGTCATCCTGTAAAAAGTTGTTCATGTTATTTTATTTAAAAATGGTATCCTTGGTTTTTTATTAAGTTTTCATGAATCCTACATATTTGTTGCAATGTGACATTGTTAGAGCTTTGTACAGAAAGATACAAATGGACCAAATCTTGACAGAAGACATCATGATACATCTATGATATAATGGTATCAATTTCACATGCATTCCTGATCAGAGCTGAGAAAAACCTCATATTGTGCCAAAAAGCATTAAACCAGCCAATGACATTGATTTTGTTATGTATATTGCTAATTGACTATTCATAAACCATCTCATAATGTGCATATATTTGCATATGTTAAATGCAACCCCTAACATTTCAAGCAATCATGTTGCAACATGGCACATAGGCATGAAATTGTTGTACACGACAATTAGAAATAAAATTTTATGTGCAGATATCAACGTGCTACACCATTGGCCAGGCAGAGATGAACAAGCTGACAAGATTGCTTGAAATGTTAGTGGTTGCATTTTAACAGCAAAGAAAATGCTAGAGTTATTTGAAGAATAGTAAGTTGAATTTAGAAACTTAAAAAATAGCAAAAAATAGTAATTAGGCTATTGCATTGCTGATGAAGCAATTAAGAACCAACACAAAAATCTTAGCAACAACAATAAACATCAGTATAAGAACATATATACATTGTAAAAATCTAATAAATCTTGAAGCGGACGATGAATCTCTCAAACGCATATACCATAAAAAGCAAATGCACTTGATTAAAGGACCCACAACGTAGACAATTGGTTTGTGGACCTCCTATTTCTATTTGGCGAGTTTGAATAAGAAATGTCATGAGAAAGATGATGGGATAGAAAGGGAATTCTACTTGATGAGAAATTTGTAGCAATAAAGAAGGATTTTGATAGGTAATACGGGAAATACAAAGATAGGAGCCTCAATTCGAGAGGATGACCACTCTCCCAGGACCTAGACTAATTTCTGCTCCTAACTTCTACTTCTAGTCTCTACTTTTCTTCTCCATTTTTTTCATACCCTAAGACTAACTCATCCCCTCCTATTTATAGGGCTAATTTGCCCACATTTACAAAATTGCCCCTCGGGCCCCAAATTACAAAATTTCCCTCACTTGCCCCAAATTACAAAATTGCCACTATGGTGGCTATGATCCTCATTTCCAACACTACACCCACCCCCCGAAAACCCACCTTGTTCTCAAGGTGTTGCATGAAATCCACGAGTGTGCTTCATCGAGTGTTGGATTACATCTCCTTGCCTCTTGGATCAAACGGCCACCCATGAGCTTCGCTCTTCTCGAAATGTTGATGCATAAGTGTGAGAATGTCCACGGCCGAGTTTTCTACGCCCTGGTCCTTTCCGTTCTGAATACAGACTCCAAACGGGCTCGGAACGGAAGCTGCACAGAAAATCATCCGAAATTCGCCCAGAAATCCCAAATAAATGTCGCATCTCACTGTTCATCGGTTGAGCCGGCTCGGACCAGCGGCTCGGCTTAGTTGGCTCCTCCCCTCAGCTCGGCTGCGAGAGAGGCTGGATCGAGTCGCCACTGTAGCAGTGGCGGCTTGCCGGTGCCGCTCCATTTTTCCGACGGCTCTGGCGACCGATGGCGGGGATCTTGCGTTCGATGCTTTCGTCTCAGCGGGGTGCATCTATTGGTGGAGGCGTCGGTTCAAGATCTCGCCGGTGTCGGCGAAAGCCGAAGCCCTTAGCGGCTGTCTTCCAGGGTTTTTTCGGCGGCTCCGGCATCCGATGGACATGAGTCTTGGTCCAATGCGTTCGTCCAGTCGAGACGCAGACCTCAGTGGTAGCTGCGGTCCAGAATCTTGCCGGTGGCATCGCCGATGAAGCTCAAAATGACGTGCTGAGGGTCTCCAGGGTTTCGCCCGCATCGCAAAGCCCCCCGTTGGCTTGTCGGAGTTGCTACGGGCCTCTGGGGGCTTGCATGACTCGCGGTGGCCCTCTGGGGGCTCGCCGGCGTTGGGGCGGCCACTGGGAGGGTCGTCAGAGTCGAGGCGGCCCTCTGGGGGCTCTCCCGACTCGGGGCGGGCTTCCTGGGGTTCGTCGCAGGTTTGGCGGCCTACCAGGGGGTCGCTGGAGTACGAGCAGCCAAGGAGGAGGCTGTCGTGGGTCCGCCGTCCCATGTCGACGCCGGATCTGGGTCGCCGATGCCCGTGGACCTCTTATATGCGTCGTTCTTCTCCTCCTCTTTCAAATCTGGCTGATCTGGACTCGTGCTTTTCAGACACGTCTCTGAATCATCTTAGAGATGTATCCCCTTGATCTCCAAGAACTCTTTCTTATGGCCAGAAGAGAGTCCATCTTTTGATCTGCTCTTGCCAAAGCCGCTTCCATAAATCTTGAGCTCTGATACAACTTGATGAGAAAGATGATGGGGTAGAAAAGAGATTCTACTCGATGAGAAATTTGTAGCGATAAAGATGGATTTTGATAGGTAATACAGGAAATACAAAAATAGAGGCCTCAATTCGAGAGGAGGATCACTCACCCAGGACCTTGACTAGCTTATACACTGAACTACAATTTCTAATCTTTACTTTTCTTCTCCATTTTCTTCATACCATAAGACTAACCCCTTCTCTCCTATTTATCGGGCTAATTTGTCCCCAATTACAAAATTGTCCATCGGGTCCCAAATTACAAAATTGCCACTATAGTGGCTACGATCCTCATTCACACCATCTTATCTATTGTAGCCCTCTTACTATAGGCACCAATTTGCCAACGTCTACCTGCTTGCTTGTGTATGCATATGGTTTGTGTACCACTGACCTTGAGGAACCATTATCCTCTCGGTGTACGATGTGAAAGCACAAGGAATGGAGGTGCATTGGACATTACTTTCCACTTCAAGATGTTGGCATATTTTGACAAGAGGTAGCTGATAGATGCTTTAATTAGGAGATTTGTAAGTCCCCACATCAGGCAAAATGTTTCTGCTGATATAAATTTTTCTGGCAGGGGTACATCGAAGAGGATTTCATGAGTCGGTGCAGTGTTCTCCACCGACAGTACTGGCCACTGATCTCATACTCTGAACTATGGACTCTCAGTGATTGGCTCGTGGAGTTCTTGAACTGTTTGTGCTCATGACATTGTGTCGTTCTTCTGTGCTCTGGAATCGTCATCGTTCAAATGTTGTTTTGGACTGAACTCGAGGTGCTGGGGTTATTTTTTGTTGGATTGGCCATCGTGTATCATGGCGATGGAGTATTGGAGCCTATTGTCGATCCTAGCGATCCCCTATTGGTCCGTTGATGTATGTCGTCTTGCAATTGCTCAGTGAAACAGGGTGAAGCATGCCACACCCTTTACATAAGTACAGATAAATGTGGCTATTGTAGCAGAAGTGTCAGCATGTCATAATTCTCTTCCAACGTACAAGTTTGGCAACATATCCGTGTAGATGTTACATTCTTACAGATGTCATAAAATATTCGATATTTCGTGTCATATGTCAGTGCATAGATAGACCCATAATGCATCACTAGGTGCATGCGTTTTTCCCCTCAAACGTT